>JANBXA010000372.1:15832500-17290000 GCA_030556225.1 Cricetiscus sungorus
GTCCTGGGGATTGAATTTACGTCAGCTTTTACCTATTGAACCATGTAGTAATTTCTTTTCTTAGAACGAATTAATTTCTCCAAAAGCAGGGCGTAGTTTTTGTGTTAGCATGCATGTATATTCACATGTGTACACATGGAGGCCTGTAACAAGTATGTTTTCTCCGCCACTGGTCTGGTCCTGCTGCCATGTCAGCCCCAAATAACATGCTGAGACTCTGTATTTGATATAATGCTTTTGGCCAGGTACTAGTTTCTTATCGGTTAGCTCTGTCTTAATGATTAACCCATTTCTATTAATCTAAGTATTTCCACGTGGCTCATCTTACCAGGGAGCGACGGGCCAGCATGCTGTTCTCTCCAAGCTCTCCATATTGACTCCTACTTCATACTTCCTCTTTCCTCCTTGTCTCCTAGCCCCGCCTATCTTGCTTTCCTATTGGCCAACAGTGCTTTATTCATTAACCAGTATGAGAAACATATTTACAGAATTACATCTCTCATCAGAGGCCAGTGGTTGACATTAGTTACTTTGTACCTTATTTTGAGACAGGGTTTCTCACTGAACCTGGGGCTTGTTGATTTGGTTCACTGGCTGGCCAGCAAGCCCATGGGATATCCTGTTTGCTTTCCAGTTTTGTGGTTCCAAGCATGTGCTGGAGAGCCAGGGTTTTTCAATGATTGCCAGGTGTCAATCTCAGGTCCTCATGTTTGGGTGACAAGCATTTTACCAATTGAGCTATTTCTCTAGCTGCCAAAGTAGATAGTTTTACTTTGGAATTCTTACAAGTATATTAGCTTGAAATTGTAATTAGACAACAAATTAAAACTTGATAAATTCAGATCTACAACTGCTGTGATTTGTTGGAAGCAGTTGAGAATCCAAGCTTTTAACAAAAAACTTCAGAACTACAGAAAAACTTTTGTACCTAAGAATTTATTTGTAGAAAATGAGAGGTACAATATTGACCTCACAGTATGAGAGGGTAGAAAATAATGTATGACATACGACAAATACAAACTTTTTTTTTTTTGAGACAGGTTTTGTTACAGGCAGGTTTTTCCAGCCAGCTGCCGCCAGTCCTGCCGCCACGGTCCCGCCGCCACGTGAGCCCAAATAACACTCAGAGACTATGTATTTGATATAATCCTGTTGGCCAGTTACCATTATTGTTTATGAGCTAGCTCTGTCTTAATTATTAACCCATTTCTACTTATCTAAGTATTTCCACGTGGCTCATCTTATGCGGGAGCTGCTGCTGGCGTCTTCCTTCCTCCCCGTCTACATCTTCACTCCTTCCCACTTCTTCTTTACTCCTTGTCTCCTAGCCCCGCCTATCTAGTTTCCTACTGGCCAACGGGGCTTTATTAATTAACCAGTATGAGAAACATATTTACAGAATAACATCTCCCATCAAGGTTTCTCTGTGTAGCTTGGAGCCTGTCCTGGAACTCACTCCATAGACCAGGCTGGCCTTGAATTTACAGAGATCCACCTGCTTCTGCCTCTCGAGTACTGGAATTAAAGGTGTGCAACACCACTACCTAGCCAAATACAAACTTTTTTTTATAGTCCAACCTTAGTTCTCCTCCCCACCCCTCCTCATGCCCCTCTGCTCTCCCTCCCACTCCTCCTCATGGGTAAGAACTCCCATGAAGAGTGACAAATACAAATTTTTATGAACAGTACACATAAAAGAGAGATGATGTGAACATGTTTGATTGAGGTTTTGCCAGTGAAAAGAAATATTGCAGGGAAACAATTTTACGAATTTTCGTAAAAGTAAGAGTCTTTAAGTGTTCAGGGAAAATACTCTAGTTAGGCAGAAAGATCTTGGTGTAGACAAAGACCTTTATTTACTGATTCGTGTATGGTCCTCCCTCAGCCTTTTCTTGGTTAAAAAGCTGATTTTTTAACATGAAAGAGGAGGAGGACTCTCTCTTGTTCAGGAGTACATGAATATCTGGGTTCTATGGTGAAATTTGAAATAAGTAGTTAATTATAATGACATTCTGCCATGTGAGGTTAGAGTATATATCTTGTACTATGCAAGACAGAAGAAAATGTCTGTAAATTAGCTGTGCTTTTCTTACCCAGTTATAAATCCCAAAACTTAAAATATCTGTTTGATATTTTACATTAACCATACAGTTTTTATCAATGTCTTCATTGTGTGATAAATTCTTGTGAAAAAACAAAGCAGGAAGGATTTATTATGGTTTCAGAGGTTTTCATTCCTGGTGGGCTGGCCCCATTGTTTTGGAACTTGGAGAATGCAGGACAGAGTGAACTACTTACTTGCAGGTGACCAGATAGCAGAGTAACATTGGATTGGGTCAAGAAGGATGGTCCTTTAAAGACATATCCCCAGTGTCTTAAAAGATGTACTTCTTTTAACCAGGCCCTACCTCCTAAAGTTTGTAAGATATTCTAGAATAGCTTCATCTGGCCACCAAGCCTTTTAACACATGAGCTTGTAGGGGGCATTTCATATTCAAATCATAACAATCAGCTATTAATGATTATAGTAGAATATTATTTTAAGGTGTGTGACTTTTGTTTATGCTGCATTCATTTAACTCTGTGAAGCTGTGGTTCTTTGCCTGTCTAACACACCTGATGGTTTAATAAAGAGCTGACTGGCCAATAGTGAGGCAGGAGCAAGGATAGGCAGGACTGGCAGAGAGAGTGTATAAATAGAAGGAGAAATGAGGAAGGAGGGAGGAGTAGCAAGAGAACAAGGAAAGGAGGATGTCAGGGGTCAGCTACCCAACCACCCAGCTAGTCAAGGAGTAAGAAGGAAAGTAAGATATGCAGAAGTAAGAAAGATAATTAAAGTTAAGAAAAGCTAGCTAGCAACAAACCAAGCCAAGGCTGGGAATTCATAACTAATAATAAGATTCTGTGTGTGATTTACTTGGGATCTGGGTGGTGGGTCCCTCAAAAAGAGTAAAAGAGTAAAAATCATGTCACAACAAATGTTATACTTCCAATGCCTAATAGTTGAAGCCCAAACTCTACCATGCTGTCTCACTGTTAGCGCTTTCTGTACCCTGTGACTTTAATCCAGAGGACATCATTTTAAAATCTCATATTCTCTCTACTGCAGTATTCAGCTTGCAGGACTAAATAGATTTAGCAATCATGGTTGTTGATTCCTTTAGTAGATATCAGACAACATAAAAAGTTTACACCAAGAGTGGAAGTAGGAAGAGTTAAAAAAGTAAGTTGAAATCAGAAATCCAACTGTTTTCAGGCAACTGCTTATTATTTTTTAGGATTGTGTTGTATGGTCTTGAAGTTGTCTGGATATTTTTTTTAAAATGTTTTTCTCCATGATATAGTTTCCTTATCTTCCCTGCAGCACTGTTAACATAAAATGATACGGAGTAATAGTAAAAGAAATGGTAATAATAAAGCCTCACATCATCCAGCCAGCATTTCCTGTGTGCTAGGTTTTAAGGATAACCTGAATTCTAGACTCAGTTTATTTTATGCTAGGAGACATAACTAAACATTCAGATTGTAAAACTATCAACTGTGACAAGTGGTGTAAAAGGTGTCTGTGTAAGGGAACATTTGAGCAATTTAGGGAGATCAATAAAGACTTCTTGGGGTAAGTTCATCTTCAACATTGTAGGGCTAGTGTAAAATGAGTGTCTGAGGCTCTTGCTGACAGACTCAGAGACCCCAGGACTGGAAGAGCGGAGCACTTGAACGGGTTCTTCCTGAGTGCTGGCTCTGTTCAGCTGCATAGGTTATATGTCCACAAACAAACCAGACTCTACTTGAGCAAGTGATGTTTGAGCTGAGATGTTATGACATAAGAGGAGGGAAGAACATTCTAAGGAGAATAAACAGCACAAAAGAGTTTAGTGCATTCAGAAACTGGATGGAATGCAGGGTGGGAAGGACTCAGGAGGAGTTGTGTGATAGGTAGAAAAGAGGCCAAGAAGGATCTGGGACGTCGTGTTGAGGGTTTGGGTCTTCATTCTAAGAACTACATGTAAAACTCTTGGTATGGTTTAGGCATAAGTAACTTGTACTTTGATAGTATTGAACAACCCTTCCTCACAACTTGCATTTTTTTTCACCCTTTAAGAAACATATTTTAGTTTTACCTTTTCTAGTTATTCTGAGGCTACTCCTCTATGAATGTTTAAAATGGCCTTTCGAACTAGGGAGTGATTTAGTAGTAGAAGTTACGGGTAAGTGATATGAAATATTATTTACTATTGGAAGTAATTTTATTTTATTTTTTATATATTATTTTTTTATTTTACATATTGATCCCAGTTCCCCCTCCTTCCCTCCCTCCCTCCCTCCCTCCCTCCCTCCCTCCTCCTCCCTCCCTCCCATGTCCCCCGAACCCCCTCCCATCCCCATTCCACAGGGAGGGTGATGCCTTCCAGGAGGGATCACCAAAATCTGTCAAGTCATTTGGAGTAGGGACTAGGCCCTCCCCTCTGTATATTCTCCATGGGGGAATATGCTTCCAAAGTCCTTTTGTGCACCAGGGATACATCTTAGTTCCACTGTCAGAAGTCCCTTAGACTGCCCAGGCCTTCTAACTGAGACCTACGTTCAGGGAGTCTGAGTTGGTTCAATGCTGGTATCCCAGCTATCAGTCGGGGGGGGGGGGCAGTAATTTTATAGTCTAAAAACACTTCAGGTCAACTGCAGAGTTAAAAACTGAAAAAGTTTTGTTGTTTTAAAAATAAATTTAAAAATGCTACAGGTATTTGCTGTGGAATAATCCTTTCCAATTGGTTTAATAAGAAGCAGACTGGCCAGTAGCCAGGCAGGAAGTATAAGTAGGATAAGAAACTAAGGATGCTGGGAAGGAGGAGGGTGGAAAGAGGAGCCACCAGCGATGCAGAGGAAGCAGGACATGTAGAAAGGGGTAACAAACCATGAGCCACGTGGCGGAGAGTAGATAAGAAATATGGGTTAATTTAAAGTGTAAGAGTTAGCTAGTGACAAGCCTGAGCTACTGGGTGAGCATTTATAATTAAGATTTTGTCTTGGTTATTTGAAAACTGGTGGGTGGGAAAGAAAAGTCTGCCTAAAGGTATTATAAGTCTCTATTGTCATCACTATGCTTTCAAAATGTCCACCTCCATTTATTTGATACATAACTCAGGGCAAGTGATGGAGTGGGTATTGACTTGCTTGACATTGGGAAAGAGAAAAGTGGAGAAAAAGTTGTTTTTTTGGACTGCCTCTGTAGTTAGGTATTCACAATAAAAGGCCATGTTACTCGCAGCAAGAAGTAGCCTTTGTATTTTTTTCCATAGACTCTTTAATACAGTTCCTCATATTGTGGTGACCCCCAACCCTAAAATTACTTTGTTGCTATTTCATAACTGTAATTTTGCTTCTGTTAGGAAGCATAATGTAAATATCTGATATGTTCAATCCCCAAAAGGCTTGCAAACCACAGGATGAGAACTACTGACTTAGACTGGCACCTCCATGGATTGTTGATAGATTTAGCAGCATGCCACCCAACCTGGGATTTTCGCTTTTAGTACATTTACAGAATAGCACTAGTGATTTCATTTCCCACATTATAATTATTTAAACTAGGTCACGTTGACTGTGCTAAAAGACCCCAGTGGTGTTTGTATGCTTGGGGGTGAGTTAGGTAACAGGTCATTTTCTGCGTACAGTTTCTTAACTGTTTATTCATGGTGATAGAATTCCCAGGTGCTAAAATAAAATTGCTACATAGGTTTCATCAATCTACTTGCCTTCTTACTTAAACAGATATGTTCTATTTGTGAAGAAAGTATCAAATATTTGGTAGAGTTTCTTCCTGGGATCTTACTTTCAATAACTTATGAGTTGAAATATATTTTATAAATAGGACCAAAGAAAACATTAACCCCTTCTACCTTAGTTTCCAGCTGTAGGTCTTTCATACCAGAGCTTTTGATATTTCTAGGCAACTTACTTTCAGTCAGTTAGAATGTAGCAAAATTTCTATTGCTTTTATATACTCTATTGGCTTAGATATGGAGAATCCATCGTAGTGGGGGTAATGAATTAAGTGTGTGTGTGTGTGTTGGTTGAGTTTGAACCCAGTGCTTTATTTATCCTAGGTGAGCACTGTGCCCTTGAACTCCTGAAATTATCGAAGCCTGAATTAATGTTCACATTATAGCTCATATTATAAATCAATAGAGTAGCTTCTAATTTATCAATATATACTCTGCATATAGAATACATTTAATGATAAATTGCTTGCAGTCTCTCTAGTATAGAGACAAAATAGCTAAACAAAAATTAAAATTCCCAAAATATTCTAGAATACCTTACTACAATAATTTAAGTTGCTTATCCATGTTTAAAGAATGAAACATGGTAGGTTTTAATTAAATGCTCATTTTCTTTTTTTTACTTACCATAAACAACAACTGTCTGCAGGACATGGTACATTGTAATCACAGAGAGGTATAGGACATGTGTATTCTCTGAGGAAATGAGTTTTAATATTTACCTTTTGGAAATTTTATAAATATTATTTCTGTACTTTATTGCTTTAGCCACATTTATGTGGTAGATAAAATTAAATGTTTGATGATTACATGTCTCATTATAATGAGTCTCATTGTGTTTTTTAGAGAAGTAAATGGTACAGGTGTGTTGACTATAAAACTTATCCTAAAAAGTTACTTTTGAGTAATTTGCTAATGGTAGTTTATTTTTGTTGCCTTGGCTTTTAAGAATTGTATTATGCAGTTTAATTGGCTTCTTATTTTGTTAACATGTTTACAGTAAAATGTAAATATTTAGTCTCACCACCTTTTTTGAGACAATTTCTGTGTGTAGCCCTGGCTGTTCTGCCTCCCAAGTACTGGAATGAAAGGCATGTGGCACCACCACCCAGCATCACTACTTTTTTTGGTATGTGTGTTGAAGTCTAGTTGTCTTTACATATATGCATAATATTGTAGCTAACAGTATTATAGAAACTATTCATGGTTCATTATTTGCTTAATTTTCTAGTATTATTACTGTCAACCTAATTTTATATATACCAATTAGGTCACATGTAACATTTGCAACTTTTGATACTATGTTTTTTATTTTCATTCTAAAGTATAAGAACAAATTTAAGTGCTTTGTTTCTTTTACCTAGTACTTCTGAAATGATTCATCTTAAAAATGAATTACATATGTAAGTTTTTTAAAAAGTCAACTGTAATTGTATATTAAAATGATTTGTTACTATTTCAGAAGACTGGATTAGCATAAACACAGTTAGAAGACTATCAGTTATTAACTATCACAGTCCACTCTTTTGCTAAGAACAATCACAGTTGCTGTATTACGATTAGTTATTTTGATGTTTTATGTCTTTTACAGAGGAGAATCTAGTAAATGAGATCCTGATAATCCTGTATATTCTGTTAATACAACTACTGCTTCTTTATTATTTTATCATTATTTTTAGTTTTTCTTTTCAACACATTTGGTGTGCAGTTTCCCATCCCTCCACTCCTCTTATTGTCCCCTCCATCCCATCTCCACCCTCCTCCCCCAGATCCACTCCTGGTTTTTTGCTTCTTCTTCTGCCTCCCTCCCCTCCCCCCAAGACAGGGTTTCTCTATGTAGTCTTCTTGGCTGTCCAGGAACTTTCCTGTAGATCAGGTTGATCAGACACTATTTAGAATCAAGCGCTTTTTCTTAGCATGGATAGATTATTATATTCTCCTTGTGGCTGGAATCTTGTGTAGATGGGAGAGTAAGGGTCAAGGTCAAGCTTACTATCAGACTTAAAATTAGTTTTACTGACTTTGCTTCATATTGTAATGCTTATCATGCACTAATGCTTATCATTTTGTAGGGTGGCAGTCCAGGGTCAAGGCAATGGAGCCTTTTGTGTTCATGGGGATTCATATGTTTTAAAATACTATTTTTTAAAAAGGAAAGGTGGTCAGGTTCTTTACAGATGTGTTTAGTTCTTTCATCTAGTGTAAGAAAGTTTAGTAAAATGTTCTCAACATTATTTTACTGTTTTTTTAAAAACTGAATAAAATACCAGTATTTTTTTTAATGAGAACAATATTTTACATGCAGTTAATTTAAGGAAGCTAACTTTATTTTTATTATTTGTCTTTTGAATTGGGCAAAATATCCCCCTCTTTTCCTATGAAAAACCTTATCACACACAATAAAGAATACATTTAAAATAGTCTAGCCTTCTTATGCAGCTTATCATACAGGCTGTGGTAGTATGATTCATTGCTGTGGTTAGGTGTTACCTTAATAGTAGATTTTAAATGTTGGCCAATGTACATACTGATGGATTTGGCTAAGTATTGATATTCTTTTGCCCCTTGTGCCTAATTATCATTACCTTGTTTCTGCAGCCACAGAACCTTGGCCTGAAAATGCAACCTTATATCAGCAACTGAGAGGTAGGTTCTTATTCACAATTAAAAATGGCTTTGCATTTAAAGTATGTTTATAACCAACAACAAATTACCAAGCTAAACTGACCAACCAAATAAACAAACAAAACTCTCTGCAAACCCCAAATGTGCTAATATAATTGCCTGCAACAAGAATGTAAAACACAACGAAGGGATTTCCTTGTATAATTTGTCTGCAAGATTTTGCCTAAACTTGTATCTGCTAGGTAAACCAACTATTCATAGCCTATAAGGTCCTTAGTTTATTATTGACTCATTATGTTGGTTGCTGTAGGCAGTGTAAAATGATGTGGTTGCAAGAGCACTTGGCAGATTTACTGCACCAATAGCTGAGACAGCAGATTTTTGAAGTCCTGTGGTAAAGTGGGCTCTCAGTAAAAAGGAACTGTTAAAATGTATAGGCTAGGATGGTTCAGGCTCCCTTTAGCAGCTCTTCATATATCATCAGATCACATTATGGACCCCATTTGGGGCTCAGCAGCCTGCTACAGTTGTCAGAAGACTGCAAAGTAATGAAGACTAATAGGCAGCGGCCCCCGTCTTCTAAGCATGGAATTTTTATTGCAGCGAACTTGTCATCTTTCTTTTGTGTGACAGACCTAGACACACTGTGCAATATTAACTGTAAGCTGGTTTATGTGGTTGTGAATACTTTTACTTTAAACTAGAGAGATTTGAACAGATACTGTTTTATTTCATTTTAATGAAAAGAAAAAACATTTTTTAAAAATATGAAAGTGGATGTTTTAAATAAGCAAATTTAATTGCTGATAAAATGAGATAAATGATCAAATAATTTTAGAACAATCCTATTTTATCATTATTTACATATGATAATTTAATTGAAACTATTACATAACAACATTGATATAAAGCTTCATAATTGCTTTAGTATAGGATATCTCTTTTTAAAATAGAAATAGCCTTTAAAAATATTTTAAATATATTTTGCTTATTTAGCAGTTAAATTTTGGACTCAGACCTTTCTTTATGTTTCCACAGGGGAGCAAATTTTGCTTTCTGACAATGCAGCATCTCTTGCTGTACAGGTAAATATGTAAATAATGTAATTTTTTTGTTGTTGTTCTTTGTGCTTGAGGATGTATGCCATTTTGAGTTGCAGTTCACTCCCTACTGAAAATCTTATACTGTATATTTAGAGTTTTTCTGTGTGATTGAAATATTATCAGTATAATCTTACTCTTATGTGAAGAGTAATTTTATACAATATTTTCAGTTGTCAGTATGTAAAATAAACTTCATTATCCATTTCTTTAAAGAAAATTATTTTTAGGTGGTAGACATATTCTGTCTTAGCAGTTGTCTTGTTTTTGGTTAGATACAGTATTTTGTTTGGGGTGATAATTTCACTTACAGACTCAACTATTTTCTAACTTGTTTGTAAAGAGTTGTTCACTACATATTTTTAATCATTATTCTGCTTATTATGTACATGCTAACCTTAATTCTGTCTGTTAGTCTTGAGGTAGATAGATTCTTACTAGCTATTCGTCATATATTTATTGATTACATGTATATTTATTACTCCCAGTCCACTTACTGAGTACAACTGCTTTTTGAATTTTATATTATAGCTGTGTAATAAAAATATTACTTTTGGCAGTATAAACTTAAAATTTGTACTATGAAGTACATGGATAATTGTTTACTTGAAGAAAGTAAATGTTTCTGTAAGTTGTAAAATTATGTAAACATTTTACATATTTAGCTGCTAAGGCACTTAGTTTAGTGGTTTGAATCACAAAGAAGATTGACGGTGCAGCATGTAAAAGGAATCTGGAAATCTGTGACATTTATTGGAGGTGATACTAGACTCCTGGAGGACAAAGAGAAAGAGGAGGAGAGAAAGTATTTATCAAGCTTTTGTTATGTTGGAGGTATAATGCTAAGCATTTAATTTTAGGGCATCTCATTTATATTTTTTATTTAATTTGATAACCTCTGTGTTTAATAGAAGTGTCTAGTACTGTCATTCACTATGGCAGAGATAGCATGGCATTCATCTTTGTTTTAAGGCAGAGAAGGAAAGAAAAGATGGGAAGAATGTGCTTGGACATTAATTTATTAGTTGATGGATGTATTTTTTATTTTTACATTGTTGTGTATCTTTTACCAAGAGTATAAACTATATTTTTTGCTTTTATTTCATCTTTAAATTCTATTTAATTAATCTTTATTTTCTTTTATCTTTTGATAAATACTGTTATGTGTAATAAATATAGCATTTATACAGTTTGTTAATCTCTTTAGTGGGATAAATGGAATTTAACATTCACACACACACACACACACACACACACACACACACACACTCACACAGTTGCTTGGAACTTAGTAGGTGTATATTGTATAAATGGTTTATTAGTGTGGTGAAACAATCTTGCCCGATAAATGACAGCACAAATAAATTATTTGCTATGTGTAAAATAATGTTTTCAATCTTTGTATCTTTGAAGAGATAGCTTCAGGGCATGGTGAATATTTTGGTTGAAGCATTGTTTCTTGACCCCTTTTAATTGCTATTTAGGGGATAGCTCTTTAAGGATTTAACAAAGCTAATTAACATTTTTTTTTTCTTCAGAAAAATCTTCTAGTGCATGTAGTAAAAGAAAAATATACCAGCCTGTTTTGTATGTGATTTCAGCAGGTTTACTTTTTACTGAAGTCATCTAAGAATCCTTTAGGAAGAACCCTTAAAATGAAATACATTGTTGTACATAGTGCTGCAGTAATTAATTTTGAACAAATAGAAAAGAATTTTCAGTAGGAATAGACTACTAATGATTTCAGTTAGGGAGAATTTGGCTCCCTGAAAACATGACGGTGGTTAGAAATGTGGGTTGTCAGAACTGTGGAAGGTATGCCATTGGATATCTCTATTAGTAGACAGCAAGGGTGCTGCTCACTCACTGTTCCACAGTGTATAGGTCAGCTTGCTACAATGAACTCATCACTTCCAAATATAAATGGTGAAAGGCCAAAGGCTAGATGGTTTAATCAGTTTTGTACAAAGCAAAATATGAGAATTTAAAAAATTGATATTTAAGTTTTTCTTGGAAGGAAAATTAAAAAGATCCAATGTAGTATATATTATTGTTGTTATGGCTCCTATTAATTTGCTTTCTCACCATAGTTTCTCAAATCATAGTTGCAACTGAAAATAATACCAAAAAAGGCATTCTTAAAATAATAGAATTTTGCTTAACCATTTCAATTTTTTTATCCTACATATGTCACTTAGATGATAAATTAACCAGCATATATTAAAAACTCTTGGTTTTCTTCAATATTCTTTGACTTGACAGCTGATAGTAGCCATGACTATAAATGTGACTTCCTCACATATCTGATATAAACTTTATGGAGTAATTTTCTTCTATATAGAGGAACAGCATCTGTTTAGACGAACCAGCTAAAAGGTTTGATGTATAAAATTGATCAAAACAGCATGACAAGTATCTATAAACTGTATATTTTCTAGAAGATAACAGAAAACATTGGACATTTTAATAGTCTACCAATTATGCCATCAGGAAATCCAGATTTTACTTATCACACAGGCAGGTGTTTATTATATTCTGGAAGCTAAAATGCTTGGCTATTTTTAATGAAAGGCACCTTTATGACTTCAGTTTAAAAGAAAATAATTTTCCTTTTAGTGATCATTTCCCCTGTGATTTGCTTTCTTTGTATTATCTAACTGCAAGTATAGGCTTACCTGAGTGCTGCTTGGCTGTAACGTGATCTTGATTGTTGGCTGTAGTGAAAAGTTAGTCTGATATAGTTTTATGAGCTCAATGTTTGGGTAATGTTGTATGCAAACATGAATAGAGACATTGAGGGACTTAGGCTTATACTAATTGGTGAAACAAACCTGATATTTCTGTTACTATTGTTTTTTACACCCCAAACTTAGACCCAGTACATAGATAATAAGGTGATAGCCACTGAGCAATTCAGAATTTCTAGTAGTCTCATTTAAAAAAATGTAGTTAATTAATTTTAAGTAATGTTTTACTTAGCCCAATATATCAAAATACTATCATAATCGTACAAAATTTATTTTACTTCTTTCAAATGAAATTTAAAGTCTGATGTGCACACTTAGAATTCATCTCTTTGTGTTAGCCATATTTGATATGCTCAATAGCCATGTGTAACTGTTGGCTCTTGTATTGGATATTGATAGTTTAGAAATACAACATGAACAAATACATTTGGATTCTCAAGAATCCTCTTTACAAAAAGTGTTTTTAAAAGACTTAAGTTCTGAGAGTGTACTGTATTTCTTTAATCCCAGCACTCAGGAGGCAGAGTTAGGCATGTCTTGTTTGAGACCAGCCTGGTTTACATAGTGAATTCCGAGACTGCCAGAGCTACATAGAGTCTCATCAACAACAGCACAAAAGAAGTTATGTCTGTACTGTTTAAGTCAGAATATGTTTAATTATATACCAAATTCCACAAAGGGAAATGGGCAGTTTATCTCTGTTCCAAGGACAGAATATCTTCAGAACTCTGTTTCAAGTTTCTTTCTCTGTAAAATAGACATAAAGTAGATACTGTTCCATTGGCTGGCTAGTGGGAATCGAATGTATTAACATATTTAAAGCATTTAGAAAGATACTTGGGGTATTGTAAATATACAGTGGATGTTGATTATTTCCTTCTGTTCTGATTCTTGGCAGAAATACATTCAGTCAATTTCAACAAGGTAATTAGAAGCTTGCAGGCTTGATAATGCCTAAAGAGCACTACCAGGAATAAATAATATATATATATATAAGGTTTTAATGGGAACAATTTTATATTCACATGAACATTAATGATTTTATAGCCACATTTACAGGGTTTTATTAATTCTTTAGGACTTTCATGTGTGAATTTTGATATTTACTCTATTACTCCTTCTCCACCTCTTCCAGACTCACTCTCCATTCTCACCCTTTTCCCAACTTTGTGCTTTTTTTTCTTCTTTTTATTACCCACCAAGTCCAGTGTCTGCTGCCTATACACACACACACACACACACACACACACACACACACACACACACACACACACACACACACACACACACGGCAGCTTACAACTGTAACTCTAGTTCCAGGCATTACATGGTGCAAAGACATACATGCAAAACACCCACACACATAAAAAAAAAATTAAAAAATTAAGATCTGCTACATACATAAAATCCTAGCATTTTGGAGACTAAGGCAGAAGGATCACAAATCCAAGTCCAGCTGTGGCTAGATGAGTTTCAGGCCAGCCTAGGCTATATAGTGAGACACAGTCTTAAAACACCCAGCACAAAGCCAGAAAACACAAAACAAAAAGTAGAAATCTTTAAAGTCCAGAGCTGGTTTTGCTAAAGACACAGAGCCCACTAATTATGGAGGAAAACAGAAAGTGATGGTTATTGGTTGAGTTCTGTGTATGGGTAGCACTGCTGAGCACCTTATTTTTATTAGCTTAATCCTTACATGAGTCTAGTGCTGTGTGAGTTACATGTTAGAACAATAGTCTCCTATGGAAATACTGTGGAATTGGCACTATTACAATGCCTTCTTCTCCACAGAGGAGAATGGTGAGGCAGAGAGGTTCAATTGTTGGCCTAATAATACATTGACATTGTTTTTTTCCCCCTTGAGATAGGGTTTCCCTGAGTAGCTATGGCTGTGCTGGAACTTGCTCTCTAGACCACACTGGGCTCAATCTCAAGAGATCTATCTGCCTCTGCCTCCTGAATGCTTTGATTAAAGGTGTGTGCCAACACTGCCTTGCTAATAAGTGAATTTTTAATTGTACATCATTTCTGACATTTTCTGCTACATTACAATTCACGTAAAGGTATGGAAGAAACATGTCTTAGTTTTTGGAATTTGGAAATGTAGTAAAGGTATTATTGTGCTATTATTAGGCTTGTTAAGTAGTGAAAAAGAAATTCTTTTGAAAAATATTAAAGCTATAGAACTATAAGTTGTTGAGCAGAGAATTAACACCTGTTTTGACTTTAAAGATTTATACACTTTTGTGAATGTCGTGTGTGTATGTGTACACACACACACACACACACACACACACATATATATATATATATATATATATATATATATATACCTTCTAGTGGGGTTTAGAAATAATTTTATTTAATATATATGAGGCCAATTTAAACAACCTGGCTTTTCTTTTTTGTGTGTATGAATATAGAGTATAAAAAATTGAGTTGTTTTTTAGTGTTACAGACTGATGATCATTATTAGAATACTACATGAAAAAGTAGTCTTTTTAACATTAAGAATGCTATTTAAGCTCAAATTAAAAAGAATGTCTTTCGTTTAATCTTTATTTTCCTTGGTTTTTGTGAATAAATAACTAAAAATGAAAAAACATAAAAGCTATTTTTTCTGTTGACACTATTGTCAAGAATTGAACATATATGGGTATCATTAATGCTTTGTACACTAACATGTTAGATGGACTGGTGTTTACTTAAGCTGACCCTTGCTTTTGCCTTTTAGTAAATGAACCTTAGGTGGAGATATTTATTAGTGGCTAAATGGTCATATTCTAACGTAATCTTTGGAGGCGAGCAGTGAGGTGTACCTTTTTCCTTTGGATTGCAAGTCAGTTGTTGTATTAGAGAATGTATGAAAATAGTTCCTTGTCAAGTCATTTAGATAAATGGCCAGAGTAGACAGCTTGCCTGTAGAATTTATGTAAATAATCTTGAGTATTTGATTGGGTTACATATATTTTTGTTTATTAAGTTGTTATATGCAGTATGAAATAACAGCTTAAACATAGTATGAATACTAGTAGGATGCTGTCAGCTGATATATTTCAATAGAGAATAAATAAAATGTTGTGGAAAATATTTAAAAATTAAAGCTGCATTTTTCATAGTTTTATAGTTTTGTAAAATATGAATTTAAAGATTTTGAACTCTGTCCTCACTTTGATCTTACTTTGTAAAGTGAGGTTTACTTTTAGAGTTAGGAGACAGCAATAACAACTAAGAAAAAGAGAACAGCAGCAGCCATCCTTCTCAGTATTCTACAGTGAGCAAGATGAAGGCTGCAGATGTTTCCTTGATATCACCGAATTTAAATTATTGAGATTTATTATTTTATGTTACACTAATTAGGTCATGATAGTAAGTTATCTTAAAACACCTGGCATGAGTTATGAAGTATAATTGTGAATACATATAAAATGTGATGTTTCTAAATAACACTGAACTTCCATAGCAAGCAGACCTTAACAGTAAAACAGTTTCAATATTCATATTAGTTCTTTAGCATATAAATGGTATGATTAGTAAAAGATTTGAACTAGCTTTGTAGGATTTTCAGTCATAAAGTATTGCATATTCAAAATAAAATAGGTGACTAAGTTGTCATTTTTAGTAATTTGTGAAACAGTTTATACCAGCTAGTATTTCCTAATACAAATATTTTATTGAATGTATTAAAAAAAGCATGTTTCTATTGGTTTCTGAGAAATTATATGTTAAGAGTACCATCACGTTTTGTTTGTTTTTTTTTAAAAGATAAGTATCAAACTGTATGTTAAAATTTGTTGCAGTTAAATAGAACAATGAAGACATAGTGGTAAGAAGAAGACAATCTATTTTATGTAGAAAAATGCTAGCATTCTTCATTATTAGATGTACAGTATCAGCATAATCGATCTAGCAGTATTATATTTGAGCTGAAAACACACTTAAAATTGAGACCATACACTATCCTGTGTGAGTGAAACATCTTTCATATAGTTCTAAGATGAAATTACCCTTGAATGAATAGCATCTTCATTTATCTTCAAACCTCTTCTGTGCTTTTAGTGAATCTATTCTTTCAACATTCCACAAGAATTACATTATACTGTTATACCAGAGTACCTCTGCAGTGTGAAATAGATTGGTTTGGAAAATGAACTTGGCTTTGCTATAAATTACATTCACAGGTACAAAGGAATTTGTTATTTTGTTTAAAATAGTCACAAATATAATTATAGTCTTAATTTATGTTAAACTACAAATAGCACTATTACTGTAACTGTATTAGGAACTTAATATGTCTCTTTAAGAATGATACCTAACACTTCTTATTTGTAACCTTGGATACATTATTTCAATTATGGGGTCTGAAGCTGTTTGATATAAAATAAATTATTTTGTTGATAGATTTGTTCATGGTTTTTTAATTTTAAAACACCTTTCTTTGGTAAGGTGGAAAATAATTCTTCAGTTGTCACCACTGATTTTTCTTTGGGTTCTGGTGAAACAGAATAGGAATTAAAATCAGAATCATTTTCATTTTGTGCCCTGAAAGTGGCATTGCATGATTGAGAATAAGTCTTATAGAATTTCTACATAAAGTGTTTCAGTTGTATTTGTAACATGAATAGAAGTTTTGTCCTAAGGTGAAGCCTGGGTGGTGAAGTCTATGGTAACTCATCTGGTTGGATTGAAATGGGTCATCACCTAGGTAGACATTGAGCAGCTGTGTCAGCCTGCTCTGTGTGATGGAAGAAACTGTCTTAAGCTTTCCTCAGTCTTAAATTGGATTAAAGAAAATGATTTTAAAATTTGGATTATTTAACTGGCACTTGGATGATTTACTGCTGATATGTACATTACGAGAGTATTAATGTGTTTAACTCATAAGATAAATATTAAAATACCTTCAAATAAAGAAGAGGAAAGAAGCTGGCTAGTGTAGCTCACTGGTAAATATCCATGGTTATGTTATAATTACTTAACTGAAATGAAGTAAGTATATTATATGTCCCTATTATCTGTTAAGCTAATCAAAATTAGATTTTTTTTTGTTACTGTTATTTTTCTCAGTTGGAACTATAACAAAACTTTACATCTCTTAGTAGAATGTTGAAAACACTTTGTTTCCCTTCACTCCAGTGTTCAGTGAGTGCCAACTGTGCTGCTGGTGTTGTGAGATTCTTGGTGTATAAGAATTATTCTTTTTTCTGTTTGACTGCTTTATAACTTCTTTTTCTTAATTTCCCTTAAAGTTTATTTTCATTTATATGTAACTTTAATAGGCAGAGCCTATTTCTTTTTCTATTCTGATTTTGGTTGCTTTTATAAAGAATCTAATATTTTCCAAGCTGTCAGATGTTGATGTATCTAAAGTTGAGTTAAATATTCCAGGAATAGTTTTCATGGGAGTATGTACTAAGGATGGGTCTAGTCTCTGATGCAGACTGTCTTCATATGTTCTTTTAAATGTCATTTTCATACTTTGGTAACGGATTTGCTCTATATAAAGTATCTTTTGCTTATTGAGTTATGATTTCTGATCACTAAATAGGTAAATTGAACTTCTGGTTTCTAAACCAATGTTTGCTTATTGATAGGTGTAAGTATAGATTTTTAAAAATAATAATTAGTGGGTGTGGGTCTACTTTAAGACACTGAGCTTTGTATTCATTAAAAGATGACAATCCTTATTATAACTTGCCAGTACTTTTCAGTAACTTATTGTATGCCAAGGATAAGTAGTAAAGACAGTCATAGTCTATAGGTACTGATGGAACTTACCCTCTAAGGGAGAAGTTTTTCATGCACATGATTTTGATAAATTATAAAAAGTTTATGTCAGAGCTATATGTTTATTTACTTCTTGTTTTTGCTTTGTTAGAAAAGACTATAGTTTTGTGTGTTGAAAATCAATCATTTCCTTTTGTCCTTCGGCTCTTTACCAATATTGTAAGAACAAGCTTACCCAAAGTCTTACTTCTGCTGAGGTGTACCTGGTGCCAAGATCCACATCTTTGACTTGGAACAGAAAATGACAAATGTTGATGAATTCCCACTTGAGACTACATGGTGTCAGATAAATATTAGCAACTCTCTTCCAAAGCCCTGGAAGCTGCCTATATTTGTGCCAACAAATACTTGGTAAAGAATTGTGGCAAAGATAGTGTTCATATTCGAGTGAGGCCTCACCCTTTTCATGTCACGCAGATCAACAAGATGTTATCTTGTCCTGGGGCTGACACACTCCAGACAGCGAAGTCCCAGGGCACAGTAACCAGGATTCACTTTGGCCAGGTCACCATGTCCATCTACACCAGGCTTCAGAGTAAGGACATGTGATTGAGGCTCTGCCTAGAGCCAAGTGTACATTCCCTGGCTGCCAGAACAGAGAAGTGGGTCTCACCGTGCAGTGAGATTGAAGACATGGTTGCTGAGAAGCAGCTCCTTTCTGATAATCTTGCATTCCTGAGAGAGTCCACAGTACTCTCCTGTACCCTACCAAATCATGTTCAGTAATAAATCTCACACCCAGTCAAAATAAAGAATAAAGAAAAAAAATCACTCAGATCATTCAGTACTTTATATTCTTTCAAAAAATAATTTGGTTTTTCTATCCCTTTAGCATGTAGAGATTTTTATTTTAACCCACAAATTTGCAGTTTGTTTTATATAATTTTTAAATAAGAATATAGTGCATAATATTTTTTTTTTCTCATAAGTATGAACCAAAAGTAATAAAGTATGTAAGGTCAACTTTCTTTTGAAGTCATCAAAATTAAATAGTCTCCCTTCTCAGGTAGATAAACAAGTTACTACCACTACCATTATAATACCTTGTATTTGCTGAGCTACTCTGTGCCAAATGTATCAAAAGTGTTTCACAAATAGCACCTTGATCAACCTATATAGCTAAGTTAGGGACTTACAGAACTTTCAAGGTTATGTAGTCCCTGAGATTCACCCAGATATTCCCTTTCACTTGGAGTCTTCTGCTCTGTTACCCTCTTGCTATTTTATAGCAATCCCTGATTTGCAGGGATTCCCGTTTTCCTAGTATATACCCACGTTAGTCTTGCCCTTAGCCAACTTGCTTTGAACCCAGTAGATTCTTCTGAGGTGCTTAACCTGAGGATGTTAAGGAGAGGCTTATCTAGTCAGGAGGAGGATGGCTAGAGGACTCCTACAGAAAGTAAAATTACTCTAAGTGGTGCTAGGGACAGCAGACAAGGCAGCACTACCTTTATGCGAAAGTCATGGCTAAGGAGGCTCACTTTGGCTGACTGTTTCCACCTATGAGCATTTCTCACCATTTTCTGTACTTAGTAGTACCCTTTAAATTCTGCAGTTGAATCAAAGGCAGTTTGATGTTTGAAGGTATTAACATTGTAGGTTCTATATCTTTATCTGTATATCTATATATTTACCTTCTGCTAAAAATCATCATTAGACTTAACTTTTCTGGAGATGGGTGCCATTTTGGTTTTATTTATTTATGTATTGATTGATTTATTGTATAGCTCTGACTGTCCTGGAATTTACTCTATAGACCATGCCAGCCTTGAACTCACAGAGACCCAACTGCCTCTCTGCCTCCTGAGAGCTGGGATTAAAGTCATGTGCCACCACCACCCAGCAGTTTTAAATTTAATTTAACCCATTTTCTCCCATATTTTTTTCAGGAAATTCCTAGCATATTTGGTAATAAAGACTTGAAGTGTGATATGCCTATTGTTTGAGATGCTGCTGAGGCATCTCTCCAGTTCTTATAATTTCTATTTGTAATGTTTAGCCTAGTCACTTTGAGATGATGTCAGCCTTTCATGCCTTGTTATCTTATGTACTGGCTATCCATGTTGTTATAATCCCATGCTATCCACCAGACATCACCCTGTTCCACAGAAGTTTGTTATCTGTGCTGTATAATAAATGCAGTAGGCATAAGTGCCTCTTGAATATGAAAAAATGACTAGACAGCCTGAGAAACTGATTTAAAAATTTTGTACAATATTATAAGTTAAATTTAACCTAAATAATAACTTGTTGCTAGTGATTACCATATTGGATAGCCTTGTTATAAAGCATTGGGATGGAATATGCTAAGGAAATTGTTTCATGTTGTTACTTGTTTGAATTGCTTTGGAATTAAGTATCCAGCTGAACAATAAGAAGTTGCTAACCTAAATTCATTGTTATAACAAAAACTACATTTTTCTCACCTAAGAATAAAAATAAATATTTCTACTTCAAATAAAAATAAAAATGTGTTTTTGGTTGGTGTATCATAGGCTATTGTTTGGAGTACTGACTCAAGACCCTCTGAAAGTGGGTCTCAGTAAGAAGGCCTGGGCAGTCTAAGGGACCTCTGACAGTGGAACCAGGATGTATCCCTGGTGCAGGAAAGGACTTTGGGAGCACGTTCCCCATGGAGGGATACCCCTTAACCTAGAAGCAGGAGGGAGGGCCTAGATCCTACTCCAAATGACTTGGAAGGCATCCCCTTCCCTTTGGAGTGGGGGAGGGATGGGATGGAGGTGTCAGGGGGGTATGGGAGGGAGAGGAAACTGGGATAGATATGTAAAATAAGAAAAAAATTATATATATATATATATATATATATATATATATATGAGGGGGTAGGAAATATCTCAGAGGTTAAGAGCTCATATTCTTTGGTTAAGTTTCTAGTGTTGGATGGCTTACTGCTACCTGTGACTCAAGCTCTAAAGCCTTTGAGCTTCATGGGTACCCATACATGTCTGCACCCCCCCCTACACACTTAAGCATATTTAAATAGTGTGAAAGTTGAAAGTACTGTTTTGGAACTTCAGTTCCCTTCCATCTTATAAAGAGAGTACAAAAGTACTAATTAAGTCAGAGCTTCCTTTTGCTTCGGAGTTTATACATATTGAAGATAATCATCGTAATGCTTTCTTTTACATTCTAAATATTTAGATGGAAGTTCTCTATAATATCAAGCTTTGTGAACTCCAGATGAATTCAGAAATTACTTCTGAACCAGTGATGAAGAGTAAATGTATTAATGTTACAAAATTAATCTTTGTCTAATAAGAATAATGCCCACAGTGGTTTGTAAGATGAATACTGTTAAATTGGTCAAAAGTCAGTTTTATTATTAATAAAGAAGGAAAAAATTTGGGGTTTAAGTATGAGTTTTATTATTCAACAATATAGTTCTGCTTTTTAAAAAAGTGAACTAAAGTTCTATGGAATATTGATTGGTATAATTATACATGTAGTACAATTTCATACCATATGTACCCGTTTGTGTGGTATTAGTGGTTGCTAATTAACAGTTAAATATTATTCAGGCCTTTGAAGAGAACTAAATTCTTTGAAACTTGCTTCGTTGAAGGCCTTAGTTTCTCCTAGACTTTCCTTCTCAACAAATGATTTCTCTTCATATTTCACAGTTAATGTGAGTACATTCTCATTTTCTTGTCTTTTTTGTGTGTTTATGTGTTCATGTGTGCATGTGTATGGAGGTTAATGTCAGGTGTCACTTTCCATTCTTTTTTTTTTTTTTTTTTTAAATAAAGGGCACTGTGTACTAACCCTGGCAAGCCAGGTTGGCTGTAAACTCAGAGGTGCCTCTGCATCTTGAGTTCTGGAATTAAAATCATGGGCCACAGTGGCTAGTTCCACCTTACTTTTTGAGACAGGTTTCTCACTGAACATGAAACTCAACCAGGAATCTCCAGGGCTTTGCTTTTCCCTGGGTGGGGTCACCCTGTGTTGTGGGTCCTAGGAATCCAAACTCAGGCCCTCAAGTTTGAGCTGAACTTTTGCTGACTGAACTGTCTCCTCAGCCCTAGTCTTTACTTTTTTGAAATCAGTTTGTAGTCATCACTGTTGATGTCTGCCTTCTTTATGAAAAGGGTCCTGTTTCCTGATGCTCCTCTCTACCTGGTTATTATTATAGATGCTCTATGTCTGTTTTTCTGATTCTTCTGATCATGTCTGTTTCCATTGACTGCAAGTCGTTTGTAGTGCTGAGATAGAAACCAGGACCCTGCACTTAATATCTGCTGCTGAGACTTCTCCCACTGCAGGGAAAGGGGAGAACATGGATGGGTGAGGGGAGGAGAGAGAACCACACCTGCCATAGTAAACTCTTGCCCACTCTGTTTGCTACACTCAGATAACATTGCAAAATAAGCGACACTGAATGTGTAGCATCAAATACTATAGTATTATAAGTTAGTTGTAGGAAAATTGAAGGAGGCCAGCAGAAGTGCAGAAGTACAAAGAAGAAATAAAGACATTCTTTAGTGTTCTAAAACATTTCTTTTGTTTGGGGGTATCAGTTGTACATAAGTTACAACAGTGTAGTAGTCAGGCTGTGAATAATGTGAATAAAGGGGATTTTTTTTTTTTTTTTTTTTTTTTTTTTTGGTAAGGGAAGTATTTACATTTCTAGAGGACTGGAATTTTAATTGTCATATGGCCATACCTGAACGCTCCCAATCTTGTCTTTTGCTTTTCTTTCTTTTTTTGTTTGAGACGGCCTCTATGTAGCCCTGGCTGTTTTGGAACTCAACATGTAGACCAGGCTAACCTCAAATTCAGAGATTCGCCTGCCTACTAAGTACCAGACTAAAGGTGTGTGTCATCACATGCAACTTACATTTTTTCTTTATCATAAAAAAATTCTTCAAAAATAAAAGCTTTTAAAACAGGTGCATAAAATTCTGGTTTTGGATATTGATAGGGGATGTCCTTTTGAATGCTGTGAATATATGTTTCTCTTATTGGTTGATGAATAAAGCTGTTTTAGTCAATGGACAGGCAGGATGTAGCCAGGCAGGAAGAATAGGCGGGGCTACCAGACTAGGAGAATTCTGGGAAGAGAAACGCAGAAAAGTGAGTTGCCAAAGAGACACCATGTAGCTGTGGAGAAAGTAAGAGGCAAGGGTATCACTGGTAAGCCAAGACCATGTGGGGTTACACAGATTCATAATAAGAAGCCTGAACTATTGGCCAAGCCGTTTGTAATTAATATTAGCCCCTGCATATTTATTTGGGACTAAATGGATGTGGGACCTGTTGGGACAGAAACATATCTACAAATTTAAATAGGAATTATTAATTGGTCTGATTAATAAAAACCCAGAGTAAGATTGAAAGACCAAAAGCAAAGTTAAGGAAACCCCCACTTAAAATGAAGGACAGTCTGACCTAGAAAAGCACCGGCAACTTCCCTCACAGGGCCCTAAGATAGCTGGATACCATGAATTCACACTGCTCCTCCCGCCAGTGATAGCTGCAACTCCCGTTTGCCTAGACAAGATTAATTAGCACACACCGAGGCCCTAAGGTCCTGCTGATTGAAACAGTGAGACCATCCGGCCTCAAGGAAAGAACCCATGACTGGTCATGTACTCAGCGGACAGGGGTTCACAGCCCCACCCTAAGCTTGTGGTTTTTTTCCTTTAAAAGTACCTGCACCCAGAAAATATTGCTTCTCTAGCCTGCTTGCTGAGGAAGCCCGTTTGTGCAAATGTGTCCTATTCATTAAAGCCTCTTGCGTGTTGCATCAACTGGACTGGACATTGAGTTCTTGGGGGTACTGACCAAAACAGGGAGACTCCTCATTCGGAGGGTCTTACAAGATATAGAGGAAATTGCTGCGAGATTAGAGAGAAGGAGTAAGCCACAGCCACGCCTTCCCTCCTAGCAGACAAGAGTGAGTTCCTGTTTTTTCCTGCTTATATCCTGTTTCCCCCTAGTGATCTCACTTACTGTCTGTCTGTATAGACCTCCAGATCTCTGGTTAGCTAATGGCAAGCTCCATTCTCTGGGCTTTATTTGTACTAGCAAGATAACATCACATATCCCCCTTTTTTGTTTAAAATTAAAAAAAATATATAGCTAATATAAGAAAAGGACATATAATAAGTACAGTAAGTATATACAATATATACAGGCAATAAGTATATTAACAATGTCTTATCCATTAGCATTTGACAAATTCAGAGAAAATACTTCATATCTATTCTTTCTTGATGAGTTCAAAGTCTTGTACTTAATTTACTTTCTATTCTGATTTGCATTATCAAATTATCTTTTAATGTCTTTCAAACCTGTTAGACTTAAGACATATTTAGTGAGTTTCTTTACTGAGTCTGGTAAACAAGTAAAACTATTAACTATACTATCTAGTCTTCAATTCCCTCAGAGACCCAAGAAGGAAATAATATTAACTGAGAAAACAGGAAGTGTAAGCAAGCCACTTCCAAAAAATGTGAGAAATGACAGAAATAGCTGGTTGCCTGGACAGTCACTCAAGGTTGCTCTGCAACATTGGAGTTACCCAAGGTTGCTCTGCAACATGGGTCATCCATCTTTGGACTATAGGCCTAATATATCTGACAGACATTCTGTGAAGCAGGATAATATGAAGGACTGGCCACCTTGTCTTGGCAAGGTTTGCAGTCACTTTTTTTGCTGTCCTATTTGTCCAATTTGGACAGCCTACTGTCAACAGTTGAGGCAAGGGCACTTTGTTGCCCAGTGGCTTACCTTTGCCACAAAGGAAGTAAACTCCATGTAGTTTCTTTGATGCCCATCATCTTCTGCAATGTAGATTGGTGCTGACAAGAGCAAACATGTCTCATTATTATAAAACATGTTAAATGTCATATTTTGTAGATCTCTTAAGTGTTTGAAGATGACCTATTTTTCTAAAATATATCTGTTTCACCTTGTAAACATTATCTAATATGACTACAAGTTCAGTTGTAATAGTTGACTAATTACTAAACTACATTTCCTTATTCTATGTAGTTGATAATAATAACTTTCAAGGACTAAAAATTTGTATTATATTGTTAAATGAGCTGTATAGCTACAATACTTTGAACAATATTAGAAACATGTGTACAGTATGTTTTAGCAAAATTAATCTCAAATTTGTACCAATATACAACATTTGTATACAATATATAAGAATCCGATCCAATGTAAAATATTTAAAACTAGTAGTTGCTTTTTAAGAGTAGATTCAATACTAAGTCAAGGCCATGTGGAGATGCACAGATTAATAGAAATGGCCATTGGTGAGTTTATTTGGGACTCAACCAGCTACAGGGCCAAGAGGGACAGAAAATTCCATCTACAGGATGTACTGTGATTTACCTTCTCCTTTATTGGTAGACATTTAATTCCTTCAAATTTTTTCTTTCTATAAACCAAGTAAATAACTTGTCTCTTTAAAATTTTTATTTAATTTTATGTTTGTTTATTAGTTGTGTGTGTGAGAGAGAGAGCATGAGCATGCATATCACTGTGTGTGTAAAGAAGTCAGAGAATAACTTGCTAGTTGGGTTCTTTTCACCACATTGTAAATGGAGGTTTCTCGTCCTCACCAATTCCGCAGCTGCTTTTAAAATAGTCATTCTGAGGCTTAATATTAATTATAATTGTTTGGCTGACTAGCTTCACAATTAAATTAGTCCATTTTTATTATTTTATGTTTTACCACAAAGCTTATAGCTTGTTACCTCACATCTTGCTTCCCTGGTGGCTACATGGCATCTTCCTGACTCCACCTTTTTTCCTACCTAGCTATATTCTGCCTCGCCATTGGTAAAAACTTTACTCATCAACCAATAAAAATAACACGTATTTGCAGCATACAGAAGGACATCCCACATCACTACATTGGTTTTGAGAGTGTCATACTTGGGTTGTCAGGCACCTTTACTCATTGGGGCATCCCATTCTCTCCTTGTTAACCTAGAAACCACATGTCAGGAGTTTCAGGATTACTGGAAAGAACATTGAAGTAGCCAAAATAACATTTTGAATTTTCTAATACAGTGAGAAAGATGGTGATCCTGCCATGAATCAAAAAATTAAGCCATCAGTATCTTGGTAAAATTTTGACATTAGTCATCTATTAAAATTAAAGCAATATGTTATATTGCTTACTTACATAAAGTAATATAAAATATGAATAATACTTTTAAGTATATATAATTGTCTTACAAGTCTTATATATTTACTAATGACTTAGTCTTTTTTTTTTTTAAGTAAAATGGTATTTTTGCTTGGAAACTTAAACTCATCATTTTCCAATAGAGTATGTAGTTTAGAAAAGGAATGAAGAGTTCTTTTCAAATACACGTGTATTTTTACTAAGCTTATTATATTTCTCTTTATTTACAGGCCTTTTTGCAAATGTGTAATCTGCCTGTCAAAGTTGTGTGTAGGGCAAATGCAGAATATATGTCTCCATCTGGTAAGTGTGTGTGTGTTTTCTGTTAATCCTGTGTTTATTTGTTATTTGATACTGAGGATTGAACCTAAGGCCTTGGACATGATGCTAGGTAAGTTCTTTACCACTGGCATATTTCTAGCCCCTGATGTTAAAATCCTTAGGGTTTTGTTTTGTTTTTGCCCCTTTGAAGAATTGTCACCTTTCTTTTTTCTAATGTTTTAAAGTAATTTTTATTAAAGCTTCACTTTTACTCTTTTAAATGATAACAGTGATCTATGTTACATGCTAGTAGATTTAATGCCAGTTCATTTAACTACTCCCAAATAAATAGGACTCAAATAATTGGTATAAAAAATATAATGCTGGCCAGGCAGTGGTGGTGCACGCCTTTAGTCCCAGCACTTGGAAGCCATTAGGCAGGCAGATCTCTGTGAGTTTAAGGCCAGCCTGGTCTACAAAACTACACAGAGAAACCCTGTCTTGAAAAACCGGAAAAGCTCTCTCTCTATATATATATATTGCCATAAAACTAATTAAATGTTAAATATAATGTTACAGATTATTTTCATTTTGGTTTTGCTGGAGCAACAGCAACACAGAGTCATTATTTCATGAATAAGTGATTGTGTAGGTATGCTATATTGCTTTTACATAAAAAAATTGTCAGTCTCTTCATGTGGATTTGGTGATTATTCAGGAATTATTTGTGTTTAATATTTTCTTTAAGGGTGGTAATAATTGTTAGACTATCTGTAGACACCTATCACATAACACCAAAGTTCCATATAAATGTACATCTATTAGATTTCTGAATAAACTTTTAGAAAACATTTCTAAGAAAAAATTTCTAGACTTAGAAATCCAATATATTTTGGATTTTTAGAGATTTCTATTGCTGTGATGAAACACCATAACCAGAAGCAAGTTGGGGACTTGCTTCCATAATGGACTTGGTCCTTCTACTTCAATCACTTATTAAGAAAATGCCCTACAGTCTTGCCTATAGCTTGGTCTTCAGGAGCAGTGGTTCTTAACTCTGGGTGTCATGACCCTTTTAGGGGGAATCAAACAACCTTTTCTCAGTGGTCACCCAAGAACATCAGGAAACACGGATATTTACATTATGATTCATAACAGTAGCAAATTGTAATTATCAAGTAGCAGCAAAAGCAATTTTATGGTTGGGGGTTACTACAACAGAAAGAACTTTATTAAAGGGTTGCAGCTTTAGGAAGGTTGAGAACCACCACTGCTACGGATGCAGTTTCTTAGTTGAGGTTCTCTTGTCTCATATCAGTCTAGCTTGTGCCAAGTTGACATAGAAACTAGCTGGCACAGAGATTATTAATTCATTTTTGTGCTGATTTTTTAAGTAGGATGCTAATACACTATGGAATTCTGATGAAATACATTAAATTCTCACTGTCTTGAGAATTTGATTATATACCTGCTATATTAGTTAGGGTTTCTATTGCTGTGAAGAGACATCATGACCATGGCAATTCTTATAAAGGAAAACATTTAATTGGGTGGCTTACAGTTTCAGAGGGTTAGTCCATTGTCATGACAGGACATGGTGGCATGCAGGCTTGGTGCTGGAGAAGGAGCTGAAAGTGGAGAAGGAGCAACAGGAAGTAATCTTAGGCACTGGGCATGGCTTGACTATACCTCAAAGTCTACCCCCACAGTGATACACTCCCTCCATTGAAGGCCATACCACTACCAATAAAGTCACACTTTGTAGTAGCACGACTCCCTATGAGCTTATGGGGGCCTACCATACCTACATATAAAATAATTAGTAATTTAACACTGAAGTTAAAATAAGTGGCCAGAAGTGATGTAGCCTATGTATTTAGGTTACTTTGCTTATATAATTTAGGGATTAACTTAATTTTCCACACTCTGAAAAGCAAACAGATAAATATTAGAGCAAGCATGTAGTATGTTCACATTTACTGTCATACATTCAGGCCTTTTTACTAAGATATTTATACTTCATCCTCTCTAAAATTAGTATTATTAGTATTTCCTATCATGATTGGGAGTGATAAGTGCAAAAAATCTGCCTACTTGATAATGTAGTTTTTTGTTTTTTTCTTTTTAAATAGACAAGTTCTCACTGTCTTAGGGTTTCTGTTGCTGTGACAAAACACCCTGACCATGGCAACTCTTATAGAGGAAAATATTTAATTGGGGCTGACTTGACGTTTCAGAGGTTTAGTTCATTATCATCATGGCAGCATGCAGGCTGACATAGTGCTGGAGAGGAAACAGAGTTCTACATCTGGATCCATAGGGAGCAGGAAGAGACAGGGAGCAACTAGGCATGGCTTGACCAGCTGAAACCTCAAAGCCCACTCTCCAGTGACAATTCCTCCAACAAGGCCACACCTGCTGATAGTGTCACTCCCTATGAGCCTATGGGGACTATTTTCATTTAAACCTTCACACTGTATTTCTTTGGCTATTTGGGCACTCCCTGTGTAGACCAGGCTGCCCAAGAACTCACAGAGATCCACCTGCTGTACCTCTTGAGTGTTGGGATTAAAGGAATGTACCACTAACACCACACTTGTAATGTGCTTTAAAACAGAACATAAGACAGTTAGCAAACTTTTGGCCAAAAGTTAGAAGTCATTAAGCCTGTAGTAATTGTGTCCAGTTTTTAACTATTTTCCTGAGGAGTTTACTTCTTAACTTCATCTGTTACATGAGCTAATCAGACTAGATGACATCTAAGTTTCTAGAGACTACTCTGTGAATATACAGACTTACTTGGCAACATGTTAATGCTTTCATTAGGAAAAAACTGAACTAGTTAGGGCCAAGGAAATGGTTCTGTATTTAATCTGTACACATGAGGTGCATTGTTCAGATCTCCAGTACCCACACAAAAAGCTGGGCATGCTATCTCCTGCCTGCAGTCTCAGGGCTAGGAAACAGAGACACGCCTGTCAAGCTAATCTTCAAGCTCTAAGTCCAGTGTGAGACTCAAAATAAGGTGGGGGCAGACTGGTAGAAGAATGATAAAGGACATTGATGTCTTATCAACTTCTGGCCGCTGCGCAAGCGTAAACACACACGCACGCACCCATGCACACATGCACACACGTGTGTGTTCGTGCACACAAAAAGAATAAAATGATCTGGGGTGACTTCTGTCTAAAATGAGAAGCAGAACACACAGTTCTACTTTGGCCACAGAGAATTGTCTCTTGTGTTTTTGCCTGGTACCTGCAATAAAGACTGCACATTGACTCTAGTTAGCCTTGTGAGGAGAAAAGGATCATTCACGTCTTATCTGTTGCTTTGATCTTTTACTCTCTTTATTGGATATATTTGCATATTCAGTTGACTGGCCACATTATTTCTGTGCTTTATTACCTACAATGCTAGTTTATGTATGTGGATGGTCGGTGTGGGTTTGTTACATACAGAGGCAGAAGTTTATATGTCTTCCTTTGTAGCTTTCTACCTTTTGTTGGTTTATTTTCTTTTGAAATAAGATCTCTTTGAACCAGTAGTTCGCCGTTTGGCTAGACTAGCTGACCAGCCAGCCCCTGGGGTCATTCTGTCTCTGTCATTTAGCACTAAGCTTACAGAGCTCTTGGCCTTTGTGAGGGTCCTTGGAATCTGAACTCAAGTTCTCATGCTTGTGCAGCAAGTACGTAGGCTTCTCCGCAGCCCCCATTTAATATATTTGCAAGAAAACAAAGTACCTCTAAGAATTTGAAGCTAACTGAAAAGAGAAATAGTCTGCTTCTGAAATGTTATTCTTGAGTGGGCTGTGGAGATAGCTCAGTGGTTAAGAGCATGTGCACCTCTGATAGAGGACCTGAGCTCAGGTCTCAATATACATGTCAGGTGGCTCAGAGCCACCTCTAACTCCAGTTTCTATTCCTCTGCTTCTGTTTACTGCCACTTGTGTGTATGCACGTGTGTGCACGTGCACACACACATCAAAATAAAAACCTTAAATATCATACCTCACAATACCCATTAGTCTAGGCAAGCAACAGGTTTTCCCCCCAAAATTCAGAAGGCCTGTATTTAATAAAGGTTTTTTTTTTCAAGTCAAAACCAAATGACAATATAGCCTACTGTTTGTCCAGTTTAGCTTGTTTTTTTGAGATTTATGAAGCAGTAGAAGGAATACATTGGTAATAGGGAAATAAAAAAACATCTATTAAGTGTCATGTACAAAAGGCTCCCCTTTTCTTTGTAGTGCCATCTCATAGATGCAAAGGAAGATTTTTTTTTTTTTTTTTTTTTTGGTACCAGGCACCTCATCCATTTCCCTCAGGCTGACTAAGTCAGAGAGAAGAGAATACACTGAAAAGTAGCAGGAAGACACCTGCTGGCAGTGTGAACTCTGGTTGAACTAAATGCAACAGCAGAGGAGTGGACTAGCTTGCAATTTGCAGACTATTTTTTCCTTAATCTCTAATAGTCAGCATTGATGCTTATTAAAACCGAATATTACTCTCTAATGTAGCATTTATTTAAAGATACCAGTTTTCTTTCTCTCTCTCCCTCACTGCCCTTACTGAGCTGTGAACCTAAGGCTTCGTACTGGTGAAGCACTGTAGCTATAAGTCAAGCTATGTCTCTTAGTGTTACCACTTTCAAAAGCTTACTGTTTTGTTTTATCTTCTTGTGTATTGGGAACATAACTCAAGCTAGCATAACCTCTAAGGTGGTAAATTCTTTGAGTCCAAGACATTTATTAATTCATTGTAATGTGTTGGTTTTTTTTTTTTTTTATTCGTTTTGCTCTTTTGGCTGTATGAGGGGCCAACTACCCAGCTCCCAAGTAAATCACATGCAGAGGCTTATTCTTATGAATTTCAGTTTTAGCTTGGCTTATTTCTAGCCAGCTTTCTTTAAATTAACCTGTCTACCTTTTCCCTCTGGTGTTTTCTTTCTTTCCTCTGTATATCTTATTTTCCTTCTTACTCTATGGCTGGCTGGCTGGCTGGCTGGCTGAGTAGCTGGCCCTGATGTCCTCCTCTGCCAGCCCCACCTATCCCTCTCCCGCCTCACTATTGGCTGTTCAGCTTTTTAATTAGGCCCACCAGGTGTTTTAGACAGGCATAGTAACACAGCTTCACAGAGTTAAACAAATGCAGCATAACAAGTCACACACCTTAAAATAATATTCCTCAATAGTTACACACTAACCCACTTCAGTGGGTTTCAGATTTAATATTAGAAAGCATAAAAGACATTTTGGGAAGACTATTTTTCCCAGCACCCAGGAGGCAGAGACAGGTGGATTTCTCAGAGTTTGAAGCCAGTATGGTCTACAGAGTGAGTTCAGGTCAGCCAAGAAAACATAGTCAGACCCTGTTTCAAACAAACAAACAAACAAGAAGCAAAAAGCTTTTCAGTATAGCTTGAAGTTTTGTGCTGTACCCTGAAGAAAATCCCAGTTAAATTTCTTTGGAAGTCTTCAGTGATCTTAAACTGATGTCCTGGCTTGGTCTGTGTGATTTATTATTAGTCTTGTTTAGTGTTAGCTCTGAAATGAGAACATGATGATTTGTTGACATATCTGGGCAAGAACTTTAGAAATGAATCTACTTGTTCTTTCCTCCCTTCCTAACCATTTTTTAGTAATTTGATTTCTGTGAATTTTACTTTCAAGTTTGTTTTTGACCTTAGAATCCTCCTGCCTTGGCCTCCTGAGTTCTGGAATTATAGGCATGTGCTACTATTCTTGGCGCTTTTATTTTAAAATCTATTCGCAATCATTGTTTAAAATTTGTAGTCTTTAGCAATGATTCTGGCTATCATTTGGAAAATTATAATTTTATAATATTTCTTTATGAATAAAACAATTCTGTTTCTTGTTATTATTATTTACTTAGCACAAACTTAATTTCCTGAAGCTGTTTTCTCACATCTTTTTTCCTTCTCAACAGGAAAAGTACCTTTTATTCATGTGGGAAATCAAGTAGTGTCAGAACTTGGTCCTATAGTCCAGTTCGTTAAAGCCAAGGTAATAAAAGTAGTAAATGCATTTGACCATTTTCATTGATTTTTAACCTAGCTTTATGAAATACTAGTATAAATTACTAGAAAATATTTCTAAACTGTAAAGTGGGTGCTTTTTCATAATATAAATCAGTAGCAAAGATATAGGTTGATTTTTCTAATGTAAGATATGAGAATTTCTGTCATAAATGAATACTTTTTAAAGAAATACCTGGTTGACCTTTGAGAAGGAAGATGTAGGATATGTTTTTAAGTTGAAGGTATTAAGTTATCTACTTGGCAATCAGTAGTTCATTTCATTTGTTTAATTTAGATTTAAGCAGTTAAGAAACATCCATTAGCCAGGTGGTGATGGCACACACCTTTTATCCCAGCACTTGGGAGGCAGAGACAGGTGGATCTCTGAGTTTGAGGTCAACCTGTCTTGAAAAACAACAACAGAAAAGCAGCACTTTCATTAATATTTAGGGAAGCATTCTAGACTTTTACATAGATAGAAAACCAGATCACACTGTTATGTGTTATTTTGTCCTTTAAAATTACCAATAAGTTTAAAAGTGGTTCCACATTAATGAATATACACAGATATATATCTTAAAAATTGTCACATGGTTTTCTGTTTTGTTGCATGCATTATATAGTTTTTTAAACGGACATTTGGATATTGACTATTTATTTTGTTATTTTTGAGTGTTAAAATGAATTTTCTTTTGCATGAACCTGTGTACTCATTTCATTAAGATAAATTCCTAAGACGGGCATGGTTGGCACATACCAACACTCAGAAGTGAGAGGCAGGCTGATCTCTGATTTGAAGCCAGCTTGGTCTGTAGAGTGAGTTCCAGACTAACTAGGGCTACATATTAAGACCATGTCTCAAAGCAAACAAATATAAATTCAAACAAATATAAAAATATATATAAATATATATATTTATATATAAAAATATATAAATATGTATTTATATATAAAATATACAAATATACAATATAAATAAATATACAAATATAAAAAATATATATAAATATAAAGCAAACAAAACAAATATATATGCTTTGGCATATACCTTTTAATAAGATTGCCAGATTGAGTTGGAAGCTATACTGTTTTATGTCTGCCCATTGCTACATGTCTTTCTTCTCTTCTTGTCACTCAATTGGCTCCCCCCCCCAATCTTTGCCCATTTTATAAGTAGCACCTGTTTGGCATTTCTTTAGTTTTTAAGGTTTTATGTTTGAAAAATACAAGGTTTACTATTGACCATTTTGGTTTCTCTTTTATGAAATAATTCATCTTGTAATTTTTGCCTATTGAAAATATGTGTATATAATAAAAAATTACTATTACTTAGTAGTGATTGAGTATTAGGTATACTTTTATGCACAATAATTTTGTTATAAAAAGCATTTTGGAAATTAATCCATTTTACATTTACATATTATATTACTTGTTATGATAGTAAGATAACTGAAAGATATTGTATATTTAATATGATGCTCTATAAAATTTTTTAAAATTCCCCTTAGGGCCATTCTCTTAGTGATGGGTTGGATGAAGTCCAAAGAGCAGAAATGAAAGCTTACATGGAATTAGTCAACAATATGCTGTTGACAGCAGAGGTATTATAAGAGTATAAGACTTGAAATAATTATAATCTTGTGTAATCTGTATTCTCATCTAAAAGTTTTCTTATGGGCTACCTTAAAGCCATTGAGAAGCGGGCTGGGGTGGTCATCTGAGTTGTTTGATCATTAGCTGTAAACATGTTTCCAGATACTTTCAGCTATAATTTTTCTGTTGTAAGGAATGAGTCTTGCCTGCTTACTGTTTTACTTTAGCCTTTTGAGGTTTACTTTAATAATGCCTATAAAATAATGTTTAGTCATATATTCTGTGCATAAGAAATATTTTCTGTAAAGTACTGCCAATAAATTTGATAATTCTCTATAGTGAATTAGCTAAGAAAAAAATATTAGATTTTCAAAGTTGGCTTATTAGGAATTACCATAGCAAGAAATAAGTTTGACCCTTATCTTTTTGGTATTTTAAAGTTTCAGTGACTATTCTTTTGTTCCTAGTTGTATCTCCAGTGGTGTGATGAAGCTACAGTAGGGGAGGTGAGTGGTTCTGCAGCATTTATCTTAATTAAAATTTAATGAGAAAACACTTTTGCTCAGAATCGCAAGTCCCTGCTCATAAATGAAACATTGTGGTTTATACCATTAGTGATACAGTTTTTCACTTACTTTAATTTTGCTTGCACATACATTTTAGGGAAGCTATGTGTCATTATTTGATAGAACTGGTTGTAAAGTACATAAAAGTTTATATATTTTTAAAGGGAATGGTTTAAAATTTTAATTTTTTATGTTGTAAGCTATATATTGTTTTCTTTTTTCAGATTGCTTTTATGTATGCACTCTGGAAATACATTTTAGAATTCTGTTTGTAAAAATGCATTAGTTTTAGGAAGGATTCTGTGTTTTACAAAGTCTTTTGCTTTAGATCACTCATGCTAGATATGGATCTCCTTACCCTTGGCCTTTGAACCACATTCTGGCCTATCAGAAGCAGTGGGAAGTGAAGCGGAAGATGAAAGCTATTGGGTGGGGTAACAAGACTCTGGACCAGGTCAGTACAGATTGAAGATAACAAGTTTCAACTCTTACACATTAAAAATGGCATTACTTTAAAAATAATCTCAGTGTAATATTGTAACATAAACAGTAACATACTTCCTGTTATTTCTCTCTTGTGATGTAGTTATATTTCCTTTATGAAAGTTGCATGTGCTTATTATTTGCCTGTAAGATCTAAATGACAAATAATTTCTGAAATCCTGCCACCTCAGAATTGTCCCTCTTCATTTGGAGAATATTTTTCTAGTCTTAGTAGTACTGTTCTCAAATGAGATCATATTATGCCTGCTATTCTATAACTTGATTTCTTTTCTCCCCTAAACAGCAGTTTGTGGGAATCTTTATGCCAGTAGCAGATCTGCAGTATGAGAGCTTAAAAATCTGTACTTAACTGAGGTTTTTTTTGGGGGGGAGAATGTTTTAAGTTTATTAAAGTAACAAAAAAATTTAAAGATGTAATTTTCAAGGTCATGAGGTTAAGCATCAGTCATTTAAGGTAACTGGTATCTCTTTTTGCTATCCCTGATTTCTAGCCAGACATCTTACTGATGTGTGCTACAAGGGGGTTTAGCAAGTGACTGGATAGAATGAGATCAATCTCCAGCACCTTTTAGTATGTTGTTTTTATGGGGCTGACTCCCTTCTCCCCTCTCAGTCTGAGCAAAATCATTACCTATGTGGACCCAGGAAAACATTGTTTAGAGAATTAAATTTTGAGAGAAAAACATTTTGTTAAACAGGGGTCTTTTACAGTAACTTAATACTTGTATTTAATGTTTTTTCACTAGTTCCCATTTATATCAAAACATTATTTATGTCATATATATCAAAGCATTATGACTATGGTCTTAAAAATTTAAACTGAGTCTGCCTTTTTTGTATAAACTGTGATATAAATAGTCTTAGATACTTTTATTATTGTTTTGCTAATTTAGATATTATTCTTTTTGGTTTACTGCCTGTGTAGGTCTTAGAAGATGTAGACCAATGCTGTCAAGCCCTTTCCCAAAGACTGGGAACACAACCATACTTCTTCAATAAGCAGTAAGATGTTTTATTATTATGATATATCTTTGCTTCATATAGCAGTTCCAGTTGCCTTTATCACAAAGGTATTATTTTTTTCAGAAGCACATATAACTCTGCTCTTCTTGGTGGGGACCAGGTGTATGGCTCTTCTTGTTATGTACACGAAAGGGCTCCAGCCTCCTTGTGATCATGTCATTGATGAAGTCCAGTCCTTGTCATTGACTTTTCTTAAGAGCAGTCTTGCAAACCAGTCAGCTTTTGTATGGTTTGACAAAGATTTTGATAGAGGTAGTTCAAGGTGCTTTAGAAGTACAAAATATTAAAATCTTAAACTTTCAAGTACAAAACCATGAATATGTTGCTAATACAACCTTAATCTGTAGTGAAAGATGCTTGAAGACCAGAAGAGTCATTAAGAACAAGCAGAATACTGTCAGAAGAACAAGAACTATTTATCTTTTAAAATGAAAATATCTTAAATGCAGACATTAAGGAGTATAGATAAAAGCATATGTATATATGTAAACTGAGTAATTTATATTCTGTTAACAAGATTTAAAAATTTTAAACTAATTAAAAAGCAAAGATTTTTCTTTATTAAAAATTATAATTTTGGGAGAGTGGTTTCAAGACAGGGTTTCTCTGTGTATCCCTTGCTGTCCTGGAACGAATTCTGTAGACTAGGCTGACCTTGAATTCAGAGATCTGGCTGCCTCTGCCTCCTCCTGAGTTTTGGGATTAAAGGCATGTGCCACTGCTGCCTGGCAAAAATTATAATTTAAAATATTGAAAGTGTTGATCCAGTATAATATTTTAATCTCAATGGCTTTTTTAAAGCTATCTTTTTTTTGACTTATTATTAAAAACATTGTTTTAGGTTGATAATATTTTTCATGTGTTTTTATGTGTGTGATGTAATGCATTTGTGTGTTCCCATGTGTGAGCATACATGTATATGGGTGTGCATACATGGATAGGCATGTGCCTGTGGAAGCCCAAGGTTGTTGTCAGGAACCTTCCTAGATTGCTCATTGCCTTATTCTTTTGAAGTAGGGTCTGTAAGGTTTCTTATCAAACCCAGAGCTTATTGATAGGGATGATTTCTGCAGAGCCAGAAGAGGGCATTTGATCCCATGAAGCTGGAGTTAAGGACAGTTATGAGCTGTGATGTGGGTTCTAGGAACCAAACTCAGCTCCTTTGAAAGAGCAGCCAGTGCTCTAAACCACTGAGCCATCTCTCCAGCTCCAGTAATTAATATCTTTTCGATATTGAATTCTTAGTAGTTCAAATGTTGAGAAGTTTTATTGTTTGAAGTAGGTTATTTATTCATTTTATTTATTTTTGCTTGTTTGTTTTTCAAGACAGGGTTTCTCTGTGACTTTGGAGGCTGTCCTGGAATTAGCTCTTGTAGACCAGGCTGGTCTCAAATTCACTCAGCCTCCCAAGTGCAGGGATTAAAGGCATGTGCCACCACCGCCTTGAAGTGCATTATTCTTGTTTACCAGTGACTGAGTTTTGTTGTACATGCTGCCTTTTGGGGCAGGTAGGAGAATAATTTTTAGTTAAAGTCATAGTCAAAGGGTTGGTAACTAGAGATCTTTTAGCATGTGATTTAGAGAAAAATTAAAGATATTAGTTTTGTTAATAAGTTATATTTAAACTTACAGAAGAAACTGAAATTTAGACAGTTGCAAAACAGAAGGTATGCATTTGATGTTGGTATTTAAGATGCAAGTGTTAAGAAATTTTACCTAATGTGATACTTAGGATTGAGGAATATACTTAATTTCTATGCCTAATCTTTTAATTTAATTTCTGTAAATAAGGCTATTACTGTGTAGCTCACTCAGGCTGACCTCAAATCTTTGCTCATTCTTGCTTAGCCTCCCAAGTGCTAGGATACAGGTGTGTACCACATGCCTGGCTGCCCATCATTTAGTCAGTGTTAGAGGGAAGAAACTACATTTAGGAAAAGATAACTTGTAATTTTATTTTGCTATGGAAAAGCTTTTTTCATTTCTTTATCTGTGGCAGGAGTCATGGTATCTTAGATAGTAAGGAACTGACTTAAAATACACAGATTAGATTCTAATTTAGAATCCTTGAATTCTACCTTTGGCTCTCACGTATACCGAACATTGACTTTTTCTTTGTATCCTACTTTTACTTCCTAAAATTAAAACCAACTTTGGTTGTTACTGAACTACTGGAGATACTGAAAGACTTTTAAAAGAAACTAAATGATTTTTTTTTTTTGTTTGTTTTTAAAAAAGAAAGGATGAGTTTAAGGCCAGTCTGGTCTACTGAGCTAGTTCCAGGATAGCTAGGGTTGTTAGACAGAGAAACCCTGTCTCGAAAAACAAAAATCACAAATAAATAAATAAAATGAAGAAAGAGGAAAAAGAAATTAAGGGAGATCTTGTGACAAGAACAGTAATTGAAAAAGAAAATAGAAAGGGCTTTGATTTGCATGCTTTAGTAACAATTTCAAAGCTCATCATTTTGTGTGTGTGTGTGTGTGTGTGTGTGTGTGTGTGTGTGTGTATGTTGTACTTTTTCTAGTAATATGAAGAGATGGCAAGGTAAATAATATTAGAAAAGAAAAATTAGGAGACACCTAGACCAAATTAGTAGTTTTGGAATTGGATACTATAAAGAATATTAGATAGTTGGATATGGTGGTATATGTCATTAATCCCAACAGAGGCAGAGGCAGGCAGATCTCTGTGAATTCAAGACCATCTTGATCCACAAAGCAAGTTCCAGGATAGCCAGGACTGTTGCACAGAGAAACCCTGTCTTGGGGGGGTGGAGGTGGGGAACCAGATTAAAAAAATAATAATAATGAATAAATAAGATGAAAAGAAAGTGTAGGAGGAAACTTTTAAATGGAAAAAGGTTAGGAAGAAGTTCTCATTTTACAATACTGTTTCCATTTTGATATTCAAATGAAGGAACACATATCTAGCAGACATGATGATGATGTAAGATATAGCAAGATTTTAATAACTTATTATCCTAGAATATTTGCATAATAAAAAGTCTACAAAAATGACTGCAAATAAATTTGAAATATCTTACAATTCATAGGAACAGAATCGGCACACACACACCCATATCATAATTCACAAAGTCACTTTTAAGCACAAGAGTGGAAAATAATATTTTTTTCTTCATAGCATAACAAAGAAATTTAAGATGGTCTTTGTGTTATTCAACAGTATTGTAGAAATGCTGAGTAAAGTTTTGCAGTTTGTTTTACATTTATTTTATGTGTGTGCAGGGATCATGCATACGTGCAGGAGTTGGTTCTTTGTTACAATGTGGGGCCCAGGGATTGAATTTGGCTTATCAGGCAGCCAGTGCTTTTTTTTTTTTTTTTTTTTTTTTTAACCTGCTGAGCCATGTTACTAGCTGGTGGATTTTTGTTGTTACTTTGTCCTTGTGTTTCATACAAGTTGTAGGTTTTTTTGAATTGGTTGCTTCTTCTTTTTCTTTCTTTCTTTTTTCTTCTTTTTTTTTGCATAATTCACATTTTATAAAATTGCCACTTTTATGACTATGGTTTTAAGTTTTAAGAAATATGTCTTGTTGTATAACCTCAAGTGTACTTTAGATTAAAAACTTATGTATGTGTTGCTGGGGTTTGCTATAGTGCAGGTGTGGAGGTCAGAGGACAGCTTGGAGAAGCTGGTTTTCGCCTTTTACCACGTGAGTTCCTGGGATAGCACTCAGGTCACCAGGCTGGGCAGTAAGTACTTTAACCCTGCCGAGCCAACTTTCCAGTCTCAGAAGTACTTTTTAAAAAGGAAGAATTGTGGGAATTGATAATTTGTAAACATCAGAATCAGTTAATATGAGTCATTGAAATTTATAAGAATTGCAGGTGATAGTGAATTTAATATTAGCACTTTTGAGGCAGAAGCAGGTGAATTTGTGAGTTTGAGGTTGGGCTGGTTTACATAGAAAGTTCTAGGCCAGCCAGGACAACATAAGGAGACATTGCCTTAAATTTTAAGGACTATAAGAAATGTGTTTTGTGTTGTCCCTCTCCCCCCCCCGCCGTGCTTCCAATTTGTTCAGGAGATCTTGTCCCTTTCCCCCTTTTCCGGGGGCCCATGTATGTCTCTCTTAGGGTCCTTCTTGTTTCTTAGCTTCTCTTCCGTGTGGATTGTAGGCTGCTAATACTTTGCTCTATGTCTAAAATCCATATATGAGTGAGTACATATCATGTTTGTATTTTTATGATTGGGTTACCTCACTCAGGAGGGGAGAAGAGGAGGAACGAGGAGAACATGAGTGATCAGGAACATTGAATCAGAAGATGAATAGAAGAGAGCAAGAAAAGAGATATCTTAATAGAGGGAGCCTTTATGGCTTTAAAGAGAAATCTGGCACTAGGGAATTGTACAGAGATCCACAAGGATGACCTCAACTAAGAATCTAAGCAATAGTGGAGAGGCCCTTCCCCAATAATGAGATTGATGGCTACCTTAAATGCCATCCTAGAGCCTTCATCTAGTAGCTGATCGAAGCTGAAGCAGACACCCACAGCTAAACACTGAGCCGAACTCCTGGAATACAGTTGTACAGAGAGAGGAATGATGAGCAGAGGGGTCAAGATCATGCTGAGGGAAACCCATAGAAACAGATGACCTGAGCAAGTGGGAGCTCATGGACCCCAGCCAAACGGCTGGGGAATCAACATAGGACCAAACCAGGCCCCCTGAACTTGGGTGACAGTTAGGAGGTCTGGGCAGTCTATGGGCCTCTTGAGGTAGAACCAGTATTTATTCCTAGTGCAGGAATGGACTTTGGGAGTCCATTCCTCATGGAGGGATATTCTCTCAGCCTAAATACATGGGGGAGGGCCTAGGCCCTGCCCCAAACGATGTGACAGACTTTGATGGTCCCACATGGAAGATCTCACACTCCCTGGGAAGTGGATAGGAGGTGGGGTGGGGAGTTGGGGGGGTGGGAGGGGGACTTGGGAGGATGGAAGGGAGAGGGAACTGGCATTGATATGTAAAACAAGGTTGTTTCTAATTTAAATTTAAAAAAGTAAGGGGGGAAAGAAATGTGTTTTGATAATATATGTGTTTTGTTTCATTCAGCTATTGTAGCCTATTTCCTCATAGGTTTTATAAAGTAACTTTAAGTAGTATCTTAATGAAACTGTTTTTGTATGCTCGTACCAGTAGGTATTCAGTGCCTTTGGAGTTTTAGCACACGGCATTTTGGTCGCTTCAGGGTACTTCTGACAAGCACAGATTCATTGTTGACCTCATTCAGAGCTTTCATTTATTGATAAAGAGTGCCTAGCCAGATGAGAAGTGAAGGATGATTGACATAAACCTGTATTAAGAAAATAAGACCCCCACTTGAAAGATAGATATCTCTTTTTAAGAAATGTTAGTGATATAAGAAAGTTCATATTTATGTTACTTGTAGCAAAGTACCTTACTTTAACTCTGTATTTATCCACTTTATGCCCTTGGTTGTTTGTAAGGATCTGTTTGCTATTGATTGTTTATTTCTGATGAAAATATTATGGTGATGTTAAATACAAGGACTCTTGTTATTTAAAACAAAAAATGAAAAAATGCTGCCCTTTTGACTGCCTTCTTAAACATGACCACTGATAGCACATTTTCATTTTATCTTATTTTTAGACAGGAATTTGTGTGTACCACAAGATCACCTTGAATTTACAATATTACTGACTAAGCCTGGGTACTGCAGTTAGAGGCCTGTGCCAAGTTGTACATCTTACTTTATATAATACTCCATCATTGCATCAAAAGAGGGAAGACTGCAAAATGATGTGAATAATCACTGTTAGAGAAAAATCCCACATTCTGCAGCATACTTACTTTTCTTTACTTCATTTATCCAGCAAATCATGGAGACTACAGATACTGTACTAAGGTCTGGGGCTATAAAGATTCAGGCAGTGCTTGCTACCTTTAAAACTTGCAGCCCCTGGTAAAGGAAACTGTTGAGTAAGTGCAGTTTTAGTGTGGTGTGTGGTATAAGACATACAATCACCTTTTTATTGACTGTTGTAATGGGCACATGGAGGACTTGGGTGTTTTCTATACCTTAGAATTTTTTTTTTTAATCTCTAGCATAGTTTCTTCCACTCTGGAAACACACTGTATTTATTTGGTGATTAAAATAATGAATGCAGGGCTAGGGAAATGGTTCAGCTCTTCCAGAGAACCTGGGTTCAATTCACAACACCTGCATGGCAGCTCACAACTGTCTGTGAATCCACTTCCAGGGGATCAGATACCCTAATACACTCAGGCACCAACGCACATGAAATAAAAACACACAAATAAATAATAATGAATGCTCTATGGCAAATTTAAAATGGAAAAGTTCTACCAAGTTGTAAGGATTTATTTCTGTGACTTTTTCCTTTTAAATTGATCAATAAAATATTCTTTGAAAAAAAAATGCTTTCTAACATAAAAATGAAGTACCTTTCAGCTTTTCTCATCTTTATTTTTTTTTAGACCCACTGAACTTGATGCTCTGGTGTTTGGCCATTTGTACACCATTCTTACCACACAGTTGACCAGTGATGAACTTTCTGAGAAGGTGAAAAACTATAGTAACCTCCTTGCTTTCTGTAGAAGAATTGAACAGCACTATTTTGAAGATCGGGGTAAAGGCAGGTTGTCTTAGAATTGTATATCAATCAGTTATTATTTTAAAAAATCCAACTTTTGAAATATGTATTACCTGAACATTATAATAGATAATAGTCGGAATTTCAAAACCAAAAACACTTTTCTGAAACCTCAGAAAATTGCATAATTTCATATACATGTTCTTTGTACTGTTGTGTCCACCTTTATTTTTGAATTGTTTGATTTGTTACATTGTATTCTATATCTTGATATTTTGTTCTTTATGAGCATATAAAAATAAACATTAAGCAACTCTGGTTGTTTCATTTACGTTCTTTGATCTCTTTGGCTACTCAATGAATTTAGTATACATGGAATAAACATTTCTTTAAGGAAAGCAACTGATGTGTGTACTGAGACCATTGAATACAAGGTGAAACTGACCATGGGGAAGAATCCTTTAAAAATGTATTAAGAAACTGGGGTGACTGTAGGTCATCCAGTGAGGCACACATTGACCATTCTTCATACCTAAATTGAGTTGAATTAAACTAAGTGTTTCATTAAAGCAGGGATGGGTTGAAAAAACTGTTTTATACAGATGAGAGCATCTTGATATTTTTCTAATTCCTTTTTTGGGGTGGGGGATGAAGGGAGGGTAGTTTTCATAGGAGTAGTGATAGGAATCCATATACAAATCTGATCTCCCATCATAGTAGTGATGCTGTAAAGAATCAGATGTAATTCTTTTATTACCATGTTGAGAGTGATACTGCCTTCTTATCATTCACCAAACATTTCTAAGTCACTTAATCTTCACAGAACACTTAATGATAATTATCTCCAATTTAAAACACAGGAAATGGAGTGTCAAACAATTTTTTAAAATTTTCATACATGTATACAAATAATTTAGTCATATCCATTTCTCCCTCCCTCCAGGACTTCCTGTGCCTTTTCCCACATATATTCCATCTCCTCCCCAGCTTCCTGTCTTTAAAGTAATTAGAGAGTTTTTACAACCTTAGTCAAATTACTCATGTTTGTGAGGTCATCCAGTATGGGTTGTGGGATAACCTACCAATGGCTTCCCCCTTCCCAAAGAAAAGTAACTTCCCTTTCTCAGCACTCATTAATTGCCATTGGCTTCTTGATGAGCCATGGGGTATTGGGATGGGCCCTTCTCCTCTCTATGTTGACATAGACTTTGTTATTTTCATTTGTATTTCATCTCCAAGGTAACACCTTTTCTCCCTTTCTGGACAGTGTTTTTGTGTAGCCCTGGCTGTCCTGGAACTCACTCTGTAGACCAAGTAGGCCCTGAACTCAGAGATCTACCTACTTGTATCTCCTGAGTGCTTGGATTAAAGGTGTGTACAACTGCCAGGCTTTAGGCTAACACTTTTAAAGGGTAATTATGTTTCATGTTTCTATCCCATGGAGTGCTTTAAAAAGGAGGAAACAGTGCCTTATTGAAGCCTAGGTGGCCTGGAACTCACAGAGACTTGTCTGCCTCTGTCCCTAGAATACTGGGATTATAGGTGTTTGCTGCCACTGGCTGTTTGTTTAAAGGCTTTTCTGTGTGTGTGTGTGTGTGTGTGTGTGTGTGTGTGTGTGTGTGTGTGTGTAAGTACTTCTCTGTGTGTTTGTGTGTATATCAAGTATATACTTGGTGCTCTCAGAGACCAGATTCCCCGGAACTCAAGTAACAGACAGTTGGGAGCTGCACTGTGGGTGCTGGGCACTGAACCTGAGAACAGCAAGTACTCTTAACTTCGGAGTACAGCCCCTAAAGTGTGTATTTTAATTAATTCCATAGCCAGGATTATATATAGTAAGTACTCTGGAGAAAGTGGTGTGTGTGTGTGTGTGTGTGTGTGTGTGTGTGTGTGTGTGTGTAAAATTTAGATCAAAATTAATCTATAGTAATAACTTAGTGGCTGCCTGGAGTCAGATTTTATATTTTTAATGGATTAAATGCAAAGGGCATTTTTTGGAGGGTAATGGGAAATTACTTTGGTTCCGATGTTTATAAGGCATGCATGTTTATCAAACTGTATTGTATGTAAATTATAGCTCAATAAAGTTTATTTAAATAAAAGTGATGATTCTTTTCTCTTCCCCATCTTTGCTCCCCTCCCTTTCCCACCCCTGCCTTCCCTTCTCCTTTCCTCCCCATTTTAGGAAATTGAGGTATTTCTTTAAAGGTCACTAGCTTTGGAAGGTAGTCCAGGCTGGCCTTGAACTTGAGATCTCCTGAGTTGAGATTCTTGGACTTTTGAATACGTGTTTACATGTGTTTACTTGTCTAGGACTTCTGTTTCTTCCTAGTATAAGAAGAGTCTGTGGTAATTCAACTCTAGACTGAGGTTTGCTTTTTGTTGTGCTTGTGTTCCATGCGTAGCTAATGAGAAAGGCGATTCTTGTTTTAGATGGTTTAATTTTTCACTTCAGATTCTGGTTAAATCTGATTGCCACCTGGGTTTCAGTCCCCTATTCGGCTTCCTTGCCCCTTATACCACTGCACAGTTTTCAAGTGATTTGATGCTATACCACACACTGCTTTAGGTAAGAAGAGAGGTAAAGTTTTTAGTTGACAATGTCAATACTTAATCTGTGATTCTTGAGAACATCTTGTGGTCATAGACCTCTATCCAAGTTATTTCATGCTTTCTTGTTATCCCTCCATGTCTCTCTGTTTAGCCAGCACTCACAAACTCAGTCACAAAGGTAGACCTGTGATGAGGAGAGGTAGACAGGTGTTAGTAATGGAGCTATGCCATGTAGAATTCATCTATGTGAAGGCATTAAAATAAAAAAAATAAAACTACTTGTCTACCAAATATATTTGTATGCCATATTCAATGAACCTACTGACTTGACTTGGGACTTAAACTGTGAAGTACCAGGGGCCTTAGTGGTTCCTGCTTTTAATTACAACATTCAGGAGGCAGAGGCAGAGGCAGACAGATCTTTGTGAGTTCAAGGTCACTCTTCTGTCTACTTAGTGTGTGCCATATCATCCAGGGTTAGTGAGTGAAGTTCCATCTATGTACTCGGTAAGGAGTTTTTGAGGAGGCAAGGGAGCATTCTCTTCAGTGCAGCCTCCTTACTCTCTGCCTAGGTAAGGACCAGTGGTGCTTAAATAAAGTTGATGGCATCATGTGGCTTTAGTTACTGACCATTTGCAAACAGCCTTCCTTTTGGCCAGCAGCAAATGTTAGCTTTGCTGTGGGTTTGAGCAAAACTACATGTGTGCATGATTGCAGTGTTGTAGAGAATGCATGTACCTCCCAAATGACCTGTGTCCCAGTGTCCAATACTTGGGTAAGAATTCCATTTTCTCATTTATTATTTGATCAGTCACCCATTTAACATATATTTAAATGTAGGCAGAATTGAGTTGGTGGTTCCTTTGCTCTGAAAGTACTTAGAACTTAGTGCTAGAAGTAAAAAGCCCAGCACTGGGACTGCAAAGGCGAATATTGCCGAGATGGGCTTAATGAAGCCTCAAAGGATCAGCTGGACTGTTGGCAAATGCCTCATTTCCTGTGGATGTCCCCCTCACAAGTGAGCAGAGCTTCCCCAGTCCTCACAATTATCACCCACTTGTTCTGTAGGTCTCAAGTTGTTGGTTTTTTTTTTTTTTTTTTTTTTTTTCTTGCATTAGTCGGGTTGAAGGATTCATGGTATTAATCACGAGTGAAGTTGTTATTTATCACCTGCTGGGTGAGAAATAATAATTTTGGCACAAGTGGGGCAGCAGGCCAGAGGTACCAAATTAAGTAAAACATCTAAACACTAGCAAGGATCATTTCTCTGATTAATGAATTGTTACAAAGAAAAGCGCTACTCATTATCTGGTCTTAGCAATACAAAGTGGGACCCTAAGAAAAAAGCCGACCAGCTTGCTCAGGCCAGTTTTTGTTTCATTACTTTTCCCTTCTGATTCTCTCTACAGAATTTGCTGCAGTCACACCATTTTTTGGATTTCTTTGTTGCCAAAGCGCAGAAACAGGGAAAAGTAATTTGTTTTAATATCGTATCTGAAAATACTAAAATGGTTATTGAAACAATGATTTATTTATTTTTTTTTTGAGACAGTGTCTCACTGTTTATCTTTGGTTGTTGGCTACTACCTCTATGTAGACTAGGCTAGCCTTGACTTCATAGAATCCACTTACCTCTGCTGGGATTAAAGTTGTGCACCACCACAACTGGCCTGAAATGATCTTTCTAACTTTTAAGATATTAAAATGACTTTTGAAATGGGTTTGGTGAATCACTTTTAAAATGTTTGGTAAACTCAGAAGCATGTAAATCCTCTCCCACCCCCTCACTGGGGGTTAATGTAGGGCTGTCTGCATTGTAGGAAGATCTCTCCCACTCAGCTGTTTCTTCAGCTTGCTTTTTAATTTTTATCTTGACATGGTCTCACTAAGTTTCCCAGGATGGCTTTGAACTCACTGTGTATCCCAGGCTGAATATGAACTTAAGATCCTCTTGCCTCACACCCTGCATAATGGATTACAAGCATGTGTCACCAGGCCCAGCCAAGTTTAAATGCTATCTAGAAAATGTCAATGTGTTTACTATTTCTGCTGAGTATTGTTGATGAAGAGCTTACTTAAAAATGGGTCCGTTTTTCATTTGTGGGTCTTTGACAATTTCAAGATTGGGAAGTTTTATTCTGATTCCTCAAAATTTGTTTACATTTTATAGTGGCATTAAGAACTTCTTTTTTTCCACATTCATGATAGGAATAACAAGAACCAGGCTTATACTGCCTTAAATAACTAAAAGAAAACAGATGAAATACATGAACTGATGGTTTCTGACATGGGACAAGATGAAAGAACAGTGACCCTTGCCTGAAGGGAAGAACATTTCCATGCTACCCAGAGAGGAGAACCCGGGTAGAAGTCAGCAGTCTCCTTTAGTTGAGAAGTCAAAAAGTGATGTGCTGGTGGGAAGACACTTGCATGAAGAACATTGGAGATTGATAGGTCTGTTAGTCATCTACTGAGTGTTGACTCTGCAATGCACAGGGCCCAGAACCCAGGGGAAAGAACAGCAGAACAAACCTGCCCTGACAGAAGGCTGCACTTGGTTTAGTTCCTGCTAGTGAGAGTAGAGAGGCCACCACACAAGCCATCAGATGGGCAGCTCAGGAGGACATTGCTTATCTTATGTCCATGTGGAGAGTAAAGTTCCCAGTGACTGTGTATTATTGACAAGTCAAGGACCCCAGTGCCTCAGACCCATGGGGATGGCAAAGTCTTCCCCAGGTCAGGTTAGGAGGAATGGAAAAGCTGCTTTCTGGTCCAAGCGCAGGTGTTACTAATGGTTAACGGTTACCTAAAACCAGTGTTCAGAAATTATCTAGCACAGCTTCTTCTCCCCAGACAACTGCAACCTGAAACTGTTCCCCTAGGGACCTACTACTGAGATTAGATCTCTGGTTCAGCGAATGCTCCTGGTTCCCTAGTTATGGGTGTGTCTCCATCAGTCCACAGCCCACCCAATCCCATCTTTTCTGTATATATGCCTATTGTTTCTTCATTCCCTGACAGTCCTGGTCAGTCCCTAAACTGTGCAGGTCATGGCAGTTAGGGCCAAATTAGGCCTTTACTAATGGCTGTCTAGACCCACTAAAAAAAGCTTAAAGAAAAAAACCTTTGAAAAAAAGGAATGGATTCCAAGTAACATTTTAAAACAAAAGCCTTGAATTAAGGAAGGTAAAAATCTCTAGTACCAATAATGTAAAATCTAGTGTCTGAAATCCTACAAGGAAACAAAGATTGATTAGTGGAACTAGGTTTAGAAATGGCACATGTAGAGAATTAGATAAGGGTGTGCAAGCAGTGGTCATACTTCATATACTTAGGAAGGTGGTCAGGGAGTGCCAATAAAACACATACCCTAGACAGAGGACAGAGGGAGGCTAAGAACTGGATATAAAAAAGCCAGGATTGTTTCCTTACAGAAAATGCATTTCAATAAGTATTGAAAAAAAGGTGTATTTTCAAACTAGAAGAAAATAATCTTGAATGACAGATTGAATTGCTAAACTATTGTTGCATTAGAAATTATCTTGTGATGTTTTTATCTATATAGATACATGTGTATACATATTTACATATGGAAATGTTTCCTTTTTGATTTGGTATTTTATAGAAGTTTTATAATGCACCTGATAATTACTGTAGATTAATAACACATTTCTGCTTCCTGTGGTCTTAATAGCAGTTAAGAACATTATCTCCATGTACACCTAATCTGAATACAATGTATCAAATGAGAACTTCACTTCTGAAATAGTCCAGGAAAAAGGGTGACTTTATTTTAAGCTCCTTTGACAATGATTAATAAGGAGGATTATATATAGTACTTAAAGTAACTACTTTTAAAAATATATCAAATCAAAAGCATCCTTAGAAGGGTAGTCAAGGATATCTGTATTTGGTCTCCTTTCATAGTGCCCGGATGGAAATCAAAAATATGAAAGCCACCCACTGACAAAATAGCCAATGTTTCTAAAAACTGATATGATACATTTATACCTCTCCAAGGTATATATTGCTGAAGGGATCCAAGTCAGGATATAATAGAGATACTGCATACCTATGTTTGACACAGTACTCTTAGCAAGGACCAAGTTACAGAGTTAGCAAGGGATACATGGTAAACATAGACAACATGGAGGATTATTCAGCCATAAACAGGGAAAAAATCATGTTGCTTATGAAAAATGGATTGAACTGGAGATCATGCTGTTAAAATAAGCCAGTTTTAGAAACCAATATGGAGGAGGGTGTGAAAATAGAAGGGAGATTTTTAAGGGAAAGGGTGGGAATCAGAGAGTAGTATTGAGTGGGAAATGAAAGATTAATCAAAGAACTGTAGGTGCAAGTCTGGAAACATAATAGTAGTACCCATTTCTTTATCACATATATAACACACACACACACGCACTAGGAAGAAGCTACAAAAAACTCCCAATTGCTGAATTCAAGCAAATGTTTATGGAATATTTTTATATTCATTGAATTTTGAAGGACAGGCAAAAGCAGACAGCTCCTATTCTCAAGAAGGAGATCTGTACATGTAGATAAGACAAAAATGGGGTCAAGAATTAGCTCAGTGGTAGAGCATGCTTGGGACCCTGGGCCTGGTTCCCAGAACCAATAATGGATGAGTAAATGAATGAAAATATTTTTTAACATAAAAATGTTTAAAAAATTATCCAAGAGGCAGCAAAGAGGCATATACCACGGAGAGTGTCAAAAGCCAGATGTGCTCCTGAAAAATTAGTGACGTTTAATGGAACAGCGTTGGAAAACTTCATGAAGAAAGCTTAATGGTAAAAGATGTAGACGAGAAGGCCACACTACAAAAACTGACAACAGCAAATGGCATGGATACATAACTCCAGTGTGGCTGACACTGTTTCTCTGAAACAGTCATGGAAGATGAAATTAGAAGTGTAAATTTGAACTAGATAGAGAGTTTTGAGGGTATTTAAGTAATTTAAACAATTAAGCAACACATGCTCATTTTAACACACCTGTGCATGCAAATTGCATTGGACTTGGAGTCCAAAGATTTGAGTCTGACTCCTGGCCCCAGGTGGTAGCAGCAAATGTACGGTCTCAGAGGGCTCACACCCTTTTTGAGTCTGAGCTTCCTCATTACAGAGTGGAAATCTTAGTACTGATTGTGTTTGCCTCACTGTCTTGGTCAAATGGATATTGTGATGATGAAGTACGCTGAAAACTGGTGTTATTTTTATTGGAGAAAGGAATATGATGATTTGATTGGTTATTGAGTAGGATTGACTAGGAAGTGATGTATAATATGTCACCCATTTAAAAAAAAAAAAGCCATTTTATTAGGCTTCTGTGGCAAGAATTAGGAAGACTGTAAAGAAAAAGGACACAGAGGGACCAGTTTTGAGGAAAATCTGAAAAGCTAACGGGGCTGATAGGTCATTGGATGTGGTGAGGTCCAGGGCCTCAGTGTTAGAGAAATGAAGAGCATGCCTGAGAGATTAGGAGTTGGGAGACCATGTTTGGGTGTGTTGAGTTGGACATGCAATGGGAAGTCTCCACAAAACAGTTTAAAACAGCATTGATTTTCATAGTCTAATAAAACTACCCAGGACTTTGGCAACATAAGAGATATTCAATAACCATGTAGCTGGTATTTTAAGGCCATAAGAGAACAAAAGGTCTGGAAATGGGGAGCTTGACAATATTCGTTTTATAATAAGTAAATTGAACTTGTCAGAACAAGCTCCTAGGGGGTTGTTGGCCACATCTTACAAACTCCTTAAATGTAAATTCACCAAATCCATCAGGCTCATTTGTCTTCTAAATTTATTGTTAGCATATGTATGCTCTGTTTTCCCCATCTTGCTGTTAATTGAAAGAGTAACAGGTAATCACAAATGGCAATAATGATGGGAATTTTGTTAACTGACTTTAGAAAACAGTACTGTCAATTGGACTCAGTGCTTCGTGTCTGCGAAACAGACACTACCATCTGGTTCAGCCTGCACCCATCTCCTGTCATTTTCAACTGTGAGTGTTTAATTTCTGGAAATGTTGAAGCACCACCAAGACAGCTTTGATGGCTCAGGATCCCAAAGCATAGGTGTTTTTATGTGTGATGTTTGCTTTTAGAATACTTAAGTGGGTTTTTTAAAATTAAATTTGCTTGTTGACAATTTCATGCATGTATAGTTAGTAAATTGTTTATTCTTTTTTATCCTTTTTATAAAATATATTAAGAATATAATTACATCTCTTTCCACCTTTCATTTCTTCCTTCCAGATCCTCTCTAGTCTCCTCCCTCCATCTCCTTCCATGACTCTTCCATTCTCAAATTGATAGCCTGTTCTTAACCCCTACCTTCTCTTATCTCTTTCCCACCCTTGTTATAGACACTTCTTCCCTACAGACAGACCCCTCCTTTTTACATCAATGCTTTTTTTTTGTTGTGACCCTCTGATTTTAACCAGGGTGTTCTGTGTGACTGAAACCATCCATTGGAGCCTGGTGGGCTGTTCTACTACTGGAAGCAATGGCTGCCCCTCCCCTAGAATCCATCAGTTGCCAAAAGCTCATCAGTGAGGAGTAGGGCCCCATGAGCCCCTCTTCATCCACAATTGACTGTTGGCATGCCTAGACTTGTGCAGGTCTAGTGTAGACAGCTGGAGCTACTGTGAGATCATGTTTGCAATAGCTGTATTGCACTCTGAAGATACCTTTTTGCATCTCTTTCCCCAGGCTGTTGGCTCTTACATTCCTTCCACTCTGTTCCCCAGGGTTCCCATAGATGTCCACTATGCCATCATTTAGTCTAAGCATGTTGAACACCCACGAACTGTCTGCATTTACCATCACTTACTGTTTTTAGAACTTATTCTTGAATTAAAATTAGAGACTTGAACCAACCTTCAAAATTCATATTTGAAAACTTTTAAAGTCTGAATGAATGTGTTCAGTGGTGGAGGATGAGCATACAACACATCTTATTCTAGGGAGATACGTTTATCCACATGGATTTTTTTAGTAAAATAAATCTACCTGTTTCAAATTAATTTATGCTCCACCCATAAAAATGATTTTGTGGAAGTTATTTGATGCCCAAACAGATTCCTTTGGGACAGTCTTTAAAATTCTTAGTTATCTCCTTCTATCATTTTCTCTCCCACCCTTATAAAGATGGAGAATAATAATATGAGAGGAAAATTCTTATGCTCTGTTTGAATGTTTGGTTTTAAAAGGAAAATAACATTTTCCTTAAAAGGAAAAATAAAACTTGCAATCTCAAAAGTTTAAATGTATTTACAACTAAAAGATAGTGTGTGTGTGTGTGTGTGTGTATGAATGATAGCACAGATGTGACATATGTATATAAGAAAATTCTGTTGGTGTTTTCTAAGGACTATAGTGATCTGCAGAGGCGCTTCCTTGTCATAGCCCTTCGAAGGAAGGAACCAGGTCTATAGTAATAGCAAATCCTTAAAACGAATTGAATCTGCTAGATGCAGCAGTAGCCTGCTCTGTTTACAGCTGGTGATAACAAATATGCCCTGTACCTTCCCTTCCAAAGGAACAAAATGCAGGTCATTTCTAAGGCGTTTGGCACAGCAGTCAAGCAGGGCCAACACGTTTCCCCCTTTATCAAAATATATTCATTCCAGTTTTCAAATTGCTGCTTTTGAGTCCTAAATCTCTACCCACACTAATTTCTGTGGGTCAGACTTTGACCCTGATTGGAACGAAACCTGGAGTCAGATATTCGCAGCGGAACGCTTCCGCCTCCCCGCGTGTCAGAAGCCATATTGCTGCAAATGCCTCACACACCTAGGAGTGCGGCTTGCGGAACTGATGAGGTGAGAGCGCTGCACAGCGGCGCGGGCCTGGTAATCACAGGACTGAGGAAACACATACATCATCTGCCACACAGGTTGGCATTTCAAGTAAAAAACCTTCACACTGTGTAAGGTGTTGGACAAATGATGGCCATATGCATGTTTGTCTGGGTGCAGATGGCTCTGTGTTCCCAGAGAGGAGAAAGCTGAGCTCGGCTCTTTTTGCAGACAGTTTAATATTGGTGACACAGTTTATGTCCTCTGCAAAAACAATAATGGAACGGAAGGTGACATAAATTATTTGCAAATCGTTTGACATATGCAGGGCATTGTCCTTGCAATAATCACCATCAGTCTGTCAGTTTAAGATATGAACCATGCCACTGCCATTTTATATCACTGTGTTAAGGCTTTCACATGCTGTAATTTTACAGATTTGTTCTTCGGAGATCCACAGCAACACAAATCATATTGGATTGTGTTTAGTCATGTAATGTATCATGCACGTTGCTTAGATAAAAACAAAAGCACACATTCCATAGGATGGGGGTCTCCAGGCAGTCGCTTCCATTTCCGATCTTTGTGAGGTAGTGCCCAACCCCTCCCCCGCCCCAGTCGATACCATCACGCAACTTTAGTTCATTTTTCAGGTTAGAGAGGTTATTTATGCGACTGTTAACTTGCTACTTACCAATCTCTCCAGAATGTACAACGTGGAAAATGGTTCATCACGAAGATATTTCTTAACTCTATTTTCTAATAAATTCACGTAGTTAGTATGCAAGTATCCCGTGATATGTCATAACCTTCCTTCAATTTCACATATAGCATCATTGCATGTATTTTCAGCCTAAGACCATAAGCTGCAAATGGTGATTAGATAGCAGACTGTGTTGTCCCTATTTCGGTTGTATGAACTTAATGCCATATGGCATGCTTCACTTATTGAGCAGTTGATGCCAATTGGTGTTGAGAACTACATTTTACAGTGTAACCATACGGAGCAAGTGTTTGAAATGCATCTCAGTCATTGTTGTATCGCACATATTTGGATGAATTGACAAATGGCCTTTAAAGAGAGTTTCTCAATTTCCCAGAGTTTATAAGAAAACTATAAATTCTAAAGCATGGCATTCAGAACTTGAGTACAAAATTTTCAAGAGACATATGATTTGTATTATTTGGCAAAGTTACTTCCACTCTGTTATATCAACAAAGCTGCATCTGCTGTCTCTCATTACACGGCCCTTAAAAGAGATTTATGGCATTTTCATCTTTGAAATAATATTTATTCTATGGCAGGTAGCCACGATCAGTATGCTATCATAATTATCGCTATACTGAGAAGTGCACCGAGACAAGCATTTACAGACAAACTGTTTTAACCTATCTTAAATGGTGCACTTAACTGATACATCAGGGGATTTGACATTAAGTTTAGATGATTTCAGAAAATCTTTATAGTAGCATTAAATTGGGATACTTAGCACTCAGGAAAAATTTAAACAAACAAACAAAAAATTAAGCTTGATGAAGATGCCAGTAAAATCACATGATACTTAAAGAATAGCATTTTTATTTCTTCCAGCAAACTTAAGTAATTCATTATTTTCTGAGTTGCTGCCAGTTTGCTGACTGGACTGCTGCACTTCCCTGTTTATCCATCTATTGAGCGTGTCCAGCGGATGCTGGGCAAGCATCTCCAATTCCACATGCCCTTTCCGCCCTTTCCAGACACGTTGTTACATTGCTTTCCCCACCTCAGTGATCTCACCACCTATGCCCATGTTCCTTTCTGTCCTGGAACTTTTATGCTAATTTCTGTTATGAAACATGTTTGTGCTGTAGTCAATTCTCCCCATTTTCACTAGTCTGCTAGGTCTTTGAGACCATGTCGGGTACAAGAGATGCTCAGTAAATACTGGTTGAATTGAATCATTTTTAGCAACTTGTTCTTCATTTCAATACTGCCATGTACTGTCAGTAGTCGCTATAATTCAGCCCGCCCCGTCTTCATTTCACTGCCCTCCCCTGCTTCAGACCACCATCCTACTGGTGCTCACTGAACAGTCCTTTCCGAAGGAGGTTCCTGTCCTGCCCACTGCTGTGATTGAGTGCATGCTTCCTTAAGGTCTAAGTGTTTCTTCTTCCTGTTCCAGGACTCCTGGGCCTCTTGAATGTTTTATTCATTTCTCATCAGCAGGGCTTGCCAAATATCTTCATGTGACCATTTGTGGGAGTTTTCTTTTTAATTTTAGTTGCGATTCTTGTTTGTTTGTTTGTTTGAGACAGGGTCCCTCTATCTAGCCCTGACCATCTAGGAACTTACTAGGCTGGCCTCGAGTTCATGCATCTACTTGCCTCTGCCTCCCACATGCTGGGACCAAAGGAGTGTACCACTATGCTCCACTGTTAGCTGTAATCTTAAAGCTGTGGCTTTCACAACTCTGACCCCTTAACATCTACTTGTAGGTCTCACATGTCCAGGTTTAGATTTCTGCTTTTCTGTCTGGTTGCTTGCACATAGTAAATACATAACTTAAAAACTCTATCATTATGAAAAAAAATAAGCATACCTATCCATACACAGGGTAGCATGAGTTCTCTGTCCTCATCAACTGGCTTCAGCAATAATGGCTCTGAGGACAGTCTTACTTCTTCAAGACAACTATTCCCCTGTGCTCCTTTGTTTTGAGTAAAAGACAAGGTAACAAACATCATATTCAAATAAAGTATGTATTTAATAAATGTTTGAAGCTTTAAGATGTATTATGATGGCAGAATTGCCTTATACTCTTAATACGCAATTAAAGTTGGGATTTCTTGGTTGTCTCATATAGTTTTGAAATTGTATTTGTTCAGGCTGAGTAGGATGGCACATGCTTTAAATCCTATCTCTCTGGAGGCAGAGAAAGTGAATCTCTGTGAGTTTAAGGTCAGCTTGTTCAACAAAGTAAGTTCCAGGACATCCAAGAGTATATAGAGAGACCATGTGTCAAAATAGAAAGGAAGAAAGGATTTATATTTGTTCAAATAAAACCCAAATAAGGCCTATACTTTTCTATCAGGTTGATTTCTCTTAAGTTTTGAGAACTTTGTTTTTAATGGGAATTTAGTTGTTGGGATGGTAGGCCTGTGTCCTATAGCCTTTTCTGTAGTTTGGATTTACTGATGGTGTCTTCTTCCCATTTATTCAATAATTTCCAATTGATCTATCATATCCTTCAAGACACATTCTCTTCATAAATTAGTTTTTCACAGTATTGCCAAGAATGCATGAATTTAGAAGTGTTTTGGGGCAGGCAGTGGTGGTTCATGCCTCTAATCCCAACATTAGGGAGGCAGAAGCAAGTGAATCTCTGTGAGTTCCAGGATATCCAGGGCTGTTAAACCTTGTCTCAAAGTGTTTTTGCTTCAGTCCTTGTATTTATCATCCCCAAGAGAGTCAGAATTGTTCCACTTTTGGCCAGGAGGTGTTTCTTCAGGGTGGTTTTTGAGTCTCTGACTGGTAACCTTTATTATGGCCATTCTTGTTATTTCTTTCCTCAGACCTGGCATCCAGACCCTGAAATGCTGTGGGTCTTTTTAGGTGGGAAATGCTGTGTTCAGGGAAACCTGGGCTTGACCTAACTAGGGGTGGTGAGAAAATAAAGGGCAGGCAGATGCATATATAAAAACAACTGGGGTCAAGTGGGTTGTGCGCTCTTTAATGGAGTGGTACCAACTGCAGAACAACCTGGAAACTCAGCATGATTATTATGTACAGCACTGGGGATGGGGCAGCTAGTCGAGTAGAAGATGTTTGTGGGCAAGCAAGCAGTCCTAGGGTATAAACATCCTGGGAGAGGAAGCTGCAGTTGCTAGCCTTTGCACTCAATTATTCAAGACACTGGAACTTGTTTGCACACACTGTCAACATTCACACTCAGACTAGAAGAAGGCTTTGCCATGCTGAGCCTGACCTGTGTAGTGAAGGCTTTGACTTCCTATGGGTCTGAGGCATTGGTCCTTGGCACAGCCATGCCCATGTCAACAATACACATCCTCTCAGGGCTTCCTCAGCTCTCCACTGGGAAATGGTACTTAGAGGTCCTGGTTCAGATGCTCATTGCTGTGGAGACTTATCACCCTTTCTAGGTATGTAGCTGTGTTTATACACTGGCAAAGCACAAGCTTATGCAGAGATGTATGCTTGTGTAAGTGTCCTAAGTACAACTCCCCAGTATCTGTGTCCCTTTTCTGCATTCTACCATAAAAAAAAATAGTTCTTCCATGAAAAGTTGTATGCATTTCTATAGATCTATTGCTACATATTTTCCTTACACTTGACTTTCTGGCCTCAGTTCATCCCCCTTGTATCAAGCCTGAGTATCTAGAGCTATCACTGTGTGCTGCTGTGCCCAGTTATGTTCTTTTGTGTTTTGTTCTGTTTGTGGTGATTGAATCTAGGGTCTCATCCATGCTAGAAGGGCTTTACCATTAACGTACATTAATGACTCTACCCTTACTCTAATGTACTCTTGGAGTAGATCCTGAGATGTGAGAGGTATGAGTTGAATGATGAATGCCATTTTGTTAGCAGATTTCTTACGAATAGTCTAATTTTGTGTTAATATTAGTGGCGTGCTGTTTCCCCACAACCTCAATAACAAAAATATGTTTTCTAAGTTGGGGCTTCTAAACTTTTCCACTCAAGATTCTTTCTACTCAAGAAATATTTATGTGACCCCACGTAGACAGGAATGTAAGGTAAGTACACACACCAAACATTTACTCATAATCATAAGGAAATTAATGCTTTCATATGCTTATAACTTCATGATTTGGTAAAGATGAAGGCAAATTTACACACCAATGAGATTATCTGCTTATTTATCTCTCCATAAAGAAACCTTACCTGGACATTTGGTGCTACTTTCTGTACTAACAGAATGTAGAGACCTTCAATGTTTTCCAGATTTGATCCATATTTTGATTTGATAATCAATGTCTAGAACTCCACTTTGCATAAATATGTAATACAATATGCTAGAAGTATGTTTAGGGCCATTTCAGAAGCTATTGGAAATTCTGTCCTAATCCCAAGCCAAAATTGTCTGTTTTTTTTTTTTTTCTAAATGAAACACATCAACTCAAACAGCATTTTCAAATCTAAGCTTTGTGACACAATACAGTACAAAGGTAGATTGACTCAGTACACATTAGGAATCACAGTCGGGAAATATTAAAGGACTTCCCACGGTTAAGCCTAATGATTGTATAAAAAGAGTTTCAGGAGGTGTTTGTTGATTTTTTGTGGCCTGATGTCATGTGTGCTACCAAGTGCTCATGCCCTGTGGGCGTAAAGACTACAGTGACGTCTCCTGATTCAGTCCAGGACTGCCCACACATCTTGGCCTCCTTGTGCTTTGGAGTTTGAATTAATTGTTTTTGGTTGGTGCATCTTCAGAAACCCTTTACTGTTCTCATAATTTCTGTGGCTGAGTCTCACATTCAGTTATGTGGCCCCATGTGGGGTTTTAGAACTGAGTTCTAATGATTTGATTTTTATTTATCTCATAGATAGGAAAATAGTACCGCAGTTTAATTTTAGAAATACATTTCGTTGTCATGTAATTTACATTTGACAGGTGTAAATTTTAAGTGTACAATATTCAGGCTTACAGAAATATGTACAACTGTGTGACCGTCACCCAAATCAACCCACAGTGTTTCCATCATCCCACTGTGTCTTTACAAAAGACATACAGTTAGCGAATGAGCCTGTGGAAGACGCCAATGTCACTGCCAGAGTAAGCATGCTAAGGAAAGACTCAACAAAAGGCTACACTCACTGGTGCATGGTGGAAATGCTGCATGTGTAGACTTGGGTGATTTGGATCTCATAGCCCCTTGGAGGCTCTCATTGTTGTCTGACTGAAAACAAAAAGTTGCTTGCTAGCTTTGTTACATATCCTCAGCAGTTTAAAGTGGGGAGATGAGTCTCATCCCAGGAGCACGACAGTCTCTTCTCACTGTACTTGCATTTTCACTCCCTCTGTTGTGAGTTTGGATGGGCATCTTTCCGGATGGCTAAGGGCAACTTGTCTTCCTTTGTTATCAGGGTTTTCTACTTATTACATATTCTTTCTCTTCTTTCCCTGTCTCTCCCCCCCCAGTCTCTCTGTTTCTGTGTGTGTGTGTTTGTATAGACACACACTTTGTGTATATATAATTTAGAAACACTTGCTTATGTATGTGTGTAAAAATCAGGGTACTAACTATGAAATAAGTTGCTAATTTCCCACTGTATTTTTGTCTTTTATTTTCAGATATAAAAACTTCCTAATTAAAAACACCCAAAGCATGGAGGAAGCCATTCATTTTCATCTAGCTCTTGCATTCTTTCATTTAAAAAATATGAAATCTTTCACTTGGCACATATTCTTGTATGTGATATGACAAATGCATTTAGTTTTTTATCTTTCTGGTATATAACTCTCCAGGTAACCTAATGCTTCTTATTAAAAAGTCCATTTTTTTCTCACTGATTTAAGTATTTATTAAGTACTAAATTTTAAATATTTATTAAATATAAAGTGTTTTTGATACAATTGAGTCTAATTCAGGGTTTCTTAATAGTTTTATTATTCCATGCACAGTGTACCAAAACTATGCTACTTGATATTTGGGACTTTGTTAGTCAGCTCTTTGTTTTCATGGCTATTATTAGTTCATTTTTTGCCTCTAATTAACTTCATAACCACCTTGTTTAGCCATAGACAAGAGTGGAGAATGAATGGGAGGTACTTGCTACTTGGCAGCTAGGAACCTATAGAGAAAAGTCCCATTTGAGGAGCATTCTGAAGGTTAATTTTTCTGAAGCAGGTGTTGCACTGAGGGATAACTGGGATAAAGGTCATATGAAAAGCGGGAACCTGACTGAGACATTAACCTTGGTGTTTAACTTAGCCAGGGAGAAAAACCTGGAGACCAGAAACTGGAACGTAACAGCACATGTAACGTGCATCTTACCGCTTCTGTGCTAGCTTAACTCTGTGCATCCCATGCAGTTTCTAAAGGAACTGACTGTTCTTATTTCTGCATTTCCCATCACACCCAAAGGACATGATTGTCTGCTGCCCTTCAAAGACAAGACCCATCTGGCCTATGTGCACCGAATGGCCAGCCACTGGCAGTGATGGCCTGTGTAATCCACCTGCTCATGGAAGAGTTGGGAGAGAGTGCTAAGAGAATAACTGTGCATTAGTGAAACACCAGCCTTTGGAATTAATCAGATCTGGGTTCAAATCTTAGCACTGCTGCTTCCTAATTTTATAAGCTGGGGGAAGTCAGTTTCCTCATTTGTAGTGAGCACTCTATGGCTAACTTCATAGGTGTTGGGCTGGTTAACTGATATGAAAGTGTCTGCTTATCTACTTTGTCTCTTGTCAAGGCATTAATATTATCCTTCTCTGTAGAATACCAACAATACATCCAGGAATGGCAACTGTGATCTTGACTTTCTCGTCACTGTACTGGTGAAGTATCTTACGTTTAACTCATATGTCATTCTATTTAGAACTAGAATATTATAGAGAAAGGAGTGTGTTTATTTCTTTGAAAAACGATATTAGAGACAAATCTGGGGAAGAGAGCAGTTGGAATCCTTGTTGCTTTTGTGGGAGGGTCTGCTGAAAAGTTGAATTGGTCCTGAAGTATCTGTGGCTTCCGGGGTGCAAAGGGAAACCTCAGCCAGGTGGAAACCTTCGAGCTGGGGTCCCAAGCCATGTCAGAGGCTGCTCTCGGTTTTCTGAAATGCAAATGACATTAACCCTTTGCTTCAAATCTTCTGTGATTAAAATGTTAGCGTGTTTTCTTATACAGCATGTGAATCTTTGCTAAGCAGATCCTCTTGGCTCGTTCCTGGCACCTGCTGGGTGTCAGCATTGCTGGGCAGGCCATGAGGAAAGCAGTTCAGGTGAAGTCCTTTTGCTTCCAGATAAACACATGGGGCCTAATGCCCAGATTAATTAAAGATTAAAGTTTCAGGTCTTCTTAGAAGCAGTTGCTGAGTTCCTGATGTATAATAGGAAACAATAGGATTCTGTGAATAATAATGATAATAATAATAATAATAATAATAATAATAATAATAAACAACCCTCAGAATACACAAGAAATATAATAGGTATAAGTAGATAATTTCCTCAGAGACATCCCATGCAATTGGAAATAAATTATGCGAAATGTGATCTTGAGTTATGTTGGACTTTCACTATAAGCTAACTTTTTAAATAGATGCTTAGCTAACTTTTTAAATAGATGCTTAGGCAGACCTGTTCCATGTCCTTCGTGTGTACCTATCTATGAAAATATACATGTTCTTCAATAGACCCAGATAATTGTAGTTTTATCATTACCTTCAAAAGAATAAAATGAGTTTCCCTCAGGGCGGTATTGTGTTCCTGAGATACACCCTTTTGTGAGGAGTGAAATTCTAAAATAGCTTTATGCTGACATAGCAAACCGCACACAACAAATGAGACCACCCCAAATCTGCCCTTCTCAGTCTACAGGCCTCAGCAGCAGCTTCTTTTCTTTCTTTGTTAAACAGACAGATGTGTGGATTTTGTTCCTGTCAGTGCAGTCCCATTAGAAATGCACACAAGTTCCCACAGAGATAACCTTGCTGTCTTGCAGAGACTATACCTTAGTGAAACGGTTTTGTGTTCTGTTGACTCAAGGGAATTTAACTGAGGCAATGGCATAATAACCACACATGTAGGGCCCACTACTGCACAGCTCACAGGACTTCCCCTGTGGATGGGACCTATTGCTGGCTTATGGTGTGTCCAAGTAACAGCAAGCAGATAAATTAGCTCAAATCCAGTATCTTGTCTATGAATTCAGGGTCAGACAGCAGGTGGAGAGCCGATAGCATTTCTGGATTGCAAGATGTCCAATTCAATCTGAACTTCAGATAAAGGATGAATATATTTTTAATATAAGCATGTCTCAGGCTTTATATAGAATGTACTATTCAAAACTATATAACCATTCACACAAAATTCATATTTAACAGATACTCTGTATATTTTTGTTTTATAATTGTGTTTTTGTCCTGACAGTCCTGGCTGACATGGAACTCCACTCTGTAGATCAGACTGGCCTCGAACTCAGAGAGATCCACCTGCCTCTGCCTTCCAAGTGCTTGGATTAAAGGTGTGTCCACTGCTATCCGGCTATCGTTTATTTTATTGAAAAAATTTTTTCTGTTTTGAAAATTAAGTCTTCAAGAATTTCATACAATGTATTTTGATTGTATTTATCCCAATTTCTCCTAACTCCCAGAGTAAAATAGAAATTTTTATAGACAAATTATAATTGCACATATATAATGTATATGTATATATACATATCTATGTATTTGGAGTAAAAATAACACCATGTTATGTAAAGTAGAATGAGTAAATCAAGTTAATTAACACATCCCCTAATCTCAATATTTTTGTTAAGAAAATTAAGCTTTAAAAAATTTTGAGCTATACATTATTAAAAACTAAAACAATCCATTGTTGTAAAATAGATCTCTAAAAACACTACCCCTGTTGGTCTGAAGATGTTCTTGTGCTATTTGCTAAATTTGGCAGTTCTAGTTGGGATCTTTGAAGGGTTTAGCATGAAAGTGCGCCTAAGGTTGGTCCAAACCTGTGTGTTCATTTTGCCTTTGTAGACATTGTTCTGTAGATTAGAAGCTTCAGTCTTACTTATGCATCATTAGCATCCTCAGGACAATTAAATAAGATGAATTGTCCTGAGAATGAAACACCCCAGGCTGTTCATCTTTCTCTCAGCCACAGAGTAAAAGAAGCTAATCTCACCTCCACTTTTGTTTTATGGCTCAGTTAAAAACCTGGCATTCTGCATCACCTCCAACAGGTCACAATAGGAGCAGAATTCCAAGGCCAAATTCAATACTTGGCGTTTGTTAAATATTTCACAACTACTGAGTTTTTATGCCCAGAGGTTCCTTTTATTGAATTTTGATGTCCGATTCTGTCTCCTTCAAAGGGATTGAATGCACTCATACAAAGATTCAATTTGAAACTTGTTATAAAGAATTCTTCCCCTTATGTCTGGGTAGCCAGGGCCACCAGCAACGGTATTGTTCTCCTGCATTTCTCCCATTGTAATGAGCATATAAGCCAGATCTTTAGATCTAGCACAAGTCTAATTGAAAGAAGCATTTCAGCTCTATTATTCCATGGGTTGAAGAGGAAACAGGGAATTAACAATTGATGTGTGTCTGGAGTACACAAACATGCTGAATGCACAAGGATGCGGGGTCATAATTTATTTTGAAAAAGGGTCTTAGGATACAAAATGCTTAATAACGAAAGGAGGTCACCGCCTATGCATTGGCTGACACTTTCTCTGAAGAACTATGCTCTTTTCTAAATAAGGGTGCATATCTCCAAGAGATCAGTCCTTCATGACGTGGATGACTAGAAGTGAGGGAGTGAGCATATCCTACTCCTTGGCAAGCATCTGAATAGGAGAATTCCATTAGAAAGGTCTAAACGCAAGGCACTGTGTGTGTCTGCACAGGAGTGTCTCTATTTAGGGATGGCTTCTTTCTCTTATATGAACAAAGAATTCAAAGAAGTCGCTTGTCCAGAGTAAGCTATTCTGGTCTGGCCCAGATCACCAGTAACTTTTATTAAGTTGTAAACATAATTCCCACAGCTGATGTATTTGTTTAGCATGTGAATTTTTTTTCCCACAAAAGAATCTTTCTTGGTCATCTATTGCATCCAGATATTTCACTTCCAGATATTTCTGATGGTAGATGTTGCTAGGTGATGAATCACCAGCTGTCATTGAGTACTTTGTGATCTTTTCTTTGTTTTTATGTTTTTTTTTGTTTTTTGTTTTTTGTTTTTGTTTTTGTTTTTTTGTTTTTTTGGTTTTTTTTTTTGTCGAAGGTTTTCATAGTGGTGAAGCTACCAAAAAGCAAGATATAAAATTTTACTCAGACTAGTAAAAATCATATCCTGTAGTTTAACCTTAGGAGTTCTGTTTGTACTCGAGAGACAGTTGTGCTTCTAATACAGTTAACTGAGCTTTGACTTGGCCCACATCCACTAATTACAAACTATTGAAATGCAAGTGCATTTTTGAAGTGTCTATGCACCATAGTCATTAAGCTGCATCTGTTTTCCAGATGTTGGCTAACTTATGCAAATCCCAGGAAAAGCATTTTCCTTCTTTGGAACTTAAAATGGTTCCTAGGATGCTGATATCCCGTAATGTTATTGATTCTGACTTTAAGTATTTCAAATGTCACCACACTGAAATTTAGTAAGACAATTTCTACTCTCTAGATAGGATTTTGAAAGTTCTCTGATGTTCTTGGAGACGCTATCTAAAATGGTCATTGTGAATGGGGAAATCTGTTATTTGACGAGTGAGGTGGGACTCATCATACCTTTTAAGGGAGGCTGCCTCATAGCAGCGAAGTCCTGCGTAAGTAAGTTAAAGATGGGATGTGAGCACAAGTCTCAGGCCCTTCCTCTGGCTGTTTATGATGGAAAGAGCCTAGGAAGGAAGGAGAGTTTATAGAAGGACATTGTTGAGGGGGAAAGAGGATGGTGGAACTACCAAGTGATACCTCCCTTGATTGTTCATGAATCGACAAATGATTTTTAAAATATTTTTATCTTTTAAGATTTGAGTGCTGGGATTATAGGTGTGTTTCATCATGCTAACACTTTGCGGCATGTGTGTGTGTGGTGTGTGTGTGTGTGTGTGTGTGTGTGTGTGTGTGTATGAGAGAGAGAGGTAGAGAGAGAAAGACAGAGACAGAGACAGAGACACAGAGAGAGACAGAGAGAAAGATGTTTCTTTGGGATAGAAACAACAAGGGGTGATTTTGAAGGAGGCTGAAGTTTGTAAATTTCTTATAATGTTGAGTTGACCACCATCAAATATTAAATAGACTTTTTAGGTTTCCATACCCTAGTGAGGCTGGGAGACTGATAGGGTCTGGTAACCCATCTTGTTGATTTAATGAGTGCTGCCAGACAAGGGACTCCAAGCTCTCTGGAGTGGATGGTGGGGAAATCTGACAATTGACATGTGCCAGTGTGATTGGTGAGTGAGACAACTGTGCAGTTAATATTGTTGACCCTAGGAGCCTCCAGATTATGCTATTAGAATGGTATTTCACACACTTGTTAAAGCATAAGAAGCATCTACAGCATTTGTTAAAGTGTAGATCCCAGGCTTTCTTTTGGAAAGTGTGATGGAGGAGGTTGGTAAGAGAGTGAGATGGAGGGGTGATGAGTAGGATGAGACCTGGGGATCTTTGTTTTTTAATAAATGTCTTAGTTACTCTTTAACAGATGTGAGGAGACATTATGACCAGGGCAACTTATAAACAAAAGTATTTGAGGCCTTACTTACAGTTTCAGAGGGTAAACCCATGGCCATTATGGCTGCAGAGTGTGATAGCAGGCAGGTAGATGTGGAGCTAGAGGAGTAGCAGACAGTTCACATCCAATCCAAAAGTTCCAGACAGGCAGAGAGAGTGGGCCTGCTGTGGGCTTTGAAACTTCAAAGCCCAGCCGCTGTGACATACCTTCTCTAACAACGCCACACCTCCTAATCCTTTCCAAACAGTTTCTCTAACTGGGGAGCAAGCATCCAAACAAATGAGCCTATGGGTACCATTCTCATTCAAGCCACCACAGTGAGCATGACAAGACATTTGTTTTTGATGTGACTGATGTTTAAAATGCCTTGATTTGCCTGGGACCACCTAGTATTCAACCTCTATAGTTTGGTAAAGAAACACAGCATGTTTCTGGAGCTCTCCCTTCTCTAAAGGTCATAGATACTGGCACATTTCCCATGTTCACTATTATTAGGAGATTATGATCCAAATCTTTTTGTTTGTTTGTTTGTTTTTCTTTTTTCACTCATGGGATCATTTTAATTGCCTTTTGTCTAAGCTGTTGGCAAATTCAGTGTGGACCACAATAGTCAGTAATTTTCCAAACACAGATGTGCTGTTCATTCAGGAAAGGTATAGTGCTTTGAAAGCGATGTCTCCAAGAGGTTGCAGGTGTTTGAGGACTTGGGTGGCTGTTTGGGGAGGGTTAGGATGTGTGACCTTGTTGGAGAAGGTGTATCACTGGGGCAGGCTAAAGGTTTGCAAGCATCCCCACCTTCTCCCATGCTTTCTCTCCTTCCTGTCTGGAGATCTGAGCTGTCAGATGCTCCAGCCATGCTGGCCTGCCTATTGTCATGCTTTCTGCCCTGATGGTGATGAACTCCTATCTATCTGGGACTGTAAGGCTCAAATAAACTCTTCTTCTACAAGTTGCCTGAGTTGTGGTGTTTGATCACAGCCATAGTAAAGTAACTAAGACAATATGTACAAGTAAGCCTTTACCTCTCCCTCTTACTTCTAGATGCCACCCCTTTGTATCTACACTCTGATAACACACAGCAGCTTTGCAACACCGATGAATTCCTGTAGGCTGAGTATTCTTTCTGGGATGCCAACTCTCAGTCCACTCATATCCAGAAATTTCCCACCACTTATTTTAGCCAACACAAGCCCTTCCGTGAAGGGTAGATGCCCTTTCCTGTATAGAATCATGCTGTTACATCTAGGGGGACTAATTCCATTAGTTTATATGTAACTCTGCTGGGATACAAGTTTTGTATGTCCAGCAGCATGCACAGCACTTGGCACCTGGCCAGTGTTCAGTGCATATTATTGAGGGAAACAATGTCTGTTATATTTTTCTGGTGGCCTCCAGCATTTAAGCATGTCTTTGCTTTCAGGAATGTACAAAGAACATCCCTGAACAATGGGGGATCTAAAAATATGGGTCCTGGAGCCTCGTAGGTATGAGTGTGACTGTTCCTATATCATAAGACTTGAGGTCCAATTTAGTAGGTAAAAGCAGAGCTCTGAAAGATCCTTCTGTGGCCCCATCCTGTCATTGCTTCAGTTTGGGTGCCTTGGCACCACTATAACCAGAGCCCTCTTCTATGTACTCTCTTGGAGTTCACTTAAAAAAAATCCTCAGAGGACCCCGATTCTGACATCTGTGGAAAAACAGAAAAAAATATTTCTTACCCAGATGAATATTGATTCCTCCTTCCTTTTTTGTTCTTAGCCTTTGTATATCCGTCTTTGTTTGCCGTCTGCTGCTGTGAAAACACTGACCAAAAACAGCTTTCAGAAAGGAAGGGTTTATTTCATCTTAAAGTTTACAGACCATCATGTTGGGAAACCAAAGCAGGGGCTCAAGCAGGAGCCTGGCGGCCGGAACTGAAGCAGAGGCGGTGGAGGAATGCTGTTTACTGGCTGGCTCTTATGGCTTGTTCAGTTGCTTTCTTGTACAAATCAGGCTACCTGTGCAGGGATGGCCTCACCCACCACATCACCCCCCCCCCCACACACACACACACACACACACACACACACACACACACACACACACACACACACACATCAATTGTTAAAAAATGCCCCACAGACTTGCCTACAGGTCAAGCCAAAGGAGGAATTCCAGTTCCTGTTCTCTCTTCCCGATGACTCTGCTTGTGTAAGTTGACAAAAACAAAAACAGAACCAACCAACCAGCCAAACAAACAAAAAAAAAAAAACCCTAGCCAATGTAATATTCTTCTAGACCAAACAACAGGCTTTCAAAGACAGATCAACTAGATATATTAGTAGCCATTTGGACACTAGTGATTGCAATAGACTCTGTTTTGGTAGATTAGAATAGCAGGAAAGTATATAACAATAAATACATGGATTGGTGTTCCTTCCAAATAATGTGATTTTGGAAGTGATACCTTAAAAAGGAATACTTACAGAATGTGCATGAAAACATCTATTAGCATAAGTCTACCAGCTCATCACAAAGTCCCTAGAAAGGTTTATAAGCCACCAGTGCACTCACCAGCCAATCTCCTACTATTATCTTCTCTTTGCTGACTTGGATCTAGCCAGATGCACTTTTGTCTGTGTTCTCTCAGCCTGGTTCTTTTTCTACACACTTTCTTTCTCTCTCTCCCTCTCTCACCATCTTCTCAAACTTCTTCCTTGACTTCTCCATTCAGCACCACCGTAGTCCTGGGCCCTCTGCAGCTCTCTTACAGCCTTTCTTGTATATGTCTGGTGCCTGGTGCCTGCAGAGGCCAGAAGAGGAGATCAGATCCCCTGAAACTGGAGGTACAGATGATTATGAGCACCACGTGGGTGCTGGAAATCAAATTCAGGTCCTCTGGAAAAGCAGCCAGTGCTTTTAACTACAGAGCCACCTTTCCAGTACCATATCACTATATATTTTATTTCTACATACTTACAAACATTAATACAAACATTGGGATGCCCAGGTGTTGGGTCCAGTACCTCTCACTGACACCAGAAGCATGGGTGCTTAAGATCCTCGTATAAATTTGTATAGTATTTGCCCATAACCTGTACACATTGTCCTGAATATACCAATCACCTTTAGATTACTTACAGCACAATGTAGGTATAAATAATTGCTCTGCTGTATCATTAACAGTATTAACAAGTCTGTTTTGACTGATATTTTTTTTCCAGAGTATTTTCATCATGGAACCTGTGGATACAGAGGGATGCTTATATTATTGGGAAATGCTTCTGATGTTTTCATAATTATAAGACACAGTATGCAAAGTATTCTCTTCACTTCATTGTAGAGGGCTGGGAAGAATTGGAAAGAAACATATGAAGATAATTTATAAAACCAAGAAGCAAATGGTTTATTAAATAAACTGTCCTGGTCATACAGCTGCAGTGTAGGGGAGCCCAGTGGTAGGTAGGCTCCCTAACTTCAGTTGTAGCATAATTTCTGTACACCACCTAACTTAGAATCTCACTAGTGGTACTGCCTCTGACTCAAGCTCTTCAACTCTGCCCAGGGGCTTTAATTCTATAACCCCAGCAACTATCACGTGTGCCAGCCTGCCACACAGGTATGGATTTGAATCACTGTCTCGTAAACTTTGGGCCTGCCATGTCATTTCTCTGGTCCAACTGGCTTGGAACTCAGTGTGCTTAAGCCAGTTTTACCAGGAATATAATACTGTGTGCCTTCTACAGCAAGGGTGAGCTTTCCAACTTGGAGTTGATTTTCACATTTTATGTTCAAGGACCAGGAGGGATGACTGCTGTTGAACAGCATAGAAGGGTTCAGTTGAAAATCAGATCCATTTTAATTCAACTCAACTGCCAAGTTATCCACATGTTAGTTAATACGTTCAGCAACTTTTCAATTAGAGCATCCACTTGTTTGAGGACAAGATCAGACAAAACATCTTCCAGAAAAGTCATCATGGGTAAAGTGTCTTTGGATACTTAACCTAATTAGTGTCAGGCTCTAGCTCTCCACCAGTTTATAATCTCACAGAAGTAGCTTACAAAATGGTCACCATTTGTTCTCCTGTTTCCCTAAACAGCTATCCCAGTCCCCAAGATGTCCTGTTTATAAACAGTCATCTAAGAGGCCAAGGAGCAGAGCAAGCCATGTGATGGATTACCCACAGCAGGCTGACTCCGCCTATCGTTCTTGCTGGCTCTAATTAAAAGATGACTAAGTCAGGGGTCTGAGGCAGGGATGACAATAGGACAGCAGTCCCCAAAATAGCAGCAAAGGAAAATGGATGCCTTTGAGTGATTGCATGATGTCTGAATTAATGGCCAGGAAATGAGCGATTATCGCACACTTACAGCTAGGCTGCTTTGTGAGGCTTGTGGTGTGCTCAGAGCTAAATACTTGAACTTGGGAAAATTGAAGAGAGGAGTTTGCTCAATTATTGCTTGGCTGGATAAATGCAGATCCAAGCAGTGCTTAAACTATGGGGATGATCACTTTCTGTTGCTGCTGTTTTAGTATTGATGTTTCTAAAATAAGCATGATCTTATGAGGCTCATTTTGTAGACACATGTTGTCTCTAGCCAGTTGTTGACTGGGGGAATCAACTTTTATTGCACTGCCTCTCTGTTCCTGATTTACAATAACATTAGTTGGTATTTGAATAACTGCTTTTCTGTATAGACAAAGCTTCTTCTCAACCTCCGTTTTTGGTTAATATATTCTCAGAGCACTCTAGTTTGGCAGTGACAGGCATTCCTTATTTTTCTGGGCCTGATTGGTTCAGTAGGTTAAAGCATCACACAAAAGAGGCCAAAGTCCAGCATTTGATTCCCATGTGGGGGTGAGCTCCCTAGGCTGCTGGCCTCACCTCAGCCGCCATCTTGTAATGGTGTCCATTCATCACAGGCAGAATGGGAGGGAGGATTAGATCAAATCCATCATCGCTACTGGAAACCCAACTGATTATGCCGTGCCCCCGCGCCCTCCCCCAAGGGCTTGGGGACAGGAGGAGGCTGGGTGTCTCTATGCAAACAATAGCACTATATGTAGTTAGAGCAACTTAGGGACAGACCACAAACCCATTGCTGGATTAAAGAAAAACACACACACACACACACACACACACAAAACCAATAAACCAAAAAAAAAAAACAAAAAAAAAAAAAAAAAAAAAAAAAAACCCAGACTAGAAGCTCACATGGTTTTCCTTACCTTTCAGTCAGTCTGAATTTCTTAGACCTATTATAGAAATACTAGCCACTATTTAGCCTGAATCATCTGGAGGTGCTTATTTGCTTCTTGAACTATAGTTTATTCAAACAAATTTAGTAGTTGTCAAATAAAGTTTATATATCTTCTCACAAAGAATGGCCTACTTTAGGAACCTAAAAGGAAGAGAGTGAAGAATACTGAACCATAATACACTTTAGGAAGCAGACGTTTTGGCTGAGCAGGGGCGTTATATATGCAGGACATTTATTCTTAGCGTGGCTGCCTTCCTTTTGTGAATTTCTTTGACTTTGGCTAATACCAGCTCTTCTGCTTCCCCTCTATTATTAATTTTTTTCCAGCAGGTGCTGCTTCTGAGAAGCCTTCTGCTCTGGCCATGCACCCTGGCCTGTCAGGCATCCTTAGGACCCTGGGGCTTAGCCACCCTTAGCCAGACATCTCATGGCTACTGAGATAATGGGCCAGCTCTCTGTGGAGCTGAGAAAACCTGTCCTGTATTCCACAGCATCAATTACATGCTGTATTCTCTCCTAGTTGCCTTTTGTTAGCTTGAGCTGGGTTACCCAGGAACAGCAGCCAGGTCTGCAAATGCCATTTATGTGCTCTGATGGGAGCCATTTGGCACACTGTCCCAATGTGTTCTGTCTACAGATAACTAGGAAGGCTCCAGTTACAAGACAAACAGTCTTCGTCTTGCACTTCTGACTTACTTCCTATTGATGAGTGGCCTCCAGGCTTGGACTCATCTGTTCCTCTTTTGTCTCCTGGAGTTATCCATCGCCATCCAAGGCCTGGGAGGAAATACCCGCTTTCTTTGGTCTGAAGATGCTGGAACAAGATTGCTTGGACCAATTACAGTTTCATCACTTCTAGCTATGTGATGTTAGATTAGTTACTTAACCTCTTTGACCTTTACTTTTTTTAATCTTTCAAATGAACCGCTGCTACATAGATTTGTAGTGAAGATTTACTCGGTTGGTTAATATGCTGAAAGTCCATATAAAAGGCTGGACAGAGTGTGCTGCATAAATACTAACAGGGAATTATCCCCTCTTATCTTTCTTCTGATTGTTCTGGGCAACAAGAACTTGAAGTTGCCCATGTTTCTCAGCCCTTGGCAAAAAGGTGCAGCAGTAGGGCTAGTATGTGATCCATACCTTGGACTTGAACAGTTATTGTGAACCTCTTGTCTTGCAGGACCCTGCTGGCTCTGGGGTATCCTGGGTCTGTGGTCTGTGAGGTGTGAGTACTGTTAACTCCAATCTCTACGGGTTAAAAGTGTGCTTTGTTTCTGAGACACCAAAAGCTATTTTCAGAAGAAAATTCAAGATAACTAGAGAGAAACTGTAGAAAAAAATATACAAAATATAGGAAGGCATGGGTAAATGTGTATTTTGGTTTATTTTTTTAAAAAAATATTTAGTTATGCCCTGACTGTATCTATAACCTTTTTGAATCTTTAATTTCCCCCTTGGCTGTCCTGGAACTCCTTCTATAAACCAGACTAGCTTTGAACTCATAGAGATCCACCTGCCTCTGCCTCCCTAGTGCTGGGATTAAAGGCATGCATCACCACCACCCAGTCCTTGATGCTTTGATCTTAACTCTCACATATAAAACAGATCAAGGGCACACATACCAAGGGAGAAATGAGACTCATCACAACCTGGGGCTCCATGGTCTTTGTATTCTCCATGTGGCCTGCGAAACCCTTCCATGTTTGCTTGATAACTACTTGTGGGCTGCGATGACTCTGTGATTAGTGTGTTCTTGTTTTGTTTTGAGATGATCTTACTTTGTAGCTCTGACTGGCATGGAACTTACTATGTAGACCAGGACAGCCTTGAACTCGTAGATCTGCCTGCTCCTGCCTTCCAACTTCCAAATTCTGAAATCAAAGGTGTGCGACACCATGCCCAGATAAACTACACATATTTTAAAAATATCTGGAAATGGCCTATTCTCTCTCTCTCTCACACACACACACACACACACACACACACACACACACACACACACCAATGTTATTTTTAAATTCTGAAAGAGTAAGGTTAAGTGTCCTAGGATTTTCTGAAAACAATCCATTGCTGGAGCTAGGTAGGACTCACACCACAGTCAGCTTTTCTCTATCACAAGAGTTTTACATTTTCTGGCTATCATTGGCTTTGTTTTCTCTCTCCACCAATCTGTTTCTTCATAGTCTGTAATGCTCTCAATACAACTGCTATAGCCGCATCCTCTGATGTGTTCTAATGCTCTCAGCACCACCACCAGCATCCTTTGATGCACTGTTAGTTCTCACGCCCAGTATTCTGCCCTTTTAAAACCTCTCTCCTGGGCCCTGGACCTTCTTACCACCATCTGACTGGGATGTTTTGGAGGTCTGTGGTCCTGGAATCCCCGTTGGCCTGTTTCCTACATTGAGCCTCTATTTTCTTTAAGCATTTATATTCTTCTTTCTTGTTTCTCTCTCTCTCTCTCTCTCTCTCTCTCTCTCTCTCTCTCTCTCTCTCTCTCTCTCTGTGTGTGTGTGTGTGTGTGTGTGTATGAGAGGGGGGGAGGGAGAAAGAGGAGGACAGGCATAGACTGTTCCTGAAGAAAAAGGGTGGTGCTGGTAATTACTTTTATATCCCATGGCTGCTCAAATGGTTCTGCCTGTCCTTCCATGCCCCCAAAGTGTGGTTTGGTTGCAGGCTTATAAACTGAAATGCCCTTCCAGCGCTTCATTGCCTTCTAGCTCCTGGTGCAGCCTCTGAGAAGCCAAGTGTGTTTTTATGCCCTATCAGTCACATGCATCTGGCCTCTGACCTGCCCACTTGAAATTTATTACTGCTTTCCTCTTCATTTCTGGTAGTCTAAAATTTCCAAATGTGAGAACTTTTCATTAATTACTCTAGGACGCCAGAAGCTTTTCGGTCTTTGGATTCATGGATGCTCATTCTGCAAGTCTCTCTTACATTGTGTAGTCGATAGCCTCCTCTTTTCTCTCTCTTGCTATTCCAGCCTCAGGTTGCCCCTCTCATTCCCTCGTGTTGTCTTGTTAGTGTCTATAGCTTATGCTTTCTCCCTGAAGTTTCTCTTTTGATGATCACAGTTTTCTTTTCTAAAAAGACTTCTCTTGCTGGTTTCATGTTCCCTTTTTACGACATTTATTTCATGGGTGCAAGCCTTCCCTCACCTGCTGTGGATGTTGACTGTAGCACTGGATGTTGTCTTCCACCTTCTGTGTGGTTGTTTTTTTTTCCCTCCAAACAACCTTCCTTATTATGCTGAGCCTTTGGCTTAGGTTTTTGTCTTCGCGTTGGAAACTTCCTTCAATATCCAGGTTTGAAAGCAAAATATTATAAATTATTTGTAATATATTTTGCCTTCTAAATAGGGAATTATCCCCTCTTATCTTTCTTCTGATTGTTCTGGGCAACAAGAACTTGAAGTTGCCCATGTTTCTCAGCCCTTGGCAAAAAGGTGCAGCAGTAGGGCTAGTATGTGATCCATACCTTTTCTAATATGTTTGAAAAACTAGTCAAACAGTGTGGAGGAACAGAAGTTCATTTACAATTATACCTCCTACAAATAATCTTTAAAAATCAGTTATGTATTTATGTTACAAACCCATCTATGTAAATGATTCCAAAATAAGATACAGTGTTTAAAATCTGCCATCCCCACTATCACTAGGCTACTGATATATTTATGCATGAAGACACATATTGCACACTTTTGAATAGCTGTGATATGTATTCAGCCCAAGATGGACTTCTGATTTGTCACTACTAAAAATCAGACAGCAGGAGGCCCCTTCTGTCTACCTTTGTCTGCTCGATTGATTGCTCTCTTAAGAAGAAGTTTTATTTCATTGTTGTTATTATTTTAATGCAGTTTATTTTTATCATATGAATGTTTTGCCTGCAGGTTCCCAGCATATGTTTCTGGTCCCCTGTGGAAGTCAGAAGAGGGCATCATATCTCCTGGGACTAGAATTATAGGAGGCTGTGAGCTCCAGGTGAGTGCTGGGAATAGAACCCAGGAATACGTTTTAAAAGCAAATTTACTGAAAAGAAAGGAAAAGCAAAGAAAGAAGAACAGAAGATTAATCTGCCCAGAACTGTGTTGAGCAGGGTCTCAGGCACTGGGGCTGTGCCTACCTGCAGTGTGCAAAGTAGGATCAGGTGGACTTCGAGAACAGCCTCCGTTCACACCTTTCTCAGCTCGTGGCTAGGCTGGCCATGGCTCGGGTTTACTGCCTATAGAATTTGTCTTGGGTTTATTTGACTGAAGCCTCAACACAGGTCCATTTATTTACCTAGGGCAGAAAAACAGCTAGTTATGAGCATACTTTATCTTCCATATGCATAAACAGAACAAAAAATTAGAGATCACCCAAGTGAAAAATTGATAGTTTCTGCCTATACCGACACAAAGCGTTTCTGTTTTGAAATCCACTGTCTGGAATCAGTGGTTCTGTTTCATTTGCAAAATGAGAGGCTCTAGAATTGCCTCAGCAGTAAGGGAAAGAACATTAGGGCCTAAGAAACTTAGGTATGTTCTTTTTGTTGTCTTTACATTCTCAGCACGCACCTACACCTTTCTGTATTTCAAGTGACCTGTCACTAACACAAAGTCCCTTAACTGAACTCTGCTCCCAGAATGTAGCTGCCAGAAAAATGACTCTCTCTTATGCCTTATGAAAGTATGGTACAGATAGCTTTTACAGCCTCAGCGTCCAGGGTCTGAAATGGAATTTTCAGATCAGTTGCAGATGCCCTCCTCACACCCTCCTGTGGATGCACTTTAATTCAAAAGACAGCGTCTCAGGCCACCGAGCATCAATATGGTTTAATGCTTTTGGGCTGTGGGGTTTGAGACCATTGAGAAGCCAGAATGAGTGTTTTCAAATAAGATCTGAAACACACATACATTCTTTTGCTTTTCTGCAAGTGTGTTTTTGGTTTTGTGTTCAAATAAAAAACTTCTCAATGCCCAGGCTGCAAATGTCCCAGTGGATGGCCAAGTCTGAGCAGCTTGGCTTGCTCTAGAGGGAGGAGCACAATGACCCTGGCTGCTTCCTGCTTGCAATTTTCAGATAGTCCCAGATGACCAGTTTGTGTTCTAGGCCAGAGTAACTCTTTTCCAGAATGAATAATATTTTCTTAAGCGCTTTTAAGTTGCCATTCATGGCCCATTTTAAAAATGATTTAATGAGTGAAAATATGCTGTTTATAAGTCCCTTAGCGCATATTTTTCAGAATGGCTGAATGAGTCGCTTTGTTTACACACATTTACTACAATGTCCAAGGGAGATGTTACAACGGTCAGAAATCCCTTAAGATGATATGTGAAGAAAAATCCTATCTGCTTGGTTATTTCTTTAGTCATCAAGTTCTTTTAACAATAGACTCGCTTGAACTCGTAGACCACCGGCCCCGCTTTTAAATTGTGGTGGTGGGGGGCGGTTCAGATACACAAATGACTTGACCTGGTGAAAGCCAAAGGCAGGGGCCAATCAGGAACACGTAAGCCTTGACAGCATCTAGCTAACGTGCAGCCTGAAAGTGTGATAAGAACTGGCCTCTCAACGCTAGGTTGGAGAGCAGCAGCTTTGCCAAGAAAATCAGGAGCCTGCAGAGGAGAGCTCAGGGCGCATGCTCTAAGGGGAGGCAGTCCCGGCTGTACAGTGGGCGAGCTAACCACAGCATTTCTCTATTTGTTAACCAGATTCCTAAATAATCTCTTATTAAGTAGAGCCCTGGCAGTTGTGTGAGTTATTGTGTGTGGTTTAAGGAAATAAAACCACATTGATTTAAAAATTCTCTAATTCAGATAAGACTGAATTAAGGAGCAGTGCAGTATTGTATGTCATTTTTCATGTAAAAGAAAGTGCTAGCTTCGAATGTCTTAATTTGAAAAATTAGCCCTACTTATGAATTTGTTGTTATCTAATCTTTCTGGGGTTCTGAATACTTTCATTCTGCAAAATTAACAACCATTCTAATTTTAAGTAGGAAACTGGGTTTTAAAAAAATCATTTTCCACCAAGAGGGAATTTTAATTTTATTTTTAAAAACAGAGACCCATGAACCATCTGTTAGGAACAGTAACAGGCTGAAAGAAAGTTTAACTGAAAACTAAATTGTTTAGTAAGACTTGCCATATCATAGATGTCTTAGTTAGTGTTTTATTGCTGTGAAGAAACACCATGACCAAGGCAACTTACAGAGAAAACATTTAATTGAGAGCTGTTTACAGTTTCAAAGGGTTAGTACATTATCATTATTGCTGGGGGCATGGCAGCATGCAGACAGGCACGGTGCTGGAGAAATTGCAGAGAATTTTATAACCTGATCTACACGCAGAGAGAAGACAGTGATGAGCCTGACATGGGCTTTTGAAAACTCAAAGCCTACGCCCAGTGACACACCTACTCCAATGAGGCCACACCTACTAATCCTTCACAAACAGCTCATCTAACTGGGGACCAGGCATTAAAACATATGAGCCTATGGAGGCCATTCTCGTTCACAACACCACAATAGTTTTATTAATTTTTTATTTTTATCATCATCATCATCATCATCATCATTATTATTATTGAGATTATAATATAATCACATTTCCCCTTTGTCATATAGCTTACCTTTCAAATTCATTACTTCTTTATCATCAGTTGTACACACACACACACACACACACACACACACACGCACGCACGCACGCACGCACGAACGCACACACACACTCCTAAATACATAAATGAACCCTGCTTAATCTACATGATGATACTAGCATGTATGTTTGAAGGACTGATCACGTGGTTCTGGATGACCAGTTAGCGTGCTCTTCCCTGGGGGGGGACTATTTCCTTCCAGTCTCGGCACTCCTTAGCTGCCTGCTTGTTTTGTGCAGTGTTGAGGCTTTGTGGGCTTTCTGCCACCCACCTGATCTTGAGTACAGTTGTTGTCTCTGTTCATCTTCTGTTTAGCCATTCATACTGGTGAGACTTTACGAGTGAGCCTTCTGACATTTCTAGCAGACAGTTTCACAGCAAACTCCCTGATCCTCTGGCTATTGGAATCTTTCCAGGCCCCCTTCCGTGGTGATCCCCGGGTCATAGGTGTAAGGACGAGCCTCCAACAGCTCAGAAACTGAGGAGGAGCCATGGAGTTGGGTGACTAATCACTCAGTTTGGAGCAGGTGAAAAAGGGAAACACCAGGAGCACGGGCACACATACACACACATACACACACCTACACACACACACACCACACACGCACGCGCGCACACACACACACACACACACACACACTACACACACACCACACACACACAGACCTTTAGGGTCTTTCTATCTCTTCCTATCTCTATTTCTTTTCTTACTTCTATCCAGTTGTATCCCTTCTGTCTATTCTTAGCTTTTTCCTTACTGTTTATATACCACAGCAAAAGCTCTCAAGTAGTATAAAAATTACAGTGTGGTTACATTTTATTGTTTAAGTGAATGATTACAATGAACACAAGTAAAAATCATGTTTTTCATATTCCTTACATGATTAAACATTTTGCATATGACAGGTGAAAAACAAATTATACCCAAGAACCCACATACATTCATGTCTAAGCAACTTGATACAAATTAACAAGTGTAAGTATAAATAAGCAAGGTGTTTTTCTCAGCAAGTTCTTACACTAATAAGCTGTATTTTACAGTTGCAAAGACAGGACCCACCATTTTATTATTTATCTCAAAGGGTAATCTTATTTTAAAACAATCTTAAAAGAATCACAAACCTAAACTTTTATAGATGAAAATCAGTCAGCTCTACTTAAAAACCTCAGGGTACCCACTCACCAACAGGTTTTATATCAGGAAGCTGAGGGCAGAAATGGGCACAGGAAATTAATCATTACCCTTGATCACCAATAGCCAGGCTGCCATTGTTGATGCTCCCTCATCTCAATGAATCCCTTGTTCAACTATTTAAAGTGTGTTTTTCTAAACTTTAAGTTGTTCCCTAAGATTTTCTACTTTAACAGCACCATAACCTAACCTTACTAACAATTCTACAGCTACCTAGCTGTGTTCCATGGGTTCCATAGGGAGTGCTGTATTGTAGATGTGTCCATTGAGACTAGGCTTTACAACTCTGCATTATGATTGGCTGTAGTTTTCTGTAATCGTCCTTTTCTATTTCACAGAGAAGTTTCCTTGAGGGGATATACTTAGGGATTGTGCTGGTTTAGTAAAGCGGTGGTTGTAGGTACTCCGAGATCCTCCGAGATCCATGACTTCCCTTGCTGTAGGTGCAATTAAAGAACTGTTGGTTACCGCTAAGGTATTTGTGCCACTATTACACCCTCAGGGTTATCTTGTCGTGTTGGTGGTATTTGTGATTCATAGGCATCATAGCAGCGTTGGACTGTTGGTTGCTTCCCTCCTTTGGAAGCTTGCATTGTGCCTTCTGGTATCATGAAAGTTAGTCCTTAGGGGGCAGGCTTTCAGTTCAGGGACCTCTAGACTTTATGTATGAAATATATAGTGTCTTCAGCAATAGGGTCTTACCTTCCGTTTCAGGGTGTTGGGGCAACCAAGGGCAATAGCAATAGCCTCTAGGACAACCCTGACCCACAATTCAAAAGAGGGCTTCTCATGCCTGGTGCTGGGGGATTTTGACACTTGGATGGATTGTTAGCCCAGATAAGACAATTGTATTTAAGTTATATTTTCACATTAATATTCAGACTTACATATATTTTTAGGTAAATTGTTAATAATACGATTCTTTACGACTTTTTCATACATCCTCACTGTTTGACCCTTGTCTTCTTCAGTATTTGTCTGCCATCCCCCTCCCTGATTAGAAACAATTTCCCTGATCAGGTTACTTGTTCCCTGTTATTCCCTGTTCTCCTGCTTCCCTACCCCCCTCTCCCTGACTCAGAAATGGTCCCTTTTTACACTCCTGGTTTCTGCAGTTTCTTCAGGGTGTGTACTCTCATCTGAAGATTTGGAGCTAGGAACCTTGGATGAGAGATAAATACAATATTTGTCTTTCTGCATCTGGGTTACCTCACTCAATATGCACATCATAGCTTTACATTATAGCATTAATATTCTATTTTTTGTTTAGTTGGACTTTCTAGGAAAACCCAAATCTTGGAATAAAGATTTTTTTTTTTTAAAACACTGATCTGTTGATTGTGTGGGATTGTGGATGTGCCATTTTGAGTGTGTGGAGGTCAGAGAACAATTTTCTGGAGTTGATTTTCTCCAACCATTTGGATCTCAGGAATTGGACTCAGGTTGTAAAGTAGCAAGCACTTACTGAGTCATCTTTCCTGCCATGAATAAACTCCTCCCACATTCTCCTATGAACAAACTTTTAGAAAACATGCCCCTTTGGGGCTGGAGAGATGGCTCGGCTATTAAGAGAACTGATTGTTCTTCCAGAGGGCCCAGGTTTGATTTTCAGCATCCACTTGGCAGCCTACAGCCTTTGTAACTCCAATCCCAGGGAAATCTGATGCCCTCTTCTGGTCTTTGAGAGCACTGCACACACATGGTACACATACCTACATGCAGGAAAACACCTAAACCCAGAAAGGGAGGAGGGAGGAGTGGAGAGAAAAAGAAACTGATTCCAAACCAAAACACAAACAATCCCTTGTTACCTTTACCCTTTTGGTGCTCTAGGTAGACTAAGGATTCTATCATTCTGGAGAGAGAGAGAGAGAGAGAGAGAGAGAGAGAGAGAGAGAGAGAGAGAGAGAGAGAGAGAGAGAGAGAGAGAGAGATCCACCCAAGCATTACCTAGCAAAAGGGAAACCAATAGTATCACAAGTTGTGCTAATCCCCTCAAATTCCTATTTGAGTTTTCAAATGCATTCCTTATTATTATTATTTATTATTATTAAAGTACAACTGCCATTTGCTCTTTCAAACATTTTTATTGTTATTAAATTATTATTTGTGTATGTGCTAGTGGGTGTGAAGGTTACATTTTGTGTACATGGATTTGAGACTAGAGGACAATCTTGGGTGTCACCTTCAGTGAGACCGGTTTGCCCAAGATGCAGGATCTAAGGCTGACTTGAAGCTAGACTGGCTAGCCAGGGAGCCTCACTGAGTACCCTGTCCCCATTTCCCCAGAGCTGTATGCCATGATGCTGAGCATTTTTGTGGGCTCTGTTGATCCAGATTGCTCCTCTGGCTTCTATGGTAAGCATTTCACCAACTGAACTAACAACAAATCTTTTGACCCAACTTAATTCAAATTATCAGACACAGGCCACCAAAGAGTATACATTATAAAGGGAATTATAAGTGACATTGCATAGGCAGTTATGAGAAAACTCAAATTTTTATGAACAGTTCAAATTTTGAATTGTTAAGTACTTGAAGTGGAACTCTATGTCTCTCTAAGTATTCTTTAAAGATTTATTTATTTTATATTTATGCATGTTTTGTCTGCATGTGTGTATGTATGTATGCATACCACATATATGCCTGGTATAGGTAGAAGCCAAGAAAGGACATTAGATTATCTGAAACTAGAGCTATAGACATTTGTGAGGCATTACTTGGGTGCTGGGAATTGAACCCAGGTCCTCTGAAAGAGCCACAAGTGCTTCAAACCACTCTCTAACCCTCCCCATTCTTTGTAAAACAGGGGAACTGAGGTCGCCATAGTGCTACAGTACATCTTAGAAGCAGAGAACGACAACGAATTGATTGGAGGGTAGGAGCTCTCGCTGACCAGTTTTCAGACGCATGTGCCTTTCAGTATTAAGACCAGTTTCCTTGGCTCCTTGAGAAGCAGTTATTTTCAGTCAGCAGAACACATTTCCTGTGTAGTGACGATAGCACAATGAAATTTTATCAGGTTCCTCGGTAATGTATAGTCATCAATGAATCTAACAAGGATGCATTTTATAAGAAAATCAATAAGAGAAAATGATTATATTGTTGACTGGAGTCAGCATGCAGAAATGAAAAATAGAGAGGAAAATATCACTTTGCATCGGACAGGGTTTCAGTGCTTATAACAGGCTGCGATTGTCTCTTCAAAGTTATTAGGTATCTCGCAAAACAACAGCTAGCAAAGGGATAAAAATACTTCAGTCCCTTTTAAGTGTCAAAAACAACCTTAACACCACTATTTCATTCCTAATCTATTGTTTGAATAAAGTGCCATTTCCTGCCCACTGAACGTTTATGTGTTTAAGTTGACATGAGCAGGGAGCCACAGTTTGGAGTTAGAACTACATATGGGAAATATTATTAAAAAAAAAAAATCAGTGTTGCTGGAAGGTGGTGGCACAGGCTTTAATCTCAACACTCAGGGGCAGAGGCAGGCGGATCTCTGTGAGTTTGAGGCCAGCCTTCCAGGACAGCCAGGACAGTTCCAGGACAGCCAGGGCTACACAGAGAAACCCTGTCTCAAAAGAGAAAAAGAGGTTAAAAAGAGAAAGAAATCAGTGAAGTGGTCCACCAGTCCACCAGATACACACCTGGAAGATATGAGAAATAAATTTTTCTGAACTTCTGACACCTGGGTATCTTTTACTTGGACATCTGTCCACAGTTGTTTTGGATACAAGAATGAGTGTAATGAATGAGTCTTTGGGAAGGCAAGATTGATGGATGCAATCAAAATGGGAAGAAAACACTTAAAATTTTAAAGTACACTTGGCTGAATTAAGACTATCTTAAAAACCACTTTTCAAGGCTATGCCCTCATAACCTCCTCTCAGTCACCTCCTTCTCCAAATCTGAAAGCATATTATCTTAGAGTTGGGAAGTTTGAAAGATGATTTTTGTCATTACATTTGAGATGTGCATTTGCTATTGTTATTTTATTTGCTCCTAAAATATGCATTCAATTTGCTACTTCCATTCTGTTATATTTAATCCTTGTACTTTATTCTTTTCTATTTAAAAGGTGTATGATTTTAGTTTTTAATGTTTTGTTTGTTACCCAGGCTGGCTTTGAATTCATTATGTGTCAGAGGATAGCCTTGAACTCCTGATCCTCCTGTCCTCCATCTCCCCAGTGTTAGGATTGTAATGATATATCACCATGCCAGGCTAATATGAAAAAATTAAAAGATAAACTATTTCAAACGCTCCTCTTAGTTCTCTTCAATGCAATTATTTTAAATTTCTTGCAATTCACACACTCTAGAGTGTTGTGGTCACTTTGGAAAATACCCTTAAATGCTTTTCATTTCTCTGCTTCAGACACCATCTCTGTTTCCTTGGCTTGGTCATGGCTCCAGTGTTCACGGCTGGCTCCCTTGCCCTCACATCTGAGTCATGTGACTGTGACAGGGTCCTTTTTTTTTTTTATTGATACTTTGTTTCCCTGAGAAACTATTGCTTTCTTTTCTCATATATAGGCTTACTCTTCTGTCTTTGCTGTAGTCTATGCCCATACCTTCCACCCAGGCATAAAATAAACCTCCTCTGAACTAGGTGTAACACTCGGGACACCCTTTTCTTAGCCTACATGGGACCTTGTGGCACCTGCTCACCTCTAGGCTGGCTGCTCGTTGTCAGGCTATAAGCTCCCTTTACATGCAATCTTTGGGATTCCCTTTGCCTTTCTTCATGGGGATCACAGATGTTCCTCCCCCTTGTCTGAGCAGTTCTTTGGGGCAGTTAAGTCTCTGCTCAACCAGCTTTCTGATAAAAGGTACAAAAGAGACATTTTTCTGTATTTGCATTTGCAAGACATTTGTTTTTATGTTATTTTTTTTTTTTCTCCAGTGGGTCAGTAGATTGGCTGGAAGAGAATCCTGGTGGGCAGATGGCCTCCTCTGACTGTAGGTATCACTCTATTGTCCTCTAGCTTCCTATCTGATGTCTTCCTGTGCACATGTTTTTTTCCTCTGTGACCAGAGCTCCCTCTGTGTCCCTTGCTTTCCAGAGTTCTGGAATTTCATCATTCTGAGCTTGCTTCACTTTTACTGTGGCGGGTGTGTAGTCCTCTTGCTGGGGGAGTGCCTGGTTTTGTTTTGTTTGTTTGTTTTCTGTATTTCTTCCTTTCCCTGATGTTTCTTTCTTTGATGCTCCCCTCCTTCCTTTTGCCCCGTGCTTTCTCTGTAGAGCTGATAAGTTAGACTTTCTAGGCTATCTAAACTTCTCAGCCCAGGTCTTTCTCATGTTCATGTATTTATCTAGATAGTTCTTGGAATTTTCTTCCACATTGTCTTTCTATGAATTTTTTACTGTTTTAAAAATATTTTTCTTAAAATAACATTTTAAAGACCTTGCCTTTTTTTTTTTCTTTGTTTCTATGTTCTCAAGTCTGATGACTTTATCACCTCAAACCTTTCTTTCTTTGCTTCTTGCTCTCCCCTTCCCTGTTTCTTCCCTTCTCTTCTTTCCTGTTTGTGGTATTTTCTGGTTGTCTGTTTGTGAGAGCCACTATGTTTGCATTTCCTGGTTTTCTTTTTTCTTTAGCATGGCTAGTTTCTTCAGAGAGGAATCTTGCCTGGCATCCATACGCCAGCCCCCCCCCCCACCTTGGCAATCAATGGCAAAGGGTATTGTTCATGTGGAGACTTTTTCTTTACCTCCAGCTCCCATCAGGAGTCTCCGTTACCCCTTGCTTTTTGAGATAGAGGCTTGCTGTGTATCCTAGGCTGGCCTTGAACTTACTATATAGCTCAGACTAGCCTCAAATTCTTCATTCTCCTGCTTCAGGTTCCCAAGATATCTTTTCAGAAGGAGAAGAAGATGAACGATTATTCTAATTTCATGCTGACATAATTAATCTGAATTCTGTGCAGAGAGCGTGTTTTGAAACAAGTGCTGAAATGGCCCATAAATCTGAACTTTAGATATTTAAGAGCATTTTCTAGTTGCTATGGTTATCATAAAACCTTATCTTTTAAAAATATGTATGATATAAGCCATAAAGAAACTTTGGAAACACTAGCACACTCAGGTCTTTAGAACACACCTGCCAGGGTGATGTCTCCGTGGCTCCTCGCTGCTTCCCAGCAGCCCCACACCAACTTCTCTTTCTGTGTTGTGGGTACCTATGGTTTCATCACAAATAACGAGAGGTTTGAGAGCCAAGAGAGAACAAACAACAATATCATTATCAAGGACTGTCTGATAAATTTTCAGTGTTTCCAAACGGTGTGATCTGGTAATTTGTTCAGTGTGTCTCAAACTTTCCCCAGTAAGGCTCAACAAACCCAAACTACCAGCTTTTTTAGAAGAATTCCAATTAGGAAATGCTAAGTGGGGTCCAGCTAGTGCTTCTTTGACAGTGAGGTGTGCTTTTAGAAGCAAATGAGCGTTCTAGAACAATAGTCCCTTGGTGGGGCGGGAGGCCATAGGGGTGAAGCCCTTCTCTTAAATCATGGGATCTGGACTCATTACTACGTAATTGTATGGGATCTGGACTCATTACTACTTAGACCGGTGAGGTCTAACAATGGTCATGATACTCACTCGGTCACCCATTGTCTTTCTCTTCTATTGCTGTGATGAAAACAGCATGACCAAAAGCGACTTATAGAAGAAAGAGTTTGTTTTGGCGTATGGTTCCAGAGGCAGAGTCCATCAAGGTAAGGGAGGCATGGCAACGGACTGCTGAAGTTGTTGTCTCAAGACAACAACTGGAAATGAGGTGAGGCTATAAACTCCAAAAGGCTGCCACAGGGGTGTCCTTCCTCCAAACAGCATCACATGGCTCAGCTGTGAAAGTGAGAACAATGTATGTGCCTCCGTACACACGTGACCTACAAAAGAATGAAGATGTGGCCAGGCATGGGGCTTTTATCTTTAATTCCAGCACTTGGGAGACAGAGCAGATGTACCTCTGTGAGTCGGAGGCCAGCCTGATTTACATAGAGAGTTCCAGGGATGCTAATTCTGTCTCAAAAACAAACAAACAAACAAACAAACAAACAAAATCTAAGAAAATACATTTTGGATAACAAGAACTTGAGTAATCATAATAATTTAAGCATGTTCCAAGTCCTCTTTTTTTTTTTTTTTTTTTTTCAAAGTAGAAGTACTGCACTTATACCAAGCAAGCTTCCTTCTGTGAAATCTTCTTGGTCTCTTACTGGTAATTACAAGCCGACGATTTTTCACACTGTTTCTGTCTCCTGGTGTCCCTAGGAGTATCTTGTTCTCATGTTGGACAGGCAGTGATGGGAAACTTGCACTCTTGGGTCAGGAAACCGAGGAGACTATTCAGGTCCTCTCTGGGCTGTGCCCGCATAAGGAGATGGAGTACTTCTAATGACACCCAGTGCTGAGCAATTGGGTCTTTGTTTTCAAGAAGGTTGTCCTGAAGAACTCAGTTTTGAAGAATTTTCGAGAGCCCTACTGCTGGTCTGGGAGTCAGGATGTGGTCTACAGAACTCTCTGATTTATGGGACATTTCTCTTGACTTGTTCAGCAGGGAGTCACTTGCCAGAAACTCAAACAGAAATATGACTCTTGGTGGCGATAAACATTCGGAGAAAAGGGCATGAAATGTAACTGAGAAAAGAATTGGGAAAGAAAGAACACATTTAATTCACTGCTTTCATGCTAGGCCTCTCTCCCCAGGAGCTGGGAGAGCTGTTCTGTAGTGGCAGATACGGAAATATGGCGCCCTGGAGTGCAGGGCATAGGTGGGGTAGGTGTGTCATGGAGGCTGCCTCAGCTCACCCCTGAAAGGGTGATTCATTTGGAGATACTAATCATGTGGACCTCTCCCATTACAAACTAATTTTCTTTGTTTTCTTTTCCTCTTCCTTCCTTCTCTCTTCCCTCTCCTTTTTCCAGAATCTGGTTGAATGACCATGGGTTTGGAGGGAACGTCATTGCATCTGAACCTGCTGTTTGTCAGAAGGAAATGAGATTTGAACCGATAACTCAGATCAGTTGCAGCAATTAGCCAACCACCAGATCAAGGGCCACTTTCAGATCAGCCAGACATGAAAAGATTGAATTGACTTCCTCTTTCTTTAATCAGTGATTCACAAAGCCTTGCCAAGCCAGCAGTATCAGTTCACCCTGGATCCATCTAGAAATGCCCATTCCTGCTCTCCATTCCAGATCTCCTAAGTCAGAGGTTCTAGGGGTCCATCCATCTGTGGGTCCTCTCCCGCACCCAGTGTCTGCATATTTTCACTATTCATTTTAGCCGTTCATGGAAGCATGCGAAGGGAAAAGTGAAAGATTCCCTCAGCTTTTCATTCTCATTCTCCTGAGAGCTGTGCCTCTTTTGTTCCTGATCTTTTTAAAGCTTATTTTCTTTAACTGTGTATTTTGAAATAGCTATAAATTCATAACAAAACAAACAGCAGAATGTTCAGGAAGGTCTTGTATTCCCTTGGTCGTTGCATAGTTCAGTACTTGGTCATGCTAGAAGCTGATGTTGCACAGTTGACTTAAGTTTCATGAGTTTTGTATGTATCCAGATGTCGATACATGTGTGGGATTCATCATCAATTCCTAATCAAGACACCAAACTCTTCTATTACTACCAGGTTCCCTGTGGCTCTCTCTGTACTTATCCTACCCACTTCTTGTCCTCACCCAGCCTTAACTGTAGATGCCACCAATGTCCCAAAACATTTAAAAGGTATTTGAATGTGATCATTTCTATGAATCTTTTGCCTGGATATATGTATGCATACCATATGCATGCCTGGTACCTGAAGTGGCTAGAAGAGGTCATAGAATCCCCTTACTGGAGTTATAGATGCCTGTAACCCTACAAGTGGGTGCTTGAAACTGAACCTGGCTTGGAAACAGATGTTTCTCATTCTCCTGCCAGTTCCCAATAACCACTCGGAGGCTTATATTAATAACAAATGCGCAGCTGATAGCTCAGGCTTATTATTAATTAGCTCTTACATTTAAATTAATTCATTTTTATTAATCTATGCTTTGCCATGTGCTTTGTGAATTTATCTGTCCTCAGTGGCTAACAGGCATCTCTCAACTCTGCTCATCTTCATTCCACATCTCAGTTTGATTGTCCTGCCTAATCTTAACCTGCCTTGCTATAGGCCAAACAGCTTTTATTATTAAGCAATGACAGTAATACATATTCACAGTGTACAAAAGGATTAACCCACAGCACTGGTCTTCTGTAAGAGCAGCCAGCATTCTTAACCACATTGCCATTTCTTCAGGCCCTATTTCAAAACATTCTAAATTTAAATAAGATCATATAATATGAAACTTTTAGGGACTGCTTTTTATTTTTTTAAGAAAGAATTCTGTTACTTTAAAATTTTTTGATTTATTTGTGTGTAGATGGAAGTTTCTGTCCCACCTGGTTCCACAACCCTTTAGTCCCAAATAAACACACAGAAGCTTATATGAATTACAAACTGCTTGTCTGATGGCTCAGACTTCTTATTGTCTAGCTCTCTCTTAATTAGTAGCCCATTTCTACTAGTCTGTATATCTCCACATAGTCTTGGCTTACTGGTGATACCTGGCTCTCTTGCTTCCTCAGCAGCTACAAGGCATCTCCCTGGTGACTTACTCTCTGTGTCCTTTTCCTACCATTCTCCTAGACTAGTAGCCCCAGCTATACTTTCTGCCTGTCCATTGGCCGAAACGACTTTATTCAGACATCTCCCATCGTGTGTGTGTGTGTGTGTGTGTGTGTGTGTGTGTGTGTGTGTGTGCACCATGGCATACAGGTGGAGGCCAGAGGACAGTTTGCTGGAGTTGGTTCTCTCCTTCCACTATATGAGTCCTGGGGATTGAACTCCACGTTTCAGGTTTGGGGGCGAGCACCTTTACCTGAGGAGCCTCTCTCCCACCCTAGTGTTGATCTATTATTTTTTCCCTTTTTCTTTCTTTAAGGCTCATCCAGGTTATTGCATGATCAATAGCTCGGGTCTTCTGTCCTTTTTAATACCGAATAGCATCTCATAGCTTATCTATTCATTCACCGGGGCCGTTTTTGACTATTATGAATAAAGTTATTGATGTTTATGCACAAGTTTTTGTGTGAACATAAATTTACATTTCTCTTGCAAAAAAAATTTAATGAGAACAATTACTAGGTTACATGACAGTTCTGTGTTTACACACACACACACACACACACACACACACACACACACACACGATGGGAGATGTCTGAATAAAGTCGTTTCGGCCAATGGACAGGCAGAAAGTATAGCTGGGGCTACTAGTCTAGGAGAATGGTAGGAAAAGGACACAGAGAGTAAGTCACCAGGGAGATGCCTTGTAGCTGCTGAGGAAGCAAGAGAGCCAGGTATCACCAGTAAGCCAAGACTATGTGGAGATATACAGACTAGTAGAAATGGGCTAATAATTAAGAGAGAGCTAGACTATCTACTCACACAGTAGTATGTCTCTGGTCTCATTTCTCTCCACCCTCTCCTTTTGCCAGTCTTCAGTTTAAACCATCTATTCTGACAGGAGTATACAGACATCTTCTTGTGGCTTTGTTTTGCATTTTTCATAGCAGATGACTTTAAATGTCTTTTCATGTGTTTATCTGCCATCTGGATATCTTCTTGGATCAAAGGGTAGGTCATTCCTTTTTTTTCTATTTTCTAGTTGTTTTTTGCTGTTAAGTTTTGAGAATTCAGATATGTGCTTTGCAAATATCTTCTCTCAGTACATAGCTATCTTTTCATCTCCTAAGTAAACCGTGGCATGGTTTCCTAATTCATCAAATTTTTCTTTTATGGGCTGTGCTTTTGATGTCAGTCAAAAGCTCTTCTCTTAGTTGTAGGTTCCAAAGATTTCCTATTTCTTTTCTAAACATTTTCTAGTTCTCCATTTCTGAACTAGCGCTGCAGAATTGGAGCAGCAGCAGCAGCAGGCCATCTTTGCCTTCTTTCTAGTCTGGGGAGGAAGTCCCAGTCACCAGCAAGTATGGCGCTAGATGCAGAAGTGTCAATCACCTTCAAGTATGGTGCTAGCTGCAGGAGGCAGTCAAGTGTTTGGAAGTGTTTGCTTTTATCAGGTTGATAAAGTTTGTCTTGATTTCTTGTTTAATGATTTTTTTTTCTTAAATGAAAAAACTGGGTGTTGAATTCTATCAAATAAGCAGCTGGACTTGCCTTTGCTGACTTCAAATTGCTAAACTTTTGTTGAGCATTTTCTATCTAGTCTCATTTTCTGTCTGTAGGTTTCCTGCTTTTTTGTTTTGTTTTGCTTTGTGCAGTAGGGTAACTAACTCAATCTTCATACAAGGAATGTTCCTTTCTCCTTTATCTTCTGCAGAAGATCTTGGAGACTCGGTGTTAATGCTCCAGTGAAACTGCACGGGTTTTTTTTTTTTTTTTTTTTTTTTTTTTTTGGCTTGGGGTTTTATTTGGGGGGGATGGGAGGAAAGACTTGAAGTGCAGATTACCTGTACAACTGTGGTTGAATTTGTAATCAGTTATTTCCCAGGAGCTGATTGTCTCTTCTGTGTTAAGTGTGGGACAACAGAGTTGCTTATATTATCTCTATTATCATTTCATGGCAGGAGGGTTTGAACTGAACGTCTCTGCTTCATTCATGTGGTGGGTGATTTGTGTCTTTTGTTGTCGTTGTTGTTGTTAGATGTTTACAAACTTTATTGCTTTAAAAAAAACCCAGTTTTTGGCTCTTGTTTCCCTCTTGTTTCCTGTTTTTGATGGATTTCTTTCCTCCTGCTGCTTCCGGGCCACTTGATTCATTGTCTGTTCTTTGAGGTAGGGACTCAGCCTGTGAACTGGAGACCTTGGGTTTCTAATATGACCTTGCTTCCTTCTCAGCATTTTCCAGCTGTAGCCCATGAAGTTAGTATGTTTTACTTCATACACAGCTGAATTCTAAGTAATCTTAATTTTCATTTCTCTTTCATTCATGGCTGATTAGAAATATATTGTTTGGAGATTTGCCTATGGTGTGGAGTCTTTGTTACTTTCAGTTTGAGTTTAGTTTTGCCAGGAAATACTTGTGAGTGGTTTCATTTCTCTTAAATTTGGTGACACTTGTGACCATCTGCTTTTGTGTGTTCATGTCACAGCCACTTAAAAAGAAATGGATTCTGTTCCTGTTGGGGTACATCTACATGCCACTGGGACCCTGTTTGTTTGTTGATGACATTCTTTGGTTTTCCTATAGCTCAGTCAGTTTTCTGTTTAATAATTCTATCAGTGATCAGAGGGTACCGAAAGTCTTGACTGTGATGTCATAGTTGGTTAAAAGTCCACTTATAGGGTGTCTGATTCTTTTATTGGAATATTAATTAAGCATTTGTCACTAGTGCTTATGAAGCAGCCTTTATATAATAGTCCCTTTGTAGAGTACGGATAGCGGATGTGTGACATACAGAGATAGAAACATTCAATAACCAATTCTCAGTTTTCATATGTCTAAGGTCCTCTGGTCTCCACCCTTCCATGGCTTCTCCATCCACTACTCCAGTTATCACACATGCTGCCAACTACTTTCATAAAATATTTGTAATTGAGGTGTCTCTGATGACTTGATTTTTCTAACTGAAAGGAAACTTTATCTAAGCTGGTGTATTTATTAATTACCAAATGATTTGTTTCCTCAGTATGGACACTAAAAAATGTATTTACTAGTCTCTGCACCAAATACTATACTGAGTATTATAGCAGCAAAAGGAAGAAAATGTCTTTCTAGTATAGTATATTAATGCAGCAGGAAGCAGCATGGTGACCCTTGAGCTGTGTTTTAGGGGACACTGCACTGAACTTTACTGTATGAAGAACAGATGTCACAGTGTTTAAGAAAGTTCTGGGAATGCAATGCAAAGTCACTCAATGTATCCTGCTCTCTCTAGTATGAAAAAGCTAGCTAATTGCAAATAGCAGGAAGTAAATTCACTCCTAAGGGTTTGTAATGTCTACTAATGTTACTATGTAATTGCCAAGTGGTAACTTGGAGAGTCATAAAACACCAGAGGTACCTCAGCTTTAGGAGCAGGAACAATTTTGGAAAGTATGTTATTTAATTTTTTTTCATTTTGCACACAATAAAAGTGGCAAGTACTAGAGTAATTAGGAAGCATTACACAGTTTGTTTTTTTAGATATATAACATTGTTTAATCCCACTGCCTCCAAGGTAGTTACTGTTAGTATTTACAGACAAGGAAATAGCAGCCAGGAAGTCAATAGTTTATACGCACAGCTAATGAATGGGGAGTTGAGCAAGAGAATCTCCTACTCTGAGGAAACAGACACAAGCACTCTGGAGTAAGTCACTTTTCCTCTACACAGGAAGGCTTTTTTGGTTCCAACAGTATGTATGTATACATGCATACATGCACACACACACACACACACACACACACACACACACACACACACACCAGTTTCTTTTGGACCTTTTTCTGCCAGTCACTGGAGTCTTATTTTCACAGCTTCATGAGAGTAAATATTTCTACTCATAGTTCCAGAACAACATTCTGACGTGTTTCTGAATGTCAAGGTTATGGTCCTCCAGCAACCCGTAGGCAGATAAATTCCTTAGTACCACCCTTTGTTAAGGGACAAGTAAGAGCATAATGGGTGACCAAAGCCAATATCACACCTGTCAGTTATGTCTTTCATAACCACATGTTCTGGGGGTGTACTGGGCCTCCTCTCAAATTCATATAATTAAGTCTGAACCCTTAATGCTTCAGGATGGGACTATATTTGGAGATAGTGCTTTTGAAAAAGTAATTAAGTAAAATGAAGTCTAACCCAATATGCCTGGTACCTTTATGAGATGTGGGAATTAGAACAAAACACAGACCAAGGGAGGACCATGGCAGTGAGGAGGTAATTGTCTGCAAGTCAAAGAGAAAGGCCTGAGATAAAATCAAACCTGCATGAATGGCACCTTAATCTTGAACTTATAGCCTCCAGAAAATGAGTTTCTGTTGCTAAAGCTGCCCAGTATTTTGTTATGACAGCCCCAGCATATCGATAGAGCATATTTGTCAGGGCCCATGTAGTCCTGGAAATATTGATATTTGAGGAAATATTGTATTTGCATAGACAATTAACAAAAACAGTTGTATAATTTGGGGTATTGCCACCCTTCCTTGGGTGTATAACGTGGAGATACACCCAAATGTAGCATCTTTGCTAAGGAGACCAGAAATGTTCTCTCATTTTTGCTCAATCTCCAGTCATCAGGTTTCTTAAGTCTGAGGCAAATACTCTGAGCAAAGTAATGTTGAGCCTGGTCCTGGCTTTCATTGCAGTGTTTGAGACTGAAGGTTTGTGGTGCATCCCAGTTAACGGCGGAAGTCCTGCCTTAGCCATCAGGCTGTGACTGACTTGGTTAGTGAGGTACTAATAGGCTGAAAGGGACCATCTTAAGGAACGCTTCCATTTTTCAGTATTTGATGGGTAAAATTAAAAAGAGAAAAGACAAATATGTTTTCGGGAAAGGGGCAATGGAAACAAATGGTCTAGGGGTTGTAACGGTTCTCCGAGGAAAATGCCATGTTGCTACGGCTCTGTCAGTAAGAATCCGCCGCATGAAAAAGATGAGTTGACCGTAATCTTTCTGTTGGAAGCTATCAAATTTAATATTCTACCAAAATGTACATATTATTATACTTGCTGATTTATTTGAAAACAGTCATTCCAGGCCCTCATGCTTTTTCCTTCGAACTCAAAAGAACATTAAAGCCATTTGCACAGGGTTTTCCTAATTAGATCCTTATGGGGCCGCAGGCGAGCAAAGGCAGCATTTTTCTGTCGGGGAGGAATATCTGTATGAGGAAAAGGGAGGGATTTTGATACCGTAAATATTTTTGACTTGTCTTAAACGATGCCACCAAACACCAATAGAGGATTGGCACCATGAGGCAAAAGACAATCTCCAGTTCTGATAGATGTGAACTATTGCGACATCTTTAGATCCTATGGCACCAACAAGCGGGCAAAGAAACAACCCCAATAAAAAGAGAAAACCACACGTCTCTAATTCTTTAAAAAATGTTTTATGTTTGAAATAGAAACTCTGACCATTTATCCAGAAAGGAAGACTACTCCTGAGGACAGGCCTGGGCTAGTGAGTGGAGGGACACCTGTGGTCCCCAAACCACAATTCTGACATATTCCATATTCTAGTATTATCAAATTTGGTAGGTTTTGGTAACTTTCAGTCCTTGAAGTGTTAAGATATACGATTAAAAGGACAAGTCTAATAAAAAAATAAAAACAAAACTCTGAAGTGTTCCAGAAGTTCTCATTATATCCGATTATATATTTAATGAAAATACATATAATTTGATAAGCACTTATGATCATACATTGGCAAACGAAGGACTAAGAAAACTGTATATATTTGAAGCACGTAATTATAGTTATCAAAGTTTATGAACATACACTACTCCTGAAGCAAAAGTAAGATGCCTTTTTTTATTTTGCCAGTGAGTTCTGTGTTGAACAAATGCTTCATGAACAATGTGAACATAAAGCTTTCTTTGTGTAACAGTTTAGACAAATGCTTGATTGTTTGGAAGAAGCCATCTGCATGGATCTGAAACCTTGTAGGATGCTCTGCTCCTATTTTCCACAAAGAAATGTCTACACTGCTGTGCCAGTGTTCTCTAACTCATTGCTTCCGGCAGATGCATTTCCTCCGGGGGTGGGGGTGGGGTGAGGTGGGGAGCCCTGAATCTTTAAACCTATATGCCCACCTACAATGAAGCCATGCAGTGGAAAACAAATCGCAACACAATATGCCCAGGGCTGGTTTTCTTCCCCAGCCTCAGAATGTCCTTGATGCAGTGGCTTAACATATGGGAAATGATGTGAAATGTGAAGAGAACATGAGGGTCTGAGGGATTTGTAAAGGGATACGGACCTTTCTAGTGCAGATTACCAGGTTTCGGTTCAAAGGCAGCTGTGCTCAGCTTTGACTCAACAACACTGCACACAGTGGGCGTCCTGCTGGAAAGAGGGCCATGTGCTGGGTTTCCTTGTCGACAGCTGGAGAGCTGGAAACCCAGCTAAGAGAATCACCACTTCAGCTGGTGTTCAGGGGAATTCAGATGCCTGCGGCCGGCCCCTGCTTTCCACCTTTACGGACCATTCCCCAGGGCTCTTCAGGCTCATGACATGGGATGGGAAAAAAGCACGTCCTGCCAGGCCAAGAGGAAACCTTTCTTCACCACTCCAGCTGGCTGAGAATTGAGCTGGTGAACGAAGGATTTAACTTCGGATTTGACTCCGTGTCTGAAATAATCACGAAGCAAATTGGTGTTCACTCCATACCAGAATCAAGTTGAGCGAACACTGGTGGTTACCCCAGGGGAACCATGGTGTGGTCCTTGGAATGAACTCCTAAGCAGGATAGATAAGTCAAATAAAAGTGATCTTGTTTGTAGAGTCTTCAGGCCCCTGGCACACTATTCAGTCCTCGGGACCTAGGACTCAACTTTGGGGAGATAGAGATCAGGAAAGGCTGGAGACATGGCCTATGGATAAAGAGCATGCACTGTTCTTCCACAGGACCCTAGTTTAACTCTCAGCATCTACACTGGGTACTCCAGATCCAGGAGTGTCTGACTGCTCCTGTCTCTGTTAATAAACTAATTATTATTTTATTAATTAGGATAGTTCATTAAAAACTAAAAATATTAATAAAGCAAAGAATAAAATGATTTTTTAAAAAAAAAAAAAAACCATGCCATTCATGCTCAGACGGGGAGCGGCTTTGTGACCCTCCTCAGAGAAAGTGATGAGCAAGGGCTTTCTTTCCATGACCTCCACTGAGAATCAACATTTACCCAGGATGGGAGATTCGCTGGGGCTGGGGTGAGGCAGCTGTGGCTGTGGAGAGAGAGGTGGTGGAGCTCTGCACATGGTTTGTAGCCCTGGATAGCAGAATCATCTGGTTGGTCCCATAGCTTAAACACAACAACAACAAAACAAAAACAAAAACAAAACAACAAAAAACAACTTGTTTCCCTATGTATTAAAAGGGTACATTGCATTAGGAGGGCTTCTAGACTCTAATGTGTTTCCCAAGGTGCTAATTTTAAAGTCCTATGGATTTGTCAGAAAATCCGGATTAGCAAAATGGGATTTACCATGATTTACCTCATTAGTAGAAACTCCCCACGAATAAACAAAATTAGTTCTGTAGAAAACTGGGGATAGTTTATGGGCATGAGGAAGCAAAGCCTGCAGTGGCATTTAAATGGCGATTGCTTTCTAAAAATGCATCTGTGGGGGGGAAAAAAACTGCACAGAAAATGTTGAAAGTCCTGGGGGAGGGAGGGAGGACGTGTAAGAAATGTGGGCGTGGCTTTTTCTAGATACATTGTTGTAACGTTTTATTTACTGCATCCGTTACTTTTTTCAGCAACTAAAAACAGACTTTCAAAACACTTTATCTTTAAATTTAGTTTATGGAGATAGCCATGCTGTTTCAGAAAGAGTTTATTAGATTGCACTTACTACATTACCTAGAAAATAAGGTATTTGTAACACCTATAGATCCATTTTCTTTCCAAGACACACAAAACGGAAAATATAGATGGCTAGATGTATCTTTTCCTTTAAATGAAAGAAGCAGAGACTGTAAATACAGAAGTGCCACATTGCATTACTATGATCGCAGAAGCCCAAGGCGAAGATAAAAGTGCCATTTATCAACCCCCGGGAGCTACAAGCCTGTGGATTTCATGTCTTCAGGGTTACTGGAGTTTAGATAATTCCAGACTTTGATTCTTTATCTGAAAACTTCATTTTTGCAAAGCTTTTTAGTAAAACCAGGAGTGGAATGTAGAAGGGGCCAGAAGTCCAATGGGAAGCAGAGATAGAGTGAAGCGTGTGGAGTTTGCGCATTCCTGACCTCAGCAGGAGGCAGGAAGTGTTCAGAGGAGTCCCAGGTTGTCAAGATACTCATCACTTCCGCATGCCCAGCAACTTCTTTGTAGTTGCTTTCAAAATTGAAAAAAAAAAAAAAAAAAAAAAAAAGTCTTTCTGGGTTAGGAATTCATTTCTCTGGTGTTAAAATAGAAGTTTAGGAGAAAACGAAACACACGTATGGGTGATGATATCTGTATTTATTATATGCGTTTTCATGTTAAAGGAACACACTTCTGTCTCTTTTGAAGACATAAGCAATCTGGCCAGATGTGACGACTTCATGGTGATTGCATTCCTACAATCCTAATGTTCAGGTGGCTGAACAGAGTCACACATTCAAGGCTGTGCTTGATCCGGCTGCACCTCCCAAGGCATGGATTTGTCTTGTTAGAAATCAAATCACGAGTCTCTCTCTCTCTCTCTCTCTCTCTCTCTCTCTCTCTCTCTCTCTCTCTCTCTCTCTCTCTCTCTCTCTCCCTTCCCTCCCTCCCTCCTCTTCTCCTCCTCCCTCCCTCTCTCTCCCTCTCTCTCTCTCTCTCCCTCCCCTCCCTCCCTCTCTCTCCCTCTCCCTCTCCCTCTCTCTCTCTCTCTCTCTCTCTTTTGTGTGTCTGTCTGTCTGTGTGTGTGTGTGTGTGTGTGTGTGTGTGTGTGTGTGTGTGGTGGGGAGGTTGGCATTGAAGTAAATCTGAGAGTTCTTAAATTTGAAACAGTGCATCTCTCTCTGTTGTGAGATGATCTTTTTGCACACTGAAGGTGTTGCTGTTTTGCCTTGCCTGCCTTTGCACCTTCTGACTGGTTTAATAAAGAGCTGAGTGGTCAATAGCTAGTCAGGAGAGGATAGGTGGGACTTCTGGACAGAGATAGGAACTCTAGGAAGAGGCAGAATTCGCTGGACAGAAACAGGAAATGGGACACACAGTATTGAGCAGAGGTAACAAGCAATGTGGCAAATGGTAGATTAATATAAACGGGTTAATTTTAAGAGCTAGTTGGGAACAAGCCTAAGCTAAGGCCAAGCTTTCATTCCTAATAAGAAGCCTCCATATCATTATTTGGAGACAATCTAAAGACAGACGAGGTATACCTCTCTCCCTTTTCAAAAGTTTTCAGATTGTCTGGGTCTTGAAGGTGACTAACGAATGGAGAGGCAGGACAATGTTTGTGCACATGTATCTCCTCTGCTCTACCGTATCTCATAAATGAGACCATCTAAGGCAGATACCGTTTTCCCCAGGGTAAAGTGACCAGATCAAGGTCATAGAGCTGGCAACCAGGCCACCATCATGCTACCTCAGAAATCAAGCAGCTTTACTTTCAGAAGAGGATCTTTTTGTTATTGTTGTTGTTCCAAGGAATTCCCCAGCTGACGATGGGAAAAAGTTGTGACAAATGAGAAGGAATGTGGGAGAGAAAGAACACTGCTGGGACAGCCTGAGATCAGTGGTGACCCTTTGCCTCAGCCCCTCCGCCATGCCTAACAGAGAAAGCTGCAGCTTTGTACATTGACTCTTAGTGTGTGAATTCTGGTGTGGTGTTCAGGAATCCTGGGAGGAAGTGGTGGGCAGAGCCTCCTTGGTGAAGGCATTCCTACTTTTCACCCCCTCCACCTTGGCTCATGCCCTGTTTCACTCGGTACATGGGAGGCTCCCAAAGCACCGGACTTCTCACTTGCAGTCCATCACCCTTCTAGTTACTTCTTCCCCATCTGTCTCCCTGCTAGATTGGAGACCCCCGGTGTGCAGGATCTCTCTGTTCTTCACAGCTCAACACCTGACATAAGGGTCCTGCAAGAAAAGCCATGAGCAAGAGGCCTGGGCCTTCAGCCACCTTTATCACCACTATTGACACTCCGGTGCAATATCCGAGCATACCCTCTTCAGTCTCAGATCTGGTGACTTTCTGAACAGGCGCAACAGCAGTCTTGGGTATCCAGTGGCTATTTAGTGGGTCTAGAAGGGAGGGTTAGGAGTAGAGACACCACTGCCAATGTGGAGCCAGACAATAGGGCCTCATTTTCCTGGCTGTAAAGTCAAGAGGCTTCACAGTGAGGTTCCCCAGAAAGAGAAGATTTATCTGAGGGGCAGCAATGGTAGTGCTCAGAAAAAATCCTCACCAGAGCTTATTGCATCTTTTCTAGTGTTTGCCCATTACTTCTCTAGAACCTTTAAGGGCAGAGGAAAAAGAAATCCTTCTCATCATGGAGAAAGTTTCATCTTCATTTGACATCAAAAGAAGAAGTAAGTCCAGGCTTTTGGGTAGTGACATAAGTCAACAGAATTTGAACAACTTGAGACATGTCCTAGGTCCTCAGGATTTTTCCTTCTCTGTCACCAACAATTTGTAGATTCACGTAGCATGTCTAACTCATTCCTGACTATATTTAAAGTGTAGTTCATTAGGTGGAACTTCAAGGCAAGTACATTTGTGTTTCTCTAGCAGTGCCTATGGGGTAGAGGCCAAAGACACTGGATGGTTTGAATAAAATAAATGGGAACCACAGACAGAGATTTTTGCTATATGAAACAAATCATTCCTCTTAAAATAAGGCCAAATGCTAAATGCTGCCTGGAAATTAAAGTTCAGGGTTACTGCAGTGCAGAGGAGGCAGAGCGAATCTTCATGGATTAGATGTAGAGAAAGTTCCTGGGAACCTATCAGTGGAGCATCATTTGTTCGCCTCCGTTCTGTTCTCCTAAGAATACAAGAATCATTCTGGGGGATCCAGAATGCACCTCACTTATTCTAATAAGGAACACACAAACAGAAAAAGTACTCCAGAGTCAGTAGACAGGAATTCCATTAAAAAAAAAAAAAAAAGAAAAGAAAAGAATTGACAATTACTTAGGAGTCAGGAAGCCAATTTTCCAATCAATACCTTGCTCAAGAAGGATTGCGTGATGTGGTGTTGGAGTCGGAAGCGTTAGCAAAGCTGCATTTACTTTGTGTTGTCCTTAAGTAGTCCTGGTCAATGCAGAAACATCTGAGCAAGAGCAGACAGCAAAGAGTTACGATAGGACCTCACTCTTTACACTCCAGTGGCCAAATTGTACACTAAAGCACAAAGCTGGGAACCAGGCGCTAGCTGCTTTTGCACTCACATAGACTTGGTCTGCATCTAACTCCTAAGAGCATCTCTACCCAAGCCTTGCCGCTGCTCCTGGGATAAACATCGTAACTATAAACAGGAGCAACCACAGAATCAGGTCCCTTGTGTCCCACTCAGACTCTTGGTGGCATTGCAAAACACAATCTGAATGTTATTAAGGGGGAAGTGGAAAACAAGAAGATTTCAAGAATATTGCACGAAACGAATTTTTTGTCTTACCAGCTTTATTTAGAGTGTGCGAATTCGATGTCACCCACATGCGTACATCACAGAACAATTGCAGCCTAATCAGCCAAAGGGATGTAGATTTCATTTCAGAAAATGCAGCCCTGGTGTGCCACACTGTTATTTTAGATGGACAAACCCTGCAAAGGGAACACCTTTCCCATGTAGTGGAACAGAAAGGAAGGAAACTAAATTTGTTTTTGCAATGTTTGGCCCCAAACCTTTCCCCATTTGTTTTAAATTACTAAGGAAAGTAAACATTTTGGAAAATCTTTCAGGGAGATTTATAGGTGGCCCTAAATGCAATCTACTTGGTGACTGACTCAATTTTAATTCCTTTAGTCCTTCCTTGCAGAAAGGGACACACAGTTACCACTTGCCTGGTCAAAGGTTATACTTCCTGCCCTCCATCAACCTCGCTGGACATGTGAGTGTTTTTAGATGCTAGTCAGGTCACCAGCCAAGGGGATCACTCAAGCTAAGTATCTGATCAAGGGGCTGCTGTAATGAATGCTGTTACCAGGTATGCAATTAGCTGGCTATAGCCTTCAAAGGTTTAATGAAATACATTCTGGGTGCACTCCCACAGAAGGCCTAAGTTGGCCAAGACAGGTGGAGCTAGATGAGTGAATAGCCATCCTGCCTTTACAATTTTTTATTTAGTTCCTGGGAATAGGGACTAGTGATAGAACACTTATCTAGCATGTGCGAGACCCTTGAATTAATCCCACTATTGATATTTGTCTTTTAATTACTCATCCACACTTTTTTTTTTTTTGCTTAGTCTTTCTCCTCCTCCCCTTCTCCTTTCCCTTTCCTTCCCCTCTCCTCCTTTCTGTTCTCCTTTCCTTCCCTCAGTTATATGAAGGTTTTGGGTTCCTGTATCAGTGAGTTTGGAAATACGCTGTACCACGCTTGGATTGCTTCTCCTTGTAGGCCTACATGTGCAAGGCCTTGCTCACTCAGGTCAGTATTAATATCTGTGCCAGTGTTGTGCATGTTCCTTCCTTGATTTCTCTCCTACAGAGAAATCTACTACTATACTGAGTGCTTTTGAAAAGCCAAGTATCACCTCTTGCTTATTACCTGTAAGTATTTCCTTTTCATCTTTAAGGAAACTGACAAGTAATTTGTCTACGGAGAAGTGGCAGAGCCTGCATTTGAACCCAGATAGCTCTGTGCACTTAGAGCAGAGCAAAACAGTGCTGCCCTTCAAAGCTACCCCAGGGCCTTGGAATCCTCTGGCTGCCCCCCCTCTCTCAGAGCAGCCCTTTTCTGCCCCTCAAAGTTGAACATAGGGGATTTTGTCACCACAGCTTAGTGCTAGGATCTACCATCTTAATTTACTGTCTCTTCAACCCAGAATGGCACTGATGTGGTACCTCATGTGGGTGTTCATTCGCCAGACTGCCCAATCCGGTCTCATTTTGCTCAACTGCCATGATTGGTTCAAGATGTCCCCTACTCAATTAGATCCAATCAGAGTTAATCTAAATACTTCCTGGTTTTGAAGCAAAGAGAAAAAATAATTTTGTTGTTATATTTGAACCTAGAGTTGCTGCACACTCTGGGCAATGCAGAGTCTGTGAAGGATGTCCACACATTAAAGAAAAACAAACAAATCCTAGTGAGGAGCCAAAGAAGACCTGAGTGCGGGCATCCTAAAGAGGATGAAAGCGCATGCTAGCCTATGCTCCAATACTGGAATTGATAAGGAATCAGTTAGGATGGGCCAAAGACAGCCCTTCATACCCCCTGAGTGATGAACGAGGATCCTAAACACTGGTCAGTAGATATGGTAGGTACACGTTTTTTGATAGGGAAAAATGAGACATACTTTTATTCTGCTGACAAGAGAAAGACACAGTTTGGCCTGTGGAATAGGAAGTGATGAGAGTGGGCTGCAGCCAGATTCCCACTGTCTAATAGGAGCAGAATGGGAAACAGGCCTCATACTATACGCTGATAAAGTCATAGAGCATTTGGAGGAGAGTCTTACCTAGCATGGCAGTTGGGGAGAAATGTGGAAAAGATGAATCATAGAACATGGAGACAGCTTTTCTGGCTCAGTTTCCCCAGGAGAGCATTCAACATTTGGACTGGTCAGATTGGATCTTATTCATCTTCCTTATGAACCAACAGGGCTATACCCAGGATGTCTCAGAAGCAGGACAGGATAATAGCTATTGATCAATGGCTGGAAGCTACAGAGAGTTCAAGACGATTCAGAATGGAGAAGAACCATTTTTCTTGACAAAAGTGAAGAAGTCATTAAGGCGACGGGAGTTGTGGTTTCTTTTGCGGTGGGGCAGGTGGAAACGAAGCCAGGGTAGACGGGTCTCTTGACTCAATTAGATGGCATGCGTGTGCTGGGTCTTTGGCTTTCCCCACCAATCAATACTCATATTCTTAATGTTCCCTGGCTTCACCTCTCAGAGACAAGCCACATAGGGACCCTATCCCAGGTGTCTTTCCCTCACCACATCTGCTTTGTGTGACAGCCATCTTCTGTGCAATACCCCAAAGTTCTTACAGTGCCCACTGCAATATCTGCATGTGTCTGTCTGCAGGCTTGCCTTCTCTATGAAAGGCGCACACGTCCGTTGTCTCGGAATTTCTTAAAGCACCTGGTCAAATCAGCTAAACACGAGTCACCTGTGCTTTCTGATAGACTTCCTGATCTTTCACTGGAGGTTGACTCTTTCCACGTGTATATCCTGAACCTAGAGAAACCACGTTTATCCTTCCCCACCCCATCCTCCCCAGTGCAGGAAATTGCTCTGGTGCTTGAAGTCCCTCCCCAGCAACCAGATCAACCTCTGGCTTCTGTTCCTTCCCCAGGCTGCAGGCTTCAGATGCCAGGACTCTGCCTTGCTCCAGTGATCTCAGGAAATGGAATTCTTTCTCAGGCTGGAGCCCCCAAATTTACATCTTTCTTCTTGCATTCCTTTGCATGGGCTCTAAGTTAATGCCCCCAGGGTTGGTTCCTTAACTCTACCTCTTGCTGCTGCTGTTGTCCCTGTTTCAGTACCCAAGGCAAATTCCCTAAGCTCATTCCAAGAGAGGGGCATCAAAGATAGTTTCTTTAAGTGAGTACACACACACACACACACACACACACACACACACACACACACACACCACTCTTCTGTAGGCAAGTTTTCCCTGTATTTTTCTGTTATAAATATGTCAGATATTTCCTGAGTTTTCTAAGGTAAACCTTTATTTCCCTAGTTCCCCTTGGGGAGAGAACTCTCCTCACGGTTAGAGGGAAGGATGCTTCACCAGGGAGAGGACTAGTGTGGTGAAATACCAGGTTTTCCATCTCTCTCCTCCTTGGAGGAATAGAGCTACTTGGCACAAGGACATTTTGAGATGCTGCCAAGAAACAGCTCTCCTATAAATCAGTTCATTAGGTCCTTAATTTCTGTGGCGTTTATTTATCTGTCTGGCTTTATTGTAAACTTTTTGAAAGTGGGAACTGGTTTTTCCCTCTCACTTCTCTCTCACATCTAGGTTAACTTTGGGATTGGGTTCCCTGTATGCAGGATGTCACCACCACATACCGAGTTCCTGTGTTAGTGGTTCTATATTTGTTTGCTGAAATTAATATTTCAAATTAAGGCATGTTAAGAGTGAGTTTATGGCCATCTATGACATATGTTTGCATGCTTATTATAATTATGTAGGCTAGTTTGGGTCACAAATCTCAGAAAATCTGATATAATGCAATATAAAAGATGAATTATGGTTGATCCCTCAGTACCCTTTCACTCTCGATTTAGGTTTTAGTGGTTACATATATGGCCTCCTGTAGTAACTGTTGGGTGGTACTCAAGCACACGAATCATCACAAGCTTCCTGGCCTAAGACTGCACACACTCATTGACTTATAGTTTTGCAGGTTAGAAGTTTACCACCACGGGGCCGAGCACCTTCTGGGAGCTTTGTTGCAAATGATTCTCCTTGCGTTTTGTGACCTTAAAGACAAAACCCAAGAACAGTTTTATTGAGATAGCTCACACATCAGAATTCACCTGAATCACACAATTCAATGTTTTTGTCATGTTCTCGAGAGTTGTGCACACATGGCCAACTGTAGAATATTTTCACCATCAAGGCAAGTCAATTTATTCATCATTCCCTGTTTTCCCACTTGACCTTTACCCTGACCCTTCTTAACCAGTCAGCTACTTCGTTCTGTATCTCCATGTTTGCTTGACCTTCCTCCCTCCCATACAGTAGTAATTCTGTACCATTTGGTTCTCTTGCCCACTCTTCTTAACCTACTAGCCCTCGGGTACCCATAATTTTACTCTCATACTGTAGGATCAGCTATTTTACACTGTGAGTTCATGCAGTTTATCACCTAGTTTATATTCAATGCAGTGGTTGTCAACAGGTGGGCCAATACCATCAAAGGGGGGGTCAAAAGACCCTTTCACAGGGGTCGCCTAAGACCATAGGAAAACACAGATATTTACATTATGATTCATAACAGTAGCATAATTTCAGTTACGATGTAATAACTTTAGGCTTAAGGGTCACCACAGCATGAGAAACTGTATTAAAGGGTCTCAGAATTAGGGAAGTTGAAAACCACTGCCTTAATGAAAAGCTCTTTAGGGTCAACTACACTGTCACAAGAGATAGAATTTTGTTCTTTTCGCATGGCTGAATAGTATTCCACTGTAAATATATATATTTCCTTTGCTGAATTATTCATCAGAAGACACTGAATTGATTCAACGTCTTATCTGTTTGTGAGCAGTGCTGCGTTGAATTTGGGAGTGCTGATGTCTCTGACGTATGATTTCCTTTCCTTTGGTCATTGCGAGGAGTGGAATTGCCTGACCATTTAATAAACTGACTTTTTTGTTTTATCGTTTTTTCATTATCACATTTATTTGTGTGCACGTGTTGGGGGTAGGCATGCCATGGTCCGTGTATGGGGATCAGAGATCTCCCAGCCCCAGGCATTGAACTCAGGTCTTGAGTCCTACACAGCCAGCACTTTTACCTGCTGAGCTGTCTCACTGGCCCTTGTCTGTTTTTAGTAGACTTTATCACTTTTGTCTTCGGAACCATCTCAGCTTCACGGTGAAACTGAACAAAATCCACAGAGGGTCTTATCTGCCCCAAGCATGCCTCCCCCATTGTCCTTACCTTTTCTCGTTTCTAGAAAGTAACTGAACTCTTTGACTTATGGCCTCCTCTTTTAGTGGCCAGCCAAATCCTCCTCACACTGCTATTTCCCTGGACCACACTTTTGATTCTTTCTCACACCTCTGAAGGCCCTCATGATTACAGTGGGCTTCCCTGAACCATCCAGGATAAACCCCTGCTTTAAAACCACACTGGCAACCTTGATCCCACCTTCAACCTCAATTCTCAGTTTTACAGGAGCCAGGCCTTCTTGGTCGTGGACCTCTCTCCCCCAGCCCTCTCTGTGTCTCTGTGTGTGTGGTGGGGGTGGGGGCAGTGTCTAGCCTGCCATATCACTCTACTCAGAGAGGGTGTCATTACAAATTTACCAAAATACACCAGAAAGCAGTGTGGCTCCAGGAGGTGAAGCTCATGGCTGCTCGTGTCAGCATGGATGCAGGTCCTTCTATGCTGCTATCATTCCAGAGTTGTGGGAAGCCCACCCTTGACAACCTTACATTCACATGGGGGCCTGATAGCAAATGAAAAATGACACATCAGTGAATGGTATGGTGAGTTAAAGGTGACAGGCCTAGAAGAGGAAAGGCGGAACAAGTGAAAGGGGGTTGGAGGCAAGCCTTAGGTTTTGGGTGGGGCAGGAAGGTTTGGAAGACATTGGGATGATTACTGGAAGTAGGAAGTTTATTAGAAGAGTTACTTACGCCACAGGTAGCTACATGGTCAGTGGCATGATGGGGTCTCTGAAGAAAACAAGAGCCTATGTGGCAGAGGACGGAGCCTCTTATACTTTTAGAGGATTAGAGAGGGTCACAGCAACTCATCGACCAGGCTTTCTGATTCCTAGGTAGGCAGGGAGGTGGGTGGGGTACAGGATTGGCATCCTCTGAAGGAAACTCAGTTCCTAGGTAAGGTGGTATCCAAGTCTGCTGGTCCAGGATTCATCATTGTCTCAGTAGTTAATAGAGGAGGTCTGAGCAGAGGCTAGATCCCAACATTACATTCTTATGCTATGAATGGAGGGGTAGCACTCTTAAATAAGGAGGTCCCTGTGAATTTACCCACTAGATAGGGAGTTAAGCATGCAGATGCAGAAAGAAGGCAGACCGACTAGTTCCCTGACATCTGTGCTCAGGCTTAGAGCTTTCCACGTATTCCCACAGCTCCCGTTTCCAGGTTCATCACCAGCAGGACTTTACATAAGGTAGCATCTTCTTTCTCCCTTGTCTTCCTTCCTCCCAGGGAGTTGGCCGTCTGGCCCACCTCCCATGTCTCAGTGACCACTGCGTGTAGTAGGAAGCTCCACTCCCTGGTCCTGCCCTGGCTGGCTCCTTTGTTGTTCCTCCCACCTCAAAGGTCAGCTAAAACTCGTTGCCTTAGAACTATCTTTCTGAGTGTGCTAACGTGGACAGCCACGGATGGTCTGTCGTCCTATTGATTTTCCTCATCCCAGTTTTTATCCAAAGACTACATTTTCTTGCTTGTAGATTTGATTCTTCATGTTACCTGTCTCCCTTCTTCAGAATTCAAGCACTATGAGAGACTCTTACACATGGAAAGAAAGCTTATTGGTTTATCCCTCCCTCCTTTCCTTCCATTTATTGTGTGGTGCCAGGGATTGAACCTAGGGCCTTGTAATTGAGAGATAAGCACTCTACCCCTGAACTACATCTCCAACCCCTACTCTCCTCCATTTTTAAAACTGATCACTCAGGAAGGACCTGCTCTGCTTGTTAGAGCTTGTTCACACGCTAACATAGGTACATTTGAAAACCTGTTGGCTTGTAGTAACTTAAGGTATACATGATGCTCACTGTCCTGTCCACTGCTCTTCATACCTACAACTGTAAAGTAAGGTTCTGTAAAGCTGCAGGGGAGACTAAGGGCAGGGAGACTTCCTTTGTGCTAGTTTTCTCTTTCTTATAGATACGTGTTGCGTGGTAGAGAGCTTGAGCAGTCTGTGGCAGCAGGAGGGTACTTGCAGTTGCTTCTTACATGATGTGATACATACCTGGAAGCAAAGAGTTCCACACGGAAGTAGGATACATTACAACTCTCAAGCCACTCCACCCCATAGGACCCACTTTCTCCATCTAGGTCCCACATCCTAAAGATTCCATAACTTCCCAAGATGGTGGCACCAGCTGGGGACCAAGTTTTCAAACACAGAGGCTATGGGGAAAATTTCACCTTCAAACATACAAGTGACCCCATCGTTACTGTGAGTAGCTGACAGACCCATCACTTAGTAAACCACCAGCTCCACAGCAGATTAGAGTGCTATGACTGTTCACAGATGTTTTAGAATCCATCCATCCATCCATCCATCCATCCATCCATCCATCCATCCATCCATCTCCCTAACCTATAAGAAAACATTCTCAATTTAAATCTTCCTAAGGCTTTTTCTAAAAGTGTTTAGAATAACTGGGTGTTAACTTAGAGAGCTTATAATTGATTACCCACAGGTGGTGCCGCCTGCTTAGTTTCCACTGTTTTCAGTACAGCTGCTCTTGGTAAGATGTGTGACTCCTCTGAAATGAGATGAGAGAAACAAAGGAAAACAAAAGAGCATGGCTACTTCTTCGGATCCGTTTTCTTTGACTTCCTCTTAACAATTGAATTAAGTGAGACTGCTCTGTGGAGGCATTTCATCAGGAGAGGGTCTACTTGCTTAAAGGATATGAATATTTTGTAAAAACTTTGTTACTTTTTTTTTTTTTTTGTCAAAATGCTCCCCATGTATCCATTCTTTCTAAGTATGGTGGGTGAATGAGCGAAGCAAATACTACAGATTCCCTGTCTTTGGAGAGGCGACATGTTATAAGGGAAAACTGAGGGCCTGTTATTGTTTTATGGGGACATGTCTGGAACTGAAGTCATTTAGAGCACTTAGGAGGGTCTCTGAAGAAGACTGAATTAAAAAACAAACCCAGGGAACTGCCATCTGTAAGTTCAAACTAGACCAGAATGCCTAATTTCTCATCTCTCCATTAGCAAGGATCAAAAGGCAGTAATGGTCCTGGTGAGGCTGTGCATGAGACAAGCACTCTCTTAGTCACTGCTGGTGTGAACTGATACAACCTTCCTGGGAGGAAATTTATAACAACTCTGAGGTTCCCACACCCTTTTCCCCAACACTTCGTCTTTTGGCTAACTTTCTTGCCAAGCATGGTTGGTACACTGAGGATTTTACTGTGGTGCTTTTTCTAATGGTGAAAAACTGGCAGTGTCCAAATGTATATTAAATGGTTACATGAGCAACAGAATACCCATGTAATAGTGTATTATGCTGTCATTAAGACTTATGGGTGTGATGTAATGTTAAATAAAATGCAGGATATGAAATTATACATGGACTATGAATTTAACTATGAGAAAGAAAGCACACTAGGAAAATATTGGAAGGCTATTTGGGAAAATATCAAGTAATAGTCTTACAATGGTGAATTTAGATTTTTTTTTCTTGAATACCATTTCTGTTTTTCCATGTTTTTCCCCATGAGAATGGGCTATGTGGATTCCAATGAAGAAACACTTTTTAATGAAATAATTCGGAAGCAGAAGTAGATTCTAATTTAGCCTCTGTGCAACAGTAATTGTGTGGTAGCTTGGCAAATTATTTAATCTTCCTGAACTTCCATTTATAGCTGTAAAGTGAAGGCCGACAGCATCTAACTTGCATGGTGTCCATGATGCTCAGAGCTTGCATCTCAGAAGCCAGCACAATTGCCAGCACAATTTAGATAGTTAATAAATAGTACTTGTTGAAATTGTGACTTGGTTTAGAGATGATTGCAAGCTGGAAAAATAATTTCTTTCACTTGACCAATTCATCTGTTATCTTTTATGGTTCATTCCAAATGTTTTATAGAAAAACAATGTTTTAAACTCCAGTTCATTACACGCAGATCTTATTGTGATTCTTTTCAATGAAGAGACTTATAATTTTACATAAATATAACAATTAAGCTTAATAATTGATCTATTTCACATGTCTGATCTTTAAACACTTTTGCACATAATTTTGTACATCAATGTTATCCTAGCTGCTAACCTTCTCCAGAAAGAGCAGTACACTCATTTCCATACTGATTTCCTAACTATTAGATAGTTTAAAGAAAATGCACAATGAAGTTTCATTAAAGAATTTTTTCTTATAATACAATTTGTAGAAGTAGGCTGGCAAGATGGCTCAGCAGGTCTACGTGCTTGCTGTGCAAGCCTACCCATTTGAGTTCGATCCCTTTAACACACAGTGGAAAGAGAGAACTGACCTCCACACATGTGCCCTTGGACGGGTGTACCCTTAGTCACATCATACACGCATGCACGCACACACACACACACACCCCACTCATATCTCCCTCCCTCGTGCACACAATAAATAAAATAAAAAATAAATTCTCGAAACATCTTTGTAGAACTATTTTTCTTTCTTTAAGTGTTTCCCTGGTGTATACTAATCAAAATGAGTTAGTCTGTCAGAAGACAGATTAGCTCAAATGGTAAACTATGTCATGCTAGTGGCATGAGAATGCACGCAACTCAAAACATGCTCCAACCCGATAGTGTGAGTGAGGTCACCATTGCTTCAGTTCCCATTTTTAACACCAGGGAAATCTCTATGACATCCTAAGCATTTTGACTGTTATTTATATCGTCTCGTTTGCATCCTACCCTTTTATAACTTTACCTAGTAAAAATCAGAAAGCCTCTTGATTTATACAGAGTTTTGAAAAAATATTAAGATTTTTATTCATGCGCAATGCAAATCATTCCAGCTTTCCTTGTCGTCTTACTGTTTGGGGTACAGTTTTTCATCTTTCCTGTAGTTGGTCTCATCTATCTTGTTGGTGATGTTTTTCAATATAAGTTTTTCAGTAATGTTGTTCCTTACTGAGATGAGAAGTGTAGTTTTAAAAACTTTCCTTTTAAATGTAATACTCGTCTAGCTACTTGGAATATATTCTGTTTTATGGAAAGTAAACCTCTTTTTCTTTTCTTTCTTTCTTTTTTTTTCATACTGATTTCCAGCTAGTTTTTCTCCCATCACTTTTAAAATATTTATTTCTTTCCAATAGGTTTATTAGCCTTAGTTAAACTTTTACTCAGTGTCATTGAATTAGAAAATAATAGAAAGATAACCGTATCATTAGAAATGCCTATTTTATGTGATATGCTAAATAAGAAATTTCTCCCCAAGTCTCTAAAGTGAAAACTTTCTGTGCTATATTAAGTAAATGATTTCCAAAATTCCCAAAATGATACCTTTTTGAACGGAGAAAAACCAGTTCACCCAGAACATTCCTTGAGTCAGCACATGCTGTCCACTAACTGTGATGCATGGTTTGCGTGTCCTTTATTGATAAGTAGATTTTTCTAACCACATTAGATTACAAATTATTTTGTCACCATGACGATGACAGGATTGTTACCATTGGTACATAGGAGCTGATAGCTTTAAATTCCTAATAAGACATAAGTGAAATTGCATAGCTTGGCTTCACTGAGCTGCATCTTTGTGCTCAGCTTCCTCCTCCTTTTCAATGCCTATGACATTTTTTCCGGGCCCTATGTTTCTTTCTCCTGTCTGCATCTTGTCCATGGACTCTGGCCAGGTGTTCCAGTTATTTAGGTCACTGCTGTGGCCACTATAGCAAGAATCAATTACCAATGATTGGGACATTATTACACAGTCTTCTGGCTAACAGCAAGGGCTGTTTCTGTTTCACACAAGTGTGAATGAATGGATGGGCAGGCTGAGGCAGTCTGCTCGCTCCCTTTGGCACACAGAGCCCGTGTGACTTCTGTGTTGTTGCTTCATCAATTCTTAGGAATTAGTCTTTGTTCATATTATCATATTATCTGCATCTCAGAGAAGAAGGCAAAAAGGGAAGAAAGAACAAGAGGCTTCTAGAGGATGCCAAAATCCCTTTTGTGTCCCTGTGAATTTGGTAACGTGGTCCGTATTAGAAGGAAGAGAAGCTGGAAAATTGACTCTGGTGATCACGTGCTCAGTTAAAGCTCAGTGAAAGAGCTCCTTCCTGGCATGAGTGAGCTGAAATTGTTCCTTAGAGCTACAAAATAAAATGAAACAAATAATGAAAAGACTAAAGAAATGCACACAAAGCTGGAGGAGATTGTTCCCCGGGGAATGTGCTAGCTGTGTAAACGTGAGCACCTGAGTTTGGATCCCCAGTATCCAATGTAAAGTTGGTGTGGTAGTGTCCATAATCCTAGGGCAAGATGGAAGGTTGAGACAGGAGGAGACACCCAGGAGGCTGGAGGACCAGCTAGCCCATGGAATGCCCTAACAGTGGAAGATAGGGATCCTGTTCCAACAAGGTGGGAAGCAAAGACTGACACCTGAGGCTGTGTTCTCTGACCTCTATGAGTACCCTGTGGCATGTGTATGTGTGTCTCCACTCATGAACGTATATCCACATATGCACACATATAATATACAAGTTTACACTCATCATGTACACACACACACACACACACACACACACACACACACACACACACACTGATTTTTAAAATGCACATGGGAGTATATTCCACTAAGAAAAGAACTCAGAGGTTGAATGGATTTCCCATCACTCTCCTAGTTCTGTTTGTGAACCTTTTGTGAGGTTGTTAGGCAGAACTAGCTTCTCTCTCCTCTGGGGTCCACATGAATGACAATTAACTTTGGCCCATCTTTCTCTCTTGGAGGAAAGCCTATTGGAGACAAGTGTTATCTTCTTGTAATTTGCTATTTAATTTCATACTTATCTGGGCACTACTTTTTAGCCGCAGGTGTTATTTATCACATTGATTTTTATATTTGAAAGGTGACGTTCAACTATCACCTTGCTCCCCTTGGTGGGCTCTAGCCATGGGATAGAGCCATAGACTCTAGTAATTTTATGCACGCCAACATCTGTGCTATATTTAAATAATTGAGACAATGTAAATGTTTATTTAGGTATCCATGTAACTTTTTATTCATCTCTACCCAGTCCAATATTTTGTTTTCCATGGAGTTTATGGCTATATTTGCTTTTAACAGCTCATTACTGTTATTTAATATCTATGTACTTATCACTGAATTCAACTCAAACTTCACTTAAATTGTACAGATCCCCATTCAGTATGTTTAAACACATTGAGTGTAAATTACATCTCCCAGAAGAAAAGCTCCTTCTGGAACGCTCTGGCGGGACCTCTCAGTAAAACGGTGCAGTTAAACCCTTTCCCTCTATTTAAGATCTGTTTTCTTCAGCATCCCTCATCTGCTGCTTTTGTTGGCCTCGTTTCTTCTTATTAAACGTGTTCATCGTGTCTCTAATGATTCTTGGCTGTCTGTTAATTTTAAGACAGTTTAGTAAAAGCCTCAGAGCATGTGTGGGAAGTTTGTGGAACAGACACTGGAGCCAGGGCATGCTATGGAGTGGGGCCCTACCTGACTGGCAGCCAACACTGAACATAAACCAGAAATTGGCTTTTATCGGTGTAAATCACTGTGACTTGGGTGTTCTTTGTAACTCAAGTATAACATAGCTGAGGACCACAGAGGTTCTATGACCTTTTCTGCTAGAAGATGTCTAAAAATTTTTTAAACTGTATTTTAGGCATAATGAATAAATAATTACATGCATTTTATAGTGAAATTCAATGTGTTTAGATGAAGGCGTATACATGTGAAGTAATTTTCATAATCAAGATACCAGAGTTCTCAATAGCCCGAAGTATTGCCTATGTCTTTGAAACACATTCTTCTCTCTGCCCCTTATCCCTGGCTGCCACTGATCTGCTTTTCATCACATTGACTATTTACATTTATTTTATTTTATTTACACAAATGGAATCATCTTACATCTTTCTTTCAACATGGGGACTTTGAGGTTCACCTGTGTTGTGAGTATTGGTGAAACCTGCCTTTTTATATCTGAGCAATATTTCACTTTGCGGATACATACTTGGTTATTTTTTTTTTTATTTTATTCTCACATTACTGAAGTTTTTAAGCCATCCACTGCTCCATACATATGTTGATGATGTTAGAATTTTGCCAGTACTATATTTTATATGTTATAAAATGGCACAAGTGTTTAAAATTAAGACAATATGCAATAGAATAAATATAACTTCTTTTCTCCTTGCATAGTACTGCACCATCCTGGTTAGTTCAAGGTATCATCAACTGGCAGCCACCAGATTACAACACTTAGATACACATCTCCATTCAGGTACACCTCAGCAATGTTCCCAACTGGTGCACCGCCTTTCCCCTAGATTTGCTCCTTCTCTTGATTTCCCTGTGTACAAAAGAAGTACTTTCACTCAGTTAACTTGAGTAGTGAGTGTTAGCCTCACCCACTTCTTCCCTACCCTTTATCAACAATCCAGTCCATCATGGCTTGGTAGTCCTTCTCTGTCTCTTTGTATTCTTGGCCCATTCATATCCATCACTTCTTGGGTCAACCATGAAAACTAGTTTCGTCTAGAAACTCATGGGTTTCCTCTAAGGCTTCAACTGTGTCTTGCAAGTTGTACGTAATATTCTATTGTCTTTTAAGCTTCTCTAGAATTTTTAATTGTTCTCTTTTCACAAGTCCTACTGTTTAGCTTTTTGCTTTCTTAACCAGGTTTAGGAGAGAGCCCATTCTATGATTCCAGTGGTTCTCAACCATCCAAATGTTGCAAACCCTTAATGCACATCCTCATGTTGTGGTAACCCCCAACCATAAAATTATTTTTGTTGCCACTTCATGACTGTAATTTTGGTACTGTTATGCATTGCAATGTAAATATTTGATATGCAAATGGCCTTAGGTGACCCCTGTGAAGGGATTGTTGCTTCCAAAGGGGTTGCAATCCCCAGGTTGTGAGTCACTGTATTAGTCCTTTTAAAGAAACTGATTTTTATACTTATTTTTTTTAACTTACTAATTTCATATTTGATTACCTAAGGTATAGTTTAGATCATGTCATTCCTTTCTCAGTAAGCCTTGAATGGCTCCCCATGGCCCTCTGAATTAAGTGTACACTCTTTAGACAGGTACTCAGGGCCCTGAGGAGCTGGGTACTGAATGGAGCTCTTTCTCCTTTGTCACAAGAGGAGAGCTGCAGTTGTGTGGAGAAGAAAACCATGTCTGCACACCAGCCCATAATCTGTTTAGCTATGTTATACAACACCTTTTATGTTTAACACTGGGGGCAGATCCCTGACCTCTAGCAAGCCTGTGAAATAGACCTTGCTTTCCTGAAAGTTGGGGATATAAATAATATTTATATATGAGGTCTGCAATATCACAGGATCAGTTTCATGCACTGTAATTAAATAGGAACCTAGCCATAAATTCCTTAGCTCTTGATGCCATACAACAGCTGGTGACCTTAGTTTTTAAGTGTTTTAGGGGATGAGGGGAGAAAAAGTGGGGTTGTTAGTGAGGTCTAGCCGCTGAGACTTTTGTGAATATTTGGGTTTAGTGTGCACCCCCACCCCTAACTGAAAAACATCTGTTCCTTCTGTCTGTAGCTGTTGACATTAGCATTGAAGACAGAGTAAAACAATGCATCTTACCAGTCCTGTTCCACTATTTGACAAGACTTAACCAAGAATTGTTTCCCTTCCCATAGAAACAGTCTCCATAGCTGGAATTACTAGCTTTCTGTTGTTGCTTTACTTTCCGTAAGGAGACAGAAAAGCCACATTCAAAGCAATGTGATTGCAGCTTTCTGGGCTCATGGATTTTTCAGAGGAGGCCACACTATGTAGCACATGTCACATCCCACACTGTGTTCCCAGACCCTTGTGGATTGCTAGGCATGGCAGGTAACTAGTGGTCTAGGACATTGAGGAGATTTATTGATGTGACTATGACACTGAACAGGGGTGAACTCATGAGATACAATGTTGTGTGGAGATTCAGATGATGAGCATGTAGGGAAAGGTGCCTAGCTGTTGGGGACTGGAGAGCAATATCAAGTGTTCTTAACAAACTTGAGAAATTAAAATGTTTATATGTGATTTTTTGAGGAATCACAAAATTAATAGAAATTTGGCACAAAATTTTAGGTAAAAATAAAAGTGAGATGTATCCAAATTTAAGAGAACATTTCTTAAAAATTTATTTATGTCTTTATTTTTCCCCCTATTGGCCACATGAGTGGTTAACAAAAGCATAACTGTATTTGATAAGTTCTTTAAAAGTGCTGAGGCCTCTTACATAGTTGTAAATGTTTTAGTATCTCACCATCTTCCTGTATATGGGCAGATTTGTGACTTGCTTTTCTTTCAATAGAACGTGGGCCCAAAGGATTGTGTTGTGGCTCTGAGTAACCAGATGCATCCAGCAACCTCTGCATTGTGAGGAAGCCCACACTGTAAGAACAGGTCAGGAATAGAGGCTGTAGTCAATAACCTGACCTTACCTCCTAGGAGTCTTCATGTGCATCTAGCACAGGAGGGCCTGCAGCCAATTGCAACCCCTTATCTCATGTTACTATTGATGTTGGCAAGATATCCCAGGAGAACGACTCAGCTGATCCTTTCTGGGCTTGCTGACCTATACTTTTTGGGAGAAAAGATAAAGTAAAATAAATAGGATATTTATTATGCATTAATAGTTTCCAGACTGCATGTTGAAAACAGATTTAAAAAAATTGCCAGAACGTTATTTCTTTGTCTTCTACCTAACTCCTTTCATAGTGATTTCTTCATAGTGAAATCTCTGTGCATATATATGGTTTATTTCCTTAAAATATTTTTCATTTTATTTTATGCACATGGATGTTTTGCCTATATGTATATCTGTGCACCATGTGTCATCAAAAGATGACATTAGGTACCCTAAGATGGGAATTATGGATGGTTGTAGGTGCTGGGAATCAAACCCAAAACCTCTACAGCTTCTTTCTTCCCTCCTTCCCTCCTTCCCTCCCTCTTTCCCTCCCTCCCTCCATCCCTCCCTTTCTTCCTTGTACTCTCTCCTTCACTCTCCTTCCCTCTCTCTCTTCTTCCCTCCCTCCCTCCCTCCCTTCTTTCTTTCTTTCTTTCTTTCTTTCTTTCTTTCTTTCTTTCTTTCTTTTCCTTTTTGTATTTTAGGACAGGGGTTCTCTGTGTAGTCCTGGCTGTCCTGAAACTCACTCTGTAGACCACATAGATCCACATAAAACTCACATAGATCCATCTGCCTCTGCCTCCGAGTGCTGGGGTTAAGGGCATGCACCACCACCACTGAGGCCTACAGTTTATTACTTCCTACAGTCTGAAAAGCAGACATGCTTTAGAACTACTTTTAGTACTTTTAGCAAACACTCCATGTACCTACTGTAATCACATGCACAGAGCAAAGAGCACATGGATGTCCAAGTCAGAAGAGCTGTAGGCTTGAGTTCTAGCTCAGAGTGCTGCAGTTTGTACAGCCTTGAACAAATCGCTTAAATCATTTAAACCCCAGAGGATTACCACGAAAGAAATATGAGGTACCATGTTGAAGTGCCAACAGAGTGGCCATTCACAGACTACTTGAGGAGGGGATTATGCTCAGATTTCTTGGTCCTACTTTTCCTGCTTACTGGATTCTGCTCGCCTTCCAGCATATTCTGTGCTCCTGTTCTGTTGGGCCTTGCAGCACCTGATCAATTCAGGGAGACGGGAAGTGATGCTTATCAAGAATACAGGTGCAAGGTTGCATGGCTGCCATGGTTGCATTTTAAGAGGTAATTCCTGAAGGTAGAGGCATCTTGAAGATCAAGGAAAGAGCCCCTGGACTCTTGGTACCTGTCCAGCAGAGGGAATAGAGAGAAAGACCTCCTTGTCATTGTTCCCTTCAAACTATATGCCCTGGGTTTCTTGAGCTGTGAAATTGGCTATATTCTCAGCCAAGGATCAGTTGGCCCTCCTTCTCAATAGGAGCCTACTGAGAAGCCAAATTGTGCACACAGTTCTTTCACACTGAGTTTTGAATGACTTTTGGGCTGTGTCATGTGAACTCTGAAGAGTGTAAAGGGGAAAGCAGTCACAGAGGTGGGCCAGGAGAAGGCTGTTAGCTTTGGGCAGAGAGGAAGCAGATGATCTCTAATGATGATTGTGCATAGACCATGGCTGAGTAAGATGGGGAAAGCTTTCTGAGCCATTTTTATTCCTTTATCTCTCTTTTACTCTTCATCTTTCTAGAAAACTGGATGAAATAGAGACTAAAAAGGAATGGCCTTTTGCCTCTCACTTCAGTGACACTTTTAGCTGGGGCATAGGCCTTGTCCATCTGGGGAGAGGTTTACTTGCTCACATGATGTCTGTGGCTGGCTCCTGACCTGAGGCTATCTGCTGGGGCCATCTGAGGTCACCCTATGGGCTTAGTGTCCCTCACTTTGGCACTCACTGTTGCTTCATACTCTTAGAGTTTGTAGCATGGCTGTATTTGTCCCCGGTCTCATCTTTTCATTCTGATCCCCATTCCAGAGCTCTTGCTCAGCTCAGAGGTCATCTGTGTCTGCCTTTTCACGGATTTCGGGTCTGATCTAAGGTGCACAGGCCCCAGGGTATCCTAGGAGAGTTTTTTTGCTTTCTACACTGTGTCACAGTATTGACTGATGGGGCAGCTTCCAGTTGGGCTTGGAACAAAATCCTTTCAGGGTCAATTGTGAGGAGGCCCAAAGCCTTCTTCCCTTCAGCCATTGTCTCACTTGATGGACAAACATTCTTTCATCTTGCTGTATAACTAGAACTATGATTCAGTTGCCAAGGTCCTATATTCTGCACTCTTAACAAGGACATTTTGCTATGTACACACTTCTTCCTAAGCTCCACCAAGCCTGACTTCCAAGACCAAATGGACATTAATGGGAGTGGAATTGGTTCCTAGATGCAAAGTTAACCATAGTTACTTTATTCTGACCATAACATCTACTACACTGTCCACCCATGCAAATATGACTGATGCAGTCTGAGAAATAAAAGGTTGCAAGCAGACACAATTTAAAGCAGGAAATATAAATACATGCGTTAATATTTACAACTAATCATCCCAGAAACGTTTTATATTATACTCTAAGTATATGCCATTTCTAAGATGTTCTTTGGTCATTTATAAAATTATCACATGCATTTTAATATTTATCATATGTCCACAAAATCATTTAAAATGTCATTTTTGGTGGTAATGTTTCCCAGGTTTAGTAAAACATGTCTCTGTCATTGGGAATCAAACTAGTTTTCCTTGGCTGGCTTACCCAAGTGCCACAAAACTCTGTTGCTTAAAAACAAACACAAGTTTATTAACTTGCAGCTCTGTCAAGGAGAGAACAAAATGAAGGCATTGGTAGAGCTTCTTCAGTCTAAAATCTGCAGCAGAATTTCTCCTCATCTCTTCCTGGCTTCTGGTTGTTTGCTGACAAATTTGGGCATTTCTTGGCTTGCTGTGATCCTCAGTAACCACACAGTGTGGTGGTTAGAATGAGATTGGCCCCCATAGGCCCACATGTGTGCACACTGGGTCCCCAGTGGGTGGAACTGCCTGGGAAGGGTTAGGAGGTGTTGGAAAGGCTTTGGGGTTTCCCAGTGTGCTGGCTCTGAAGTGAACTCCCAGCTGCTACTCCATTGCCATGCCTGCCTGCTGCTGCCACACTTTCTGCCATGATAGCGATGGGCTTCTGTCTCTCTGGGACTGTAAGCCCCAAACAAACCCTCCCATGTGGCCTTGGCCTTGGTGCTTTATTGTAGCAATAGAAAAGAAACACAGGGCTTTCTCCCAGGATTTCTTCATATAATCTTTCCTCATACAGTTATGTAATTTTCAAATTCCTCTTTTACATAAGGAAAGCATTCATACTGGATTAGGACCATCCTCCCCAAAGATTTCGTCTTGACAATATCTGTTCTTTTGTCTATTCCTCTCCTTTTGTTTCATCTATTCTCCTTTTTTCTTTATTTCTTGTGTGTGTGTGTGTGCGTGTGAATGTATACACCAGAGGTTAGCATCTGGTGTCTTCCCCAATTACTCTCCACCTAACTGTTAAAGACAGCATCTCTCACTGAATCTAGCATCTGCTGATTAGGCTTGACTGGCTGGCCTGCAAGCCCCAGGGATCCTCTTGTCTCTTCCCCAGGCTGGGGTTACATGGTGGTTCATACCGCCATGCTTGGTTTTTATGTGGAGTCTGGGGACTGAACTGAGGTTCTCATGGTTATGTGGCATGATCTTTACCAACTGATCCATCACTCTAGCCCCCCTATTTAGATAGATCACATCTGAAGTAGTGGAGGTTAAGAAGTAATTGTAGCGAAATATTCACCTTGTCTGCACCTGTGGCTTAGGCCATGCCCATTGGGGTGGAGACAGGGCCGGATGGGAGCTGGGAGAAAAGGCTGGGAAAGGGTCGGGCAGCCCCTTTTGGTGGTGGATGCTGGAAGGCTTAGGATCCGGTGGAACCCGCCGCGTTCATCTGCCTATGTTGTGAGTTATTTCTCCCTTAATAAACATCTATTCGGCCTAATTGTTTATCCTGATCCTTATTAAATCACAATAAGTAATCTTTCTTTGTGAACATGATTTAATCTAGAGACATTGGATTGTTTCTAGATTTTTGTTGTTGTTGAAAGTGATGGGGGTAGTGGTATTGTAGATAACCATGCTCTGGCTATCTTCATGTATATGGCACTTTTCAATTTTGTTATAATTAGTGCTAAAATTAGAAAACAATGAAAAGAGGTTGGAAATAAATTCCCTCAATTTGGATGTTTGATTTCCCTTTTCATGACTCATACCTTTTCAATCCATATTACACTCAGAAATAAGATAGAAGCTGTACAGAGCTTGGTATTAGTTCACTTATAATAGAATGTCATGGACATTGTCCAAGAAATAATAATGCCTCATGGGCAAAATCAACACTTAACTGGAAAATTTTAACTAAAAGTTAGTCTTTTTTGAGAGCTGTTCTGAGAAACACATTGCCTTGCTGTGTCCTAAAGCTTTTCAAGATGTTTTTCCATGGAAGAGAACTTATGAAGCCCCCCCACTCTTTCTTACACATTTCTTAAAGCTTTAACATCTCCAAAAGCATACAGAAGACAGAAACTTTGAAAAGATTCTTTAGAAAAATAAAACCCTTGGAATCTGGGACAGGAGAGTTCCTCGATTCCCAGCTCTTTTTCCAACTCTAACAAACCCACCCAAGTCTCTGGTTAAGAGCACCAGTCTCACTGTTGTTTCTGTCCTGTGTTTCGTTGGATCCCAGCCACCGGTTGTCTTTCTCATGGTTTAGCCCTATGCAAAGCTAGAATCCAGATATTCCCAAGCCTCTGGAGAGGCTTGCAGTTCCCTGGCAAAGCTTGTCGTGGAGTTCTCCAGTAGATGCTGGCTTGTCCAAGTCTGAGTTCCCGGTTCTACATTTCAGCTCCCCTGTGTTCCCACTGGCAAAACATATTCTCCTTTCCCAGTGATTTTGGTTTCATGATTATTGAGAGAATTAACATTGTTCTCTTCTAATGTGCCAGGCATTGTGTCATAGTTCTTGTAGCCTGCTGGCATACTTCACCGTGAAAGCCACCTTGTGATTGCCATTATAATTGGGAAAGTGAGACTCAGGGAGATGATGAATATTTTCTGAGGGCCCCAAATAAATGAGTTGTCACAGCCACCATTTAAACATGAATCTGCCTCTGCTCAAGCCTATTGCTCTTTCTAGAACGTTGTAATCTCTCCCAAGACAATGCATGGGCTTGTCTGTAACAGGCCCTCCTAAAGGAGATTTGGAGATATTGGGGGACATGTTCAGGGTTGATCCATCACTTGGCTAATCAAAGTGAATCTAGAGTAGGGGTTCTCAGATGGGTTGACTTTTGGCTTCAGAAGGTATGGTGGTTTGAATGAGAATGGCCTCCATAGGTTCATATATTCGAGTACTTGCCCTCCTGTTAGGAGATCTGTTTGAGAAAGATTAGGTGTGGCCTTTTTGGGGGAGGTGTGTCATTGTGGGGGTGGGCTTTGAGGTTTCAAAAGTTCATGCCAGGCCCAACTCTCTCTCTCTCTCTCTCTCTCTCTCTCTCTCTCTCTCTCTCTCTCTCTCTCTCTCTGCTTGCCTGTCCCACCACACTCCTCATCATGAATGATGGCCATGGAGTAACTCACCAAAGCTGTGAGCAAGACCCCAGTTAAATGTAAGAGTTGCCTTGTGATGGTGTCTCCTCACAGCAACAGAACAGTAACTAAGACAGGATATTTGACAAATCTGGAGTAGTATTCAGTCATTACACTAAGGTGATGGGACATTGGCATTAAGGATAGAGACATGGATGCTGATGAACATCATATACTTTACACGTTGCTGTCATATAGAGTAGCAAAGACCATTATATAGAATCATTTTATTTATTCTTGGAATAAAATAAAGACTTGGAATGAAATGGTCACTTACTTTTCATTTTTTTTTTACATTTAATTATGTGTGTGTACATGTGAGTACTCGAGTAGATGTGTCTATGACGCCAGTGTTTGTTTAGAGGTCAAAGGACAACTTGCTGGAGTTTGTTCTCTCCTTTTATCATGTAAGTCCCAGGGATTGAACTCAGGTCATTAGGCTTGACAGCAGGTGTCCTTATCCCTATCTCTTTAACCTGATATTTATTTTTAAAATGATAATAAGACATAATAAAAGACTGTCCACTCCAAAAGAACTATCTGCTGAGGTTGAGGGATCCTGGCCTGAAGGACTGGCTTCTCACCTTGACTTTTCTAAAGAGCCATGAACTTGGGTTTGTAACTTTGCTTCTTGATGCTGCAGTGTTTTCAACTAATTCATAACTAGGATGCTAGAGTTCTCTAAAGAAGGAAAAGATTCAAGCCTGAAAGAAACGGGGTAATTTTACTCTTCACCAAATATGAGTAAGTATTAATAAAGTAAATTAGAGTTGAGAGTAAAAAAATTCAATTCATATTTAAGCAAGCTAATAGGGTCTGTTATTGGTTTTGTTTGTTTGTTTGTTTGTCTTACTAACGTCATCCCTGGGGCAGTTTTCCTCCCTTCCCTGCTGGTGCTCCAGTTCAGTTCATCTGCTTTCTCTGTTCTTCTTGCTCTGGTCACCAGCTTCACATCATAGGGCATCTCTGGAGAACAATCTACCATTCTGTTTACTTTCTGGACCATCGGAAGGGTCTTAAAAATTGTCTTAAAACATGCTAAGCCAGGCATTGGTGGTCACGCCTTTAATTCAGGAGACAGAGCAAGAGGATCTCTTAGTTCAAGACCAGCCTGATCTGCAGAGCCAGTTCCAGAACAACCCAGGCTATGCAAAGAAACCCTGTCTCTAAACAAACAAACAAATGCTAAGGAATTTTAACTATTTAAGTGAGTTTAATTCTGTTAAAAGTGTGAATGTTGCAATAAGTTACTTAAAATATTTGCTGTAAAATGTGGCCTTTCCAGGGTTGACTGCGAAAAGTGGATCACAGTTTCTGCATGTATAAAATCTTAACTCAGTTTGGAATTGCCATGCTTGATGACTTTCATGGTAAGAGCAATGCATATTATATGGGTTATGACCAAGAATTTAAAAAGAATTCTCAGAGTCTGGGTGTGGTGGTGCACACATTTAATCCCAGCTATGGGGAGGCAGAGGCAGGTGGATCTCTGTGAGTTCCAGGCCAGCCAGGACTACATGGTGAGAGCCTATCCCCCACACAAATAATGTTTATGTTATATCTATAATAATTACATAGGATTCAGGGGCTATAATACTAATGCTAAATAAAAAACACCTACTTACGTTTTGCTTAGAAACATGATAGAAGATGGCTTTCCTCTTGGAATACGAAATAAAAAACACTAGACAATATTTGCTCATGCTCTATCAAGGAAAAAAAAGTAATGAGATTTAGTTAAAAAAGAAAGAGAGAAAGAAAGAAAATTAGCTTTTGGCTTGACATCAACTAGCCCCACTAAATCACAGGCCTGCCAATCAGTACAGAGTGACGTTTACATGGGGAAAATCATCTCTAATAGCCTTGTTTTTTCTTTCTTTTAGGAGTCTGCTGTTTCATAAGAAATGGAAGTTCAGAGAACAGGTTTACAAAGGGCTGGATGACACACTATTCCAGAGTGTTTAATTGACGCAGTCCTTTTTTCTAATGAGGATAAGGTCAGAGTTGTTGTGAAGTGATCATTATTTAGTGACAGTTGCTAAAGCAGCCAGTGATCAGGATTCTTGTCCTGAGGTGGCAGATGTCTCTATCAGGAGAAATCAGCTGCGGTAGGTTTTCTTGTTACTAATCTGAGGCCCATGAAGAATGGCCCAGAGAGACGGGCAGCTCAGCAGAAATTCCTCACTAACAAGGCAAGATCAAAAGGCTTTAAGAATGCTAAGTAACTGATCTTTGGAAATCTTGGTAGGTAGCTTTGCAATTGGAGATAGCCAATCACACATCTTCATTACCCCATGATTATTACACAAGGCTAGATGCAATTCCCAAAGTTGTTTCTTCTCTTTCTTAAGCTTCAATTTTCTTTTCTGTGAAATGTGATTTAGATGAAACATAATATATGAAAGGTCTGGCTTAAAATAGATGCTCAGTAAACGCAAGTGTTCTCTTTCTGCGGGCACCTGTTCCTATGTGTCCCTGTTGATGGAGAGAGAAGGGCCTGGTAGAGCCCTTAGGGACATGGAGTAGGTTTCATTAGGAGATGGAGCCAAGTGCTCTTAGAAAGGTGCTAAGTATTCCTTAACTGGTGCTCATCACTCCAACCTGCAAAGCCAGGGAGAGAGAATTTCATGGTGACTAATTTAAAGTGCCCTGTTTTATTGGAGCCATCCAACATCAGGAGTGTGTAAGCTCCCATGGCCTAACACAAAAATATGGTACAGCCCTTCTTGTTGTGATGCATGTGTGTGTGTTTGTGTGTGTGTGTGTGTATATGTGTGTGTGTGTATGTGTGTGTATATGTGTGTGTGTATGTGTGTGTGTGTGTGTATGTGTGTATACACACACACAAGCTAACAAAGCCCCTCCCTTACATGCATGTTCCTACATCCCTAGCTGCATAGAGATTGGTTGTGGGATGAATGGATGAAATGAGTAAGCTTTGCAGCCATGCTAAGGACTGCATATCTTGGAAATTCTAAGAGGAAAAGTGCATTCTAGGAATTGAACACCCACAACCAGCTTTTTTTCCTTCATCTAATCTTTGTTTTCAGTAAAACTGTACCTGTCATGTTGTGTCATTTTCTCTGGGCCAGTGATTAAGTGACCATAGTAATGACAGATTATTTTCCTTTGGACTCAGGCCCTTGGCATGGAGTAGTAGGCCAGAGCACATTCCACAAAGATTTTACCAGAATATTCCCTCAGAGAGGAGACAGAGCAGATCCAGCCCCACCCACTGGTTCCTTCTCCTGAGTCAGGGCCTGAAATGGTCAGGGTTGACACCCAGCTTTCTAAGCTCAACTTAACACAATAGTTCATCATACCCAAATGAATGAAGCCATTTGCTCCCTAAGAACCATAGTTGTAGATGTGTCGGTTTATGGGCAGATAGAAACTAGCTGGTCAGTGTATCTCATAAAGGCTTCTTAGCCATAAGTGAGGTAGTTAGCCTGGACACCACACAGATGTGGCTTTCATAGAAGCATACTGCTTCTGCCATGGGCCCAGCGATTTATCTTATATATAGTATTGGCTTTCCTCTGATCAACATTTGCAGGAGTAAGACTAGAAAAAGTTAATTGTGGTGGCTCTAAACCAGTTAACTCTTTAACTAAGACTTAAGCTTCTGGCTTCTTGCTTGTACAGACCCATCTATGCAAGGCCCTGGTGGTCTGTTTTTGTAACATGTAACATGTTCAAAACTTAGATGATTGTATACTATGTTTCTTGAAAAAGATATCTACTCTCAATCCCACCTCAGGCGTCTGAAAACCCAGATCTGCCTTGATTATGGATGACTTTTTTTTTTTTTTGTCATTCAAATTCTGATTTCACACAGACAAGTGGCCTTGGGAATATTATAGGATAGAATTCCGTGGCATAGTGGACATGAAGGAGATGGTCATCATTGGTACCCTTAGTCTTTGCTTTCCACCCCACAGGCTGACCATGTCTAGTTGTCTCAAAGTAGCTGGGCAAGGCATCCCTAGCCTGAGAGATGAGGGTTGTGGAGCTGTAGCTGAGGCTCTGAAGGGAAGGCCTGGGTTTTGCCAGAGTGTCTGTTCATTGTCTGTTCCCTCCTCTGTCATTCTCATAATCCATGTGAAGTACCATTTCCCTGGCTTACACCAAAAAGCCTTGCCTGACACCACAGGAACCTCTTCCCACTTGCTTGCCTTATGTGCCTCTGAGATTTGTACAAAGTAGGGACACGACATATAAATGTGTGTAAAGCTACACAATAAAATGATAATCTTCAAAACTGTACTCCGTTTCTTCCAAATTATTGATTTGCTGAGGCAAACTAAGGAAAAATGTGAAAACCAATTAGGGATGTTTATCTTATTAAATTATTAAAGCATCTCAGTCTAAACAGAACCACATAAAAGCTGAGTTGGTGATTTTGTAGACTGAAAACATACACATAAGTTATCAAAAGCACCGTGTGTTATGAGATCTTTAATTAAGACCGCAGTTTTGGGGACCCTTGACCCAGTGACAGCAGTGGGGGAGCAGGCAGACCCTCACACTGCCACAGCTCAGAACAGTCTGTCTGGCGGCTGCAGGCCTCCCTCCCACGGGTGCTTTATCGCTAATGTTCCAAATGTGCTAATTACAAAGCCGTTTTCTCTTTGAGGAAGTCCCAGGGCACAGACTCCTGAGAACAGTCTCCTTCTGCCGCTTGTAAAACTGCTATCAAGTGGGTTTGAAAAATAAACAATTACATGGATAATATATGTGGGGAGAGACTATTGTAAAACTGAAAATTATGTTTACCTTCAGTGGGATAAAATGGAATGTGTCCTTTGCCCTGCTTACTCTTTATTCTAGTCACCTTGCCTTAAAGAAATCTCTCCCTACCATAATAAAAACCCCATTGATCCTTTCTTTGGAGACATTCATAACCGGAACTTTGATGAAATGCCCCATAATGGTTCTAAATGAGGTGTATTGAACTGTTTGTCAATTCATCGCGGGAACAGTGGCATTGCCAATATTAAACACAAGGTAAACAGTTCTGAAGAGCACTACAGAAGTCGTGTAATCCCTGCCTCTCATAGCGGTGGCTTTGGACTTTGAATCCTTAAATATAGTCTGAAAGTATTCAACACCGTATTAAATAATGGAAATAAAAATGCCATTTGGTGTGAAGTGCAGCTAACGAGTTCAGCCTTCTGTGAAGGGTACAGCTGCCTGTCAAACACTGCGGTCAACACACCCATCCATACACCTCTCTCCCTCCCTCCCTCCCTCCTCACTCACTCACTCCTCCTCTCTCCCTCCCTCCCTCCCTCCCTCTCTTCCTCCCTCCCTCACTCACTCACTCCTCACTCACTCACTCCCTCCCTCACTCCTCACTCACTCATTCCCTCCCTCCCTCACTCCTCACTCACTCACTCACTCCTCACTCACTCCTCACTCACTCACTCCTCCCTCCCTCACTCACTCCTCACTCACTCACTCCTCACTCACTCCTCACTCACTCACTCCTCACTTACTCACTCACTCACTCCTCACTCACTCACTCACTCCTCACTCACTCCTCACTCACTCACTCCTCACTCACTCCTCACTCACTCACTCACCTCACTCACTCCTCACTTACTCACTCACTCACTCCTCACTCACTCACTCACTCCTCACTCACTCCTCACTCACTCACTCCCTCCCTCCCTCCCTCACTCCTCACTCCCTCCTCACTCACTCCTCACTCACTCATTCCTCACTCACTCACTCACTCACTCACTCACTCACTCACTCACTCACTCTGTCCCTCACTCCTCACTCTCTCACTCCTCCCTCCCTCCCTCACTCCTCATTCACTCACTCCTCCCTTCCTTCCTCCCTCCATCCATCACTCACTCACTCACTCACTCACTCCTCACTCCTCACTCCTCACTCACTCACTCCTCACTCACTCACTCCTCACTCACTCACTCCTCACTCACTCACTCCTCACTCACTCACTCCTCCTTCCTTCCCTCCCTCCCTCCCTCCCTCCCTCACTCACTCACTTACTCACTCCTCACTCACTCACTCATCCCTGCATGTAATTTAACTGCTGTTTACTAAATACCATGGGCCACCAGCGAGTGAATGTGCCTATGAATGCCCAAGTCCAGAGCATCACACCGGAAATATGCCTGCGTTGTCTCAGATCTGTGGTGGGAGCCTGACCAGCATTGTTTCTGAGTGACTTATGCTTTTCAGGGTCCTGATTGACCTTCCTGTCATCTTACCCAAAAAGAAGAGCCTTACCAGAAGGCATGTGAGACATCCCTTTTTAGGTTAGGACATAGCTTTATTTCTAAACAGTACACTGTGCCCTAGGCGCACTGCCCGAGGTATTGATTCTACTCATTGTCTCCCTGCTAGTTTCTGGTAAGACTCCTGGGCTCATGTTAAAACATTAAATCCCTGCTGCCGTGGAAGCCAAAGAACTTTACAGATGACACTTGATGATGAGAGGCTACAGCTAGACCAGTGCCCACCGTAGGAGCCCCAAATGGGGGGGGTGGTGTCTCACATTTGGTTTCTGGTATCTTCTGGCCATCTTTTTGGCCCCCACTTTTACCTCCTTGAATGGACTCCCAGACTCGAGATCCTCACTCATGTTTTTTAGTTCTTTCAAGTAAGGACATCCCAAACATATCCACTCAATTTGATAAAAATCTATCTAGCCATTTGGGTATGATGTGGTGACAGAAAAAAAAGACAGGAACTTAACGTTAGATTTATGGGACCAAAATAAGGCATGGTAGAATGCTATGGAGAATTCTTGCAGGTTCAGAATGAGTTCAAGTGTGTGGCAACAAGGCTCTCTCCCTTTTGATGTACACTCAGGAATTTCGATGCTGTGAATTTCATAACATCAGCCTGGCTCCCAGGGCCTCCTTCTATCCCCTTCCCCCACTCCACACCAGATGGGATCTGAGAAGGCGATAGGAGAAGCTTCAAATACACACTCAGGTTGTCTTTTGCTTGTTTGTCTCCATGGTGGGGTCTCGTCACATGAAAGATACAACTGGAAGAATTGGCATCCTGCAATTAAGAGAGCAATGGCATCTGTGACCAATTTTGACCTTTCCACACACTTTCTGAAAACTCTGAGAAACTGCTAGATAACTTTTTGAAAACAAAAACAGGATTTGAAGGAAAAGCTCCGTCCTAGCTATCTATCTCCAGGAGCATTCTTGAGATTTTAAAGTTGTGATTACATGTGAAAAAGCCTGACCATATCCTGAATTATTAATTAATATTGATGTTGCATCAATCAGGGTAGTGCATTTATAGTCAGCTGTAAGGTAGAGTCAGGCATCCTAATTGGCACTCTGGAAGCAAGGATGCTCAGATGAGCCCGGCAGGGCATATAAGCACATGTCCCCTTTAGACAGCATTCATTTCTATGAAGCTCTAGATGGCTTGTCCCAGCTCCAGGCTTTAAGAACTGCAGAGTGGTATTGGCAATAACCATTGACTGGTTTTTTGTTTGGTAGTTTGTGTTGGGTTCAGTTAGCTGCCCCTTCCGTTGATTCTGCTTGAGATCTCTGTATGGGCATTAGTGGGCAGGAATGTTGGAAGCTGTCTGGTAGAGAATGGTCTCAGTCATTTGTGACAAGATTGCAGGGGTGGCTTGGTGTTCATCTCCTCTGTCTTGTCTTTTATCCCCAAGAATGCAGTTTTAGGATTCAATAGTGCTGGTGGTCCCAAAAGTGTGAAATGGAAGCTTCAAGACTGCTAGTGATCTGGACTTGGTCAGATCCACCATGTGGTCTAGGTCATGAGTCTAACTCCAGTCTTGATTTCAGGAGAAGGAATATGGATGTCACTTCTTATGTCCCCGAGAGGAGTTGCAAATAACAGCTGGCCCTGCCTAATCTGTAAACTCGGCCTATGAACACTCTTCTTCATGGAAAGCAAGTCTCCTGATGGGGACAGAGAGGCAGAGTGAGCCCAGGCAACGGTCTTTCTCCATTTATGCCAGTAATTAGGAAGCTGTTGCCCATGGCCAGAATGTTTTCAGAGTCTTATCTGTGTTGTTATTCCCAAACATCTACCTCAGCTGTTTCCTTATATCTGGAAGCTAAAATTATTTCTTTAGTACCTCTCATAGTTTCCCTACGATACGCCTTGGTTCTCCATGCTTCCATGTTATAATGCAGTATGCAGTGAAAAGTCCTGTTTAGAAGCCATCAGCAAGATGCCTGCAACCATCTTCTGCCCTCTCTTTATTCTAATCCACTGGGTTAAAAGGACAAAGTGGTCCACATGGCTTCTCTGAGAACATCCTCATCTAGGTTATGGGGCCTCCTTGAGTTTCTCTGTGGTACCAACAGCATCCTTAGTATGTTCTACACATCATATGGAGGAGGCTAGTCTCCTGACTCCTTCTTCACAGCTCAAGGGTCCCTTGAAGGCAAAAACCATCCTCTATGGCTCTTAGCCCAGGGTGGACGCACACTGTAAGCTCACAATGTGAAGATATGGATTGTACAATAAACTCTCTGAGATTCATCTTTCAATCATTTTGATTTAAAAAACAAACAAACAAACAAAAATACCCAAAACACCTCAACTGTTCTTTTAGGGACTCTGAGACGTAGAGATACAAGACCACTTATCATACAGCAGTCTCCAGGACTATTAGGAGATCACTAGAGAATTCTGAGAGTCCTCACATTTCTAATGACATCAACCTACTAGTTTCTTATTCATGTATTTTGGAATACTGTAGTTTTCATCAGTGAAAAATCCCGTTGGGGTGAGAAGAGCCTCATCAAGAAGTGGCAAAAAAAAAAAAAAAAAAAGTATTAAATCTCCCTTCTCCCCTGCAATTTGACTATATGGCCATGAGAATCTCAAGAAGACAGAACATGAGTGGCACTTCCGGTGAACTTTACATGTCTGTAGTGGTCTGAGGAAATGATGTCCCCCCCCCCCCCCAGCGGTGGCTTCTCTGAAGCCACCTGGCAGCCTTCCCCTGCTGCAGGGGGAGGTTCAGAGAGGACAGTGGTAAGAGTGGTGTGAGAGGGTCAGGGAAGGGGGAAGGAAGGGGCCAGCCCACTTCCCCCTTCTGCTGCTCTGAGCCTGGTCCATCTGAGCCTCCCCTTTCTCTTTTTTTTGTTCTCTGGGTCTGTCAAGGGCAGACTTTATAGCTTCCTCTGCCCAAGTTAAAGAATGTGGGCTCTAGAAGTGGAATGTCCGAATCTCCGTAAACCTCGCAAATTTCAGCCCACAACCGATTTTCTAATAGTGCACTTAATCTCTGTTTTCCTCTCACCCCCTCCCCAGATCGGTATTGATGCTTCTGTGTTTCTCAAGAAAGTTGAACGTGCTTCTTGTGTGACCCTATTTGGGGAGTGGTTGAGAGGGCTTTGCTCTTAGGACACCTCAGAAGAAGTCCTCACATAAAACGGATCTAAATGAGACCGAAGGGACGAATGGCCATCTTCCAACTTGATCCAGACAGAGTAAGCATTTGTAGACCTCATCCAGACTGTAACCCCGTGAGGTAGGTCCCACTAGAATTATCCCAAGATGGAGAAATGGAGCTGAGAGTGAGGATATTGGTTCATCAAGGTTTGTAGGTAGCAGTCAGAAGGACTGGGAATATATGAATTCTATGTAAACTGGGGCTCACTGACTCTATAAATGGCTGTTGAGGGTCAGAAAGCTTCCCTCACTACCACCTTTGTTGAACATCTAGTATATGCCAGAGACACTTAAGATAGCAATTTACCAGCTGAATTTGGATACTACTAGTACTAACACACACACACACACACACACACACACACACACACACACACACACACACACACACAGGTGGGAGGAACAGAGAGAACACAGCGTGGAGAAGAATTCGGACTTACGCTTCAGACTTCCTGGGTTCAAATTCTGACTCTGCGTATTTTGTCACTGTGCCTCCCGGCTAAAGCTCAGGGGACTTAACATTTCCAGAGTGCCCAGGACAGTGACAGAAACCACTCAGGTTTTTATGAGAGTTTGATTAATAATTCAATTAGCTTTTCAAATGTTCCTGAGAATAGTGTAGCGTGAAGCCTTGTGGGCAGCAAAAGCTTGCTCTGCAATAACCAACTCCAGCAAGAAAATCTTTACAAGAAAATGAAAAAACACCTATCAAATTACAAAATCCATAGCAAGTTTAAAATGAGAATGCTGCCCAAATGTGTCCACTGAGCTATGACGCATAAATGCAGTGAGCTAAACGGCCTAATTGTATTTGAAAGAAAAACAAAACAAAACCAGAAGTTATTTAAAACACGCAGTTAGATGTAGTCATATCTGCCTGTAATCCCAGTATTGGGGAGGCTGAGGCAAGAGATTTACAATCCGGAAGCCAGCATGAACTATGCAGTCTAAAGCCCCATGTTACCGATTCGGTGTTTGAGAGCATACTTCTTCTCCTCCCCCCCAACACGAATTATTTGTGTTCAAGACGTTTTAGGACCGTTTAAAATGGGGCTAATTGTTTCGGATAATGAGTGGGCTATTTGTTGTAATTATTTATTCACAGGCTGAAGAAAATGGGGCCCTTTTCCACACATAGCCACACTGTCGAGTAACATTGCCTACCCTGGAGAAGTTAAGCAACAATAGGCCAATTTAATGCCGACGCCCGTGTACATGGTTGACTCAGGCTTTTATGAGACACTCTAAGAATTCATTGTGTCCTTCCAGTTGGCTATTAAAAGCAGGCAAGACCATCTTTTAGCTTTTGTGGGCATGTATTCGACCTTCTTCAGAATCTACATTTAATTTCATTGTCTTTTTCCTTCAGAGTTTGCTTTTAATCCTTGCCACAAGAGCCGCCTCCTATTAAATGTTCATTTTCATTAGAGATGGGAGGAAGATTTCTCGGAGGGGAGTGTCCACTTTGATGGAAGAAGCAGAGGAGGAGAGAAATCAAAATGCCAATTATGTGTAAGGTCGGCTGGTGAGGAGCGAAGCTATAAAGGCCAAGGAGTTTACTGCGAAAGGGTGCCCCCTGCTGGAGACTCCTTCAACTGCGTCACCTCGAGCTAGGAGGCTTCGTTCAGCTCAGTCCAGTAACCTAAAGCAGCTGCTTTCCCCAGCGCCAACTCAGATTCTCTGCAGATGTTTCCTTATGACCCATCCAAGTGTTTGCTAAATATCATCTGTTAATTTCCCTCAAACATCTTGGATCTAGTTCTTTTATGTGCAACTCGACTCAAGGTCTTAAAAGAGATGACAGGAAAAAAAAAAAAAGTACCACAAAGGTACATTCCTCATGAAATAGCAACACACGAATGACCCTGCAGTAGGTTTCCAGTCTTAACCGGCATTCCAGCTATTGTATGAGAAGCTGAGGTAAAGCGTATGCCGATCATCCCGTCTTTCGCTTTTGATCATAGGATTTCAAGGTATCCCCATCAGTAGGAAGAGACACAAGTTCCAACTCAAATACTTCAGTGGCAGCAGTCACCCCCTCCTATCCCCAGGAAGTAGCCCCCTCCCCTGCCCTCAAGCAAGACTTCGGTGCAATTGCATGAAGGCAAAATTGCTGTTGTCAGCATCCCTTTGTGGGTGAAGGCTGACTGCTTGTCCTCTGCGGCTGGTTGGTATAGGCTCCATTTGATAAGGGAATTCACACTCTTCCAAGGACTGTTTGCCATGTAAAATGTGATTCTTAGACTGGAAAAGAAAATCCCACTGGGGAAAAAAAAATGGGATTTCTTCTTGGTAAAATAGTTGTTATTTGGGAAATGGTGTAGCCCACCCATCAAACCACACACACACACACACACACACACACACACACACACACACACACACACACACCAGGATTCCCCTTGGATAGAAGATCGGTTGCCATGGCAACCGAACCTCCAGCAGTTTCCCTCAAGACAGTGGAGGCTGGTTCTGGGAGGGATGCCTAAGTCAGGAGATGGTGGAAGTCCACCAAAAGGCCTCAGGTCCTCACCACACCCACCGGTTCTCTGCAGCACAGGGAAGTGGGGCCAGGCTGCGGCTGGCTTTTCTCCGCAGCTGGGAGCAGGCAGCTGGGATGGGAGCCCTTTGTGCTAAGGGAGGTCTGCCGAAGACAAGCAGCGTCTGATTATAGGATGTTTCATCAGAGCAGCTGTAAGCCATCAGCTCCTGACTCAGTGCCTCTCTGAGGGTCCACCCTGAGGAACTTTCCAAGCTGTGTGTACTGAGCTTCATGGGGAAGGCTTGACTACTGTCAGAGGTCTCTTAAAGGGAAAGGCAGCCTTAAAGACTGGTGCTTCTCAAAAGAGCCCTTTGTTAGGATAGGTAACTGCTTTCCTCAGCCCAGCAGTGCTAGATCATCCGGGAAACCGACTGAAATCCATGGATGAAAGCCCCACCTCACAGCCACTACATAAGAAACTCTAGGTAGGACCAACTCATTGCATTCTTGCAAACTTTCTGGGTCTTTTTGATGCACACCAAAGTCTGAGAATCGCAAAAGAGACATGAAATCTTGGATTTAGTCACACTGGGACATGTGAGGGGACTAAGTGGCTGACATGGGAATCCCAATGGCTTCATCGGCCTGAGAGAGACACAGTGCGGGGTCCTGATGCTCATTGCCTGTTGGTTTTCTCCTCTTGTGGGAATTACCACATGTCTTTAGCGTCTGCTTGAATCTGGACAGACAGGAATACTGTTTGAATTGTCCATATCAGCTTATGGCAAACTACAACTTGCTTAACCATGGACATATAGTGAACTCCTCTTCCACTGACTGCATCCCCAGAGGCTAACGTCCTAAACAAGTGTTTGCTAACAGGCAATAGGAAGGAAAAGTGATAGTCTTCAGGAAACAGTTGTCAGATGCCATAGACTTCTGCACAGGGCCTTGTAGTATGGGTGCCTATCTCTCATGAAAAGACTGCTTTGTCAACATGAGCACGGGAAATGATAGGCACAGCTCCCTTGAAGTTATTAAAAGGACTTGGATAACACCTACCATTAGTGGAGGTTGGCTATCTACTGAACACATCTAATATACCAGTACCCTTTACTGACTCACCACAACCACACAACATAGGTGCTTTTGGTTCTTCTGTTTGTCCATAAGAGCCAAATGAGATGCAAAATTAGGAAGTGGTCTCTTCAGGATCAGAACCCCGAATGGTCTAATTCCAGAAACTACAGATAACTACAGCCTCCCTTACATCCTGGCATATGGGCTACCTCCTCATTCCTAGGTCAACTTTGTTCTGGGTCTCATCTATGCTAGGTCAACAATCTTAACACTGAGCAGTACTCACAGTTTGGCTCCTTCCTCTTTGGGCCTCTGTTAATATTGTTGTTGATAATTTGCGGAAGTTTGCATTGGTGTCTTATTTCTTCTTCATGACAGTCCTATGAAGGAAGGTATCTCTGTCAAAGACAAGGAAACCGAGGCTCTAAATAGACCAGCATCTTGTCTGAAGTCCCATAGTTAGCATTATGACCTAGCTGACATCCAGACCAGGAAGTTCATTCATATTTAATGTGCTCGATTCTGCCACTTAGCATGTGGTGGCATGTATCCAGATCTGTGGTTATCAGGCTATTGATGACAGCCTTTTTGAGTTTCCACTTGGTTTTCTTGCATATATTCAGAAAAGACCAGGGTTTAGAACTTCTCAAGACTGCTATTTGTTTTTATATTTATTCTTTGTATGTGTGTGTGTGTGTGTGCGTGTATGCATGCATACATGTGGAGGTCAGACAACACTTGTGAGAGTCAGTTCTTTTCTGTACCATATGTTGTTAAATAATAGCTTAATTGATATACACTACTAAAGTGTATAAAGTCTAATAAAGTGTATAAAGCTTTTGGTATAGTTATTAGCACACATGGAAGTTCAACACCAGCTTCATGGCACCAGCCCTCTCCTTCCACTCTGGGTCCCAGGGATTTAATTCAGGTCACCAGGACAAGGATCCTCCTATACCTGCTGAGCCATCTACCAGTCTGGGGAATAATCTATTGTGTTTTCACTTCTATTTCCCACTCAAGAGTTGAATTTTTGAGTCAAAACCTCCCGAGTTTATTGTGGGGGAGTTCCTGGGCAGAGGCCAGCCAGAAATTCCACTTCTAGGTAAAAAGCACAAATTAAAAAAAAAGAAGAACAGTTGAATGTTTTGAGGACCTGCCAGAGGATGCTCCAAAGCAGCTGCACATTGTACATCCCCAGAAGTGTGTGAAGATTCCTGTCTCTCCACAGCCTGACCAACATGTGTGATGTCTGTCTTTTTGATTGTAGCCATGCCCCTGGGTGTAAAGTGGTAGCTCATTTGGTTTTGATTTGATGGCTAATCTGGAGAGTTTTGAACACTGTGGTGACACAGCCTGGCTTGGGTTTCAAAGGATCTGTCTGGGAGGATAGACTGGGGCAGAGAGGAGGGAGGGAGAGGCAGAGGGAACAGATAGGAGGTCACTGCATTGTACAGGTGGGAAATAAGATGGTGGTAAGAGAAGGGATGGGATTCTGACAGACAGGACCTCCTGTGTCAGGAGATTCCCAGGACCTCTACAAGACAGGAAGACAAAGGTTCCAATGCCATCTCCTAGAAACAGAAACAGGACACACGGAACTCAGTGCATTGGCTACTAGGTTCTTTCCTATCCACAGTAAGGACAGCAGTGACCTGGGAACCTCTAGTTTTGTTTTATTTTTCTGGGACTACACCTGGATGAAGGGTTTGGTTGATCAGTAGGGGTGGCATATGAACATGACCATGGGTCCTGGAGACCTGGCTCCCTCCCTGGGGAGACAGGTGACTTTGTGCACATCCTTTCATACCTCTGTCAGAGAAAGAAAAGCCATTCCTAGAGAACCCATTTCTAATTCTGCCAGGGTTATTGTCAGGTGAGTTCAGGGGATTCAAGGCGTCACAGTGACTTTTCTGTGAGCTCAGGGAGACAGAGACCAGTTCTAAAGGAGAAAGGAGCCCACAACATGTGGGATTCATATTTTCTGGCTCTCAGGTATTTCTTTCCTGCAGCCTTTTAGAAAATGAAACAAAACTAAACAATCCCCCCTCTCCAAAACAAAAACCAAACTAAACAGCAAAAATAAAACCACAAACGAAGCAAAAAGAACCCCACCAAACTTCATTAGATATTTTATGTGGATATACAAGATTGCGTTATGTCTCAAATGAAATAAATTGACTGGAAGTGTGTATCAATGGATTTAGGGACTGTAACAATCAATGGCTTCAGTCTAATTGAGTTCAAAATCCTTAGATACTATGAAGCCTCTGTAAAATATGGTTGATCAATCAAATTGTGAATGCAAGAATGGTGAAGCAATTACTTCCTGTGCTGACAGGACTAGCCCTTACTGAGCGCCCTTCATACCTTGAAGAAACCAAGCACACATGTGTTTTTGGGGCAGAAAGGAGGGGCAGATCCATCTCTGCCCACAGGTAAATAGAATGTTTATGCGCACATGGTGGCTATGGGGGCTCACAACTGGAAAACATCTCAAAAGTTGACTATCTAATCCACAGCTGAATGTTTGTGTTCTTCTCACCTTGGCTTTCTGGTTCTGATCTGAAAGGAAAATGCAGCATTTGGTTTCTGTACCAGATATACATTTGAGTTATTACACACCATAAAAATGTTTGAAAACATGTTACAAAACTAACAATGACAGCACATGTGAGCGGTACAATTATTCTGTGTTTGCAGAGAAGTGGAAAACATAAAAACTTTTCCATTTGTGTTATAATTAAAGAACACTGGAATGTGAGCCCAGGTATTGTGTTGCTCTTATAAGATAGCAAAGCTTGGAGAAGACCCAGGAACTTCACATTCCTTCTACTTCAGGACTACTTGGAGCTTGAGGTGAAACAGAGAAATGGGGGTCTGATGGGACCTCTTTTATTGGAGCCTCTCTGTGGCCCCTGGTATTCCTGAGAGCTTGCCTGTTATTGCAGAGAATAACTGCTTGCCCAACCCAGTTCCTTTTCCTTTGGAGCACACAAAGAATCCATATTTCCTGTGACCGAGTTTTGGCCAACTGAGTGTGAATGGTGCGATGTTTATTCCAAAAGTGCAAAGATGGGTTTACCATGACAAAGCCTGTTATTATTATTCAGCATATTAATACAGCACAGGGAGAGAAAACATCTGATCCCTTTGAAAGATGACCCCAGTGCATTTCCATACCCACTTAGCCCGACATCATGCCGCATTATTCACACCAGTTCTGATCTGTGGGGTTTCCTAAAATGCAGATCCCAAAGATAAAAAAGTAAAACGTGGTTTTCACTGGACTGAGCCAAAGTCTCTGCCGTGAGGAACCTTGACTCTAACATAATTCCGTGATTGACTTTGGATGAAGCAGCTAAAAACCCTAAGGCTTTCAAGATTCCAGCGCTTTTATCCGATGGCCTCTCATAGAGGATAAAGCCCGAGGTGGGGTGACGGTGGGGGGGCTCTTGAGCTGCTCCATATTACCTTCTGGAATCTTCTCCCTAGGAAGGAACTGCACCTTACATGGAGGGTCTCTGCAGAACCTGTTCTACCTTACAGACTCAAGCCAAGCCACAAAAAAAAAAAAAAAAAAAAAAGGTTTGGACACCCCTTTAACTTCCTCTATAATCCTCTATAATTTTTTTTTTTACTACCAAAATATAAGTAACACTAAATAAAGGGACAGTTTTATGTCTGCTAATAAAATTATGCTTATTTTAAAACTTCTAAAAATGTTTTTAGGTTGACCAAAATTTCAGTTTATTCAGGCATGGATCATTTGAGAAGAACCATTAAACTATGGGCCCCATGAAGACCCATCTTAGAGTACCTTTATTTCCCAAAGGCAAAGCTTTGCACAAGAAGCTATCCACGAGTCAGCTGCTGGGCCAGGTTACTCAGGAGTGTCTCCCGGCCTCAGAAGTAAATAGTATTTCTTTGTCGTAATTATTTATTTTCCCAAGAGGTCAGAAAGGCTGCAATCTCAACAACAATTTCATCTGTTTCCTTTCTCCGGCATGATTTACTGTGTACACTGAGGAGACTGGAAGCTGCTGTGAGCTCCCCTAGTCCCAGCTTCCAGAAGATATCTCTCTTTTAAAGGACCCAGGTGTTAAGCCAAACCCCTTGTTTATAGAATGTTAAGGTTATGACACCAGTCAATAAAGCCTGGAAGTGCAGTTACCGCCACTGACATTGCACCCCTCACACACGCCATTGTGCCTTTTCTTTCTCTTGCACAATGGTGTGGAGTTAAGGAGGGAGCGTAAAACTTAACTTTGAATTTCCTGGCTTTTGTTGGCTTGTTGAGCAATCCTAACGCTATTGAATTTTCCCCCTCGCTGGGCGGTTGTTTTTCTGGTGCACAGTTGTGCATTGTATTTTTTTTTTTTTTTCTAAGAATTACAATGGTTTCCGCACGTCATATTGGAATGAATGTAAGCCATAGGTTGACCTTTGGCAGGGTATCCGGAAGCAGAGGAATATGTGTAAGCTGTGTGAATTTATTTGAACCTGACAGTGATTTCCAGTGGAGAGGTCACTGGGCAGCTAGCTCCCTCTTTTTCTCTTGGATTGGACTGACAAACACCGGATGAAAGGGAAATTTGCCCACATTCAGGGCCTTCCAGAGTTGGGATCTACTAGGTACCCCACCAGCTCATGCCTTGGGAATTTGCTGAAGTAAAAGGGGGTTCTGAACTCACTCATGTAATAAAGTAAACAGGTCTTGTTGGCTTTTTAAAATTTTTTTCACATATTAAAATTAATTTAGTTATTTTTCTCATTGCAAAGCTATTGTGTTCATAGTAAAAAATGATAAAAAAAAAAAGCAGGGAGAGTGAGCTGTAGAGTTGGGATGCTGGCTCTATGATTTCACAACTGTAGTGGCTGGAGCGGGTGGGTATGCAAAAGACAGTTATGGGCTGGGCAGTAGTGATGCACACTTCTAATCCCAGCACTTTGGAGGCGGAGACAGGTGGACCTCTGTGTGTTCAAGGCCAACCTGGTCTACAGAGCAAATTCCAGTCCAGTCAAGGCTACATAGAAAAATAAAAACAAACAAACAAACAAACAAACAAAGCCAGATACATACATCTTCCAACTGCAAGCTCAGTAACGTCGTGTTTGAAATCAGCTGTAGTGGAAGTAGTCACGCTTGATTTACTACCTATCATACCATTGCTGCGGCCAGAGGAAGGTTATACACCCTCTTCAGGGTTTAGATTTCACATGTGTAAAGTGGGGGGCTCATAGATGGGGAGGCTGCCTGGTGCAGTGTTGAAGGGCATGTGTGACATGTGGAAGTGTCTGTGAACTGTGACTCTGAAATCACAGTGTGCACAGTGCCCCTCAGGGGAGGCAGTGAGAACCCAATGTCTAACACACCTAACTCTAAAAGGGTTGGCCTGAATTTGTACCAAGTGTCAATAAATGCAAGCAATTACCATGCCATGTTGCTATAGATGTATGAATTACTTTAGGTGTCTCCAAATGCCCTCCAAACATGCATCAATTTATACTCTATGAGTTTCTTCACTCTTGATATATTGGTCTTTCTCCTTGCCTAATTGCTGCAAAACACCTAATTATGGCATTTATATGCTTTTCATTGATTACTGGTGTAGCCAAGCATTTTTATATTTGCCCCTCAGCCATTGGCTTTCTATGAATTATTTGTGTTTCTTATCTATTTTTGTATTAATATTTTCCCTTTCTTCTTCCGTCAGCCCAGATGAGCTCTCCATATGCTTTTTATCAACGTGTGTGTTACATTTTCCTTGCTTTGTGTTTGGTATTTATCATATTTTGGTTTGTGTTTGCTTCTCCAAGAAGACCAAGAACTATGTTACATTCTGGCTGGTGAGTGGCTTAGCGGGTAAAGGCCCTGGTCCACAAGCCAGAGTACTATACCACAGTTCAGCCCCCATGACCTGTATGGTGGAGGAGCACTGATTGTTGAAAGTTGTCCTCTCATCTCCACACTCTCCACACTCATATTGTTGCATATGCACTCACACAATAAATGTAATAAAAATGTTAAGTTTGCACGTAATAAAAATTGTGATTGGAGGCTGGAGGGATGACTTGGTGACTTAGCACGCTTGCCATTCAAGCTTGAGGAAGTGAGTTGGGATTCCAGTACTCACATGAAAAGCTGAGTATAGCCACACACTCCTAGACAATGGCTGGGACTTGTCAGCTTCCAGTCCAGCTCCAGGTTCAGTGAGAGACCCTGCCTCAGGGAAATAAGACAGAGTGGTAGAGCAGGACCCCTAACATCGTCCCGTAAAGTGCACATACACACGCGAGTGCATGTACACACTCTCACACATGTGAAAAAAAATCATTGTTGTTTTAAGGATTAGTGGTCTACTCAGAAAAGTCCTCTAGATGATCTCAAAAACTTCAATAATTAGGGAGGAATATTTTACCTTTTTCTACCAACATCTGAATTGTGTTATTTTATACCTATATATTACTGTATCTAATATTTAACCATCTACCTCTTGTGTTTATGCATTTTATGATGGTTATTGTGATCATTGTAAATCCAAAACACTCTTGGATTTGCTTTTATATGCAGCTCTGACTCAACATCCAAGTCCGGTTTTGCACCCATCTCAAACTATTTACTTACATCTAGCTGACCTCTGGGAAGGTTATACTGCTTTCAACCCTCGATCTCAGTATTTGGATTGAAAAACTAGAAATCTGAGAAGCCAGCATTCATATTGGGAATCGAGGATGCAATTTACAGTGTTTTTGTTTTTCCATTTCAGGTAAGAAGAGATCTTGGTGTCTTTCTGGTCTGATTTTGTGACATCTTTACCACATAAATTACCCAGCACGAGGCATGGAAAGCGTTATCAGACTAGGGGAAACCACAATTAGAAAGGCTGTCTGAGCGCCTGCGTGATGCGCAGCCGAAGTCACGAACAGAGACGTGGCACAAAGGCGGAAGGACACTGAGCAAATGAAAGTGGGGGTGATGTTTATGTGAAGCAGCTGAGCCCACAAACCTTTGCAATTCGAGTCAACGCAAACACTAACGCGTGGAGCTCAGAAACCTCAAGCTCCCTGGTGGACTGCGGAAGTGCAAATGTGGTTTGAAGGCATCCAATATATTTCTGGAGTGCTTGTCACACCGCAAAGTCACCAAAGGGTGTAGGAATGATTTCACACAACAGTTCACTTGGTAATTTAGGTTGGTGCAGGCAGTCGGGTCACATGACACTGCTGAGCCAATAGGAAACAGGTCTGCTTCGCCACTGACAGCCGGCTGAGATGTCAGCAGCCAGTCTGACAGAGAAGTGGGACGTAATAACATTTGCATTGATGTTTTCAGCCACAGTTGCTACATGGTTTCTTCTCTGCTCTTGCAAAGATGCAATATGTTGATCGGGCAATAAATCCCCCAGCCTTCATTCTTTAAAGCCTTCTAACCCAAATTTGATGATTTCACAGCAGTGCTGTGGTCTGCTGGTAACTCTAAAATGGAATCAATGTCTGTTTTACACTTACGGCTTTTCAGGGATGATGGTTTCTATTTCTTGAATGCCAGCTCCATTTAATCAAGACGAAAATTCAAGAAAAAGCCAGATTATGGTGCCTTGAATGTTAAGCAATACTCTGCATGCATTAGACAGTGATGAATATTTCGAGGCGCATCTCATGACTAAGCCTTGTCAGTTTAAGATAAAAGATTCAGTTGCTGCACACACAAGCTCTTCTATGCAGAGCAGAAAGAGAATAATTTAGTAAGGCCCAATTCAATTGCATAGCTGCATAGTATCATATGTCTCAGGGAGAAAGTAAGAATAAAGGTTAAATTAAAAAGAGTGCAGGAGCCAGAGATGGTGGTTCACACTTGTAATCCCAACACTTGGAGGGGCATGAGGCAGGAGGATTGTTGTGAGTCTGGAGCCAGCCTGGGTTACACTCATAGTGAGTTCCAGGGTTCTCCTTTCTCTGTTTATATATGGAGTGTGTGTAATAATAATAAAAAAGGAATGCATGAGTTATGCACTAATATTTTTAAAATTAACCATTATAAAGATGGAACTCTTCCCTGGACTTCAGTGGTATTTTAGATAGAGCTAACAGAAACAGTCATCACAAATAAGGAACAGCACGCTCAGGGTGCTGGAGGCTGGTTGGTTACAGTGTCAGGAAGGTAGTAAGGAGAGCTGTAATGACCATTTGGACACTAGTTTGTGAACGAGCCTCTCCAGTGGTGGACAAAGTTTATCTGCCTTTCCTTATTCAGTCAGAGGAGGGATGTAGCAAGATAGGACTGCTACTAAAGCCCAAGCTGGACAGTTGCTGGCTTCCCTCTTGGCTGGGCTAGCAACTCTTTTCCTACCTGAGCATATTGAACACCCTTTGGAACCCATGTCTTTCTTTGTACATGTCTGGTTTCAGATTCCGAGAAGAAATCTGAAATTAACTCGAGTCTTGCCAGGGATGCTTGTATGAGGGGGCCATCTTCTGTCGCCCTGGGCAAAGATGTGAGAGATAAGATTGCTACTCTTTGTAGAAGGTTCTGGGTTATTCCTAGTCCAGGCTGGGGAAGAAATGGAAAAACTATGGTGTTAAAGGATTTTTATTCTCAGAAGGTCCATGGATAGCTGTAATGTCCTGAAAATGCACAAAAAGACTCACCATGGCTGAAAGTTACCAGGCCATGGGACCCATTTGAGTATGACACTGTGGCGTGCATGGTCATATTTCCAGAGCCTCACACAGTGCCTGGCAAGCCAGTGATTCCCACAGAATAAATAAGCCTTATGCAATGGGCCTCATTTAATTTGCAATTTAACAAACATACACTTACTACCTAACGTTGCACTTGCATTTTGTGTTCGTTTTCATAAGAGGGTTTCCCAAATAATATGAACGTCAAGCCTTGTAAAACTAGCATCTACCTTCTGTAGGCAGGTCATAAACATTTGTTGCCCTAATGAGTTGCATGCTCTCAACCCAAAGCCAAACCCTAACCAAATAAACAATAAACCAAAAAGATCCAGTGGCAACCAGAAAAATCAAATCAGTCAAAGTCAGCATTCCTAGACTGTGCTTCAACAGAGGGAGGCAATGATTTACCTAGGTTAATTCAGCAGACTGGAAGCTTAGTTCTTGCTCGCTAACCAAAAGCTAGAAGGTGGAAGTGCTTAAGGCTATCCTCCAGGGCCCTGAAGGATTACAGTAGTGGTTGTGAACATAGCTATAGTCAAGAAAGTCAACACACAAGGAGCTCGGCGCTTGATGCTGCGCTTTCACAGACTAGTCTGATTTTGTTGATGTTCATATTTTGTAGATGACGAAATTGAAGCTCAAAGATTTGAATGAAGCAGCTAAGGGCAGGTGAAACTGATATTTTCACCCTGATCAGCTGAGTCCTGCATCCCACACCTGTCCCCCTATGTGATTCTGCAGGGGCAAAGGGATTGTACAAATCTACATTAAACAATAATGTGCTATGGTGGTGGTGCACACCTTTAACAGCCGCACTCAGGAGGCAGAGGCAGGCAGATCTCTGTGAGTTTGAGGTCAGCCTGGTCTACAGAGTGAATTCCAGGGCAGCCAGGACTGTTTGTTACACAGAGAAACCCTGTCTTGAAAACCCTAAAACCAACCGAACAAAAAAGACCAACATAATTCAATGTAGACTGGAAGGAAACAATGAACATAAGATCGAGAAACATTGAACTTGAAGGAGTGATTTTGAACAGAAGCTGTGGCGTTCAAAGATGAAAACTTGCAGTTAGGGGGTCATTTAAAGCTTAGACTGGGATAGAAATAATAAAGTACATTTCTGTAGAATTTTATTTGTCTCTTTTCTCTACTTCTCCATCCCTTAATTAAAAATATTTATTTTTATTTTATATGTAGGTGTTTTCCTGAATGTTGTCTGTGCACCATGTGTGTTCAGTACTTACAGAAACCAGAAGAGAGCATCAGACATCCTGGGACTGGACCTAGGTGGTAAAGCTGTAAGTGCTGGGAATTGAACTTTGGTCCTCTAAAAGATCAGGTAATGCTCCTAACCCTGAGCTATCTCTCCAGATGCCCCACCTTTTTTTTTTTTTTTTTGACAGTCTCTGTAGACCAGTCTGGCCTTGAATTCCCTGTGTAGCTGAGAAAGACATTGAACTTCTGATTCTCCTATTTCTACCTCCTTAGTTCTGGGACAACAGGAATGAGTCACCAACCCAGATTTCTGAAGCTTAAGGAATGTAATGCAAGTCTTCATGCATGCTAGGCAAATACTCTATAAGTGAGCTGTATCCTTGGCCCTATAGTTTGAATTTCTTTGTAGCTCCATGAGCTCTTGGTTGTTCATTCCTTACAGTAAGTAGCAAACCCTCACAGAAGTCAGTGTTTGGGCCTGCTGTTCAAGAGAGGATAGAGTAGGTAGCAGTGTACATTTGAAAGAAACATGTGATGTTGTCACCACTGCTGCAGGATAGTTATGGAGTCCGGATGCCAGCTCAGAACATCAGGAGACAGAGTCATGTTGTTGACATAGTAAATTATGGATGGGGGAAAAATAAGGCAAAATATGGTCAGCTGTTAATTGTATGGGTTATTGATTTTTCCTCCGTGCTTCAGAACAGGGTTTTGTGTGCCACCTCACAAGTGTGAGACAGAGGCAGTGGAAGTATCCCAAGGAGGCTCACCGGGTGAGGCGAACTGTCCAAAACCACCCAACTGGCTGGTGAGTGGGGAGAGCTGGGAGTCAAGCGACACCTTGCTTATTCAGTCTTTGTTCACCCCGGGCTGTTGATATTTGAGAACCACTCTCTGTTGGGCAGCATCTATATGATTTAGTGCATTGGAACCTAAGCAACAAGTTTCCTAGTCACCCACTTGACAAGGATGCACCAGTTTGTCATAATACTGAAAGTGTGAGATTAAAAGGCCATGACCAGATAGGTTTACATCTGCACTCTGCTTTAGAACTTGTCCAGTGATGAACTGGCAAAGTGGGGATAGGAGATGGGGTAGCGTGTTTTGTAGACTCTGTTGATTTTCACAAACACTTCTGGGATAGACATTCTAAGATGCTCCTAGTTTAAGGCTGGTTCAGGAAATCCCTTCATATTTAACAAAAGGTTCCCACAAGCTGGTAAGACCCAGTCTGATGCTGGAATTGTTTCTACTCTTACCTGGAAGCTAGAGAAATTCTGGACGCAACTTGAAAGTCTTGAGTCAAGTACTAAGGTTATGCCTCCTCTTTCTGTGCCTGTCCATTAGAACTCAAATTCATATTAACTATCTCATTGATTTTTTTAAAAAGTGGCCTGACTTGATCCATCTGACATACGCAAGCCAACTACATTATTGATAATTACTTCTCCTTTTTAATTCTTAAAGAACAATGTACTCCTAGTGGATCTGAAAATTAAACTTCTATGGCTGATAAAAATACTTTAATTTAAAAATGTTATGTTCCCTTTCCTTACATGTTTCAACATGTCTGTAAAAGAGTGAATCTACTCATGGCCTCTATGCTTCCTAAGCTCCACATAACATTAATGAATAGCTGACTTTGGCTTACTGACATTCTGCTCTTCCTTGCCTGAATGACATCACGTTTGTGTGTTTGAGCCAAAAAATTCTTTACTCACATTGCTCTGAAAACCAGAAGTGCAGGGTATCCTTGGTGGGTATAATTCTCTTTGGATGTTAATGAGAATTGTAGATGTGTGTGACGGAGAGACCAGGCCTCTGGAGGAGAGGGGCTAGTCCTTCAGAAGTGTCCTGCTGTGGCTGGTAAGGAAAATGATTCATCAGTTTTGTTTTTGTACTCCTGTAAGTCAAGAACATAGCACATCGTTAAACATTCCTGATGTTTATGCTGATAAAATTTGGGGCTACACACTTGACACTAACACAGGAGAAGCAGCAGTATTAGAATAATGGCTACCTGGGATAGGCTCCCTGTTACCCACAAACCTTTAACTTCTTTATCCATCTGTGGATATTCCTATGTAAATCAGAGAAGGCCAGTTTCTCCAACTGGAGACTTTCTTTGTGCATTGACTCTAAATTCTTTGTGGTTTGTGTTGTTTGACATTCGGTTATCAATTGTATCCATGGGCTTCTTAGAAAAGAAATGCAGAGAGAGGAGGGAGTTCCGTAGACATAGGAGCCTATAAAGTGTGACTGTATTTTATGTCCTGGAGCTGTGTGTGGATGCAATGAACAAACAAGAAAAGCACACGTGTTTGCCAAAGGGCAGGACTTTGCTTAACCACAAAGTCCTTTCCTCCCACTGTGTCAATATCGTCTAGCTGTGCCCATCTCATGTTCCTTAGCATCTTTGTGGTTTAGTTTCCTCAGGAAAGTGGGGGATGGTGATGGGGCCCCCTTCATGTGTGAAGTGTGAGAGACAAATGTTCACACACACTGCTTGTATCTGTACACTACAGATGGGCTTAATATGTGCTCGTGGGCGTGGCTTCTACTAAGTGCATCTGGAGTCTTTATGGTTCGTCTGCATTCCCGACCCTCATGGGGGGGTGTCTCTTGGACAGGCGTGGCAGGCATTTTTTGGGGGAAATGTCTTGTTAGGACTTTTCTCATTGGTACAGAGAAGTTTGGAGGCTTGCTAGGATCCACTGCTGGGACTGTCTCAGTTCCTTGTCAGAATGGGAACAAAGCTACCTCTACTCAGATGCCCTAGCCTTTGTGGGAAGGAAAGAGGAGAGACCACTACTAGTCCCCAGGGTCTAAGTGCACTTTTGACGTTAGGTAAAAAGCAGGTCTGCACCTGCTTTCATCCTGCCCACATTTACTTAGTTACTGGTTTCCTTTGGAAAATATTGCTAATGTGCACTGACCATCATGTCTCCCTTGGCGATGTGGGCAATCTCTGATTACTTTTGATGTAAAGTACAATGAGAATTCAAGGCCTTATTATTATTCTGACTAACCAGGAGATGAGCCAGGCTTAAAGTCAGATTTGTTTTTGTGTTAATAATACATTTGTATTACCCTTCCTTGCAGCGTCCGTCTCCACTCCTGCTATCTTCAATGTGAGTTTGCACTTGTCAAAATGAATAATAAGCGGCATCAATTCCAACCCCACTTTTTCAGTGTGTTCAGCTGTAATAGTTTCACTCCGCCTTGATTCTGTTGATTGCTATTAAATCCTGGATTGCTTTAAATTCTGTGAGATAGTCTTCAAAGTATCGCTTATAAATTGTGTGCATTTATTACAATCTCTCTTAGAACAAAGGGTATGGAAGCTCCTGGAAAGACACTGCCTTCTCCTCCACACTCCAATGAGGTGATAGAAATGCATTCTATCTTTTCAGAAATTAGTGGTTTAAGATTCAAGTAAATGCAGTTATGACCGTGGAATAGTTTTTCTTCTTTCCTCCACCCTCCCCTTCATAACCCAAACCAAACATGTTTTAGTTAAAAAAAAATAAAGTATATTATAGTCCAGATGCAGAGATTTCCTTTTCTTGAACACCGGTGTTCGGGAAGTGATAGTTCAATGTATTCTGGAGGCAAGGCTCTGATGAGTTACATCTAGGCTTCAGAAGCCAGCCCTCACTATTTTATTCCTAGAAGCATAGTTTTTATAGTTTTTGTTTGAAAGGGATCTTACCAGAGAGACTGCCTGCTGCAAATAGCAAGTCTACTTGTTTTTTTTTTTTCTATTTAAAGTATTACATTTACTTCAAATAAAAACCTATGCACGGTGTGCTTAAGTCAGTTGAGTGTGATGAAGGGAAGCAGTGGCAGTCACGCATTGGTTGTGCATAGCTTGAGGGTAGCTGTGCCCTGGTGCGGGCAAACACCTCAGAACGGTGCGTGAGTGAGGAAGAGAGGAGCGATGACAGGTTGAGTGCCCATTAGGGTCTCAACAAGATACAGGTTTGCCTTGGTGCTTGTATGCTTTGAGTTTCAGGGTCTCTCACTTTACAAGGGATCCTTCTAAGACCCCCAGCGAGACTGAAGTAATGTGTTCACAGGACAGCATATTCAGTAAGGTTGGAAATGTTGAGATACTTCCATGAGAACAGTCAAGACGGAGGCTTATGTTCACCTCAATTCCCCATCTTGTTTCTATTCCTAGTAATGGAAGCTTGGAATGGCCACGAGTATTTTGGAGATCCAGTTAAGGCAACATGAGTTGGAACAACATTTAGCTGTTTCTCCCAGAGATATATTTACACGGTCCCCAGGCACTTCCTTGTGTAGTTAGGGCCTTGCTAACCATGTCCCAGTAAACACAACTTCCTGGAATATTTCTGCTGCTCAACACATTGGTCTCTTAGCATTAAGATAAGAAGATTCAGAACTCAGAAGTGAAAGCAGGTGAGTGGTGAAGGGGACATTGGATTGGAGATACATAGGAGGGGGTGTTGTGGTGAGTGACTAATGGAACAGAAGTTTATTCCTGCCAGAAATAAATTCAACAACAACAACAACAACAACACGCCACTTTACAGAAATATCCTTTTGGACAGGGATGTGTGAATTAAGATGAATCACAATTCTTATACTTTTAGGGTGAAGACCCACATTCATAGAGATATGTCTGTTTAGTGCTCAACACATCCCAGCTATCAATAATAAAAAAACAAATTTTGCTCAACCATCTAGAGCAAAGACTGAATGATCTTTTTATTCTCTCTATAAAAATCATATTACAAAATCATTGTCATATGAGGATGTGCTCAAGAGTGTGCAGCCAAATATTATAGGGAAAATATGATGGATGGGTGCCAAGCAACTCATTAATAAAAAACATTGAGTTTTTCTGTGTTTGGTGATGCATGTGGCATCTGACAGCTTAAAAACATGTAATTGGTGGTGGCTTTCTTTCCCTCCTGAGCACATACTCACTTTTAGCTTAAATTCCAGTCTTAGGATGTCCTTTAAACTGTAAGATCTCTGAGCCTTATAAAGACCAGATTCACCAGTCTCTGGCCTTGGGCCTCTTTCAAGCACAAGATCTTATTTAAGCTTCATTATACTTGGTGTGTTGGAGCCTGCTCACTAGGAAACTGGGGCAAAGAGGTGAATCACTTTTGTGAGGTGAGTGGTAAATGCCAGCCTGGAATCCTTCCACCCTGTGCTCATACATGACAGCGTCTCGGGCTTCTTAGCCTCTAACTGTTCTAATACCAATGCTTTTTATTCACATTTTTCATGGCAAGTAACAACCTTTGAGGCACCTTTCTTGTATTCATTATCTGTCTCTCATTGTCAGCAGAGAGGTATTTATTTGCTAGATCATCGATTACCAGTTTCCCTTTTTACTTCTTCCTCCTGAGTACAAAGCCCCCTCCTCTCTACCCATTCACTCTCCTTTATCTCTTGCTTCCCCCCCACCCCCTGTGCCTGGTCATTTTTAGGAGCTCTCATCCTTTGTTTAATGAACTCATTCATGTTCAGATGGCATTCTGGCTCTCATTCTTGTTTAATTCAAACCGAACAATATTGCCATGTGAACATTTGCTTGAACCTGTTTCCTCCCTGTTCAAAATGGTTCAAGTCATGCAGTCATTTCTGTTATTGGTTGGATCTTAAATGTTTCCTGAAGCTCACAGAAAGCTTGTTCTCCAGCTAGTGGGACCTCTGGGAAGTGTTAGGACCTTTGAGGGGAAGGCCTAGCAGAAGGCAGTTGGGGTATCCAGAGTGTGCTCTTCAAGGGGATATTTAGACACAGCCCCTCTCCTCTCCTCTCCTCTCCCCTCTCCCCTTCTCTCCTCTCCTCTCCTCTCCTCTCCTCTCCTCTCCCTCTCCTCTCCTCTCCTCTCCTCCCCTCCCTCTCCCCCCTCCCCTCCCCCCCCTCCTCCCCTCCCCTCCCCTCTCCCTCTCCTCTCCCTCTCCTCTCCTCTCCTCTCCTCTCCTCTCCTCTCCCCTACATTCCCCTCTTCTCCTCTTCTCACCTCTCCCTTCCTCCCTCATTCCCCTCTTCCTGTCTTAGGGCTTCTATTGCTGTGAAGAGACACCATGACTCTTATAAAGGAAAACATTTAATTGTGGCTGGCTTACAGTTCAGGGGTTCAATCCATTGTCATCATGGTGGGAAACATGGCAGGCAGACATGTTGTTGGAGGAGCTAAAAGTTATATATGTTGATCTGTAGGCAGCAGAAGGAGATTGTGTACCACACTGGATGAAGCTTGAGCATGGGACCTCAAAGCCTGCCTTTACAGTGCCACACCTACTCCAACAATGCCACACCTACTCCAACAAGGCCACACCTCCTAAAACATGACACCTTTTAGGCCAAGCATTCACACATGTAAGTCTATGGGGCCATCCTTATTCAAACCACCACACCTCCCCTCCCCTCTCCTCTTTTCTACCCCTCTGACTATGGAACTGAAATGTTTGAAAATGTGAAGATAAACCTTTCTTCCTTCCTAAAAGTTGATTTTCTTAGATATGTTGTCACTGAACTAATGCAGTTACTTACCAAATCCTTACCCAGGCACAACTGTGACTTGGGCAATGAGGATACAGTGGGGAATAAAGGTTCCCGCCTCAGAGAACCACCATTCATTAGAGGGAGGGAGGGAGGTGAAAAGCAGCATTTACACTTTTAACACCATCGCCTCACTCTGTATATATATGCTGGAGGGATGGCTTGCCAGTTAATGCTTTCTGCCCTCCCAGAGGACCATAGTTCAGTTTTTAGCACTCGCATCAGGCCGCCCTCTTCTTGTTCTTTAGACACCTGCACATATTTGTGCACATGCACACATTCATAAATAAAAATAAACTTATACATATACATACAAAACAGAGCAACATATGTCAGATAAAGGCAAGCAGGGAAGTTTAATTATGGTTGATTATTATTGCTGTGATGAAACACTGTGACCAAAGTAAGTTGGGGAGGAAAGGGTTTATTTGGCTCACACTTCCACAGCACTGTTCATCGTCAAAGGAAGTCAGGACAGACACTCAAACAGGGCAGGAACCTGGAGGCAGGAGCTGAAGCAAAGGCCATGGAGGAGTGATGCTTACTGACTTGCTCCTCTAGACTTTCTCAGCTTGCTTGGACCACAAGCCCAGGAATGGCACCACCCATCATGGGCCCTCCAAGATAAATCACTAATTAAGAAAATGCCTTATAATGTGATATTATGGAGTCTTTTTCTCAGTTAAGGTTCCTTCCTTTCCAGTGACTCTAGCTGACATAAAACTAGCCAGCACAACAGGTTAAAGGAGCTGGCACTGAACATAGAGGAGGGAAGGTCTCACAGATAGGGGCATCTGATTAGAGATTTGCATAAGGAGTAAGTAGAAATACAGAAGAGCATTCCAGGTGAACGACCTGAGTGCGAGGGGGGGGTAGGGGGTCAATAAGGGAGGTGGAATAACTACAGTTGAGTGACAACAGGGAGATGTCAACACATGGCTTTGGTGAGCGTACCATGGAACTTATTGGGCTTTGAGACACTTTGGTTTTTGTGTTGAGGAGGTAACAGCAGAGCTTTGAACAGAGAAGTGAAAACTCACTCAGGACAGTATGCTGGGAGGTGACTGTGGTGAGGTAAGCAGACACCAAGAGCACATTGGGAAGCTGCTGCAGTGATCAATGTGGTTTAGCCTCGGTTGTAAGAAGTAGGCACAACGACAGATTTTGCATAATTCTTTCAAGAGAAAATATTATCTTCTTAACATGTCTTGCGAGGCCTGTCTCTGCCTTCTCAGTGTCTCTAAGGTGCCCCAGGAGCTTTGCATAGGCTCCTGTGTTCCTGGAGCCACCTGCTACACCCTACAAGCTCAGCTCATTCCCTTACTCCCCTTCTTCCTCCAAATCCTGGTGAGCTGTTCTCCCAGATCCCTGCAATTGTCTCAAACTCTCTGTTATGTAACACTCTCTTTACTGGTATGTGATGCTTCCACAAAATGTACTGTGAGCTCCTTGAAGAAGGAATAGTGGGTGATTGTTGTTTGAATCGGTACTTGGCCCATAAAAATCACCCAAATAATATATCTACATCCCTATCAATCAATCTATCTATCTATCTATCTATCTATCTATCTATCTATCTATCTATCTATCTATGAATAAGTGTGTGTGTGTATGTGTGTGTGTTTTGGGGGCAACCTTACTTATTACTTATTATCTAATAACAGAAATGTACAATGTATAATGCAACATTGATTTTGGCCATCAAGAAACCTCTTCAAAAGGAATATTTTCCATTATGAAATAATGTGAAGGCTGTGTTCACCATTTTGCTATGAGCTTGTGTTAGTCAGCTTTGCATTACTACAGCTAAAAACCCAAGGCAGCTAACTTACTGAGGGAAAAGGATTAGTTAGCCTGAAGTTCTGGAGATTAACAGTCTAGGATTGGTTGATTCTATTTATTTGGCAGGTGATGGAGAAAGTTGATTGCAAGAAAAAGCTGTCTCATCTACAACAGAAGCAGTCAGAAAAAAGGGGCCAGACACTACTCTTCTCATAACATGTGCTCAGGACAACAGAGGCAATCAAAGATCTGCCAAAGGGTTGATGAGAAATATTCAGACTCCCAGTGACCTCAAAGCTCATTGGGCACACTTCCCACGATCTACCGTTTCCTGTGGGTCAAGTTTTCAGGCACAATGGATCCTTGGAGGCCTCAAACTATATTTGAACTGTAAAAAGGATATCTGTTTTGGAATTGATACATTATTTGGTCTTGTCTTTTATTTATTAATTATTCAACTGAGAAGAATTCCATTGATGTCAGTCTTATATGTCTGGAGTATTTTCTCATAGGAATTTTCCTAGGGATCAGACATCAGAGACTGCCTCAGTTCAGTATGAGATGGGTTTATATAGCAAAAAGAAAGAAGAAAGAAAGAAATAGAAAAAAGAAGGAAGGAAGAAAGAAAGAATGGATTTTAAGCTTGTCAAGTCCCTTACATTATAAGTGGCAGAATAACAAAATCACCCTGACACGAAAACATTCACTAATATTATCTGTTCATAAAACTACCCCCTTCACACATACAATTAAAAATCTTCAATGAACAGTACACTTGGCAGTTACTTTAACAAAACAGGATAAGTTTACCAGAAAGTAAGGTAGCAAATCTTATAACATATGTGGGGTTTTGTGACATTGACAGAATCACATGCAAAGTTTTTGGCAGATGGGAGTGGTAGAAATAGGAAAATATGCAATAATTAATAGAGGAAATGATGGAATAGAAATTCATCAGAAAAGTTTGAAAATCAAATGATTAAAGGGGCCCTTGAGGAAAAAAAATGAAGTCTTAAAATATTCTGTCATTTTTATGGAAGCAAGGGATAGCAAAATGTGGTATCTTACTATCATAAAGCTTGATAGGAAAATTATGAGAAGAAATCTACTTCTTTCATTCCTGGTTATTAAAATAAATTTATAGCTGCAATTATAATTCCCATCTAAATAGATGACAAAGTAAGCCCCGGTTTAAAGATTTTCAGCTTGGTGTTTGAAAGGAAATTCCCACTGAAGCTTTCCTCTCTAGCTCCAACTCTAACTTCTGCACTGAGTTTCTGCTGTAGATGGTGATGCGCATAGAAGTTCTTTTCCACTATAAATTTCCCTAGATACAATGATGCATACAATGTAGCCATTTTGGAGCATAGAAAGCTTTTCCAAGGAACTGATTGGTTTTGTATTCCTGTCTTACAACTAAACATCACAGAAACTATGTTACCATGTGTCATTAGGGGCATGACAGGAAAGAAGGGACAAAAGTCTTAGAGCCCTGGGTTGCTCTCTAGTTCTCCTCGCTTACACCACATGGCTTTCCAAACCACTAAAGTCCTCTCTGTCTGGAGCTCAGTTATCTTTTCTGGAACCAGACATACCTATGAGGCTCTTAACACTTGAGCAAAGATACCACTGAGAATTTGCGATAGTTAATTCTTAACTACTTGGGTCTCTTGATAACAGTAAAAGTGTAGATAATTGGGGGGGGGGATTGGAATGCCTAGAAACCTTCCTTGTTTCTTAACATACCACTGAGTCTCAGAATTACATTGTATTTTGTTTGTATTCTAAAGGTTTTAGGCCCAAAGAATTAGGACAGCAGATAATTCTGAAAACATTTATAGTTAGCTTTGTGAAACTTTGAAGAATATATCTGGTGGTAGATTTATCTTCCCTATATATGTCTTATTTAGAAAAATATTTAGAATTAGTTTGTCTTCCCTCAGCACAGATCACTAATAGTGGGTGGTAAAGGAAGTCAGTTTTGAATTAAAAATTTGCCTTAGATAATCCATTGCGCCTAGAATTTGCATATGGATGTTACGGAGTGGCTTGCATTCTAAATTTCAAACACATTTGTTTTTCAGAAGCTATTCAGGGCTTGGTAAAGTAGTTTGAAGCTTTCCAAGATATAGAATTTTCAAGTCATTAAGAAAACACTTAAAATCCAGAGAGAGATTTTTTTCTTTATTTTGGGCTATTAGAAAGAGAGTATCAATTAAAAAATGCAAATAGAAAAGAACTTAGCTTGTCACTTATTGCAGTATACTGAATTGCTCCCTTTTCTCGAAGCTACAGCTGTCTAACAGATGGCAGACACAAATATTGCACAAATGAGTGTCACACCACACACACGTCTTCTTGAAGGAGCGCCTGTTTATTGGGGTGTCCACAGAACACTCCTAGCTGTGAAGCCAGTGTCAGTCCTCCGTCACAACTACTGTGGAGAAGAAAGGGTTTCGGGAGATGCTAGCTGTGTATGTCTCAGTGACAGACCACACCCATGCCAGAAAGCCACACAGTTCCAACATCAGGAAGCCTTCCCCAAATTCCTATTTTTTTTTAAACCACTTCTCCGGGTCTCTGGGAAGCTGATAGAAGCCATCCTGTAGTACACTGGGAAGGGGAGCAATGTGGCTAAGTTTAATATAGTTCTTGCTACAGGGAAGAGAGCTGTCTTTGTGGGTGCTAAGGAGAGGTGTAAATGGACCGGTGTGGGTGGAAAATCAAAGGTACTGGACGAGAGAGGCAGCAGGGAGCCTGAGAGTTGGCTCTTGCAGGGGTTCTGTGCATGGTGGTAGAGCTGGGGAGACACCCAGACTCCAGAAAAGATGGAGTTGAATCAACAGAGCCTGGTGATTAACCAAAGGAGATAACAAGACATAGTGATTGGTTGGCATTATGTGTGCAAGCACAGGCATGTGTGTGTGTGTGTGTGTGTGTGTGTGTGTGTGTGTGTGTGTGTGTGTGTGTGTGTGAGAGAGAGAGAGAGAGAGAGAGAGGCAGAGAGGCAGAGATAGAGGGAGACAGAGACAGAGGGACACAGAGAGAGAGGCAGAGAGGCAGAGAGAGACAGAGATAGAGGGAGACAGAGACAGAGGGACAGAGAGAGAGAGCAAGACACACACACACACACACGCACAGAGAGAGAGAGAGAGAGAGAGAGAGAGAGAGAGAGAGAGAGAGAGAGAGAGAGAGAGAGAGAGAGAGAACATAAGGATAAATGGCTTAAATATCTGGGTGGTGTTTCTACCACCAAGTGATGGGGTCACTTGCAGAGAGGGATAATTGAAACAGGTGGGTATAATAAAGATGAGGAGGGTATGGCAAATAGACCACACAGAGCTCAGAGGAGCAGGCTCTAGACTAATGTTTTAGGATGTCTTATCTTCCAAAGTGCTTCCATGATTTGCATCTCATTTAATTACATCATTATCACCTTATGGCATCTGCAGAGCTGACACTGTCCTGAATTTCACTGGTAGAAGTTGAAACAAAAAGACATTCAGAAACTTAGCTTAGTTCTTGTTGCAAAGTACAAGGGCATTGTATGAGACATGGACACTTGGTCCTGTTCTCCTGTCTTAAAGCCATACTTGTTGTTTTAACCTGATTTAAAATATGTTTTAGCTTTCTAAATTAGCTCAAGAGACAGTGTTCCCCTTAGCTGAGAGCTCAGACTCCATAAGCACTGACAGGCTGCAAGTAAAGTTTATTGATATCTCTTGGGTTATTTCTAGTCCAAAGGGAGTCCAGGGCCATTCACAGTTTCCATTACTGTCTACTTGGTAGGTAGAGCAGAAAGCGGTTCAGAGACACAGCCCAGAGACACAGCCCAGAGACACAGCCCAGACACAGCCCAGACACACAGCCCAGAGACACAGCCCAGACACAGCCCAGAGACACAGCCCAGAGACACAGCTCAGGCACACAGCCCAGGGACACAGCCCAGAGAAACAGCCCAGACACACAGCCCAGAGAAACAGCCCAGACACAGCCCAGAGACACAGCCCAGAGAAACAGCCCAGACACATCCCAGAGACACAGCCCAGACACACAGCCCAGACACAGCCCAGAGACACAGCTCAGGCACACAGCCCAGGGACACAGCCCAGGGACACAGCCCAGACACACAGCCCAGGCACATAGCCCAGACATGCAGCCCACAGGTTCTGCAGCAAATGAGCCGATTTGTGTCCATTTAGTGAAGGGGTATCTCTACCATCATGGGTCCCAGCAGGGACAACAACAGGCACGCAGGCTTTCAGTTCATCTCTTGCTGTGGCCACGTGGCCTCTCATCTCTCACTGTTGCAGGGTAGCTGGCTGTGAGCGTGGCCTTTTATGAATGTCTGGGTGTGCAGGAGTTATAAAACCAAGGTGCAATAGCTAATTTTTTGACAGAATGTCTGGTAACCAGAGAGTCGTGTTAAAAGCTCGGTTTTCAAGAGAACCCTATGCCCTGGGAGGTGCGTATGGAGGGAGACTCTAGGCTGCTCGCTCCTTTGTTTGGCCCAGGGACTGAAAGTTTAAAATGTTTTCATTGTGTGTTTTCGAGCACCCCCTCTTCTTCGCAGCTCCAGCATACCTTTTTCTCTTTTTATTAACTTGACATTAAACACATCCCTCCTCAGCTGCTACACACACTCCCTTTTCAGTAGGAGAAGGTGAACATGGCTGTGCTTTGGGTAACATCTTGAACTATTTTTCAGATGTTGTGGGTGAAGCCAAACCCTAAATAGCTTTAGCTGAACACTTTCCTCTAATTTCGGGGCCTGCATGTATATAAAGGGAAACACATTCCACATGGTTCTTACTTTACATATCCCTAATTCCCCAAGAGGCTATTTTCTGAGAATTGTTTGAGGTTCCAGAAACCTCACGAACCTCTTTACCCTTCAGCCAAATACATCTTTCTTCAGCTTATAGTCACTTTGAACAAAGATCATAACTTAATCATCTGTACTTGCTTCCAACAGTGCACCTGGGGATTTACGGTCTAACGGTGTGCAAGGGACAAAATTCTCTAATCCCCAGTTTTTAAACCTCCTGTAGGCTACATATAAAGGACACACGCGCGCGTGCGCACGCACACACACACACACGCAGTTCTTCTGACTGATTCCAATGGACCCACACAGATTTATATCTAGGTCCATGCAGAGCTGGGTTGGGTCCTTGAGGATGTAGACTATGGTTCCTTTTGTACAAGACGTCTTTCACAATGAAGGCAGTTCAGAAAGTGTCTGTAGCCTGTTAGGAACATGGGGATAGAGAGAGGGGAGGGACAGGTAGGCAAGGAAGACACTATGAGGTGGAAGGTGTCCTCAGAAAGGCCAGAATTGGGTGAAGGAAAATCTGGCAGCACTAGTGATTAGAAAGCAGTCTGAACTGTCTGACTGGGACCATGTCAAATAGAGAAACTGTGGTGAGGAGAAATCCATGTCCCCTGAATCAAGTGTCACACATCTGTCTTTTGAGATTGTAGATGATTGTTGGAGGAGAGAAGGTATACTGATGGAAGCCATTTTCCCCATACCACTTTATTCTCACATCAATGGACGAAGTGGGTAGGGAAAATTTCCCAGAGTCCTCACAGGTCACTGGGGACTTGGGACATATACTGTGGAAAAGTCACAGGCACCAGTGTGTTTTTTAAAGATTATAGTCCAAAAGGCAAGAGGTCCACTAATGCCCCACGTACCTGTTACTGAAAATGCACAAACACTTAACTGGGGGGAAGTGGAGGAAATTCCTGGGACAGCTGAAAGAAAAGAGAAGCACCTAAAAGTAGGCGGAGCTCCTTCCCTACCCCAGAAGTTTCCTTCTGCCCAGCCCCAAGGCCTGGTGTTTCTGGATGAATACTCTGCAGGAAATGGCTGTGATGTCACCTCAGCCTGGTCACGACTTAAATGATGTGGTGCCTGAATGAAGGATGAGCCTTACCAGGGACATCTACTGTCACTCAATTACATATCTACAGAATACATCCTCTTGGGTTCCTTCTAACTGATGCAAGCGTGCTTCGCTGATGATATAGAATTTTTGGTGTTTAGCAAAAGAATTATCACCTTAGGCAGGGACAGCTGATGACACATCAGTTCCATGTCCACATTCAGTCTCTTTTGAGCACCACGATTGGAAGATGCTGCTCAGAACAGGTGTGTGTGTGTGTGTGTGTGTGTGTGTGTGTGTGTGTGTGTGTGTGTGATTAACAGTGTGAGATGAAGAATTTGAACTTGAGTTTTAGCCATCTAGTTTCCAGTACCACTGTGATTTCCAGCTAACCATCCCCACACACCCCACCCTGAAGGGAACAGGATGTCTGGGTCTTGATTTCATAGGCACATTTCAGAGGGCCAAGAGAGCCAACATGGTGCCAGTTCTGGAGCAATGGAGTCAGGCACTAGGGACAGTGAGCTCCAGGACAGGACTTTTCTTCAAGAACAGTGGGTGTTGACTGAGCATCACTGTGGATAGTCCCCATTCTTCCCATTATGGCAGACAAAAGTGAACCAAGAGCTTGTCACCTGTTCAAACCATAACTGTCAGTTCACAGCAGGGGCAGATAAGCCTTCTCAAGCCCCTGTGTCTAGCTCGCTGATTATTTCATGGCTCTTGCCCTGGATTTGGTGTCAAATATCCACAGGGAAAAACCCAGTGGCCTACAGTCAGCACAGCCATCTTCACGCATCCATCAAAGTCAGTGTCCCCATGAAAGCAAATAGAGAACTACCCACTTTTGCCTTCATCCGAGGAAAGTTACAGTGCCACGGGGAGGGGCTTGGCTTATACAGATTTTATTATATTTGTCTATTGGTGATATTCAGATGAAAATTATTTTCAGATAACAATGACATATGCCCTCTTTTAGGAAAAGTGATTAGATCATTGGACACATTTAAATCCCCAAATCTGGGACTATATATCAAAGCATGGAAGAGGCAAAGGTTATAGAGGTTTGGATGGGGGTAATGCTGGGAATCTGATAGCTTACACATAGCATTCTTGGCTTAAAGGGACTGCTGAACCTTGGAAAAGATTTATACCCTGTTTATTACGATGCTGCAGCTTCACCAGGGACACAAAGCAGTCACTGGTACTGTCTCAAAGTACAGGTCATTGTAGCAATACTGGTGTGATACCTGCTCATAATATTTATAAAGGCTAAGCTTAGAAAACAGTGCATGCCAACTGTCAGTGGTAATATAGCATAAGGAAAAGAAACCAAATATGGCACAATGGTCTAAACTCTTGAAATGTGCTGCCCCTCTGATGTAGTTGGCCATCTGAACCTCTAGTTTCATGAGCTTCTGATACACTGTGATGTGGCCTTTAGGAGCTGTTGCCTTCCTGAAACCCCATTTATTATTTTCAGAAAGTCTGAGTGTTGTTACCAACCTAGCTTAATCCCAGAATCTTACTATGTAGTGCCTAGCAGAGTGCTTGATTAGAATTTCTTACTCAGGTAGAGGGAGGGGCAAATGGTTCTGCTTCCCATGAAAGGTTTCTAATCAGGGCCATCTTTCAGTGGTCTACAGATGAGTTGGCTGATGATTGGTTGGTTGATTTTGATGTTGGGATGTCCTCTTGGAAGATGCTCCCAGAGCTTTCAAGAATGTGGTACAGAGAGTAAGCAATAGTCCTACAGGAAGACAGTTGCCAGAGAGTTGAAATTGCAGCAGCAGCTATGGGCATCAGGCAGAAGAAGGAACATGGACAGGGCTCTGGTCTCTAAATTACTGTAGCTAATAAATGAGAAGGTTGTTAGCAAAAAGTCTTACTACTCCTATCACAGCAGGGGAACTGGGAGCAAAAGGAGGTAGAGTAGTGAGTAAGTAACAGTCAGAAGGGAAGAGAAGGAGAGGGGAAGAGAGGGGAAGGAAAGGATAATTACTTAGTGAAACACTAGCTCAAAATCCATGAATTTCCACACACACACACACACACACACACACAATTCACCACACGTTTTTGACAAGAGTTCCAAAAAACTTTGGAGCTAGTTAGCCAAACTTTTGGGAGATTTGAGCTGATTATGTTTGGAGCATCCATGACCACATGTATTCAAATGGAAACGATCATGTTTGGTATAACACAGCATGGAGTACCTTGTTTATTCCACAGGAAAGCTGATTTTCCTGAATTAATGGGTTATCCTTTCTGTCCTTTAAAAGTCTTGAGTTATACCAGTCTCTGGTAATTTGGAGACGTGATTCTTGGATGTCTTGGAGTCAGACAATATCTCTTGTCAAAATACTTAGCCCAGCTTTATCACCACAGGGTGGTAGGCTACAAGGCCATTCCTGCTTCAAAGGGCCAGCATTCTGGAGAGCTGTGAATGCCAATGTATTGAAGGAGGAGGAGAGAAAGGGTAGTGCCTGTGGACTAGGGCTAGCAAGGCGAGGCAGTGGTGCTGTGGGAACTGGGGAGCAGGAGAAGGTAGAGTAGTGGGTACTCTGTTTAGTGGGCAGGCAGCAGATCTGAAGCACCAGGGCCAAGCTGTGGAAGTTTTGGCTATGATGACAGCCTTCTTGGCATCTGGCCAATCAGAATGCAATGGCCAGGTGATCTCCTCACTCAGGAATGTCTTCTTCCACCACAGAATTCTTACAGAAATCCCAACTCTTCCCAAAGGCCTCAGCAGGGAAGGAAATTCAGGTCTGTATACTGAGAACATTGCACGTTAAGATGTGTGTGGGAATGTCCCCGTCCCCAAAAGAAAGAAGGCCCATTTCTCACGAAGCAGCCATTCCTGATGGCTGACTGGCTTTATCTATGCTCCATCAATCTGCCACCTTTTAGGAGAACTAAATCTAGTGCAAATATTTTATATTGCTACTTGATAGTTTGAAACAGTCATATTTTATCAGACCCACATTGTCATATTTCCAACAGAGAAGCTAAAGTACTGCCCACCAAATATGAGGTTAAGGAAAAAAAAAAACCCTCTGTGTTCCTCATTAGCCATAGACTTTAAATTTCCCTGTTGGAACATTCTCAGCTTAGGAAAAAATGTTAGGTAAAACAGTCATCACCCCCAACCTTCTTGCAACTGTAAAAACTTGACGTGCATGCTGGGATGTGTTCGTGCTTTGGACTTGAGTGGATTCTGGTCTCTTGGTTATCTCCACCTAAACTTATATGAGAGTAAGAGGATGAAGTCTGAGTAATAGAATTAGAGTCTCTGGAAAACTGTCCCCACCTTGCCAGGACTTGGTACCGAGAAGGGAATGCAGAGACTTTTCTGAGGAGGATAATTGCTTCCTTCTCAGGAGGTCACCTTATCTCTAGGTCACCCTGTTTGGTTACTGTGCTGGTGTCAGTGAAGATATGCCAACCTTAACCCTAACTAAACCAAAACCCTCATCCTAACACTAACCCTAACCCTCTAAACATAATCCTAACCCAAGACCTCACCCCAACCCTAACCTCTAACCTTAACTCTCTACCTCTAACCCTTATTCTAACTCTAACCTTAGACTGTGTCTTTCTGACCTAACTTCATTTGCTAGCAAACCACCATCACTAAGACACTGAGATCTGGAATCACCTAAAGAAAACACTTTGCCACCTTAAAGGTCAAAGCCTGGGCTGTTCACCCAACTTCCAAACTAAGGGGAGGAGCTGTGACAAATTGCTAGGACACCAATAGTTACAGCCAGCTGGATCTGCCTATTTCCAGATTCAACCCAGCTGTAGACAGATAGGTTTTTACAGGGGTGACAGGGGTGGGGCAGGAGTAACAGGAGAGGAGAGTGGCCATTAATGGAAGCTTGTTCTTAGTTTTAAGTACCCTTCAAAACAGTCTGGCTCTCTACAGCTCTCTACTGCCAAGGAGAGAGAGAGAGAGAGAGAGAGAGAGAGAGAGAGAGAGAGAGAGAGAGAGAGAGAGAGAGTCACAGTCCTTTCCTCCAGCAGGAGTTACCCCTGGCAGTCTAGAGGAAACGTTTTGTATTGCCATTGTAACTGTAAGCTCTTCTGCCTTCTGTTTGAATGAGGGGTTCTTCCTCATTGCCAGCAGGCCCTTTCTGATGATGACCGGAACCCCCCCCCCACCCCAGTATAGAGAAAGGCCTTGGACATAGGAAGCCATTGGGTCCTCCCTCTCCTCTCTGCCTGTTTTATTCTCACCCACACACTTCCTTTAGGCTACCTTTGGAGTTTTACATCCTTTGTACTGTTTCTATCCCAACATCTCTTGGGGACACACGAAAGAGGAAGTGGCCTCAGGTGCTAGAGCATGTCAGTCAGGGCTGAAATGTGGATCTGAGAGGAAGCATGCAGGCAGGCCAAGGCACATGAATTCCTGGTGGAAAGACTGAACTACTGAATGGGGGCTTTTTTCCTCTTTTTTCACTTTTTCGTGGTAGGGTTTCTCTGTATTGTTTTGGAACTTGTCCTGGAACTAGCTCTGTAGACGAGGTTGGCCTTGAACTCACAAAGATCTGCCTGCCTCTGCTTTTCGAGTGCTGAGACTAAAGGTGTGTGTCACCAATGCCCAGCGAATGCGGGCTTTCCCTAGCCAAGAGTTCCTCTTCCCTAGGCTTGACCTACCCAAAAGCTAAAGGCTGTGAGTGACTCCTGGTGCCTTGACGAATCAGACCGTGCGGTTCTCTCCCAAAATTGCTTTGGTCTCCAACGAAGAGTGTGGTGGAGTCAGGTGGCCTGGAGGGGGCTTTTCCTCCATCTCCTCAAATGATGTCCACATTGCTGTTGTGATCCCAAAGCAAGAAAGAAGTCCAGACATTTCCCCAGGAAGAACAAGTGGTTATACATGAATGTGTTCAGAGTTCACACATACTCCCCATATGTGCCAGCAGACAGTAACAGCCATACACAAGAAGGAAACAGCCGTGGGTGTCTGCTACACCCACAGCTAAACAGTGAGCCAAACTGGAATCCAGATGCAGAGAGGGAGGACCAGACCAGGCTACAGAAACCCACAGAGACAGCTGACCTGAACAAGGAGGAGCTAATGGGCCCCCAGACTGATAGCTGGGAATCCAGCATGGGACTGACTCAGACCCCCTGGACATGGGTCTCAGTTAGAAGGTCTGGGCAGTCTAAGGGACCTCAGACAGTGGAACCAGGATGTGTCCCTGGTGCACAAAAGGACTTTGGGAGTGCATTCCCCATGGAGGGATACTCCCTTAACCTAGAGACAGGAGGGAAGGCCTAGTCCCTACTCCAAATGACTTGACAGATTTTGTTGACCCCTCCTGGATGGCATCATCTTGCCTGTGGAGGTGGGGGTGAGATGGGAGAGTGGGAGAGAAGGAGTGAGGGAGGGAGGGAGAAGGAACTGGGATCAATATGTAAAATAAGAAAAATAAATAAACAGAAAGAAAGAAAGAAAGAAAGAAAGAAAGAAAGAAAGAAAGAAAGAAAGAAAAAAAAAAGAAAGAGCCATGCATAAGAAGGTTCCAGGAACTCATCCGTATGAATAACAGCCACCCGGGAAACTGACTGCCTGTCGAGCAGAGAAATTCTGCTTCAGAGTTTCCCATGCCTAGACCATGGCATTGCACAGGGGTGATTCAGAAAGCGGTCCAAATGCGAGTGTCAGTCTTTGGTGAAATTTGATATACCTCAAATAACTACGGATAAAGCAAGAACAGACTCTTCGAATCAGGGATCCTGTCTCGTGAAAATGACTCGACTTGTTTGGGGGGCAAACTTGAAAGGGTGCAGCCCAGATGTTAAGTTTAAGATCCTTTGGGCCTAACACAGCTGTGGCCTCCAAGCTGTCTTGGGATGCAGTCAGGCCACACCCACAGCTGCAGCCAAACAGCGGAATTTGAAACTCCCCCAGGACCAACTGCTGTGAAAAGAGTAGTTTATTACACAAAAACAAAACAAAATGCCAGCTCATCTTTACAGTTTCTCGGTCAGCCTCGGGGAACAGAAGAAGAGTTTTATTTTTCACCTCTTGTGTACCGCGCACCAGCCATGCTCTCTTGGGGCCAGTTTGGGGGGAGATCTGGCAGGTTCTCTGCTGTGCTGTGGACTCACTGTCTGGTGCTGGATCGGACATTTAACTTGACTGCCCAGGGCTCCTCTTTCTGGGAAGTGGGAGAGTGGCATTTGCCGCGCACTTCATGGGGATGATGGGTTCCCTGGGGATGAAGCTGGACTGAGACACAGTGCCCCGGGATGCTGTGTTCTCTATCTCCTGGAAGACAATGGGTTTGGACCCAGAGTTTGCCTTTCTATTAAACTTTAGAAGCTTGTTCAACTGGATTTCTGGTTTTAAGAGCACACGTAAAAAGAAAATGATGTGCCCAAAAGACTATAAAAATGGAATTTGGAGGCAGATATTAAAGTTTTCCACTTTAACCGAAACACAGACAAGAGGCATAAAAGTGTATGGTTGGAAGACTGGGTCGAGGACTCAATAGTTACAAGCTGCACAGGCGTGAGGCCTGAGTTCCAACCCCAGCCCCCAAGTGAAAAGGTGAGAGCAGTGGTGCATGCTGGGAAATTAGAGACCCGAGGGCTGGGGTTTGCTGGCCAGCCTAAGCTGAATCAGTGAGCTCCAGGTTCTGAGAGAGATGCTGTCTCAAAGAGTAAGATGAAGAGTGCTTGAGGAAGATACTCAGTGTTGACCTCTGGCCTCCATGTGTACACACATACACACACACACACACACACACACACACACACACACACACAGTCAAATCAAACATCAGCGGTACTGGGTGAAACTATGGTTTTAGCCAACAGGCTGTTTTATTAGTGTAAACAGGGAAACAATCCCATGACCTTTTTATTTTCCCTCAGTGTCTAATGTATTGAGTTGCACCCAGACCCTAGGAGGACTGCATGCTTGCTCTGTGCGGAGAAGCCAGCCTTCACATGGGCGAGAGTTTCTGTAATACTTACTGAAAGGAAACACGAACTAAGCTGGTCGGCCTGGTGCTTTGTCTGTGCTATGCTGAGCATTAAGAGGCAAATCTTAAAGTTTTCTCCCTTCCATGTGGATACTTGGTATCATATATGAAGCACTCCAGCTATTTATGATATTCGATATATGGAGGCAGCTGGAGGAGAGTTTAACTCAAAGCCCAGAACGACGAAACGAGAGCAGGAGACAAGAGAAGAAGACATAGCGAAGAGGAGGCTGCTTACTCACATCCTGGTACCACAACCCTCCGAGTGTGCAAACAGGGGGACCTTGGTTGAAGAAGGCAAGGCTACTTTCTAATGACAGAAATATACGAAAAGAACATGGACTAAATCAGCACCCCTCCTCCCTCGGCTTGTAGCCTTTGTGTTCTGTTCTAATCTTCGCTATAGGTAGTGTTCGTGGAAAGTCAACAGAAGGGGAAATAGCTCAGTGATAAGGTAGACTTCAACATGAAGAAAGAGGACTCCATGTTTCTTACGACTGCTCTCATGTCTCCCCCAGTGAATGTCCCCAACCCAGCAAACCTTCTAACTAAAGCCACTGTTCTGCCTGACCATGGGAACCTATACCTCTTTGGGTATGTGAATGCATGCGTGTGTGCCATTTGTTTGCTTACTTTTACACTGAAGAGCTACTTGCTTATGCTGTCGTCTACCTAACACAGACACTGAGATCTACAATTAATAAATGGGACCTCCTGAAGCCAAGAAGCTTCTGTAAGGCAAAGGACACAGTTGACAAGACCAAACGGCACCCCACAGACTGGGAAAAGATCTTCACCAACCCACATCTGACAAAGGGCTGATCTCCAAAATATACAAAGAACTCAAGAAACTAGTCACCAAAACACCAACTAATCCAATTAAAAAGCGGGGTATAGAACTGAATAGAAAATTCTCAATAGAGAAATCTAAAATGTCTGAAAGACACTTAAGAAAGTGCTCAACATCCTTAGCCATCAGGGAAATGCAAATCAAAACAGCTCTGAGATAACATCTTACTGTCAGAATGGCTAAAGAAAAAAACAAAACAAAACGAAACACCAAAGGCAGTTTATGCAGGAGGATGTGGAGAAAGGGGTACACTCCTCCACTGCTGGTGGAAGTGCAAACTTGTACAGGAACTCTGGAGATCAGTATGGCGTTTCCTTAGGAAAGTGGGAATCAGTCTACCTCAGGATCCAGCAATTCCACTCTTAGGCATATACCCAAAAGATGCACATTCATACAACAAGGACATCTGTTCAACTATGTTTATAGCATCATTATTTGTAATAGCAAGAACCTGGAAGCAACCTAGATGCCCCTGAACTGAAGAATGGATGGAGAAAATGTGTTATATTTACACAATGGAGCACTACTCAGTGGAAAAACACAATGAAATCCTAAAATATACAGGGAAATAAATGAAACTAAAAGAAATCATGCTGAGTGAGGTTACCTAGTCACAAAAAGACAAACATGAGCCTTCATCTAGTAGCTGATGGAAGCAGAAGCAGACACCCACAGCTAAACACTAGCCAAATTTCTGGAATCCAGTTACAGAAAGGGAGGAGTGATGAGCAAAGGGGTCAAGACCAGGCTGGAGAAACCCACAGAATCAGCTGACCTGAACAAGGGGGAGCTCATGCACCCCAGTCTGATAGTTGGGAAACCAGCATAGGGCTGACCTAGACCTCCTGAACCTGGGTGTTAGTTAGGAGGACTGGGCAGTCTATGGGAACTCTAGTAATGGATCAGTATTTATCCCTAGTATTTGAATGGACTTTGGGAGTCCATCCCACATAGAGGGGTACTTTCTTAGCATAAACACATGGGGGAGAGCCTAGGCCCTTCCCCAAATGATATAATAGACTTTGAAGACTCGCCATGGAAGGCCTCACCCTCCCTGGGGAGCAGGAAGGGGAGGGGCTGGGTTTTGGTGGAGGTGACAGGGGAGGATGAGAAAGTGAGGGAACCTGGATTGACACATAAAACAACCTTGTTTCAAATTTAAATAAAAAAAGGAAAAAAATATTTTCATGGGGAAAAAAAAGAACTACTTGCTACACATTCCAGTCGTGTTTCCTGCCTTTTCTAATCGATATTGTGCCTGTCAAATTTTCACTGTCCTGAAATTTACCTCTCCCCCTCCTCCCTCCTCATGCTGTTCTCCGAGTCTGCAACACAAATGCCTACCTTTTATTTTCCCTAGTTTAATTAGTGCATGAATTCATTTTGATTGATGGATTGATGTGGCTTATTGGCATGAAGTCTTCCCTTGCCTCCCTGTGCTGTGTGTATGTAATAGAAACAGCTCGTACAGGCGACACCTGCTTTGATGCTGCAACGCTCGGATGCAGATGTGAGGGGCATCCCTTCAGCTGGGCTTCTTTGGTGTCTAGGGAGAGAGCATCATTGCTGGTGGGGGGGCAGACTGGTGATGAACTGAGGTGGGGGGAGGGGGAGGGGGCTGTGGTTCATGGAAAATTGTGGCTGAGGAACAATGTAGCTTTGGACTCTATTTCTACATTTTATTGGACTGATTTTGAAATAGTCATTGTTCATACAATGGGCCTGAGACGGAAAGCGACCTTGACTCTGTGCCATCCGTAGTGAGGCATTGTGAATTAGCTCAACGAACTGAAAATTTCCAGCGCCTCTTGCCAAAGACTTAAGCTGAAATTAGCACGCAGTTGGTAACAATTTGATTTCTGGTTTCACTTTAATCAGTGAGGATTAATGGTTAAAATTTTTATTTCTAATCTCACTTTGGCCTGACTAACAAAAGCTGTCACTTTCCTGAAAACTGCTAAATGAAGAAGGATTTATAAGCTCCTTGAGAGAATAAAAGTTAAAGTGTTGAGGCCTACTTTTCACACCATAAAATTTCCAAATTCCCACAATGGCCTCAGAGCCAGCTGCCACTGGATCCAGCAACGGTTAGGGATGGGTGAGGTGGAGATGCTCTGAGTTAGGGATGGGTGAGGTGGAGATGCTCTGAGTTAGGGATGGGTGAGGTGGAGATGCTCTGAGTTAGGGATGGGTGAGGTGGAGATGCTCTGAGTTAGGGATGGGTGAGGTGGAGATGCTCTGAGTTAGGGATGGGTGAGGTGGAGATGCTCTGAGCAGCATCAGAGCTCCAGAGAAAAGTGCAGCACTGTTCCTAGAGAAATTAAGATTGGAGGGGAGACAGGACTGATGTGAAGGGAGTATTGCTTACAGATTTTCAACAGTTTTCTTTTCTGGGTATCTCCTGGCTTAACCCTTCCCACAGCCCTCCAGGGGCCTTCTGCCCAATAAATATTACGAAATGGCTAAAGTCTGTCTCTATTCGGCAGAGGATTTGTTGAATGATTTTTTTCCCCCCTAAAGATTCTCTGCCCTCTTTCTTGCAAACTTGACCTTCCCTTTTCAACCTGTTTCTTTCCTACCCTAGGGGTTGCCATTTTTCACTCCTCTGTTAGTGTTTTGAGGGCCAGGCCTTGTGCCCTTGTTTCTCACCGCTTCCACTACACTCTGCATAGCAGCTTTAGTGCACAAGTAAAGGTGGGTACCTTAAAGGTGACGGAGTATCTCAGTATACTGAGACCAGGGGGAACTTCAAAGTTCCTTTCTTTCCCCAGCTCCGTGGTCCTACAGATTCAATGGAAGAGGCAGCTGGCTTCCTTGACCTTTTCTCTAGTTGGACCAAAGCAACATCTGAGTCTATTCCCCAGATTTTAATTCTCTTGTGGTAAATATAATTCCCCAGCTACTGAACTGACTCAGTAGAGCACACACTTCATTTAACAATCATCTGGCCCCCAAAGGATGGATTCTCTAGTTCTCAGCTGCAAGAACCACATACCACTGTTTATTTATTTTTTTTTTAGAATCAGATTAATTTTTAAATTTCTTACTGATTAAAGCAAGCCCACAGATGCTTTGGAGTTTCTTCTCCTACCAGTGGATTCTCTAACATCCAGAGTGCAGGGCTGTTAGAAAAACTCAGAGCCCTGTGGTGTGGGCTTTTATCTTTGCAGTGGCGAATTAGGCCTTATGGTGAGCTTCTGTGAAAGGACATGCTGCTCAGAGTGGGGTCCAGAGCTGGCTGGCAAGCTATCCTCGCAGCATCCTTTCCACCACCCTGCAAGTACTGGGGTCGCTCTTCTCACCGTTGAACCCCTGCTCCTCACCTGTGTTTATCCTCTGGACTGCGACTTGAGGGACTTGTTATTGTCCCATTTCCTGCTGTGTGTCATAGTTGAGTGTCAGACTGGATGTGACCATATGTAGTAAAAAGTTTGCTATGGTGTCTTCACATCAAAGAAGTGCATTCCATCCTGTGACAGAAAGCCCCAGCGTAAGCAGCACAGGGCTGATGCCACTGGCCCCTGCCATCGCATAAGCTCCCTCTTTCTAGGCATCCATTTGTTCATTTGTTCATAACATTGGCAGATGGCTGCCCATCATAAGACAGGAGATGAACACAAATCATTTTTTCATGGGAAAGAAAGGTGACCTCTTAATCCTCAAGCCACTGGAGCATCTTGGCAAAGTATTATTTGGCGAACACTGACTCCAGGGCCCATTTCCAGAGATTCTGGTATGTGGTCTGAGTATCGGCATATTTTACAGCTCTTCAGTTAAGATTCTCATGTACAGCCAGAGTGGAAGCAACCATATTAGACTTTAAAACAATGGTTACAGAACTGCCCGTTTCTTAAAGCAGTGCTTCTAATTGGGACCTTGGCAGAGGCCCCTGTAGACAGGGGAGGGTGCACTTACCTGCAGAAAGCCCTGGCTGACACTGGTGGTGTGAAGACTCTTGGGTACCAGCCTGTATTCTCCTACGAGACACTTTGGAAAAAATACTTCAGGTCTGTTGTAGGAAATGTAAGTCTCCTGAACATTTGGTTTGCTTTTACCTTGTTGACATGTTAAATCTTATAAATGACTGTATTTCCCTTTTTATTCTGGCTATGAGGAAGTTAAAGAGGAATTCTGTTATCATATGGCCTGCATTCTTCTCTCTTCAGAGCACTCTCAGAATTAACATTTTAAATTCACGTTATATCTCTTAATTTTTAAGCATGTTTTATTGTTATACTTCTGTAAGCCATCTACAATCCCTAGTAGAAGGAAACAGGGAATTTAAATAAATAAATCTCAAAATGAAGTAAAAATCCATAAAGCAATTTATTCTCTCACTATTGTCCAAAAAAAAAAGAATAGTCCAGTACTGTTTGTAATTTTACTATAGTTTGAGTTTGTAAAATATTGATCATTTTTTCTTCAAGTTTTCTCCTTAGAATTGATTTCAATCTGTGCCTCCCTTTTATATAAAAAATGTTTCTACTGGGAACCTGAGTGGTAGTATTCTTACCATAGTGGATAGTTTATTTCTGGGTTTGCGTTCTTCATTGCCCAATGCCCTCCCACCCCCCCACCCCCCCACCCCCCCATCCCCCGGAAATCTAAAGGAACTAAGACTTAGGGAATTAAAACTTCAACGCACACTAGTAGATTTAGTCTGGGCACTTTAGTTACTTTTCTGTTTCTGGGATAAAACTCCATGGCCATGGCAACTATAGAAGGAAGAGCTTCTTTGGGCTTCTAGCTCCAGAGGGATCCTGTCATGTTGGCCAGGCATGGTAGCAGGAGCAGGATGCTAAGAGCTCACATCAGTTAAAGGCATGAAACAGAGAGAGTCAACCAGAAGTGGCCTGGGGCTTTACATCTCAAAGCTGGCCCTCAGTGATGTACTTTCTTCATCTGTAACATCTAAACTTCCCCAAACAGCACCACCAACTGAGGACCAAATGTCCAAGTGCCCAAAACTATGAGGGAAATTTCTCATTCAACCCACTCTACTACGTATCCATAGGAATAGCTTTTTTTTTTTTTTTTTTTTTTTGGCCTTTTATAGTCTCTTCTTGGGTTAATTGCTTTTAAACACACACACACACACACACACACACACACACACACACACACACACACCACGGACCATAATACACATGGAAGTTCTACTATGTGGGTCTTCTTGAGGCTTGAACTCAGGTTCTGAGACTTGGCATCAAGTACCTTTATGACTAAGCCATCCCAGCGCTCATCAGAGAGCCAGTATTTTTGTTGTGTTGGGATCTAGCCCAGTGGTGTGAGTGCTTAGCTGGTGCTCTACCACCAGGCTGCATCCCGAGCCCTCAGGAGTCAGTCTTAGCTGAGGTTTGCAGCTGGCCTAGCAGTTCTCCAGTACAGCATGAACCAGAAAGTGGCACTTGTTTGATCTCCTTTTGTTCCACGGAGGCAGCACTTAAGCTTTGAGCTCCGCTGTTGTCCAGCGTCAGTTATTTGTTTACCAGACATGCTTTAGATAGCTCTAGCCCATTTGCAAGTCACTTATTTGTACATTATGGCTTGATGTCTGGCAAAGTGTTTCTAAGTTGCCTATTATCGTAAAGTTAAGAACTCTGACAGGGGTATTAGGAATCATAATGATACAATATTTATGAGGCAAACTACCAGGTAATTTCTAGTGGTGGAAAATAGCTAGCAAGCATTTTCAAAATAAGCCTGCTCTTAAGTCATCCATTGCTAACACACGTGGGCGCAGAAGTAAGCCAGCTGTCCGGGATTAGTTTCTTAGTACTGCTGTGTTTCTGTGGGCAGCACATTTAGCCATTCTGGATTCTTGAATCTGAGGAGGCAGAATAGCTAAATTTCATGATTTAGTGTTCTGAACTTGAAAGAGTAGTTGACCATAGGTTGGTACAGACACTGATATTAGTGTGGCCAGAGGTAGGAGGGATCTTTCCTTGAATCTCCCCTTTCTGATGGTCAAGGGAAGTAAGGAAGGACAAATCCGGGCAGAAGGAGGCATAGGCTCTATCTTTTTACTCTCCATTTTCTCTTCCTCTGCCACTTACGTGTGTGTCCTTTGGTAAAACTGGTGTGGGAAATCTGGTTCCTATGTCTCTTCCTGGTCATCTTTTGTTGTGCTTTTTGTTTTAAATTGTGAAATACTCTGCAGAGTAGGATTTACCACAGTAGTTCTGACTTTCAGTGTATGAGACTATGCTGTGAAAAGCAGCACTGACCATGGCTTTTGTGTATATTAGACTCTTGACTCTCAGGGCATGGACTGAGACTTACAGAGTTTTGGACAATCCTGGTGGCCTCTGTGGGGAGCCATGACAGTACCACTACTACTGTTGCCCATTGTCTAAGAGTTCTGCCACAGAGAAGGGGATACTTGCTAATCTAAAATCATTATGTGCGTGTGCGACCCAAGTGCAAAACCGTACAGACAATCAAGATGGGAAGGAGACCCTCTGTGATCAGAGATCCTGCCCAGCTCAAGACATAAACTTTTTAGATAACAATGTGGTAATCAAGAGTAATTTGGTTTCATGATTTTTCTTTATCTTCCTATTAAATTATTTTTATTTATTTGGCATGGAGATGGGAAACATGGGCATCACAGTGAGCATGTATGGAGATCACAGGACTATTTGTGGGAGTTTAGTTCTTCCACCATGTGGGGTCTGAGAATTGAACTTAGGTCATCAGGCAGGGCAAGGAACAAGCACCTTCACTTGCAGAGACATCTTTCAAGTCCTCTGTGAGGTTCTTTTGAGGGCTAGTCTTTCTACTGTGGACCAAGAGGAGGCAGAGAGACTTGGGATCAAGAAAAAAGACATTTCTGCTCTGCCTCCAGCCTCTCACGTTACTCACAGCTCTGGGGCACATGGATTGTATTTGTCAAAATTCTGAGGTCCCCAGTTAGGTTTGCCAGAAGCAACAGGTGGGCAGAGGCTCATGTCTTCTGCCTGCAGCTGCCTTATCACCCTTATTCTATTAGTTAAATTTTGTTACCTGACCCATATTCCTCTGCATTACCGAGGTGTCCTGGGACTTGGAGCTCCCGAGCTGCTTCAGGACATTCATAGCTAGGAGAACAAAATGGCGAGGCTTTGGGGCATGACTTCATTAGGAGGCATACTGTGAAAGGTGTGAGGTTTGACTTGCACTCTGGAAGAACTGAATGAAGCAAATGTGTTGGTTACCAAAATGGGGGAATCTTTAACTGTGCCAGGAAGTAGCCATCTGTTCACTGTTGCATACAGGTGTTTTCACAGGCTCCTTCCAACCTGGAGACCACTGATGGGAAGGAGCACCAATGGGAAGGAGCACCGACGGGAAGGAGCACCGAAGGGAAGGAGCACCGACGGGAAGGAGCACCGATGGGAAGGAGCACCAAGGGGAAGGAACACTGAGGGGAAGAGGGCAGAGGGGAAGGAGCACCAATGGGAAGGAGCACTGATGGGAAGGAGCACCAAAGGGAAGGAGCACTGATGGGAAGGAGCACTGAGAGGAAGGAACACTGATGGGAAGGAGCACTGATGGGAAGCAGCACCGATGGGAAGGAGCACCAATGGGAAGGAGCACCAATGGGAAGGAGCACCAAGGGGAAGGAACACTGATGGGAAGGAGCACCAAGGGGAAGGAGCACTGATGGGAAGGAGCACTGATGGGAAGGAGCACCAAGGGGAAGGAGCACCGAGAGGAAGGAGCACCGAGGGGAAGGAGCACTGATGGGAAGGAGCACTGATGGGAAGCAGCACCGATGGGAAGGAGCACCAATGGGAAGGAGCACCGATGGGAAGGAGCACTGATGGGAAGAAGCACTGATGGGAAGGAGGACTGAGGGGAAGGAGCACCGATGGGAAGGAGCTTAGGAAAGAATAGATGCAGAAGCCTTTGGATAGCTCGAATACCGTGAAGATTTTTAGGGGTGAAGTCATGTCTCTTTTATAGCTTCCAATGACCTAGGTTACCAACATCTTGGCAGCATCTGTGGCATCTGGGCACAGTGGTTGTTACAACATGTCATGAATGTGACTCCCGGAACTGGAAGGAGAAATCAAACTATGTGGCTTAACTGTGAGGGAAGACATGTTTCCTAAGGAGTACTGGGGAGCCCCATAAAAGGAAGAACAGTTCAGATTCACTCTGTATTCTAGTGCTGTAAACACAACTCCATCATGGGGTCTCTATAGTTCAGCTACTGAGTGGGGTTAGTAACTGTGTGTTCTTAGAAAGGATTCAACGACTTTAAGTTGTTAAAATAAACATAAAATATAGGACAGAATAGGCTCTCAGTAGAGCACATGTGAAGCACTTAGGTCTGAATCAATGGCTCTCAGTTTGCCTAATGCCAAAACCCTTTAATACAGTTCCTCATGTTGTGGTGACCCCCAACCATAAAATTATTTTCACAGTCACTTCATAACTAATTGTGACTTGTAACATAAATATTCAGGATATCTGTAACACCCCCCCTAAAGGGGGCATGACCCACAGGTTGAGAACCACTGGTCTAGAATATCTTTGTTCCACTGCACAGGAGACATCCTGTAAGGTTCTCTGGGCTCTGCTTTCCTGAAGAGCATTCCCTTAGTCACTGAAGTTGCATGCTTGAAACACAAAGGACCTTTTCGGCTTCAGCTTTGGATCTCTGTTCCGTACCCCTGGGAATGAAACTACTTTTTGGTATGTGTTTATTGTTGTGGTTCTGATTATTATTAATTTGCCATCAAAAGAAAGTGTATCCTTAATCAGTAAGTTTCTGTATCTCATCGCACATATTTCCAAATCAAAGCATTGGAACGCATCGCTCAGCCTGCTGGCAAAGCACGCCTTTTAGTTTCGTTTGTTGAGCTCATGCAGAAAAATCTTCCCCATGGCCTGACTCCCTAATAATGTTCGGGGGTTGAACTTAGGCTCAGATTGTTACATCTGGTTATAGAGTTAGCAAATGGATCAGAAGGAAAAGGAGGATAAAGGGGAAAATTCTAGCCCCCCCTGTATTTTTTTTCCCTTCTTTTTCTCAGTGTGAAGTCATTTGATTTGCTTTTAGCCCATACCAAGTCTTCAGAAGTTGAGCCAGGCAGATGGTGAGGTTATAGCTTGGGCAAAATGTGTTCTAATGTTATCAACTTTAAAGGAGCACATGAGGCAGAGAGGAAAGATGGTTTGTGGTATTTTTGTTTATTAAATTTGATGGTTGGATTATGACATTTATATTTATTAAATGTACAGAATCCCATCCATCATGGTTGACAGCAAGAACATGTTCTGTGTGGTTGGCATAGCTGTCTCTTCCTGCAAAGAGATCTAACATTTATTCTTATTTGGGAGGCAAAAAAGAGGTGGGCTGAGAAGGAGATCCACCCTTCAATGCCACCGCCCTGGGGGACTGGGTCTATGAGATATAAGTGTTATTGTGTTTGATTCTGTCATGTTACACTGCTTTCGCCTTGTCTGGGCTGTGAATTGGTTTCATGATACTACAGATGGAACACTGGGCTGCAGAAGTGTAGCAGATCCAGTAAACTTGGCACATGAAAAGAGATAGGGCTGTCAGCCTAGTCCCATCGAGACCCTGTCATTGGCTATGGCTGAAACAATGCTGCCCTGGCTTTGTGTTGGGCTAGATCACACCAAAAACTGGTCTCCTAATTCCTGCTCTGCATTTTATCACCTACCAGATGTGAGCCTCTGGAGTATTTCATTAGAATACCAGGTGAGCTGATGATAGGACAGCACTCCAGCTGCCTTCCACCAGAGCTGGTTCTGTGTGGAAGAGGAGACAAGACCTGGCAAGACATAGGGGCAAAGCGAAGGCATTCCCGCCTTTTCCCGTCAGCCTCTGGGCACAAGAGGAGGCATGTTTGCTTGGGGGATCTTTTATGGATCTTTTCACAAGTATAACCTCAAGATGTTTTCACAGTCACTGTGCAACTGAATGAGACACATGGGTTCAATCTCTGGCCACATATGCTTCCAAAAATAAAAATCTAGGCTTGAGCAAACCCTGTCTATTCAGGAACTGGTTAACCCTCCAACACTGCCTGTAAAATCTGGAAAGCTTCGAATAGTATTTAAGATATTAACCTATAGGACTTAATGCCTCCTGTTTCCTCTCATGGTTAATGCTGAGCTCTAATTTCAATAATTAGTCTCTTAGTTGACATTTCCTAAAGTATCAAAGAACACACACCTACAGTGAATGACTAGGAAGGGTGTAAGCAATTAACACATAAAATTTGCTGGCCAGGAATTTTCTTCCTTGGGTTGACTTAGAACCCAGGAAATAGTTTACAAGGACCCCAGGTACTAGAAGTTACTCTCTGGGCACCTTTGAGGTATAGCACTAGTCTGTGCATTATGAGGGCTATTAAACAAAGGTAAATGGCCATCCATCTCCAGAGACTTTAAACAAAAAACGCGGAAAGCCAGACCTCTATGAAGAGGCCCTACTTCCTGCTAGATAGTGTGTGCATCTGATTACACAAATGGACCATAAACATTTCTAGGGATGGGAGAGAGTGCAGGTCTGGGCATTAACTAGGCAAAGGTCATGAGTGAATTCTTCACCCAGCCCAGTGGCTCTGAGGCAGCCCATGGTCACAGTAGCCCTTGCTGCCCTGAAATCCACCCAACTGCTCTGCTGTCCACATGTGTAGGACTCATGAATGGGGCGATACTATTGAGTATCTCTCTCCATCTTCTCCTCCCATCTCCTATTTCTTCCCTTCTTGAATAAGAGTAATAATATAAGACATTGCCACTGTGATTCTATTTATGACAACTTTATTATAATTGTTATTTGAATGCCATAAATTTGCCGTGTCCAGCCCATAACCTGTGACTCACATGCAACTGCTGACAGCTGTGAATATGGCCCAACACAAAATCATAGTTACTTCAAAATTTAAGAGATTATTGTTTTGGTTACTTTTGGTAACTCAGTTTCATAATTCTCAAATGTGAACATTGTAGATTGCAATTCTGTGTTGCGATGTCAGAAAGATGTGAACTAAATATTGCGAGCATCTACTCTGGGATGGATACATACTTATATCCCAAACATATCTCAAACACCTGCATAAATACAAACATGTCTAGCCTACACCTATGTATATAGGTTATATTGTGTGTGTGTGTGAGTGTGTGTGTGTGTGTGTGAGTGTTCGTTCTCTCATTTGATTCTAATAAGTCATACAGACATGATATAACCACTTCTCTAAGATATGTAAAGATTTGATTGAATGAATAAATAAACATGTAAAACTCAGATTAAAACTCCAGCTTTTTCTTGTGGCCATAAAGCAAGCAGGAGGCTAGAACAGGATTCTCACCTTGCTCCCGAGGCTCCAAAGTCTATTTTGCTGAGCAGGGAGTGAGAGAATCAACAGTTCGGGTCTTCATCCTTCCACCCAAGTGTTCTGTTGCAGATGAAAACAGCTGTGGATCTCCTAGCATTCCCATCTTGTATCAGAGCAGTGACCGTGGGGCAGAGTTTAGGAAACCAGCAGGGAGCTCATCTTACCCTGGAAATGATTTACAACCCATTCGAGGTCAGGGGACAGAGGGGCTGTGGGTATGGATGCAGAGATAAGCATTGTCAACCCAACATCTGTCTTGAGATCTTTGATCTGTGTTTGCCTCTTGCTGTCACTAGACTCCTGAAACAGAGCTTTCAAGATTCTGCAGGTTGAGATATCCCAATTCCACACTCGGGGAGGGAACTGCTATTTTATTGCCCCAATTAACTGCTTTATTTGTTTATAAATTCTTCCCTTTTCTGTTTTATGATGCAGTTGTGGTGCGTTTAATGGAAGCCTAAGATTGAGGCTGGCAAGCTGGCTGTATGTCCCATTTGCAAAGCTTATAAATGGTTTGGGTCCAGAATGTTTGCAGCTTTTTCCAAAAATATTTGCTTTCTCTAAAAAGCAACAGCTGTTGGAAAATGGATGGAAAGTTTTGTTTTGTTTTCTTCTTTGCCCCAGAGGAGAACAGCCATTGGCTTTCACTGTGGAGTGTGCAGCGTTTTATTTAATGCTTTCATTCCTTTGGAGAGTTTGGCTGTTAGATAACAGAGGAAACAGCATGTTAAATCATGCTGAAAGTCACAAAGTTGGGTATGAATTTCAAAACTCACGCAAAAAAGCCAGGAAATCTCTTTTTAAAATTTCTCATGAAAAAAAAATTTTTTTTGACTTCTGTGAAAAGATGGGTAAGTTTAAACATTTTAATTCCCGTGGATATATCTGTAGTATTCTGCAGCTTACAAATACACAGATTTAAGTCGGCACTTCACTAAAGTTCTGCCAACGGGCTCGAGGGCCGTGGTTTTCCCTGTTATGCATGATTCAAGTAAGACCCAGACGAACTTGCCTGGAGACAGCAGCACTGCTGTGGCAGTCAGGATTTAAACAGAGGTTTGGAAAAACTAACTCACGGCCGTAGCAAAGCGTATGGAGCCATTATCAAGTGGAGGGCAGTGAGACAAAGCAATGTCTGCCCCTGTCAGGTGTTGTCTATAAAGACATCCACCTGTTTGAGAGTGAATGTCTTGACTGAAATGACCTCAAATGATGGCACATGCTCACTTGCTCAAGCTCTGGCTTCCAGGTGGGACCTGGGAGGCCTGCAGAAGTCAAGGCAGTGCATCCCATCAGCACCATGCTGGCCTCCAAGTAGGACAGGAAGCTGGGCGCTAGGGAGAGCAAAATGCAGTAATAGAGTATTTGTCCAACAGGGAAAGGGTGGGCCAGATTGAACACAGTAGGCCAAAGTAAGGCTTGATTCCTCCTGTGCCTTCAAAATATCACCCCAAAGGGTAGGGAATGAAAATTAGAGGATGCAGTTTTCCAATTTTAGTGAATATAAGAATCCTGAGAACTCTAATGAACAATGTGCACCCCAAGGCCTGAGATTGTGACTTCATACACATTTTAGCACTTTGCAAAAGCAAGGGTGAGCCTGTAGCAAAGTGGCCTGGATGGTATCAAAATAACAGCTGTTATGTTTTTCTGTAAAGAAAGTCATAGCAAAATAACTGACCCACATCACTCATCACAGAACATCCACACTGTCACTTTTTGCAAAGAAATACAGCAAGATGAGGTTAGGGTCCTGAAGGCCATCATCCCTGGTTTTGGCAAAACAGGAAGTCTTAAATGGAGTGCAGGGGGCTGAGTTTTCATCAAGCCCTTCCACAGTTCTACCTTGTTTTGGACCTTGATCTAAGGAGCTTGGGGGTGAGGGGAATCTCTGTTCCGTGGGGGTCACCCTTCCTCTGAGCTCTGTGAAAGTCTCCAGAGCCTCCAGGCCAATGGTTCTCAACCTGTGGGTCATGATCCCATGGGGAAGTAACCTATTAGATTTCCTGCATATCAGATATTTGCTTTACAATCCATTACAGTAGAAAAATTACAGTTGTGAAACAGCAACAAAAACAAGGTTATGGTTGGGGGTCACCACAAGGTGAGGACCTATATCACAGGGTGGCGGCGTTAGGAAGGTTAGGAACCGCTGCTGCAGGCCATGGCAACCTCTACTTCCAGCAGCTCCCAGGCTTCTGAAGGGCAGTGGTCTGGGCAGCTGCCAAATCACTGCGTTGTGCCTTTGCTTTGGCTCATAGTGGCAGGCATTGGTGGGTGTCCATGTGCAGACAAACGGAAATTCAGTATGCGCTAGGGACAGCAGAGAGCCAGAGGCAGGGTGAGCTGCTTAGAGCTGTTAGCTTGTGTGGAAAGCCTGCCAGCTGTCTTCAAATGAGAAGTGAAGGGTTGGTGACAGGAAGGGGAAGGGAAGGAAACTCTATGGATTCTAGACAGATAACAAAATTGAAATTGCATCTTATATCTCTCTTTATGCATACATACATATGTGTGTGTACATATACATACATACACATATACGTATATATGTGTATGTATATACACATATATACGTATATGTGTATGTATGTGCATATGTATGTGTATGTGTATATGTATATGTATTCCAGGGAAAAGATGAATGTGAAATGAAAGAGTCAGAGGCAAAGAGAATGAATATGATTTGGAGGCCAGATTGATTGACAGGATGACTACCTGGATTGAGAAAGCTTGGCGGGCGGGGCTTACATGAAGTGATAGGATGTATCGTGGCAGGGTGAGGTGTGTCCTCTGCCTCTCCACAGGAAGGAAGTTGCAATGTTATGGAATGGTAGACTGTCGATAGCACAGGAGATCCTTTGGATTTATTATGCATTGCCAGTACTCAATGTTTGGCTGGGACAGGTTTAAAACTTTACATGAATTTTACCACCATAGAAAATAGAAACCCACAGTGTACACCATATCCAACTAACTTGCACCCTGGCTTCCTGCTCTGCCCCCACCCACTTCACTCACCCTATACTTCCAAGTACTGTTATTCTAGTGTGAGTTAGAAAATACTTGGCCAGAGGTGGGAACCTGTGCCCATCCTTAGACCATCACTGCCATGACCCAAGGAGACTTGATGCCTCTCTTTGAAGTTCATTTTTTTTCACCTGTAAGAAGTAACTGCTATAATTCCTGTCTCTATCCCTGCCCACCTGACTCTCTGGAGTTACGTATTCAGGCTGCTTTCTAAAGATGTGTTAATCTTTCCATGAAGGCAAAATAAAAGGTCACTACCCTGAGCAAGTAGGGCTTTATCAGACTCTAACAGGCAGGTGACTTCTGTCTCTCCACTCTGTTAATGCTGCCACCGCCAAGTCCGCAGATGGTACAATTCACAGGAGGGGTAATCTCAAAGTTTTGGTGGCCAGAAGTCTGAGATCAAGGTGTGGTCAGGGATGGGTTCTTCTGAAGCCTCTTTCCTGGGCTTGTGGATGGCTGTGTTCTCTGTTTTCACTTGCTCTTCTTTCTGTATCTGTCTATTTTAAGCGTACCAGTCACATTTGATGAGAACCACCTTTGTTAGATCTGTAAAGACCTCCTTCTCAATTACTCATATTGTGAGGGTAGGATTTTAACTTTTAAGTTTGAAAGGAACAGCCTGCAACAGGGACTCCAGGCCAGGGACTCTTTAGAAACTTAGGAAACATCAGCTGGCCTGGCTGGAGTCCCAGATTAGATGAGCAAAGACGAAAATCTGTGGGCTGGAGGGCCTTGCAAACTCCAGGGATTTTTGAGTATGGAAAGTTCCTCATGCAGGACACCTATCCACCAGGAACATGGATAAACAGGAGTGTGCAAAGATGAGTCTGCGAGAAAATCACAAAATAAAGCAGCAAAGAGTTTTCACTTCCCCAGTGAAGATAGCAATGAACCCCAAAGCAGTTTCCTTTAGGGCCTCTCCATTACATCACATGGAAGAGAACCAGGTCATACAGCCATTGCCGTGTGATCTGTGCCAGTAGGTGAGCTGGCAGGGAGAACTGGGCCGTTTCACATAAATCCTACTTTGAGCAGATGCAGAAGCAGGAGGCCGAAGGAAAAATTCACGATGCACTTCCGCTTATCCCCATGGGTGCTTTTTCATGGCTTAAGGAGGAGCAAGAAGGATTCCTTCCCCACACCACTGTGAAAGAGTACTTACAAATTATGTTTTCTCATTGTTTGGACAGTAAAAGCAAGTAATGACTCTCGCACCACATAGCTCTGCTTTTTATTGCCCCAGTAAGCGATCTGTCTCCTCAGGTATGCTCTCTGCTGTCCAGAGGGCTGGAGAGAGCTGCTCACACACACACACACACACACACACACACACACACGGGCTCTGCTGTACAGGTCTGCATGCAGAATGTGCCTCCTGCTGCTTCTCATGCCCTGTCATGACCAAAAGTCCACTGATATCATCTTCCTCCTACTGGAAGAAGACGTCAAAGAAGACAGCGAATGTCGCATTGGGCTCTTCAGACCAACCAGATGTATTTATACATCTTCCTCATGAAAATATTCCCCATTAATAGCTAAAACTCACCTTTAAGCACCCATGTACAAGCAAGAGCACAGATATAAACAGAGACACAGATATATGCAAACACACATGCATAAGGTAGAGCCACACAAAGACACAGACACATACAAAGACATATAGATACATACACACAGCTGATAAATGCACACACATAAAGACACAGATATACACACACGTATATACACACTCAAAAAGAAAACTGGGTTTTTTTTGTACATTTGTGTGTTTACTTATTATGACCATTAGTTTTGACTCCTTAGTGACAGTCAAAAGCTCCAAATTAATTTATTCTGTCACCATCTGTAACAAACGATGCAGAGTCTAGTGATAAACAATGCAAGTGTAATCCCACTGTGTGCATTGAGAGATGCCATGCAGGCCCCTGGCCCTAAAATCAAAGGCTTGGAGGGTAAAGGGAAGACTCTCATTTTTTTTTCTGGCTTCTGAAGGCTACATCCATTCTCTGGCTCTTCCGCCTCCCTCCCTATGAATTTCTCTCATAGGCACCGGAATACTTGGCCAGGCTCTGCCTGCTGAACAGCTAACAAGCTAACTTGTCCTGTTGCGCACACAGTGTTTAGCACAAAGCTTGGAATACAGAAAGTTTCAGGAGTGTTTGTCAGATTAACCAATGCACTCACTACAGGAAGGCACCAATTCACTGTTTTCAGTCTAGTCTCGAAGTATGAGTGAAGCCTGACTGACACACCAGAGGTCGAGCAGAAACCTGAAGGTGGTTTCTTTCCCAAAGTTTAAAAATTGGGATAAGAGCAGGGTTTCTTTGTAAAAAAAAAAAAAACCCACGAGTTAGATGTATCCTACATATTTAACAATATTGAATAATGACTTTTCAAGTCGTTACTGGACTTGACAATGGTGAAGCTGAGGTATAAGGTAGCACTCAGTTAAGTACTCTGACTTTGGAAATAGAATGCTTGGTGCTGGGTCCTTAAGGAAGGAGCTGTGATGGGAGATGTCATTCTGTAAATATGTTTCTCTTATTGGTTAATGAATAAAGCACTGTTGGCAAATAGAAAAGCAAGATAGGCAAGACTAGGAGACAAGGAGGTTTCTTGGAGATGTAGTAGAGGACTCAAGATGTAGAGACGTGAGAGAGCAGAGGTCCAGACTCTCCCTCTGGTAAGTCAAGACTACGTGGAAACACTTAGATTGATAGAAATGGGTTAATATTTATGACAAGAAGCACTAGTAACTGGCCAACAGCTTTATATCTAATACAACATCTCTGTGTGTTATTTGGGGGCTGACATGGCTGTGGGGACAGGCTGGTGGTAAAACTGCTCGTAACAAGAGCTGTGTGGTTTAGGGCAAGGTTTTATCTTTAAAGATGATGACTAATGAGTCTACTTGACAATTGGTACAGGTCATGGCCCAGGTCTTCTCAATGCAGCAATGGTGTCCTCAGTGCCCCTGGTGTGATGTGGCGATCTTTTTCAAAATGTAAATATGCAATGATTGTGTGTGTGTGAGTGTGTGTGTGTGTGTGAGTGTGTGTGTGTGTGTGTGTGTGAGTGTGTGTGTGTGAGTGTGTGTGAGTGTGTGTGTGTGTGTTGTGAGTGTGTGTGTGTGAGTGTGTGTGTGTGTGTGTGTGTGTGTGTGTGTGAGTGTGTGTGTGTGTGTGTGAGAGAGAGAGAGAGAGAGAGAGAGAGGGAGGGAGGGAGGGAGGGAGGGAGGGAGAGGGAGGGAGGGAGGGAGGGAGGGAGGGAAGGAGGGTCGATCTCCAGGTAGTACAATCAGGAAATAATCTTGTTTGCCATCTTGTATCTTACCATGGCTATGTGAGATCTCCACCATGTAGCTGATATTCTAGGCCACTTCAAACTTTTAAAACTCATGCTTGGGTATTTGAATAGTCTCATGCTCGTGTATTAGATGCTCCAGTCAAATGAAAATTGGAATTTCCATCTTTTATCCACTTCAGCTATCACCTCCCACCACCTGAGCCCAGACACTTGATCCTGAAGATGGGCACTGTGGAAATGGATTGACAGCTAATTTTGTCCTCCAGATTCAGACTCCACTGTATGACGCTGCCTGGAATTTTACCACAGGTGACAGATGAGAGGGCAACGGAAGACCTGTTTGCTGGAGGTGGTACAGACTTGCTGCCAGTGGCTTCCCTGTGACATACTCAAGTTGGCTTTCTTCTGGGAAATTTTCTGTGCCCTTTGAGATGCCCACCACCCATCAGAGACTCCCTTATCCAGGTTCTTGGTTCTAGGACTTTGAATGAATTCTCATTGTCTTTCAACTGTTTGTCCCAACTGATGCTGTTGGGGTTTATTTTCATCATCAGGCAGAGCATACATAGCCAGGGTCCATTCAGAATGACTCTAACCCCACTACTTTCTGGGATAACATTTATGCCATCAATGAAAGCTCATGTACAAATGTGCAGGCAAAACATGCACATAAATAAAATGACAAGTCTAAGATTTTTAAAGTAAAAAGATGCTATTTTCTACTCAAGAGGAGAAATTAAAAGTGCTAAGTAAGATGGTCATAGTTCAAAATTATAAAGCATTTACCTGTAGCTTAAAAAGAAATTGAAAACAGACAAAAACAAAAACAAACAAACCAAAAAACCCTGTATCTTTTTTTCTTGATTTCTTGTTAATGTGTGGTTTAAAAACATATGTCCTCTATAAATTCCCATGCTGAAATCCCAGCTTCTGAGGTGACATTAGTATGAGGGGACGTTCTTGGGAGGTAGTTAGATCATGAGGGTAGAGTCCTTGTAAGGGGATGCTTCCTTAACAACAAGGGATGTTGGTGTCATTGTGTGTGACTATCTGCCATTTGTGTGCTTTCTTTGAAGAAGATTTAAATCTTTGATAACTTTTAAAGTTGACTTCCTTATGTGTCAATAAGAACTCATCATCTGTTCCAGAGAAACAACCCTAAGAATATAAATGGAGGTATTTATGATTCTCTTTTTTCTGGGTAGGTGTTTTTTTTTTTCTTCCTGGGATTTGCTTGTTTGTTTGTTTCTGATTTTTGAAACAGGGGTTCTCTGTGTAGCTCTGGCTGTCCTGGAATTCACTCACTCTGTAGACAAGGCTGGCCTCTAACTTAGAGATCTGTTTGCCTCTGCCTCCTAAGTGCTGGAATTAAGTGTGTGCCACCACTGCAGAGCTGGGTTTTTACTTTTCAGTGGCAAAAGTTTTTGTTGTAGTTATCCCACAGAGCACACGCACACACACACACACACACACACACACACACACACACACACACACAGAGAGAGAGAGAGAGAGAGAGAGAGAGAGAGAGAGAGAGAAGGTTCAAGGTTTATTACTCACACACTCACACAATGGGACTTTCTGAGGAGAACAGGGCAGGCTCCCAAGCAGATCCAAAAATGTCATAGGAGACTGGGGAAGAGCCTGACATGGCTTTTGCTGTGACTGGGGAATAGGGCTGGAGTGAGGGTTCCTGTGACTGAGTGCTGGAACTTGCATGCTTTGAACTTCCCCTTGGCAACAAAGGTGGGAGCACCTGGGTTTTCTTATCAGCTGGCCCAGATGCAGGGCAGAGGGGAAGGGGAAGTGGAAGGGCTGGAAAGCTGTCAGCAGCCACGGTTACCAGCAAAATACAATTAGAATCTTCATTGTACTTTCACATTCATGGAAGCCAGTCTGGCCTTGTTGTTATTTTGCTGCTCACTGACTTTTTGTCTAAGAAATATTTTCCTAATCCCAAATAAAGACTGTTTTCTTCAAGTAGGTTCTAGATGCTATTGCTAAGTCCGTGATCTGTTTTGCATGGATTGTTGTATAGGATTTGAGGTCTGGGATTTTTTTTTTTTTTTTTTGTATTTTCATGGATTCTATCACCTCTTCCAGGACTGCTAAGTGAGTGACACCAATTTCTACAAAAATCAAAAAGTCTTGCTAATATCTGATAGAAATTATGAATCTATAGATTAATCTAGGAAGAACTGGTATCTTAACATTTTATCTAATGAAGTGAAGGCAGTTCATCTATATATTAGGTACATTTCTCATTTCTTTAAAATGTGCTGGAATTTTCAGCATAAGGATTTTACACTTACTGAGTTTGTCCCTGAGATTTTTTTTTTTATTGTGCGTATGTTCATGTATGTGTGTACAGACACAGGCACATGCATACATGTGCATGCATGCAGGTGTCCTCCTCAATACTCCACTGCCTTGTTTGCTTGTGTGTCTTTGAGACAGAGTCTCCCACTGAACCTGGAGCTTGCTGACATGACCAGACTGTCCAGGGCTGGTTGGGCCCCACCTAACAAAGGCTAATAAATGACCCTGCTGAATCAAAAATTTTCAGCTCACATAAAACCATCCCAGAAGGAAATTCCAGGCTACTTGGGAATGAAGAAATATCCAGTACTCCAGCAAGCAAAGTTCTGGTAGATGAGCAAAGGAATCGGGGAGTGTGACCTCCAATTAGGAGAGAATCCCATCAGTTATAAGTGTATTAAGAAATGATATAGACCAGTGGTTCTCAACCTGTGGGCCACAACCCCTTTGGAAAACTTTTATCTTCAAAAAATGTTTACATTACAATTCATAACAGTAGCAAAATACAGTTATGACTATCAGTGAAAGGACTGTACTAAAGGGTCCTAGCATTAGGAAGGTTGAGAATCACTGAAATAGACGGTAGCATTAGTGGACCAGCGTGCTTTAAAGGTGCCCATAGTTGTATTCTGTATCTTTGAGAAACAGAGGAAAGGTGACAAATACCAAGTACGGACATAATGTTTTAAAAGGGAGGAGGAGGGACCTAAATTTAACTGCTAATGATGAAAATGACAGTGTCTGGAATAGAAAAATTGACTCCATAGAATTAATGACAGATTAAACATTAGGAAGAAAAAGCAGTGAAATTCATAGATTAGAAATTGCTGAGGAAATCAAACAGAGATGGCACCGTGCACTCACAGGGCAACTCAAGGCTCCTAATGGGGAAGAACACAGAGACGTGAGCAAGAGGGACCCCAAAGCATGGGGAAACTCTGAGGGTGGTAGGAGAATTTTTTTAATGGTCGTGGTTATGTAAGAGTGCACACATAAGTACACACATGCACATGTATATGTATGAGAAATGTGCTGTGCATTTCTTTGTTACAGCAACACACGGTATCCTGTAAATGTATGGTTTATTGTGTGTCAGTGATACCTCAATAAAAGCTGATTATTTGTTGCCAGTACAGTACATGGAACTTCAACCCAGTTTTGGTAACAGGCTAAAATTTTGTATGATCTGAAGAGACTAGATGATGGTTGATTTTTTTTTTTAATGTAGCAACCTGACATCCCCCAACTTCATAAAAGTCAGGCTTTCTAACAATGCCTACTGTTGTTCCTAGTGTTGTGGCTGTGATTAAAATTAGCGACATCCAAATGAGATGCAAAGATTTATGTCAGAGCTATGCAAACGGTGAAGTACCCTATAAATTAATTTAATAACTACGCAGGAAAGAAACATATCTGAGTCCTCTGCTGGAGCACGTGGGTTTCCCTATGGAAGATCAAGGTCCACCGACTAAGGCCGGCATCTCACGGACACACTAATGCACACAGGAGTCCACCATACCCAAGGGCCAGCCGCCCATCCTCCTCCAACAATTGCAGGAAATGGATGCAGCTCCCTTTCCTCAGAGCTCGTGTGCCAGCTCCCCTGTGGGGAAACCCCTGTATCCTGTCTGCTCGATATTTGATGCTTGGTGATAGCAGGCCTGCATTCTCCAGGAGCTGGACGTGAGCTGTTCAGCACAGAGGTATTTATAGGTTCTCTGGAAATGCCTGCAGAAAGCCCCCTGGAGTCTAGCTGGGGTGCTTAGCTGTCAGTGCTGCGAAGTGCCTGGCCTTATCCATGCTGCTTGAGAAAGGTGGGATTCTTCTACAGAGTCTGGCTTATCATCCAGGCTTTCAAACTTACACCTGCCTGTGAAAGCCCCTTTCCACCCACTGGCCCGGATATCACTCTCTTCAGTTTCCCACCACAGAAGCAATTGTATATGCTACTCATCCTTATGAGGAATTGTTATTCAGTCTTGGTGAAGTTATTGAGGCCCTCTGTAGGCTGCCAACAGCAGAGGATTCGACTAGATCATGAATTGGATGTGGTGAAATCCATACATTTGTATCGCATTGTTCTCTTAGAAGTATGAGCAAATATTATTTCATATGGTCATCACATTTTCTTTGAGTCTTGTCAGACATTTGATGTGCCTCCGAGATTTGTCTAGCTTTGTCTAGCTTTGTCTTGCTTTGTCGATGACACTGCGAAAGGCAAGGGTCCTAGAAAGTCCCTGGAGGCATTAGGGAATGTCACATACATTCTATTTGTCCTGCAGGCTCTGATTTCTCCTCATAGGGAGCTCATCTTTGCTCCAAATGTCTTTAACAACATAGAGAGTTTAAGAATGGGTGAACTCATTTTCTCAGAGCCAGGAATTATTCAGACTTCAAGGTTTCTGGCATTTAAAGGGGATTTTTGGTTTCTGCATCAGGTCACCCATGACACAGGGCAACTTCTGTTTTTGAGTGGGATAAAAATGCTTTTAAGAGGCATATTGAAAGGCCTCAGAAGATTCCGTGAACATCAAATAGTTTTTAAAAGACAACATTTGATGGTTTAATTATAACAAAATAGGAAACATGCAGATTAAATTGACCCTAAAACACACATGGTTTTTAAAAATTAAAGGCGAGGAATTTTAACAAAATACATTTTTGGGGGAATCTAAAACACATGAACAAAACCAAGAGGACTGATGGATTAAAAAACCCAGCAGCTGGCCTAAGGTGATCTGCCATACAGTAATCCAAGGAGATCCCAGGATGCTTCTCTGTGAATCTGGGCTTTCTTACCAATTGAGATCCCATTTTCCAACTCAGTTTTGCCTCTGAAGATGAATAAACACACCAAATCATTTGTACAATAGGTTAGTTATATAAAATAGGTTTTGTTTGATGTAATAGGTTTTGTTTGTTTTGGTTTTTGTTTTGTTTTTTATTCTAACTAAAATTATGTTTTTTAAATTTTTTTTTTTTTTTTTTTTTTTTTTACAAAAAACAGGTCAGTTTTTAAGGAGCTGAACTTTTACCTTAAGGTATTTGATAATTTTCAGTCTGCTTAGCTTCTTCCTTGTTAAGGGATGCGGTTGTTACTCTGAGTTATAGAATTAAGAAACTTCAATGCTTGTATTATCAGGATACTGTGGTTGTCTCCTTTATTCTATTGTAGAAGCCCTCAATCCAATAACTAGTTTAGGCTGACAGACATCTGTCTGCCTTGGGGTCAAGCCAGTGACTCTTCTTCTCAGAGAGACCCTTTGCGGAGTACTGTTAGGCCTACCCAGCATATAAGGAACTTTGTCAATTTACCTTGCTTCTGTGTTGGGTAGGGTTTGTGTATCCTTTTGTCATTGTGCAAATTTACTTGTGGGGATCTTGAATGATGACATGAAGGTACATGTCTGTAGAGGAGTTTGATCTTGGCCTGGGGCTTGTGGGCAGCCCATGAGTGCTTCCAATTGAATTCAGTTTGGGGTTCTGGGAACCTACAAATCTAGGTGCCAATCTACAGGAGGGTTGGCCTGCTGTAGTGTCTTGTGGGTAGAGTTTTGCTTCCTCCTATGTTGTCATCTTTTTTCTTCACTTGAATGGTAATTGGAGACCTGGTCAATTTCTGAGTGACACACTCTGAGAGCAGTCTTTTGGCCTCATCTAACATGGAGAAAGGTTTTCTTTGGTGTCTGCGTATTTTATTACGAGAACAACAAGATTTAGCAAATGTGGGGCTGGAGAGATGACTCAGTGGTTAAGAACATTCACTGTTCTTCCACAGGACCTGAATTTTGTTCCCCACACCCATGGCTCAAACTTGTCTCTAACTCCAGCTCCAGGCATCTGATGCCTCTGATGTCCATAGGCAACTGCACTGATGCACATACCCATACACAGATATATATACCTGAATATAATTAAAAACAATGAAAATCAACATATATATATATATATATTATTTAGCAATTGTTAAAAATAATTGAACTCATAGTGCTCAGGTGTTAATTTTCTCTATTATTCCCCTCTGCTTTTTAGACTTGTGCCTGGGAAATCCTCACATCCTTGTTAGACTATGGATGTTTCACTGTGTTAAAATATGGACATTTTATGAGATGTTTTTAGTTAACACAGATACTTTCAGTTGGCTTCTACAAGAAGTTTTAAAAACAAAACCCTTCTTATATCATGCCCTTTCTGGAAACAGAACTTCTTCTGATATAAAGTTGACTTTAGCCGACAGTCAATGGCATGCTACTGTATGACACTGAACGAAGTCAGAGCCTCAAAGTTCAGAAGGGGGAGGTCACTCTCTGCTTTCCATGAGTAGTGGCAATGTATGTCCTGATGTTTTTCATTAATAAAATCCTGTATTAGGGACTTTATGAGAGTCCTGTCATCTCAGCCTTATATTAGGTACTTTATACATTCATATGCAGTTCCTAATTCTAAAGAATTTAGGATGCTATCTATTTTAAAGACAACTTAATTGGCCTTTAACTTGAGGGAAAATAAGCAATATGTTTTTGAAAGTGAGTCATATGATGTCATTAATTTGTCTTCAGTACAAACTAACTCTAAGTTGAGTAAAATAGAATTCTTTCTCTTGATAGAGAATATCCTCACTATATCTCTCCTCAGAAGGCAGTCCAGCCTCTCATGGAGTGATTATAGGCTCAAGGTGGACACCAGCCACTGAAACCTCCGGAGTCAAAGGGATTCCTGTTAGTAAAGTCACAAAGTAATGACATGTATGCTGTGTGAAGCCTTTCTGGAGCCGGAGAATTGTTGTAGGGTGGTGATGACCAGCGTGAGAGAAAGGGAATCGGAATACAGAAGGAGTGTGAATCTACATCTGTTTCTAACAGCCAGGCAGGTTCTGTAATAAACAGAAGGAGGAGGAAGGACAGGGTGAATACACAAGGGATGCTCTTCTTTTCCAGCCTGTTCTTTAGGGAGCATTTGCCACCCCATGGCTTTGGGAAGAGCTTCTTGACTTGCTGGAGATAGGTTATGCCTTCCCTGAAATCAATAACCCAGGTAAAAATATTGACTTTGGACAGCTAAAATCTGAAATAGGACAGTGCCATTGAAGACAACATTAAATTGAAAGAGAGGAGAAGGGAGTTGTAGCCTTTCATATTTTTTTTAGTTCAGAAATTCTTTTAATCCTGAAATGATAATTCATTTAAGCAAGTTTCTCTTATCTTAGTCCAATATGGCTTCACATAATAAAAATGGTATTTCTTCATCACAATTCTTTTTATGAATTGATATAGGATAAGACTTGAGTATTTGGCTTGATGATTTTCTTAAAGAAGAAAAGCATCACGGAATAAATCCACATCCCTATAAAACTTGCATAAATATTGCCATTTGGGTCAGGTTTAGGGGATGTCTAATAAAGAATCTAATGAACTGAATGATACACAGAAGACTTGAGTAGATAACTCTATTGAATATGATTAGAAAGCCCCCAGTATCTCTACAGCACAATCCACTGTATAAGAAATGTAGATTAAAAACCACAGTAACATCAAAACTCATCTTTTGTCACAGATAATAGGAACACAATTGGTCAGTTGCTTTCTTTTTTCTTTCTTTCTTCCTTCCTCTTTCTTTCTTTCTTCTTTTAAATAACATTTTGTTGATTTTTTGTGGATTTCACATTATGCTCCCCAAACTCACTCATCTGCCCTTCCTTTGTATCTGCCCTTTGCCCTTGCAACCTCCTCCAAAAAATTTTTTGTTGTAGCAGCTGTAGTGTGCCAGTGTGTCATCAGCCAGTAAACCCTTTAGTCCATACATCTTTACTTTCAAATGTTCGTTGTAGTGAGTCATTGGTTCAGTTGAGGCCTCTGGCTTCTGTTACCCTATCACTACTGGATCCTCACTGGACCTTCTCTTGGATATCCTGTTGCTGCCCTGTGTGGTGGAGAGCCTGCAGTTTTCGATCTGCAGGACTGGCCCCTTCATGTGTTCTAGCAGTTCATAGATGGGGTGGATGTTGGAGTGGTCCAACTCTGGAGCTGGGAGGTAGCTGAGTTGGTCATTCACCAACTCTGCTGCATCCTCACCATGAAGTTGAGTTCTCCAGCATGACCCTGGCTAGCTCTCTCAGTGCCTCAGGCAGCAAGTGGTGGGCCAGTTCTCCTGCTCTCACACCCTGAGCAGGGACCCCCAGTGACAGGTCAGCTCTAGTGTGCTGCCCTGGTGAGGTGCAGAACCGGCTCCTTTGAGTGGTGCAGCCAGTAAGGGAAAGGGCCAGCTCTTCCTCTCAAATGATCCTCCGGCCAGCTCTCCCACCTGGCAAGCCACAGGTGGCAAGGGGTGGGGACAGAGGGGCATCTTTTCCTTGCCCAGGCCAGTTGCTATTTTGAAGAAAGTCTAAGTTGAGTCTTCAACTTCATGTTGAGAACAATAATTATGTGAAGCAAAATTCACACGCAGAAACCAGCAATGAACTATGTCACAACAGAGTTCTTCTCTAGAGTTTAGACTAGGAATCAGCTGAACTTGTAGGTTTTGAGTCCTCATTTGTCATGTGTAGAGCTAGCCTGCCGTAGCAATCTGTGCTATTGCAAAAGCAGGAGATCTATGCAAAAACAGACTGTGACACTGGCACACACCTGAGCTAGAGGAAACTCTTATGAGTGCTCTGTCAAGGACGAGGAGTGATGGGGAAAAGGCAACTGACAGCCATGTGAAGAAGGGGACACTAACTGTTCTGGATCTTCTGATGCTCTACTACCATCAGATGCAAAATACCATGTGTTTCCCACAGATAGGTTCTGAAGGGGAGATTTCCCTTAACCTCTATGGAGAACAGCAAGGCTTCTGAGACATATCTGAGAGTGCTCTAATGAAGCAAACCCCCCTCCGAGTTATGAGGACACATCCGTCTTTGCCTGATATCAGCCAGAATGTCATTCAGTAATACATTCAATTGTCAAGAAAGAAAAAAATGTTTTTCTAAAAAATTCAGTTGATTTCATGAATATTTAATAATTGCTCATTCCACTAATTACAAAGAAATCAATTTAAAATTCTCACCCCTCGAAAGACAAAAGTTAGATAGAACCCCAGTCATTTCAAATGAAGCCACTGGAATAATTTATGTGCACCGCCCGCTTTAAAACAATGAGTGGGAAAAATCTAAGGCATCGCCTGTTGGAAGATTCAGTTGTACATAGGCAAAGAGAGCTAGAAGGTCTGCTGGAGTAGATCAGATAAAATGTTAGTTTAGCATGCATGAAGCCCTGGGTTTTAAGCTCCTGCATAACACAAACCTGGGTGTAGTAGTGTAAACTTGCAATTAGATCAGTAGGGGACAGGGGTGAAGGCAAGGGGGACCAATGTCATATCAAGCTAACCTGGGCCACATGAAACCCTAAAAAAATGAGTTGAAACCACCTTAAAGAGCATGGAATATGTGTGTTCTAGCCAACAGAGGTCAGTGGGTGGGTTCCACTGATTAGGGCTGATTCTCTCACCCAAGAGCATCTGGTGGTTGGGAGGTTTAAACACGAACAGTCCATCTGCCAGCTGGATGCAGCTGCGTGAACACTGCAGAGAACTCATCTGTAGAACAGACAGCCTATTTCACTTGTAGAAAAGGGCAGGGGAGACTCCCTCGGTGAGGTAAAACACATCTCAACACAGATCCCAAAGGCTAGAGGGAGCTTGTCTCTTCCTCCCTCTTATCTTTTGCTTTTGGCCTGTCTCATGTGAAGATGCTGCCCTGGTTTATGTCTTCGGCATTCTCTTTCATCCAGTGGAATTTGTGCTGTGTCTTAAGAGATCTTCTGAACCATAAGTAGCATATTAATTAATTATTGAGTTAGTGAAACAAATTGCACATCAGTGTATTTTATAATTATTCTCCAATTAGATTTGGTTTATCGAGTTAGAGGAGGAGAATGGGATTTCTGGTTAGGCTAGAGGGAACAGCATGCAGTGTTATGTTCTGAACTAGGAACCGTTTTGAGCTTCCTTCTTTTAATAAAACCAAGCAGCGAATGCATGCACAGCAGCTGGAAGGGTGGAGAGGAAGCAGAATTTCAATAATAAGATGGCTTGTTCCTTCTTTGCAAGACTTCTTCCAAATTTTGGAAAGACTACAGCTGAAATGCAGGTGCAAACAATGGTCTGAAGAAGAAGATGCGTGGTGAGAGACAAGGGGCTGATGTGTTATCAGCAGAGGGTCAGTAACACAAGGTGTTAGGCTGCCTCAGCTGCTAGAACAATTTGGAGCCCTGATGGGAGATGTTATTCTGTAAATATGTTTCTCATACTGGTTAAACAATAAAGCACTGTTGGGCCAATGGAAAAGCAAGATAGAGAATGGGACTAAGAAACTAGGAGGAAAGAGGGAGTAGTGGGGAGGAGTCAAGATGTAGACGGGGAGGAAGGAAGACGCCAGCCGAGGCTCCCGGATAAGATGACCACGTGGAAACACTTAGATAAGTAGAAATGGGTTAATAATTAAGACAGAGCTAGCCCATAAACAATAATGGTAACTGGCCAACAGGATTGTATCAAATACGGAGTCTCTGAGTGTTATTTGGGGCCGGCGCACCAGACCAGTGGCGGGAAGGCTGGTGGTGGGCTGGTGGGCTGGCAGAAAACATACACGCCACAGAGCCCTGGGGCAGAAGGGAAGGGAACCTAGGAATCACTCTGAGCATTACTTCCAAGTGGTCACATGCCATCAAGACCCCATTTGAGGAAAAACAAACAAACAAAAACGAAACAAAAAAAAAAAAAAAACACCCAAGAATTCCTTGAAGGTTGTGAATATCTTAGCTTCATAACTCCCAGTGTGTATGTTGCTAAGATGTTTAGTTACTAGCTTTGAACTCTATTCACTTGTGCATGGTTCCATATAGAGAGATCACCCTCAAGGGAGGTCTTTGGCATTTAGTTAGCATTGACATCCCATGCACTCGGACACTAGCCCCCTTTGAATGTCGCCTTCACTATGTTACCTCCAGGAGCTTCTGCCTGGCCATGATGATTTTGAATACTCAAAACGCCTTCCTGGGATCTTACCCAGCATATCCCACTTTTCGTGCTCCTCCTCTCCTTCCCACTTTCTCTGTTCTATGTGGCCTTCGATGTCCAGCACAAGCTCCACCTCCCCCTGGGAGCCACCATACTTGCTCTGTCTTCAGAGGTCACAGTGCTTCTCTATGGACTAGTTTGCCAGCTGACTGTGTATGGTTGCACGGCTCATTGTTGATAATGCTGTTAACATATTAAGGCTCTATGCCTTGTGTCTTGGAAGTCAGTTCTTTCAGAAGAGTGGCTTATAATGCCCCCACAAACTTTCCAGGAGTATACAGTACACAGCTGGAGCTCAATAAATGTACAATAAGGAATTGCTAAACAGCAGCAGAGACAAAAGGGAAAATATCACAAAGTTTTAAGAAACATTCCTTTCATAGCTTTTACAGTCTTTTCATTAGTATTATATTTACTTAAATTTAATTACTTAATTTGATAGATGCTAATTTAAAATATTAATAAATTACCAGCTTCTTGTTTTTTAGAAAAAGCATTTGTTTTGTATTAAGGAGAGTTTAACACATGTGAACTGTTTTCCTTCTTGGCACATATTGTACTCTCTTCCAAAATGAAATAGAAAAATATTAGTTTGAAGAAATTACTTATTTTCATCACTTTTTTTTGCATTTATCCACTTCCTTTGCTTCTTTATTAACTAGATTTTTCAGAAATACACTAAGTATATACTAGGAGTCATAAAAGTGACTAAAATACTCCCAAATAAAACATACGGGAAAAGCGCCTCTCGGGGAGGAGAGTCATACGGGCTTTCTGGTCTCTCCACACAAAGTGTCCCAGGTGTGACTTTTTCTGCTGTTCTGCCCCATGCCTGCACTGGGCAGGAGCCCCAGGTGCTCTTATACTCAATCACAACCCCATGGCAGCCCTCAGTGCGCAGCCAGAGGCAGCTAAGTGGTTAAGCAATCCAGGGACCCAGCCAAACTAAAAGGCGGCATGTTCACCAAACCACCCTCTTTTCTCCACTGTTTTCTCTGGAGCAATCCCAGCTCTAATTAAAACATAATGCTCTCCTTATGTGATTCCTTGGACAAGTTTGTAGAATGACCATAATACAGACCAGGTTTCCCAGCTGTTCCCTGGCTTGGCTGGTGTTCCCATGCACACTCCCCACGCCCAACTTCTCTTCTATATATTTACCATATGACCTCTCCCCCTCCCACTTCTCCCCTGCTGTCCCCCATATATTGTACATAACTTCCTGGCCCGTATTGTTGAGCCTTCAGTGTCTAAGGGCCATTACTGAAGTGCAGAGGGCCAAGAAAAAAAAGTCAGACTTGCCTCCGCAGAGCACTTTAACGCTATTTACAATGGAAAAAACAACTTTGAACTGCTTCCAAAATAACAGGCATTAAAATCACTTCTGTTTGCCGTTGAGATGGATTTTGCAGTAACCTTTCCAAACCTGCTTCCTCTGGATGGTTTTCAGTTCACAGAGTGGCTTTCTCAACGAAAATTTAAAATGGTACCCATATGAACACAACATGCATCACAAAAGGTTATTTCCCAGCACTTTAGCACTCATGAAACCAGGCTCTGCTGTCCCGTGATCTCAATGGTGACTATATAAGCATGTTGATATTATGAAACACTGCTTCCAACACAGAATTAATAGAAGCAGACACCGAGGCATGTTTGATAAAGGAATCACTTAGCGAAGTTCTGTGCATTCAATTTCCCACGCCTCTCCTCACACATATTTTCTGTAAACCTTCTATCTCTTCAGCCTTTTCATCCAGCTTCATTAAATGTTATGAGAATTTCTCTGCCAGAGGTTGCAAAATGGCATTCTATAAGTGAAATCCATGAGATTTTGTCTGTGTTAGTTTTGATCTGCATAGCTTTCTTTTAAAAAAAAAAAAAAAGGTTATGATTCAATAGCTAATGTTATGAAGATGTAATACTCCATTCACAAATTTGGATTCTCAGTTTATTCTGAGAGACTATTTTGGTGTGGAACTGTCCTGGAACACAGCTGAGTGCATTACCTCACTGGGGCAAGGGCCTCACTGGAGTTCTCGATTCCATCCATTCTTCCCATCACTCACTTGGCATTTTAATTTAACATCTTGGATTATCATGTCACTGATTCAAGTATTTTATAGACAGAAGTTTGGCCAAGCAAAACGTGTTAAGCCATATGTTCTTATTCATTTCAAAATCTAAATTCTTTCTCCATAGAGTATTTCCCATTTATCTAAACTCTTGACCCTAGGTTCCCACGGAAACTGCTGTCTATCATACAGCAAGTCTAAGGTAGTTAGTTATGAAAAAGGGCTTTGGCCTCATGAAGTCTTGACCCACATCCAATTGTGTAGTGCTGAGAATATGGCCTAAATTTCTGTGTTCCAGAAACCTTATCAATACAATGGAAACACCCCCTCGCTTGGAGATTCTCACCAGGGAAGCCTGTTAACGCATGGGGCTGGTTGCTTCCAGAGTTTCTGATGCAGTAGGTCTGCACTGGCACTTGGGCACGTGCATTTCTCACAAGTTCCCAGAGCATGATGTTGCAGACACAGGGCCACACACTGAGAACTACTGCCTGGCTGAATTGCTGAAGATTGTATGCATAGTTACACAAAACACATGATGCCATGAACTAGTCATTTTGATGTAAGGAAAAGGGTGGTTTATTTTGTTAGTAATTTGGTATATTATTATAATTAGTAAGTGATATCAGTGAGGAGTCCAGATAATTATTTCACTTTGAAATCTGTGTTTTCATAAAGCAAAGCAGAAAATTCAGACCCCAAACTTATTTTGGTCTTGGCTTGGAGTTCTTGTTTTCCCACCCCCACATAAGAAGAACGAATAGTTTTTCTGCAAGACATAAGAAGGAAGGGGTGGAAAATCATCTCAGATGGGCAGGATCTTTAAGGCCCTCTCCCTCCATACTCCTCCTGTGCTCAGAATCCAGACCTACTAATGGAAGGTAACCCCGGTAACTCAGGTTGCCTATGGTTTCAGGGAACACAAAGCAGACTGGGCTACCATGGGGCTTGTCTACTTCTTCTCTTTCCTCTGCCTTCCCTCAGTGATGGGAAGTGGGAAGTAGGATGATATCTCAGAAGACTCAGAATGATGGGGAGGGGTAAAGTAGCAAACAACTCACTCTGGTGAGTTCCAGGCCAGCTTCAGCTATTGAGTGAGACTCAATCAAAATAGAGAGAAAGAGAGGGAGGAAGGGAGGGAGGGAGCTAGATAGAGAGATAGAGATAGATAGATAGATAGATAGATAGATAGATAGAGAGGGAGGGAGGGAGGGAGGGAGGGAGGGAGGGAGGGAGGGAGGGAGGGAGGGAGGGAGGGAGCTAGATAGAGAGAGAGAGAGAGCCTCTCCTCACATCACGTACTTGGTTTTTGTCCTCTCTCTCAACCAACCTTCCTTTTTTTTCCTGTTTCCTTCTCCCTAGCCTATATTTGGACATAAAATATCTTAGGAAAACAGGGCATGTTTTGTGATTCAGAGAACTGATGACCCATTAGGGACTAAGAGACTCTGGAACCCAATCTGTCTTCTCTGGTGCTCAAAAGAAGCCAGTGCAGCATAGCAATTAAGCATATTCCACTCATGAGACCCCACCCCAGTAGTGCAAATGCAACAACTAGAGGCTAAATATATGATATCCAGAGTGTAATGCATTATGCTTAATTAAAAATGCATGGACCTCTAATTTTCAAACGTTTGACCAACACATTATACTCTGCTTCCTCCTGTGGTTGACCTCATGGGATCTCTATATCCCTCCAGGAGGCAAAGATGGGCCACATTGTATCAATCGCAGGGGATTTGTGGAGGTGCTGGGGTGTTAGCTTTCTGATAGCAGGGTTTTGTTATGAGAAAACCTGGGCCTTCAGATTTAGGGGGAAGGTCTGAGACCTAAGACCAGGCAGATGCAACAGCCTGGACTGAGTAACCACACTAGTTCCTTTCAAGAGACTGGTTTTGGGAATATCTCTGTTGCTTTGCTTCCCAATACCCCAGACACTTATAAGGCACCACGTAGCCTCCTCACTGCAGAGTTAACTGCCATGCAGTCTTTTATGGGCAATTCTAATAAAAATATCCACTCTAGAGAAGCAGAGACTGTTGGAGTCAAAATGCCTATGACTTAGAGCAACTTTTGAGATGGGAACTCTCCACTGGTATTTAAATTTAAATAGTGCATTATAATTCAAGATACTAAATCAATGTGTAAACAGAATCAATACCCAGTAAAATGACAAGCTGGGCTGCCATGGACCACACAGCTCTCTCCCATCCAAATGCTCTGACTGGTCTCCAGGTCTGCCTGACACTGCCTCATTTGACATTACTTAGTCCATAAAACTTTATACATTTGTAATGGGCAATGATAAGATTGGGCAGTTACAGTGGAATAAAATGGGAGAAAGAAGTTACCAGACCATCAAATATGAACATCATTTTCTAGCCAAATGCTTTATTAATGACAAATCTGCAGTCCCAAATTAACACAGATGTGATAAAATATCTACTCTCTGAGAGGTTTTTATCATGAAGTATACTTACAGGCTCAAACTGAAAAGACTCCAAATCCATCTCTAACTTCTGAATGTTTAATTTGTGATAGGCAAATGAATGAAGGTGTTTTAAGACTGTCTCAATAACTCTCATCTGAGCTTGTGACTAATTTTGCTTAAATAGACTAAGTTGGTTTAGGGTAGATGGCTGTTTCCTTGTGTCTTCAGAAATGAAAGGCATAAGCAATACTTTACTATTGACATTGTTACTATTGTATATCCCATAGCACATTTGATGTTGTCAGGTGATGCAGAATATTAGAGAAGTATGGAAAATGGTGCAAAAAGGAAACAAGGATATGTTTACATCAAAATATGTCTGTAGGAACAAACTACAGTCTTAGTCAGTATTCTATCTGTGAAGAGACACCATGACCATGACAACTCCTGTAAAGGAAAATATTTAATTGAAGCTGACTTAGAGTTCAGAGGTTTAGTCCATTGTGCTCATGATGGGAAGCATAGGGAGCGCTGGAGAAGGAGCCAAGAGTTCTACTCTGGATCAGCAGGCAGCAAGAAGAGAGAGGGAGTGGGGGAGAGAGAGAAAAGAGAGAGGGAGGGAGAAGGGGAGGGAGGGCAAGGAGGAAGAGACTGGGATTGGCTTGAAAGCTCAAAATCCACCTGCAGTGACACACTTCCTCGAACAAGACCTATTCCAATAAGGGCACAACTTCTAATAATGCCACTTTCTGGTGACCAAGCTGTGAGCCTGCATAGGCCATTTCTATTCCAGCCACAACAATTTATTTACTTGAGGCAGTCTTGTGTATCTTAGGCTGGCCTTGAACTTAGTATGATGAGAAAGACCCTGAACTTCTAATCTTTCTTCTTTCTTGCCATGAGTGTTAGTGTTGCAAGCATATATACTCAGGCCTGGTTTATGTGGTACTGGGGATGAAGTTTACAGCTCTGTGCCTATTAGGCAGGAGCTCTATTGACTGAACTATATCCCCAAACCAGAAGACATCTTTTCACTGAACTATTTGCCCTTTTCCTTCATGCTCAGTTGCAAAGTCAATGAGCAGCTCTTGGTGAGATCTGGAAACTTGTAAAAACATGGATTTAGTGGGGAGGCGTCCCTATTCTGATCTAATAGTGTCTTTTACAACTGGACAGTAGCAGGCTGACAGTTCTTTGGAATTTTAAAATAGCTGGGCAAGTTCATCCCTCAGTTATTTAGGCCTCTGCCAAGAAAGAAATGGGATACAACAGCCACAATGCTGGTAGGAGAGAAATGCAAACAAGGCCCATTTTATAGGCTAATCTAGGGACCCATTTTCTCTATCTTGTAATGATATTTCAGGGTGTTCTTTGACCTGTGTTGGGTTCAAATGCACACAGTTGTGGAATAATAGGAATCTATTATTCTTGACACTGTGCTGAAAAGTATTCTTCACCACCTCCTTTCCATTTTGAGACATAATTAGCTTCTTCTTCTTCACTGTAAGGGTACCTCAAAGCCTGTTGTTTAGGACTCTTAGACAGTGAGTGTTCAGAACAACTTCATGACACTGCATCCTGTAAGGTTTCCCATAACCTTCCAAAGCATACTTCTGGACCTTTCTCATGAAGCACAGCCAGTCTTATAAGAATTTTAACCATAGAGAAAAGAAAAATGATTTGACTTCATGTTCAAAGACACAAGCATCACGAAAGTACTTGTTTTCAGAGCAAATCAACGTGGCTAATCCTGCCCTAATAAGTATAAATTCAGAAGTCATCACCGCATAAAGTGCTTCACGCACAAATGCTTGAACTCTGACTCCTTTCAACAGCCTCGATGCAGCTGCTCACCACAGCCTTGTCACACGCTTGGCTATTGGTATTATAATGTCATACATGACAAGCTCAACTACGATTGTGGCCAAACACAACTCCACAACACCTTCTGTCATATGACATGTGACACACCCAAGGGACCTCCCTGCCAGGCCTCTGCTCTCCCGGGCCTTTCTTTCTCCATTAGAATAAGGAGATCTGTAATCCATGAGTGCAAAGCACAGACACGAACATAATTAGCCATCCCTTCTGTTCAGCTGTAACTTATGTTCCCTCCAAGGAGGAAAAATGGAGAGACAGAGGAAAAACTCAAGGCCTAGAGACTCACGTTTCATTTGGAACACTAGGGGTTCTTGGCGGAGATCATTAAAGTGTGGTTTGAAATATTTTCCTTTTCTCATCAAATCACTAGCTTTGTAATTGATGTCATAAAAAAAATATCTGTGTTCAGTTGCGGTGGGTTTCTTGAGTCCCTTCAAGTTATCAATTATTTACATCCCAATGAAATGAAAGGAAGCTGTAAAGCAAGGGCCTGAAATGCCACCGAGAAGTGTGAGGGTGGCATCGTTAATCTTGTGCATTGTACCTACAAAGAGGATGTTAGACTCCGCTTGGAAAGTTCATTTCCCAGTCTCTGTCATTCATTATCTGTGTGGGTTTTATTGCTTCTCCTCATAAATAGCCTCATTGGGCTTTTTGTTTGTTCATATCCACCACAATTTATACTCTTAAGGATGAAAAAAATAAATAAATAAACACCAGTGGCTTCAGCTTCCATAAACCCTTTTCTCTGGATCTGCTGGGTGTTAGCCATTTCCTCTTGGTTCCTATGGCAGCTGGGAATGCTTGCTCACCTACTGGTATCCACATGGTTATATTCTAGAGAAAGTTACATTTGCAACAGCATGATTCCATTAGTATTAGAGAGTTTAATTCTATTCTCCTGTTTTAATTTTCCTGCCCAAATTTTCTTCTGCAGTCACATTCTAGTAAGATCTGACAGATACATTCTTAACTCGCCCTTGGGGGGAGCAACAGAAAATATTTGGCGATCAATATTTGGCACACTTGGCCTTTATTATAAGAAAAGGACTCTTGGCCAGCACATAGCCTTTCCATAGTCAAAAACTTTATGGTATTGCTAGTCAACAGACCTAATTGTAACAACTGGAGGCAGTTTATGGATTGGTCATTCCTAAACTCTACTATGCAGCAGGCCTCAGCCTGTTTTCCATCATCCATGAGCAGATATGAATCTCCATGAGTCTGTTTCTAATCTCTGATCTACAGAGCAACGTAGTGAGATGACAAGCAAGTGACTGTCTTGGAGACTGACAAGGTGGCTCTCTCTGTCTACGTCTTGTTGAAAGGGAAGTTTGAACACGGAAGGGCTATGCTGGTTAGACAGGACAGCAATCTTGGTTAATGCTGCAGTCGCATGTTCTATATTTACTTTTCCCTAGATATTTAAGCCTTTAAATTGGCACCGGCATATGGGGGAAATTCAGCCAACATCCAGATCCTGAAAACCTCAGCAACTTGATTAACTTTGGAGACTTATAGTCTGGTTTGTCAACAGGTATTGTGCCTTTCAGAAGTTCACAACACACCATGCGATCAAGATGACTAATACTCCTCTCAACTCTATTTCCTGTGAAGGACTGTTTGGAACATAAGGGAACATATTCATTTAATGCAACTGCAAGGAAGGAGAAAAGAACATTTTGCAAAGCTATTAACAGCAACTGATGCAATCAAGTTCAAGGATGAAAGACTTGGGGTCCACTGACTCTCAGCTGGATGCCCAGGTCTCATCCTGTGGAAGGGTATCATGTGTGGCTAACAGTTAGGGGTGTCCTGTCCAGAGGTAGCAGGAGGGCGCCAGGAGGAGAGAAAGGAGATGGGTAGACCTAAAGGAAGAATTAAGCTGCCCACGATTCTGAGCAGCAGCTGTTATTTGATGACTTTTGACAGAATGTGCTTCTGACAAGGACAAAGCAAGTTCAGTCTAAAGAAGCCTCTACAGCTAATTTCAAAGCAGGGAAAAAGTACAGATTTCTTATACAGACAAAACACTAGAAATATTCTGAAAATGTAAGGAGAGGGTCACTTGTACGAAAAGGGGTTCAAGAGTTTCAAGAACCTTATTTACCCTTATCATTGTGTAATCTTTCCTTTCTAATCTAGATTATGATTAATAATTTCATTAATTAATGTTTAATGTTTTCCAAAATGCATGTGTATGACATTCTGTCCACTGTTCAGTAATTACATATTCCTGACTAGGGTTCTGATTCCTAGCTTTCAGGTACAGAGGGGTGAGTTACTTGATGTCACAGGTCACATCAGTTAGATTTCTTGGCTCCTCTTTAAGACTGGTCCCCAGTTCCCATCTCCTTTGGGTCGGTGTCTCTGTCTTCAGAGGCTCTAATACCCTTTCTCACTTTGCAGGGCCCAGAACCATTCCCTGTTCTCAGTGGCAGCTCAGTAAACACTGATTGATGAATTAATTGGCAACGGTGATAATGACTACTTTCAAGTACCTACAACGAAAGTTGTTGTTTTCCTCAGGGTTCTGCCCGGCACTGATGTACCTAGGGTTGGCATTACAAAAATAATGAACATATCTGTGGATATTAGCGACTGAGGAAGCAGGCTCTGGCTTAGCTCTAGACACCACACTGAGATTCACACAATTAGAAGTTTATAGTCAACTGCTGGATGATACAGTCCATTAATCTTTCTAACAGTTACATGGTTCCATTTGGACCAGGCTCAGCTCTTATAAAATGCAGACTCATTACACTGACTCAGACGGGAGCTGGGGGAAGACATTTAAGGGCAGAGCTGCTGTTTGCAAGCACATTTGAAGAACTATTTAGGTATCAAAGTATGAAATGGAAGTTAGAGAAGCCTGGAAGAAAGCCATCCTTCACCTTTGTCCTTTGCTACCCTGTCTGGCTTGCCTTGGCCACTTAGACTGGGCATTTGAGTACAAAAGCACCTGTTTATCTGCTCAGGGGGCATTCCCTGAGGCTCATTAAGGAGGGTATAAGATGGAATTTATCCTCTTTGGATGTGTGTGCATGTGTATTTGTGTGTGTGTGTGTGTGTGTGTGTGTGTGTGTGTGTGTGTGTGTGTGTGTGTGTGGTGGCGGCATATGTGTATGTGTGATGCTTCTAAGGATGTTGGGGGTGCTTTTGGCGCCTCAGACTTGGTTTGAGCCTCTGAGCTTGGAAGGATAAGGGGGCTCTTGTTCATGTTCCACCCTTACTTACTTCCTGTTACTAGGAGGGGCCTCTGTCTTTAAGAGCCTTGCGTATCTAATTTCATTTCTTCCATTGCCCCCACTTATTTTCAGACAAGGAACTCCTGGGTGGACAGTTTCATCCCAGTCACATAGTGGTGAAGAGAACAGGCAATGGCATGTAAAGGGACCCCAGGCTTAGTCTCCCTGAATCTCTTTGCAACTGACCTTGGAGGGAACAAGGAGGAGAGGCCATGCTTCCAGCTCCCTTGGTCTCATTCGAGATTCACAGGGAAGAGGGGGGATGGAGGGTGAAAACGGGGAAGTGGAGAGACAGAAATGACAAGTTTTCCGTATGTTATTGGTCCCAGTAGCTGTACTCTCCTCAGGGATTGGGTGGGCAGTAGGAGAGGTTGGCCATGGTTGCTCTGTGATGCTGCGGAATGAGAAGTAGGAGTTCAGTCAAGGAGTGAAACTTAAATAGCTTCTGAAATATGCACAGAGGCTTGAGAGACCATGGCTCTATACGAATGAGCAGGTGCTGGAGGAGGGATCCATTCTAATCACTGTTTCTACCCTGCAATGGTTGCCCTTGACCATGTAGTTTTAACACCTGTGGTGATCTTTCCACTAAAAGCCACCTTCAGGACATGAGGTAGCCTATTCGTGTTTCCATAGGGTATAGCCACTGAAGTCAACATTTCCTACCATCACATCCTGATCAGTGAGCACTGTGTCTGACTTGAAAAGATGGCCCCTGGAGTCTCTAATGGTGATGGGGTTGGGTCTTGATTATCTGCACACTGATTGTCCATGGCCAAGTTACAATGCCAGTCTGGCTCCCCTCTGCCACACAAATCTCTTTTGAGCCAGCTCCTTTTGCACCCCGTCACTGGTTGCTCAGGGAGGGCACATTAGTTTTAATACTGGCTTTGGTCAAACTTCATTAGGAAGGTCAATATACTGCCCCAATCCCATTAGACGATATGATTAAAACACTAAATAAATAAGCCAAAAGTATCCACAGGTTTGGGTCTGCGAGGCAGCTCTTAATTTTTTTTTTCTTTCTGTATTACAGATAATTTAAATCCACTAGGAAGGGTTTTAAGCACACCGCCTTTGGCTTAAACCCAACAATGTTGCAATATGATATTCAGGGCCTGTGAACCAAGAGACAAACATGTACAGCCAGGTGTGGCTTGACAGAAACAATTCCTGTCTGACAACTGGCCGCTCTGTATGATGAATGGTCAGAAATCCCATTCATTTCTACTGCTGTGCTTTGGAAGGACAGGCGAACATACAGGAAGCCTCCATCTCTTTGGTTGGCATTTATCTTCTCGAGTATGGAGGTCCTTTTGATTAATGTCTAGGCATTTCCGTAAAAAGATGTCTTCTCTAAATTGTAAGAAATGTAAAATGATTAGGTCACACTTAGAAATCGTTTTTATGTTCATTATTTAAACTTTCAGACTCTTTTAAATGTTTATGATGTATCTGTTGCAAGGAGGCCCTCACATCCCTTGGAATCTCACATTTGACTACTTCTTTTGAATTCTTTGTTAGTGGTATCTCCACCTGCCTTCTGCAAGGCTTTGAGTTCTAATTATGGCAACACACCAAGAAGAAGGGGTTCTCATCTGGTGGGCAGTCACATGCCAATCCATTGCTCATTCATTTTCTTTAATGATGAAAATAAATTTGTAGAATATAGGAAACTATATTCTATCCCATTGACCATCTACAATATCAAAAACATTGCATTTTTGCTATATTATTATCTAGCCTGAACTTTGATTTTTGTTTTGTGTGCATTGTCACTGTTTTGCTAGTTGGCTAACAGAGTTTCAAACATTTCATAAATAACGCAGTTCTATTTGCTACTTCCCACCATTCTTTAAAATCCAGATAGCAGATAAAATAAAATTTTGATGGCTGGAGTCTGTTATCAGTGCATGACACGCGCCTAAACGTTGAGAAGGCATAAATCAGATAGCATGGTTCCAGCAATGCTGCACGCTTTTGATCCTTTTTTTTTTTTTTTTTTTTTTTTTTTAAAGGCCTCCACTAGGCTGCCTTTACCTGCAGCTTTTGATGATAGGAGAATCAGATCCCCCGCATCAACACACGATGCAGCTGGCAGCAGCTTTTCTTCATCATTATCGCATTAGGCTTGCGGTGTTGGGTTTCTCCAGTTCCATTTGTTTTACGTCTGTATGTTTCTGGGTTCTCATAGCCCCCTCCCCTCTTTGTAAGGACAGATTGAGACATATTAACAGACACATGAGGGTGAACAGAGAGACTGGCAAAGGCCTGAAAGACACCGGAAAACAGAGACCAGGCAGTAGAGAGCTTAAGAAATGGCGCAATGGTTGAGTTCATCCTAAGGCCTGGGTGAGCTGGCCCTGAGGGTGTGAGAGTGGAATAGCTGGCCACACCCACCTGTCTGCCATGTGACTGTGAGGGTGAAGAAAAGATACCCTTCTCCCCTAGCCCCTCCCACCTGTGGTGGGGGAGGGACATGACTCCACCCCCCACCCCCACCCCACCCCCCATTAGCTGCAGCACTTGGGAGAATGGGCCCTCTACCTCACCTGGGCAGCATAGTAGAGCAGGCCCTGATGGTCCAGGTGTGGGAGAGCCTACCCTAGGGTTTCGAAAGCAGAACTGGCTTTGCCCCTTGCTTATTGTTTCAAGGAGTGAACTAGCCAGTGCAATGCTGGAGAGCTCACCCTGGCGGTGAGGATGGGGGAGAGCTGGTGGGCTGACCAACCCTGCAACTACCCAGGCCCAGGGTGAGTTAGCCCACTCCAACATCCACCCCATCAATGACCTGCTGGAGCACGTGAAGGGGCCAGCCCTGCAGACCCAAAGCTGCAGGATCTCCACGACACAGGGCAACAACAGGGTATCAAAGAGGAGTGCCAGTGAGGGTCCAGCATCGATAATGTAGCAGAAACCAGAGTCCTCGAACCAGACCAATGACTGCATTGAACACTCGCAAGTAAAGATATATGGACTAAAAGGTATAAGGGTTTACTGCATGACTCACTATGTCACACTATAGTTTCTAAGACAAGAATTTTCCTTCTTTTGTTTTGTCTTAATTTTTTTTTTGGGGGGGGGAGATAGGATTTCAAGGGCAGAGGGTGGGGATGAAGGGACTGGGAAATGAATGGGACCAAGATGCATGAAATAACAGATACCAAGAATAAATAAAAAGAAAGTTAAAAAAAAGAGTTCATCCTGTTCTTACAGAGGACCCAAGTTCCCAGCATCCACTCGGAGAGACTCACAACTGCTTGCCACTCCAGCTCCAGGAGCATCTAAGGCTTCTGGTTTCCAGAGGCACCATGCCCAGGTGCAAATGCTCACACACACACACACACACACACACACACACACACACACACACACACAAACAATTGAAGATAATAAAGAAAGAAAGAGAGGTGGGGCTGGAGAGACTGGGAAGCCACATTCTGAGTTTTCTTCCCTTGATCTAGTTACATCCCTACACTTCATCTAAGATACATCTCAGATCTAGTCAGCTAGTCACTGGCAGCAGGGTCCTGTGGCTACCATTGGAATGTTGTATGAATTCATCCTTTTAGGGTCAGTTACTATGAAATATGTGGTATAGATGACATATCACATAGACATCTCCCTCTCTGTCTTTCCACATCACATCCTAGATTTATCAGTGCAAGAAGCAAGGCACTGCTTTTGTTTCCAGATGATGCTATTCCTCACTCTCTATGTCAAAGGGTCTGTTTTTGTTCATCAAGAATGTGCAGCAGATCATTTTCCCACCTATGAATTACTGAAAAGTGTACCTCTTTCCTTTCTGCGCACATAGCTAAACATCATGATCAACCTGTGTCCCTGAGATCCAGGGAGGAACATGACACTGAGTTCTGCTAGGAATCTGCTGGTCATTGTCAGCCCCAGTCATAAAGAACCGTGTGCGATCTCACAAGCTCTTTCCATCTCTGCCCTTGGATTGGAAGTGAGATCTTTGAGATCTTAGAAGTTTGAGAACTTCTGATGGAAAGAGGTACCCTCAGGAGATCTTCTAGGGAAGGGAGGTTTTCTCCCATCAAACAGAGAGGAAGGTTACCAGAGAAGTGGGGTTGCGTATAGCTGTTGCCAACTTTATACCGTCACTTAATATGGTGGCTTGAATGAGTTGTCTCCCATAAGCCTCAGGCATTTGAAAACTTTGTTCTTTATGTTTGAGAAGGATTGGGAGAAGTAACATTGTTAGAGGAACTTCAGTGTGCTTGAATTTTCAAAAGCAATCCTGAAGATTTTCAAAAACCTTCTAGTTATAGGAAAAATACTAGAAGGCTTCTGTCTTGAGAAGACAATGAGTGTGTACAAAGTACTGATACCATCTTGGGAGGATATAATATCCACCATTGTTCAGGATGGTCAATTTTCAAGAGAATATATATTTCCTGTAATAATCAGGACATTTATATTATCCTCAGTTTGGGGAGGAAATGATTATAAATGGTTCGCTTTGAGCATTAGTGAAATCCCTTACTCCCATGGTGTGCCCATCATCTGACTGCTCATTTGCAAGTATTCAACATTTCCAATAACAGCATTCCCCTACCTGCCTTTAAATCATTACTGTTTTTATAATGGCTTCATTATTTCTTAATTGTCCTAATTTTCTTTCTTACCTATTCTTGTTAAAAGCTGATTAAAATATGAATAATTTTAGCATCCCAGGCATTCTGGAAGCAAAATGAATTTCAGGTTTACATTCATTTGTCAGTGAAAGGCTGAAGAGGAGGACAGCATGGACAATTTTAGATTAACCTAAACTGAATTTAATTATGCCTTTGTGCCACATCCCCCGTGGCCCTCAGAAGGTATCTCAGAAGTCATTCAATCCTGGTGAGGACACTAAGGTCACAGAGTGTGGCCCAGTTGATAGAGATGGAGGTGGGCCTGGACTCGGGTCTGACAGTTCCCAGTCATGTGGGCTGTGTGGGATTAAGCACGCTGATGCATTGTGCATGTCTCCCATGTTGTCACATCCCTCTGTCTTCTGCCCTAGTCCCAGCTTAGGACCCGTGGGTTAATGGCATCAACAAGCACCACTGGTAGGCTTGTCTCAGTGAGTCCGAGAAAATCTTCTGCAATACCCTATGGAAAGTCTCTTACTCCTGCTGCCCTCTAGTTCCTGTTTCTCCAATTTGCTTGAACTGTCTCTGGCAAGGAATCACCTTTTGATCCCCATAGCTACTGTCACAGTGCCTTCTTCCATGACGTCATTCTTCCAAGTGACTGGCAGAACCACTCCCATCCAGTAAACCTTTTCAGACACATGAACATCCCTCCCTCCCCCAGCCCTGCTCCTTGGCTAGAAGTATTGACATCTTGTTTCAGGTTCTGCTACCTAGCTATGTGACCTTGAACTAAGCACACTGGTCTCTGACATTTAGTTTTTCAGTAGTAATATTAAGGAATAGTTCAGAATGTCATCATCTCTTGTCTGTTGCAATTGGAATAAATCAATCTATCTAACAATGTGTGACAATCACAATGGAAGGCATAGGGCAGTAAAAGAAAATAGGCATCTCTTGCCATGCTCTAGTGTAACGTCCCCATCCTCACTTTTTCTAGATCAGGTGATGAAAATAATGAGGTACCTGGTTTCCTGGACAAGATAGGGTTTTTATCATGTCACTGGAGAATATGAAGTTCCAGGCCATCCCTCAACAGCTGGACTTTCAACCCCTCCTCCACTGGTTCATTTATCAAGAGTTTCCAACTTTTTGACATTGGGACTTGATGTCATTGTCTACTAATGTGTTGAGCTACATCCATAATTACTCTGGGATGCCTGTGGCTCATGAGCCTCAGATAGGATGCACATGTTGCCTCATGTTCTTGAGACTTAACTTGCTTCTTACTGTTGAGCACATTAGAACACCAGAGACGCTCTGCATGGGACATATCATTGATGAGACTCTTCTTCAAGGTTATCAGTCTCTTAAGCTTTCCCTTTCCTGGTGTCTCAGTTGTAGTTTCTCATTTTCTAAGTACCTCAATCCATACTTTTAAGAATCTAGATGACTCCTGTTACTTCCGTGCACACAATGCAGTGGCGTCACCAATCCAGCATGCATGGCGGTGATTCGTGGCACTTACTGGTTACAGACAGAGCCTAGCATGGCGTGGAAGGCAAAGAGCTTACCGTGTTCTTCTGTTTCCTAATTCTATTTATCAATTCACTTATTCTTTACTCTACAGGGAAGGTTATTATTATTATTAATAACATGATTTTTATTAATTCTTTAGTAATGTCACATCATGTACCCCAACCCCACTCATTTCTCAGTCCTTCCATGTTCACCCTTTACTTTTGCAGCCTTCCTCCAAAATAAAATAAAAATAATTAAAAACAAAACGAAACAATTCACTCCTCCATCTTTCCCAACTCTCCATCACATAATCATTTGGTGTAGTGGCTTTGGGAGCTCCAGTGTCACTCAAACAGCTTTACATTGCAATGAGCTGTTGGTCTGGTTCAAGGCCACTGACTTTTGCTACACCATCAATGCTGGACCCTCATAGAAACTCCTCACTTATATCCCATTGTTGCCCCAGTCATGGAAATACTGTGGCAATGGTTCTGCAGGACCAGTCCCTTCATGCACTCCATCAGGTCACAAATGGGGTAGATGTTGGGGAGTGCTGGCTCAAAGCTCTGGATATATTTGCCTGGGTGGTAGCTGAGTTTGTCAGTCTGAGCCTCTGCTGAAACTGGTCCCCTCAGGTGGAGGACAAGGCCAGCTCTCCTGTGCTCACACTATCAGGCATGGTGAGGAGTGGGGCCAGCTCTACCAAGTCCTGGGAAGTGGGTGAGTGGCAGCTCTTTCACTGAGGTAGCCATTGAGAGGCGGGACCAGCTTCCTGGGGTCAGCTCTTCCATCAGACCATGGTAATTAACACAGACTGGGCTGCGGTAGGACCCCAGACCCAGACATGGCCCCAGGCCGCAGCACAGGACAGGGCAGTGTAGGCCACCGAATTAGTCTGTTCTTCACATCCATCACATCTTCAGGCCCACTTCTCCCCACAATGCACGAACCACTCTGCTTCTCCTTCTCTTCCATTTCTCCGCCACATACTTGTTCATCATAGTGGCACCCACCAAGCAAGCCTGAGGTGGCTTCTGCCCACCCAGGACACCAAGGTTTAGCTTTTAAATCCTGGGAAAAAGCAAGTGTTTCACGACATAAAATTAACAAGGTTGGTAAGACATAAAAAGAAAAAAAATATTTATTCTTACTTGCAATGGTCTAAATAGTTCACAGGTGCACACAAGCTGTTGCCAAGGATATTTGTTTATTTACTGGATTCCTAACACGGACTTAATGCATAAAAACACCATAGCATGCATACAATAAAATATGTGCCCATGTTAATCTGTTGGCTCATGATGACATGCTTCTTTTTGTATTTTGAAATTCCCTTAGCACATCTTTGACATTCCATGTATATTCATTAATGGTGATGCTTCCCAGACAAAAAGAGTGAGAGCCACAGAGAACATATATTTATGTGTGTGTATTCACTTTCTCTCTCCATATATATCCAGTCTTCGGAGTCATTGTTATTTTCACACAGATAAATAGACTTGAGTAATTCTGTCATTTCTTTTCCCCAAGAGACATGATATATTTGTGAGATCTTACCATTTGGTAGGATTCTTGGAATAGTTTCAGATCTTGCCACCTGTCTAATCATGGGTTAAGTTTTGGAACTTAAAGTGAACTTTTTTTTTCTTTCATACTCAAGCTTTTACCCAGGGCTCTAGACTCAGAGAAAGATAAAGTGAAAGCAAAGGCATGTTTCAGTAGCCTCCGTCTTTCTGCCTGTGACTTGGTGGAGAAGAAAGTAGAGGATGCACGTTAAAAAGAAAGTGAATGTCTGAGCTTTTGCTCTCTACACAGAGGGTGATGTATCCTGATGAGTCACTCTGAAGTCGATGTCCCTGAGAAAAAGGGTCTGTCCTGTGGTAGTCCAGGATGAAAGAACTATCTTATCTGGGTCTCCAAAGGTGTGATGGTGCCACCATGCTATTGCTCCGTCCTGTCTCAGAGGTAGCCACTAGTTACTCTCCTGAGGTCATTTGGGTAAAGCTCTAATGTAAGACAGTAACTAGTTTGCCCTGGACATGGAAGACCACCTGTGTACAAATAACTACCAACTGCTTTTCAAAAGAAGGCCCAAACCTGACAGCTTACATACATTTCAAGTCTAGCATTGCCATATTAAAATTAGCCAGTTTAATGTGTAAGGCTCATGGGTTTCAGGTCATTTAGAACATAATCATTTAACTAGAGAAGTCTTATTACAAATTGCCTTTGCGTTGAAACTTCAGGTCTCAGAAGGGAAATTGTTCTTTACCAATATAATGTCTTAGCCAGAGACAAAGGGATTACCGTTACAGATGTTGGCCTCTTCCCCGATTCTTTGATTCTATTTCCGCCGCTAGAGCATCAGTATGACAGTACTACACTGACCAGCAAATGCATTTAACCTGGAAGGAATGCTCTGGTGACCGCAACATGACACAAGCACCTCTCAGTCCTTTGGGGCTTCCCAGAAAAGTATCCAGAGAAAGAAACAATGCTTTTATGTGTGCCCTCTCTTTGATTCAGTGAATAAGTGTAAAGGCTGAGAAATCAGGAGGAAGGGTAAAACAGCACTGCCTAATGTTTGGGAAATGTTTCTAGGCAACAGCATTGCCGGCTATAGAGATCATTAAGTTTGTTCTGTTTTTATGGCTAGTGTTCCCATGGGGTTTGGAGATGTCAAAATATCGAAAAATTTTTACAAAGAGCCTTCTTTTGGCCTTATGTGTAGGAACCAAGGACATTTTGGACGTAGGGACACTGTTGGTAATCTTAGGCATTTTGTACTCAGCCAGTAAGTTAAACTGTAGCAACTCACTCTTTACCTTCCACATCTTTGGGTTTCCCGTGTGTGTGTGTGTGTGTGTGTGTGTGTGTGTGTGTGTGTGTGTGTGCATGTGCACACACACGAGAACTCTCTCCGTTCATGGCTGTAAACCATGATCATCTTTTCTACATGCGTGCAATGCTATGCATTCTATTTTCTGCCAAGTAGTGTAGGCTGTCACTGTTACCACACTGACCCCAGCATTCCCCAAGTGGCCCCTGGATCCCTTCATTCAACTGGCTGAAATTTATGAGTTCTAGCTTTGTGATAAGAATTCTCATTACAAAAATATCCAGACCATTTTTCTTTTTCTTTTCTGGCAGAACTTTTGATTTCTTGTAGAAGGCAGGCAGCTGTCAGTCTTGCTCATTAAACCATACCCGATGAGTTCAGACTGCCTTTGTATTGTATTGTTTGTTCTAGGCCAGGATCGACTGCTCGAAACATGTTGGTTGTCTAGTGCTTGGAGAAAGTGAGAACTCACTCTCCCATTTTGGGGATGAATATGGCCCCTTGTAATTTGTGGGGCGTTTAGCATTTGAGACTAGGCTGTCTAGTGTGGGAGGGAACTTCAGCCTCTTGAGCTCCTCACTCAGTGTTCCCTAAATTCTGCTTTCTTCTTTAGAGAGTGGATATTCACATTTGGCGAGATTCCGTGATTCTTTGCATTCTCAGCCTTTGTGTTTCAAGCATCTATTGATTGTGCAGTAGGTTGCATGCGATTTATGCGATTTCTTTGTTCTTTACATCTTTATTGATGCAAAGAAACAACAGAAACTGCTTTTTAGCAGTTATTCAATCCCTGATGTCCTTCAAGTGTCAGATTTGGGATTTCATTTCTTATAACTACTGGGCTAGCTGTGCATTTAATTGCCTCTTATTAATAAGCCATTAGACTCACTTGACCAGCCATCAACATCCAGAGAAAAGCATACTTCCCCTCCTTTGCCTGGATCTCTTTCTCTTTTGATGTTAAAGCTGTTTCCCAGTGCAATGGGAGACTTGCTGGGCTATCTGGAGGTCTCTGACTCATTTAAAGTGACAGATGATGTTATCTCCTGATAATGAACAGGTTTCTGAGTGGCCATCACTATGACCTTTATCTCCTCACCCAGCAGAAAGATTCAAGAAGGCCACTGATGCTTATCTCTGGCTAATCATAAAGAGGGGTGTCATGGAGAATTTGCTCACAGACACCAGAAAACTGTTAAGAAGGGGGCATAGGATACAGGGCAGCAAGGGCGATGTTTATTTGCACCAGAGATATCTAGTTCTACCTCTTCTTATGCATATAAGACTTTGACAAGTTGCTTCCTTTCTTTAGGTCTCAGTTTCTCATTCTGAAAATTGGAATTATAGTATACTGTGCTACCTTGATTGGGGAGGGGGAGATGGGAAATAGGTGGCTTAAATTTTTGGAGACAGCATTTTGCTATGTAGCCTGGTACTAGATATGTATCCCAGGACAGCCTCAAACTTGTGGCTCTTCTCATGCCTCAACACTGAGAGTACTAGGGTTGGCTACATACATGTGACTGTTTGAGAATCTTAACAAGCTGACTTCATGTAGAATCCATTTGCTAGAAGAGTTATCTTTAGCCCAGATCCAGTTGTCTTGAGTGCAACACCATGCTTTTAGGGCACTCTGAACAAAGAGCCTTGGGGCTGTGACCTCAGCTATATGGTTCAGCCTGTGATCAGCTCGGGTGGGTGTTTTTTTTTTTTCTCCACACAGAGGGCAGGTGTAAGGGATAAAGTAAGGCAGAGAGCTGGGCCTGCCACATAGCAGGCTCTACCATTAGGATGGTTTAGACTCTCCTTTCCCAAGGACACAGGGATGAGTTTAACCTCTGGCATACTCTAATCTTTCCAGGACTTCCCCCAACTGTGACCGTCTGAACCGTGATGTCTTCATCTGTTTGTATTACTGGTCTTAATGTCACCAAAGGAAGTTCCTCCACCTCTCTCCTACTACAGAACAGGCAGTTTTATCCAGATCCTTGAGGCCAGATATATTTTTTGTTTTCCGTGTTTTGGAATCCAGTGTTTTCTGTATTTGATCCCCAATACTCACAATGAGGAACATTGTATAATCAAACATATTTATTCTGTGATATATAAAAATATAATCTGTGATATAGTAATATATATAAAAAAATATATAAAAATATATTCTGTGATATAATAAAATATTATTCTGTGAAATATAAGAATATTCACCTTAAATGAGCTCACAGTCACGTCATTTCAGATCAGGTTTTGCCATCAAATGTATTCAAGTCTAGTTAGCATTAGTAACCAGTGAACTTGAGGTAGATATTCAGTTTGGGGAGCCTTTTCATTTGGAGGATTACAGGTTAAAGTCCTTATGAGAAGAACTAAAATTGATGCCACTTCAAAGCATTCCATTCTCTTGGGCTGCAGACGTCCTTTCCAGTCTGTGCTAGAGAATCTCATTTTAAAACCTTCTCTTCAGATGCCTCCCTTTGGTAGATCCATGCCTTTTATTCAGTTTATCCCATCTCACCCTTTGCTCCGCCCACCCCAAGACTGAGCAGGTTATATTGCTCACTGTGACTGGAGGAATGGTGTTTGTCCTTGTACATATCCCCCTTTGCCCCCTACCTCTGGCTACAGTCCATGGAAGAGGTACACCTTTATCTGGGTTCATGTGAACTCACTACTGACAACTGGCAACTCCCGTGAGTGGGTGGATACTGAGGGGAAGTGACACCTGACATCAAATCCCATGGTCACCACTGCCCTCTGAACCATGTTTAGCCTTCCTACGAGACGACTGAGAGAAAGCAAATGTTTAACTCACACCCATACCTATCTCCACTGGCACAAAAGCAACTCAAATTCTTCTATCAAAGTGACGTTTTCTTAGAAAATGCTGGAGTGCTATCTACAGTGCCCTGTGGCTTTGCTATTGGTGCTAACTGAGATTTTCTATAAGAGACTATATGGAGAGGAGTTTTGGCCTCTGATGGGTAATTGTGATGAGGGAAGAGTAGTTGGCACAGAAGAGAAGGGCTAGCTTATGAGTGCTGGCTCCATCTCTCACCTGACGATCATTCTCCAACCTGGTCTACTTTGTCTTCTCTTATTGGAAAGAGAGAACAATTGAAAATACTCTCTTTACACACTAGTGTCCTGATGGTTAAGTTCAAAGAGTTCTGGGGCTAATTTTCAGCCTTTATTTGAAGTGTTTTATGCTATGAACCATCTTCTGTTTGAAATGCTTGCTTCCTGGGGCCTTTGTGGTGTCCCAGAGACACCAGTCACATCTTTTGCTCCTTTCTCCTATCCACTCTCCTTTGCCAGCTCACTATTCTCTGCCAATCAAAAACACCAGCCATTTGCAAGGTCCATTCACCATTTTCCTCCATACACTTTCCCTGGTGATTTTTTTTTTCTATGCTTAGACAACTGGCAAATTTTTATTTCTAATCCAGACTCCTCTTGTAGACTTGAGATTTGTACATCCAATTGTTACCATTGATCTCTCCATGGGGTTGATGTCCAAAGTGAAGCTTATGATTTATCCAATACACACACATCTCTCTCTCTCTTTCTCTCTCTTTCTCTCTCTCTCACACACACACCTCACACATACAGAGCTCTCTCACACAGAGATCTCTCACAAAGAGGTCTCTCATAAGAGATCTCTCACACACAGCTCTTTCTCTCACATACAGTTCTCCTCTCTCTCTCTCTCTCTCTCACACACACACACACACACACACACACACACACACACTCACACACAACATTTGATCCATTTTGCAAGCCACTCAGACACTTCAGATATCTTTAAATTCCCCTTTCTTCCTCATTATTCAACTGAACTCATTACTGACTGTTGCTGATTTTGCCACCCTGCTGACTACCAAATTTATTCATCTCCGTCACCACCAATGTAGTTCAATTCTCACTAAAATTGATGGTCTGGTGACTATGGAAAAAGCAAAGAACAAAACCCCAAAGGAAAGAAAATCAACCTTGTCTATAAGTCCACAAAGGTTAGGATACATATATTAGTTAATAAAACACCATGCTTGTCAGTTTGACATCATAGTGTTCAATACTAGAACACTGAAAAGACCCAAGTAGGGTCTCAGCCTCTTAAGGTAAGGGAGTTAGTATGGGAAAGTCCTATGTCTAACTAGTCTCTGTGATGGTATGTAATACCATGTCTATAGGGAGAGGATGGGATAGAGGGGGGGCACATCCCCTATAAAACCTGTGCTTCTTTCTTTCTTCCTTCCTTTCTTCCTACCTTCCTTCCTTCTTTCCCTTTTCTTTTTTGCTTTTTGTTTTTCTTTGTTTCTTTGTTTGTTTTTCTAGACAGGGTTTCACTGTGTGGCCATGGCTGTCCTGGAACTTGCTCTGTAGACAAGGCTGGCCTCAAACTCGTAGAGATCGTCCTGCCTCTGCCTCTCAAGTGCTGGGATTACAGGTGTGCACCACCACTGCAGGCTGATTCCTGCTTTCTTACAAGCAGGGATAGGGCTCAGAATAATTTATTGCTGCAGCAGCCCTTCTAGTGGACAAGTCCATCCACTCTCCTTACCTGATGCTGTCCAGCCATGGAAACTGTTTCTGAAGGTAGATTTGTAAGATAATACTAACCCAAACCTGCACTAATTTACATGCACAGACTCTGGCTAGAACACAGATTCTTGGGGGTGGGTTTACTGTTTAACCCATCACCATCAACTACAAATCAGATGCTCTTAATACATCCAAGACCTCATCAAGGAGAACAGCTTCTTGCAGTCTCCATCAGGACAGATCTCACGCTTAAACAGTCTCAGCAACAATTCTGTTTAGTTGCTCTCAACTCCAGGGCTGCTTTCCTGTCTTTTTAGTTTTGTTTGTGCCACAGACACATTGAATGCATAACCATGGAGGCTGATGCCCATTACCGCCATGTGTTCCTGAATCCAGGCACATCAGGGAAGTCACTGACAGTGACGACCCTGGCTCACAGGAAAGGCAACAGGAAGGAGGAGTCTCCACAGCCCATTCCACTGTTCACACCTGGTGTCAAGAGAGGCAACACAACCTTTTGAATATGCTCAGATACTTTTGTTTTTTCAGAGTAATACACTTCCTCTGGGTTTATTTCTGAACTCTCTCTCTCACTCCCTCCTTTCATTTTTTTCTCCAGTTATCTACTAATTATGGCTTCATTCCAACTAAGAAAACTGGCTTCCTCACATCCATTAATGACAAATTGCAATACTGTTGCTGGATAGAATATATTCATTCCATTAGACTGGATACAGCAACCAGCGTTATTAGGGAACATGCTTCTGTTGGTGTTTTTCCAAGACAGTTCCCCAATGGCATTTTTTGTACCTCCATCTATTTTAGTATACTTATACCATTGGCTTGGACTGACTGTGGCAAATCCCAGTGTATGTGTGTATGTGTGTGTGTGTGGGGGGACATTAAAAAATAATAGGAAAAAATCTTATGAAAATATGTGTTTTCCTACTAGGCATCATTACTTATACTTGTTAGAAATTAATATCATATAAAGCACAGTGAAAGTTTGAGGTAGTTGATTCTGAGGAGACATTATGTGCAAATATGAGAATATAAGAATTGCATAGACAGTCAGTTCATGAGACACAGGATGGCAGATTCAAAAAGGCAGTCTGGGTTACCTGGATAGAGCTTGAGTTTCGGTCCTGATCTTGCAGCTCAGAGATAGCTTGTGTGGAGTTGGAGACAGACTCCATGACTGTTGACAAGATACGAGGCTCTCTGACAATTTTCTCTTCTATGGTGGGAGTAACAATAATTAGTATCTGTTTGTAGGTTTGTCCGAGGACTTGGTGAGTGTCTTAGTTACTTTTTTGTTGCTGCAAAGAGACACCATGATGATGAAAGCAATTTTTGTAGAAGAAAACATTTAATTGGGGGATTGCTTACAGCTTCAGAGTGTTAACCCATTATCATAACAGTGGAGAACATGGTGGCAGCCATGGTACTGGAGAAGTAGCTGAGAGAGCTATATTCTGATGCACTAGCAAGAGGGGGAAGGGGTAGGGAGGGACAGAGGGAGGGGGAGAGAGGTAGTGTGTGTGTGTGTGTGTGTGTGTGAGAGAGAGAGAGAGAGAGAGAGAGAGAGAGAGGAGCGAGAGAGAGAAGCAGAGAGAGAGAGAGAGAGAGAGAGAGAGAGAGAGAGAGAGAGAGAGAGAGAGAGAGAGAGAGAGAGAGAGCAAGCTAGACTGGACTGAGCTAAGTAGGCTTTGAAACGTCAAAACCCACCCCCAGTGACACACCTCTTTCAGTATGGACACACCCAATCCAGGAAGGCCACACCTCTGATTCCTTCCCAAACAGTCCCACTAACTGGGGAGCAAACATTGAAACCTATGAGCCTAATTGGGGGGGGGGGCGTGGCATTCTCGTTCACACTACCACAGTGTGTGAATACACAGGAAATGCTAAACGTCGGGCATGTGGTCAGTTGCTAATGCCCCCTCGTTTTTAAACTACTAACTGTGGGCCGAGACTGAACAGCACAGGCTAGGCAGGCTCATCTGATGCAACCGTGTGCATCACCGACAAGTATTTTTACGCAGAAAGATTGAGGTTGGGGGTTTCAATCCATCCATCTGCTTGACAAGATTCCCCATGTGTTCATGAGGGCTTTTCAAGTCCAGTTCAGGTTTTCTGCTCCTGCTGGCCTCCCATGCCAACTCATGGGTTTTCTAGAACTGCCCCCTCTGGCAAGTGGAAGAATTACAGCTGTAGCCAGAGACCTCCTTGAAATATCACCGGCCTGTGGCAGCGGCCTCTGGGGCAGGTTCGACCAAGAAATCCCGGACTAGACAGGGCCAGACACCATGCCCGCAGACTCTCAGCTGCACACATCTGTGCACACATCTGGCGACTACACCAGTTAAGTTTCTTTGTCCTGGATGGTTGGCCACTGGCTTTGAAAGGGTCCCCCTTTCTTGGAGCCACGAGAAGTGTTAAACTGGACTTCGAGCACACGCAGGGACCTTGTTTACTACCCTGTCCACGGTCCTGTGACTGCCCCTCGCCTGGCCTCCCCCACCACGTGATGCATCTCAGAGCTTTCAGCACCCGCAAACAGCCTGCAGAACCGCGCTCTGCTTTCCGGCCCTGTAGCTGCGGATTATTGAACTTGTCTTTCATAGCCCTTTTTGTTGGGTGTCACATAGCTCCATAGGATGGACCATCCGCATATCCTACCATGGTCTGAGCGGTGGTGACAAGGGGCTGCCTAAAGCTTTCTTTCCACGTCGTCCCTCTGGGGTAGAGAGGGAGAACCAGGAGGATTTTTTTTTCTTTCCTTCCTCCCCCACCCCCCTTAAAGCAAACCTAAAAAAAAAAAAAAAAAAAAAATTCAATTTCCCCTCCCCCCTCTGTTTCGCCCACGACGCCACCAACAGTGCCACCTAGTGGCCAAATACAAATTAATCCCTTCATTCTGACTTGGCCAGCTTTTTAGAGAAAATGGAATGTCCCAGGGAAGTAAATGAAAAATAAAGCATTTCCATTTTTTTCTACAAATTCTCAGAACACATACTTAAAACGTGTTATTTTTGGGATGAGGCATGTATCTATATTTTTCTTAATAACTCATTGAGGCCTTAAACCTGCTTTTTTCTAGATTCTTCCTGCCGTTTACATTTATAAAGTAACAAGCACTCTGATTTTATTATAATTTTAAAAGTTGTCGACTACCGATAATCAACATTTTACAGTTCAGCACGGATAATCTACACTTCAAAGGGTGATGTCATTGCATGTGCAGATACCAACACCATGATCAAGACACATAAGTGTTCTGTCACCACAGAAAGACTTTGTATGGCCCTTTCTTGTGGAAAACAATGTGATTGCCTCTGCAGGGAGAAGGTATGAGAGCATCATCACTGTCATCATCAACAACACAAATTCATTGAACTCTGTAGCCTGTTACGCTATTGCTTGAGTGACAGTACTACTTATCTCCCAGTGTTAACAGTTTTAATCAAAAAATTGTCACAAGGACAGGAATTAAGTATAGAAGTTGCAATTCATATGATGTCTTCTAACATCAGGCTGCATGGCACTGGCTTTCAGTGCAATAGAACTAAATCCAACAGACAATGAGCTGGGTGGTGAAGGCATTGCAGTAAGTGGCAAAATGCTTAGCCCCATCTCTAGTTCCTCTGGCCAAGGAGTCCTTTGAGACCCTTTGGTATCCAAGGTCACCCTCTGCTCTGCACAGATTCAAGGACAAGGACTGCTCTGGCTACTCAGCTGGGCACAGAGTCATTCCTTACCCCCATGGTGGGGATTTTACTTCTTCGAACACTCGACTGCCTGTAGGTCCACAGTATGTTGGAAAAACTGCTTTATCATGAAAGGCAAGTGCTTTTGAAGCAGCTAGTCTGAAGTGAGAGAAGGTGGAGCCAGTGCCTGGGAGCCAGGGGTGTGCCATGGCCTCAGCTTTGCTGCTGACTCTCTTGGGTCCTTCTGTGACTGTTGATTACCTTAGATTTCTCTTGGCAAGGCAAGGGGCGGGGCTTCAGCAGATGGTGGCCACAGTCCTTTCAGTTCTATCTTATAAAGTAAAGGTTAAAGGGTTTCTTGGTGGTATAGGATTCTAATTATTGAGTTGGTGATAAAAGTTAATTAGAAATGCTTCATACAATTTAAAATGGCTTCTATCTCAAAATGGATGTTTTAAGGGCTGTGGATTCTTGTAAATGTCCCTGGGGACTTTTCCCTAGTCGTGCCTGTGGAAGTCACTCTCAATTGTGAAAATTATTTATCGGAAATGTACTACTGCTATCACTGCAGCGCACTTGTGTGAGTGGAAGCCCTTGCTGCTGAAGGAATTCTGGAGTGCATCTCTTCCAGCTGCCACTTCTCAGAGCCATTTAACCCCCGGTGAACTTCATTTGTTCTCCTCAATTTGCTATTTACTGACAGGGCATTAGGTATCTAGTGTTGACTAAGTGAAGTGAAAAACACAGGCAAATATTTCTCATTCAAGATTAAATATGTTCTGAAGCATGGACAAACATTCAGATGTGTGGACTTGGAAGTTGGCTCAGGGCATAAAGTACCTGGTGTGCAAGTGCTAGGACCAGAATTTAGATCCCCAAAATCCAAATAAAAGTTGGATAGACAAAGTAACCCGCTCGAATCTCAAAAACGTGGGAGGCAGAGGCTGGGCATTCCTTCAGTGAGCTAATTGGCTAGAAATGGTGAGCTTGAAGTTCAGGAAGAGAGTCCATTTCAATAAATAAAGTGTGTGTGGGGGGGAGTGATCAAGGAAGACACCAGACACCAATTGCAGACCTCTACATATTTGTGCTCGTGTACCAGCACACACATGAGTGCAGGGACATTCAAGACATTCCTGCCATACAAAAGTCTGCACATGCATAACTTATGGTCCATGCAAAAGGAAAAGACTCTCAGTGACCTTGAAATAATTATTTCTAGCCACTAAAACTTAGTTTAAAATATTAATATGGACAACCCCCTACTTCTGGGCATCATACATATCAAAAATATGCACAAAATTTAAGTAATAAAATGTAGAATCAAACATTCATATTTTAAGAGGGCATATACATTTCCAGGAGGTTGACCATTTTAATGGATTCATTCATTCAGTTGATATATTTTAGGTGAGCATTTACTAGATGCTAGGCTTTGGAGAAATAGCAAGGAACAAACAATGCAAAAACCATTGCCTTCATGGCTTTTCATTCCTGGAGATAAGTTGAGGAGACAGGATAGAAAACAAAAAACAAGGGTGGTTAACTCATTAGAAGATAATGCAAGAGATAAGTAGGATAGAAGAAGGAAGAGGTTTGAGTATGTGTGTGTGTGCACGCGCGCATGTGTATGTATGTGTGTGTGCATGTGCATGTGAGTGCATGCTTGTTTGTGTGAGTGTGTGTGTACATGCGTGTCAGTGATTATATATATGTGTGTGTTGTATGTATGTGTATGTAGAATGCAGTTTTATGTGGAGTGGTCTAAAAAGGCCTCCATGAAGAGGTAAGGTGCATGAGAATTGGAAAGGCAAAGATGGCTGTAGTACCCACGCTACAATCTGTTCCACTAATCAAGCGAAGGCCTAGAGATTTAAATGAAAGACAAAACAGCGGGTCATTCGTGCAACAGGAATGCTGGAATGCCAAATGCTGTTTATCGAGGGAAGGAGCGGGCTTATATACTGACTCACAGCACAGTGGAAAACAACCAAGGGTCAAGTGTGCAAGTTCTCGGGCTTAGTTCCTCCCAGCAAATGTTTGTTAGCAAATCAGGAAGAGTACCAGTAACAACTCTGGGGCAAGATGTTCCAGCCAAAACTGCAGAATGTTCCAGCCAACAGCTCAGGCTTGCTCAAGGTGCCTCAGGGATCATGCAGGGCCCTACAGATGGCCAGTGGATTTCAGCTTTGTAATTCAGCTACGGCTGGATCCCAAGGGTGATGAAGTTTACTTATAGCACTCAGTGTGAAGACCCTGACCTACTTCTCATTGGCTGCATCTGTGGGCAGCACCATGGATGCCAGGCCAAGGTGTTCAAAGAGATATGAACATTGCCCCAGCTTCCTAAAGCTTTCCAGAAAAGCAAGTGTCCAGTATTAGAGACAAAATGCAAAACCCGAAATAAAAGTTTGACTGTTAAGTCTTAACTGCAATTCCCTTGGGTGGTTTCAGGTGCAAATTTCTAAAGTATAAGACCTGCTTAGCTATCTAGGAGTTGCCCTACCCCCAAGAATTTTTGGTACCTCCTTCATTTGCTCTTCTGCTTAAAATCAGAGGCAGGACCAACATTCTGAAAAGCAATTTTGTGCCTTTTTTTTTTTTAAAGCAGGCAGGAAATAGATTTTTCTGACCCACTTTCCCAAGGCTGTTCAGTCCTTTCCTTAATTCCCTAATATTGAAAATCAAACTTATGTAAAGATACTGGTGTTGAAGAAGAGAAGACCATGCTGAGATGGAAAGTCCAAAGTAAGGTTAGATGAGGTAAGAGGAGGTTGGAACCCGTGCATCAGGGGTGCTGGAGGGAGAGAAGGAAGGCATTGTCTGAAAGGCCAGCATCCTTTCTCGGGTTGCTGTGCATAAAACCATCTGTACAGGACTGGACAGGCCTGGAACTAGAGAAGGCCATGGACTGTGGGAGGGGATATACAGCAGAAGGAAGCAATGCTGGTTCCACTCCTTTCCCTGAAGCCTCTTGAAGCCAGTAAGCGCTGGCATCCTGGAGCCCTCTTATAGACCTAGTTGCTCTTAGGAATGAGATGGAGGAAGGCAGAGACCACACCTAGACAATCAAACTCATATTGTAAGGAGGTGCTGGGATGGGCGGCTATTAGAATGCCCTCCCCCCCAACCCGAAGTCTGGCCTTCAAATAATCAGGGCAGTAGTTTGTTCAATGGGCAGCCAAGAGCTCAACAGAAATATCAGAACTGGGTCAGGGTATGATGGAGCTGGTGCCTTAGCTGAGAAAACTAAGGAACGCCAGTGTCTAAGTGTGGTTGGGAAGAGAAAGTTTGAAAGTAGGATGGAGCAAGGCAGAGGAGAATTCAGAATGAAGGTCATTCCCCAAGGACACACAGAGTCGGCAAAGGGAATGCCTGTGGCTAACTCTAAGCTGACTGCGGGAAGTGGCCTACTCTCTCTCAGCTTTTCCACAGTGCAGTCTCCAGGGACCTGTGCTGCTCATCCACAGGTCCCACAGGCCTCCCAGGGAGGAAGTTGGAGAGACTGATCTACTCACACAGACTTATCAGCATATTAAAAGCTTTGAGAGGTCCTCCTGGGCTCTCTTTTTCATTGCTTCCCCAGGAAGATGTATCTTGACTCCTCTTTCTTCTGTGGTATGGAATCCATTCAATAACTTAGTTTGTGATACACTCTTTTATTTCTTTCCCCAAACTGCCACCCATGCTCTCCTTGGCTGCTAAGGTGGTGCCTGGCCCAGCTCTTACAGTAATACACAAACAGGTTCACAAACAGGTCCACAGGGCCCCCATAGACATTCTGATAGCATCTTCTGCCTTTGGGATTCTCAGGAACCTTAGTGTGTCTTGAAATGTAGCCCACAGAGCATGGGCAGCCTACTGTGCTGGCCTGAAAATGACTGTGACTATGTTATGAGAACTTCCATCTACTGGGAAGAGTAGATTTATTTGTTTTGTTTTTTGAGAAATGGTCTTACTATGTAGCCCAGGCTGGCCTTGAACTCATTATCCCCCTGCCTTTGCTTGTTGTGTGCTGTACGTGCAGGCTTTCATGACCTCATCTGGCTTAGAATGGTTTTTCCTGTTGCTGGAAAGAAATGCCATTCCCCCTGCCTGTCTGACCCATACCTTTCAAACCTGCAGGGGTTTGGCACTGCTTTTCACCGGGACTCTTGGTGCTAGTTTCAGGCTCAGCTGTCAGTTAGCCATGCTTTATTGCAAGCCAGGGCTGGCTAACAGACCATGAACCACTGATAGCTAATACCCTTAGTTACATCTCACCCCTACTGAATCCAGGAGCTGAATTGCTAAATTTGTTTTTCCAAAGGACATTGATTAAAGGAGTTGACAAAGCCGCTTGAATGCGAAATATCCAACTGTTTAAAATGAAAAGCTGATCCTCCGGACTTGGGCTGGGGGGAAACGTTTATTTTCCTACCGTGTGTAAATAATGGATTTTGCCTTTTCTGGGAATCCATCATCGAAGAGTACGTTGAATACTCAAACAATGGCAGTCTAAATTACCCTGCAGTGACACTAACTAGCTGGAACTAATTCAGAATTGTGCATGGAGCATGATGAGGAGAGAACTTCATGTGCAGGAAGAGGCGGAACATAGCTCACCTGCCTACAGCGGGACTCACTCAGACAACTGATAGAAAGCAGAGTCCTGGTTACAAACGACATCCAGACCCTCACCCACACCAGCCCTCATTCCCCTCCCTCCCTCTCTCCCTCCCTCCCTCCCTCCCTCCCTCCCTCCCTCCCTCCCTCCCTCCCTCCCTCCCTCCCTCCCTTCCTTTCTCCCTTCCTTCCTCCTTCTTTTCCCACTTTTCTTTCTTCTTGGCTACTTGTCAGGATGTAAAGACTCACGTGCTTCTCTGCTCATTTTCTTGCTGAGAGCCGCAGGCATAACCAGCAGCAACAGCCAGTAATTAATCATGGCTCTGGAGATGGGCGCACATATTCAAAGGCATTTTCAACCCACTGAAACACGTTATGGCTTTCAAATTCTGCCACAGAGCAGAATCTCTGAAATGAAGCTTTACATTCTTTCCAATCCTGATGTACCTACTGAGTGTAACCAAGGTGGCTCTCGGTAAGTCATCAGAGGTGGCAGCACTGTTTGAGAGGAGCCAAGCACAGTCAGCCTTGTCTGGAGCCACAGTGGGCAGAGATAAGCGTGAGACACTATGCAAAGTGCCAGGCATTTCAGTTGTGTTCTTTGGTTGCGATTGCGAATGACAGAGCCTCTTAAGTTATGCGTGTGATTTATTGCAAAGATGTTTGTTGGATCAGCAATGGGAGTGGAAAATGCTCAAGGCTGGAGACAGTTCTAGAAGCTGCCTACACTTTGTCCTGCTCTCAGGAGCCACTGAGTTGTCCTCTGTTGGCTCATCCTCTCTGCAGGGTGGTTTCTAAGTGCTTGCTTCTGACTTCCCCTTGCAATTTCAGGTGCATCCTCCTCTTCCCACAGCAACCTTTGGAAACTCTGGCCCTATTACCAGCTGGCTCCTTCTCGTGGCCTGTTCATAGCTCACTTCCCAAGTGAGCATTCTTAACTGGGCTAGATCACAGCTGTGGGTTAAGTGCTGTCACTGGTTGCTTGTCTTTGGGTCAGGGGCTCGTCTCTAGTCTAACCAACTGTGATCAGTAGAGTTGCACCAATGAACCCAAGTTCCAGTCTCTTCAACTGGGCTATGGTCAGGATAGACACAGTGATGGATATCCAAGGTGACTGTTTTTGTTCCTCAGTTAAGGAGATCTCCCATGGAAGTCTGTGCTATGCTCACCCACAGGTCACACAGCTACCACAGGTTAGCTCAGCTCGTCAATAAGCCCTGCCTTTTGTGGTTTCCCCACCTCTCTGGATACTATCCTACTCAAGTCCATGGTTATTCTTAGGCATTTTCCCCTATCTAGTCTCCCTGCTAACCATTCCATCCCAGGCTTCTCTAGCCTCGAATCCATATTTTTTACAGTACAATCTGGTTATACTATCTCCTGCTAATAACAATTCCCATTACCCAAACCATGCACTCTAATCTTTGATGAGATTTAGAAGATGGGCAGACTTCCAAGGCCTGGTCACTGTCAACCTCTTCCCTTTCTCTCTGTCCCCATTCTCCTTCCCTCCTACTCTCCAGTGATCCCACTCCTGTCAGTCTCTCACCCTTGCTGTGTTCCCTGTTGACTCAGGAACTTGGTAATGTCCCTCTGTTTGCCTGGCCCCAACTCTCCTCTTTCTCAGTTGGAATTTGCATCCTTTCCACTCCCCAGATGGACATGCTGAGGCTGGAAACTCACAGACCACCTTTGCAGTTACGACCTGGGCCTCAGGGCTTCATGTAGAAGGTGCTCTCTGAGAATGTCTTGTGTGTGTGTGTGTGTGTGTGTGTGTGTGTGTGAATCCTGGCACTCTGAACAGTGATGATTTCAGTGTGAGAATCCGAAGTAACGGGTACATCAAGGAGCGATGTAGAGAAAGCAGGAGTGGAAGGAAAGGGAGAAGAAGGGGGAACTATTTGAAAATAGAGTATACTTGGTCTGGAGAAAGACAAAGAACCTCTGAACTTTAATTACGAAAGAGCTATGCAGCAGCTCGGTAAGGGCTCGGTGAGATCAAAGGGTACAGCTGAGATCTATCTCAAGGCCATCTAGCCATTAACAACAGCAGGATTTGGGCTCTGGATTAATTTCTTTAGCTGGGAGAAGCCCTTTGTAAAGCATTTGGAATGGCTGTGGTGCTTCTGATGGTATGTGAGTGTGGACACCTGTTTCCGGGGACAGATGCATTGCAGGGTGCAACCTACACTCTCCGTGCTCCCATGTCCAAGCCTGCTGCATGTTTCCTCATGTAGGTTCACAGGAATGTGGTGAATAGATTATAGACTTAATCAGTGTTGCCTGGGTGCCCTTTCCTGCATCCTGCCTACAGAACTCCAGGGAAAGAAGAAAGTGGACCAGCTTGCCACACCCTCTCTGATGCCAGGGTTCCCAAGGAGAGCCCAGAGGGTAAGCATGGTTGCTGTCTCTGTTGAACGGGTATGGGACAGATAGTATGTTTTCAGAACAGCCAGAAGTGTAAGGGTGAGCCCATTTCCCCTAAAGTGACAGTCTGGCCTCTGGAGATGGCAAAATATGCTGAAAGTCAAAATAAGAGCAATGCCTGTAGTCATCAGCAGTGGGAACAGGATGACTGGTGTGTAGACAGGCATGGAGATATTTGTTCTCTCCAGACAAATACATTAGCCACACCCTCTAATGAAGCCTTTTCTGTCCACAGCAAGTGGTAACCATAGGGGAAGGTCTCGCCCCCACCTAGGGAAAGAATGGAGGAGTTCAGTGTATACTGCATTTAACCCCTCTCACACGGGTGGTCAAAGAAGCAAGGGATCACTCCTTCAGAAGTCCACTGCTGTGGTGACTGAATTGGAAAATCTTATAGAAATCAAGCTTGATAGCAAAGACCTGTAATCCCAGTGACTCCGGAGGAGACTGAGGCAGGAAGAGCAGAGTTTTAAGGCCAGCCTGAGCTAGAGTGAGTTCAAGGCCATCCTGGGCAATTTAGTGAGGTCATATTTCAAGATGAAAAGTGAAAAGAGGGTGGGGATGTCTAGCATGCTTGAAACCTAGGTTAATCCCTAGTACCATGAAGGGGGGGAGGAGGAACTTGTAGACAGTACCCAGAGTTGCATCCTCTCTGATGCCTTCCAGTGTCCTGCTGGTCCTGGTGGCAAACAACCTTCAGAGGCTGTGTGTGGCCCTCGTGTGAGAAGCCGCTGCCTTAGTTTTCCATTTTCTCAGTAGTTCAGTCTGAAGAGAGGTTGACTGAAGTTATCCCAATATGAGGCCGAAACGCGTTAGAGAGATCGCACCATCAGGACCCCCTTTTCCCTAGCCTTCACTGGATAAGAAGTGCCAAACCCAGTGCTGCATCCAAGCCTGTTTTGCATTTTTAATCTGTAAAAATAGGACGTTGGGTTTGTTGAAGATGCCTCTCTGCTTCTGTCTTCCTATCACAGCTGCTGTAAGACAGACAGATGCCATGGGAGGGGGGAGGAAGCACAGGCTTTTCACGTATGGACCATTGGATGGGAAGAGTAATGAGTATTCAGATGCAAGGAACACACCAAGCCTGGCTTCCAGACTTGAGATGCCTAATTAAATGGTGACCTGCTCAAGGTCACAGCCTCCTTCCTGTTGGTGGTGTCTCTCCCCTCAGTGCCTGGTACACTGTGATGCCATGCAGATCACCAGCTTCCTGACAGATGTTGACTTAACTCTTAGCAGGGCTGTTTATTTTTCTCTGAGATAGACCCCCATCTAAAGTCCAGGAGGATGGAGAGGCAGTGTTGCCCTGGACATGTGTGTTTGTTCTGTTCCCATCATCTCTGTTTAGACCAGTATGTCTAGTGAAAGCTAGATTTATGAAGATCTTCTTCCTTTGGGCTGTCTGGCTTTCCTGTCCAGTCAGGCTGCCTTGAAATGTTGATGTTTTGCTCTTTGTCATTGTTTCCCCGTTTTCTTTTTTAATTTCTTTTTTCCAAGAGTCTGATGCTGTTATTTCTACCCTGAGTGCTTGGCTGCATGAGTGCTCTGGGCTCTGTAACCCATGGCAACAAGAGAAGGGAAGCAGGTGACTGTACACATCACATACACACACACACACACACACACACACACACACACACACACACACCTGCACGCATGCACACACAGCATGGCCCTCTCTCTCTCTCTCTCTCTCTCTCTCTCTCTCTCTCTCTCTCTCCATGGGATGTACAATGGGGAAAAACTGTAGTGACAATTATAGACAAAGGCCATGAAGCCCAACACGCAAAGCTTTTCCGGTCACACTATAGCAGCTTTTGAGAAGGCAAAGCAGACTCTCCTACCTACTCTAGCCCCTCATATTCCTACAAGCAGAAAACCAATATCTGACCTTGAACACACAACCGGAAATGCCTTCATCCATGCAAGCTGGGAACCTTGGATTATGTCATTGTGGGGGCAGACAGAAGGGTACCTGTTAGTGGTAACTGAACTAACATCTATTTCAGGCAAGGAGAGATCTCTTTCCACGTGATTTTACAAATGGACATCACCATTAACTCATTCAGAATGTAAGCTCTTCCTCTCTGTGCCCTCTGAAATATTTAGGAGTTATGGGGAAATTCGGTGTTCCGTGTGTTGCCAGATTTTCTAATTGATTTGAATGAACTGACGACTTATGCTTAAACTGATTAAAAACATCTCATTTCTGTTCATGAAGTAAAATACATAGTGGGTCCATTCTTATCTGACCTGGTCAAGACTGGTGGCTGCAGCCTAATAAAGAAGTCATTTAAGGCTAGGAACCACAGGGAGTGATGCATACTAGATTTTCACTTAAAAATTCAAAGCATGGATTAAATTCTCACACTTTTGATGTAGTGCCAAGATCTGGCTCTTGGAATCCAAGCCACTCTTCTCAGGCAGCTGTATCTATAATTTATCATATATGACTCTAGTTATAGCCTCTTAGACATGTGCACATTTACAGACACTTGCAGGGTAGCCTGAACCAGAATCCACCAGTGTTCACATTTTTATATTCTTTACCTGGCTGTTCATCCATGTCTCATTGCAAGACAAAGGGACCTGACTTACTCCTGAGCAATTCAACTTACTTTTCATAGAACAGTATTAATCAATCAATTAAAAATATGAAATATATGAACAAATGAGACTGAAATGGGTCCAATTTTATTTTTGTTTGTTTATTGAGACAGGGTCTCTTTCTGTAGCCCAAGCTGGCTGCATCTGTAATCCATCCACCTTCCTGTCTTAGTCTCCCCAGTGCTGCAATAACAGGAGTGCACTACGACACCAGCTACAAGTTTATTCTTGATAAGTTGGGTAAAGAAGATAGGTGTACATATGCATGAACCTGCAGCAGATCCACAGCATCATTCAGAACTTTTAGCCATTCCAGCATGCCAGTTAACTGATCAGTTGGTGTATTTTAGACCTACTGGCATGTGGCTACTAACACCGGGAAGCTGATACCAGCAGGGAAAGGCAGCCTCCTCCTCTACACACAAGCTCCTGAGCTGTATCTTCATAGGTCAGCCTGTCCTCTTTAAGGCATGGACACCTCCATGAGCTCTATCCTTATTTGCATGTCTGAAGCAAGCACTTTTCTTTGTTAAGATAGAAGAGAATGTCTGACTTTGCTGGCAGGAGAATTCCCTCCCAGAAGGACACCTTCAGTAGAATTTGCAGCCAAAAGAGGCTCCTAGGATCTCCAGAATCCTTCAAAACACTCATGGGTGACCACTACTAGGTAGGTGTAGGCTTTGGAGCTAGACTGAGCTGAGTTCAAATCTCCTCTGTGTCACATGCTACCAGTGTGACTTTGGCCAAATTGGTTATTATCTGAGTCCTGGATTCCTCTGAAACAAAGTGAGAATGATATAGCTACCAATAAAAATTGTGAGCATAAGATGAAATGGTGCATGAAATGTGCCTGACATGCCGAGGTGCTCAGCGGTGTCTCCAAACCACTTCCTCTTTTGATGGTCTATTTTGTTTAATGACACCCAGTTCCTGACATTTTAAACTCAGTTGCCACTGACCTTTCTTTCCCTTGGCTCACTGCCCTTCACCAAACCCATCCAGTCATTTGGGAAACTGCATTCTCCAGCCCATCAGTGCCTCCCTCTTATTTTACCGTCTGCAGCTCTCCCACTGAAACCACCATAGTGCACACTCCCATCATCCCCTAACTTCTAGCTAATTTGCATGCAGGAATTCAGTCTACCCATTGACCACCCATGACCTGGCTGTCCCTCACCTCCAAGTCTCCCCTTTCCTCCTTTGTCTAATTCCCACTAAGAGTTTAAGCTGTCCAGTCACTCTTTAAACTGCTCTTCCTCTTTCCTATTTTACCTCCACGGCCCTATCTCTCAATGTCTGTATTAAGCCTTTGCTGCAGTTACTCATATGATATGATTGTCCCCCTCGTGAACTTCGCTCTTAACCTCACCCTAGTAAACTTTAGAAAATGTATGCTGCCTAAATTACTCTTGATAGATAAAATCCTAGTCTAGTAGATGAGTTCCAGATGAAACAAAAATGAAAGGAGAACCCATGGCTTACAGCTTGCTTGTAGAGTACTCACTGTCTTGTCAGTGACTCTCAAAGGAGGCCGATGTGATCCCGGGAGCCTTGGATTCTCCCAGGAGTGTGTACACCTAGACAAGGCCAGAAGGACTGGTTTTCTTCAATCCTATGTGTTGTTACAAGTTTGTAGTGTTTTAGAGCGAGTTTTGGTACACTGTAATAACAAAGGAAACCCTACATGTTCTTCCTGCCCTCGTTTGGCCATTTTATTTTCTAAACACACAGTTTATGGTGAAACTGGCTGTATGTGTGTGTGCATATGTGTGTGGTCTGTGAGTGTGTGAGTTAGTATACGTGAGTATGTGTGTGCCTGTATGAGTGCGTGTGTCTGTGAGTATGTGTGTTTCTCTCTCAGTGAGTAAGTATATCTATGAGTATGTCTATGTGCATTTGTGTGTGTGCTAGTGTGAGTGTGTATGTATGTGTGTGTGTGTGCGTGCATGTATTGACTTGTGTGAAGTATATGTGAGTTAGTATGTGTGAGTGTGAATGTGTGTCTGTGTGTGTGAGTGTATGTATGAGTATGTATCTCTCTCTCTCTCTCTCTCTCTCTCTCTCTCTCTCTCTCTGTGTGTGTGTGTGTGTGTGTGTGTGTGTGTGTGTTATAAAATTTGACCCCAATAACAAAATGTTCATCAAATCTGGTATCTCAGTCTTTGTTCCTTTTTCTACTTCAACAAACCTAAAACTTTATACAGTGCCATTCTTTTTTTAACCACATACACACACACACACACACACACACACACACACACACACACACACACACAAAACAAAAAACAAAAACCAGAGCGTTGCAATGAGTAATGGAAGAGGAACCCAGTTGACATTATCAATGGGGCAAAGCCTAATATTGCCTATCCTTTTTTATTAAGCTGTGATAGACTGCCTAATGGACAGTTGGGGCATTGGGCTCTGACTACTCCACAAAGCCACCATTAGCAAACAAACATCTGCTGGCTTCCCTCTGCAGTCCCTGCCAGCTGCAGCCTCGGCACAGTAAATTACTCTGCTAATTCTATTGACTCATTGCTGCATTTCTCTAATGCAGAGTATGGATTTGCTCTGGGGCTCCTGTACCACTTCCTAAGGTGCAAACTGGTTAGTTAACTCCTATATTTTTAACACCACAAAAACTTGTGGCGTGGAGTGCCATTGCTACTGTTGAGAAATATCCAGTAACAAGGACTGGGAAGAAAAGCTAAAGTTGCAGGTAATAGCTGGATGAGCTCACTGAGGTTTTCTGCAGAGGTTAACCATAGAAAACATGTAAGAGAAGGACCATGTATCTGTGTAGGCATAGATGGAAAGCAGGATGATTTTTGACCTGTTTTGAATAGCTATTTCATGTGGATAGTCTACAAAAAAACAAACCAGTGAAGACTGTGTACCATATCCCATTTTTTTTTTCTGGGGCACAAGGGTACTCTGATTCAAGGACTTCCAGTGTGTGTGATGAGGCTGAGCTGGAGAACTCCTGCAGACACGAGAATAGGATGGAGTGTACATAGAAATCACTATCTGCACCATGAATGTGTCACAGTTCACTCACAGGGTTCCATGTCCTTCATCCTGAGAGCTTGGACTCAGAAAAAAGCACTGTGCTAGAGGCTTGTTTGAGAAGAGCAGAACCCATGTTTGAGAATGAGGCTCAGCCAGGGCTCACCACTGGCACCCTCCAGGGGTTACTAAGCACCCACTTCTCTGACTGAAGGGCATAGGCTATGAGACCATAGGTATGAGAACACAGCTCTGGGACATTAGGCCACTCCTGTTAGGCTAAGAGCAGTAATACTAATGGACATCCAGGAGTTATAACCTTGTTTATAAAGTGTAAGGGGTTTGGCATGAACTCCCATCTACCTTACCCCTCCATTTAACAACTATTGGATTTCAGGTAATTACTCTCTGGGTCTTCTGGGTATTTTAAACTCTACTGTTCCTGGTAGAATGGGAGTATATGTGTGTAGAAACAAGATTTAGGATATCTTTCAAAGAAGAAATGGATGTTCACTCAAAGGGAATTCTGGTGGATGTCCTTTTGCACACAGACAGCTAGCTTGTGTTAAGTGGCTTTTCTGGAGGGTGACCAGGTGCCCAGAATGCTTAAGATCATGGGGAGTTTTAGAAGGCTCATGAGAACCATAGCCTCTCCTCTTTCTGAGTTGTGAACTATGGCTTTAGCATTATTAGGGGAACTGCCTTTCCATCTGGTAGGACAGACCTTGTGTGAAGCTTAGAGATATTAAAGCAGAAATTCCTCAAGGGCTCAGCACCATGGAGGTGTTTGAACTGCGATGGGGTCTGTGCATATCACTGGACTTTAGGAACTATACTAAATTGCTTATATTGCGACATATTCTATAATAGACAACCGCTTTGAAATTGTTAAGCCTCAGCTAATTTGCCTTAGTAAGTATCAGTTTCATATGCTGTGGACAATTTCATCTAGCCCATAGCATCTGTTCCACTTTTTATATAGGTACTATGAAGTTATCCAAAGAGGAATATAAGTAAATGTATTTGAAGACTTTTCTTCAATTCTACTCACTTCTGGTTGTAAAAACTAACCAGGGGAGCCTAAATAATCCAACCGTGTTTTTCATATACTACTTGACATTTTAATCATTTTGTAATTAATCTTTGTATTTGTATCAATTTTATTGTGCTCTGACCAGCTGCAGTTACAGTGTTTTGCTCTTGCTTGCTGCTGAACTCCAACACATTTTTTCATTATTGTTTTTACATTACTTCTTAGTTCTTTCTGTCCTCAGCTCAGCAATATTGGAGTAATTATTGCTCTTTATAGTTTACAAATGTTAGCATAACTTAAAAACATAAGCTGCATAAATTTAATTACATTCTCTGGAACCTAAAAAAATATTCTCCAGGGTGCCAAAAACTCACCGAAATTATAGTACATAAGCTACCCTTGAATAAACATTTTATTAGAAAGCCCTTCTTAAATACATACACATGTATAGATGAATGTTAGAACCTGTTAATATTTCTTATCTATGTTTCAAATGTTCAGCTAATTAGCATGTGGCTTTATAAGCTTCCTCCCAATAACTCTGCTGTAACTTTTGCCTGTTAAGATCAGAGAGTCCTTGCATAAAAGAAACCCTTTTGCTCCCATGCTTTCCAATTCCCTGCTTGGGAGAAAATATGTATTGTCTCAAACCCAGGGCTCTGCATATGGTAGATAAAGGCTCTTTCTCCAAGGCCAATCTCAAACCTTCAATTCCTTTCTATAAACTTTTTCTTCGTGGTGTTTCACTTTTGAGACAGTTTCTTGCTATGTTGCCAGGGATGGCTTCAAATTCCCAGGCTTCTTCCTGTCTTAACCTTCCAAGTAACTGGAGCTACAGGCATATATTACATCACACATTTGCCTATGTTGTGTTGTTTCTTTTGAAAGACATTTGCTTTCAATGTATAGTAATAGAAAAATCTATAAAATAAATTTATTTATCTCTTGTCTGGTTCACCAGGAAAAATGTTGGTTGAATTAACATTTTTCATTTACTGTTGCCTGGCAATTTTTACTTTGGAAGAAACATTCACTGCTCTTCTTATTTGACATGCATATTTCATATATAATACCTATGACTGTTGTTGTTTAAAAAACTAGTCGGTCTCAGGAGATACCCCAGTTTGGCTTCAAACTCACTAAGGATCCTGACTGGCCTGGCCTTGAACCCCTGATCTTACCACATTTGCTTCTCAAGTATTTGAGTTACTGGTGTGAGCTATCATATTGAGCTGTTTGTTTGTTTTAATTCTAATAATTGCCTGGTTGCATTTGTGTGAATTTAGGGCAATGTCTAAATAGATTCCCCATTCAGCCATTATCCAGTCTGAGGCTCTTGCCTCATCTTCAGCCTTTGAACTTGCTTGCAAATGCATGTCTTCTGTCACAGCTTGCTTCTGAATAGCAGCAAACAGATCCAATACTCACGTAAGCTCTCATCCTTGGGAACTAAACTTGTTCTGACAAACACAAACATGTTCCTATGTCGCAAAGACCTGAACTGGTTCTGTGCAGCCTCTGTGTCAGGAAGGCTGACATCAGGGGCCATCAATTTTCGAGAGACCTGTGACAAAGCCAAAAATGCTTTCAGATGGGCTTCACCAAGGTCATTTGAATGTAAATATAGGAAAAGATGCTTATAGAGACAACTTTTTTATTGTTGTTGTTTTGTTTTTTAAACAAATCTCTCAATTGATGCCAAGGTAGCCAGAGAGCTCTCAAAGCCACCACCACTGGGGTCACAAATTCAACATCCTGTTTTTGTCATTCTCCTCTGGGGCTGCCATGGTAGTTCCAGAGTGCATTCCTGCACTCGCATTGCAGGATGCCACAGCCATTTCCTCATTTTGTGCAGTGGTTTCTATTAGGCTGGGGACAATGCGCAGGCTGGCACGTGCAGAGTTAACACTCAGCTGTGCCGTTGATGTGCTCTCATGCACAGTATGTTTCCTTTGAAGCAGGGGCACAGTGCTTCAGAAGACAGTAGCTTCTGCAGATTTTTCCTGATTAATGAATGGGAAATTTCAATTGAACTTTTAAATGACTTAGAACAATGTAAGAGATGGATATAATCCTTAATTTTTTTATTGAAAGACATTTCAAATTTGAAAATCTCGGGCTTTGTCCACATATCTGATTTATGGCCAAATGTGGTTTTTAAGCAACAAAGCTGCTGTACATGTCATGTAATGCTTGAAAAAAAATAGTGTGGTCTTTTCATGAAGTTAAATGAAATAAAATATAAAGTTTGTGATACATCAAATCACAAACATAAATATGTACTTTATGGCCAGCTGTTATTTCTGGATATACACATTTTAAAATAGAAACATTTACCCCACATGCTGATTGGCAATTTCCCAGTTCCAAAAACCCAATTGCATTTAAGATGCAAAAGATTAAAATGCCTAAATAGATAAAGTTAATAGTTCATCTTCCTAAATGCTTTTATATGTTTGAAGTCTTACTGTTCCACCCCGTAGATTCAAGATGCTGGGGCTACTTTGATGTGGATTTGTGTTTTATGCACATGCTGTTACTGGAGCTGAATCCAACTGTCTCTTAGACACCCATGAGAGACATGATCTGCACAGGAACATGAACAGAGGACATGTGTCCCCATCCACCTTACCCTGAGTGTGCAGCTTCCTGAAGAAGCTGGACTATTTTTCCATGACCATATCACAAATATCTCATCTCTATTTTGGTCAAAAATATTTCATTTCAACTGCAATATTCCATCTCCCAATGACTTTACTCCTCCCCTGCATAAAAATTGGTCAAGGAGAACATGAAGATTGCATTGACTGGAAAATACAATTCCCCAGGGACACCTTATTTGCTAGTCCAGGCAGCATCTCTCTCTGTAGGTAGAGCCGAGTTTGTAAATGCCTCTAGTCCTTTAGGATGTACGGGCCATTGGCAGTTCAAAAGTTCATATGATGCCATATGTCCTAATAATTTTTATCTACATCTAAAACAATACGGGACTGTCAAATAAAATCCTGCATGCAAACAAATGATGGAATGCAGGGGAACCCTCTGCCCTAGCCTTGTCTTCTTTGTCCGACAAGCTAATGCAATAAGGCCAATAATAAAAGGTTGTGTACCAGGCCTAAAGCCTGTGACAGATAAAAAAGAAATGTTGGAAACCAATGAAGCTTTTGCACAATTAGATTTTTTGAGGCTGTGCTGTAAGGATTGCCCAGAGCCTGTTCAGTCCTGATTGATGGTAAAATCATAACTACATCATATTAGCTGTAGAGTTCACTGACAGGTTACTACAGATTAATATTGCCACTGCTGTTCACTTACCATCAAACCAAGGGAAATATGAATTGAGCCGTCCTTCTAACAAACCCCGCATATTAAAAGGTAAGGTGTTCTATGGAATAATCTCCCCCTGTCACTGAAGGAAGACACAAACAATGTCTATTTGAGCAATATGCAGATACCTTGCAGAATACGAATTACTTGCCTGCTAAGAGAGCCTCAGCACATCCGGCTGGCTAACTACCCTTCCTCTAAGCATGTTCCTTCCCAGCTCTTGGCTACAGGGTTGCAAAATGACACCCTAAAACATAGAGCAGCAAACTTGGTGATTTAAATGCTGGCTGCCAGGCAAATTGCAATAACATCAGTTTGGCCAGTGTTTTGCGTCATGTGAATTTGAAACAGGGGACACCATGGAGTCAGGTTTTGCTTGCTATGGATACTGGAGGTTTTGTAGGAAGTGTATGTTTGCTCTTACCTTTAAAACTGTTGAGTGTGTGAAATAAACGTGGCACTCTCTTAATTCCGGTGATGCTGATGACAGCATCCTAAAATGAAAACATTTCACCTTTTTGTCACCTCAAGCCTTGGATAAAAAGTCAGCTGTGACACAGAAAGAGGCTTCGGCCTGCAGAGTATGAAATGGAAGGGTTGCTCATGATTAGTGGCTGCTGGTGACGAAGCAGCTGAGAGACGCCTTTTCTCCTCTTGTCTGCTGTGATAATGACAGCTTCGACCTGGAAATGAGCAGAAGAGCCGAAGGCTCTGGCCCTTTGATGTAAGCGCTTGTCTTCCTGGACTAGCAATGTAGATCTGCCAGGGAGGGTGCTGCCTGGCTGAGCTCCAAGGCCCACTGTAGTCTGTCACCATTTCTGAAGACTCCACTCTGCTATATCCAATCCCAAGACCGTGTCAGTGGTCCCTGAATTTGGGTGCCAGCATCCATGAAGAACTTATTAAGGATGCTGATTCTGAGCTCAATTTCATGGGGTGTAGACACACATGGACGACTAAGCACCATCAGCATAAAGGAAAATAGTAGCTTGATCCAACAACAACTCACCGTATAGTTGTTCTAGAGACAACATGCTACAAGTGAGAGAGCCCTCTGGAGCCAGTCTTTTGGTTATTTTAAAAAAGAATTGAGCATCTATTGTTTAAACTTATCTGTTTACTTAAAGAGCAAACAATGAGCCTGGCAAGTGTAACTCTAAGTGTTCTACCATTGGCTTACAGACTGGGAGGAGGTGTTTGCAATGCTTAAAACTTACTCTTAAAATACATTCATCTTTCCCTGAATCTGGATCAGAAAATGACAGGTGATGAGATGGCATCTGCCCAGAGCTCAAAGTCACAGGTATGAAGAACAATATAAATGTTAGCCTTGTCAGAACCACAAAGGTTGAGAAGCCTGGGTTATGTCAGGTCTGTTAGTCATCATCACAGGAAGGGGAAATGACGATAATTCAGAAATAATCTGAGAATCTTAATGAAATGAAGGATGAGCATTCTGTAACAGGAAAATGATAAAGAGGGACCCCTACTCCAGGGTAGGAGGGAAATCAAGGCTGTGCAATATTGTTAATGGTATTCCCTTCCATTTCCCAAAAGCCTTTGGGAAAAATAATTATATTGCCCCATACTTCTGCAAATTTATTTCTGAACCCATGTCTAGGAAAAAAAAAGTTTAAAGAAACCAAAAGCAAAACATATCTTTTTTTAAAGCATTATTTTATGATAATGGGCAATTGAAATCAGTCATCTATGCCTCCCACTGGAAGACTAGATAAGCACTGGATGGTTATTTTCTGCAGAGTACCATACAGCAAGGGGAGGAAATATTTGTTTTGTACATAGGGATTAATTCTATTTTTAAGGGATTAATTCTAAAAGCAAAATTGTGATGAAAGTTCAAGGAAATAAAATATAAAGCAAAATTCCATTTATTCAAATTTCAAAACTGTATTAAAATATGCTACATATAAAATAACAGCAGGCATTGTATGTGTGTTTATCATAAGATACATATATATGGTAAGGAAGTACCTATGTGACAGTGAGAGGAACATGGGTGAGGATCTGCCCTGAGGAAGAAAAACAATGAAGACAGTTGTGATGTATGAAGTTATGTGTCCGTAGGCTACAAAAGGAGGGTGTGGGATTACTCTAGGCCTCTGAACTAGAAATCAAAGGGGAAGGGTAAAAATGGGATTATAATTTTAATTTCTGTCTCTGGGAAAATAATGTAAAAATATCTTAAAAACTCAAGCATGGGTGTTAGAAGAAACATAGTTAGTAGGTAGGGGAGCATTGAGCTTGTCTTGTTCAACAAGTTCACCAGAAAGACAGAAAGTTTGGTTGTAGTACTTCTATTTCTGAATCATCTCCTGACAGATTCTACAGTCTCATGCATAAGTGGTATTGCCATGGTTAACAGTTTGTGGTGCCGGAACACAGAGCCCCACAAGCTAGGAAAAGCTGCAGCATACCCCGCCTACAGCCTCATTCTCCAAGAGACATTCCATTTTCTCAGCAAGAAACGTAGAAAATGGCATTTGTTTAGTATATATTTACAACTCTTTCCTACAACCTCCAATGGCTCTTTCCTTCGTGCAAGATAAAGTTCAGGCCTCTGACTTGGCAGTAGAGACCTTCTGCCATTTGATGTCAAGTGTGCCTTTCCATTTAGTTTTCTATGTTGATTCTTTGCTGTCCTTAACCAGTTCTTTAGTCTTTCCCCTTTTCACACCATGTATCCTGGCTGGCATGGCCTTCTATTTCTCTTCCTGTCTAAGTCTTATTCACCCCAAGGATTAGTTTGAGGGAGGTCTTTGGGACTTTCCTTTATGGTTTGGACCTGACGTTCTCCTTCATATTGGATAGCTGCTTGAATTTATAATTCTTTTCACATATGTGTTTCTCTGCAAGGATATAGTTTTATATTCTCAACTTTCTCATAAATAGGCCTAAGCTGTCTAGAAGGATCATTGACTAAGTGTTTATTAATTTTCTTCTTGGATTTTGAAGAATAATACAATAATCTATGGGATAAAGTTCCTGATTTTAAAGGAACTTATGATCTGATATGAGGCTATGCCAATGCTAGGAAGATTAGGGGGTGAAAGATGAAGGGAAAGTGCCACGTAGAAGCCTGAGTGAATCTAAGCAACCTGGCCATTTCCATATGGCCCTTGGCCTTTGGCTTGGAGTTACATTACTGCTCTGGAGAGTAGGACATATAAGATGTTTTAGCTGCTGCTGGTTTCAGGTTCATGAAATCATTTCCCAACTAACATAGCCAGTGCTTCTTCTTGCTTCTTCTTCCTCTCTGGCATATTTCAGGGACCAAAAAAAAAAATCAATCCTAGCTTGACAGAGGGAAGTGTTAACTGATTGTCATACAGGCAAAAGTATTGTGCGTATGTGATTCTGTAGAAGATACACTTCATCCCTAAGAATGAACTTAATAGGAGAGCTATTTGATTAACTTTTAAGGTGCTTGGGCTAGGTGTTCCTGTGGATGAGTTAGTGACTTAATCACATTGTCAAGGACCCAGGTTTTCCTCCATTTATATTATGCTATCCTTGTCACATCTGCTTCCCATCCTCAAACTAACTACACCTTGGACACAGATGGCCACCATGCTTCTAGTCCTCACACCTTCAAAGCTGGGTAGTTATGGAATCTATTTATGATAGGTCTAGATGTGGGGAACTGAACATATAACAAAGATTTCCTTCTACATTTGATGCTTTGCTTCATATGACTTTCCCACACAGACAGCTTTGACCAGTAAAGATGTGTGGCAGGCTGAGGTGACGTCACGTTTTGCTCTGGGTTGATCTGCAACAGTCAGCACGATGTTACACTGGAATGCTGGCACATGGACAGTGGAGCCCTTGGTGCTTCTGCTCTTAGAACAGTGTATTGCAGTCTCTTTGCTGTGGTCTTAGTCATGTGTGAAGACACATGAGTTCCTAAACCAGCATCTCCTACAGCTCACCTGCCCCTCTGCTTGCATATCCTTGGCTTAGGAAGTGGTTCCATAACTCCATCTCGAGCTAGAAAAGTCAAGTTCTTGGCCACACCCATGAAAACAAGACCTGTAGGTGAGGACAGTGCTTAGGTGTTGAGGGCTCATTCAAGTTGACAGGTTGAAGTTAGGCTCTCATCTCAAGTTCTACCACACAGACTCGGGCCTTCACCTGACGTCACTGTGCCCCACAATGGCTGCTGCCTCTGGCCTCAGTTTCCTTCCTATACAGGTATAAAAGCCCTATTTTAGGTTTCCAAGGTCAAAAACACCCACGAACAATCTCCAGCATTCACACAAATACACCACCTTCATGGCTATACCTCTGTCTCCCAGTGCTCATGGGGTGAGATAAGGCTGGTCATCAAATGGGAGCAGAGGACCCTGGTACCCAAGACAAACAATTTCAAGCTAGAATGTGGGAGTTGTAAGGAAGCTCAGAGTGTGGTTGGCTCTACTGAAAACTAGCATTTATAGCTGCACTGCACAGGGTGAACTTGATCACATCAACTATGGTCCTGATATATAGATGCTAACTGGTATAACTTTTCTGAAGCCAGGCAAATGCCGTGCAATATACTCATCAAAAGTCCTAGTTAAGCATAAAAATCTATGATTTTGAGTGTGACCAAGATCTTTTCCTGGACCAGTCTAATTTTCTCACTAAAAAAATATAAAGTACAGCCCCTTCATTTCCGTGAGAGAGATTGACAGGTAGCTGAAATTTTAAAATTGATCTTTTTTTTTGTTTGTCATGTGGACACTTTTTTTATGACCACCCTATGATTCATGAGCCAATTTGCTGCACAAATCTCAGCTGATGTAAGTGAATTATTCACATTTCAGAGTGGAAGCATAGTAGCTTTTCATTTCCCAAGTCAGTTAAAACATCTTAGATTTAATGTTCTGCATTAAAAATAAAAAAAAATAGTGAATTCAAATGCTTTATCTGTTTTGGAGTATGACTGGGAATTTTGCACAGTGAACAAGGTTTCGGTGAAAAAGTGGCTGGTTTGGGTAAAAATTCATGAACTCACTGAATAGTGTCATTCTGAACCACAGGAAAATCCTGATGTTTGCAGCCTCCTGATTTGGCTTAATCGGGGCCTCAGCTCATCAGTTAGCTTCACCATGTTTGACTCATTATTCCTAAAATAAGAGATAACCTATCTGACAGCCAGATAAAGAAGAGCAAAGTTTGCAAAGCACTTACAATATCTACAGGATGATTCAAAGTGACAAAGATGATAATCCGCTTGGATTACTCTTTGGTGACATGGAGGATTGGCCTGGTGACATAATTTATAGGCCCCTTTCTTTGTTCACAATGGACTCACAGGATCTGTGATTGGGGTTCCCTGGAACTGTACTAATTTTTGGTATTGTCAAGACATGACCTAGATTTTGAGCAATTCAAACAAGGTTAGATTCTCCTTCTGATAAACAGTGTAGGACATACATATTTAAAAAGGAGAGAAGACATGAAAGGTTCCTTTAAAACAAAACTATGCTTTGTCTGTTTGGTCCAAGAATCTTTGCAGATGGGTTTTGGAAATAAATGAGGCAGGCTTCTAGATGTCACCAGAGCAATGTATATAATTTAATTACATAAGAAGGAAGAAACCCGAGCACATGAGTAAGGACTTAAAAGTATAAAACTCATTGAGTAAAATGCAAAATTGTTATAAGTTTTTAATTAAACTCTGACTTGAAAATTTGCCTTTGCCAGAAGCAAGAAATCCATTTGTCTTACAGTAGCATCTTTTACCACCAAATAGCACAGAAAAGACCACGTGGTGTCTTAGAAGTCTTTTTAAGAACTAAATCTTGGTAATAGAGAAATGGCTCAGTGGTTAAGAGCAATGACTGCTCTTCCAGAGGACCTGGGTTCAATTCCCAGCACCTACATGACAGTTCACAACTGTCTATAATTCCAGTTCCAGGGGACCTGGCACCCTCACACAGACATACATGGAGAAAAATACCAATATGCATAAAATAAAAATAAACAAATTAAAAAACACTACATCTCTTGTCTGCAGCATTAATAAAACATTCTCTGGGGTTATAATTTATGTTTTACAGAACTTATTTCTTTTATTGTTGCTTATTCACAAATATGTCCTAGCACTAAATTTTCATAGATTTTTTTAATGCATTTAGGTTTAATTGGAGTGGAAGAGGATTTCCATTTTGAAGATTTGATATTAAAAAAAAGCATTGGTCTTTAAACTGGAAGCTTTGAAGGAATATTAAATTTGATGAATCATAGCAAGTATCTGTGTTTGTTAGCTTTTATAGAATACATTAAAGCATTCATTAATAAAGTCACAGTACATTGCCTTGAGCAGGCCCTCAGAGGTTAACGACTTGATACAGGCTGGTGTTCTCCAGCCTTATGGTTTGAGGGCGGCTTGTGGAAAACTTAGTCCTCTTTAAAAATGGGATGCAAGAGAAATGTCTTGTTTCCTACCTCAAAATCCAGGGAATTTCTTTGTCCCTTCCCATTTCCACTCTGTCTTTGCCCAGTGTCCCTGGGAAGTCTCTAGCACTGAGATACACATATGAAGCCATTAGCTGGGTAGCTTCATGGAGACCTTAGAGGGCCAGTGAAGTCCCGAAAGAAGTCAGCTTCTCTGATGAAGCCCCAGCAGAAACCCCCAGCAGGCAGGAGCTAATAGAGTAACCCATTTGGGAAACAAAAAATGGTGACTTAAGAAGCAAGGTTAATCTTTGCTTTTCTCTCCCTAGAAATGAAGGAGCATTTGCAATGTTTTAGTGGGGATTATATCATCACTTCATCTACCCAGAGACTCCTTGGTAGGTGTTGGTGGACCAACTAGGTATTCATTGGGTCTGTGACTCAAAGTGGTGTATACGAAGAACATGTATTACATTCAATTGTTTACCCCAGACAAGTTATTTCCCTTTTTGAATTTATTGTGTGTGGATGTGTGATATGTGCATATATGTGAATGTGTGTATAGGAGGGTGTCCTCACCCAGGCAGGCAAATGTGGAGGCCAGAGGTGATGGTGGGTAGTCTTACTCAATCACTTATCTCTTGAGACAGGGCCTGTCACTCAAACTTGTCACTTTAGCTAAAATGTCTGGCCAGAGAGCTCCCCCTAAAATCAACCTATCTCTGTACCCCAGCCCTGGGATTATAGGTGTGCATCCCATAGCTAGCTTTTTGCAGAGATGCTAGAGATCTGGACTCAAGTCTTCATGCCTGTTCAGCAAGTACTTTACTGATGGAGCCATCTCCTCAGACCTACCATACGGAATTTCTATACCAAAGTGTTAGGTGTCTGAAACAATAAATTAACCTAGACTAGGACTGTGTGGACACTTAGAACAGTTGTAAAATTGTTCTGATACCTTATGACAATTCATGAAGCCTTTTTGCCATTCAGAAGAAACATCTTGACCAAGCATGAGAATACATCTTTTGTAAAAGACACCCGTTCAGTGCCTTGATTCCCTTGGGAATTGTTAGTAAAATAAATGACTCATATTAGTTTTATGTAAGAGACAAACCAAAGCATTTCCACGAGTTTACTGACCTAAGCTGCTAGAGTTTAACTATTTCCAGAGCACATGGACACTGCTCCATTGGATGGGAGACAGTTCCCACCTTAGTCAAATGTAGAGAAAAATAAAAGTCCATTTAAAAGAGGCCACCGAGGGGTGTATGCCTGCAATTGTTTACATGCTGAAATGACTGTATGCCTGTTTACTATTGTCAGTATCTTGTTATATTGTTCTTTCAGAATCAATGAGCTCACCTCCCTCTGCAGCTGCCCTATAAACCCTGTTGGAAGGATGCGTGGTACCAGATGACAGGCAAAACACGGAAAGAGGAGGAACCAATGACGGCAGGTAAAATTAACTCTGCTTTATTTACTATCCTATTCCTGGGGGAAAGTTCTATTGCTGTAAAATATGTGGGAAATTTTTGGAGTTTTCTTCATGTGAGAGATAACCTTTTTCTTCAGATGAAAATAAAGCAGACATGTGTAGCACATATATTTACTTTTGCTAAAGAAAGACTATTTCCAGAAGATTTTTTAATTGCAACCTTTCAGCTCTTCTGGAAGGTTCCAGCTGCCCTTAAATTGGGGTTAAATTGGGGGTGGGTGGAATGGAAGAACAAAGTAGAGGAGGGAGTCTGTGGAGGGATAAATAGCACTAGAGATCTTCTGAAAAAGACATGTGGAAATACATCTTCTTCTGTAGTTACGTATATATATATATATACATATATATACATACATATATATATATATATGCATACACATGCAAAAAGTTAAAAGGGAGTTACTCTATAACAAGATGACAATGTCCCTACTGTACATCACAGGCTAACAAATAAAAAGCTCAGTGCCAGGAATGGATCATCTCTTTTGGAGTTGTTGGCCAGTGAGATTCCCATAGGCTTTCCAATATTACAGGCTACTGCCAGTGCTATTGGTTAACCTCCAGAAGCTGACAGTAAGGCCCTGTTGCTGAAGGGTCCACATACTTGATTCATAGAACATGAAGTTATTAAGCTGGTATTGACCTAGAAGCTTTATCTTTAGTGACTAGATTTCATGATGCTGAAAGGTGCTGTCCACAATACCTGAGAAAATTAATTATCACTGACCTAGCTGTATATCCAACAAATTATAATAAGAACTGTCCTGGCAAGACAGGCCCACTTGTGCAATAGTGGTATGAACATCATAAGAGTAACCAACCACTCCCTGATTGGATTCAAGTCCAACTCTGTAAGATGTAACCCATACCTAGCAATATTGTTAGGTTAAGAACTCATGGCTAGACAGGTTACTGACCCAACTACTACTACTGTACAAAATGCACATAATAATAAACCAACTATTGACATTTCATTATACCCATAGATGAATGAATGCATCTCTCAAGCCTCATCAGAGAAGCTTCTACTTGCACTAGATAGTAATGGACAGAGACTCACTACCAGTCAAGGTGCAGCAAAAGGAAGCTACAGTAACTCAGCCTTAAATGGGATATTTATATCACACCCTGTCCTCCCAAGGCTCTGGGATCGTGGTAAAAGATAGGCCAAAAGATTATAAGAGCCAGGGACAGTGTATGACTATAAGGAATTGGTATCTTCTAGACACAGCAGAGAAGCACAGTAAACTCACAGTGATTGTGACAGTATGCATAAGACCTGTGCAAGCTAAATCCAGACCCAACATAGAGAGGGGAAGTGAACACAGAGTCTCCCCACAGAGCAAGTTTTCAATAGTTAGTTTCAAGTAAGTTTGCAATCCCTGGTAAATTAACCATGCTCTAGTAGGCCACACATCTAAGAATATATGAGTAGCACAAATTGGACTTGATGGGTAGAAAGAAAGGAAGAAAGGAAGGAAGGAAGGAAGAAAGAAAGAAAGAAAGAAAGAAAGAAAGAAAGAAAGAAAAAAGGAAGACACAGAGTTGAGTGGGGAGAGAGGGAGCTGGAACTGGAAGGAGTTGGGAGACAGTGAATATGAACAAAATACATTATAACAAATTCTCAAAGAACTAATTAAAAACAAAAACCTAGCTTAACAGTGCATTCATTTTCTCCTTTGTATTGCATCATTCATTCCTATCTAGTTGTGCCATGAGTGGGGCAGATGCTATTAAAGTAGATACTATTATATTATTATATATTATTCGCTGTCTACTGTTTATTGTTGGGTCCAGACATAACTCTTATCAACTTTGTGGTTTGGCGCTGTTAAACAAACTTCAACAGTCTACCCCTGGGGGTTTTGAGTGGAAGTGTTTGCCAAAGTCCAAGGCATCGATATATTCCTATAGCTATTCTGAAGCTCCAACTCTATGCAGAAGGAGGAAGGAGAGATGTATGTGTCTGGGTCTTGACAGTTAACTGTGAGTTAGCTTTATAGACCTCAATTACAGGAAGGTATTATGTATGATCCTATGATTTCTTAACAGATTGGAAAAAAAGAACACTCGACTTTTTGAAATTTATTTTACCTAAAAGTTATGAAAATACTTGTCTCCGAGACTAAGCCTACTGCTCACAGGTAGGTATCAATATGACCTGACTTTAAGCTCTGCAAGAAATCAGTTCTGGTCCACTTCTTTTCCTCAAAACTCTTGGTTAAAAATTGCCCTTGAAAGCAGAATGGGGTCTCTGTGAGAAGCATCAGCGGGTAATGGTACTCGCTGACACATCTGAATACCTGAGTTCAATCCCCAAGTCCCATATGTTAGAAGGAAAGAAATAACTCCTAAAAGCTGTCTTTGACCTCTACATGCCCAGCACATGAACACACACATACACACATACTAAATGTAAAAGAAATTAAACTTATTGTTCAAGAAAAATATCTCTGCATAAGAAGAAAGTATAATAGTGAATAATTATTATCCTCACTTATTGGGCTTTGATTGATGAATAAAATTTGTGTATGGCTAGGGTGTAAATTGTGGTATTTTGATGCATGGATTGGTGGATTGTGGAGTGATGACCATAACTACACTTATTTACTTTCTCTCTCCCTTTCCTTTTCCCTCCCGTGTGTGTGTGTGTGTGTGTGTGTGTGTGTGTGTGTGTGTGTGTGTGTGTGTTTGTGTGTAGAACATGTGAGATCCACTCTGGCATATACTTAGAGTATATACGCAGCTAATATATCAAGTCTCTAGTAGTTATAAGCTTCACAGCTGAAGGTCTGTGCCCTTTGATTAACATCTACCTCATTGCTAGCCCTCATGTCCTCAGACCCTCATAACCACTATCTGACTCCATTGCTCTGAGCTTGAGGTTTTTTCTTTAGGTCTTCCACATACATGTATAATGGAGGTCGTGTGGTAATAGTCTTTCTATGTCTGCCTTGGATAACTTAGCAAAATGCCCTTTAGGCACATTCATGTTGTTGTCAATGGCAGCCTAGCCTTCCTTTTTAATTGCTTAGTATGGACAGTGGTAAATTATGATAAGCAGTCTCTATAATTTTTAATTTTTTAAAAATATGGTCTGAACGGCATTAAAATTTCTGTAGAAAAAGGCCTCTTTGAGGACTCACTAATAAGGTTAATGAAAACTATGGGCAGTGATATTTCCAAGTCTTTTAAAATGAAAAAAAGGGAAAAAGGACCTATCTGGTAGCGCTACCCTTGCCTCCATGAGCGGTACAGGCAGCGACACGAGTGGGGCTTATCGTTTGCAGCTGTTTAGGAGGAATGCCTGCAATGTGTGCAGCCCCGTTAAAACAGAATGGATTTTTAAGTTGCAAGAAGCCAAATGTGTGATCACGTGGACTAGAATCTGTTAAATATCATGTTGCTCTTTCTTCCCTTTTTCTCCGTCTTGGTCATATCTCAAATAGGAACGCTACCCAGAGGTCATTCAGGTGATCCGAGTCCCCCTGAAATGCAGCTGTGATGGGGCTTGACCTTGCAGGACAGATGGCATCACGAGGAATTCTTTCAGCTTTGTGCTAGCCAGGGCTCAGTTTGTGATATTTCTGTCTACAGATAACAGAAGGCTTTCACCGTGAACCGCTTTCTGATGCGTGCCTAAAGCCAAACCGAATTCATTAAAAGGGCCAAGAGGCAGAGACGTGCTTATGGGGCTTTGTGAAGACTTAGATAAAAATTGATGAGAGTAGATGGCCAGAGAAATAGATTTTAAAAACCTTTATGTCTTCTCATGTAAAAAAAAAAAGGATATAATATTTATTTCAGGTTAATTTCCCATTCATTCTAATACATATTATGTGCTGCATTTCCTTTAAGGAGTGACGACTTTGTATAAAAGGTTTAACATCAATGTATTTAGTTGAACTTGACATTTCTTTCTGGTTTCAATAACATTATGACTTCTTGCTAGTACAAGCAATGGTAAATTTTAATGTCACCAGGACATGCTACACTTTCCCTTCCAATTTTTTTCCTCCTTCAGTCAGAATACTTTTGCAGACCTCTCTCTCTCTAGTATTACCCAGATTCTTTGAAGCATTATCTGATTTCAGGGCTGAGCGTAACCACTTCTTCAGGGAACCTAAAATAACTCTTACAGCCTCTTAATTCATTCCCTTGTCTACCCACTCAGGTCCTCTTGGCCCATCATCGTTCTGAAAGGTACAAGGCAAATTTCTGAAATGTAGTGGCTAATTTGATTACAGTTGTATGCTCGAGTCAAAAAGAGAGAGAGAGAGAGAGAGAGAGAGAGAGAGAGAGAGAGAGAGAGAGAGAGAGAGAGAGAGAGAATAATAGAAACATTGCTCCATGGTCTTCATGCCTCAAGTACATTCTTTATGCCTACCATGGTCTGGAGGAGATGGGTCCTGTTTTCTAGGTAAGGAAGCTGAGGTGCAGTGGTCCAGTGGAAAATTTGCAAGGATACAGGATCAATCCTTGCAGATTTGAACTTGGGTACTTCAGCAGGACAGTCCATGTTTTTATCCACTATGCCATACTTCACAGAACATTCTCAGAATTCCTTTTGACAGCTCTACTGAAGGCAGGATGCATGTGGGAAGAGCACTGTGCTGAGGGCCATAAGAGGCACCCCAGACTTGTTCTTTTGTTAGACAATTGTACAAACAGAGAACATTCCATCATATTAAATAGTTGTGTGTCTTATTTATGCTATTAAATAGTTGTGTGTCTTATTTATGCTATATAAATAGCTGTGTGTCTTATTTATGCTATATAAATGCTGCAGACCTCATGGAAAGGCCACTTATGCAGCGCCAGTAAGATCAATACTGAACATAGGCTCTGAGACATTAAGGCTGATGTAAGGCTCCTTGCATTTCTTCCCAGGGCTAAGCCCTCTCATTGCTTCTGACCAGATGTGAGACAGGGCCAATTCAATCACCCTGCTGGACCCCTTGTTCCCCCACCTGCAAAATGCAGACTGCAAAAAGTCACCACCTCAGAGGGTGGTGGGCAAGGGAAGAGCAATGCACTTAAACTACTTAGTACAGCACCCATGAATGCTTCCCACTCCATGTACTGTCATTACTCCCATCCCACAGATGAGTAGACTGAGGTCCAGGGACCTTTGTCCACTCATGGTAGAGTCTACATTCTAACCCAAGTAGACAGTGTTTTACAAACAGCATTTTTCTCCAAGGACTGAGAAGACACTCCACGTAGTATCTAGTGTCTAAACAAGGTCTCCATCCCAGGGTTGCCTTCCACCTTCCCACAGGTTAGCAGCCATAGGCCTAAAGTGGTACCTACAGGAGATTGGCCCCCTCTGTCCCAGGCTCACATCCCTTGTGATTAGATGGGACCTGCCTCCATTCTGGCCAGTGCTGTACTCACCTTGCTCTCCTCTCATCACCAAGCTGTGGTTTCTTTTTCTGAAAACCAAAGGAGGAGAAAGGGATGCAGCAATTTCAAGGCCTCCGGGCTTAAGAGTCATTCATTCTCTGGCCCTCACAGGTAAGCTTGTTTTATCAAAAAGTTGACCTTTGATTTAATGTAAGATAATGAGAACTAAAGTTAAACAAAGCAACTGTTGGTCAGAGTGGCCTTAGTGAATACTGAAACTCACATCAAGTGATTTTTGACACAGGATATGCAGGAAAATAAGAGCATTAACAGACAGAAATCACCGTGTATCACTTGGGTGCAGTAAGACACAAGAAGATTGGTACCCTGATTTCAACATAAGTTGAGCATGGATTTGTTTTTGTTAAAGACCAGAACTCTCTAGGATTCCAACCATGAGGCACTCTCTCAAAAGGAAAAGAAACCTGCCTGTGACTCCAGTGTTTCTTCAGAATCTCTAAAAAGGCTTTTTCTTCTTAGTAAAGCTGGGACTTTGGAATTGTAGAATGTTGTTGCTGTTTGTTTCTTTGGTTGTTTGTTTGTTTGTTGTTTTTGAGCTTAGGTTCTCTCTTCACAGGCTAGGTTGATTTCAAACTTGTGATCCCTCTTTGCCTCAGTCTACTGAGTGCTGGGATTTCAGACATGTGCCAGCACTCTGGCCTAGAGAATTAGGATCTATGAACTTTGACACTTACCTCTTTCCTCAAAACTCCCAAGAGTCCCACATCATGTCCTAATTGACGGTAGCAGACTTACAGCATCTGTCAGTCTGGGCTCCCTTCGTCTAGAACAGTTACCATAGAAATTGCCAGTTGACATCTCTATGTGACCTCTTCTGCATAAAAAACTCTTCATTTTCGGATTTTGCCATCACAGAGTAAGAGCACCGGGGACAGGGATGTTGTGCAGTGAGGGAGAGTCATCACAGTCCCCACTGTTGTTTCTTCAGTCCTGGTGTCTCTGAAGAAGAGCTACATTCTGCCACCTCTGTGGGCTAAGGCCACAGTGGGTCAACACCCAGGCTTTCTTTCAAGACCTCCATTATGTATTACCAACTGAAGCTCTGCCCTTATCTCACTACTAGTGGGTCTTTCAGCAGGGAAAACATCTCATAGAGGGGCAGAGCACCATTACCATGGCAAGGTTCTTTACATGGCCAGAGAGCCCCTCCTGGACTTTGGTTTTCTGGATTTAAACCTCAGCTTTTATCTTGTGATGCTTCCTAGACATGGCCAGATAACATTTACAGGTTGATAAGTAAATATTACACACATGGTAAAATATGTCAGTTGTTTCCTTTGCCATTGATAATGTAAGAAAATGTATGATAATACATTTGATTTGCACTTGTAGGTGAGAACCCCAAATCCTTCATTACGACACTAAATCTGATTTTTGTTTGTGACCAGCATGAACGCTGACCTCTGCCCTTTGAATGATCTTTCTGTCTCCCAGAAAGTTCATGAAAAGGTCATGGAGCTGCAGACTCCCTCTCCGTGTGCATGGACCTGTCTTTGCTATTGATCTGGAAAAAGACCATTCAGTTGCTTTGCTCGCTTTAGTTTTTAATGGCAACCTGATCTGTAATTATAGAATTTTCTATCCACATTCACACCTGAGTAAGTACAGAAAGCTAACTTCATTTCATGTCTGTTATTTAATCCTGGCCACATCTCCCAATTAAACACATTTTTTGGATTCTTCATGAAGCAAAATATGATACTTTCTGGTCACAAGTTTAAGTCAGGAGAGAGTGAAAAGGGGGGCCTAATAGCTGGAAATAAAAACATCAGTGAGTTTTTCTTATGGATTCCTTTATGTCAAATTCACATCGTAGGTGACTCTGGGTTTTCCCTTTAGATCATCTTGGCATGATCGAGGAGCAAAAATAAAAATGATTTCTAGTATATTCTTGAGGTGATTCCTTCTTTTGATGCTGCCTGTCACTGTAAAAGGGGTCATGAATCTCCAGAAACCTGTTCGGCTGTCAGCAGCATTGGCCTGGGTTTTCAAATCAGCCTGCTATAACTGGTCCAGCTCGAAGGCTTTAAATCTCTACTAGAAAACTATTGCCATTTACAAAGCATGAGGAGTGTACAGAAATGGTGAAAAATGCACCAGCGTCATACTTAGAATGATTGTGTGGGGAGGATATAACAATACCTCTCAAGATGGTAAGCAATACGTATATTCATATCTGGTGCTATTTATCTTGTAGATATACGGCACTGGAAGTTCTCGGCTGCTGGCTGTTAGGCTCATAGCAGTGAGAAGGAAAGATCCCTAGCTTTGTCACTGCTGTATATCACTGCAGCTGTGCCCTTTGATTACACTGGGGCACCACCAGTCATTAATAACAGCGAGAGCTTTTTGTCTAGCAAATGCATCGTTGTACAATCCTTTCTTAATACCTAGGCATCTTGATGGGGTGGCAGAGGTAAATTAAAGAGAAAGCTTGTTTACTTTACAGCCATGCCTGTGAAAATAGAGGCGGCCCTTCCAGAACTATTGAAGAAAATGGATCTTCCCCTCCTCACCCACCCCATCTTATAAGCCTGAAACATTTTCATATTCTGTCTGTGCTCAAGAGAGACCGGTCATGAGTCTCAAACAAACAATATGAATACAATATAATTATGCTTTCAATTTCATCACTGTCACACTTACTTGGCTACAAGAAAGTTACAAAAAAGTCAGAACTCAAGAGGACTATTACTTTGTAGTCTCGGAAATCCAGGTCTGACCAGGGCTGGAGGAGAGGGCGGTGCTTCCCAATGAGAAGCATACCTAAACACAATGCTTTTTGGTCTATTGCAGATGCACTGTCCTAGTCACTTTTCTATTACTGTGACAAAACATTATGACCAAGGCAACTCAGAAAAGAAAGTTTTTAATTGGGCGTATGGTTTCAGAGGGTTCGAGTCCATGATGCAAGAGCAAAGGTGTGGGGGAAGGGACAGCTGAGGGCAGGAGACAGAGAGAGAGCACACTGGAAATGGCAGGAGTCTTTTGAAATCTCAAAGCCTGCCTCTAAGTACATTCATTCTCCAACAAAACCACACCCACCTCCTAATCCTTGACAAACAGTTCCACTAACTGGGGATCAAGCATTCAAATGGATGAGCCATTCAAATCAACAAAGCACCCTGAAGTTGACCCAATGCTAGGAGGCTTTGTTCAGACTAAAATAACTCAGAAATGGGTTCATGAATGCCACTCCATAAAACCATGTAGCTCTTTAAACAGTGAATTGTAATGGCCATGTGCTGTCATTTTACCCTTCATTTCTATGGCTTCTAGACTCTGCAAGCCATCACCATTTCTTGCTGAGGCTCTTCTCAAGAATTGTTTCCTGATTCCCTTATCTCAGAGTTATTCCTAGTAGATTTCACAACCTGTTAGTTCAGTTCAGTGTTTCCCCATCAATGTCTAAAACAGGAAACCAAGGAAGAGACAAGGCAAGTCACAGCCATTACACAAAAAAAAGTATCATCACTGGAAATTCTTTGCTTCATTGGTGTATGCATTCACTGTTCCAGATAACATGTCCAGTTAACAGCCACAAAGTTCGTCTGCAGTACTCCATTGTTTTCCAAAGTATAAGATGCTTCTGGACTATTGGGATTCATCATAAGAGAATAGGCGATGACAACGTCATTGTTTTTCAGATCTTTATTCAATTCACCTAACTAGGTCATAAGGACAGTCTCAGGTATGTGTTAGTATGTTTCAGTACCCACTGACTATTTGCTCAGTTCCTGATTTTCAGTTTCATTTCTGTCTATTTTCAATGAAAACAGTCTTCAGGGTCAAAGCTCACAGGGTTTTATGTAGCCCTTGGCCTCAACCTCAATATATAGTTAAAGTTGGCCTTGAATTCCTTATCCTTATGCCTCTGCCTCCCAAGTTCTGCTATTACAGGTATATACTAGCATGCCAGCTCAAGGCTCTTGAAAAGATGATTGAATTTTACATTGTTTTGTTAATATTTGCTTTCATTATGGTCATTTTTACGATGAGCAGCACTGACTTCCTATTGATGCTTGTCATATGAAGTTTATTTTAAAATAATTTGGAGAGGGCCAGTGATAAAGGCACTCACCTCAAAAACGTGGTGACCTGAGTTTGATTCATTCCACATGTGCCTCTCACCCCAGTCTTGCACATGTACATGATTACAGTCTGGGAGGGGTTGAAGTGGGGGGAAAGAATATGATCAAAATAGATTAAATGAACAAATTTAAAAAATAATAGGAAGAAAGGAACCAGTCAATCTAAACAAAAATATTGAGAAATTTGAGAAGAACATGGCTGGAGCAAAAAATTGTAATTGACATGGAAATTGCTACAGTTGAGTAAAAACTATTTATCAGGTTTCTAAACTACTGCCAGAGTAAGCATCTTGAAATATGATCAAGTCCACTCTGCTTCTCTATGAAATCTGTCAGCAGAGTTCTTTGGTCATCAGACTCTGTGGCTTTCCTTTTCCAAGCCTATCTCTTTCCACACTCACACATGCCTGTTCTGTTCCTTCTGATGAATGGGAGCTTCAGTCTTGCCCTCAGCAGGCACTGTGCCTGACTCTCCTTCCTCATACCATGGAAGCACCAGTGTAGAGCAACTCTGCATTGTTGCTTTAATAGGAGTGAGACTGATTTAGAAGACTTAGGGTTTAGAAGCTGGGGAAGTTAAGCAGTAAGCTGGCGCTGTTTTTTAGAAGAACCACATTGGTTTTCTGAAGCTGGAGGCCATGTTATTCCCATTTCTGAAGAAAGGCATTGTGTACAATCTCATTTTCACACCAGCTTTGGGTCAGTAACCGAGACTCAGTGTACTGGTCGTGTTTGGGAGTGGGCAGTGAGGAATGGAAGCAGTGTAGCCTGTCTTGGTAAAGGCCACTGTCCAAAACCATACCAAGATGACACTTAGACATTTTTACCCCAAGAGGAACAGAAACTAGACACTAGAAGTCAGTTTCAGACCAATGTGGGATCACATCTGCTCATATTAAAGGTTCACTTTGTGACTCCAGACTCCAATATTCTCCCCTGTACTTGATCAAGATGACGTGGTCTCCAAGTACATAATCTTTAAAGGAGTTAGAAATATTTAAACTTAAATAGACAATTGGCTACTGTTTCATTTGCAATATTGGTATTAGCAGTCTTGGGAATAATTGAGAAACCATAGCAATAACTAAGTATTTGTACTGACTGAATACAATGAAGATAGGCATGAAACAGTGATGAGCATGGTGTGTTCTCCAACCTCAAGGAACTCACAATCTAGCAGGAATCACACTTACACCCACAACAAGTCAAGGTAGTATAACACAATTTGAGAAGATGGCCCCTAGACAGTGTTGTCCTGATAGACATTTAACAAGTAGTTGTATAGAGCCTGTGACAGATGTACCTGTCTGTAGCTCATACCCATTTCCAGGGTATAAATGCTCCCACTGTTGCTTCTTAAGCCATAGTAGTATCATTTCAATAAATGAAGTCACTGAATACAGAGTTGGAAAGAGACACTAGCTGGCCCTACAGATAATCTTTGTAACTTTAAGGCTCAGGGTTGACAAATGACAGGTTCCAAGACACAGAACATACCTCATTCCTCCACCCTTTATGTTTAGCATCTTCATACAGATGGTATGATGGTGGTGGTGTTTACCTCATAGAAGGTCCCTAAGACAAATGTGTTTGAAATTAATCTCCAGTGTATATTCTCAAGTGTGTACCTAACGGTTATAATTAGACACAAAGAGGTAGAGCAGTGGCTATCAAGTGAGAGGATTCTAAGACTGAAGAAAGAGATAGGATTCGCCCATAAAGTGGGAGGGTAGAAGTGGTACCCTAAGAGTCTTATGATGGCATAGTAAAGCCAGGCAAGTAAGAAGGAACCAGTCTCCCGAAACACCACACCACTCAGTTTGGGAGCATGAAAATGATGTGTTAGGAAGCAGGATGGACTGTATGAAGGAGTCTTGAATGCCAGAAGAGCAGACAGACTTTAGAGGGCAATGCATTGGCACTGACATGGAGGCAGAAAAATGTCCTGGTGCCCAGCATTCCCAATAAATCTTCTTTAAAGCAAGAATGGCTGTTCTAGTTTTCTCTTGCTGTGATAAATACCATGACCAAAAGCAACTTGGTAAGTAAGGTTTATTTTATTTTACAGCTTCTAGTCCATCATCAAAGGGAAGCTGAGGAGAAAAATCCAAGCAAGAACCTGAAAAAAGGCAGAAACCATGAAGGAGTGTAGATTGCTGATTGCTCTACTCTGGAATGTTCAGTTAGTGTGTGTGTGTGTATGTATATATATATATATATATATATATATATATATATGTATGTATGTATGTATGTATGTATATATATATATACATATATATATACATATATATATTGTTTCTTATTTTACATATTGATCCCAGTTCCCTCTCTCTCCCTCCCATACCTCCCTCCCCACTCCACAGGGAGGGTGATGGCTTCCAGGAGGGATCATCAAAATCTGTCAAGTCATTTGGAGTAGGGACTAGGCCTTCTCTCCTACCTCTAGGCTAAGGGAGTATCCTTCCATGGGGAATGTGCTCCCAAAGTCATTTTGTGCACCAGGGATACATCCTGGTTGCACGGTCAGAGGTCCCTTAGACTGCCTAGGCCTTCTGAGGCCAATGTTCAGCATTGGACTGACTCAGTTAGCTTTTTTATACAAGCCTAGAACAACCCACCTGCTTAGGAATGTGCTGCTTACATGGTCTGGGTTCTCTCACACCAATTACCAAATAAAGAAAATGCCACCCAAACAAGCCACAGGCTGTTTTTCAGTTGAGGTTCCATCTGCACAGGTATGTCAAGTTGACAAACAAGATTAGCCATCACTGTGACATGAATGTCTGAGTGATGTGCAGTGACTGCTTCAATCATTCCTTTGCAAATCTGTGACTATCATGGCATGAAAAACAAGTATTAGCTGGCTCTATTCAAGAACAGTGCAGACCTGGGGAACCCTGAAACAGGCCAACATCCATATGAAGCCCAGTGCTCCTTCTAGAAGTACAGCTGCTCTAGAAGGAGCAGCCTGTACTGCTCCATCATCAGTACAGGCTGATGCATCTTCCTCATGTGTATCATAGAAATTTCATACAAAGTCCTTTTTATAGAGATGGATGACCTCACTGCAGTTCACAGAATCACTAACACAGAATGAATGTCTGCCTGGTAGAAGTGAATTACACATAGAACTTTTTTCAAACCTTGCTGCCAGACATTAAGCAGAGCCGATTGAGGGAAAAATTGTCCCATTCACACTGCTTTCCAGAATGTTGCCTCTTTAGAAAACACTTTATTTCACAATGGCTCATTTGCCCTGGATCTAATTTCTGTTATTCCAGGCCTTGTTTTATGAGCAATATTCAAGGAGCCAAGTTTTAACAGTTTACAAATGTCTCCAAATTGCATCGATTTTATAATAGCCTTAACATTTACACAATGCCTGCTGATTCTAATTGTGTCCTAGCAAACATGGCCTCTTTGCATCCTCACAGGAACCCTGTGAGATGGGACTTACAGGGTTTGGAGTGGGGCAAAGGTAAAGGCCCTCCATCATTGTAGAACTCATCCTTGTTTGGTTTGCTAAATGTTTGTTACATGGGCCTTTGGCAAAAAACATGCTGGATGGATAGGAGAAGGAGTTACTGTTTTCACAGAATTTATATTTTCAATAGGAAAGCAGACAACAAGAAAATAAATTATCCTTTAATGATTGTGATTTGAGCTCTACAGGCCATACACAGAGTATATGATGGTCCAGATGCAAAAAGACCATGTTGATAACAATTATTAGAGACAACTAAGTCTCAACTAAGTCATGAACAATAGAGACTGGGCCAGTCATCGAGACCTTGGGTGGAGCATTTCAGGCAGTTAGACTTTCAGATGCAAAGGCAAACAGAGAGCTTGGTGAAGTTAAGGAAACGATGGTGGCCAGGAAGAAATGAGCAAAGAGGACAGTGGCAAAGATGAAGTAAAAAATCAAACAACTGAGGACTTCAACTTTCAACTGAAGGATTTTAAGTAGATGATAGAGAGACATGCCAATGTAGGATGAATGGGTTCCATGATGGTAAGCCATGGGGCCACTTCCCCAACTAATGCCCAGGGAGAGAAAACAGCTCGTTCAAGATCATCCACAGCACAGGTGGCAGAATTAGTCTGGAATCAAGGCTTCCTATTTCAAGGTTGTGCTCTTAACACTTGCAAGTAAGACAATATCTGTTGAGGAATATTTGTGCACACTATAAAGATGTATCTTTGCCTAAGGCTCCTTCTGATAGGTTTAATAAAGAGCTGAATGGCCAATAGCTAGGCAGGCAGAAGAGGCTAGGTGGAACTTCCAGAGAAGGAGAAGAAGAGGAGGAGAAATCAAAGCACACAGATCTTACCAGTCGACTTAGAACAAGTCAGACACACCATACTGAGGAGAGGTAACTGAATCGTGTGGCAGAATGTACATTAAAAAGTATCAGTTAATTAAGGTATAAGAGCTAATTAGAAACAAGCCTAAGCTAAAGTCCTAGCTTTAATAATTAATAAGGTTCTGTGTCGTTACTTGGGGGCAGGTGATCCAAAGGTAGCCCAACAAAAAAGCTTGCTACAAATGTCTTAGGTGCTTCACTGTTTGCACAGGAGCAGTGGAAAGGGCTATCATCTTGATCATCAGGAAAAAAATACCAAAAAGATCTTTTCACAGTGTATTTATGTGTATAAGTGTGCACCTGTGGGTAGTCAACACCAGTATAATCTATGGGCCAGGTGCACTTTATTATCTACTTAAGCTCTATTCTCTTTCTCCTCCCCACAGACCCTTGTTTATTCAAGATAGCATTATATTTTCCAGTGTCCTATGCAGTTAGGAGAAACTCGTTTTGACCAAGAATATTTCCCTCCCACCTTGGAGGTATCTGAACATTTTCACTTTCCCCAATGAAGGTCTCACTTAGGATGCTTTCACCTTTACATGGAGCTGTGAGAATGAAAGCCACCTGTGAGGAGGGCAGAGCCAGAGGCCAGAAAGCCCGGTCCTTGATAGCGAAAAGGTGTTGCATTGCTCTGCATGTATGGTTCCTGATCCTTAATACTGATGAGATCCAGTTATACATCTGTGCTAAGGTTGTAAGCGCACCTGAGAAAGAGCTGAACTGATTCAGTGGGGTCCAGAAGGCAGAGAAGTTAATATAGTGGGGCTATTCAGTGTGCTGAGCATGTGAAACTATGAGATGCACCTGAGTCAAAGCAAGAGCTATGGGTTTTCCTAAACATGAGAGGTGTCTTTCTCCCTCTTTCCATGTGTGTATGCATGTGCAAGTGTATGAAGGTATGCTTGCCAGTGTGTATGCACTCAGAGGCCAGAGGTCCATGTTGAGTGTCCTCCTCTCCCCTCTCCATCTTTTTAGGCAGGGTTTCTCACCAATTCTGGAACTTGTTGTTTTGACTAGACTGACTGGCAAGTAACTCCTGGGATCTGCCAGTCTTTGTTCCCAGCCTCTCAGGGCTGGAGTTACAGATAAATGTGTCCATGCATAGCTCTTATATGGGTATTGGGTATCTGAATTCAGGTCCCCATCCTTGTATAGCAAGCATTCTACCCACCAAGACATCACCCAAGTGGAGAAAAATACCCAAGGTATTTTTTTGAACCCAGCTTGGTAGTTCTTTCTTTAAGAGAATTAAGCCATCATCCTTTATAATAAAAATTTCCAGCAGTGTAGGTAGGTCCATGAATGGAGAACCAGAATACGGATATTTTAACTACATCATGAGAGGGATCCTCGGGAAGCTATCCAAATAACCTGCCTGTCACCTGCATATTAACTCAAGGAGTCCAGGTAAAGCCTCCTGCGACAAAGCCCTCAGAGGATTCAACTTTAGCCAGCTCAAGGGACTCCTGATCCCTTTGTGGGATTGGATCATAGCATCCTTCCCTTTCAAGTTATTCATACCCTAGGTGGTGTCAGACTTCTGATGGCTACCCCATACTCAGTAGGAATGTTGCCATCTGATGAAAGGGAATATGCATGAGAGCTTTCTATATCTCATCTTTCCATGTCAACCTAAAAGTATTGTCATTCTCCACTGAAGTCTTTTAACAGCTATTTAAAGGTACAATTTGGGAAAAGGAGCAAAATCCATATTCCTATCTCTGTTTTCCCACATCAGCATTGTTCTTAGAATATGTATCTTACACACACACACACACACACACACACACACACACACAACACCATACCACACCACATGAGACTGTAACCTTGAAAGCAACGTAATTTCAAGCCCCAGTACAGCGTGAGGCACCGTTAGTCAGTCCATAAATATTCATCACATGTCTGACTCATGGATTCGGAAGAAATCACTGCTTCCATGAAAAGGTATAGATAACAGGTCACCAAGCAAGCTTAAAGCAACAAGGGCAACCTCAGGGTCCCCATCTTTAAAATGCCCCAAATGCATGACCACTGAGCGCTGTCTGTGAAAGACTAAGAAGCCCGATGGGCAGTGTCCAGACAACAAGCTGTCACACTGAAAAGGTACTTTCACTTTCTAGACTTGTTCACCTTGTGCCTTCTACCAGTTCACCCGTGCAGTACACACTGTATTCTTACATCGGTCATTCTGAAGATCTTTTCTCCTGGTGTTGTTTGGGAAGGCCAGAAAGAAGGACTGACTGAACCAACAGGCTCATACAACCACCACCTTGTGTGTCAGACCGCTCCCTTCAGAGACAGGACCTAGAGGTGACTCAGTAACCACCACAGAATGGGAGCCCTTCTGAAGTTTTAGTAGGTACCCCCCCACACACACACACACTTTAAACATCATAGACATTGGCATTAAAAGCAGAACTTGTACAAGATGTAAACAAAAGTGTCATATTAAGGAAATACATTTGTCAAGGAAAGTCTTCATTAACTTTTTTTCTGGGGGGGGGCAGGGTCTCACTGTGTAGCCCTGGCTGTCTTGAAACTCGTGATGTGGACCAGACTGATAGAGATCCACCTGTTTCTGCCTCCTGAGTACTGAGATTAAAGACAAGCGCCACCATTCCCTGACCAAGTATAATATATATATAAATATATAAATATATGCATATGTATATACATATTAAATGCATATTATATACAAATAATACATAGGTACATAGGCATATCGATATATATAGATGTATACATGTATAAACATATAGATTAGATACAGACACATAATTTTAATCCCAGCACTCAGGGGCCAGAGGACCTCTGTGAGTTCAAGGCCAGCTTGGCCTACATAGATAGTTCCAGGCCAGTGAGGTCTTGTCTTAAGTGTGTGTGTAGACTTTGATGACAATCTTTGGCTTCTCATCCAAAAGGCATCCTGGAAAATCCTGGCTTTGTGGCAATAACTGGTTCTGAAGCAGTGACTTGAAGCAGTTTTCAGGTGGGGGGAGGAAGAGGAGATCGGGGAGTTTATCAGGCAGCGAGGATATGCTCTTCAAAAACGCACCGTCTCCTCAAAGTTTAGCTTTCCCGTCACCATTTATATTCCTGGGGAATAGACGCGTCTCTCACTCTGTGGCAGTGTTTCGTGACATTCAGAGTTACACTGCTCAAGTGGAAGTCTCTAGCCCCTTGCAGTCTGTCAGAAACAGCTTCTTTGTCCATTTGTTTTTGTCTTCCACACCCAGGCTGAATCTCTTTTGTAAATTTATACTTGACAACCCTCGTATTTCAGTAGCTGGCTTGGGTTTCACAATCTACCTTGCTTGCTCAGTTACATTAGCTGAAACAACAAATTTAATCCATGATGTCAATAGTAAATTATAGCAGAGAAGTAATATATGTCTGACATCATAAAGGTCAAGGCTATGGTAAAAGCCCTGAAAATTCAGGAGCCATTGTGTTTGACCAAGAGGTAGACTCTGACTGAATGCTTACATTATGAAAATCAGATTAGCACTAAAAGCTGCATTTGGGTAATCTTATTTTTTTTTTTTAAATAGTATCTTTTTATGGGAAATTCCTAAAAGCAGTAAGCTCTTCCACTCTATCCTGCACTGTGGATTTTGCTCCCATGGACATTGGCTGTGTAATTATATTTTATATTTGGTAGTGGATAAATAATTAAAACGAGAATTACTTTCCTGAAAAGATTCATTTAGAGCCCACATTTTCTATTACCATAGCTGCTGGCTGGGGGAGGGGACATCGCCTCCTACCTACCTAAACTACCTTGCCATTAAAGTATCTAAATTACCTTGGTGAATTCTGAGCACAGAAGTGGTTGATGAATTGCTTTTGCATAAATGCACTCTCCCTTTGCTAGAATCTAATTTTATGAAACACTCATGTGCGTGAACACACATGCACACTTGCCCATGTGGGCATGAACACACACACACACACACACACACACACACACACACACACACACACACACACAGACACATATACACCAAAGCAGCCTCTCAGGAAGAAAAATTGAAGGCTGGAATTTTCCCTATATAATGAAGCTTTTTTAAATGTTGCCAGTAATATAAGCATCTCTAAGGAAAGCCCAAATGGTTTCACCTCCTGTAGGGAAGAGCCGTTCATGAATCATTGTTTCCATGCAAAAGGGTTTCATTCCTTTAGCTGGGGCTATCAATTGTAGCAGCTGGGTTTTTTTTTTTTTTTTAAGTAACAAAATTTGATTCTGCTTTAAGCTCATTTATTACAAGTATAGGGGGGAAGATCCTTCAAAAAGACCCCAATTGTTTTGTGAATGAAGATGAGCGACTACAGCCGACATCCCTTTGTTCTTAGGTGGTCTGATCTGTTGTGGATGTTCCTAAGCAGCTATGGTGGGTTCTTGAGCAGCAGCAGCATCTCTCACTAGGCTCAGAGGCAATTCCTTTTATTAATTAGAAGCATTTGTTGTAGTTTACATGTGTTCTTGCTTGGGTATTGTGTGGTGGAAAGATATGGCTTCTGAGCCTCCAGTACATAATGTGGTGACATAACCAGGTGTTGGGCATTGCCTCGTTGCAGGTTTGGAGTCTCTCGTGTCCCTGAGAGCCGGGGACTGCCAGACACCATAGGACTATTCCCTGAGCTACTCAAGGGATCTGAGAGAAGACAGACTGATATAAGGAACTTAATATTATGATAAATCACGAGGGGAAACAGATTCCCTCGCCGATTCTATAGAGGCGGAGGGACAAACATGCCAGGCAGATGGAGCTTAAGTGAGAAGTTTTATTAGAAAGGGAAGCAGCGGCGGGGACTGTGTGTGTCTGTGTGTGGGGCAGGGTGGTTTAAAAAGACACAGAGACTCAGAGAGAAGACAGAAGAGAAGAGGAAGACAGGAAGAGTTCTGTCTGCCCTAGGGCAATAGCAGAGGAGAGCAGGAAAAAGAGCAGAAGTGGGTGGAGGTTTGTCTTTTAAAGGGGTCCTTTGCACCTGGGCTGACCAGGGTACTTGCCTGAGTGCATTCTGTCAGGTGACAGGGGCAGGCCAGCATAATGCTTGAATCCTTACACTTAGTCATGTGTCCTTGGAATCTCTCAGATCCAACTGCCTCTGTTATTGCACAGTGTGTGCTAAACTGGGTCCTGAGTCAGGAGAGAAGATATGTAGTTCAAGGTGACCCCATGCCTAGGTCTGTTAGTTTGCTTCATTTGCGATCGATCACTCACCACCGTTGCTCAGACTGACCAGGGTTCAAGTTCATGTAACACTTCAAAGAAACAAAACGGCTATTAAACAGTAAGGGTTATTGAGACTAATAAGTGTCCATTTTCCCAAGAGTTACTTAATTTGGTAATTAATGTTCATGAACATCCCTGAGAGAATGTAAATGAATATGATTTCTGTATCTGAGAATATTAAATTGAAAATCATGACAAAATTATAGAGAATATAGTTCTATAAGCACTCTCTCTCTCTCTCTCTCTCTCTCTCTCTCTCTCTCTCTCTCTCGCTCAGGTGTGTGTGTGACTTTGCTGGAGGTAATATGGGGCAGTGAGTAACAAGTGTGTCATTCATGATGGCATTAGACACAGTCTACCACAGAGCTCTTCGATACATTGGCAGCAATCCTGGCACTGATTTGTATTGATTTATATGCCAATGTGAGATCACTGATGCATATTATCTTGTCTTATATCATCATCAAGTTTAATTGTGATGCTTTTCATAGTACAATGGAAAAATTAATTTTGCAAATTTTTATTACAAAGCAAGATGCCATTCTACAAATCAGGTTTGGATCAGTTTGACAGCAATTAATGTTTTTCTCTATATTAATATTGGAACAAATCTTGAGTGAGTGATGGCAGCTGGCACTGGAGTCTGCCCATCTGCACTAACGGATTTCCATACACAGGGAGTGAACAGAAGTTCTTAGTTTACTGACCCTGTTTGGCCTGAAAGACGTGGAATATTTGCACACTGCCTTAACTATCAATCATTGCATGCATTCTGTGTCCGAAGCCCTACACTCAATACTTCATTTCCCTACTGGCTCGGTGCTTGGAACAGCCCTGTGAGTTAGGTGGTGTTATTTTCCCATTTTACAAAATGGCACTGGGAAGATCTGGTCAAGAAAATCTTGAGTTCTGGACCAGCTTGGCCTACATAGTAAAACCCTGTTTCAAAGTCAAACAAGACAACTTGACAAAGGACAAAACTATCCCTGTGTGAGGTGAAGTAACTTTTCCAGGCTGCTCACCCAGTGGGCTGACTGCTAGGTATGGACAGATTTCCTTCTAGTCAACTGTTTCTGTTCTGAAACTGCACCAATTGGTCCAAACACCACCACCATACCCCTAAGCACTACCTGATCCTGCCTCCTTGCCAGCCGGTTCACCTTACAAGGTTCCTTTGCTATGGGGCAGCCTCCTAGGATTTCTCTCCCCCAGAGCCATCCTGGTGGCTTCTGCCTTTGATGGAGTACTGGGAATGTAAAACCCTTCAGTATCCCATTAGCCATTTTTTCTTTTTCTGGTAAGCATAACAATTTATTAACACCATTTAGGCTAGTGTATAGTTACATGATTTTACAATTACTCTATACTCTTCATATGGTGATACACTTAGGTGTCTAAATCCTCTGTGTGAATTTTCTGAAGTCAGAAATTAGATGACTTTTGCAAGATTCCTATAAAGAATGCCTTACTTCCCCAAAGCCTGAAGAGATGATTGTAGGCCCCCTGTGAATTGAGTAGGTTTGAGGTGCAAGGGGCATTGGGGGAGACATTCATGATTGCTGCTCAGGTTGTGAAGGTGATGGTGAATCTTGGGGGAAGTACAGGAGCCCTGATTTCAAGTTCTTCACTATAGACAGATTTCATTTCATAGAGTAAAATTCTGTGAAGGCCTTTAGATGACAAGTGTAAGAAAGAGATCCACACTTATTCTTTAGCATAAAGGAATTTATTGCAAAATCACATGTGGTCTGGAATTGAGAAGAGATAAAAATCTTAAGGGCGGAGGATGATGCAAGCTACCTCAGCACACCCCTTCTCTCTCCCGTCCTGTTTCTCCCCTCCCATCTCTCATCTTGATCTCATGGCATCTGTTCTCTGGAACCTCCCATTTCCTCCCTGGGTCCACTGTTCACACCTAGCTGCTCAGCTTTTTCCTTCCCTCTTCTCCAGGCTTTAGAACATAGCCAAGGAGCCGATAGTGCCAGAAGATGCCTTTTATTCAGCCAGCTCAAGGTATAGAACAACTTTTGAACTTGATTTTTAAAATCAAATTTACATTATTGCCATGTAATCACAAATTTTTAATGTATTCAGATGATAGTCTTAACACTGCTATAATCTGTATATATGCCTTCAGTATGTTCCTACTTTTTAGCTATGTTCTGACTTTCTGTAACCCCATCTACATAATAACCAGTCAAAGGTTGTCCATAGACTTCCTTATCATAAGTGGGAAAATATTATGCAATGATCTGAGGACATCTGTTGTTATTATTTGTTAATATGTATTGATTGGATCCAACTGCCCCCCAAAAAACAAACAAATACAACCTTCTCTCTCAGTACAAATGATGACTTACTGCTTTGTAATCTGTCCAAAGACCTCAGCTAAAAAGCACAGTGACTAATCCATAAACCATTTTTTTAAAAACACATTTGAACAGACCCATGGATCTCCCATGAATATCTATAGGGGAATTATTTTATATTCAGACAAATGACTTGCATTCTTGGGTGAGTCAAATAGTAGGTAGGCACAGTCAAGGCACCCTTGAGATACCTGGGTGGGAGTAGGTAAATTAGGGAGGCTTTGAAAACACTTTTTCCATGTTTTTAAAAACTGTGTGTGGTCTTTTCTTATTCTTAGAAAATTAGCCCTTTCTCCATCTTTGATACGCCCACCACCTCTATTAAGGCAGTACCATACCTGTTTCATTCTCTTCCAAATATCGCTGCCAACACAGATTTAGATTTAAAATAGATTGCAGAAAAGAAGTTATGAGGAAGTAGAAGCACTTCAGCTCTCTGTGAACTCTGGGCACTGAGGCCAGATTTCTCAGGAGTTCATCTTGTAAAAAGATAGCAACCATCCCTTTCAAAGAAGCTCAAGCCGAAAGAAGGATTTTTATGTAGACAATAAACATAGTAAGATATGTTTACAAGGAATAGTCTTCAGCACTTCCTAATTTCACTTAATTAAGGTTAATAATTAACTTTGTATAAACCCCAAAGCAAAGAAAACAATTAGACAAATGGCCTTAGTCCAGGAAATGCAAAATTCTGCAAGTGCCTAAGACTCACTGGAGGGTCTCACAAGTTTTCAATCAAAAACATTTTTGAAAATTTTATTTCATATGTATTTATTTTATTTTACATGTATGAGCATTTTGTCTGCAAAATACCACATGCATGCATGGTTCCTGAAGACTGCAGAAGAGCGCATTGTTACACTGGAATTGAAGTTATAGCTGGCTTGCTGTGTGCTACCATGTTGGTGTTGGGAACTGAACCCCAATCCTCTGTAAGAGTGACAAATGCTAACTACTGAGCCATCTCTCCAGCTCAGTACACACACGTTTTATACATCAAGAATGCTCCAGTAAACTGTTAAAAAAAAAAAAAAAAAATATATATATATATATATATATATATATATATATATATATATATATATACAAGCCTAGGGCAGGAAGGCTGTGAGTGGAGGTATCTGTAGAGCCTCTACAGTACACTGCAGCCATGGCTGGAACTAAGCTGAGACCAGTGAGGTCTAAGGCAATGCCCAAGAGCCTGACATATTTGGCTCTTATTCAACCTGCCTTGTGTAATTGACTTACATTAATCTAATAATGGAATTGATGCTATTCCTCTTAAATTTATTTTAGTTTGACTAGCAATTTGGCCTAGAGAATATTTCAAACACCCTGTTTATTTCACTGGTCAGTTTTTTCCTGCTACTTTGGTGGTTCAGATCTGTGAATGTGGAGCCAGCAAGCTTGGACTTGAGTCCCAGTCACACCCAGCAGTGTGACCTCGGGGAAGTTGATAACTTTTCCATCCATTCTCTTTGGATATTTACTAATTACATTATGGGATTTTTATTCTTGATAAAATGAAATAATATTCTTTAGACACTTAAGCGCAATGTATGTTTTTGCTTGCTTGTATTTACAAAACAATTAGTATATATATATCAGTACTTTGTAAATCTGATAGTATGATATGATGCTTCATCTGAGTCTTGGGAAAGTGTTGACGAGTAAATTTCAGATGAAAAGCCCAGTAACACTTTCCTAAACTTAGGTTTGTATAAAAGGAAGAGATCACAAAACCTCAGCTCCCAGAGTCCAACCATAGACCCCAGGCTTACACTCACTGTAAGAGGGGACCTTAATTGCTTTGATTGAAAACAATGCTGGATTCCTATAGCCAATGGAGTTACACAAAGTGTAATCCAGGGACCAGTGCTAGTCTATTGACTGTTTCTACTCTGAAATGAGGTGTGGTCAAGCATTGGTAGTAAGTGGGCACAAATTTCTAAATCAGTTTCACACCCAAATGACTCATCAATAGACTTAACTCGCTGGACAGCTATCAGGAAGTGGTGACCCATGAAGTGAGTTGTATATGATAAGAAGCATAAACATGCAATAGCTTAAGGTTAATTTGCAAATTATAACTAAAAAATCTATAAATATAAAATTCGTGTGTATCTGAAAACCAATCCACATTTAAATGTAACTTCACAGAATCAATGGTTGACATTAGCTTGCTCATGAATAATTGAAAAAAATGTTCCAAATAAATTATTTTTCATTTAATTTTGGGGAAGAAATGGATGCCCGATATTCTTCTTATTGCTATGAATATCTCCAAGATTGGTTTCTGTTTTAAGTGTTATTAAAACATAGAGTCAATTTGATATACATTATCCCCTATGAATAACACTGTCATCAATCTAACCCAGATTAGATAAATTAACAAGCAAGAAGAAAGCTCATTCATCACATTAAAATTAAATATTGATGTATAAAGTGTTCATTAAATGTCTGCATATAAGGTTCTAATAGGAGGTTTGCTCACTCATAATTTTATGTTATAACTGAAGAACTAGAAAAAATGTGACTGTAAAACAGTTTTCTCTGTTTGTCTCTATAAATGTTTCCGTGATCAATGCAACCATCATGGCAAGCACTATAATCCCACTGTGTAGTAAATGGAGGCAGGAGGATCCCAAGTTCAAGGCTACTCTGAGCTACATAGTGAGGCCCTGTCTCAAAAACTAATTTCCTCTTGTTGTATATTATTTGATGACATTTACTAAAATATGACTTTATATCTTTTTAATCTAATGTTGAAGGGGAGCATTATTTTTGTAGGTGTCTGTCTCTTTCTTTAATCTCGTAATTTAGTTTTATTGGCTCTATAAAAATTACCAATCTCTCAGAAATTTCTTAAAAATCTGATTTTCCACAATAGTTTGAGTAGTATCATGGTATATTATTTTTTGATTCACCAATGCACCAAATAAAGAAAACTAACAACTCCTATGAAATTACTACAAGCCTCATGAGATTCAATCACCTATAAAATAGTTGTAATTGTGTCACACAAGGCATTGTTTGGCTGAATATTGTTTATGAGTTAGCTTTGAAGGCATCTTAAGAATGACTACTGCTGTTCACATTCATAACAATGTCCTCCAACTTCCTCTGTACCCCAGAGTGTTAGAAGTAGAAGGCATCACAGGATGTAACCTCTTTTAAGTCACAATGCCCACTAAGCCTACACCCAGAGTGTCAGTATCCTGAGGAGGCAGGTGGGTGGAGAGAGAGTAGGCATATGGACCTTCATTCTCAAAAACATTCCTTTTTTGATATAATTTTCTTGCTGATCCAATAACATAAACAATACTGCCTGCCCTGTGTTGTCAGTTCTAAAATTAGAATAAAGCTATAATTCATTACTCAACAGTGATCAGTACTGGAACATATGTTTACAACCTGGAGTTACCAAGACTTGAAAAGGGTAAAAGTATAGAATGGAGGAAGTTAATAATAATAGCAGTAACAAGATACAAGATTCAGTGTGTAATGTTTTAGGAAAAAATATGTAAGTTACATATGCAGGGCTGGAGAGATGGTTCAATAGTTAACAACACCATGCTGCTTCATTATAATGAAATGGACGTCACAAACAGTGCTAAGAATTTTCATCACATGAAATCTTGAATCAATCATAATTCTTCCACGATGTCTTGATTTCTTGGCTGGAAGCAGCATGGCTCTGCCTTTGACCCAAGGGTGAATATTATAGAGCACAGCTAGAACAAAGCAAAAGCTTACTGTGCTGAATAAGGATCGTGGTTCTAGGGGAGATCTCAGCAGAGGAAGGACCACCGCTGTTGCATCCTTACAGAGTCCTTGGAAAGGGAATGCTTTTAGCTTCACTGATCAATACTTGAGTCAGCAGATATCAGCAGCAAATGCAAACATGCTTTCCTGTTCCAGCAGGTCAGAAGTTCTCTTCCAAAGGAAGGATAATGAAATGATGCCACTCTACCTGAAAGGAGTTCTCAACTCACAGTAGTCTGGTGGTTTTGTGTTGCTTTTCTTTTTTTTCTCTAAGATGCTGGCATCTGTGTTTTCTTTGATTGCTAAGGACTTCATTAGAGAAAGTTGAATATCTACAATTCCCTATTATTAATACATATTGCCTCTTGTGAGTCATGAATTCTGCCAACTGCAGTATCTGCTCCTCTTTTCCATCCCAGTCAGTCATAAATCCTAAAACCTACAAGTGATGATGTGATTTGGCTTCTCCTGAGGGTGCTGGCTGGAACTTGGGTGCTCATGTCTCCAGTTTTATTGTGTTGGGAAGACAGACAACTCTTTCAAGTTGCTGATGGAGATGTTGGCCATGGCCCAGCTCTCTTGGGTGATGAGATGTGGATTGCTTACTCTAAGGGATTGCTTTCCCCTGGCCAGCAATTTCCTTCATGGCATCGTGTCCATCCTCTTGGAAGACTATGAAGAAAGTAGCAATACTCTTCTGGATAGTGGGAGGGTGGGAGTGGGGGAGGTGGGAATGTATCTGTTGACTTTGAAAACACAAAAAGGAAGTGAGTGACTAGAAACATACATATTGGTTCAATGCTCCCCCAGCCCCTTCCCTCTATCCCCACCCTGTTCCCCCAACCCCTGCCCACTTCCACAAGAACTTGTTAAACACTTTATATACCTTTCACTGCACCAGGTATTGGCAAGTCCTAAAGGAGTTCATGGTCTGGCACAGAAAAAGCAGCTGTAATCTGGAAAAGCAAAGCCAGCTGTGGGGTTATATTGTGTTAGCTAGCAGAACAATGGCTGCTATAACAACAAACCAGCACTTCAGTGACTTAACCGGAACTTTTCTCAGAGAAGAGGCCAAAGGCAGGCCTTATCTGAAGAAGCCTTCTCTCTGCAGCCATGAAGGAGTCGGGCTTCTCTCCTGGGGCTTGGCCTTTCTATATCTTTAGAATCATTCCCAGCCCTCCTGGGTAGCAGAGCAGGCAAAGCCACTTCCCAGAAACTCCATTTCGGCTCCTTCTCAGGGAGAAAACTTGTCATATGACCTTGGCTAGAATGGAAGAAGGCCGAGAAGCAAGCTGTGTGAGCCAGGCAGCTGCATTCCACAGTATAGAAAGAGAAACATAACTGACAGTGACTCACAAAGAGAACATGAACTCATCCCTCCCCATCCCTCCTTCCTGCCTCCCCCATCCCCATTCCATACCCCACTCCTTGTTTTCTTGCTCCTCTCTTCTTTTCTTTCTGATAATGGAAGGCAGGAAAAACAGAAGGACATACATAAATAAGCTGGGAAAAGGAAGACACGTTTATGAGTCCCGAGGTAGGGAAACAATGCAAGCAGATCCAACCTGTTTCTGCTGTAAGGAAGCAGGATACTGTTTGTACCAATTCTCATTTTTAAATTCCCCACCACAGTGTGATCGGCCTCATTTTCTCCATCTTTTCTTTTTTCTTTTTGTTTTCTTGAATGGCTCATAAAAATTAAGTCTAAAACCAATATGCTTCTGAGAGCAAGTTTGGATGCCCTTCTATACCTCACTTGCAAAACTCTTTGTAATGGGTACCATCTTACTGTCAGGGAAATGAGCCACTACCTTGAAGTCAGGTTTGTTAGCTTCCCCCCCCCACCCCCGAATCTACTCCATTTTTCTTTTAGCACCAGTGAGCACTGTTTCTTTCATCTTAATGTGGTCGGGAGAAGATGAAAGGAAAGTATCCTTAATTCAATAGTGAAACTTCCCAGTTGCTGGAGCACTTTGAAATACAAACTAATTAATAAGCACAGCTCTCCTCCCAAGCAGTAAGGATTGCTCTGTCATTTTCCACAGCTGAGAAGTCTGCTATTAAAGCAGCTTGCCCCAGGCTGCACACCCGGTCTGAGAACTTGGAGGCACCAGCCCAGCATTCTCTCAGGACAGCGTGCTGCCCCTCTGGAGAGTAATCAGCTTTTATCCGGGTTGTAACTAACAGAGACTTCCTCAGACTCTACAGTGCCCCTGGCACCAGCTAGGCAATTAGTAATGTTCTTGTCACCAGCTTGGAGCAACCCACCAAGGAGAATAGAGGAAACATGATTCACTGGATGGCCTTCCCTCTCACAAACACTTTGGGAGATTGAAAAGACTTTGGCGATAATCACAAGTGGTGTGCTAAAGTGGGAGTCGGAAAGACAGAGCATTTTGTTCATATCCTCAGTCTGTGAAGAGCTTAATGCCACAGTTATTATCATTTCACAGGTAGAGAAATTGACCAGACATCACTGTTCCCAACGGTAGCCATTAGTGACTCTTTCGCTAATGCCCTTATTTTGGTTTGGCTCAACAATGTAATGTGCTGTAGGCAAATAACACTGCAGCTATTTCGGTAAGAAACAAATGCACAAAAAAAAAAAAAAAAAAAAAAAAAAAAACCACACCACCAACTATAAAACCACAAACAACCACAGTAGCATTTTGTACCAGGGTTTCCCTGAGTGCATCTTCTCAAATGAAGCCAGTTGGTTCTGATGGGCCTCATAGTTGTAGCATTGCAAGCTGGCCAGAGTGGCAATAGAATCTCCAGCTATCTCGTGGAGCCCAGAATTCTCGCACTATATTATAGTTCAAATATTCATTTTCCTAAGACTGTATCCTAAGACTGTTTGGTTATGAGATATAGGGACTGTCATTGTAAACACCATTGGCTGTCAAGAGTAAGAGAAATCCTGAAGATAGACCATGGATCTCTTTCTCTCTTCTTGAAGCACTGTTTATGCTAGTGAGTGATTCATAGACATGACAAATGCCAGTTTGGATATTCTGGGCTCATTTTATTTGGGATCACAGATAGAGATGGTTTGGATGTCACAACCCTCCACAACCTTCCAATTTTAACATGAAAGCCAGTGGCTCCGTGTGGCTACTGAGTACTCCAAAGGGGACAAGTGCAAACTGGGATGTGTTCTCCCTATAAGAGAAGTGCCATGTAGTGAAGATTTTAAATGAAAACAAAATTGAAAATACCTCATTATATTTGTGTTTTGTTGCTGGTTGAAACTACAGATTTTCAGGAAGATGAGGTTAAACACAATATTTTTAAAAATTGGTATAATTTGTTCTCTGGATGTGAACATTTCAATAGTATGTGTGAATTACATGTTCCCACAGGAAAAGTGCAGCTGTGAAACGCTAACCTGAGAGTCTTCTAAATACAAACATGCATTCCTTTGCCCAGTCAGACCCGCAGGCCTGCAGAAACCTCTGCTGTTAGGAGCAGCTCCCCTTAGAATGAAAGGGAAAATGGCGTTCAAATGACAGGATGCTTCCTGGCGTTTACATCTCATCTACTGTTTTACCTGTTAGCATCGGAAAATATATTAAGAAAAATGGTTTTCCTTCTTTTTCTCTTCCTCTCTTCCTTTTTGTTTTTCCAGGGGTAGAGGGCCTGTGTCTGCTATTTAACCCTTCACCACCAAACCCCATCCCCAGCAAGAAAGACGTCTTCCTGACCTTCCTCTTTGACTTACTCCCACAGGTACCTCAGGACAGCGCCTCGCCACTTCTCTTACCACTCCAGCCCCACACTTGCCATGCTTGTGTGCTGTTACAGCCAGATTAGACACTCCAGTCAACTTGCCTCCTCACCCCATTTCCACTGAAGTTCCTACAGCCAGAGATATTGTCTTCATTGTTCCATTTCTGCCACCTATCACAAGGCCGGGAATACTCTAGTTATGTGTTAAATGATTGTATAAATGACCACTAAATCAGTGAAATCAATTCTTTCATAACTGTGATTTGATACTGGGGATAATAGTTGGGGCAGGAGAGATGGCTCAGTGTTAAAGGACCACACTGCTCTTGCAGAGGACCAGAGTTCAGTTCCCAGCACCTACATCTACACATCTCAAAACTGCCTGGAATTCCAGCTCCAGGGGATCCCAGTGTCCTTCTCTGGCCTTGAAGGGCACTGCATTCATGTGCAGAAACCCTCTCCTATGACATGAATGAACACGTAACTGAAAAAATAGTTGATGCTTGTTTGGCAGTTTAGGGAAGATATGTTCATTGACTTGACCTCAGTGCTTTGGGGATAATTCTTAGTCAACAAAGACTTTGCCTAGAGGCTGCAGAGAAAGTTTAGTAGTCAGCAGTGCTTTCTGCTCTGGCAGAAATCCCTAGTTCAGCTCCCATCACCTACACTGGGTGATTCCCAACAGCTGTGACTCCAGCTCCAGGGTACCTGATGCTTTGCTCTGACCTCTTTGGGAACCCATACTCAGTGCATATGCACAGAGATGCACATAATTAAAAATTAAAAATAAATCTTTGGTTAGGACTAGGCAGATGGAGATGAACACACACACACACACACACACACACACACACACACACACACACACACACACACACACACCTTTTGCCGCCCTTGGATAGGGAGAAAAAGCCACCAGCTTCCCAGCATCTTGTGGCACCGCTGGTCAGGCATCATTATGGTGAGAAAGTATGTGGTGGCTGTTGGAGGCTTGCTTTGCCACTCAGGCCATGGTCCTGGGCTGCTGCCAGGAGCTATATCTGGATCTGTGACCATGCTGCAGTCTTGGTCTGTGTTGATGTCCATGGCTCCTGTTACCACAGAGGGCTGTGAGGATGCCTGGGGTCTGGGCTACCACATGGCTACGTTGGTGCCCAAGGGTAATGGCACTACAGGGATCATCCTGATCTGAGTGGCCTGAGCTGCCACCTGGGGCCTTGGAGACATCAGGCCTTGAGCTTCAGCAAGGGCCATGTCTGGGTCTGTGGCCCGACCTCAGCCTGTGGCCCTATCTCTGGGTCTGTGGTTCCTGTTAACCATCGAAGGCCCAGAGTCTGGGCTGCCTACCTGGGACCATGTTGAAGTCCAGAGACCATGCTGCTGCTGGACTCATGCTGATCTGAGAGGTCTGGGCTGTCACCCAGAGCCATGGTGACATCTGGGCCCAAGCTGCTACAGATGGTCATGTCTGAATCCATGGTTCTGAGGCAGCTGGAGTCTGTGTTGATGTCTGTTGCCTGTGTTACCACAAAGCCCCATGGGAACCACGTATTGAAGTATGAGGGTGGCGCTCAGCTTGTCCTTCTCCTCACTTGTCTGTGGAGAGCCAGCCCTCCCTCACTGATGGAAGAGCACCCCCTCACACTTGGAAACACTGGCCCCACCCTTCCCGTCAACAGCATGGAAGAGCTGGCTCGGCCCCTCACCACAGTGGAAGGAGATCCAAAAGGAGTTTGGTGAGGATCTGGTATTGATGGTGTACCGGAAGCCTTGAAGCTGACCAACAGCACATTATACAATGAACATTTTCGAGAAAGGCTGTTTGGATGAAAGGGTTTACTGCATGAGACACAGCATCTCCCAATGCCAGTAAGATGAATACAGAGGAGATGGAGAGGTGGGAAAGACAAAAGAAGTGACGTTTTTGTTTTTGTTTTTTTTTTTGTTTTGTTTTGTTTTTTGTTTTTGTTTTGTTTGTTTTTTTTTTTTTGCTTGCTTGCTTTTTTGTTTGCTTACTTATGGTTTTTAATTAGTATTCTTATTTGTTTTTATTTTATTTTCCTCTTACTTTTATTATTTCCTGTTTAGTTTTCCTTTTGGAGGGGACATTAAAAAGGTAAAGGGTAGATACAGAGAGACTAGAAGATAAGTGGGATTGGGGGGTACATGATGTGAAATTCCCAAGGAATCAATAAAAGATCTTTAAAAATATATCTTAAAAATCTTTGAAAACAACTTGTAGAATTTTTAAAATCAGTTTCCCTAGGTTGCCTATGCCTTGTTGTATTGTGACACCCAATGTGTTAACAACAACAACAAACCCATGCTATGAAGTTGGGAGGGGTGGGAGAGGGGTTGGAGGGAGCAAACGTGGCAGATATGATCAATCCACGCTGTATAAGCGAATGAAATGTTTAAAAAAGAATCACCCTTTTATTTAATACTTTGAAGCATCACATTTTATTAACCACTATTTTTTTATAATTACTCCCATTAACTCAGGATGCTGTGAAAATAGTATTTGACTACAGAATGCTATGTGAAAATTATAAAATGGAAATAATAAAGTCATAAGTAACTCATTTGTATTTATTCAGTACAAGCTAGCAAAGTTTATGGATAATGGCTATACGTTTGCATGTTCTGGGGGTCCAGATGGCTTCTCTAGAAAACTTAATGTTGTGTTTAGGGCATTACATGACCTATTGCTTAAACCCAGACATGCAGAGAGTTGGTGGGTGTGCTGTAATATTCACTCAAACGCAAAATGTGTAAGGCAGAGTGTTGTGAACAAACCAGGACACCTGATCACCCATAGTTATATTTAATGAGGATCATTTCCCAGTCAAGAGATGGGTGGGTGAGTGGATGGGGGCATGGGTCACTGGATGACCCCTACAGGGTGATGGGAAGGAAGGGACCTACACTCATAATAGAAGTTCCAGGAGTTAGAACCAACAGTCTAAGAGTTTGTCTTTTGTGACGGCCACCTCCTAGGGAGATAATGCCCTCCAGAGTCTTCTCTACAGGTGAAGCACACACTGTATGAGCCCAGGTGAAGTTCCATCATCCATCTCACATCCAGAAATCAGCTCAGATGGCTTCTTTGTCTCCTCTGCCATGCATGCATGCATGCGTACGTGCATGTGGCGGCATGGGATGAGGGTGGGGGCTTCTTCCTGGACCAATGTTTAACTGAGCCGATACCTTTCCCCTTCGTTCTGTGCTTACCGTCACAAAAGCTGGAAGGAGACAACCCAGGACCTGCAGTTCTTTAAAGACACGTGCCTGTCGTGGTTCTCAGTTGTTCCTTCCAGCCTTGGAGAACAGTTAATAGCTGTGTTCTCTTGATCCGAGCTTCTAATGAAAAGGTGTGCATGCATTATTATCTTCACTTGAGAAATTGGGAAATTGTGATTCTGAGTCATGAAGAGATTTATCCAGAGCGTGAGCCGTGGTGGAACTATCTGAGATAGTCTGCGGCATTTTCCACTGCACCGCCCTGCTTCATAGAAACCTCTCAAGAAGAAGCGCGGCCTGCCCTAAAGTCGCTTACAACAAAAGCTTGAATTATTCCACAGTATTAAATGTGTGAGTGTCACAAGGTCTTCTACCTTGTGCCATTCCTTTGAGTTGTTCCTCGGGTCGGTGTGATCCCACGTAGCAATAAGCACAGAAAATCCAGGGGACTTCTGTGCTGTTGGCTCTCCATGATGCCGACCGGCATTATTTAAGATTTCATTCAAAACCTCCTTTAGGGTGACTTCTGTGCACCTGCAGTGCCCGTTCAAGAAGATCAACAAATGGCTGAAGACAGATTTCTCAGCTAGAGGAAAGAATTATTACCTTACCATCAGTCTAATGAAAACAGAGGTGAAATACCAACCTGCACTAGATAAACAGCACGCTGAGCCATCCATCACGCTCAGCCACACTGAGCCCAGCGCCCTAACCAACTCCACCTGACTACTGCGCCTGCACAGACAAGCTCACAGCGTCAGATTGGAGACATTTCCTCACAAGTTTTGTCCAAATGAAGACCCAGACAGAAATCCTTTAAGCTATTCCTTTTCCCAGTGTGCATCCCCTCTTCTCTCGTACAGCAGCATCTTTGCAGGTTTTGCTTCTCACTTGTATTTTCTGCTGAACTGTCGTCCAGGGCCCTATTTCTTCAGAATAGGTCCCAAGGAGTTTCCCAAGGCAACTTTTTCAGGACCCCCTATTTCATAATCAGCACACTCCTCTGCCCAATAGAAACCCCTCCTTATTCACTCTGGGCACAGAGTTCGAGGTGCCCAAAACTTAGGGTGAAAGATATCATTACTTTTTTTTTTTCTATCCTTACAGTACAGTGAGAGGTAGAGAGGGCATTAGTGGGCTCACTTGAAAGAAAGGAAGCAACACACCTAGGCAAAGTCACACAAAGTCAGAGAAAAAAGCTAGAACCAAGAGCAGAGTTTTTGGAGGTGTGGTCAGACTGCAAGCTTCCTGCCCTGTGTCAGACTGTTTGGATTCTGTGTCCAGATCTCCTTTGCCTAAAAACCAAATCTCTAATAGCATCTACACAGCCAGATCCCACAGATCTGGCTATGGCTCGCTCATTGTCTTCTAGAAGAAGTGCTGATGATCTGGTGGATCCTTGATATCTCCTCCCAGGTAACTTAAATTTAGAGCCAGTGACTGACTGTGGCTTCTCCTAACCTCAGAGCCCAAGGCAAATGCTAGGATTTGGTTTCTAGCTCTAGATCTAGGCTCATTTTGTTAAAGGTCTTCAGTGTCCAGAATCCTGAACCTTTGCTGTACCTGAGATTCTAGGCCATTTAATGCTGTGATTCTTGCAGGAAAGGGGACATCCCTGCTGCTGCTGCCAGTGTCAGAAATAGATGCAAGGGCAGGGGGAATTCCTTATACTAACCACACAGAAAACTCAGTGAGATCAGAATCTGGTTTTAATGATAATAATAGCCATGTGTCACTTTCTCACTCAGGGCAGCAGCCCACAGTTCATGGATGAAGTCAGATTATAAGACCCACCCACTTAGCCACGATTTGCTTTCTTCTTTCAGTTACCCGAGGTCAACTATAGTCCAAAATGTTATATGGAAAGTTGCTTCAACCGTGTGTGTGCCCTTATGAATAACGAGATGGAATATTACTGTCAGTCCTTGCCAGCCCAGGACAGAAATCATCCCTGTGTATATTACCTACTGATTAGAGACTTGGTAACTATGTAGGCTATCAGACTGACTGTCACAGTAAAACATTGTTGTGTTTAATCCTTATTTTACTCCTCATGGTCCCAAAACACAAGAGTAACAGTGATGGCAAAATTGATATGACAAGAGAAGCCAGGGATGCCTCATTTAAGTGAAGAGATAAGTGTTTTAGACTTAAGGGGGAAAAATCAGATGCCAAAGTTATTAAGTAAAAATGGAATTTTCATCCATGAAATTGTGAAAGAAAAGGAAAAGTATGCTAATTTTGTTTCTGCCCTTCAAACACCATGCTACAGATACAGGAAAATAGTGTGCATAGTTAAGATGGAACTGGCATTAAAATATTCATATACAAACAGGAAAAATAGCCTACACATGAAGTTCAGTCCTAGTCTCCATGCCAGGCATATGCTGGAGGTCTCAGAAGAATCTCCAATAGGTTATCCCACATCAGCTACCTTACCCCATGGGTGCTTGTAATTTCTATGATTTGTATCAAAAACTTGTGCATTGTGGCTTTTTTTGTGCTGAACATCACCAAGCCAAACTTAAATGTTGACCTTTTCCTTTTCTGGGTATATTTGTTGGAAAGTAAAGGGCAAGTGTAACAATTTTGAAATGTAAATTTAATCCTTTGAAAATTGTTTGCTTGTTCAAACGTACTATTTTCAGTTAGTAGTCTTCAGAGACCTACTTTTAATGGTCTCAATATCTTGCACAACTGTGTGGTGTTGTAAGGAAGCCTGACACTTCAACCAAATTCTTACCAATGTTCTGATCACCTCGCCCCACCCTCCTCATCCCTGCTCAATACATTATGACTTTTATTGACTGGATAATAACATTGATAACACAAACCTCAAAGTAAGAAGTATATTTCTTTCTAGAAATTATTTTACTTCTAAGTGGTGGGGGGGGCGTGTTTGCACACATGAGTGCAGGTGCTTGCAGAAGCCAGAAGAGGATATCAGATCCCATGGAGCTGGAGTCACACATGGTGTGATCTGTCCCATGTAGGTGCTAGGAACCCAAATAGTGTTCTGTATGAGCAATGCACACTTTTGGCCAATAAGCCACCTCTCCAGCTCCAGGAAGTAGAATTCTTAAAGAAGGAAGTACATTGGCATTATTGGCATTTTCTTTTGCTTTCCAAGATAAGCAAATACTGTGAGCTTATGTATCTTTCACATGATGAATAAAAGAAAGTCATGCATGTTTTGTTAACAATGACCTGCTGGAGAATGGGTTGAAAAATCTCTAGTGTTGATATGTGTTGATCTTTGAAATAAAGAATCATAACATAAAGATAATTGAATATTAAGTAGATTTGTGTGATGCTCATGATGGGGGTGGGCATCAAGCACTTATACAGCAATCCCACAGAGGCTTAGCATCCCTACCCAGTACACAAAAGAAGAAAGTAGACCCAAATGCTTTTCAAGATATTCAGAAATGACATAATTAATTTAATTTACAAGAAACTGATGACTGAGGGGATGTGTTGACTGTTTACAGTCAGAAATGTAGACTAGCTCTCTCCAAGGTGCAGCAAAACTTTCATCCCATTCGTGCTGTCTGTGACATTTTATGATTGTGGTAGTTTGAATGCAATTGGTCCCCATAATCTCATAGGGAGTGGCACTACTAGGAAGTGTGGCTTTATTGAAGTGGGTGTGGCCTTGTTGGAGGAAGTGTGTTACTTCTCCATAAGGGCGGGCTCTAAGGTTTTATTTAAGTGAAGAGATAAGTGTTCTTGACTTAAGGGGAAAAAAAAAATCAGATGCCAAAGTTGTTAAGATCTAGAGTAAAAATGGAACTTCCATCCATGAAATTGTGAAAGAAAATGTATGCTAATTTTGTTTCTGCCCTTCAAACACCGTGCTACAGATACTGCTGAGTGTCTCAGTTAATTTCCTGTTGCCTGCAAGATGTAGGACTCTCAGCTACATCTGCCTGCATGCTGCCATATCCCAATAATAGATGAACTTCTGAAACTATAAGGGAGTCCCCTTAATGAAATGTTTTCCATATAAGAGTTGCCATGGTCATGGTGTCCCTTCACAGCAATCATCATCATCATCATTATCTAATTAAGACAATGATTGTGACAGAGTGCCTTTGAGAAACCAACTTAAAGGGAAAGTGGGTTTGTTTTGGCTCATGGTTTCATGCTTGCAGTCCACAACCATGTTCCTCTGTTTTTACAAGGGTGCACTGTAAGGAAGTGCATCATTAATGTAGCAAAGAGGCTACCTGATAGTGGAGAGAAAGGTGGGGGGTGGAGGAGACTGGGCACAAGGTACACCCATAGTGACCAAACCTCCCCAGAGGCCTATATCCTCCAAACAGGCTCATATCCCTTCCCCCACAACCTCCAAATAATGCTATCAACTTATGTCTCTATTAGTAGATCAATCCATTGATTAGGCCAGACCCCTCCAGGTCCAGCTACTTCCTGAAAGTTCTACTTTTGAATACTACACTGAGGAACAAGTCTTGAACACATGAGTTTTTGTGTGTATGTAGAGGGCAAAGCAATTCAAAATTCAAAATACGCAGCACTTTTACTTGCCACCAGAAAGACGAAGGCAGCAACTCTCAGCAGTCACTGGTTTTGCAAAACATCTGACAACAGCTTCTTAATATCATATTATCTAAGAATCTTATTGTTTAGAAGTCTCCCAAGGGAGAGTGAATAGTATCAGGGCACAGTCTATGAAGTCCATGGTAAAGGCATATGACATTCCAAATAGCCCAAGCACCTACCTATTCCCCAGTGACGGGAGTGTCCCCACCCCTAAGGCATTCTAGACAAATTATAAATCTCTGCCTCTCTCATTACCTATTTTGTGTTCCAGTGCTGTTCACCCAAGGTCACATATTGTATTCCCAGGGTAGGTATGTTTTGAAAATCAGTTCCTTAGTGTGTTAGTGAATATGATTTTAAAAGGAAGAAGTGGAGACAGTAAATGAGCTCTACAACTTAAAAAAAAAAATGTTTGTGAAATGAAAATGCAGTGTTAATTTGGTACTGGGACTATTAAAGGTGACCTCAAACCATCTTAGGAAGCATGGCATGCTGTGTTCCTTGTAATGTTGGGCTGTACCCCCTGCTTTCTCTGAAACATTTTGTCTCCTTCAATTACACATCAATTTAAGTCACTTGATGTCTAGAGGTCGGCCATTTGTCCCATTCCCAAGGCTTTTGAGAGGCTGCCCAACCACCACCTGCCTCTGAGCATGTACACTTGGTGGAAGAATAAAGTTTAATCAATCAGTACTGGAACTGTGACTAACTGTGTTAGCATCTCACCCACCATGGCTGTTCCATAAAATGGAATGATAAGAAGAGCTGAGGTTTTTGGATTTTTCTTCCATGGTTGTGAAACCTGGAAGTAATCCAGCTGTCGGGTCAGAGACAAGCTTCACCTGTACTGGTTTAGATACATCATGCATGCAAAATGGAAAGATAAGGTTACACCCAGTGAGGTGCTGAAACATGGGAAATCGAACAGACCCAAGGGCCATGTTAATTAAAGCAGAGCTCTGCCAAGTAGGGCTTATCAACCAAAGGGACTGTCGACTCCCAAAATGTGCACAGTTCAAGATCAAACTCAGCAAACCCCTGCATATGGCTGAGAGGTACTTGGAGGGTCTGTTTGAAGCTGAGCCTGAGCTTTGCTGGCATCCATTCAAATGCCTCTAGTGGACTTTGATCATAGAACTGAGGGTCACAGGATTTCAGACCAAACTTGGACTCAAGTACCTTGAACTTTGACTAAAGGGTGGATTAGAAGAAAGCAGATTTCAATCCCTTATCAAGAAGATATCACTATTGTGAAGGGCTGTCAGTGACCTGCAAACTGTCTTCAAGCCACAGGTCAGTACAAGGGCCACCAAACCCTGTCTCTGCTGGTATCTTTCAGGATATTTTTTAGTTCCTAGTTCCCTTTTGCTGAGCTCATGGGTACCAGCAGCGATATATCAAGTATTGTTTATTTCTCTAGTGTGTTTACATTTTCCATGTCATACCATGTTCTGTGCCAACAGATTTTTTGATGTGGCCTAGATTCTGGGTAAACTTAATAGGGATTTATTTTTCCTTGGTAAGGCAGAGTACAAACCACGCTTGAGGAGAGAAAGCTGACCTCACTGTCTTATGTGGTGGTGTTTTGATGATTGTGGATTGGTCCAGCCCTATTTCTTGCATACCTCGTTCTTAGATGGCTCCATCCATGGGCTGTGACTGGGCGGCAGCCAGGTGTTGCAAGAAGAGAAGTTGTTGTGTTAAGGGTGTGCGGATGGAGTTCGGGTGGCTTGGGGAGCGATCAGTCCTGCTCAGTGATGCTCTGCACTTAGTCTGGGCCAGATGTTCTACACAAAAGGAATTTGTGGAACCCGTGTGAGTGACCTCTGGAGTCTGTAGCCATATAGTAGCATATTAAGAAAGGACTTTTTTTATGCTTGGACCATCTTCTTGGCGTTTGCAATACTCTTTCTCAGTGCATAAAGCATGCAGTGCAGTGCTGTGTCCCCTGTGGAAATAGTTACTTTAGTTGTTAATTGTACTAGTAAAGAAGTATTAACTCATGACCACCCCAATTAGGCCAAATGCAAACCCAACAACCTATTATATGTGTTTAATCCACCCAACATTTTGAACATTACAGCTTAGCCTTCCCTACTTTCAAGGTGCTTAGTGAGTTTGCAGTGACCTATCTCTTACAAAGACTATCTGAGTATTGTACAGAAAATACATAAAGAGGGAAAAATCTTAAGTCAAATCATAGGGCTATCTGTAACTGTCAAAAGTCAAAACAGCTGAATGATTACATCAAAGCTGCAACTATTTTCTATTCTGCCTTCATAATTATCCACATCTGTTCTCCTTTACAAACATGAATTCTAAGTTAAACTTCTTTTGTGTACCTGTATGTGTGTGCATATGTGTATTGAGGGCAGAGATCAACTCTTAATGTCCTTCCTAAGGAGCCATTCATCTTGCTCATTCAGACAAGACCTCTCTTTGGCCTCGTACTCACCAAGTAGGCTAGGCTGACTGGCTCTTGAGTCCAGGAGCCTCTGTCTCAGACCCTCAGCACCAGCATTACAAGTGTGGACCATCACACCCAACTCCTTTTAACATGGGTTCTGGGGATCGAACTCATGTTTGCTTGTTTGTGCTGCCAGTACATCACTGGCGGAGCCATCTCCCCAGTAAAACAAAAACCTTTTGGTGATCGAAATGCCCCACTTCCATGCTCTGTCCCATCCACACCTGAGGGTCCAGCAAAGGCACCATGTGAGGTCACTTCTGCCTTTTGTATGAGATTGATGGGTGGCACTTGGTGTGTTGGATATTTGCATTCAATAAACTGATGATAGCTGAGCTTGACTAAATGTTGGACTGCTATCACTAAATACGTCATTGCAGTTGTCATTTAAAATAGTCCTTAAAGCATAAAATGGCAATCTAGTCTTACCTGAGGTTTGCATGTTATACAATAGAAAGTAACAGTCCTTCTACAGCTAAGTCCTTCTGCAGCTACAGTATAGGGTCAGTGTCCTTCCCTCTGGCTTCTGCTCTGTGTTTCAGCACCACTGCTATGTTAACTGTGAAATGTCCTATGTGTTAGAAGCCTGGCCCCCTGTTTTGGGAGGTTGTGGAGCTTTTGTAGCAGGAAGCATGGCAGGCAGAGGAGGGTCACTGGTGATAGTCATATAAGAGTTAGAGGCCCAGCGTCACCTACAACCTGATTTCTCTGTCTTTGTTTTCATTGTTTTTATTTTTGTTTTGTGGTCAGCATCACATGGGAAGCTTCCACCACAATGAGCTGACTCCAGCTGCCCTGCTTTCCCTGTCATGATGAAGCCTCTGAACCATGAGCCAAAAATAAACCCTTTCTCCCTGAAGTTGCTTCTTGCAGATGTTTAGTCATGGCCAAGAGAAAAGTAACCAACTCACCCACTGACCTTCATACTGCGCCTGGGTCTACCAGCTGAGTCTCTGGCTTTCACAAGGTCCTCAGCCTGTCTGTTTTTCTTGGCTAACTGTATGGCTTGACTTTACTTCCTCCAGTTCACTGCTCCAAAGTTAACCATGTTAGCTGTGTTTGCCATAGTTACTCTGACTAAAGCTCCCCATACATTTCATAATTTCTATTCTCTTTTCTTGCTTTAGTTTCGCCCCTAGTATTTATTGCTTTAAGTATACACATATTGCATTTTTTGTTGCTGTTTTTCAAGACAGGGTTTCTTTGTGTGGCTTTGGAGTCTGTCCTGGAACTTGCTCTACAGACCAAGCTGGTCTTGAACTCAGAGATCTGCTTGCCTCTGCCTCCTGAGTGCTGGGATCAAAGGTGTGCTCCACCACCCGGCAACACATATTGCATATTTTATGTTTAGCTCATTTAGTGTTTCTTGTCATAGTCAGAATGAGAGGCCAGACAGTCTCTGCTTTGCTCCTTGTTGCATTAGGACACACTGAAAATAGACAAGAGGAATATTTAAATGACTGTACAATTAATGAATGAAATGAGTGGTGGACCAGGGCAGGCCCTCTGCTTGTCACTAGCAATGAAATAAAACATAGTTGAGAAGTTTAAAATCTTATGAAAAAGACAGGCATTAAGTAAATAGTTAAAATAAAATGTGTCCACAGAAATCCTGCCCATGGCATTTATAGCAGCTTTTTTCATGATTGCCAAAACCTGGGAACCATGAAGATGTCATTCAGTTGTTGAGCTAATAAACTGTGGTACATCTAGACAATGGAATGTTGCAATCACACGCGCGCACACACACACACACACACACACACACACACACACACACACACACAAAGACAACCTGAATAATTGGGTGGTGGTGGTGGTGCAGCCTTTAATTCCAGCACTCAGGAGACAGAGGCAAGCAGAGCTCTGTGAGTTTGAAGCCAGCCTGGTCTACAGATCCAGTTCCAGGACAGCTAGGGCAACACAGAGAAACCCTGTTTCAAAAAAGAAATAAACAAACGAAAGAAAAGACCTGGAGGAGACTTAAGTGCTTATTACAGAGTTAGTGAAAGAGTAGATGTAAAAAGGCTGCATTCTAGATGATTCTGACTAAATGACACTCTGGGAAGGGTAAGGCTGCAGCAGAGAGTGGGAAGAGCGGTGGATGTTGGAAAGTAGGGTACAGAAGGGGTGAACACAACAGTACAAGACATTTAGTAAAGGGTAGTAAAACTATTTCATGAGTGAATCCTAGATATAAAGAACTGAACCTGGGCAATGATGATGATGATGATGAAGGCCAATCACTTATAAGTGATCGCCATCTAATTGAGTGGTATCAACAACAGAGGATACTGTGTGAGAGGGAAGAGGTTGTATAGGAGGGCTTTGAACTTTTTGCTCCGTAGTGTGCTACAAAAGAAAGAAAAAACAAACAAACGTACAAACAACATGTGAGTAATCAAAATGTCACCACCAAGATAAATGTGCTGAAAATGAAAAGGGCAGTGTCTATACTACAGAAAGCACAGCAGGGAGAGGGTTAGAGCTGTCGGCCTTGCGTATTTGCCCTGCAGAAATGATGGGCAAACCAAGTCCTGGGCTTTCCAGAAAGGACTAGAGAAAATATGGCAGGCTGCAGGGTCTACAGTTATAACAGGAGGTCCCAGGGAGCTGAAACTCGGTCTCTTATACAGGGCTCAGGAGGAGGAAACTGGTTCTTGAAGATCTGAAAAAAAAAAAAAAAAAAAAAAAAAATCTTCATGATCTTGAGCCCCAGGAGCCAACAGAGGGGGCTTTTTTTTGTTTTTTGTTTTTTTGTTTTTTGTTTTGTTTTTTTTGTTTTGTTTTGTTTTGTTTTTTTGGTTGGTTGGTTGGTTTTGGTGTTTTGAGACAGGGTTTCTCTAGGTAACAGCCTTGGCTATCCTGGAACTCACTCTGTAGGCCAGGCTGACCTCAAACTCACAGAGATCTCCGCCTCTGGCTACTTCTGAGTGCTGGGATTGAAGGAGTGAGACACCACTGCCTGGCTCAACAGAGGGTTTTTAAGCAAATTGCTCGATCAGACTATTATTTTAACTTTATTCAGGAGCCACAAGACAGACAGTTATCATGAAGCAGATCTCAGTACAAACACATTGTCCAATGTGCCTGAGTGAAAACCAGCCACCTGTGGCAAACAAAGCTAGAACCACAGAGTTCCCTCTCCCTGGAACCTTTCAGTTCTGGGACACACAGAGCCCATCTCCAACCAGGCAGCCTTCTTCTCATCCAGCAATTTCTGCTCCCCTTCTGCAGAACCTTCTGCTCTCTTGGAGACTTCTTTCTTTGATGTCCTCAAGTGCTAAGGTACACTCTTAAGCTCTTTATGGTCTCTACCTTGTTGAATCATCTGATGCTTTGTACCCAAAGCAGAATGCCCTGTCCTTGCTGACAAGCCCTTGTACCCCATCTACCTCCTCTTACCCACCTAGACAGGAGATGAAAATATGCTGGCTTCTCCAAAAAAATGCACTAATTAATTTAGGTCCTGATTTCAGACTATTCTCTGACACTCTGCAATCTTAGACTGATGTTTAATGAGTCAAACTCTATGATGAGTCAGACCATCTGAGTATAAGTATGTCAAGAGGAAATGCCAGAGGAAGAACTAAGCAGACACCAAACAAACAAACAAGGCCAAATGTATAAAACATCAGGCAAGTGCCATAAAAAGCGTCCAATGTAACCTGAAAACAAGCTTCAGTGAAATCTGAACAAATGATTGTAACCTCCCTACCATCAGGATTGACATCCAGAATAATGGGCAAGACATATAATAGCTGTAGTTTGGGGACATAATTTTATTTCTTTCCTCTCCATCTCATTCTCTCTGCTATTGAAAATATTTAACAGGTTTCTTAGCGATTACTTCCTGCAGGAGTTACTCCAGCATCTTTTCTTTGGCTATCCAGATCCATTAAATGACATAGCATAAAATAATGCATCACCCCTTAGTTCCAGTTTCAAACCCTCAGTTTATTACAACAAACTAACTTTTGAGTGAAAACTGGATGGTGTTTTTATAAAGCCTTTTGGACAGCAGCAATGAATGGCCTAGATCAAGCAGTTTGTTAACTGTTCCAGGTACTCATACGTAAAAGTTACATCAGGTTGCCTCCACCTCAACCATGCACCAATTATCCCAAGTTTATTCTGTGCATCAGTCACAGAACGATTGGGGGTGCCAATCACACAGCTCCAGTTACAAGGGCATCAGCACTTCTATTCTAGGTCTTTGTGTTCAAGAGTTTATAACTGGGCCATAAAAACTAATCACAGGATGAATCTTGGCATGGCAAAGTCACTTCCCAGAAGGATAAAAAAAAAAAAAAAAAAAAAAAAAAGCCTCTGTATACTGTTGGCTAGCATTTGTACATTCTCCACAGGTTCCAGAATGGATTATCAAGGATTTCCCTTTATCTTATGGAAATCAGTGCTTCAGGGCTTTTGGGTTAGTTTCTAACTTGAAGCAAAAGTAAGCGAGGTCTCCCAGGATACATGAAAATAATTTTCTTGAGATAGGGATGGGAGGGGAATGACAGGCTAATGCCCGAGACATCAAGTTTTCCATCCAGGGTTCTTATCCAATTGTAAATGATATGCAACTGTTGATTTAAATGCCCTCCTTTCCTGGACCCAGGATTTTAGAAAATGCTAAAGTGTAAGGACAAAGTGTTAGCCTTGCTTCCTTGTGTACCTCCAGCCCCAGATACTTTTCTGACCAGACTGTGTGCCGGAGAACTGTGGACATTATGCTATCGAAACCTACACTCATACTTCAGTGAGGGATTAAATACAAACTACATTTTATGAGTGAGGAGACTGAGGCTCGGACTAGGAAAACAACTTGTTGGGGATCACAAGAGGAAGCTGGATCCCAAACCAGTCTCAGGGACAGAGGTTAATTCTGGATGTATTCTACTTAGCACTCACGGAGTAGGTTCTTTACTGAGGCATCTCCCCTTAGATGAGACAAACTATGCACGGTTAGACATACTCACCAGAACTTCACGTCGTAAGCATGGGATCTGTGGGCCTAAGTGCACAGCACTGTCCATTTTTCCATGGTCCTTGGCAGTTTCTCTGGCCATTTTCAACTGGAGATGTTAAGCTGTAGAGTTAAATGACCCTGATGGCTATTAAGTAGCCTTAATTCTAATATAGAAATATCTTGCTCTCACACAGGACCTGGTCTCCCTGGACCTGGCTCAGTGGCGTGCCCCAAGCCCAAATGAAGATTTGAATTCATGTAATTTGAGCTGAATGTGTTTTTAAATAATTGCTAATTGTTTTGTTGTTGTTTGGGGGGATTGTTTATTTTGTTTTAGTAGTTTGGTTTTTTTTTTTTTTTTTTTTTTTTTTTTTAAGACAGGATTTCTCTGTGTAGTTTTGGCTGTTCTGGAACTCGGTCTGTAAACCAGGCTGCCCTAAAATTCACAGATGTCAGCCTGTCTCTGCCTCCTGAGTGCTGGGATTAAAGGTGTACACCACCACCACCTGGCACAATCACTGATTATTAAAGTTCACTTTTGACCACCCCCTATCCTGAAGCAGTAAAAGCCTTTACCAGGTTTGCAATTTTTTAAAATTCACTTTTCCTTCTTATACTTAATAATGTTAATTCATAGAGACAGAAAAAAACATCTCAAGGGAAAACCTTTTTCCATCTTTCACCTTTTAGATGAAATTTGTGTATGATGAATTTAGTGATTTATAAATATGTAGATCACATTTATATACATTTACAAATGTACAGCTGAGTTTATCATAAACTCAATATACAAAGACTAAATCAGTTTCTGAATTTGTCAGAGTAACTATTGCAACATTGACGCTATAATATCAGTCATGACTACAAATTATATTGTTTTCTTCAGATGAACATTATTTTCTAGGCTTTAAAAAGATGTTTGAGATTTTGAGATGAATTTTTTAAAAGTCTAAATTCACATCGATACCAAATACATAGACATATTTTTTCATAACTGTTCTTGTCCCTTGGGTCATCAGTACCGTTTATAATCATCGTAAAATTTCATTCCTAATTCCTTTCCATTTGCCAGAAGGAAAATATGAATGCTATTATCCAATTAAAATACTCCTGATGCTTTTAAGGTAGATGTTATGTGGTTTTGGAGTTTCCCTAAAGATAATTAAAAAAACAAAGGGCAGCTGGGTGGCTTCAAAGTGGTTTTAAGTGCTCTGAGCCTGTGGGGACTCTCAGCTACCCTTTCCCCACCTGTTATATTCTCATGCAGTCTGTGATGTCATCAAGGGGCAGTAGAACATTTTAAAGGTTTGGGAGCATGTGACTAAAGGTAGGACTTTGATTTGATACTAACTGGGTATCACATTTGTCTTACATTTGCCAAGGTAAATGCATGAATCTAGAGTTCATCCTCTTGTTTGGATGTAGTGTCCCTTGCCTTGGGAGACGTAGGAGGTGTGTCTTTGGGGGTGGGTGTTCAAAAGGTGTTCAGAAAGGTCTCCAGGTGACTCATATTATAGGACTAAAGAGCAATCTGGCGGGTGCCCACACCCCTCGAAGAGCTGACTCTATTACTGAGGCTACACTTTCTTGCTGAGAAATTAAATGGGTCCGTGTGATTTCTATCCATTAAAAGAATGTGAAGGAACATCAAAACTGCACCCTGATTCATTGTGAAGTAATTATAAACAGAATTTAGGTAGACACTCCTTTTAATACACTTAACTTCTGACTCATTTCTTTACTTCATCATAATCTTAAACCAGAACTGTGTTACAATCTAGTGGGGTTTTTTTGTTTTGTTTTGTTTTTTGGTTTTTGTTTTTGTTTTTTCACTCATTCATCAGAATGTCTTCTGTCTGGTGTTGCTAATCAAACTCACAGGTCGGCAATCTCTCGTCATTGAGCTATGTCCCTGCATCTATTCACTGGAAAGCCTTTATTTTGTGTACACATGCATCCAGTTCTTTGAAAAGAACACCTCACAAATTCACAGCTTGCAAATGTTTGCTTAATAATTTCAGGGAAGAACTGTGGAAAGCTTCGAGCTGTGAAGACTCTCTATTTGAGCTCAAGGTTTCAAAAAATTGGGGGTCCTCCAAAGAGCTCAGACTGAGTCTGCAGTGGGAACTCAAGAATTAATGAGTGGGTGGAGTGACCTCAGACAGCCACTTGAATACGTAGAAGTAACATTCCTTTGTAATGAGTGTTACAGTTACAGAGAGCTGAGTGTACCCCTGGGCCAATTCATAAAAGTAAGTATTGTCATTGTTAGAAGCAAGTTACATGTTTTACTAACACGTGTGTGTGTGTGTGTGTGTGTGTGTGTGTGTGTGTGTGTGTGTGTGTGTGTAAGACACACATGGCATTTTCTTTTAAAACTAGTCATTTTCTAAACTAGAGATATTTAATGGTAGGTTCCATGTCATTAAAGATGATAAAGTAATAGGCCCTCTTTCTTCAATTAAAAAATCATACTTTCTTTTAAAGGACACCGGAAGGTGGGTTGGTAACTTAAATGGTTTTGCCAACCTTGGCATATTTGGCACCAGTTACTGTTTTACTGTCTGGCAAGAGACACTAATGTCTGAACACCAGTTACTCCTGTTTTCCAAAGTCATGAGTTGATATATGGCCCCTTGTTATGAAATCTTACCTCTTTATGGCTTCTTCCAGGTGAGTGTAAGGCTCCAGGCTTTTCTCCTAGGCTCTTGGACCTAGAGGAATGAAGTTTGGAGCAGGGGTCCTCGGGTGCCGACTTGCAGAGGGACATCCCACAGCCTCAGGGGCCACTGTGCTCTGGGATTCCAGAGGCTTCAGCCTGGATATGGAGCTGTGGAATCTTTCATAGAAGAAACGGAGCTTCAACTATCAGGGGACTAGCCAAACAGGTGACAAACCACTGTACTTCAAAGACAGGAAGTCTCTTCAAACGTTAAATTGTAAGGACACAAAATAACCTACAAAAAAAAAAAAAAAAAAAAAAAGAAAGAAAAGAAAGAAAGAAAGAAAGAAAAGAAAAACCAGGGAGCCAGTAATTCAGCATCATGTTTGTTCTAGTTTAATGAAGCGTGTTGGGTGGGTATTAACTGGCCCTGGCCAACCCTCCACTAAGTACATGGCAGCCTTTTCTGCTGGAAACCCACATTTTCAAGATTTTTTTTTTTTAAAGATTGCCGGAGTCCACATCAGATTGAAGTTACTATGTAAAGTCGCTCTCTGGGCACACCAGTCTGGTTTAAAATTAGGTTTCACCAGGAGGTTTAAGAAACAATGAAAATGTTTTGAAAGTTTCTCTGAACACAAAACTCAGGGAAGGCAGAAACTGCATAGGGCATCCTTGGGAAATGAGTGGATGGAGTATATGAGATTAAAAACCGTCTGTGGGAAGTCCCAAGTTCACAAGATTCCCTAAGTGCTTTTGCCCAACTCAGGTAGATTTCTTGTTGATTCTTAGGGCTGAGGATGGGATGTGGCATATGAAGCTTGTGTCAATGGCTACTAAACTCCTCAAAGTTTATTAAATTAATTCACTGATGATGAAGGGAAGGCTGGGGCGAAGGTGGTGAAGGAAGGAAAAAGGACCTACGCTGTTTGCTTACTGCAGGGCCTCTGCATCCCCAGTGTCTGGAAGAGTTACCGGGCAGATGCAGAAGCAGGAAAGTAACAGATGAGTGAAAGCCAATCCGACCTCATAACACACACTAGAATGTGTCCTTCGGTGTCTACACTTTCAAACGTGAAAACCTGAAAAAGGGGTGAGATTGGAAAATCCCTGTGTAACAAAAAGCCTAGCCCAGATCCCTTCCTTTTATCAACTTAAGCCTCTTCCAGCAAGGCCAAAGTAAGCTGCTTCCGGCTTACAAAGCAAATCAACTTATTTCTGATGTGTCACTCTAAACCGCAAAGTTCCTAAGGCTGCACCGGGGGTGAATTATGAATGGAATTAACTCTCTTGACTTGGAATTTCCTCGCTTTAAACTAGTCTTTTATACATTCATACTTAATCGATAGAACCAACACGTGGAACCACCCTTTTCACAAAACACTCACTTCGGAGTGATTTTGCAGTTAACAAAACTCAAATTCGAACTTCTAATGTGGAAAATGTAGTTTTCTCTTGTGGCTTTAAAGCTGCTCTGGAAAAGTCATGAGCTGGCCACAAGATTTCTGTCAGAAACAGAAGCTGAGTCTGTATTTTAAAATACAATTTACAGTACTCATTTGCTTCTCATAAACCAATCTGCTTCTCCTATGCTTAGCCTAGTCACCTTAAAAACACATAAATTTGATATTTGGTTATTGAGTTTTTAAGTTGCAGGGTAAAATCATTTAGAGACTCATAAATACAGAACACAAGAAGATCCCTCTGTGCAAAGGGACCTTAACATGGTCATGTGAAGAATAACTGATAGACATCATGATTTAACCTCAGCTATTAGCCATTTTATACCTTAATATACAGTCTTCAGTATAAACCTTGCACTGTCTTAACATTTTCCTACAGTGTGTGTCATGTCCAAATTGATTTCAATAGCAGTCCAGGGGCATAAAAAGTGAGCCCAGGGTCAATGCCACGTTCTAGAAAGAGAAATGAACTTGGGCTGTTTTTTACTCTAAGGCACGTGTACAAATCCAGTTCATGGCTATCAAAAAAGATTAACATACAGTATTTACCAGCTTTTTTTTTAATGTGCAAAAGATAAAATATAATAAAAATATTTTTATCTGACAGCAGATATAGTTAAACATTTGGAGCATTTAAGAGAGAAACTAGTAACTAAAACATTCATACTAATTTTGAAGCTGACTTTGGAAAAAATAATTACTTGACATTTTACTGGTCTCATTCTTTTTCTCATGCTTTTTACAAACTCCTTGCCTTTTCAAGTTCTAAAAATTTTGGGCTAAGAATGTTCTTAGTTTTCTCACAATGCATTAAAAGGTTTTGGCCATCTTAACAGATCTAATGACCTATATAACTTCATTTCAATTACTGCATTTTTAGATATGAAAATATCTAAATAGTTACTGAATGTTTTACTTTTTGGAAGAGGTGATATGGTGAAATCATTTTTTACAGTATGTTCTTACATTCATTTAGAGTGCATGCATCACCAAGTTTCCATATAAAAACTTTAAAATTTAATATAGGTTGTATTCACAGGCTTGGAAGCTCTCCATTAAATGTCTTGAGTGGGGTTTATCAGTCTTCTTTAATTAAAAAAAAAAAAGGCTGGTTACAACAATCCTATGTCTGGCTGGAGAAAGGTAAAATAGTGTCATATTTTAATATTTATAAATATACTTTTAAATTAAACAATGGATTAACTTTAATCCAAACTGTGAACAAAGAACAAACTAACAGGAGTATAAAGTTCCCCTTTGAGTTTCATAAATGAAAGAAACTAAGTTTGAAATTTTAAATGGAAACTCTCAGCCTGAGCCACTGGGAGGGAGAATCCTGGGCAATAAAAATCTTGCCTCTGTACCTCTGAGGGCATATTTACCCCAATTGTGACCAGGCAGCAGCCATCCAGTACATTCACAGTTGCTGTCTGAAGTGCCACCTGCTCTATCCCCAAAGGCACACACACACACACACACACACACACACACACACACACACACACATGCACACACACGCACACACACGCACACACACGCCACACACACACACACACACACACACACACACACACACACACACACGCACACACACACAGAGCCTCAAAGAGAAACTGTATTATTTATATCCATCCCCTTAAAGTCTGTTTGTGCTGGCCCCTCAAAGCCTTTGATAGCAAAGGCCAAACCACATTTAAGTTGACTCATTTGCTTTTTTTAAACCTGATGTTCAGACCTATTTAAAATCTAACACCGCATTTTTCAGATGATGGGAAACACTGTCAATTAAAAATAGTTAAACACCCTTTCTCTTATAGTAAGAAGTTTGTAAAACCAGGGTCAGTCATGTCCTCTGCAAACTTCTCTGGAGCTGGAGTTAATACAGGACCTCTGCTTATCTAGACAGGCTTAGGGATCCTATTTGCCCTTGAACACGAACCTTTCCATTTCCTAAGCAACTGTCCTGGCCATTTGAAAAGTTACAACTACTAGCTGTCTTCATTCTAATAATCCAGTCTATAGGAACCCTTAGGAACCCGTGTGACCGCTTTAACTCATCACTCCCAGGCTTTAGTCGGATTTAACTAAAAACACATACTTGCTGGCAAAATGTCTGATTCTTACATGCAGCCTTAGACCTCAGACATCCCTAAGGAGAAATAACGCCACGAAACACGTCACTGCCCACTCATTTCGCATTTCACTAACTTCCAATTAACACACAGACACGCTGTCTTCAGAGGCAGCATTGCCATCATTTGGGGACTACAGAAGCAGAGGTGACATGTTCCTTCTCTGTGGCTACAAGGCTCTGATCTTTCACTGGGCACCATGACCAGTATCTTTCTTCTTGGACGATACAGACACATAACTTTTCGGACCTTGCACCCGTCTCTTTACAAACCTGCGCGTGGCGCTGCGGGGAGGGGAGACGTGGGTGGAAGCCACTTCACTCTTGCCCTTTGCAGCCAGCAAAGGCCAGGGTTTTGCGCTCCAGCCTTTTCCCGCCCATCAGAGTCCCACTCGGAGTAGCAGTAGCGTGGAGAGGAAGGTGTACTCTTTCCCAGGCGGAGCCTCCAAGATGGGCTTTGAGGAGACCCTTCCTTCTCCTTGGGCTCGGCCGGTCCATACCTGTCCCGGGTAATAGGGAAACCCGGTGCGGCTGCCCTCCAGAGCCTGCGCGCCTGAGCAGCCACCAGGAGCCAGACCGGTGGCCCAGCACTGCAGGGAGGCGGGGAGAGGGGACCCTAGGGCGGAGGGTCATTCTGATCTCCTGAACAGGGCTAGGCCGGGGAGAAGTCGCTCTAGAGCTGGTGGATGCACTTGTCCCTAGCGGGGACGGACTTGACCCCCACGACAGCTGCGGAGCGTCCCGATGGTGGCCCGCGACAAGCTGGACATCGTCTTCGCGGCTTCTTCGGCCTCGCCTTGGGTGGACCGCCACTCCGGGAGTTCTGGCCTACTCCCCCCTCCCCCACTCTCTCCGAGGTTTAGCGTCGCGGTGGACAGAGCATTCACACTCCCAGGCTCCAGATCTGAAAGAGGGGACCGAGCGCTGCCTGCGGCAAAGCTCGACCTACACTTCATTTTCTTCCGATTTGGAGAAAATGTCACAAGAGTGGGTGGGGGGTACCCTCGCACTGTAAATATGATTTGGAGGGGGCGAGGCGAGGCGCTCAAGGCCCCGGGCGGCGTGGGCACCCTACCGGAGATTCCCGGTCTCGCAGCGCGCCCTAGTGGACACCCTAGCCCGCGCCGCCGCCCCCTGGACGCCTCCCTGCGCGCCTTGCAATCTGCAATATATTATTTCTTGCAAAGTATTGACAATGTGCGAGACTCCGGTAACCCCGGAGCTCTTGTCTGTAATCAGCACATTTATTCACAAGAGGGTGGGGTCCGAATTAAATCCCCATGACCCTGATTAGGTTACAGTGTCATTTTCCCCTGGATCCTCTTTTAAACCCACTCCACACTGCTTCTCTGTCTATTACATGCTAATTTAATTTTACTGTGGACGATATTTTCAGCATTTGCTGAGGACAGTAAATTTTGTAGTTTATGTTATTTCACTTTTTATGACTTTTTAACACTTAATAAAATTTTATTAGAGCACTTTTGTGTTTACAAGGCCACAAAACTCTTGGCAGGTTGTCAGAAGTCCTTTTTATTATGATCCTACTGATATACTGCGAGTAATGAAATAATCATGTCCAGAAATGTATCAAAGGCCAGAGGGATTATCCCACTTAATAGCTCCACAGATGCGCCCAGAAGAATGCAGACTGCGGTGGCAGGACAGGCTGGGAGGTGGCAGGAGGAAGGAGGCAGTCCCCCACTCCCTTCTTTTCCATTTCTGTTGCTTTCCTAAAAGGCTACATTCAAGGTCATGTGACTTTTCGCGGTCTCAATAAAAAAAAAGAGAAAGAAAGAATTTATTCTATTGCAAAATGTGCTTTTCTTTTTATTCTCCTTGTGTGGGCTTTTAAGGCCTTCTAGTGGTGGTGGAGCTGGCTCAGCCGATCCCTGTCAGTCACTTTCCTCTCCGTACTAAGTGTACTTTCGTGCCATTTAAGCAGCCGATGGTGACATTGGTGTTGAGCGAGCAGCTTCCCCAGCTCACCCTGAAGGCTTTGAGAGGGACCCGGTAGGGCGGCGAATTGTTTTAAGGTCTGTACCCTACTGCAGACAACAGCGTTTGCTGTTACTGTTTGGTTTTATTTTGTTTTGCAAACCAGAGAACTCCGCCTTCTGCTTGACAGAGAGCCACAGTGTTGTCTTTATTTCGTTTTTATTTTTTTAATCTTTGAGGGGTTAAGACTTGCAACGAGGAGGACTGAGATATTGCAGCTTTTATTTCCTTTTAAAAAGCCAATTTTCTTTTTCTTTAAAATAGATACATGGTCATTTGACATACCCGTGTTAAGTTCAGCCTTGACAAAAGAAGGCCGTTGATACTTCCTGACCCTGGAAGCAAGGTGGGTGGTTTTGTTTTTTTTAATTAAATTTTCTGTCTCTAGCTTCATATTTCTCTTTCTCTTATTTCCAAAATAGTGTGCCAAAGTGATAAAAGAGATGAGAACTGAACTCATAAACGGGGTGATTTTGAAATGGCTGTTGCTATGACCATAACACGTGTTCTTATAGACTTTGGCTTTGAAGGACTTTGGCAATGGTTTTCAAAAGTGTGTGTGTATGGGGGGGGGTCTTGTGTTCTACCGTTATTTGACAGGACCCCTAGGAAATATGCATCTCTCCCTGGATTGCCTCCATCACACCCTGTATGTAGCCCTTCTCTCCTGATAAGCATGAGTCTGCTCACGAGGGCTCTTTGATTTCAGCTTCAAGAGAGTAATCTTAGCTTTTGTGTGTCATTTGTTAACCACGAACAAAACTTAGTACTTGATCTAGTAGCCTACTGTGTGTCTTTGATGGTCTAGGCTCTGAAAGGAACTCAATGAAGGATCATGTTCACCCTTAAAGAAACCGATGCACTTAAACTATTTCAGCAACCATCTTGCTTTTTATAGACGTTTTCAATGTACAACTGTGTCAGGCTTTTTTCCCCTTCTTTGCATGATTTCACTAGCAGTGGAAAGGCCCAGGGAGGAAGTGATGTTAGGTTCTGAGGAAATACTCCTTCTCCATTTTGGTTGTAACTGGCAGTTTGTGTTCACTACCTCTTATTGTTGGAGATGGAGAAAAGAGTTCAGAGTCAATCACTCCAAAGGGGGGAAACTATTCATTTTCATTCAGGGAGCTTGTGTCCAGCACAATTTAAATAATACTTCAAAGGCTGTAATGGCTTTCAAGTTAAAAGTTGGTTTTATTAGATTATGAAGTAAATCTCTTTGTGGTAGATATATTTTATACATTGGAGTTTTGTGACTCTTATTTCAAAGAGGTGGGGGTGTGTTGGCTGAAACAAAATAACAATGTCCCCAGCACTGTCTTGACAGTATCCACAGACGCACTGTACTCCCTTCTGGAGCCTTCAGCACCAAGAGGAAAGGAAAGAGGGACGCTTGGTTGTTTCACCCAGAAAACCCACTTTCAGAAAGATGAGCCAAGCTAGAAGAACAGAAGGGTCCCCTCATTTGGCCAGGTGCTGTCACCTGGACAGGACAGGTGACCTGTTTCTGGGTTAGCTCCAGAAAGCACCCAATGGATTCTGTTCCTGTTCTTCTGTGCATTTTGTGTGCACTGTCGAGAGTACTGACTAGTTTCTTTGATCTGTAAAATGGAGCTTGCTTCATTTTGTTGAAAGGTGAAGAGTTCATTCCTGTAGACAGAGTAATTAGAAATGACCCAAATGCACCTGAGAGCAAGCCCTGGGAAGACTGGCCTTCCATAGCCTTATGCCAGGAGCCCAGCTTCACAACACCTGGCAGGGAAGCTGGTAGATGGGTGTTGGATACATGGTTGTCAGGGGCTGCTTCCTAGACTGTCCTGGTGGAGGCGGGTGTGGTCACCAGGCAGTAACAGGAGCTGTACAGGTCTCACCGTGGACCTCATTCCTAAGGATGGGTAGTGCATTATTCAGGGAACAGAACTTATAGGATATATAAGAAAGGGACTTGATGTCCCTGTGGATACTCGTAAGGCCCCTGCTGACCATGCTGGGTCATTCTGTATCATGTTTCAGCCAATCTCTTCCCCTCTCTCTTTGAAATAAGAATTACAGAAACTCCAGTGTATAAAAGATACGCCACACACCCCAGAGTACACTACCTGCTTCTCAGTACACTGTGTGTGTGTGTGTGTGTGTGTGTGTGTGTGTGTGTGTGTGTGTATGTGTGTGTGTGTGTGTGTGTGTGTTTTAGAATATTAGAATGGCTTATGGGCTGTGGTCCAGCTAGTCCAACAATGGCTGTCTACAAAAGAAAGTCTAAGAATTTAGTGCTTGGACAGTCCACAAGGCTGGATGTCTCAGCTGTTCTTCAGTGTATGTCAGAATCTCAAAGAAGTAGACACTAATGCCACTGAAGGAATGGACTTGCCAGCAAGAGTGAGAGCAAACAGGCAAAGAGACAGCAAGCTTCGTCCTTCCATGTCCTTTACAAGGGCTGCCAGCAGAAGGTGTGACCCCGATTAAAGGTGGATCTTCCCCTCTCAAAAGATATGGGTTGAAAGTAGGTCTTCCTACTTCAAATGATCTAATTAATAATGAAATCCCTCACAGATGTATCCAGCCACTTGGATTTTAGATAATTCCAGATGTGCTCAGGTTGACAACCAAGAGTAGCCATCACGGGTCGCTTTCCTGGACCCGTGTGTTGTGTTCAGCTGTTCTCTTCTGTTTCTGTGTGTTTGTCTGTGGTCTCCGTTACCAATTACAAAGTTATAGAATTGTTGAGGGAACGAGTCCGAAGTTTGTTTCTTTGATTGAGTCTTTATTCCACCTGGTGTGGTGCTTTCTGCATGAATGCCAGGGGATTGACAAGACAATCTAATCCACCACACACCTCAGAGCACGCCACATTACCATCTGCTGCTCAGTACACAGCTTGCCAAATCCTTTGCACACACGGCTTCACATCCTCTGCACTTTAACTTTCACACAGGGCGTTATCACAACTCCCATTTAATGGGAATATGAGGCTCAGAGAAGTCAAAAGACTTTCTTACAGTCACACAGCTGATACATGACAAGCTGGGAATTTAAGCCAGGTCTGTGGAAATGAAATGCAGTTAAGCACTACTCTACATTGCCCTGTAATGTGTTCCTAGATCCCCTAGTTAACTTGGCCATTTCTGAGTATTATGTAAGCTGTAAAGAAATAAAAATGATGAGGCTAGAACCCAGGCCCACTCTCTTTGAATCACCTTGAATTTCTACCAGGGAATAGAGTACTGGGCATGGATGGAAGGTGCAGGCCTGCCCCAGGGCCTTGTCTGCCCCAGGGCCTTGCTCTTCCCCAGGGCCTTGTCTGCCCCAGGACCTTGCTCTGCCTCAGGGCCTTGTCTGCCCCAGGGCCTTGCTCTGCCCCAAGGACTTGCTCTGTTCCCAGGGACTTGTCCTGCCTCAGGGCCTCTCCTCAGCTCATTCTACTACTATACACAATGTTCAGAAGTATCTAGAAAAGAGAGAAGTATGTTTTCCTTCTTTTGGAAAACTGGATTCGCTGTAGTTTTTAAAGCTATAGTGAAAAGACTTATTAAAGACCAAGAAACCATATCTCATGCAGGTGGGTGGCCGAGCAGGTTTTCACTTTGACCTAGGGTTCTTGAAGAATTTTGAAGGTAGATAATCATCTTGTCAAGACACTTGGCTGGATTCTGACCAGTTTAGGGTATGAACTGTTTTGAGGAAGGAAGCCTCAAAACATGTGCAAGTTTACTAGTGAGCAAACAGAGTCACATGTGAGGGACCTGACTGAAATATGTGATTAGCTGCGCACGCCTGAAATAAAAGCACATAGAACCTCCAAAGAGGAAGCTAAGTAGTAGCCCATGAGTTTTTCCAGGGATTGTTCAACACCCTCTGAATAAAGAATTCACCCAGGAATAAATTTTGGTGAGTGGAAGACAGCATTCTGTATCCTGAGTTCTCTGTGAGAAAAGGGGGTGTGGCCTGGAGAGGGGGTGTGGCCTCCACAGTGATCCTCTGCCATGGCACAAATCGTCAGAAATCATCTTTAGCTTGTCTATTGACAAAGAAGGAGGAAAGAGGAAGGAAATGAAGCCTATTTCCATGTTTTGTCACGTCTTCATGAGGCCCATGCTAACTGAACGAATCTGAAAGCAGCTGATCCTGAGCTCAAGCCAAGGAAACAGCAGACTTTGGTGGCTTCACAAGGGAAAAAAAAAAAAAAAAAAAAAAAAAGCTGGGTTTGTCACTTATCTGTCACACATGACTGTGAACACTCAATTCATTTTCTATCTCAGAGAGAAAAATAACTAGACTTTCAGCTGGTAATTACGAGGTTTGGGAAATTAAGAATATGTTTAGAAAGCCCATTCTAAAACAGTGAGAAACTTAGTGTCTTGATAAATACAAGGAAACTAGAAATGCCACACCAACGCTAAAGTCAGAGTCAGCAATATAAAAGCCACAGGGCTACACACCCTTAAAGTCGAGGTTGGAAGTCTTTAGAAGGAGCAGTAAATACTCAACTCACATTGCAACAGATACTTAAGTCGTCACAGCTTTTCAGGATCCGGAGCCATTTTATTTAAATGGACTTCTCTTTCCTTCTGACTGACAAACTCAACAAGTCAAACTTTATTGCTGTAACAGGTTTTGAGTGACAAGTGCATCTCTTCAAAGTAGGTCTGAGTACTTTCTGATTATTGGATGGAAAGGATGCAAACTTTTCCCTTTTTATGTGTCTTTCAAACCAACTGCCCTGAAAAAAAAAAATCTTTTTTTTTTTTTAAATGTATCTGCCCCTTTTAGGCTAACATCAAATATTTCATAAACTATGAAAGCCATGACCCACAGCTAAAAGGATGCTAAGGGTGAAATGACACCTTAGCTTTCATTGAGGCTGATGATCTGCAGATTAGACTGCACTCCTAAATGTTTCAGCATCAGTAAGGCCAATAAGTAAACCATGCCCAACAAGCTAGCCAGCAGGGCCAGCTCCCGGGACAGGAAGCCCGGGAATCCTGTTGCTAGGAGACGCTTGTCTTTGTCCAGCAGCAGGAAGATGTCCTTGAGCATGTCTTCCCCTGTGGTTGGCTTTGGACATGCTGTGAATCAGACTGTCCTAGTTAGCGCCATCCTCTTATCAGCACCAGCTAGTCCACTGAGGGGCAATGCTGGTCCTGATCCCTTGGAAAGTTTCTCACACCCTGTTTTGCTTCTTAAGCCAGTATTTTATACATTTACTTTGCACTATGAGAATATTAAAAGAGTAAATTTATTCCTGAGAGAATGTTATGAAATGAAATCACACTTTAGATGTGTAAAAGAGAATGCAGGAGCTGTGTGTGTGTGGGGGGGGGATAATTAATGGTAATTAAAAGGGTTTCACAGGGGGAGGGCCCCAGAGAAGAATGGTTTTTTCCAGCGAACACTACCCAGAGGTTCTTCTGGAAGGTACTGGATGGCCATGGATTTGGTTTCTGCTCAGAGAAATAACCCCAGCCTAGCGCAGTGCCTGGCAAAGAGCTGTTACTTGGGGTTCAGGAACTTCAGGGTGCAAGGGAAAAGGTTCTGGGAGCTGTGTGACGAGGACATGGCATGCAGCTGGTATTAGGAAAAAGTCAGGTGAGAGAAGATGAGCTCGGACACTGTGCTGTACGTCAGGGTATCAAGTGGGGTGGATCGTGCAAGGTCAGCAGCAATTGTGAACACTCTCCAAAACCAACCAGGGAGCAGCTTAAAGAAGGGTGGAGCTGCTAGGAGACCACGTGTAGAAGAGATCAAAATCTTATGATCCTCATACAAATCCCCTTTCAAATGTTCATCTCCCAAATATGTGCAGCTCATTACATATCAATTATAACTTCATCAAGCTGCTCAAAACACATTATCTCATTAGAGATCAGTATTAGACGAAAGGCACTTCCTCAATGATTCCTGTAGACAGATGAGGAAATGGAGACCCAAGGAGGTTGATGTCTTCCCTGGGTTCTTAACATTGCAGACAGCAAGCCAAGGTTTTGTGTCATCTGCCTCCATGTGCCCTATGGCTCTGTCCTAAAGGAGGGAAAAAAGCAGTGTGTGGCTGTGGCAACCATGTGGGAGGCAGTGGCAGATGGCTGCAGTGTGACCACAGAGCTGGCAGTGGGGACCAGAGTGGGAGCTGTCCTCTCTGCTTCCTTGATTGCTCCATTGTCTGTACTTCACTTGCTTACTTCCCTCAGCTCAGTTTTCTGGGAGGATGCTGGGAACTGAACTCAAAGTCCTGGGTATGTTAGACAAGTGCCCTACCACTGAGTGGTGGTACCTCTAATATTCTTTTAATTTTAAGACAAGGTCTCTTGAGTTTTCACAGGCTGGCCTTGAACTTCCTCCACTCCAGGCTAGCCTAGCCTCGAACTTGAGTTCCTCCTGTCTCAGCCTCCTGAGATTCTTGTTCCTCCCCAGTGTCTCACCTCTTAGAGATGGATGATCCTTCTTCACTGTATGTCAGTTGGCTATGGGACACCCCTAGAGTTTGGTAAGGCACAAGGAAACACTGTTCTGGTCTGACACAGTCTGCCTATGGCCTCTCTTTGGAAAGGTCTAAAAAGAAAGCAAGGCACAAGAATGAGATGCATAGCCCACAAAATATCACTTAGCATTTGGATAATAGGTGAGAATTACATGTAAATATGAGATCAAAGATTTCCCCATGGTCCTCTAGATCTAATATCAGAAATATTTACCTATGTTCCTGAACTCAGGTAAGCCCTGAACACTGTTGGCTCTAGGTTTCATCATCTATGAAAATGAAGTAAGACCCAATTTATCCAGTATTGAAGATCACTTAGATTTTTAGTGCAATCCGTTTGTTTATTTATATATTATTTGTATGCACTGCATACAACATACACATGCGCGTATGTGCTCACTTGTGCATTGAAGGCCAGGTAGATGTCTTCCTCAACTGCTCTCCATTTTATTTTTTTGGAGGCAGGGCGTCTTGTTGAAGCTGGGATTTGCCATTTCTGCTGGATTAGCTGACCAATAAGGAGGCCCTGGCAACTCTTGTCCTCCCCAGTCTCCCTCCCCCTCCCTTGTTCCTCACCCCTCTGAGCTATTTTAGATGGTGGGAAACACCACACCTCACTTTAATGTACGTGCTGGGATCTGGACTTCAGTCCTCATGCCTGTGCAGTAGCACTTTTCCTACTTTTCCCAGTCACTTCTTGGATATTTAAGGGTTCAATTTTAGCTACCAGGGTACTTTAAATTAGAATATTGTGGGCATTGGAAGCAGGTGACTTGAGATCCTCATTTAAATCATTTGAACGACATTGCTAGTTTTAGGCTGTTATTTAACCTCTCTGACTCAGTTTCCTCATCTGTCAAATGAAAACAATGAGACCAATTTAATAGGCTTGCTAGGGTGACCAACTAACAAAATCATATGAGTCATTGAATATGGTACTAGGCATCTTCCTGGCTCTCAATATGAGTGGGAGCTTCCAGCACCTCCAGAAGCAGCATTCCTCGAGGTACTGTGCCCTAGGCTGTGGCATTAAGGAAAAGCAGCCTGCTCTCTTTAGCTGCTGGACTTCCCAGACTCAAGTGTCTATTTACAACACTTCTCCTTTAACAATCACCTCTTTCCTTCACAGCTCCGCCAGCCACGTTTCTTTTTGTACCAATGCACATGTGTAGGGCTATTCAGCAAATGCTATTGAAGATTTTTTAGGGGATGTCTGTTGAATGAACATATGAAATTAACACCATCACATCCATACCTCATGTTTCTTCTTCCACACCTTCCTGGGAAGATTCCTTGTTTTGTGAGTGTTGGAGTGACATAGGATGGATGATTCTTTCCGGTTGGAGACTGCTACCCCATCATCCTACACATCCAGGAATTCCTTTTGTTTAGCAAGCAACTGGACAAAGAAAATATAGTTAAGTAGTGTTTTATGGGAAACATTCAGTTGGCTGGAGGTTTTTCTGATTTGATTCCTTCCTCCCACTTCCCAGCTCCCACCTCCCAGCTCCTGCTGGTCTGGCAAGATTAACTTGTTGTTCCAAGCATCCAGGTTTACCTGGCAGCACTTTGGAGACAGGGACCCTGTTCAATGTTCCTTTTGTTCCCAAGCCTCTGTCAACTGTTCTGGAAGAGTTGACAGTCTCCAGGTCCCCTCCAGGGAGCCTTGCTGTTTCTGCCAGTCATCTTACTGAGGAGCATAGGTTTGCAGTAAAACACAGTCAAGTAGATTTTTTTTTGTTCAGTTGCTTGCTATGAAGTATATAATCTCAGTATGAGGTTGTTGCCTATGTGGTGCACAGGCATAAAAGTAAAGTAACAAAGGAAGTCAGGAAGCCTGCAGGGGATGACAGTTTGGATGGTGGGGCATCTCTTCTGGTACTTTGTACAAGTGGCTGGAACCAAGAAGACTCTTCTTAAAAGTGTAGAGGCACCTGTTAGTTTTCCAGTGATTCCTGGAAGCTATAAATCTCTCTCTCTCCCTATCTCTCTCTCTCTCTCTCTCTCTCTCTCTCTCTCTCTCTCTCTCTCTCTCTCTCTCTCTCTCTCTCTCTCTCTCTCTCATCTGAGTTGTAAATGTTCCTTTATGACCAGGATGCTACCTCCAGGTTCCACCAGGAGGAATACTAGTACCAGTCATAATTCTGAACAGGTTATCAGGGCCTGGGAAATCTCACTGACTTCACAGGCCTTGCTTTGTATCTTAAGTCACTAAGGCAGCATCCATTCCAGGACTGAAATGATACAGTGACCATCATGGAGTTTGTCTTGGGACATCTCTCTCTGGGTTCAAGGTGTATACCTCCTTGAATGTACTCAGCTAAAGGATCATGTTCTAAGCTGGTACCATGCTAGATTACCAAACCTGAAAAATACTTGTTCCCTCAAGCCCCTTCTACCTGTCCATCTATAATCCTGTTTATCTAACTTTTTATCCATCTATCCACCCACATCCCCATCCATCCATCCATCCATCCATTTATCTATCCATTTGTTTAACTGTCTATCTGTCCATCCATCCATCTATCCATCCATCCATCCATCCATTCACCCATCACTTCAACACATGTCCTATACAGGCTGTACTTGAAGGAAGGTGGAACTGACCACACTTGTTTTCTTGATTACCTTGTCTCCAAAACGTAGTCCAGGCCTGGCATAGGATAACCACAGAAGGAACGTCCACTAAGTAAATGAATGAACAGTGATCAAATGAATCCCAGCTGTGTGCTGGAACAGACAGCAGTGATATGACCCAATGCAACTCCTGGTTTTGCTCCCATGTTCAAAAATGTGTTCCAGGATGGCGCTGTACTCATCAAAAACAACAAAGCAGATTTTGAAGTTTCTAATGATATATGTATGTTTGTTTGTATGTACATATGTATATATATTCAGTTGCCTTATTGTTTCACAATGTGGTGTATGAGATAAAAGAAATGCTCAGATCCCTTTGGAGGGAAGTGGGAACACCAACAAAAAGCCCATTTTGCATCTGGGGCTTCCTAAACGAATGTCACCTCTAAATACTAATGGGTCTAAGAGACTTTGGGGACACTGATCTTAATGTGCTGCTTCCTACTGGTCTTGTTAGTCCCTAAAGCCATCTGTAAGGAGTTATTGTATTTGGCTTTCTGAAGCCATAATTCTTAAGCAGGGACATTTAATTAGTGCTTGTTAAGATGTTTCCAGTGCCTTGGCTACATCGCTCACCCCTGCTGTTTCTTCCTGGTCAGCATATTTTTCTGGAAGTTTTGTTTCCAGGAATGTTCATTCAAGGCTTCTGTTTGGAGACTTGTCACATGTGTCCACATAAAGCAACAACTGGAGGGACCACGGTGTCCAGGCAACTGCACAGAAAGGACCCTGTGCCGACAGGGGCCACTTCAAGAAGCCCTGAGAGGGCTGAGACCTCAAAACGGGTTTGGAACTGAAACATATAGTACTATATATCGAGACCGTACACAAGAATATCACAGAAAGGAGAGGTACTTGAACTATTAAGACTAAGTCCTCTCTAAAAACTTCATTTAGAAGAATGTGCCTAAAAGAACACGCATTTTAGTCTCTGAGAAACAGTTCACAGACACTGAAAAAATTCACCAGATCTCAATAACATACCAAATATAGTTCTACTTTGACAAATATCTAACTTCACGAAATTAATTAAAATTTCAAATGGTTTCACACAATAAAACACATGTACTGAGTATATTCCAGATTCCTAATGTACATTTAGACTAGACTGTCTTGGTATTTTTGATAGCTTATGAATCACAAACATGTGCCAAATACAAAAGAAAAACATTTTAAGAATATTTTCAAAAATGAAGAAGTTAAGGAATGTGCCTAGATAGGTTAAGAAATTACATACATATATGCACTCACATATCTCTATACACTTACACATATATGTTCATCTGTTCACATATATATATATGTATATTTTCCTGAGAAAGCTTTCCAGTAAACATTCACAATGAAAGAAAAATAGCTTCAGGATGGTTACTGTTTTAGTCACAGCTAGAATAGATTTCCTTTATGTTTTAATCTTAATAACTTTCTTTACAATATTATCCGATTAAGAAGAAAGAACAATAAAGGTAGCAATGGAGTTAATCAAATGATGAAGTCTCCATATTCTACAAGTCAGGGTGCTTCTATTGCAACCCTGCTTGCCTCCATAATCTAAACACTTAAGTATATTAAAGGCTTCAGTGATGGATTGATGTTTGGCCCTGGGTGTCAAAACATTTCCTGCTGGGCCCTCAACCACCAACAAGCTTTTGTTTGTGAGGAGTTGGGAGGAGGTGATGGGAGGACTGGGCGGGGGTGGGGGTGGGAGGAGATGGGGGGGACTGGGTTACAACTCATGACATTAGAAGTCTTTATCAATTGCAGCTACTCTTTGGTTCACCCTGATGGTTTGTGATACTGTATCACAAACCCTCTATCATTTCTTGGACTCAAGATAGTTGTAAATGTTTCTGGCCCATCTGCAGTCTTAAGGGTAGTTGCATCTACCAGACAGACATCTGGCTGTCAGTTGTAAGGGTATCCCTGCTCCCACTGCTGTTGTCAGATAGCCTTGATCCCCTTTGAACACATTGCTCTGACGTACCAAGGCTTCAGGCCATTGATGTGAGAGGCAGATTCAGTTCCTGGCTTTGGCGTAGTTGGGAAAGATTTATGAAATGAATAGGGGTCCCCATTCTGCTGGAGGGGTGGCTGTTTTCGTCAGCACTCTGTTTAATGATACAGCCATTTCCTCTGAAGCTTGTAGAAGTCACCCTTTGAACATGGAGAGAAAGAGTAGATTCAAAAATTATTTTCATGGTGTTGCCATGTTTACTGTTTCCTGTTGTCTTTGCCTAAAAGTGTTCAAACCAAAATTAGTGTTGAGGGGAAGACCATTTGAGCCAGGGATGAAAGGAGTGGGGGGTTTTTGTCTTCCATGCAGGTTCCTGTGTTCCCTTTGATTTAAGCACTGTAGGCCCCGGACAGGATATGACACCAATTAAAAACACGAAACTTAATTTTGGAACTAAATAATCCCAGAATCCCTCTTCTAGTACCTGATTGGGGGTCATTGACATGACATTTATTTTTCAGCTGCAATCTTAAATTTATTGGATTGGCTTTGTTTGGGGTACACAGAGCAACTAATAGTGGCATATGCAGAAGCCTAGCAGGGTCTCAAATTGTAAAGCTAAATAACAAGGAATGTATTTCACAGAATGATTGATAGCTCAGGCCAGAAACTTAGGCACACTTGCCCCATGAGTTCCAGACCGACCCTTAGTGGTGGGAGGCAGATACTGTTTTAAGATTTAAATTTCAAAACAAATCCATTAATTTTATCTCAAAATGTAAAACAGGGAAAATAAATGCTAACCGTTCCCTTGCTTTAAATTACATCTCTCTAGAGAAAGCTTTAATGTTAACTGAAAATCCGCTTTAAATAGTATCACAAAATAACACATTCGCACTCAAGGAGATGAAAAACAATGTATCAGATAACATATTTAAATTATAAAGTTGCATGCTGGTGTTTAATTTGAATGCCAAGAATAAAAACAAAGGCGTGCAAATATAGGCAGCTGGGTCAGCTGCTCATCTTTTCACGTTGACATTATGTTTGACTCTAGCTAATGATTCTGTGAAAAAGGTATTAGTGTTTCCAGGTCAGCCCCTGGTGGTCTATAGCACACATTACATAGCCTGCTGGTGGGTCCAGCAGGGCTATTTCTCATCTGCAGACAGTAGCCTTTTATAATTCCTTCTGGACAGGGAAGGAAGGAGTTTTTACTTTAACCTGTTTATTATACACTTGAAAACAGTGAAAATGTTTATAGAAAGAAGTCAAATTAAATTTTGTGGGACACTTTAGTGGGTTCATAGGTTCAAAGCTAGTCCTACCACACAATACCAAACTCAAGTCATTATGTTTGAAACAAACAACGTCACTCGTGACTTCTGCTCTTCGTGAACAATTAGTACAGGCTTGGTGCTTTTTCTATCCTGGACCGGTTGGTCTCATTTCCTGTGAGCAACTGCTCTATCTCCAAGGAGTCTGGGTGAGTCTGAAACCCTGCAGAAAAATGAGACTCTCCACACTTAAAAAAGGCCGCAGCGGCATTTGGAATTACTGAAAATAAGAACAGAGGAAGAGGAGGGAAAGATGGTCTGACTTTCTTCCCTTTCCCTTAAAAAAGAAATAAAGGAGCAGGCTGGGGGGAGGGGTGGGGGACTCCAAGGTGAAAATGGAGTATGGGTTTGCTTTTAATTTTTAGACGATTTTAGAAACAAAAGAAAACAAACACCCTGCCAAATCTTTAATGTTTCTCAACTCAAATTTGGAAGCAGTGAACACTAAATTGAAAGACGTCGTCAAGGCCAAACTGAGCAGCTCTGTGGTGAGCCTTAAGAGGGTTTCCAGTTCCCTTTGACTTTGGTTTGCATTCACTCTCAGCCTGAGCGCTCGTTCTTGAGTGGCGCTTTCCGTCGTTTCTTCACACACACACCGGCGATTCTTTCTGCATTTTATACCTACCCACCCACCCACCAACACAGACGCGTCCTGTACATTTAAACAAAAACAAGTCCCTTCAAGGCACTGCCTAATAGCGTGTTAAAAAGCAGCTTGAGTTTGAGATGGGAGACTAGAATCCTCTCAGTGACAGATCTGGCAGACACAGTGTGTTAACTGTTTCCTGAGCCACCATTTTATTGTGTGCGAGCGGACAGAAAATGGTGATGCTGCGTTTGTTGTATGAGGGTTTCTTCGCATGCAGTTAGCTTCTCATCACAGAACCTCTTTGTGCACCAGCAGGAGAGCCAAATTTCTCAGACCAGGGGATAGTTCAAACAATGCACACACACAGTCCTTCCATCCACCGCTTAGAAGATGTGTGGCCAAAATTTAAAGATGTTATGTACAAAGAGAGCAAAATTCCTTATGTAGAAAAAATATTTTTTTTTTTAATGCAACAGACGTGATGTTTCGGTGAGATGTGACACCAAATGAGCACGTTATTAATAGACCTTCCTGCCTCACAGTTCATACTCTACCTTAAAAAAAGGATCCAAGACAGAGGCAGAACTGAGGACAAGAATATGCCACTTGTGAATAAGTACTATTTCCTGATCAAGACTGGTCATTGGCAAACTAGCTCAGGTAAACTCATTCTACAGATGTTTGTATAAGCAAACCAAGGCTCTAATTTAGAACAAAAATATTATTGCCTTTTGTTTGTGTCTTGGTTAATTTCTTTAAAATACAATTATTAAATAATGTACCTTTGCTAATAGCATTTGGCTGGGATTAGCTGCTTGCTTCACAACCAAGGCTAAAACGGTCTGGGACTCCCCAGAACTGGATCTTGAATTGAAGGAAGAACTTGACTGGAAGAAGAATTTATCCACTAGTACTGGCAGCTGATTATCATTCCCTTTTGTCTAAAGAAAGAACATTTTCTTCCCTGTGAGTTTTAGGCTTTTAAGACAGGCAGGAAAATAAAATGGAGCAGAGTATTTTAATTTTTTTCTTTTTGACTGCAGGTGACAAACATTTGAGAATATAAAAGTGATAGTGTTGGGTAAAGCAGACTTGCTGAAACACTGTTTATGGTACACAATACTCTTTCCTGTTATTTGGTGTGCAGAGTTGTAAATGGGAAAATGTGTGAGCTATCAAATCTAGTAGCAATAGGAGTCTTGAAGCAAGGTTTATTATACCAATGCCTGAAAAGCCTTACTTTTTTATCTCGGTGTGTTAAATTTTGGTGTTTGCAATAGTATTTTAGCTCTGGAACTGTTTATTGGAAACATCTTTAAAAAAAAAAAAAAAAAGGAAATGGACAGATGTCCATAAACAAAGGGCGCCACCTGGTGGTAGAGAACAGATTAAAATGTTGATTTCGGGATATGCTTCAAGGACAAACTGATGGAAGAGGAATTTGTCTGCGTGTGTGTGTGTGTGTCTGTGTGTGTGTGTGTGTGTGTGTGTGTGTGTGTGTGTGTGTGTGTGTGTGTGTGTAAGAAAATGCATTGTTCCTAGAACTTGAATTCCAACCTTTTTCTAGTTCTCCAGCTAATAGCATTTGATTTTACATTGCAAATATTTTATTCCCAACACACACATCTGAACAGATACCAAAGCATAACCTTAAGACATATTAAGAACACTAGGAAGAAAAGTGCCTACATCTTCTAGGTACCTTGTCTTTTGTTTGTTTGTTTGTTTTTGTTTTTTTTTTTTTGTTTTGTTTTGTTTTGTTTTTGTTAAATGGCGTCCCAGACAAATTTAAACAAAGGAAGCATCTGCGGCAACACAGGCTGTTCTCAGGGTGGTTTTGTGGTCCACCTGGACAGAAAATGGTGACAGGGACGTGACACAATCACAGTCCCTGCAGGGAAGAAATGGTGTTGGAGCCATGACTAAGACGCAGGGAAATGTTCATCTGAAAATGTCAGCTGTAGCTGAGGTGTTGAAGAATTTAAATCTATGCATTGTGACTATCCCACCTTTTCAAACTCTAAAATTAGGGCAGGAATTACATATATCAGACGCTATGCGAAATGTAAAATAGGTTTGCCATTTCTGGCTCTCCACGTAAGGTGTAGATTAAATCTTCAGCCTCCAATAAAATTGTATTTCTGTAATAAAACTACTGCACCTTGACTCGTGACTACACTGAATTCCAAATTAAACATCCCATTTACTGTACTGTAACAAGAAAAAAGGGTTTGCTACACTGAACAATATTACAGATAGGGAAAATGTCTTCCATTTCCCTTTACCACCCCCACACACAGCCTTCACCAAGATCGGTTCCTCCCCACCCCTCTTAAGAACTACAAAATGCAGGGGGAAAGGAAATGTGTATGCTTTGTCTTTCATTGCTAAAATGTATATTGCTCCCTAAATTATCTAAATCAGCCTAAGTGGTGAGGCCTAAAAAAAGTCAGTCGAAGTAGTGTATTTACTGCAAAATGTCCTACCACATTCTCCAGATAACTCAGGCTTCTAAGCAGGAACATCTGGTGTGCTAAAGGCTAGGTACATTTCTTTATGCATTATATATAATGCAGGCACTTTCTCTATAACATAGAAGCGCCATTCACTCCACCACACATATAATACTGCAGAATCCATTGACGCTTCAGACTCAGGAATTATGGTCTAGTTAATCTCACTCAACATTGATTTCAAAGACTAAAACCGGATGTTTATTTTCAGACAGCCCAAGAGGTCAATTTTTCTTGCCACATCCTTTGACCTAGCCAACACTGGCTTCTGACATTTGTAGAGTGGTATCATTGGAAAGGAAAACCACAGAAGGTGAGAACTGAGAGCCGGGGATACCAAGGCTGCATCCTCCCACCATCTGAAGGGCAGGTCATCAGGTCAGGGAATCAATCGAGGGTCTACTTCTGCTCCTTCTCACTCAGGAAAGCCACCCTCTAGTGGACTGAGACTGAAATGTCCTCTCTAGCAGTCACATACAGGTCGCCATTTCATAAATACAGTCCCTTGCTTCCTATCATGAGGTGGCAGGCATTATTAACCTTCAAGCAAGACACAGAGAGATGAATGTTGATCATGAAGGGATTTCTAATAGAGTTTAATGGTGTAGTACACAGAGGAAGTTGTGTTAGCAATTTCCATCCTGCTAAAAATGCTAATTGTTATGTTTCATTTGATAGGAAGGCAGGAACGGTCACAGATTTAATGGTTCAGGTGGGAACTCGGTATGTAGAATTCTGAAGTGTGAGGGGAAAGCTAGAGTTCTTAGTGTCTGGCCTATCAAGAGGGAATTTAGGGGTTTGGACATTGGAGAAATGAGACTCCATGTCTGCTCAAATCATGGAAAGAGAATTTCAGTAGGGAAGTACAAGCAAAGTTAGTTTCCTAACAATGTGTCTACAGAGGGATACAGAGGTCCATAGCACTGTGGTGCCGAGCACTGACATTTACACCACCTTCAGCCTTCCATGGTTCCTTTAGTGGCTCATTGTCACTTTTTGCCAACATGTAAAGAAATCATGGGAAGAGTAATTGGGATTTTTCGCTCAGAATCAAGAGAAAGAGAAAGATTATTTTTATTTCCTTGATTGCTCTCTCATTGACTTACGAAGTCATTGGCTGCACCCTGGTGACAGGATACCTTATTGCTCCTACAACCCTGTTCCCCATCTTGCAACATGGGTATGCCATGAACGTTCATTGTCTATATTAGTTTGTGGATGCTTTGGCTGGGGTCCTTATGGGGCAGATGCCCACACAGAGGTAGATGATGTTGAGCATCTGAACAATGTCTTCAGTTTATGCTTTGACTTGACTTTGATGACTCTGAACTTGGTGACTCCACCTAAACGTGTTCTAGAAGGTCATAGTCTCACCCCTTACTGACTTGGGAAGCATTCTGCTAAGTGCAGTTTGGTGGTGAGCCATGAGAAACCTTGTGTTGTACACACTTAGCCTAAGTTTAGAAAACATCTAAACACGATTTATCAAAAACCGTCCACTAGGGAGTCAAGCTCAGATAGACACAGACTGTTTTGACTGCATCATCCCAGGGTCCATATATGAATGGCTTTTGTCATTGGATTTTTTATAGACTTCTATAAAATGGATGCTGTGTAGAGGAAATATAAATAAATGGTTCCCAGTGCTAATAGGAGATATGCTATCAGTGACCAGCATTATTTACTCATCAATAATGATAATTACACTAATTAGTCCAGGCATCACACCTGTGCACAGCTCTTATCCCTACTTTACAGATGAAGTAAGTAGCTGAGACACCAAAGGTTAACTGCTTGCCCGGAGCCATAGAGCAACTCGACTAACACCACAGTCTTCAAACTGCCTTGGCCGGATCACCAACATTTTCTCTCCATTGGCAATGAAATGCTTATGCCTCTCTCCAAAGAAGGGAAATTACTCCTTTCTTATGTCACAGGAGATTGGTGTTGATGAACAGTGGAGCCAAGAGGCCACCTATTATTGGCTACTTTTGTTATCACAGGGTTTCACGTAGTCCCTCTGAGCAGAGACAAGAGACACCATGTCAATCAGAACATGGCAGAGAGAGGGCAGACACTAGTATGTGCAGAGTCTGAAAGGGTAATTTGTAAGATAGCATCTTCTTGTCCTCTTTTGACAGAAGTATATGGGGGTCTCCTCCCCACACACTTAAGTACTTCAGTGAAAACTACAATTATGCATTAACAGGCAGTTTTTTCCCCAGGCATGTGCTCAGAGAATAGTGTGGGGAATTTATCCCTTGGGATTAAAAGAAGAAGGAAAAAAAAAAAAAAAAAAAAAAAAAGAGCCAGCAATGACTGACTTGAAAACAGATGGTTGTGATACAGTCTGGTAAAAATGTAAACAGGAAAACATCGCTGTTGACTTCTTTGTTGGGAGCCAATAAGAATTAGTTATTGTCTAGAGATGAATTACAGATTTTTTTTTAAGTCTGGCTAAAGTGAAACTAAATTTCTGACATGGGTGAGGAATCAATCGGTGACTCTCAGGACTTCTCATTAATATTCTTCTTGATTGATATAAAGGACTGAAGCCCTCGGAGAAGATTATTTCTGCATTCTTTGTTGTTTCTTTTGTCATAATTTGATTTAGAAATATTACACCCTGAATGGGTTCATTTGGAAAGAGGCTTAAAATTTCTCTAGATCTTGGAGAGCTAACGCTCTTCTAATTTCTTTCTTTTGTTGTCAGTTTTGCTGCATGTTTTGCTCTAGACATATATACTAAGTATCTTTTTGGAATACTAACTGGTGTTTGTATAAACTCGTTACATTTATTTGTCAAAGACTTTCTTTCCTGGTTGGTTACATAGGGTCATTAGAGAATTTAGCGAGTCCTTCATGTTTGCCTAATCCTGTGCCAGGCTGTTACAACACAACCAGGAAGCAGGCACACTTGATGCTGCTGCTATTCAGCCCCATACTGTAGCTGGAGAGACAGGAGCATCAGCCAGCGTCTTTCTCCACTTAAGAGAAAATGCACACACGCAGGAGGGAGGAGGATGAATTCCTTGAGAAAGCAGCAAGCTTTATAGAGGACATATTAGAACTAGCATTAAGCATTGTCCTGGCTGCAGACACGCCCAGGCGTTCTACAATGGCATCATGAGGAACAATGGAAATTTAAGCTTCTCACCAGTACTTTGAGTCAGGTAACTGTATGATTTCAGCCCTTTAGGCAGTTGGGAGATAAAAGGTGGGATCCAGTCACGATCTTGAGGTTTGGAGAGGTACCCTTCTTTTCAACACACATCAATCATAGAAACCATGGGCTGTATTCCTCCAGGGTAACATGTCTTGGAGAAGAGCAGTCCCTATTCTAATATGTAATTCGTCTACTTACAAATACTTCTTAATGAATGAACACAGTGTATGTGATAAATCCTAGAAGCCTCCAGCATTTCTTTTACTTAACAATGGTTATTCACTAAATTCTTATGAGGCTCTAGACACGGTCCTAGATCTTTGGGCTAGCAGAACAAATAATATATTTAAGTTCTTTTTGTAGGACATAAAATCTGGTGGGGAAGGACAACATCAAATGGATAATTACCCAAATTACTCATTGATGAAAATGTGACAAGTGCTATTACAAACAACAAATGCTGTTTTCTTTTCTTGGCTTCTGTTCTTTCTTCCGGTGACAGCACCATGATTTTGTTTTGAAGGGCTACCTTTTGACACTGCACACAACCTTGACACAGTTGTCAGTCAAGGCACTCCCTTGCTTGGATGCAAGCCACACTAGTAAGGTGTTTGCCCTATTCCCCACCTGGAATAACCCACTCTCTCCTACTAGTTTCACAATCTAAATGTCTTGGAAAATTGGAGTTGACTTATTCTTGGCCTTTTCTTCCATTTTATCCCATATCTTAGCAGCAAATCCTTAAGTTAATGAGTTTCAACAACCTACAATCAATTACAGTATTTATAACACTGCCCCAAATGGTGTAACTCAAATATGAAGTAAATTGTGTGATGACTTGTTGGTTTACTGGAACTCAAGAATAGATGATCCATTCAAAGGATATGTTCAGAATATTCTATTTTGAGTACCATGAGTTTGATGGCCATATTATTTCCTCTTGTGTCTTCAGTGAGTAACATTTCCATATCAGTAGTATCAGAAGTCATACTGATTATAAAACAGAATTCAACTATTATAAACTCCGATGGTGTAAAAGAAAAGCTACACCCCGACAAAAGTCCAGAGGTAATAGCTAACGCATGTTAATATTCTGTGAGTATAGAGGTCAGTACTAGTTTTCAAAGCTAATGGATCCCTGAAATGGAGGTGTAATTAAATCATTTAAAGTTATACACACATCTAACTAAAGAAAAGAAAACAAAAGTTGACCCAGAGAAAAATGGAGAGAAGTCAATAGCTACCAATGGTTCAAAAGTTAAGAAACAAAGGTTTGTGTGTGTTTGTGTGTGTGTGTGTGTGTGTGTGTGTGTGTGTGTGTGTGTGTGTGGTATTAGAGTGGAACTATAAATAATTAGAAGAAATAACATAGAAGTCTGTTAGCAGTGACTTCCTATAGGGAAAGTTGGTGCTAGAAGAGCATCTGCCTAGAGATCATAACTAGACATAAAGCCAGCTGATGAAAATCTAGCATTGCTCAAGTCTAGGAGTTTCTAACGTGGTGTTAGTCTTAGGAAAACAGTATTGTCCTCTTGTTAAGACAGTGTTGTTTGTGGCTAGGAACTAACACTTTCATAGATTTCATCATGGGCCAAGTTCTCATTTCAATACAGCACATTGGATGTATAACTGAAAATACGTGTGTGATAATCTATAGAAAGAGGACAATATGAAGGAGTGGAGACTGGGTTCACAAGGAAACAAGCTGAGGTTGTTGATTCTGGGAAAAATAAAACAGATGGCAGGAGACATCATCAGCAAACCTTTGACAACAGAGGTGGTACCTTGGAGACTGTCTGCCAGGTTTCTCTACCTCACAGAGAAAGTGGATTTCAAAGGTATCGGGGGTCCTTTAAGGCCCCAGCAGACCAAATGACTTTCTAGTGTGTATGTGTGACATACTAAATTTAGGAACAGGCTATCTCAAAACCTTCTGGAGAACTTGAGAAATAAGATCAAACATTCATTTTTGAAATGTTTGTGTTGGTCTTGAGACATTCTTAGAGACATGGCAAGCACATTAACTGGTTAGAAGTCTTGGATTTTACTTGTGGAGAAAAGTCAATACTGGGATAGTCACACCTTGGCTGTGGTTCCCAGGTAATATCTCATTAGATGAAAAAGAAATCCATAGTCACATTTTTACCTCTGAAGTACTGTGCTAACTACAGTTTCCCAAAAAATATATATGAACACATATTACTTTATATATCATGTTTTAAAAGAAATTCACATATTTTAGCAGAAGTATAAAACTCTTACTTTGTACTGGCATTAAACATTTATTGATTATTTCCCTAATAAAAAGAGTATGTTTTTTTTATGTTGAAACACTTCAGAAATACAGGATGTATGAAATCTATAATCTTTTTCTCCATGCAAAGTAAAAAAAAAAAAAAAAAAAAACCCACACACAATTAGTTCTGCCATGTCCAGTCTGCCGCAGAGGTAGTCTGTGAACCCCCCCTTCCATACACCCCATCCCCACCCATGTTTCCTTTTGGCACAAATCTGCTCTGCTAGGCACGTCTTTTCAAGAACAATCAGGTGCATCTTTTCCTCTCACTGCAGCTTGGGCTGCCATTGTCAGTCTCTGACACTTAGGTATGGAAGCAATGATGAGATCTGCATCTGGGAAGCTGTAGACCTGGAACCTTCCAGGTGAAACACTAAAGTTAACACCAAGGTGTTGCATCAGATATTGTATTTAACATCTCTGTCAGTCGACTTTAGACTTTGGCTACCAAGAGGAACGCTGCGGAGTGAAGGATGACAACTGAATAATTTAATCAATAGTGGCCACTCCAGCATTATCAATGAACCAGCATTAGCTCAGAGCTAAGAGAAGCTTAAGCCACAGTGGGTGGGTGTGTCATACTGGCCAGATCTTTCTATGCATTCACAAACTCGATTAAGCTTTTGTTTTACCCATAACAGTGAAATGCTCACTCTGCTCATCACCTCCCTTTGTCCTTTTTGAAGCCTGAACTGGGTTGACATTCTGGTTTGTCTTTACTTTGCCTGTAAAAGATCTTTTGTCCACTCTAGCCTCTCCTATTGATAAAATGGCTGCATGGACTTTGGGGGAGAAACCATCCTCATTTGTCCAGCTGCTAATCCAACATGCTTAAGTGATTAACCCCTTTCTGACTACCAGTCCTTGCTGGTTGTCAAGGCTGGACCTGAATCTGCCCTGAGCACACATTCCAGGGGCATGAACTCTCTCCCTGATTGCATACTGAACTGGAGAGCGTTCAGAGTTGGGGAAAGCATTATGGAGGATTTAAGCTTTTGAGATTTGGATCTCAAAAGAATACTCAAGCCTCAGAGACTAGAAGTATTGCCAAGACCATGGAGCTGCTTACAGGAAGATCTAAGACCAGAGCTGGGGGCCTTTATTTCCTGAAATCCCACTGTTTCCTCCAAAAAGAAGTCAGGGAAGCCAGCAGGAGCTGCATGCATGCTCTCCTGTACACCCCCTCCCCGAGTCCTCCTCCTGTACTGTATGAACATGTCAGGGACACAGATGTGTTTTCTGGTGAGCCACCAGTTCCCACAAAGGGCAGCTTTAAGGTTTAACAAAAATCACTCTTATGGGGGTATTCTCTGTAACCGAGTGTGGCCATTTTTTCAAATAGATATATAGCACCAATGTTGATACAGTAAAAACAGGGTTTTTTTTTGTTTGTTTGTTTTATTTTGTTTTTAAAGGGAGATATACCCGGACAAAAGGTTACTTTTTGTTTCCAAATTCCCAAAGAGCAAATGATTCCTGATTTTTCAGTGTTTTCTTTATGTTTAAAATGAATAACCCATGCTTCAAGAGATAACCCCAACAGTCTTTAAAAACTTCAAAATTGCACTTGAGGACATAGTAGTCCAGTGGTGGGATTTTTTTTTTTTTTTTTTTTTTTTTTACCCTTGTTTGATCTACAGTCTAGAAGACCTCAAAACAAAACCCCTAATGACCTTGAAATTCTGCATTTGGATATTCTAAAGAGTTAAGATTTGAGTACTTCAGTTTTGAAAGGTTTGTAGCAAAGCCTTTCCATACTGTTTAATGGCACAGGCCATTGGCATGTCTCCCCTTGGCACAGACATGAGAACACCATACTTCCGAGTACATAGTAACAGTGACATTCTCAGGACCCAAGAGAGCATTTAGATCACGGGCTCTTAGAGGTTTTTGTTATTGTTGTAGTACAGCTTTGTGTCTGTCTTACAATCGTCCTGCCTCAGCATCCTGAGTACTGGGATTACAGATGTGTACCCCCATCCGGCTTTTTGAGCTCCTTTGTCTGAAATGAGTGATATGATGTCCTGAAAGGCAGAGAACAACAGGAACTGATGTAAAGACAACTGAGGGACCACTCATGAATCAGGAAATTGGCCAGTGGCAAAACGCCAAGTGTCCTTTTCCTACTTTTTTTTTTTTTTTTCCTACCTCTGGCATTTACTTACCTCCTGAGTAACTTTCTCATGTGCTAGACTTTATCTCTTACTTGATTTGTTTAACTGGCAGGAACATTAGGACACAGATATTCTTGAGGCTTTCAGGATGGGGGGCAATTAAAAGATATGGAATGGCTGCCAAGCTTGTTAAAGGCGCCTAAATATGAATATTTTGTCCAGCTGTACTCTGCCAGGGCTTTGACAGCTTGGTTCACACATGCAGCATTTTTCATTCTTGTGTATCCAAGGATGGACTCAAGCTTGTTAAGTAGCTTAGAACTTCTAATTCCCCTGTCTCTATCCTCCAAGTGCTGGGATTTATAGACATTTGCTGCCATTCCCAGTGTATTTATGCTGAGATGGAACCCAGGGCATCGTGCCTGCTGAGTAAGCACTCTACCTGCTGAGCTGCATCCCCAATGCATGTAGAATTGGTATGCATAATAAAATTAGCAGGACTCTTAAGTAGATTATCATCTTTCTTTCTTGGAATTGTGTAGCTTTTTCCCCATCACCTCTGATGTTACTGTATGGGGACATGACTGTGGTATGCCCTCTCTTTGAGTGAAGGAGGACAGGGAAGGCCTGACATTTTTCTCTCTTGTCATGTTTTAAATGTGTCCATGACACAGCAAAACCACTCATTCTAGTCATTTCTACAATTGACAAAATCTCCAATTATAGAGCCTTGAAAACATATATTACAGATATTTTTTTTTACATTATAGATTGAGGAAACACATATTAAATACATACATTATATAAATATATATGTATGGGGAAATACATATGGACATTGGGCAATATACAAACACATGAAGGAAAATCATAGATGTACACTTGAGACACCAGAGAGAATCAACTTATTTTATAGGAATAAAATGATGAGGTAGATGAAGGAGGAAATTGAGAGTCTGCCTGGGTGGGGAGGAAAATTCTGGAAGTGATTCAGAGTTTGGGGAACTTTCATAGAGCAAATTCTAGGGAGAAAAGAGGTAAGGAGTTGGTTGCATATAATTCCATGTACCACCTTGCTGCTGCCCCACAAAAGCATTTGCCTGACTTTCCTGTTCTGGGTTGGGCTTTTTCAATAAGACTATAGATGCTTTCATTGACATGAATATAAAGGCTCCCCTAGATCATATCTATAAGCCAGAGCTGAATGTCATGTCTGGCACTCTTGCCTTTGCTGGCCTGGTTACAACTGAGAGAGGGGCCTGGGTGGGAGAAGTATATGGCTAAAGAGAAGCAAAAACATTCTAATTTTGAAAAATCACACAGCCTCTCGGGACCTTCTGTTCTGTGCCTGTAAAAGGAGGCCCTTGAAATGCCTGCAACTCTGAGCATCTGGGCATCGAGCCTATCAACTACCTCACCTGTGGCACAAATACATGTTTAGCGCAGTAGAGAATGAATCTGTTAGAAACTGTTTGCATGAGAAATTGATAGATAAGGTGCATCTGCCTGCCAGCTCAGACCATGTGCTGACCTTTGTCATCTTCATGGACCTGGTTAGCACAGCAGAGACTTACTGTGCCCTTCTAGCTTTACTGTGGCACCAGGTCAACTCTGGATCCCACCCAGATGGTGGCAGTAGCAAGGCTGCAGTGTTGCATGCCAAAGGGAACCAAGAGTATGTCTCTGTTTCCCTCTCTTCAGGATGGAAAATTCCATTCCTGGGAAACAAGGCTGTCCCAAACTTGGGCCTCCACTTAGTGCATGAAATTTAAGTTCTCTGGCCACCCTCATCCGTAGGACTCAGGGTGTGCCAAGGAGGTCCCTCCCTATGATTTGAATTGCTCCATAAAATTCACGTACAGAAAAAGAAAGTGTTAAAGTATTTTGGCTTCTGTGACCATTATAGCTCATTGTGTTTTTTTGTTTTGTTTTTTTTTTAAGTGAAGAATTGAAGAATTAGACAGTATTAGCGTGAAAGGAGATTTAATAGGCTAGAAATTATAAAGAAGGAATTAAACACGGAGGACAGACAGCTAATTGAGCAAAAAGAAAAAAAAAAGGCCTTATTCTTTGACTCCAAGAGATTTTTGTGGGGCATGGAATTCCAGGTTGGAGGTTAGTGATGTTGACACAGCTGACATGCCAGTGTACAGTTGGTGCAAACATTAACAGTGAATGTTTGTATGTGATCAAGGTGACCTTTTGTAATTAATTTTAAATAAAGAATATGAATAGTTTATTAAAGATTGGTTTGTACTGTGAACAGTGTTTACTGCAAATGAGCAAATAGCACAAGTCACACACCAAAGGAGCTTTAAAGCTGGAGTTGGCATGTAGTAACTGCAGAGAGACCCTGTTGAGCACAGCGGGAGCTTGCCCATATGGAAATCCCTGCGTGTTCATAGGGTGGCAAACTCCACATGCTTCTAGTTACGCTAGCACTGTTAACAGGGAGAATTTCAACATTTCTGAAAATCGAATGTTATACACAGACCCCTCTCAAGATGCACTACAGACAACCGAGCACACACACTTCCTCCTTAAAGGTAATTTTAAATGGGTTATAGCCAAAGGCACTGGTGGCTCATGCCTTTAATCCCAGCACTTGAGAGGGAGAGGCAGGCAGATCTCTGAGTTCGAGGCCAGCCTGGTCTACAGAGTGAGGTCCAGGACAGCTAGGGCTTTTCCACAGAAAAACCCTATCTCAAAAAGCCAAAACCAAAACAAATACAATGGGTTACAGAATCTGTCAAAGCGGTATATCTATTTAATATTGTCTAATTCTTTTTAAAAAAAATTATAATGAGCTGTAATGGCCATAGGAGCCAAAATATGATGACCTTTCTGCCTTTTCTATAAAGACAGAGATACTCAAGCAAGGCAATCATGGAGAGGGGTTCCTGGGTGCACACTGAGCCTTAGAGGGACTGGAAACCTCCAACTCACCCAGATGTGCCTGAGCACAGCCTCCGTCTTGCTCATTCTTATGTGGAAGTAGATCTGTCTCTTAAGCCTCGAACTAACACTCTTAAAGAAGCATAAACACAAATACCTTCGATCAGAAAGGGGCTGCTCAGCAATCTTAAGAAGACTATCATTAAGAGGTCCATTTTAGACAATTATTTTCTTTAAGATAAGTTTATCATTTGCATTTGGTGGAATGCCTGGGTGATTAAGCATACAACTTATCACCCTTTAAAATGATATTAACAAAAATAAAATGTCCAGAAACTTCAGGAAGTTGACTGGCAATCTACATTTTCCATGGATTATAAAAGGGCACAGTATAAGTTAAAAATATGTAAGCTACAAACCCCAGGTTACTGAGTGCAGAAAAACAAAATAAACTTTCATATATTTTTGAGAACCATTGCCTGGTCTGAACTATTTATAATACTTTAGAGTGCACTAGCATTTTTTTTTTGGTAATATAAAAAGTAATAGAATTTTAGTAATATGAGGTCCCACTAGAGATATTTGCTATTAAATTGTTGCTGAGTGTGCTGGGGTTTGGGGGAGAATTATCGAGTTTGCAGATTAGCAAAACTGGTTTCAGCAATGTTTTAAAATTGAATCAGTGATGCCTTAAGAAGGGTTATATTTTAAAGATTCACAAAAAGAATTTAAGAATAGATGAAAAGATTGGTTTGTTATTGTCAGTCGGGATCTGTTAATTAGTGTTTTTATGCAAACTGGTTTCTTGTTTGTCCACCAAGTAAGGGGGTGAGGGCAAGGCAGATCTCAGATACTGATTGAAATTGGGAGGTGATATTAATCTTACATGTTTTTCTTTATTGCTTGTTGTTTTGAGGTGTTATAGGAATCCAGTATGTGGCTCAGGTACATATAGCTGTCCCTGTCTTCTGAATGCAGGGATAACTGATGTGAATCACCAGGGCTGACATTAATTTCAAACAAGTATTTTCCCATTCTATTTTTGCTCTTTTGTTTCTGCAATCCCCCGACTCCCGAGACACACACACACACACACACACACACACACACACACACACACACACACACACACACCTCCTTCTTCTCCTTCTTTTTAAACCATTATCTAGGCTACAACACAGGTTGGCTGGGTTCCGTAGTGTTAGCCTAGCCTGTACTTCTGATTCGGAATGGAATGGATATCTTTCAGTTTTACCCTGCACATCACCAGCTTGAATTCTCTTCTCTTCTGAACACTGTGATTCTTGGTGGGACACTGAAAGAAGAGACGTGTGACATGCAGCCTCTTCCACTTGTCACAGGGAGCTTTCTGCTTGTGTCCTCATGGCCCCGTGTTCAGGAAAGAGTGCAATTAAGAGCATAGTCAGGCTACTTGATGAGGGTACTGTGATGCTCTCCTAACTGTGTCTGTCTGCCTGCCAGTTTAAAACAAAAGAAGTCAGCGATACGGCAAGAGCAAGCTTCTTGATAGCTGACAAACAATGCTTTTAATTGTTTTCATTATCCTATCCTACACACTAGGGTTATCAGTGGTCGGGAAATGCTATCTGGAAGTTCAAGGGGAGACATGCTTGAAGTTTGTCAGTAAGGGTTTTCAGTGGCTAGTTCATTTTGAAACTATTGTTTAGCCCGAATTAGTTATTATGCCATAATAAGGTAGTTAGCCTATATGATATGATTATTCAAAGGGAATCTGTAATTAATTATCATGAAATATCCGTACTAGGAAACAAGTCCTTTATAAATTGGACTAATTTGCATAGTAGTAATAATTATATTTATACTTATTAGTGGTGGTGCTTTCGTTAACGATTCACATTAATTGTTGTTAGAGGGTAATCTTAGATTTGCAAGCATTCTGAGAAGTTCTCTGGGTTTGCTTCTTGAATTCAGAAATGATTAGGCTAAAACTCCACTTCCTCCTCCAGAACATTTCCTTCTTTCCTATATCCTGTGGCTTTCTTTCCTTTGAATTTGGGTAGAATCTATGTAGAATATTTGCCTCTTAGCCTTGGTTTCTCTTAGGTTTGGTTTTATGTGTGTATCTGGCCTTCTGAATCAGAGTTTCAGATGCATCTAAGTCAAAGATTGGATTAAACAACTTGCTCCATTCCTTCTATAGCCTCAGGGAGTGGTCTTTCATAGAATATGCTCATGTATGGAGGACGATGAGGTAAAGTTGACTTGATAATCCTTTAGTTCCTAATAATCTTCTCTCCGTGTTTGGCCGACAACCTGAATTAGAACATGTTAAAGATGCTCAATGCTTGGAGATCACCTAGCCCAACATTCACATTAAAAAACCAAAGCACTTACTGGTGACATATTGCTAATTACCTGACAGGTTTTGGGGCCAAATTCCAGTTTCAGATTGCATTTTCAGACCCTTCTATGGTCATTGGATGTTAGTTCCCATGCATATGTCCCACTTTAATTTTTTGTTTATGTGAATGGGTGTTTTTGTCTGCATATGTGTCTGTGTACTTCATACGTGCCCATAGATGCCCTGGGACTTGTCTTACTGATTTTGTGAACTGGCTTGTGAGTACAGGGAATCAAATTCAGATCCTCTAGAAGAGCAGCCAGTGATCTTAGCCTCTATGCCATTGTCTCCCCAGCCTGCACATACCCCACTTTAGGCTCCAGTTTCAGAGGCAGACTATACTACCCTTGGGTTTATTCCCTGGAATGGATCAGTGTTCTAGGTACCAACCCAGTGTTCTTTCTTTGTATATTCATAGGTGAAAGGGAGGTTATACTGCTGCCTACACATTTCAACATCACCCAGGGGTTCTGCAAACTGACTTACAACATCTGAGTTTCTAAATTCCCTGAGTATGTTTTTCCTCCTCTCTCTAAATTCCATGTTGCTTAGGTTGCTCACAGCAGAAGGGTTGGAAGCCTATCTTCTTCCTTCACTACTGATCCAGACATGGAAAAGTGGGTCAGTGAACTGTCTGTCTGTTTCACTGAGAGGAAGGGCCATTTTTAAAGCATTCTCAGACATGTAGCTAAGCAAGTCTGGGGCCCTCTGCCATTACATAATTCCTCTATTAAACAAAGGATCTCATGGAGCTTGCTGCTCACCCATGTCTTACGTTGAATTGGGGTGGTACTAGTTCAAAGGTCAGCTGCACAGTTTCTTCGGCTTCACAGTATTCCTGTAGACCCTGGGAAGCTTCAGTTTAGGCTGTCCTGGGTTGTCAGTCACTGCTGGCAGTGCTCAGTGAAGGGCAATGCAGGGTTTTCCTTTATGATGGATATTATCTCTTTTCTAAGTTTTGTTCAAGTTATTTGAAGTGAAGGGAAAGCACCACCCTGACAAACTTTAAACAAAAAGATGAAAAGATCTTAGCACGAATAATAGCAAAAGGCACACAAGGGTGGAAGCTTTTGAACTTCAGAAAGCTGGGATGCCAGAGTGATTTTCTTTAACCACTTCAGCTCACATGTGTGTGCGATCAGAGAAGACTGTGTGATCTCAAACCCTCCTGGGTCCCATGGGAAGTCTCCAATTCTTGACTAAATAGGCTCTCCAAGTAGAAATTAACATTGCACCATGAATGCCAACATCTTGTACTGGGCGATTGGCCTATATCTGTGTCTCCAAATTCCAGTGCCTTGGAGCTCAGTTTGGGTTGGGGGACAAGAAGGAGGATCCAATGAATCATTCAGTATTGAAAATGTAGTTATAAGTGCAGCCTGTATCATTCAGAGAAGGAATGAATTAGAAACAGGCTGTTGAAAATTCCTCCTGCGACCAACACTATCTAGAAGGAGTCCTCCACCAGCAGAGAGGTTTGGGAACCTTGGTGCAGGTGGCCATGAGAGTGACAGGATAAGAGTGACAGGAGCTCCTTGGGATCTGTAGTTTCAGGTCACACTGTCTCAAGGACAAGACGTAAGTCTAAGCACTGTCCATATTGATTACTGTACCTCAGAATCTGCAGCAAAGTTCCCTCAAAACTTTTTGAGAACTTACTAATTTACTATCTGTCCAGTGAGGGCAGCAAACACAACCAGTTTATTTCCTTTTTATTTCACCCAAGAAGGGTAATTTCACCTGTAGCAATTTGAGAGGACTATAATTTAATACCAAAGCCCTTCAGATAGAATGCATTTTTAATTTTAGAAAAGAGACTTCAATGTCACATTTAAAACAAAACGAAACTCTTCTTTCATCTGGATCTGTGAGATATTTGCACAGAACTGCTTTTGGATCATGACTCCAGAGTGAGCAACATCACTACACTCCCTTCATGTAAGTCCCTACCAAAGTCTGGCTCACAACCACAAAGGTCTCTGTGTCTGTTAGATGCCTGGTGCATCATTTTGGCTGAATGATGCTTCATCCTGGCTGAAGTCGTGTGGTTCCCTGAGAGGGGAAGTGTGAACTAAAGAAAGGCTAGCTATAGACAGTAAAGGAAAGACAGAGACATAGGATAGTGTCAGGAGGGCAGATTCAGTCAATACCAAATTGCCATTAGTTTATTTTTCACCACTTTTATATACCTTAACCAAAAAGGGGAACGTGATAACATGTATATGGAGCAAACAGGTTTTATTTCCTCTTTTCTCTAAGGGTTCAGTAACCACAACTTAGATTCAACGTCTCACTACCTGGCCTTGAGGATCAGGAGTAACCAAACCTTAGATTCAACTTCTTGTTCCCTGGATTTGAGGATCAGGAGTAACCAACCACACCTCAGACTAGATCTGTTGTTATTTAGAATAAGACAGCCAAGGCCAAGAGCTAACATCCTACTGTAGCCACACCTGTGATCTTTAGAGCTTATGACTTGCTAAGGACAGTTTTGAACTCTCCACCTTTGAGCAAAGATGGAGTACAATCATCTTATGGGCACTGATATCTAACCAACTGAGTTATGTGATAGAGAAATAAAACAAGATAAATTTACTCTCCTTAAGGAGTTTCAAACTCCTCCTAAAGAATTTGTTATTAAAACAAAACAAAACAAAACAAAAACAAACAAACAAACAACAACAACAAAAGCAACAACAAAAACTAGCCCTACCAGGGCTTATATAGAAGTTTTTAGGCCCTGAATATGGGTTCTCTCTTTCCATTCACCCCATCATTCAGCACCTTTCCCTCTTCTTTTTGCTTTGTACTATTCTATCAAAAGATTCATAAAATAGTGGTGAGATGGCAGTTATCCGACTAGAGAAAACTTTGACAATGAAAACTCAGCAAAGTTGAAAATAATTTGGGTACCAAACCCAAGATAGTGTCTTCAGCCCATGGGTTGACCATTTGGTCAATGTAGTTCACCACAAAGATGGTTCAGCTCTTTCTCCCTTCTCTCAGAATACCCCAAATATTAACATGAATAACAATAAATAAAAAGGAAGGGATTAAAAAAGAATGACCTGGGAAATAAATTATCCTAGTTTTTCTGCCACAATAAAATGAACATTTTACCAAGTATGTGTGTATATGTGTATGTGGGTGTGTGTGTATATATATATATATATATATATACATATATATATATTTGCATAGCATATATCTATTATGACTTTTATGCAGCTGTCAAGGCAAACAAGTTATAAGCCATTTGCTTTGAATAGAATGGTATGCATTTAAAGTCATAATAAGTTAAATCCAATTGTTTGCAAATTTAAAACAGAAAGGCTTTGCTTCCATTTTCCCTAGGTCCCATTTAAAGGCACACTGCTGCTCACTGGAGAGCTTATGGTTCACAATCACAAGCTAAACTCTAAGGTGTCTTTATATAGTGATGATCACTAAATATTTAGCCAATGAATAAATACATGAATTTAGCTAATGAATTAAATTAATGATTCCAGCCTGTATTTATGTGTTTATGATTTGTAAAGTGATTTCACATTTTGCTTTACACTAACATTTTGGAAAAATTAACTTAGCATGTTGAATTCTTCTTTAAAGCTTGGAAGACATTTACTACGTACATCCCTGGTCTACAGTGAAAACCATAATAAAAATGTGCTAGAAAGTGTAAATGATTAGAAAAACAGAAACATAAGCTGCATACAAAAATCTTAATGAATAACATAAAGACAAGCTAAGGATACAAACAACGGTTTGACATATGCTAGTATTATTTTTATATAATTAGGGGCAGAGTAGACCCTTCAAGCTTAGTTCTACCTCCAATTAATGTTTACTGGCTTTGTGTGTGTATGTGTTCATTCGTGCATGTGCCTGTGTGTGCATGCATACATGTGTGCGTGTGTGGGTGTGTTTAAGAGAGAGACATAAATTTCGTAGCCTTTCTGTTCTTTCACAAACATGGCCACACCATCTGGAGAGTTACAGTTACTTCCATCAGAGCATCAGCACTTGGCATGATGTCAGCTGTTCCCCAGCTGGACAGTAGGCTTCTCTTCCTTGTGGAAACCATGGATTTTGATCAACAAAATATCAGTAAAAGTAGTAATAGGCAATCCTTTCAGGTAACCCACCCAATGGACCCCAACTGGACCATTCAGGCAGTGTTCCTTCCTTAACTAAGGCTGTAGATGACAGAAAGGCTTTCTTGAGGAATAGTGGCAAAACAAACATCATACCTTACTCCAAGACCTCAATTTTGTTCCAGGAGTTCAGACAGCATCAACTGCTGTGATTTCTGAGACATCTATGTAAGAAACCATTTCAGTCACCCTGGGTTGGTGAATGTTACGTTAATAGTGAGTAAATGACCAATGTAGTAAAATGGAGTTACAACGCATCCACGGGAGAGAAAAAGAAAGCGTGTGCGCACACTGTACATGTCCCTATGAGATGTACTCTTGTCCGCACACACATGTGTTTGAATTCCACCTCAAATTTCCTGTCTAGAGTTCTGGCTCCCAGTCCTGCAGTGGTCCAGAGACATGACCAGATCCTTAGTATTTTTATCCTTCGATGATCACACAAGAAGATTAAAATGGAAATTGAAGTTGAGGGGTTTCTCAGGTGCCTTTTAAAAAACACCAATGTGTTCATAAAAATACAAACTCAAGTCTGGCCCCACCATGGGAGACAGATTCTGTCAAGAAACAACTAGAGCCTGTGAAAGCGGGGTTCTGGTTCCTGTTCTGTCATGGAGGAACTGAATACCTACAAGCAAGTCTCTTAAGCCCTCTGCCTGTCAGTTTCCTCTTGTCCAAATATTGCCATTACATAGTGTGTTTAAGGAGGGTATGACAACACAACTCCAGGAAAGGCCTCTGTAAACTATGAAGCAATGTCAAAATGGTATTTTTATAATACTTAGTATTTCTGTCATAAAATTAGTGTTCATTGCAGGAAACTTTACAATTGTGAATTACAATGCACTGACAATCTAGCTAGGGAGTTGTGTTATAGCTACAGATACGATTAAGCCTCAGGCATCTGCCTCACATTTATGGAGCTTGGACTATGCCAATTCAGGAACTGCTTTGGCATTCTGGGTAACCACAGACTGCCCATAACACTAACTCCTAGGACCACTTATGGACTTTCTTCCCAATGGCTCAGAGGCAACCAACCAGCAATACTGCAGATCCCATAAAAACTATGAGACAGCAAAACTGTTTGCTGGAAAGAGACCTTCGGGATGGAGATCTGGGGACAGAGCTCCTGTCCCAAGCTCTGTTAACCCTTCACAGTCTTGTTTTGTTTTGTTTTCAAGACAGGGCTTCTCTGTGGATTTGGAGACTGTCCTGGAACTAGCTCTTGTAAACTAGGCTGGTCTCAAACTCAAAGAGATTGCCTGCCTCTGCCTCCAGAGTGCTGGGATTAAAGGCGTGCACCGCCACCACCCGGCCCCTTCACAATCTTGGATTTGAGTTTTCATGTAATCAAATGGCCAGTTTGAACTGGGTATTCTTTGGAGTGCATTATAGGTATAGCTTTGATTAATCTATTATTTGGACGCTATTGTTAGACTCTTTAGGCATCCATAAATTAGGAAGGCAAAACCCACCTGAAGGTCAGCTAAAATACTTCTTAAGTGTTTCTAGGTACCTTCAAAACTCTCTCTCTCTCTCTCTCTGTCTCTCTCTCTGTCTCTCTCTCTCTGTCTCTCTCTCGTGTGTGTGTGTGTGTGTGTGTGTGTGTGTGTGTGTGTGTGTGTGTGTGTAGTTGTAGGCTTTGACCTACCATGCCAAGTGTTTTAAGTGTGGGTACTGGGGATTGAACTCAGGTCGTCTTGCTCGGGCAGCAGTCTCCTGACTGGCTGAGCTGTCTCACCAGCTCACTGTCAGAAGCCTTAGATAACACAGTCACCCCCTTCAGCTGTGTGAGGGAAGTAGATTCAACCAATAAAGGTCGTCCTAAGACATTTCATTGCCCTGGTCTACATTGCCCTACTTCTTACTGCCTCCAGTGGTTGGAACAACTCCACAAATAAGCCTAGTCGTCAGACATGTTGATGTAGTTTCCCATAAGTTTGCAAAGTAGACCCAGCTGGTGGAGGAGATAGGACCATATGTGAGGGAAAAGGATGGAAATGCAGCTGTTGGGCAGGGACTAGAACTCATTTTGCCTTTAAAGGAAACAATGTTTCGGGGCATTTAAAGTGTTGCTCCCAGTGATGAATCTCAGCCTGTATGGAGCTGTTGGAGTGTTGTGGAATGATGCCTTTTTTCTCTCTCTCTCTCTCTCTCTCTCTCTCTCTCTCTCTCTCTCTCTCTCTCTCTTTCTTTCTTTCTTTCTCTCTCTCTCTCTCTCTCTCTCTCTCTCTCTCTCTCTCTCTCTCTCTCTCTCTCTCTCTCTTCCTTCCTTCCTTCCTTCCTGTCTGTCTTCCTTCCTTTCTTTCTTAAGATCATTTATTTTTATTTTATGTGCATTGGTGTTTTGCCTACATGTATGTCTGTGTGAGGGTGTCAGATCTTAGCATTACAGACAGTTGGGAGCTGCCATATGGGTACTGGGAATTGAACTCAGTTCCTCTGGAAGAGCAGCCAGTGCTCTTAACTGCCTAGTCATCTCTCCAGCCCAGAATGATGGCTTCTTAAGTGGGGCATCAGAGTGCTATCAAGGGGCTTTGATGTTTGGGTTCTTCAACACCAAATCAATACCAGCTTTACAGTGGTTCAAGCAGGCTTTTGATCCATGCCAGCCTTTGCCTGTTTAAGGCAATTTACTGGAAAATTGGGTCACATTTCATAACAATAAAAAATAGAATGCTTTTTGTTCATTTAAGCTGATATTTTCTGTTAGAAAACTGTCCAATATTAAAATGTGACTTTCCAATAAAATGGGTTTGCTTTCACTTTTTTAGTGTGAGAGCTCTATATATCAGGATCTGGAGGAAAAAAACAAGTGGCTATTAAAATTAATTCTTAAAAGCATAACAAATCTAAGAAGTGGATTTCCTTGGAACGTAATTAAATGTAAGTTGAAAGGTAACTTGCCAAAGTGACAGTTCTTTGCTAATATTACTGGAATTGTCTTTCTGACTGAATCAGTAATACAATATTCTTTTTAATTAAAGGAAGCTGATGTCCTGACATTAAAACCCACACAAATATTCTGGTTATTTGATAGTAATTTATTGTAGTTTTACTGGAAACTTTACCCTCTTAGTTCTTAAAAGGTTTTCCAGGCTCAATTAGCACCTTTTCTCCTAATAATCAATATTGATTTTGCTGTATTCACTTTAGATTAATTTTTTATCTAGAATTCAAATCTTAGCTATTTTTAAAGGATGTATCTCATTTAAAACTTCAGTCTAATAGGGAGAGCTTTGTTTCCACCTGAAAAATGATCTGCTTGTTTGATTTGGGCTCTATGTTCAGGAAATGGATGATTAATCTGACAAACATAAGCACTTCGGCTCCAGAATTGGTGGCAAAATGTTGATAAACAGGAATGCATGGCATCAGTTTCCAGTATTTCTTAAAATTGGGTAGCTTTGGCTATTCTAAATCACATTGCAAGGGCTGTTTTCAGTCTGTGTAGTTTTCTCTGTACCTTACTGATTCCCCTGCCCAGAACCTGCGTTAATTTTTCAGGAGACATTGCCTGTCTGGGGACTTGTGAGGTGACCCTAGTGTGTTATGAGACATTCTCCTGAGGACAATGGGCTGCAGTCGGGGGCTGTGACAAATTCTTGTCCACTAGACCAGCTTGACAATTATCTGGAACCATCTGTTAATTTTACATTATTAGTCTTCCCTCCTCATGTGCCTGGCACTCTGTGATAACATGAGGTGCTTCGAATTCGGAAGGCAAGCCATCCCGTTAAATCCCACAAATTTTGCTTGCAGGATTTCTGTAATTTTTGACATGGCTTTCAGTTTTATCTTCTTTTGAAAATTTTAACCTTGAGCAGGCTTTTTTTCTCCTTCTACTTTCAATGTTCAGTGACACTAGCAGAAAAAGAACCAGTTTCCAGGGATGGTATTTTCTAGTTACGCATTTCACAAACATCTGAGCTACCTTGGCTTGGCCAGGAAATGTCTGCTGCTACATTAGTGATGGGATGATGGGCTTCATGTATCGCTTGGACATTGATAGAATGAAATCACTTGCTGTTCATGAAAGTAGCAAGTAGCTTTCTTCTCTGGTGTCCTAGAGGCGCGGTGTGAACCTAGTGAGCTTCTATCATAAATGTCAAAGCCAGAAATAAAACAGACTCCTATCACTGGGGTGTGTGTGTGTGTGTGTGTGTGTGTGTGTGTGTGTGTGTGTGTGTGTGTGTGCTGTACCTGTATTTAATGGGTCCAATGATACTTGATGGAAATGACCAAAATTCAGGCAGTTGCATAAGGATGTCTGGGGCTCCAGTTTGCTCCATTCAGTGACATCCAAAACTTCCGATGACTTGGGGCCTCTAACTCAGCCCCAGTAGCCCATCAAAGGTGAGATTTTATTCTCTCATAACAGTCTTGTAATGTGATCTGCACACATATCTGCGAACCTTTCCCTGAGCTGTGCAAATGTGGCCATAAAAGTGGCGTGTATGCCATTGTGTATTTCCCACTTTCTTGCAAAAAATGAATTTGCTTTCTGATTACAGCAAAGTGGTTTATATATATATATATATATGTATATGTATATATATATGTATATTTATATGTATATGTATATGTATACACACACACACACACACACACACACACACACACACACACACACGTGCACACCCTCTTAAAGAAAATCCGAGCTATGAAAACCAAAAAATACAAAATGGGCACCATTTCTGTCTTACTATTAGTTTTATAGAAGCCTTTTGTTTTGAAAAGAGATTTGCATTTGAATTTTTTGAGCGGGGGTGGGGGGGAGGTTCTTCCAGTGCACTTACGATAGATATCCTTTATTGAATCAAAATTAGATGTGTAGATGTTTCTCAGATAGACTATAGTAATATAGATTAAAATGCAAATATTATTAAGTAATTACTTTGGGGATTCTTTGGGGTTGGGAAAAACTGCAAACTGCAAATGGATTTGTTGTGCAGAAGGCATGCATACATTTTTACCTGAAAAGAAAAAAACGAACAGGCTTTGGATTATTGTTCACAAAAATAAACTGTATGGTTCCTAAAACTCTTGCCTTGTGTTTAACCTTTCTCCCCTAAGGGACGGGGCTTGTGAACAGCATGCATTGTTCAGCTCACATTCAAAGTGTGCTGTGGGCTCCCAACAATCTCAAGGATAGGTGTAAACAGATAAATAGTCACCACACACCACTGAGTTCTGTGGCTCATTTTTCATCTTTTGAAATAAAAGCCCAAGAGAATTTTTGTCAGGATAAATTGGAGATTAAAAAAAAAAAAAAACGTTCTCTTTTGAAGTGAATACTTTGAACATGGCAGATTTGTGGGGAATTCTCTTTTGCCTTTGACTCCTTTAAGCTTTGCTCTGCGAAGCTACAATTTTAGTACATAACTCTATAAACGTTGTTTATCTGGGCCTGAGTTAAAGAAGGGCTTTTGAGCCAGGACTGATGTTGTTTGGGTTTTTTTTTTTGTTATTTTAGATGTATTATCTTGTTGAACAATAAATTTAAACATAATAAATTAGTTGACATTTCCTTTAATTAGCCCCAGCTACATTCCTACAAAAAAGCCCAAAATAGAAACACTTACAGTTCTTCCTACAGGCATCTAATTCCATTATTATCTGAAATAACCCCTTCCTAATGATTCTGTGGACAATGCTGCCTATGTTTTCCTCCACCATGAAAACTTTTTATAAAAACATAGTCTACATCAAAACAAACAGTGCATTCAGCAAGTGTTGTGATACAGAGAAAGGCAAGCTAAGGACGTGAATGAACCCATGTCCTGTATTCATAACAAGCCTTTAGACTTGTTAATGTAAAGTCCATAAGAGATGGCACATTGTGTGTTGGAGTACTTTAATACCCTTTTTGTAAATACCACCTATCAGATAGCCAATGAAGGAAACTTAAACTTGAAGAGAAGAATTCAAAGAGGCCCAGGAATACCAAGCTATGTGTGTCATGTAATCCCAAAGATAAAATGTGTACTGACTAATGACTACAGGAGGGTTAACCACTGAAAAGAATCAATGGCAAGATTATTGGTCATATTTAAAAGAATCCTTTTTTATAAGGCCAAAGACACCCTACTGGTTATGATCTTACATCTCTTATTTAAGACAAAACGAAGCAACACGTCTGGCAAATCCCTCCAGACATTGTAAATCCTACATAAGATGCCCCAGAATTAAGGAGCATTAGGCAGACTTTGGAATGGTACAACTACAGTGCTATTATCCACCACTCTATAGGAAATGGCTTCTCTCCTGTCAGGAGAGGTTTATTTCCCCCGTTGTCAGTGTTTAACTCACTCTCAAAATCTACTGAGGTTCGACCTGGTAGCTTTCCTTTTCCAAAGGAATTCTGCGCAGAGAATTACACTGCACAAAATGACTGATGCATGCTGCTCCTTAATATAAGCTTCTCTGTTTTCCAAAACTCAATTTTATTACATTACTTATACAATTCCTTGAGAACTACTCTTGCTATTTTTTTAAAATCCTCATACGTGCCCCATACCACATACCCATGAGTGTAAATAACATGATGTGAACTCAGATACACATCCTTTCCCATTCGTTTCCATTCTCAGTGCCAACTTTGGCTCAAGAAACAATACCATTCAGCTTGGTATGAAGGAAGCATCCAGTACATAATGCACAGAACAGTGCCCAACTGAAGAGGAAACACTTCAGTATGGCCAAGGGTGAGAAAGGAACAGAAACTTAGGAGGTATCAAATGAAGGCAGCTGTGAATCCCCCTGCGGCGATGGGGAGCAGTTTTCAAGTTGGTCACATTTCAAAACTGACTCATGAATTAGATTAGAGGACAACCATGAGATGAGTTGTTCAGAATGTTGTAGGCTTGACCAATGTGAGATCACGAGCTTTGTTCTTCATTGTACATGGTCCTGGCCTTCTCCATCAAAAAGCCTGTAAGCATTGATCTTACCCACCTTTCTCCAAAGCATGCCTCAGGCATTCAAGATTTCAAGATGGACAAGCATCAACTTGCTATTTGCTTATAATTTTTTTTTCTAAGCAGCAAGTCCGCCACGTGACACACTGGATAGGTTTATTTATTGGATCCCCAATTGCATTGGCCTCAGAGAGTGAATATAACATCCGTGGTGACAAATTTACTCTCCGTGAATGGATTGCATTAGTCCAGATCTTTGTAAAGCATTTTTCCACCTGGGAAGGTGGTGCTGTGTAAGTCCCATTCTTTGCAGTGTCTTGGTGTTTGACAGGAAAGGGTTTCCAAAGAAAGTAGATTGGTCTTTTTCAAACTGCAAAGGTCAGAAGTTTTCTGCTGTTCATTTGCTAAGTCCTCCCTGCTTTGTGCATTTTAACACATTGGAAATATGGCAGGTGGCAGAGGACAAGGACAGAGGAAACAAAGAGGTGGGCCTTTTGCCCTATGCAACCCTTGGGAAGTTGGTTGACAGTTCAGAAATAAGGCCCAAAGGTAACAACTTAGAATCACTTTAATGGAGGCTATTTCCAGGTCTGAAAGCCCCTCAAACTTTTAACGTGTTCAGCACAGCTTCAGAGTCCAAGAATCTTAATTTTTTTCTTTGTAAACACCCTCAGAGGCAGTATTATATAACGTCAAGTTTGCACACTTTAAAACACAGTGACCTAGTTTCCGGCCATGGTACCATGGTGTTCCTGGTTTGACTCTAGCCAAATTGATCTCACCTTATAGCACCCCAGGGACATCTTCTGTAAATTGGAACTAAGAATAGTGGTACATTATAGGATGTAATAAGGAAGGATTGACAATCTGAAGTGCAATTCCTAGCATTGTAGACATGTTCCAAAGCTGCCCGTGCTTCTGTCATTGCCTAGGACTTTGCAGACAGCCTGCCAATGATTCTGCTTGGGTAGAAAGGTTACTAGGCATGGTTTGAGAAAATCCAAGAGACACTAACCCACTTCCCAACATGAAAACAGCCACGATAGACAGTTGTGCCAAATCCCATTGAGGACACTATATACACCAATTTTGAATCTTCTCTAGCTGTGAACCCAGATTCATGGTTAAATCTGGAGCACAAAATTAGGGTTTCTTTGGGCAGGTCCCCTGCAGGCTTTTAAAAAATAAAAGGGAAGAGTCTCACAGAAATGAAAGCACACAAAATTCCTTTTACAAAACAATGTAAAGCATAGCTGTGGATACAGATAAGATGGAAAAGAATTGTATATGATTTGGTTGTTTTTGGTAACAGCTAACTCTTATTGAGGTTCATCTAAGGCCAGGACCTCTGATGAGAGCTTTAGGTAAATTATTTCATTTAATCCTCATGAGGATTCTAAAAGGCAGACACTATTAATGTCCCAACTTTGAGTCCAAGGATTCAGTCTCAAGTCTGTGCCCTTGATGACTATCTTAAACTACCATCTGAAGACAATATTTACTGTCAACTCTTTTTTTTTAAACATTACATGTTTCTTCAGTACAGCTTGTATTCTCCAAAGACTTTGTCCTTCTCATCACTATACTATGCTGTCAAACACATTTGTAACTTCACTTACTAGCTGTCATAATCCTGTAGACTGCACCGGCCAGTTTCCTACCATGTTCCTTAGGCTCTATGACTTACCAAAAGGATGTCAGTGTTCTCACTTATGTAATCTTGGTGGGGAGGTCATTACTATCCCCATTTTGCTATAAAGGAAACAGACCTGCAGAGTCTGTCTCTGCACTGATTAACAAGATTAGATATAGCTTGAAATCAGAGCATGTTGTAGCCCAGATAAATGATGAAATAATTGTTAGTACTTTAAAATAGGAATAATTCATCGTAAACAACCAAAGCAAAAATGATTTTCATCCTGATGGGAAGCCATGATGTCATCCCTCCTATCAGCTCATTTCTAACTACTTCAGTAAAAGCATGAGAGTTTTAGGCATTGCCAGGCAGGCAACAAAAAGTAGGATGGGGAACCTGACCTAAGGGGAATTATTTGGTAGGGGAAATTAGCATCTCTGATGAAGGGCAAATAAATAAATAAATAAATAAATAAATAAATAAATAAATAAATACCATAGCAACATCAACAATAAATGGAATGTCCACAAAAGAAGAGTTCAGAGGCTGAGTCCTTCATAACTTCTATAGAAAGAGGTGTCTGCCTTAGCAGAGCAGGGCTGGCATCAGGCAAACTCAAAGCTGGCTCCCTCTGGTAGAGGACTAGTCAAGAAAGGAAAGAACTAAACGCTTACCTTAGAACAAGTTTAAAAACAGTCACTGCCTATCTTTGTTATATGTTGTAGTTTTTCATATACATAATATGGAATATTGTATGAACTCAAATGGAAGGTTTCATACCATAAATAAAAACCTTTGAAGCCTGCATTTTCAAAGTAGTTTTCTTTTTCATATTTAACTTTTCATTCATTTTAAAGCTGTTCCATGTTGTTCAGCTACTACATTGGGCATGCCTTTCTCGAGCAAAACATTTAGGCATTTTCCCTTTAAGAAAAGATTCTGAGTCTGTCTTTCAGATGGGCATTCAATGCTACATACCTGCAGGACTGAGATAAATGGCTCCTGGAAACATTTTCCTCTTGGAAAATCACAGATGAGACTAAATGAGACATTTTATATATATAGTAGCAAACAGTCATAGGTACATTTCATTTTGAAAGCCCCATCTGTCTTGCAAAACAAACGGTCCTGACACTGTAGAGCCATTGCATTGTTGCAGACTCAGGGAGAATCAGGGACACAGGACAGGATAAGGAGAGACTTGCTACAGTATTACCATTTGGGTGTTTTGACAAAGCAAACACACCATTGAAACTATAATGATATGATATCTCTTGAAATATATGGCTGGGGCATTTTGCAAAGTATAACTTGGACACCTTAGCCCTTCATTAAGTGTAACAGCAGCTCTTACAACAAAAGTGAGACCCAACAAAGCTCTTTGCTGGGATTCAAATTTTAATTGATATCATTATAGGTAAAAGTTTGAACATGATGGGAATAATGACTGTGGTGTTTTCAGAATCTTATTATTCATTTTACATCTTTGTGTCAGTTATATGCTCAAGTCCACAGAGTCTGTAATGTTTAAATTAATAATGTAAATTTAACTGTTGCCATTAAAACAAAGAGCTAATTAGGTCCCTGCTTGCTGATTGGCAGTGTGACAGCATGAGTAAAATGGTTGCATTGAAAGCTAATACCACCAGGAAAATGTGTATAGAGTTCACCTGAGTTGAAGCAACCCTAAGATTGCAAAGGCGGAAGTGAGGAAGTGTCTCATCCCATTTTCAAACCAACAACAAACAAAATAACATTGCAACATTACACATCTACTCTGTCTCCGTTTCAACAGCTTTTCTTCTGAGCACTCTGAAGATGCAGGCTTTCTCAGACTTCAGGTGGGCTTTGCACCTTTCCTTTTTTTCCCCCACCTTCCAATCCAGCAAGCCGAGCTTTACCTGTTTAAAATAAGCCTGCACATTTGACAATAACGAAAAAATTAAATGATGACCCTGACTTTCATTATTCTCATTTTATCAAAACACTGCCAAAATAGCAGATCCAGGAAAGGAAACAAAAATAAGGCTTATTTCAATCTCAGGTAAGGAGAGTCTTTCCTGAGAGTTCTAGAAACAGGACTATTGTGCTAAAAAGGGAGAGATGCACGTTGAGGGGATAGTCTTGCTGAGTGTCATTGACTGAGCCAGGGCTTTCTCATATGGGTTTTCTTCTCAACCTGAGCCTCTGCTCACCATGGACCGGCTCAGGGGGAGCTGTTGGCAGAACCAGGACAGTGCAGCCCCAGTGTCCCTGGTTCTGACATAACAACTAGGATGTTTGAACATCCAACCTGGGAATCCAGACTGACTAGGTAATCTCTCCTGTAAAGTACAGGGTCAAGCAATTGACTGTGAAACATAAAATGGGTGCTGGGGTGATGTGTGTGTATGTGTGAAAATAAGTTCTGAATGTAATAAAAGATGAAGATATGTTCACTGAGGGGTTGTTCCATATGTCATGGGAGGTGACTTCATTTTAAAAACAATGTTCCTGCTCTAATGAAACTGGTTGCTTAACTGAAGCTCTTTACCCTCACACCATTAAATATTTGCCTCAGTTTCATCAACTGACAGCTCATACATCTGTGCTAATGAATCCATTTATTAGGAATATTTTTCTCACACAAATTTACCAGTGTCCTTCCATGCTCTCAAACCTTCTGTTCCCGATCTCACCATGTCTAAGGTGTCTGGATCCTGTTCTCTGCTCTAATCTCCCTTCACTGGAGAACACTTCCTCATGGTAAAAAGTAGCCAACTGCATTAGCCAAGACCATTGTTTGTCTTCCCCCCCCCCCCCCCAGCTTGGCAAAGCGTTGCTATCAAGAGACAGAGTGAGGGCCTCACCTCCTAAAAGGATATGCAGAAAGTCTTGATTACATTTTTTGGGAATTTGTCAATAGGGCATTGGAACTTCCTGCTTCAGACTCCAAATGCTTTTCTCTTTTTGAAAACGCTACTTACTTAATATTATTATGGGCAGGGTTGCATGATGGTTTACCAAGTTCATAGCTGCTATGTATAAAGGGTTCTGATAACCTCACATACAGTCCTTTCTAATCCCGAGGCTCATTTGCTGACCACCCTTGAAATCACACTGATCAATCACCTTGCTTTGTACCTTTGCTGTCTACTCTCGGAAATGAGGTAATAGTGCTGTTAGGTTTCTAATGTAAGAGTTAAATGAAAACTATACATGTGAACTGACTAAGAGAATGCCTTGTTGTCTTCCAAGTCCAGTGCTCATTCTGTCCATTTCTAGGAAGTGTGCAGTGGTACTGGGACTGTAGTATTGGGACTTAGTATCTCCAGACAAAGGACCACCTAGTAAGTTTTCTCATACTTGAGCAAAATAAACAAGTTATGTCCAATGTGTTTCCTTTTAAAAGTAAGCTGTGTTGCAAAGGTCACAAGTTTAATCCTTTCAAGTGTTCCAAATTCTCACAGAACCTTCTGAAAGTTCTCGATGGATCCCCAGCATCGAGTTGCTAACATTCCGTTGAATGGACACAACAATATGATTTAACACAGCTCTGGGGAGATGCTTAAGTTGTTACCAAATTTTAGGTGTCTCAAATAATTCTATGGCTAATATATTTTCATTCATTTTGCCTATGTTCTGGGTGATTTCTTCATGAGGAACTTAAAGAATTGAGAGAGATGACTGAGATGAAAAATGGATGTTTATGGATCTATATTGTCAAATGGCTTTTCAAGGTACAGTGTATTGTATGAACATATTTTCATCAAACTCTAGCTTAGGAATGAGTATTCTTCCCTTTCAAAAAGTCTTCAATTTAAAAAAAAATAGGAAAGGCAGCATGATAGATTAGTGGACTAGGAGCCCAAAGTTGCAAGCATTCTTGGAAGCTAATAGACAGAGAAGAATTGCCATGTTGGACCCAGGAGCTGTATATTAGAATGAAGAAGTGTGTTTAAACAATCTGACTCACAGGAACTCTAAGAGGACAGAAACAGCCAACATTTTTTGAGATTCTTTACTGATGGGTTTATTCATAGCCCTTCACATGTGTTGCTTTTACCAAATCCTCCCCTAACCTCCATTTTAAAGTTGTGAGAACTTCCTTGCACCAGGAAACAAGCATCTGGAAGCTAGTCATTCAAGAGGGAAGGGACAACACATTATAATCATCCCAACATTCCTGCTTTGAGTCCTGGGTACCAATCACGGTGTCTTCCCTGACAGCTACATAAGGAGAGGCAATCTCCACCCTTAGCCTTGCAGTTCAGCAAGAAGAAAGCAGGAGACTAGTAAGGCATTGATCTGGTCTCCTTCTGAAGCCTTGGGAGATGCTGAGGCCACCAAGATGATCAGAAAGCTTGTGGGACAGCAAATACATCCCCAGGATGAAGCAGCCACTGCTGAGCAAACATTGCCGGGGGGGGGCAGTGATGGAAGCAAAGGCTAACAGACTGGCCTCTTGTCGAGCACATATGACAAACTCACAGACATCCCTGTCCCAATCAGTCACACTGACTTTCTAGTATGCCTCTTTCTTTCCTTAATAAGTGTATTTGTCATGGTTACTGTATGACCTACCCCCTTGAGCCTCTTCCTTATACTCTAACAAAAAAAAAAAAAAAAAAAACCCACAAGACTGGCATCTTGGAGGGTTTGTCTCTGAGGCTATAGTGTCAAGGAAGCTGAGCGTATTAAATATGGCCCGGTACTAATTGTTGTGGTCTTTTCACTAATTTTACACCTGAGCCAGGAAGAGATGGTGGCTTCCTTTGACTCAGAACTGCAATGCTGTTAGCTAGGACAGACTGTAGGGTGGAAGGAAAACAGGAAAGAGGAAATGCAGGCATGCTTCCCAAGCAGAACTGGAAGGCAGACTGAGCAGAACCCTACGTCCTGCTGTAAACAGAATGTTGGGCCCATCCCAGGAAAACATTTCTACCGAATGCTTCCAGGATAGAGCCCAAACCCCTCTGCAAGCCACACCCTGCCCAGGACTCTGCCTCTTCCTAATAGCCCCTCCTTGGGCATACTCCAGTCTTGCTGACATGTTTCAATTCTGGGATTCTATAATTGTCTTGCCTCACAGACCATGGACCTGTTGATTCCCATGCCTTGAGGGACTCTCTCCTCTTTCACCCCACCTTTCCCAGGAAGTATTTCCTGCCCACCCAAGATCTGACTGTACACCTCCTAAAGGAGGGCCCCTATAGATGGCTGTGTGTCCTGTTCTTATTAAAACACTCCCTCCACTCACTGATATTCACTTTCACTTGCCTGCTTCCTCTTGTCAAGTTGGCTGGGACCTGAGGCTGTGCCTTATCTGTTTCTCATATCCAAGTCTTTAAAACAGTACCTGTTTCACAGAGGCCTTTCATCACTTGTTATCACGGAAGTCCCGCCTTCAGTGGCTTCCTTATATGTTCCACATTTAATGACAATCCCACAGATGTATGGATCCTGGAAATTTCCTCATCTTAGTTGCAGGCATTGTGAACACATACTGCTACCACATGGCTTGCACTCCCTGTCTCTATTGTTTCTTCTTATTCCCTTTTACAACAACATCCCTACCCACTTATATGTCTTTGTGTGCAGGCCAATATGAGTACACACACACACACACACACACACACACACACACACACACACACAGACACACACACACAGACACACACATACAGACACAGACACACAGACACAGACACACATACACAGACACACACACAGGCACAGTGCACTGCTAAACTAGAATTCTGTCTTTAAAGCTACTTACACTCTGAAGGTGGTCTGTATACACTCTGCATTTATTCTGAAAATATAGCTATTAACTCGCTGGTCTACTCAACCTTGGTAAATGATCAATGCAAGTTCAAAGTGGATTGTTTATGTACCAGCACCACCCTAGACACACAGACACAGACACAGACACACACACACACACACACACACGCACGCACGCACGCACACACGCACGCACGCACGCACGCACACACAGAGTCCTACAGAGAGTTTCCTCAGAGCCATCTGACTAGTTGAGGATGAGAAAAGATTACATTCTTATTGTAGTGGTGGTTTCCAAGATCCAGCTAAGACCTGCAAGGATAAACATAAAGTGTGTCCTAAATGTGTCCTGCTACTCTTGGGGTAGCTATGGCTGTCCTTGGAGCCTCACAAATGATCATGAAAAATATGGCACTCTTTGCACAGGATTAGACTATTAGCTGGGCAAATGGCTGGAGTTCAAAGAGGGCCTTTGTTTAGAGCCACCTGGTGACATTCCTCAGTCCCTGATCCAGAGTGGGAGCCACTACCTCCTGCCCTCTTAACCCATGGCTTGTTACATTAAGGTGGGGAAGTTTTATGTGTATAATTTGTGAAGTTCTCTTGAACAGACAGTGCTATATAAATGTGAAATGCCGTTATTAATAATAAAGGTTGGCTAACCTAAGAATACTGGAGAATTAAAGTAATGAGGTTCTATTTTTAGGCAGACTTGCCAATAACACACAAGCACGATGTGGCTGTGATTTAGAGCTCCCTTCAGCAGTCCCTAACTCCAAGGCACTCCTTTTCTGTGCTGCCTGTGCATAGGAGTCAGCCTCACCTTGCTCTTTCAGACCCAGGACCCATCTCAGACAACCTGCATTCACAAAATACAGATTGGCCTCTTCAGGCACCTTTCAAAACCTGACTGCTGCCTTTGAAATGATTTGTTTTAAAAGCCTGTAGAATGTGTTGTGAAATGTTATATGTCTGCGATTGTACAAAGACCTATGGTGCATTTGTGAGACTTGGTGATATTTGCTTTCAGAGGAGAAAAGGCATTCCACAAATGCCCAGAGTTCAAAGTGATTCATAACTTGAATCAAAGTCCTACTCCTCAGGAAAAAAAAAATAATTAGCTCTTCCTCCATTCTGATGTTCAGGTCAAAGCTTTGTCAATAACAGTAAGTCTTCCTCACCAATTTACGGCAGCCTATAAAGCTCATTATGACTCATAATTACAGATGCAGATTTATGTCAAAATGCACGAGTAAGTCTTCAGTTCTGGTGACGAGTCACCTTATGTCAGGGAGAAAGCGCCTATAAGGAGACACTCTCCTTGACCCCCGACTCAGGATTTTTCCCTCTCCAGTTTGGGGGCAGAATTATGAAGGTTTGCTTTCAATGACATGAACATGAGGCGGGGTGTGTGATGGGGTCACGGCTGAAGGAGGGAGACATCAGCTGTGTGCTAGTTAATGGGGGAAGAACATTGCCACTGTAGAAACTGCTTTCTGGGGCTATTGTCACTAGGCAGAGTGAAGAGCACTCTTTCAGCACCCACAGGCCAGAGCTTGTAAATCAGGGAAAGGTTTTTTAACTGACTGGAACTTTTGCAGATGGAAGTCAATAGTCTGATTCCAGGAGAGGAGAGGAGAGCAGAGGACCACCTTTGCTAAGTATTTTGTAGTAAGAAATCTCGATTTTGCAAACATCAACTAGTCTCCAGAGAACTATGTGCCTGGTGGTAGAGGTATAAAATGTTCCAGCAGCCTTGGAAGATGTGCCCATGCTCTGTGTGTGCACAAGCAACTGTCCTCTTCTCCCCAACTGTACATATCATGCATATATACCAAGAAAAGACAAAAGATGTTCAATATGGCAACTCTCAGGCACGGTTAGTGAAAAATTAGCCACTCACCCTGTGACTGAGCAAGTCCACTTTGGATGTGCCAAAGAAGCAAGTCCGAGAGGACTTCTGCACCAGGAGAATTGTCACAGCTTCGTTAACTGCAGTCCAGTCTTGGAGGCAGCCCAGGCATACAGAGAACAAACTGTTAGGTATGCCTGCATTCCGCAATAAGAAGCACCCAAAAACTATCAACACCTGTGCAACACAGATGAGTCCAAAATATGTTGCATTACTTGACAAAACCAGACACAAAGGCTTCCATAGTGGAGGAATCCAGTCTCATGAATTTCAAGAGCAGGTAAAATTAATATATAAAGACAATTCAGAATGCTGAGCTACTTTCATAGGGCTGGGGGTTATCGACTAGGAAGGTATACAATGGAACCCAGAGCGATGAAAGTGTTTTATATCCTAATCTGGGCCGTGGTTAACATGGTATATACATATGTAAAAAATTCATTGGGTTGTACAATAAAGATTTGTGCATTTTACTATTTGAAAATTATAGTTCAATAAATAAAAGTTTTAAAAAACTGCATTTAAAAAAACAGCACAGAGAGAGAGAGAGAGAGAGAGAGAGAGAGAGAGAGAGAGAGAGAGAGAGAGAGAGAGGAGAGAGAAAGCTTGAACAGACAAAGAACATCAGATAGATGTCCCAAATATGAGGAGTAAAAGCAAACGGATAAACAAAATATATGAATCTTTCCCCTTCTCTCAAATTTACTATGGGCCATGAAAATGTTGGGGCAAAGGAAACTAAAATCACTAGAGGTGGAATGCTTAGGAGCTCACTAACACTCTTCAAAGGTGTGCTTCCAGAATGTTTCATTCCAATCAGGAAGTGCTTCATTTGCAGGTTTCTGCTCAGGAAATGGTGTTTAAACATAAAGAGCCAGGAAATAGACATTTTCAGTTGCTTCAACTCCTGTCTAAGCATGAAATCAATTACTTGATGATATTGTTGGCCTAAACATTTCTCCAGTAAAATGTATTTTATCCTCTTGAATCTTAAGAATAATTAAAGCAGAAAATTATAGTGTTTCATGGCAAAAAAAAAAAATGAACGTAAAATGTAAGTTTCCCGTTTTTCAAACAACACAAGTTGGTCTTTTCTGCATTTTACTTAGGCTAAAGGGGTATAAATTGTTAAAAGAAATCTTCACAGGGGAGCCTGCCTTCCTGTGTCACTAATGAAGCAAGTAAACGTATGTTTTCAAGAACCATTATGACTGAATGTCCACGTGACATCTGCTACTCATTAGAGCATTTCTGTGATTCTAGTTTGTCTGAAATTGCTACTGACATTTATAAAATGCTTGCTGAATTCTAAAATGGACCCTAGAGATCACCAAGTCTTTCCTCCCCGTTTAAGTTGAGGAAACAGAGATCAGGGAAGGTTAAGTGGCTTGCCTGGGCTTGACGAGTCTCGCTGACTTCTTGTGTGGAATTTGGATGCCTTTCTTAAACTCTATGGTAATGGAGGACTCTAGGATCACATCATTTGTGAGCACAGTGCATTACAATTTGGGGAATACAGCTAAAGATTGTCTTTGGGACCCAGGGAAGGTCCTGGGCATGGAGCTTCATTGCTCATGTGTAGGTAATTTGAGTATAGTGAAGCTTTTTGGCTGCCGTGACGGAGCTGTCTGTCTACCTTTACCCAGTGATAATGGTTTAGAACCTCAGGAGATGTGGCTTGAGCCCTGTGTGCCTGCATTCATGCTTCACTAGTCACTAGCTGGGTGTAGACGTTTCCTGCACTAAAACCTTAAGTATTTCAGGTACGAAGTGTGGGGAACTGAGTCCTGAGAGATGGTTTAGCAGCTAAGAATGCTTCCTGCATAGTGATGAGGCCCAGACCCATGTAACAAGCCAAGTGGCCTGTGCACACCTGTTACCCCAGCTTCAAGGTGGGCAGACACAGGAGGTCTGTTGAGGCTTGCTGACTTCTGGCCAGATGAGAAAACCTTAGCCCAAGGTTCAGGGAAACAACCTGTCTTAAAAAAATGCGTGGGGCTAGAGGAGAGCCCCTGATTCCTTCCTTCTTCAGGCCTATTTGACAGCTCCCCAGCCACATCCATGTGGGCACCCACACCACTCTCACACACTAATAAAAAATCATACAAGTCTTTAAAAGTAAAAAGAAAGTGGTGACAACAATATAAGCCACTTCACATATTACGTTAGATGGTAGAGGTCAAGTCAGCCTGGGTTAAAAGAGTCAATACAGCATCTGGGGACTTTTGAAAAGAAAATTATCACCATCCTGTTTTGTGGGTTTGTTTTCCCTTGCATATACAGTTCACTGAACCAAACACCTACCCATTTCTTTCCATGGCAGCCATTCCCAGTGCCCCTCTGAGCTCCAGCATGACCCATCACAAACTCTTCTGTTTCCTGCATCTCCCTCATCTTCCTGATCTCCCTGTGTGTGGCTTCAGGTCACAGTGCACATTTTAACACCTAATTCTTTTGTTCTTAAAATGGACTTCAATGATTTCATGTGATCTAAGTTTTCAGAAGGCAGGAACCACATACATCATTTCTTATTTTTTGCATCTTTAACAGAACCTAGCACCATGAAGGACATGCAGCAAATGGTTGGAAAATCACCTTGACAAAGGAATTAAAAAGACAGCTTCAAAATATTAAGCATGGATCCTGATGAGGGCTGGTGAACGTCCTCCTTTCCTCCCTACAAACATTTTTAGTTAGCATCAAAACCGTCAAGTTGAATATGACATTTTCATACCTGTATTTCATCATACAGTCTTAGTGGGAAAATCCATAAAATCAAATGAAAATATTTTATACGGCTGGACCATTATATACTCACCTCCAAAATTCTTGCCTGAAGTAGAGTTGTGACTTTTACTAGAATCCAAATTAAGCATTTGGCATTTCCCTTCAGTTCTCCTTGAGCGCAGACAGGTTAGTGTCAATATCAAAGGCCTGTTTCTGATTTATGTGACAAATAAGAACCCCTGGACCAGACAGAAAACACAAAAAGGCACTGAAAAACTCACGCCCAGAGTAGTATTCTCCTGAAGTACAAAGAAGCAGCAGAATCATCAAAAACAATGACTTGTGCTTACTGTTTTATACATTATATATGCTAAATATATATTATAATAACTATACATGTGATAGTATATGCACATAAACACATATATGTACACATATACATATGTGTGGAATAGTTTGGATGGTTTAAATTTACACTGAAACTTTAACTTTTTAAGGTCTCCATCCAATTTTTAAAATTTAAACAGCAACTTTTTTTTCCTGATTACATAAAACATTGTCTACCTTAAGCATTTGAATTTTGGTGTAATCTCTAGCTAGTAGTAAGCATATCTTACATTGAAAGGAACACATAGTTCCCACACATTGTAGCTGAATTATTGGGATTCCACTCTGTAAAGAGTTTTGCTAACCCTCTTTATTTTCAGGGTGCCAATATTTGTCTTCAGTTGTCAAAACAAGATGCTCATATACACATAGCTGCACAGCTGGAATAAACAGTGTGTTTCTGGCATTTTCTTGTTTCTCAATTGTTTAGGAATATGAATACATATGGTATATAACTTGATATTGGCCCAATTCAAGGCAACTCACATAAGCATCACTTGGCAAATAGTTTTTGTGAACACTGTGTTAACTATTATAATCTCCATAGTGTGCAATAGAACTCTTATAGTCATTTCTTCTATCTGACTGAGATTTTGTGTTCTTTGGCCAGATCTCCCCAGTTCCACTTCTGCCAAGGCCTTGTAACCATGACTCTACTGTCTCCTTGTGTAACCTCACTTTTTATGATGCACTGTGACATCATGCAGTGTTTTCTTCTCTATGCCTGGCTTATATCGCTTCACAGTGTGTCCTCCAGGCCTCTCCACATTGTCACTCCTGCTAGGTTTCATTATTTTTAAGGATAATTACTATGCTCTCGTTCTGTTCTTTGATATGTTTAGTCTGTATCTTGACTACTATGAATCTCTGGCATACAATGCTTGAGCGTCACAGAGCTGTTTGACACAATGATTTCATCTACTTTAGATATACACCCCCAAGTAGAATTGCCAGATCATACTGTAATGTCATGTTGAATTTTCGGGTCTTATGTGCTAACCATGTCTCTAACCAGTCAATACTTACTGTTAACCATGAACCGCTCTGGGGCATAGCAAACAAACAGACACCAATACCCTCATCTCAGTGGAATTTAATTCTATGTTCTTTTGCTATGAGCCTCTTCAGTTTTGGTCTGTTACTCGTTTTGCCTCAGTTGCCACCATAGTTTTAAAAAATGGTAGTAGATTTATATCACACTTGTGGCCACAGTGGGGGTTAATTTTGGTTTTATTTATTTGCAATTTTGATATGGACATGTGAAACTTTTCTTGTTGTTGTAACAAAATACCTGGCAGAGGCAACTTAAGGACATGAGCTACTTGAACAGAAAACAGTTTGTCTTTGAGAACTGAAGCAGAGACCATAGAGGAGTGTTGCTTACTGGTTTGCTCCTCATGGCTCCTTCAGCTTGCTTTTTAGGTGTGTGTGTGTGTGTGTGTGTGTGTGTGTGTGTGTGTGTGTGTGTGTGTGTGCATGCGTTTGAGGCAAGGTTTCTCTGTGTAGCCCTGGCTGCCCTGGAACTAGCCCTGTAGACCAGGCTGGCCTTGAACTAGCAAGAATCCACCTGCCTCTGCCTTGTGAGTGCTGGGATTAAAGGTGTGAAGCATCACTACCTAGCAGCTTGCTTTTTTTAAATATATAACCCAGGACCACTTGCTGAGGAGTAGTACTATCCAATGAGGACTGGACCCTCCCACGCCATAAATAAAGAAATCAGGCTTGCTTATAGGCCAGGCTAATACAGAGATCTTCTCAGTTGAGGTTACCTCTTCCAAAATGATGATAACTCTTGGTGACAAAAAAAAAAAAAAAAAAAAAAAAAAGGCCATTAAACCTGGCAGATGCCTTGATCATTTTTTCATGTTCAGGAATAGAAATTATTTGTTGTTCTAACTGGCATATTTGCTATTTTACTAAAGCTTATGACAGTATTGGAGTCTAAGGGTCATAGAACAAACTTACTTGCTCAAATATGAGATATGGGCACAATCTACAGCTCACAGCTTTCTGACTCCTGTCAAGGGTGGTGGTTAACAGGGTGTGGCTCACTCCTACACCGAAACTAGCAGCAACCTATCTTGTGCTAGGAGAAGCAAGAGCCACAGGATCCTGGAGTGACAGTTATTCTTTTAAGGGAATGGTGATTTGGTGAGGTATGGGGAAGGTGGTAGTGACCAAGATTAAGTGGAATCTCTTGGTTATATAAGACATTATTTTCTGAATGTTTAATAGTATGATCATCCCAACAAACACAGTCTGAGAAATGAAAAGAAAACAGGACCCTTTGCCAATAGACTGAGCTAACACAAAGAGGGAATACACATCTGTTTTTTTTATTTTATGAGACACTTTTCAAAGCGTGACTGTGTCTGTGTCCATTCTCCTACCTCACAGAGGCAGTTGGCTATTTCAGTGTCACAGGTGCATTCTGGGATAGAGGATATGTAAGTGTGAAATCTGAAGCAAAGGATACTTGAGAAGTCTCCTGTTATAGTTATAAGTGGAAGCTATGGGTTATATTAGTTGGTTCTATATTTATGAGTATGAAATAATTTCTAGCTCGCCTCTATTTTATGAACATAAGTTCCAGAAGATTTCTTTTCTTACTTAGAATTCATAGCAAGATAAGTAGCTTTCAATGAAAACTGAAAAATAAAATAATTTTAAAATAAAAAAGTGGTAAAAATCGGTAGAATGTTTTCTTCTACCAAACATGAAAAGGTAGCAACACTATCTTGTTGTCCTTTTAACTCTGTGAGGCCAGTGCATTTATTTTTTAGTGATGAGTAATATCATTTCAATGGGTAAGGAAACTGAGGCATGAAGAAGAAATGGCAAAGTCTTCCCAGGCCCTCACAGTCAGTATTGGAATAGAATGCTATAGCCCATACCTTTAACCACATTCTTTACAATGCCTCTCGGGCTTTGGCAAGAGAAAAGGCATTTCTATATTGTTCTTTTTTATTTCATGCTGTTTATTCAAAGGTCAAATTCACATCTCTTCCAGAAGGATATTCTGTGGGGCTTTTTTGGAAGTTGGTTCATGGACCTTTGTAAAGATCTCTCTGACTTAAGGCACCCATATCCAACTTCAAAAGTTGCGCCATTTGAGTAGCTTAGAATTATCGGGTACTTACAACCTTTAGTAAATGCCCTTCTGGCTTGGGGTACCATTGGTATTTCATATTTAGTACAAGTGCCTGTTACTTGCCCTTAGAAAATATCTTGGTTTTATGTCTCCCAGACTGCTTGTTGCTGAAGGCAAAATGTGAAATGGAGACTGTTGGAATTTCACTGCACTATCCGAATAAGGTGCAACTATTGCATTAAAAGTAGCGGCAATGTTATAAATCTGAGCTTTGTTTGGGGGAAGAAAATAATAAAAGTAAAACATGTGACAGACTGCATGCTGCCAAGGTGAAGAAAGTTTTCCTAAAGAAACAATTGAACAATTCTACAAGAGCCGTGTTTTACTTTGAACTGTAGTTAAAATGTGACGGCATAACACTTCTAAAATATTCATCCCTCAGTCGGCTCATTGGGAGACAGTTGCTCATCTTGTCATGCCCTCCCCATTCGCCTACTTTCCCAATATGTACATCTTTTCACATTAGAGTAAATCATGCTTACTGTGGAACACCTAGAAATACAGGAATAACTTTAACTTTAAATGTAATAATACAGGAGTAACTACAGTGACCATTTTGGTATGTATCTTTTCAGTATTTATTTTACACACACAGTTAAAATTTTAGTACACTTATGGTATGAGTGCGTGCATATACATGCACACATATGTGTCACAGCATACGTAGGGTGCAAAGGACAATATGTGGGAGTCAGTTTCTCTTTCTTCTATGCGGGCCCCAGGGATAACATTTAGGTATTCAAGTTTGGCAGTGTGAACCTCTACTTACTGAGCCATCTTGCCAGCTTCAAACATACACTTTTAGATGTAATCTATTTTTCCCATCAGTACACCACAGAATTTTGCAATATCATTAAATATCAAAAGTCTTGCTTTTACTGGTTATTTAGCATCTGGAAATTGAAGTATTTTAATTTTCAAGTAATATTGCAATGAGAATTTTTATAGCTAAGCATTGGTACACATTTATGATTTTAGTGTACAGTGGACATGTTGCCACTAAATGCTTGGAAAATACATGGCCAGTTGCTTCTCCAGAAAGAAATCAGTTTAGATTCAAATCAGACATGGTATCTCTGATCTTTCTTTTGAAACATTAAGTTCTGCTCTTCCATACCAGTAAAGCAGGGCCCTTCCTTAGCTGCTTGCACAGTTAGACAATCGATGAGCTGAAGCAGATTCCTAGCTGTCCATCTTTACGTTTTATTCTAGTGCATGTTGCTAAGGTTAGTGTAAGAGAGCGAGGAATGGCAGGGAACATGGGGCAGAGAAAGAACTCTTTATTAAACTAGCCTGCCGCAGACACGGGGCTTTCCTACCATAGACTGCAGCAGGGAGAAAGGTTGACACTTACTGCCAGCTGTTTCCTAAACGCACTTGCTTTGGGAGCTCAGTTTCGTGGTGTGGGAAAGGAAGCAAGCAGCACAGGGGCCAGATAGTGGAGTTGTTTCTGAGAACATTCCTCCAACAGCGACTGGGGTTTCCCTACTCTGTAAAACTCGGGAAGGGGTGGCCGGCTGGGAGAAGTAAAAACGCCTCTGGTATCTCAATCCCAAAGAATGTCTATCGGAACTGAACTGATCTCCTTGAAAGGCAAGACCTACCCTCCATTCTCAATGGATAATTCAAAATAAAAAGTGAAATCCCAAAATTTTCTTTTCAGAAAACTCCTATAATAGTTGATCTCCCCCCACACATGCTTCTCACTCCCCCACCTCCCCCACCTCCCTACCCCGACCTTCCCTCCCCTATGTCCCCAACTCCACCACCACCACATCTCCCCCTGTCCAACCAGAAATATCTGTAGTGGAAAGGGCCCTCTGTGGTAACTATTTCGAACCTAGGAAAATGAAGGATTTATTCAAATTAGAGGAGTCTCTTCTGGATAAAATGTGTTATTTCATGATGCTAGCACTTCATCACTGAGGCATGCCAGAAGGCTTTGACTCTATGCACTCTACTCGTAGAGTCACACAGAACAGAAATACCATTTTCATCATGAACAAGTAATTTAAATTATGCAAAATCCTGGGACTGGGCCAATTGAAGCTTTGCTTCACTGGCCACTAGGAAGAAAAACGGAGCTCTGCTAATAATATAGCACCTTCACCTGCAGAGCAGTCAAAGCAAAAGCACATCTCATAGACTGCACACAAACACAGTAGTGCCTCTCTTCTACCCAAGTAGCCGACAGAGTGGTCTTCGTGCAAGGGACATGTAGATCAGGGCCACCAAGCGTTAATATTAGGGACAACCGGAAATCAGTCAGTCTATAGACTGAGTGTAAATGTTCAAAAGGAAAGCTTTCATCTATCGCACTCTCTCACCATAAAAGAAACCAGTGTGATCAAAGGTAGTGGGATTCCAAACATAATCTTTGCACAAATGCCATAATTTAAAACCTGGCCATTGCACATTATATGCAACACTTTCTGATTCCACAACAAGCTTTGTTAATGTGTCTATTTGGTGCTTCTTTAATTTGACTTGCTTACTTGTTTTTGTTTTTGTTTTGTATTTACAATTGAACCTCTGGCCACTCAAAATTAGCTTGTTTGCCAGTGATCTATTATATAGGCACTAAAAAGCTTTCAGCCTTGGGGCCCACATAACCCTGCTGTGTTTTGTCCAGATGAGCCTTGATAACAGCTGCCTCTGCTTGCCAGCAGATTCTCTTGCCCACGATTTCATGTAGGAAGACCAAGTCCTCAAGGATGCATCTAGTCATCTCTGCATGTCAAAGTGAGAGGGCTGCATTTGGTTTCTATGTTGCTTTTTTTTTTTTTAAGTTGTCTTAGACAGCATAGCTCCCCAGTGACCTTAATTTTTCCAAGTTCGTGAACTAGCTTGATTTAGATTTTTCTGGAAAGATTTTAGATGAAGAATTTGGACTTGATGACTTTCAGACCACTACCAATTTCAGTTTTTTTGACAGATGTGATGTTTCCTTGTGTTAGCTGGGCCCTGACCCTCTAAAAACTCTTGCAAGGTGCCATATTGGAGTGCCTCTAGCTTCTTACATGGGGTTGATTGCCTTGGGCATGGCAATCTGGGTGTGTTATACTGAATGCTGCCTGCTTTTAGATGTATGCCGGTTTAGGATGAGGTCTAGCTCTTCTCAGAGCTTTTAGATTCCTTCCATTCTATTTTCAGAAAGTGAGAGTAGAGGTCCTGAGCCCAGCATATAACTAACCAGTGTTCAATCTATGTCTGAAACAAACGAGTAAGCCAGTTGGAGGGAGAAAGATGGTTGTTAAGTGACTTAAAGACCTAGATTAAAATTGGACTCCTTGACAGGCATCGGCCTTTTCTCTGGGCTTCTCCTTCTCAAACTATATGTGGAAGGTTAAAACTAGATCAGTTTTGAGGCTCACCCCCTCCATTTTTGCCTAGAGTTATAAACAAAAAAAAAAAAAAAAAACATTCACTATGCTGGGATAAAATGAAAAAGAAAGGATCAAACTGGGAATGCAAGATTCAGTCAGGTCAGTATGACTCAGGTAACCAGCATCACCCAGAATCTCCAGAGCAGCTTGCAGGGAAAGCTGAGCATCCCTGAGCTGTTCACTGGTGATTTCACAGACACCCTTAGAGTGCTTTCAGCACTCTGTTCTTGACAAGACTTAGGCTTGGCAAGAAAAGTATTTTTCTTAATGTTATCTACCAGCAGAACTGATGCAAAAATTTGAGTATGGAGACCCCCTTGCCCCATGGACTCTCTCACACACACACACACACACACACACACACACACACACACACACACACACACATTATGCTGGATATTGTGTGAATGAATAACAAATATTGCACACGTACACACATACTCAACTTCTGCAACCATCATGTAGCCCAGCTGCCAGCAAGGTCAAGTGGCAAAAGGATTCCACAGAGTTGGGGTGGCTCATTCTTCTTTCTCCCAAGAAGGAGGCCATAGCCTACATCTCATAATTTCTGTACCAGTCTCTCATGCATGAAACTTTACGGCCTCTTGAAAGGTAAGTGAGTAGCTTTGATTCATAGGAAGTCAGAAACAGCTTTTTAAACATTTGGGAATCAAGATAGGTAGTTAGTCTGCCTTGTAAAATTTTCTTATGGATGTCACCATTAGAAAAATTTATCTGAGCTTACTATTCTGCAGAGCTTGTCTAAAACCCTCACATCTGTGGACTCAGATATTAGCCAAGGGTTTTAGCATTGATCCTGGTTGCATCTTAATTCGAGTGGTGGCAGAAAGCTGTGACTTGCTTTGCTATCACCTGATTTCAGCCATGTAAAAATAGGTCACCAAGATGTGACATTTTATGAGGTTATTTATTCCACCTTTCTCTCTCTCTCTCTCTCTCTCTCTCTCTCTCTCTCTCTCTCTCTCTCTCTCTCTCTCTCTCTCTCTCTCTGCAGTTTTGTGGGTTATTTTTCTTCTCTGTATTAATGAGTGAAGTGCTGAATTTTGTTTATTGAAGAAAGTGGCACCTAGGAATTCTGAGCAGAGGAAGAATCTTAAAATATGACATATTGAGGTGTGTCAGCCTCGAAAAGGTAATTTTAATTTCAAACATTAATCCAAAAACCTTAAAATCAAAAGTTTTCTTAAATTTACAGTTGACTCTAAGCTGATATAATATGTACATGTAACTTTCAGAACAGCCTAATTTCACTTTAACATCTTACGTATGCCTGCATATGTGCATATTCCAACATAACCAATTTTTATTCCTTTTTTTTAAAAAAAATAAAAGTCTTATTCAGTCACTATGGTTTCTAGACATCTAGACAAGATAACTTTCTACATATCAAAGATAGTTAACCAACAGCAACTGTATGTCCATTAAAATACTAATACGTTCTAGCTTGCCCTAATTATTTATAATAATCTCTGTGGAGACTAATATCTTTAAAAAGTATGTATGTGTTGATGATAGAAAGCAGGTTGAAAAGCTCTGATTTACTACAAGCCTTCATTAGGGTTAAAAGCATTCCAGGGAGATGAAGACATCTGCCTTGTATTTGCACATCGCAGAAGAAGAGTTCAGGCCAGGAAGAACACAAAGGGAGGGGAAAATGTTTCGAGCTGAATTCAAGCCAGAATTGGAGAAATCACTTCCTGCGTCACGTCCTTAAACGTTTTCAGGAAGGCAATTCTGTGCCCGGGACTATCACTCATTACCACGATGCCCCACATAATTAATCCTATGTATTAACGATGGCAGTTATGCCACATGACCATAGACTGATTTTCCAAAAAGTTCCACACAACCAACATGTGTATTTCTTAGGCCTCTCTCCCTCCCTCCCTCCCTCCCTCCCTCCCTCCTCTCTCTCTCTCTCTCTCTCTCTCTCTCTCTCTCTCTCTCTCTCTCTCTCTCTCTTTCTCAAGAAAACTACTATCCAGGAAAAACATAAGATGAGTTAGTTATGCAGAATATGATTTCTGAAATGGACCATTTCTTTCTTTTTCTTTTAAAAGTAGGATGGAGTAAGGTTGGTAATTGCAGGGTCTGGTCAACAGTCATTTGATATCTTAGAAATCAAAGGAAAGAACCACAGGAGAGAACCTGGAGTTAGCTGTTACAGGATTTTTATCTCTCTCCATGAGTGCTATTGACAGGGACCATACGTGTTACTTACAATAGCCAAGGAAAGAGACCATGGGTGGTTTTCTAAGGAGCTGTGACCTCCTATGTATGTGTGTCTACTTGTGAGCTCATGGGCAAATCTGATGTATTTATGATGTTTAATAAACACTTAGAGCCACGTGTGAGCTTGGGGACCTGGGCTTTCCCTGTTTAAAGCATTATTATATGTGAGTATCCAGGCTGACTTTGCCTTAGAATTCCAATCAATCTCTGTACTTGGTGATGTTTGTCACCATACAAAATCATGCTTGAATGTGTAAATCCCCCTTGGAAATTACTGAAGAAAGATGTGGTTCCTACGTAAGCATGCAGTGAACCTGGTGAAAAATAAAACATCACTTAAGTAGTGAGGACCATTCAAGATGAATCAGTGCTTAAGAGTTTTTGTTCTCAGTCCTGAGGACTGGAATTCAGAGCCTAGAATCCACCGGCTCCCTGATGCCTGTAACTCCATCTCTGGGTGATATGACTCCCTCTGCTGACTTTTTCAGATACCTCTCATGCATGCAGACACACACACACACACACACACACACACACACAAATTAAAATAAATTTTAAAAAGAGATATCCAGATAATTTAAGTTCTAAATCTATAAGGAATGCTGTGTGTAAAAATAAAACACGAACCAGCAAACACCCATAATGATGTAGTAAAACAAATTCAGCATCAAAGGGTTGGGAAGATGGCTCAGGCGAATGCTTCTTGTACAAGTATGAGGGCCTGACTGCCTTGCATCTACAAAAAAAGAAAATTCCAGGTATGGTCTTGCATACCTATAATCCCAGTGCCAAGGAGACAGAAATGAGAGGGTCCCAGTGGCTTCCTGACTGTAAGTCTAGCTGAACCGATAAGTTCCAGGTCTTTTGAGAAAATGTACCTTAACCCCATATCTTCAAACTATAAACTAAGGAACAACAAAGAAAGACATTCAGTGTCACTCTTTGATCTAACACATTCATGTCTACCTACCAGCACATGTGCATACACACATGACTGGATACACAGACACACAAATAATAAATAAATAAATGCTCCAACATACAACAAGGCAGGCATGATGGATTTATTCATATCCATTCAGAAACACATATGCAATTCTAGAGTTTACTCATTAGGATTCTTGTGACTTGCCCAACTGTAATGATAATAATATCATACCATGGGTAGGATATTTCCAGCTCACATGTAACCCTTCTGTTTCAAGTACATGTACGTGCTTGTATTAAAGCCTTATCTTTTTAAAAGAAAGAGATCTGTTTGGAATTAGATTCTCCTGAAAAGCTCCCCCACTTTAATATGCTTCCCCTTCAGAATTTCTGAGTTGTTGATTCTGGAGTAGAATCTAAGGGACTTCCTCAGCAAAGACGAGTTGGAGAATTGTCAGGGCATCTGAGCCCGGACAAGTCTTCGAATGGACTACCAAAGGGTATGAACAGAGTCCCCACAATGCTATGTACCAATCAAAAGATGTACATTGACAAGTAATCTGGAATTTGTGACTTTCCATTAATTTTATGAGATTTACAAAAATGCATTCATTTTGGTTAGCTGCTTATCACAATTACTTTACATTTTAAATTTTGATGAAAATAAATATTTCCAGTTTAGTTTAATTGTTATCACATATGTATATTACACAGAATGCATGTGTAATATATTCATGCTAACAGTATACATTAAAGGATAATAATTCAATCAAATAAATTGATTCATTCCTCCAGTGTCAGAAACTTTTAAAAATTAGTTATCTCAATTGCTTATTTCGTATTTGGGCTCAATGATTGTTATTTCCCTTATGGAGGATCTCCTTATGTAGGTAGGGTCAAACTCCATCCCACTTGTTTTCAACATCCTGATTCTGGGATCATAGGCTTGCACCACCACACTAGCTAGATCTAACGTACATTTAACCTAGAGCAGTGGTCAGCAACCTATACTCATGGAGCAATCTGTCCTGAAGCTATTACAAGGAGGACTATGAACTAAGGGTGCCTTTATATTGCTTAAATGTAAAGAAGACAGCGGCAACACAGAGATGTAGTTGTGGTCCATAAAGCATAGATTCCTTGCGTTTTGAATGTTTATAGAGATATTTTACTGACCCACATCTGGAGTACTATGGGTTATGCCAAAATAATGCATCAAGAGATGGCATGAAGTGGTGAATAAAACATAGCTTTTATTGTCACATTGACCTTGCTATAAAACCCGACTCTACTAATCGCCTGGCACAGCTTTGACAAACTAACACGATCTTTCTGTGCACACATGTCCTCACTTACAAAATGCAGGTGTTTAAAGCCCCCAACTCAGGGCTATATGTTCTTCAATTAGTTCTTACATGCAAAGTCCTCAGAGGCACAGGACATGGCCTGTGAGTTACACATTAGCTACTATTTCCACTCTGTTAGCTACTGTGCACACGTTACGAGCAATAGTACACTAAGTATCTATAAGAACACACATAAGACAATATATAAGTGTTTCTCTGTGATAGTAAGCAGAAAAATAAAGCAAACGGCGGTGTGTTTTTACAGAATGAGTAAAAGGCAAGACCTGTGCTCTGGGCCGCGAAGGAGGAAGGAAGCCCTGTACTCGGTAAGAGCAGCTGTGCCACTTCCGTGGGAAAGCGAACAATCATCCTTCTGCCACCTTCCTGCACTTCCAAAATATTACAAAATGCTCCATGAATTTCAGCTTAATGACTGTACCTCAGAAGCAGTTCCTGCCTTCCCCAAGGTGCTTATCCCTAAGATACGATAACGAGATGAGCTATGGTTCCAGGGGCCACCAGAATTCTGCCCGTATTTATTTTGGTCTCTGGAAGTCGGGCCCTTCAAATTCTTTGCACATAGTTGTATTTAATTAGGACTCGAGCTAGCCATAAAACGTGCATTAATTGTCTGTTATTCCATAAATGATGGCCAAAAGACCAGTCCTCGATAGGAACAGCTTGGGGGTAAGCACCATTTGGTCTGTTCATCTTCCAGGGCTCCCTGCCCCGAGCAAGGACTTTCTGTTCTTATCTCCTTTTATCCCAGAGAACTGCTAACCCTGCACCATCATATTAAGTACCAATTAAGCAGAGATTTGTCATTCCTGCTCAAGAACATTGAGCTGGTCTGAGGCCACATATTTCACTGACTTCTGACAGAAATTATTTTAATTAGACTGCTGCTAGCAGCATTTAAAATAGTCTGTATGGCCAGAGAAAGGAAGAATGGCTCCTCAGTCAGATAATTTACTTATTTTTCTTTTTCACTCACCATAAATCTTAGAGTTGTGGTTATTAAGCATTTGGAGGGGGAGGGGCAGAGTCAAGGAAAGAAATCAGCTGGATTTTATCTTACTTTAAATACCAGAAAAGAAAAAATATATTCCACAGTTTTACAGGGGTTGGGGAGAACACTTTTAAAAGAAAAGTGTGTTCATGCAAGATCTGACACCAACAGGCTGCTTGACCTTGTAATGTCTAACATGTTTGAGGGATAAAGAGAGTCATGTATCATCAGGTGGCCTGCTTCCTTTTCACATGTGTTGGATCCCATCCGCTGAAGACAGTAGTTGGCAATTGTTAGGTCAATCTGATAATGAGAAGCAAACAGAATCAGTTTACTAAAATGAAGTCTTACAGTTTTACAAGGATGAAGATCTGGGTGAGGTGTTGTACATTCACAATGCCACGTTGTAGGCAGAGGTGAGAGGATGGCCTCAAGTTTGAGGACAACATGGTTGGTCTATAGAGCTAGTTCCAGACTAGCTAGGGCTATACAGTGAGACCTTCTTTCAGACAAACAAATGTTCCCCCAACAGACACTGAATGCAGGGTGTGTTGTATTTAATACATTCACTTACAAAGACTGATGGGAGATGTTATCCTGTAAATATGTTTCTCATACTTGTTAATTAATAAAGCACCGTTGGGCCAATGAGATAGCAAGATAGGCAGAGCTAGGAGACAAGGAGGAAAGAGGAAGTAGGAGGGAGGAGTCAAGATGGAGACCTGAGAGAAGGAAGATGCCCGCCGCGCTCCTGGATAAGATGAGCCACGTAGAAATAATTAGATAAGTAGAAATGGGTTAATACTTAAGACAGAGCTAGCCCATAAACAATAATGGTAACTGGCCAACAGGATTGTATCAAATACAGAGTCTCAAGAGTGTTATTTGGGGCTCACGTGGCAGCGGGACCATGGCGGCAGGACCAGGAGTCCGGCAGGGGAAAAACCTGCCGTAACACAAAGACCACAAATGCAATGCATGCACATTTTTATTCCTCTTCAAAACTGTTCTTTTAATTAGATTTATTTGTTTTATTATTTTATATGTGTATGTTGCCTGCATGGATGTATGTGTACCATGTGTGTGCCTGACCTGTGGATGTCAGAAGAGAGTTTTAGATTCCCTGAAACTGGAATTACAGATGGTTGTGAGCTACCATGTGGGTCCTGGGCAAGGAACCTGGATCCTCTGTAAGAGTAGCAATGGCTCGTAACCACTGAGCCAACTCCCCAGCCCTGTTGCCTTCAATTTTTTCTCAAATAAAAAATTATTCCAAATATTTCTGATTAATATCCAGCTAATTGGAAAATTACCAAGACTTCCTTATTTCTAAATATTTTGATTTAATTGATGAGTAGTAATTAAGTATATATTCTAAAACCATGTTTTTAATACATGACCATCAAAATGTTTTGCCTTTGACATCTCACACGTGGGGTTCAGACCTCCATCTACAAAGCAGCCACAGCCCCATGATTTTATACTTAGCTGAAACTTTTTGAGTTTTCTGGCTTAATTGGAAGCCTTCCTTCTTGACTAACCACAAACTTCTAAAATATAAAATGACTCCAAAGACCGGGTCTCGATGGCAAGTTTGTTGACCCTTTGCTTTCTGTACTAGTTACGGTTTTTTATTGTTGTGATAAAGACCATGACTCAAAGCAATGTGGATGATAAAGATTTATCTTATCTTAGAATCCATAGTTCAATATCATAAGTAGGGCAGAAACTCAAGTTAGGGGTGGAGCAGAAGCCATGGAGGAGTGCCGCTTACTGGCTTGCTCTCTATGACTCTCTCAGCCTGCTTTCTTGTACCGGGGGTTGTTGTGTAATATTGTTTTAACTAGGCAAAGATGTGTTACATTTGTTTATGCTGTAGAATATTACTTTAACTGTGTAAAGCTGTGTTACATGTTTCTGTTGCTTTTATTAATAGTATAAAGATGTGTTGCATTTAAGGATGTGCTGCATTTGTTTTACCTTGCCTGCCTAAGGCACCTGATTGGTCTAATAAAAAGCTGAATGGCCAGTAGTTAGACAGGAGAAGCATAGGAGTGCTGGCAGAGCAAATAAATAGGAGGAGAAATCTAAGCATGAGGAAGAAGAAGAGGAACAAGCCTGGGGCCATCCTCTTTTCCTCGATGACATGTTTTATTTTCTAAACCTTCTGAAATCAATTGCTTTTGTCTGTATAGGGATACAACTGAGGCAGCAGCATTCCTTGATGGTCTTCACAGTCTTAGGAAGCAATGCCATCTATTCGGTGCAGTGTCACCTGCTGTACTTAGCATCACTCTCAGTAGCTTCACATTGTCCTTGACACTAAAGAGCAAGCCATGAATGGGAAAAAAACAAAAGCAATTATAGGTACACTCTCACCATGAAGTCAGATAAACCCTTTGGTCTTTTTCCTGAATTATTACCAGATTCCCAGCATCCAAATCTTTAGGTCAGCTTCTAGCCCAGAATGCTGTTCCTAAAATTGCTGCTGCTACAGCAGAAATTTTGTTAGAAAAGCAGAGTCTGGACCCCATCCCAAATCTAGTGAATCATAAACTGTAGGTTGGGCCCAAGGAGTTGGAGTTTCATAGGCCTCTGGGTAATTCTGATTCAAATTTTGAGAACCATCACAATGACTCAAATTCAAATGCACATCATAATCACATCAGGCCCTTAAAACTGTTTGTGTTTCTGCCTGTGTCTCAACAGTGGAACTTCTAATTTAGTTGCCTTGGGGTGTGGCCCCTGAGTTAGTCTACTTTTCAAAGGTTTCTTGACGTTCCAAATGTCTAGTGGGAATCAGAACCCACAGTAATAGTCCAAGTAAAAGTTACCTATTACCCATGTGTAGGCAGCAATGATCTGTCACCTAGACACATACTTTCCACAAGTTGGCTTGCCACTCTTTGTCCTTCTGAATTATCACTGCTCCTGAGTGCTTTACCACAAACCCACGAGTAAGGTTTGGTTTTTATTTCCACTTTTTGAAAATTAGTTCACATTAAAAATTGTTCTTCATTCTCATACTAGTCATACACATATCATCTCCAGGATATTCATGTTTTCACAGTAATCAATGATGATCAGAGTCCCAAAAGTTTTCACTGGACACAAGAAATGTAACTTTTCCATCACCTATTGTGGCAGGTGTATTCACATCAAAATCTTTTCGAGCAATTTCTCCCCATCTCAATTATTTTCCCATTAGAAGAGTTACACAGCATGATTTCTGTATCTCCGCTGATGAATTAATTAAATTGAAGCAGTACCAACATGCATCAGTCAGATGTGCACACAGTCCCCTTACACAAGGCTCACACATAAACATCTTCAGGTCTTATACTAATATCACACACATTCACTGTTTGGTTCAACAGATACTGGCTGAGCAGACATCAAAATAAAAATACTCTGCTACCCATTGCATCAGTGGTTCTTTAATGGACACTGATGACAGTGAAATTGAAGACAATTTCAAAAATACTCCAGAGACCCATGCTCAAGGGTCCTTTCTTTTTAATGCCAGTGGCAAAGAGAAAGAATATACAGAAACATGCCACGGAAGCCACAAAACTAGGGTGTCAGCTTAGCTGTATGCCCTGTGGTACAAAGTTACAGCCAATCAGACACTCACTGCACATCAACCAGTTATTTATTTAGCACTGGATGGAAGGCACAGTACTGTTTCTATGTTATCACACCATGGCAGCAGAAGCAAGCAGCCACTGACACGTTTTTGCAGGCATGGGTGGCCCTGTTAGTTTTGAGCAAGAGCATTCTAATTTCCTGAGTAGTCATACCTGCTTGACCAATGCCTGGGTTATTTAGTGGCAGTTGAATACTGTGTGAATAAACGCATTGTCTATTATATGCAGGTTTCACTATGTATGGTGTAAGAAATGGGGAAAATAGGGAGAGCTTTTATTTAGTTTTCTTAATGAAAGGGGTTATTCAAGGGGCTAATAGTCCAGTGAGATTTGGGAAATGTCTGCTATCCTGCGTCTCCCTTCTGGTGAAAAGTCGAGAAAATGCACGTGGGAAGATTACAGTGGGAATTAATATTCTGACTGACTTCAGCACCCTTTCCCTCCAAAACAAACAAGGCAGCCCGCTATTTTCCCAGTGAGCTTTGCTGCTCAGCCCACTCAGAGGTCAGGATCCACTCGGTGGTGCTGACCTGCTTCTCAGCGGTCCGGGTTAGAGGTTGATTGTGGCGGATGGCCCCCAGTTTCCAGGGCTCCCTGCTCTCAACTTTTAAAGCTATCACAACTTAGCGGCGGGGGAGTGTGGCTGGTGCTGATGCTGGGGAGAGAGGGTGGGCATGTGTTGGGAGGAGTGTGGGCAGGAGGAAATTGACAGGAAATGGCTATGTAGCAGCCTCATACCACCCCAGACTTGGCTGCTCACGGAGGGGAAAGTCCTCCCTAATCACCAAGGGGTGCCAGAGCGCAGTAGGTGAGGATGATGGAATGATACAGCATTTCCCGTGTGTGTTTTTCATTAGACTGGTTTTGTTTCTCTTCCAAGTGCTGGGGAAACAGAACAGAAGCTGAGCTTGAAGCTCGCCTCCCCTGAGAACAACAGGCTGGCTAATAGGAGGGGCACCCTGCGTGGTTTGGGTCCTAACGCCTTCCTAATGGAAATAATGATTTGTAAAGTTCTCTTTATACCCCGGGCTACATAATTAGTGACCCAAAGAGCTCAAGTTGAAGACGGCTATTCTTCACTCCCGGCAGTTTTGAAAATTTGGCAAAAACATTAAATGTTCCGTTCTGGGACCCAAACGGGTCTGTGAATAGCCCCAGCTCTGGTTTGTTAGGCTGGTCCTTGAATCACTCAACACTTATTACATAGGAATTAAATGTCTTGGTGTCAATTAGTGAGAATTTGTTAGCAGACAGATCCAGTGGACCTCCCCTTTACCCGATGGGGTAGTTACCATGGAAAATGTCTAAACACCCTGCATTGGAGCTGACTTGGTGTTAGGTGTGCAAGTTGTGTAACCCTCTTTTACATGGAGAATGTGTGAGTTCGAGGGCTCAGCGTCCATTCTCACCCATGTCTCAGAAAAGATTATTAAGATGAGTTCAGAGGAGGCTGGCAGAAGAATTCTCTGCGCCCTAAGAGATAACCAATCTAAAATGCCTGTTGTTAAATGGGTCATAAAAGCACTGAGAAATCAATATCTGACTTTCTGTTTCAGGAGCATAGCTGCTACCTGCAGTGTCAGATCAATGGGCTGTGGTCATGGTGTCTGAGATCCAGATCCTCCACTGATAACTCTCGACATTGTGCAGGTAGGGATCTCACAGTGTCTGTGTTTTTTGTAAACATTTGCCACCCCACCCCACTGCACCCCCGTTCCAATATTGGGTGCCCCTTACCAAATATACCATGTGTTAAATAAAACAAAGACTCATTTTATTAAATATCTAGGAGAAGAGCCCAGGTGACCTGAAAATGTAATTAACCCTCTAAATAAGCAGATTGCTGGCTGAAAAGCGCAATTGATAGATGAACCCCTTCATCTGAAAAGGATTGCTTAATGGACTGAGCAACACTCTTGGACTCACTCCACCTTGGAATCATAGGTCCTGAGTCAAGCAGCTGCCCTCCACTGTGTCCCCTCCTAAGATAAATGATGTTCCAGAAGTCTGCTGTGAGGAGAGCCCAGGGGTGACATCAAGGCTGTGTGTGTGGCAGACCCTTGAGCCATGCTCCTCATGAGACAATCACAGATTCCCAGAGAAATGTTCTGAAAGCTTCCATCAAGAGGATAAAGTTATTTCTGTTTTTTTTTGAAAAGCAGATATTAATTGCATTAGAAAATGAAATAATGATCTCAGTAGTATAAACCAAGCTAAAATTCACAAAAGATTGCCATTTGTAATAATAAGAGTAATCCTACCATTAAAAGGAATAACATAGACAGACTAGATTCTAAGAAAATCATTACCAAGTACAACTAACTACCTTCCCGTTTCTGAACTTTATAGCCTTCTTTTCTGAAAGGGTTTGGGTAAAGTTTCAGTAATGTACAGTTTGATTCTAATTCTATAAAACTGACTGACATGCTTTGGGTTTAAACATTTTGAGCATTTTGTATTTATCATCTTGTTCCTGTGCTGTGCTCAGTTTATAAAATGGAATTAAGCAGACCATTCCCTAAAGCGTGTGTGACACTCTCAGAAACCAACATTGTTAAGACATGACCTCTCTCTCTCTCTCCCTCTCTCTCTCTCTCTCTCTCTCTCTCTCTCTCTCTCTCTCTCTCTCTCTCTCTCTCTCTCTCCCTCCTTCCTCCCTCCCTTCCTCCCTCCCTCCCACCTCCCTCCCTCCCTCCCTCCCACCTCCCTTCCTCCCTCCCTCCTTCCTCTCTCTCTCTCTCTCTCTCTCTCTCTCTCTCTCTCTCTCTCTCTCTCTCTCTCTCCAGAGCAGATTGCTCAAGTGCAGTTATGTTCCCTTGCTGCTGTGGGTGTCCAGGGCCCTTTTGCTTTGTGACTGAGGGCCCATCCTTAAGTCAGAATCTCACAGCTAATCCATTCAACAGTGTCACATTTACTGCTGTCTCAGAGAAGTCACCTGAACAGGTCCTCTCAAAAAAAAGCCCTCCATTTAGCTTTTCCCAGACAGCATTTCTCTCTTTCAAACTATGAAAAATAGAAGTCCATCTTCCTGGGGAGATCAAGGCTACCGTTCAAATCCCTATCTACATCTATGAAAGAATATCTGTAGGCCATGACTACCTATAGAGATAAATTAGCTTCTAAACTGTAGTTTAATTGTTTGATTCTTGATGATGCATAGGAAACAAACAAACAAACAAACAACAACAACAACAAAAAATATTCAGGGCACAAATGGCACTCTACTGTCATAAACTCAACCTTGACTCGAACAAAGGATGAACGTATTAACTCAGTTTATTCTCCCAGAATTAGTACCACAAAGACGAGTATTTAAAATGGTCAGTATCCATACTGCTTAGGATCTGTGGTCTTGTCTCCAGTAACTATCCCGAACCACCTGGATGGATAGTGGGTGGTGGAATCCTTACAAAATGACTTAAAGTACCTAAGAACTCAGAAAGTAAAGAGTCACTGTTGTTCTCTGTAGTTCAAGGCCTAAGAGACAAGTTTTGATGCTGTAGGACTCTTGCAACATCACTTAGTTATTAGCAAGTGCATATAAAAACAGGCCAGACTCCTATAAAACTGGTAAAAAGAATGGCTCCTCATATCTTAGTTTATCAACTGGCAGTGGTATTAACACATGAACAATTGGATATCTTGGTACCTACAACGACTTAGCAGTTTTTCAAAGGGGTATTCATCTGTGGGGTGCTGTGTGGAAACATTGACTCAGCATTTAGTCTAGATATTCGGGGGCCTTATGATGTAGGATGCAGATATTGACTAGAGTGACTTCTATACCCAGTGAGGTGCTAAAGTATAACGAGCCAGATTGCCTTGGCTTGACTCTTAGCTGTGTCAATTATTAGCTGATAAATTCTTGCAATGTTAGGTAGTCCTATGCCTCGGAGTTTTTTAATTTATAGGAGACAGTTGATTATGACATTGCACTTAGAGTTACGAGGGTTAAAAGAGTTGATGTAGGTACCTAGTTTAGCTTGATGTTTGGTACAGGGGCAGTGGGTTGATGCAGTGACTATGGCAACTGCTATTCCATCTGCTCTGTGTTGCCAAGGGAGTTGAGGCGAGGTCTTCCCAGCAGTCATACTTGGTGTGAAGTCACATTTCTCAATATTACCCCTTACTAGAACACTGCCCTTACCATCTCACCCACAAAGTGGCCACTCCATTCACCTTCTAAAAGCTTTCAGTCCTTCCTTCTCCATTTAGGCTCCTCTAGAATATTCTTCCTCCTCTTAATTTATCTGACTTTATCCAGTCAGCTTGGTATTCACACGTGTGTAGATGAAGTCAGCCTCTTTGTATCTCCATTCTGTTTTCTTCCCATCATTCCACCCTGCCCAATACTTGGGCTACTAAATGGGATGTGGGAGGCAGGAGGAGAAGGCTCAGGGAAGACCATGAATGATTCTATGTTTAAAATCTTTATCTCTGTTGCAGTAAATAACTTTCTAAACTACCTGAGTATGATCCTATGAATCTTTCTAATCTGAAGGCACTGACTATCTAGGACTCGGTCATGGGCATCTATTGTGGTAACAAATATATTTTTTTAAAATATACTATTTGCTGCTGAACACACTGGCAGTATGATAAAATCATTGCTTTATTATTATTTGTTGTTTTTAAATTACTATAGCAATCTACATTAAGAAGCTTACCAAAGCCTATATTTCTCCTTTTACAGAGCTATCAGAATGAATTGAAATTAATTTCAACTATTTTTTTAAAAAGAACATCCAGCGTTTCCTTGTTATTCACTACCTGGTCGACAAAGACAAATTCTACTTTTGAAATATTATGTGGCACTACCTGATACTGTTTTCCTGTAAAAGAAAAGAAAGACTACTATTTTTCTGCTTAATGAGATAAGATAAGTGAAGGCTATGGCACTCGATACATCTTGTGGCTTTTATGAAATCACCCAATTTTGCAGGATTTATAATTTACAGCTCAAAGGAGTGGGCAGGGGAGGGCACCAATGGAGATGATTAAGCTATTGGGCAGTGCTGCTGAAAGTTATGGCCTCAGATTCCTACCACCTGCTCTCCCTTGGACCTTCTGGAGTTAGCCTCCTTCCCATCCTGCCTGGGAAATACCAAAAGACTATATTCACCAGTCCCACTTGTATGTGAGTAAAGCCACATGCTTGTCCCTAGCAGTGAGATACATGCATTATTTATTATGATACTTATGGAGTCTTCTTTCCCCTTTGTCCCTAAAACCATAAGCTCTTTAAGGATACTAGAACCGCAGTGTGAATGAAAGAAGTATGGGGCTTTCAATTTCCACAAAGAGAAGGCCGTCTATCCCTCATGGCACCTGTCTCACACTATTGCATGATTATAAAGCACACATCTTTTATGTTAAACTGCTGTTTGTGGGGGTGTATACAGGTACACTTCATGCAGGTATATGTACATGTGTTCACATGTGTCTTAGTTAGGTTATCATGACTGTGATGACTCACCATGGCCAAAAGCAACTTGGTATGGTGGGGCAAGGGTGATTTCTTCACTTGCTTTTCCAGGTAACAGTCTATCACTAAGAGAAGTCAGGGCAGGAATGCAAGCATGGCAGGAGCCAAGAGGCAGGAGCTGATGCAGAGCCATGGAGGGATGTAAAATGTAAGTAATTTCACCTAATAGCATTCAATAGGTATATGGTGAAGATGAGATGAAATTGGGGTCCATGCTGTTTATGACTTCCCCTTTCTTGGTGATTAGTTGGACATAATCAATGCCTCCTTGACAGTAAATGAGGTTGAAATATTTTGAGTTGGAATAAGCGGCTTGCATCTTGAGAACACAGAAGCCCAGTCATAAGCCTTTCCCCATCCTATGTCAGTTTGCTAAAAACCTAGAAGAGATGTGTTGGCCTTCAAGTAGGAGCTATTTAACTTTGGATAAACTGAGTGGGAGAAATTGGTAGATTTCAAATGGCCATTGTATCCAGTCCTTAGTCCAAAGAGGAAGACAAGAACATGGGCCCTAAATAAAGGATCTGACAGAACTCACACCAGCATCTGTCTGGTATGGAGTAATGCCTTGTATTGGGAATCAGCATTCTGCTGACCCCGCCCCCTGATGATGGGTGGAATGCTCATGGCCATGTCTTATCTACATCATGACTTACCTGGCTGCTCAAGCTTTATCTGGCTGCCAGGGGACTCAGTTACGCATGTGCAAGTTTCCCTTTTAAAGCAAGCGTGCCAAGCGTGCCTCTCTCTTGCTCCTTTCTCTCTCTTGCTCTTGCTCTCTCTCTTTCTTTCTCTCTCTCCCTTGCTCTCTTCCCCCCTTCTTTCTCTCTCTCCTGCTTTTGGTTGGCCACCAGCTACTCCCCCCTTCTCTCTCCCCTCTATCGATAAACTCCACGTGGGCGCTGAGTCTCATGTTTGTGTTTCTTGGGCAATAGTTGTATCAAAAGAACAACACCCTGTACCACTCTTATGTGCAATACATACAAGAAGGAGCAAGTGAGAGAGAACAAATAAAAATACATGTAAGGAACATCTACCTTTTCAGCTTCTTGCCATATGATTTTCATAGAAACAACTAGGCAGAAAGCCTAGAGGATGACTCAGTCACTGAAGCATTTCCTTTACACATACCAGGAAATGAGTTCTATCAACAGAGCCACACAACAGTGTCAGTCACAGTGGTCTACACCTGTCATACTGGTGACAGAAAGGCAGGAACAGGTGGACACCTGGGGCTCATTGGACAGCCACCCTAACTTACTGCTGAGCTCCGGGTCACAGAGAAACTACCTCAGAGGTGGTGGATAGTGTTCTGGAGGATGACATCTAAGGTTGTCCTCTGGCCTTCACATGAATGTGTACACCTTTGTATGCACACCTGAGTGTGCACACATATACAAACACACACAAACAATGCACACACACATATACACACACATATAGAGTAAATAGAGCAAAAGGTCTACTGATTATTTGTGTTCAACAAGTGGGTAACCATATAATTTAGCATCCAGTGTGGGACTTTGCAAGGTACTGAGGGAATAGTATTAAACCTGTATCAAACAGAAGACTGTCCTAGTTGGCAATGTGGGACACAAGTTCATCCCAAGACACTTGGGCTTTGATTTTATTGATTTTTTTTAGTACTCATATATCTTTTGGATAAGAATGAAATTATGTTTATAAAAATGTGCCTGAAGTAACAATATGCTTATGTATCTTTGCCATGGTTACTGAAACATGGAAACTATCTTGGATCCTCCTAGCTTTGTAAGAAAGAGCTTACAGTAGGACTTACAGGGGTCATGGAGTTATGTACAGAATAACCTCAGACACCAAAGAAATGTAATCTAGCTGAAGAGGAGAAGCCATGTAGAATCAGCCTTAAGACAGGAAATGACTATGCTGTAAGAGAGGGCCTCAGAGCAGTACAAATCCAAGTGGGGATCTGAGGAGACAGCTTTGAGAAGGTAAATTGAGTTGTCCACTTCCCTGGGTGACAAAACACTGACATGCAATCTTGAGAAAGGTGAAGTAACTGAGGATATGAACAAAGGTTAAGACTGATAGCCTGGTTGGGATTTGGGAATGATGAGTGGTTGAAGATAAATGTAGTTGGAGGTAAGAGTCAAGGGGCACTGTGGTGGAAAGTGGGGAGTACCACAATGTTGAATGTGAAAGATGACCTTGTGATCTGAGAAAAAAAAAAGAGTAAAGAAGGCTTGTCACAGTCAGGTCAGGTCCTATACTCAAGCAGTCTACATGGCTCGGTATTCAGGATCATACTCATCTTAGTGGTGGTGGAGGGAGGACTCACTTTAAACCCTTACATGTGCCATTAAAAGTAGTCCCATTTCTTGAAATGAATTGTCTTTACATAGCAATGCAGATGTGGCAAGTGAAGAAAAGTTCATGAAAGCCTGTCGATGCTTCAGATTCTCTGAAGACCTAGTAGGAAACAGGATGGGTGAGACATTCTACACAGGAAGCTAAGGGATGGGTGAAACATTTTACGTGGGAGGCTAATGGATGGTTCCAGTAAGGTCTTCTGGGGAAACTAGTTGAAAGAAGTGCAGAACCTTCTTCAGTGGGCCTCAAAGAAAAGAGAGAAGAGTTGGGAGATTTCTGGGTCCTGTTGTCTGGGACCATTCCAGAGTACTGGATTTCCAACTTCTGGGTACATGATCTAAACTCTGACGAAGAGGAGACATGTGTACAGTTCCTCTGGAACCATTAGAAAGTGCATCAAAGCTATCTTTAAAACAATGGCCCTGAAGGGGTACAGCAAAGGGAGCAGTCACAGGTCTATACAATCACGGCAAATGCTGTAGTTGATTCCATGGAGAACTAGATTGTAGTGGCCCTTCAGAGTCATCCTACTTTGAAATGGGGGAAAAGCCTTTGAATACCATCCCCTTATAGCCATAGACAAGTTACACATGCAGAATTCTCTGGAGAGAAAGCATGAGAGTACATGAAGAGGGTCTGTTCTGTTGGGGACAATGACAGGACACTCACTTGAGAGATGGCAGCCGACAACATTCCTGGGACCAGTGAGAATAATGATTGAAATAGTGAAGGGGAAGTCTAAGATATCTACCATGGTGTGTGCTGTTCCAGCGACTCTCAAATTCACATGGTGCATAAGAATCAGATGGGGTGCTTGTTACAAATGCAGACCGATGGACTCCATCCCTGGAGTTCCTGATCCGTTTGTACGTCTAACAATTAGTCAGACAAAACATTTCTCTAACTTGGCTCATCTCTGAGATCCTGATTCACCAGTTCCCCGTAAGGGTCTTGGAAGCCTGGGCTGGGCATATAGCCCAGTTGCTGAGCTGCTTGGCTAGCATGCACAAAGCCCTGGATTTAATTCCCAGCAAGGTATATACCAGGCCTGTAAACCTAGGTGCAGGCAGAAGTATCAGAAGTTCAAAAGTCATCCTTCACTACATAGGGGGTTCAAGACCAGCCTGACCTAGAAGACATACCCCACTTCCCCAAAAGGGAAGCTTTATTCCCAACAAGCATCCTGAAGATCCCAATGGAGAAAGTCCACAAACCACACTTTAAGAAACACCAAATTAGATGATGATTGTGTCCTATAAAATATGGAGAGGAAGCAATTCCCTTGATGTGAATCTGAAGTAAATGTAAAGGATATAATGTAGAAAAAACATGTATTTGCCACCTGTATATGTGACTAGATACATAACTTGGCATGTTATTAGCAGCTTAGGGAAAATGTCATTAGGGGGAAAAGGTAAAATTCCTCCATAAGGTGAAAATTCACGGTGATTCTTCTTATTTATCTTTTTCAAAATGAGGTTTAATTTTCCATGACAATAGCTTTATCAAATGACACATCACAAACACATAATTTTCCTTTGGAAACAATTCAATATACTGTTCACCTCCGGGGCCTCCACTCTGCAGTGGGATGGTTGGTGTAATTTCCCACCTTCGTGGCATTCTTTGAATTCCTATTGGTAATTGTGCATGATTTGTTATGCGGGGAAACTCACATCAATGCAAGCATCGAGTACTACAAATTATGAACACAAATAAAATGGGGTAATTGTCTGCTTCTGCTGCCTTGTCTGGCAAGCCCATTTTATTTATTTTGACCTTGAAAATGAAACCAGGTTATAAACAATTTTTCAGTCACTACGAGACAGATTTGAATACAGTCTTTGTTCAATTTGTTGATGTTGAAATTATTATACCCTAAGTAAATAAAAGCATTTAAAGGACCACTGCATCTCATTCTCTAGGCATCAGAGTATATTATTGCTGCAGCAGAAGGTTGTTAGTGCTCATTTGTTAGTTCCCAAACTTATTCACCGTCTGCTGACAGCCAGTAGCCTCTTGGTGTATAACAAAGGCTTAGTGAATACATTAGCAGTAAGTTCTCTAGAACATAAGACCTCCTCAACCATTGTTTTTAACCATGTTTACAGTAGCAGATATGAATTCCTTCTCATGGAGTTGACCTCAAAAATCAATCAGAGAGCATGTGGGTGTCCTGATAACAGTCAAGCCACTATTGTACCAGGGGGTACATTTTGTCTAATAGACAGATATCGTAGTTGTTAATATTCTCAGCTAGGTAGAGACACTGATGCCTTTTTCCCCAACAGCCTGCACTACAACCCTGGCATTCTGAAAGTTGGCTGGCAGGAAGGAAGCTTCAAGCGCCATTCCAGTTTGACTTCTCTGTATTATGCACCATGGTGGATGATGTCTTCAGCAACAGGGTTTTAATGGCTATCTCTGGTTGGCAACCAAGAGGAATGGAAAGAGCCTGTATTGTTTTGGGAACCTCTGTAATCTCCCTGACCAACAACTCATGAGGAAGTATCCCATACCTGGTACAGGGACTTTTGTTTAATAGCCTATGGCTATTAGGCTCAGCATTATTTAGCCATGTGGGCAATTACTTTTCTAACACTCTCCTTTTTCAGTTAACTCATTGTTTTGACTTGTAATTTTAAAGACTTATTGAGTGATTACAAATAATTCATTGATGAGAATAAGAATCATTTATTTGGAAACTGGTTGTACATTGTTGCTGCTGTTGTTGCAACAAAATATCCATCAGTACCATCTTACTTTCTTGGTTGCATTGTCAGTCACTTCCAAGGCCCCCATCGTGCATTTGTGGTTGGAAGTGCTAACAGTAATATCTGGGCTCTTCAAGAATGCTCACTTGGCCTATCATGGCAACTCTCGCATCCTCCAATAATATGTCTATAGCTGTTTACCAGGGGAATGACCAGAGAGGATAATGTCACGCCCAGATACTTGTGTGTTCTTATAAAAGAGAGAAACAGAGTCATTAGACCCTGTCAGGTGAATAAACAGAACTGGGATTTAGTGACCCTGTTTCTCTGATGAGCTAGCAAAAGTCTAAATATCCCAAAGAGCATGCCGAGTGACCAGGATGCAAACCTTCACTCAGTCACCAGCTTCTCTAACTCCTTTGTGATCATGAGCAAATCGATGGCTCCTTCTGACCTTCAGTTTCTTCTAGGTACCTAGAAAGAGGATTGTATCAAACAAAACTACCAGCCCAAAGGAGAGGGGTTAATACATCTTTATTTTCTCCTTATTTATGAACCCATTGGATTTATCCATGGCCAGGAACAGTTGCTAGGGTAGTCCTTGCCATGAAACAAGTGACAGTAACCACAATAAAACATTCTCTTTTACGGACAGGACAGAGTCGAGCGGGCACAGACAATGAAAGCATATTTGTGGGATGAGCCCTGCCAAGTTACTTTGATGTTTTGTTCTACAACAGCAAAGCCAGATGGAGATGATGAAATGACGAGCTGGGTGCAAAACTATGAGGCAGAAGTATTTTTTCACATTTCTTTTACCCACATGAATATTCAGCAAGTTCCAGAAGAGCAGAGCTCTGACTCAGGGCTCACAGATCAGACAGCCCTGCCCAGACCTCCAGAGTCCTTACACAACATTTGACTCAGAGTTAAAGACAGCAGCAAGTTGTGTGCGTCTGATTTGGGGGCCTCAGGTAACACTCTAGCTTATCAGCCCCTGATCAGAGGGAGAGGAGTCCAGAAACACATGGGAAGACCTGGCCCCTCTGACCTTCCCACTATGATGTTTGGGAACAAGTAGGCTCAGGGCACTTGAGGAGAGGCATGAAAGAGAGGTGACTATGCCTGAATTTGGTGGGAGACACATTTATCAAACCCATCCCACATGCCAGACATTGTGCTGGGAGCAGGGAGATCATTAGGAATATCACATAGATCAGAAGGAACATGGTCTCCAAAGCCAGACCTGTTGTAGAACACAGGCCTTTTGCAAATTAACATCGACACATTCAATCTGTGCATGACCTTCCTTCTATGTGTTACAAACTGCCAAGCAATAATGCAGCTATTGTTTGTTTTGACCCCAGACATTATGTAGAGTATAATCACAGTGGTTTTGTATTCAGCATTGCACCAGATTTGGAAACTCACTTGTCTAGCTTTAAAAATCATAGCCCAAGTTATATGTCATCATAGTAATAAAGATGATAAACAACAGAACCCTGAAATTCCGAACTTCTGGATTGGTATGAGAATTAAACAGAATAATTCCTAAAAATCACAAAATGTATGGCCAGTTACTTGCTTCATATTGGGCAGTACTCAAATCCATGTCCAAACAGAGGATAGTTGCTCCAACCAGATCAGCCAAGTCTTGAAGATAATTATGCAACCATCAATAAAATGATGGAATCCTTGGGTTGGAAGGGACTTTGAAAGGTCCCTTGATCACATCTGGGAGTTCAAGCACATCTGTCATTACTTCAAGTCCAGTGCTCTTGCTCTGTCTAAGAATGTTTAGGATGAATCAAGCTTTTCTTCTGCTTTTTACTAATGCCTAAAATCAGAATTACACTTTGTTAAAAAAGAAAAAAACAAAACAAAACAAACAAACAAAAGAAAAAACAATGTTGCATGTGTATGCCAGCAAAAGATATTTCCCTCCTAACCTTAGTCTAACTTCAAACAGAAAATGTCCTCACAGAAAGGCTGGCCAGATGCAGGTATATATCTCTGGGAGTTGTCCTGGTTTCTTTTTAAAGCAGGCAATGAATATACTTTTTGACACATGCACATAAGATTTGTAGCAAAAACACCTTTCTTTCATGTAACTGATTTCCCTTTAATCCCCAACTTTAATGTATATCATCCTTGATGCATACTCTCGCGTGGGCTTTGAACTAGTGAGCGCTAGCTCTGGATAATGAAAAAAGAATTGACAGTTTACTTTATAGCTGAGTTCCGGGTGCATGAGGTTGAGGGGTAATGGCAGTATAACTGTTCACCTTTCACCTGGGCACAAGCAGGTAAAATAGGGAAGTGCTTAGTAAGAGGCGACAGTAAGTTAAAACACAGAGGCTGCATGGTCTTCACACATTTGCATTCCTAAGTCTGTAAGGCAGAGGCAGTGTTTAAAATAAAAAACCATCACCAAGACAGAAAAACTGCTAGACTTCTATTGCAGCACACCGAGGTGCAAACCTTTTAATGAAAGATGTAATTCTTGGGCTGTCTACATCTTACTATATTCTCACGCAAAACACTTTAATGCCTGGCATAAATTACGTTAGACTTTCTTAGCATGTATTACATTTTTTAATCATGGTGTTTGGTTCTATTTTCCATTTGAGTCCAGGAGAGCAATTTCCAAATAAAGCCTGATGTGCTCTGTTTGTCCTCCCTCCCTGTTTCTGGTCTCCCTAACCCTACCTGCCTCTAAGTCCCCTTTCTGCTCTGCAGCCGGCCCCCACCCCATCTCCAGGGTAACTAGAACTGGTGTATCCTTAGTTGGAAGGTGCAATGTAGTGATTGGTCAGAAAAGAGAATAAGAACAGCTTTTCCCTGGACAGGATGTTGGAGTGAGAGGTCATCAAAAATGTTCCAAGCCACTGTGCAATAGGGCATCTACATCAAGATGGGAATGTGGGACAGAACCCCACCCTCCTCCTAACAAATATCGTACTCACAACGGGCCGTTCATACCCACCTGACTCTTGAGGACACAGCTGAATTGAGTTTTAATTGTTCACACAAGAGGCTCCGGGGTAGGGGATGGCTCAGAGAATAAAATAAAGCTCATGCTGTGTAAGTCTGAAAGAGTAGCTCAGGCCCTAGTCACCCACATAAAAGTAGGGCGGGTATGGTGAGTGAGCTGCTGTAATCCAGCACTTTGAAGGCAGAGAAAGGGGACCCCTGGGGCAAACTGGATGGCTAGACTAACAAGAATCAGTGAGCTCCAGGTTCAAGGAGAGGCCTCACCTCAGTAAATAAAGTGAACGATCGAGGAAGATGTCTAAGGCCAACTTTTGGCTTCTGCACACACATTTGCCTACACAGAGGTAAACGTGTGTGCGCTCTCTCTCTTTCTCTCTCTCTCTCTCTCTCTCCCTCTCTCTCTCTCTCTCTCTCTCTCTCTCTCTCTCACACACACACACACATACCATATGCACGTGCACAAAAGACTGTTCACATAGAAAGGACAAAACAAGGGTCCAGTGCAGGCGCATACAGGCGTGTGCTGCTACTCGGACTCCATGCTGCCGCTGTAGCCATCCTTACGAAGCACTGAGAAGACAGGACGTTTTTAGAACACGCTATACTGTTTTCTTTTCTTCCTCTAAGTCAAACTTCACCATTCATATGTGCCCATAACACTGTCCTTAAGCTTTATGTGTGTGTATAAAGCTCGGTGCCTTGCATCTACTAGGCACACGCTCTACTACTAAGCCACATCTCTAGGCCCCACATGCTGTTTTCATATCAAATGTCACAATGGAGTATGGTTGCTGCCCAATGTCTTCCTTGGCTATATACAACCACATCTGACTTATATACCTAAGCATCCAAGGGCATGGAAGAGTGGTGTTATGCTCAAAGTCAGTAGAGAAAATGAATAATGTATCCCATGGGAAAGATGTGAGATATATACCCTGCTATTTAAATAATTTATATTTCTGTTTCATTGTCTCCAAAGCATATATATAGAAGTAGGAAAGATACTCCTTGACGGTGACACAATTCTGTACTCTGTGTTCTAGATAATATGCAATGATAGTAAAATCCTGGATGAATTTATCCATTTTTAATTCAGGAGGTTGGCAACATGGCTGCATTTCAGGTTTTGCTGGGGGAAGGGAATGCATAATTTAACATATTTTTTCTGTAGGATTTCCCTTTTTCCCTGATGGAAAAAATATGCAGTTTTTACTTATTTATCTGTTACTGTGGGTGGGCTGTATTTTTTCAGCTGGCTCTTCCTATCTGGGTTTAGGGCCTAAATTGGGGCTTGGTCCAAGGTTAGCTGAAGCACTGGATGAGACACTGTTGGCTTGTGTTTCAGTGACTATTGATTCTGGGGCTGTGCCAGGTCTCCAGGGATTGGAAAGATTCCCTATCTGAGGCTACTTGGCTACAGAAACCCTTCCTCCAGCCCTTGCCAACTAAAACACAGTAGGAGCAAGTGTTGTGTGGCAACCGGGTATAAACACAACAGTTGGAATGCTTCAGAAAGAAGCCTGGATTTCCTGGGTAAGTGTATTCAATGTTAAAACAACAATAACAGTGTTAAAAACACATTTGGGGATTGTTAGAATGCCTTGCCCACTGGTTCTCAGTATTACTTAGAGGCTTATTAGACTCACTGGTGTCTCTGAGAACTATTTCCTCAGGGCCTGTGCCGGAGACTACAGACACACAAGCAAGATAAGATGAAAACCTGAATTAAAATAACACCTCAAATAGGGTATATACAATGTCAATTAAGTCCTTGGCTTAGCTTTAAAAGTATGAGATAATGAGAGAGGCATGGAAGGAGACTTGGATTTAACTTTTGACTATAAACTCTGAGCTTGAATAAAGCATTCCTCTAAGCCTGAGGACAAAAGATCCCATAATGTTTTCTACCCAAGGACTACCTGGTTGAGACAAGGGAATGATCAACCCCCACCCCTCAAAAATATGTCAAAATCTTAAGCCAATCATGGTGATTTATGCCTGTTACCTCAATGCTTGAGAGACAGATTCAGGTAAATTGCTAATGAGTGAAGACCCATCTATTGGTATGTGTGTGTGTGTGTGTGTGTGTGTGTGTGTGTGTGTGTGTGGTGGGTGTGTGGTATGTGTATGTGTGTTGTCTCTGTGTGTGTGTTGTGAATTTGTATATATGTATTGTTTATATATGCATGTGTGTGTCTGTTATATGTGGATATGTTTGTGCGTGCATCTATGTGTGTGTATCTGTATGTGTTGTTTTGTGTGTATGTTGTGTATTTGTCAAAATCTTAAGCCAGTCATGGTGTTTATGCCTGTCACCCCAAAGCTTAGCAGACAGATGCAGGTGGATTGCTAATGAGTGAGGGCCCTTCTATTGGGTGTGTGTGTGTGTGTGTGTGTGTGTGTGTGTGTGTGTGTGTGTGTGTGCCTTAGCCTTAGTTCTGAGGAATATTACCTTATTTGGAAGTCAGGTCTTTACAGACATAAGCAAGTTGAGATGACTTATCGGATGTACTCTTCCAGTAAGAGACAGATGAAGGTAGCCATCTACCTTCACACAAGGAGAAACCTCTGTAAAGAGGGGCACAGGTGTAATAAGTCAAGGCGTGTCCAGGATTAAGGAAACAAGGAAGATAAGGAACGAGCCTTCCCCTGCAGGCTCCACCTCACACTGACAGTCTTGAGAACAAGTCACCAACTTTGGTATTTTGTTAGAACAAACCCAGGAAATGAATACAGATTCTTTGTCTCATGTCTCCTATGCATAGGCACTTCCTGACTTCTCTGCAAGAAAGAAGGTGTGTTTTACATAGGAGATATACTGTTAGTGGACAAGACAATGAGAAGGAGCAAAGTAAAAAGGTAACTTCCTGTGACCATGGAGGAGGCTGGGACTCAGGTCAGTGGTTTAGCCTAGTCCTACAGGCTACAATACAATAAATACAATATTTCTATGAGCATGTATACAGCCATGGTTTCCCCCTCAATATCCTAGAGTCATGTTGACTGTTTTCTGATGCTCAGTGACTCTGCCCCCTCCCTGGGGCCCTTCTAGGATCACCTTCAGATTCTAGGAAGTCCAGGGATTGCATGAGATGCACATCTGAGCAGCTGTTTCATCTGAAAATGCCTTCTCAAATTCTGATTCTCTCCCTAGCAACCAACCTTTGATGCAAGAAGAGAAGAAAATGAGGAGATAGGGCCTAAAACTAGCAGAGAAAGGCCAGCTGTTCACACAGACACAGCGAGGTCAGGCCATGATGGCAGGCCAGGCCAGCACAGCTGCTGGGTCCAGTTGGTGGTACCACAGCTCAAATGAGGCTCCAAAGCAGGGCCATAAGCAACATTGTTTCTGTCATTGTTGCTGGGACTAGGGCAGGGAAAGGCAGCACTAAGAAGAGTGATAACTGCTTTACACCTCAGAGTCTCTCAACTGAGGCCTACAAGATTACTAAAACCTGTGTGGGACAATTATAGCCACTTATACAAATAAATCACAAACCCAGAAATAAATTAATTTACTCAAAGGCTTATATTTAGTAAGAAATATAACCAGGGGTCAAACTCAGGTTTGTTTATTTACTTGTCTCCAGCACTGGATTCTTGACCACTGTCCTCCAGCCCTCACTAAGGAGTTCATTTGGCCACACATAGAGCAGAACTCATATCTGACAGCATATTTTGCATGTCACCATTTGTTTAAGTGTCCACCCACCTAAAATCTTTTGACCAGGTCAAGGTACCTCTAGGTAGTGATGACTAGGTAGCGATAAACACTGGATGGCATTTTGAGTGATTTTTTTTAAAATCAGAAACAGAACAGAGACCCATGTTTTCTGTTGCCAAGCAACCTTAAAGGATTAGGTACTGTTCTTCCTCTTTCCTACCCTTTTTTCTAGTTGATATAGTGGAGAGTTTCCAGGTATGATTCAGATTTGTTAAATAAGATTTGCCTTTTATCATCTGGTCACCTATAAGAGTTAGAATGCTCTTAACTCTTATATCTATGTTTAACCCAGTCATTTCTGCTTGGTAAACACCAATGCTCTCAAATATTCTGCCTCCTAAAAATCAATGTAAATCTGATTCTACCAACATCTACCAGGATAATAAGATCTGAGAGGTTATCATGGTACCAGACATGCTATGAACAATAGCTATAAATGTGATCAGTAATTGATTCAACCAATCACAATGAGATTCCTGGGGAAAATGAGCTATTTAATTTCCTCATGTACTCCAGTATGTTCTAAAGCATCTTAAGTTTGGGGATTTTTGTGTTGTACTATATGCATTATTGGAGCCTCAAGAAAAAAAAAAAAAAACTCAATTTTGTTACTGCTCCCATTTCGGTCCCAATGCTCAATCATAGAAAGGCCCTCGGTTATTAACCCGGAGGTATCACCTGTGAACATACACCTAACACTTCCCTAGGCCTGGGAACACAAAGCCCTACAAACTAAGTGGCTTAAATCAACAGACATTTACTTCCTCTTGTTTCTGGAATCCAGAAGTCTAGAAAAATTCAAGGTGCTGGCAGGGTTGGCTTCTTCCGGGGGTCACTGAGAACAAATCTGCTTCATGCTTCTCCCTTTGCTTCTAGTGGCTGTCAGGTTGCCTTGGTTTGCCAATCTTCACTCTGACCTTGTGTTTACATGTCTTTTTCTTCATATCTCTGTCTTCACATGACTGTTTTCACAAAGACACTACTCATATTGGATTAAAGACTTAGCTTAGGCCTGCATAACCATGTTTTAGCTCTTTACATCTGTAGTGGCTTAAATTTGGAAATGCTACAGCCTCTATGTCTGGAGTGCCAGGAGCTGGGGAGGGGGACAGATGGCATAATTCAACTTCTAATGTCCAAGGAGACAAACATTAGTCTTCACTGTAACTATTAGATACAAAACATAGAAACTATAAGGTAGGTCATGCAGATTTTGATTATAAGAAATAATTTAGCTGGGTATGGCAGTGCATGCCCTTAATCCCAGAACTCAGGAGGCAGAGGCGGGCAGATCTCTGTGCATTCAAGGCCAGCTTGGTTTCCACGGTGAGTTCCAGGACAGCCAGGACTACACTGAGAAACCCTGTTTCAAAAGACCAAAAGGGGAAAATGGAAACAGGAGTAATTTACGAATAATATAGTCACACCAAAATGGAGTATGCATGATCATGTGCCACAGAATGATGTTTCTTTTCAGTCAGGCTCCAAAGAGTCCATTACCTCGTGACTGCACACCCATCTTAGTTTATATACATGTGCTTTACGATGCTTATACAATGATAACATCAATTAACTATGCATTTCCTTTTTTCCTTCTTTTTTATTAATAATATAATTTAAAAATTTTACATGTGGATCCCAGTTTCCTCTTCCTCCCTCCCTCCCTTCTCTCTCCCTCCCTCCCTCCCTTCCTCTTACCCTCTTTCCCCTGTAACATGCACCCTGGCCACCCTCCCCTCCCATCCCCCCACCCCCATTCCACTTGTAGGGCTATGCTATCCAGGTTGGGTCATATAAATCTGTCAAGTCATTTGAAGTAGGGACTAGGACTTCTCTCCTGTCTCTAGGTTAAGGGGGTATTCCTCCATGGGGGATGTGTCCACAAGGTCCCTTTGTACACCAGGAATAGATCCTGTTTCTACTGTTTGAGGTTCCCCAGACTGCTCAGTCCTTCTAGCTGAGACCCATATTCAGGGGGTCTGAGTCAGTCCCATGCTGGATTCCCAGCTATCAGTCTTGAGGGGGGCATTATCTCCTCCTTGTTAAGGTCAGCTGTCTTTGTGAGTTTCTGCACCTGGTCTTGTCTCCTCTCTTTGGATCTGGTTTCTAGTTCGACTCAGTGTTTGGTTATGGGTGTTTGCTTCTGTTTCCAACAGGTACTAGATGAGGGCTCCATGATGGTGGCTAATTTAGTTGATGATCTCACTATCAGGGAAGGGCATTTATTGGGAAATGTTATTCTGTAAATATGTTTCTCATACTTGTTAATTAGTAAAGCCCTGTTGGCCAATAGAAAACTAGATAGGCGGGGCTAGGAGACTAGGAGGAGGAAAGAGGAAGTAGGAGGGGTCAAGATGGAGACCGAGAAGGAAAGAAGACACCAGCTGCGGCTCCCGATATGATGACCACGTGGAAATACTTAGATAAGTAGAAATGGGTTAATACTTAAGGCAGAGCTAGCCCATAAACAATAATGGTAATTGACCAACAGGATTGTATCAAATACAGAGTCTCAGAGTGTTATTTGGGGCTCACGTGGCGGCTGGACCGTGGTGGCAGGACCGGCGGCAGCCGGCAGGGAAAAACCTGCCGTAACAGGCATTTATGGTAGCCTTTTCATGGTTGCTCGAATTATTAGTTGGAGTTGGTCTTGTAGTTCTCTAGACCTTTCTTTAGGTTCAGTTTTCTCTTCAAACCAATAATTGCTCCCTCTTTTATGCCCCCCCTCACCCTGACTCAATCTATCTAGTCACATGTGTTTTCCTCTCATCCCCTTCTCTTTCTCCTAGTTCTTTCTCCATTCACTGCCCCCCCATTTCCCATGTGCTCTGGGGGACTTGTCCCTTCCCCCTTTTGTGAGGGACCATATATGACTCTCTTAGAATACACCTTGTATCCCAGTTCATCTGGTGGTGTGAATTATAGGCTGGCGATCCTTTGCTCTAGGTCAAAAATCCATATATGAGCGAGTACATACCCTGTTCCTCTTTTTGTGACTGGGTTACCTCATTCAGGATGGTTTCTTCAAGTTAGTTTATATATATGAGCCTTTATGATGCTTATACAATGATAACATAAATTAACTATGCATGTCTTAGAACACATCTCTGTCGCCAAACCACACATTACTATGTAAGGTAGAGGAGTAGAACAGTGTCAATGTGCATATCAACCACCTTCAGAAATAGGTAAACTCACACCTCTATCAGTCTTGCTCTAATCTTGTACTCCTTTCTTCTTTATGAACAAAACAAACTAGTCCCCTGTTTCACGGAGCCAACATTTAAAGGGGGAGAATGAGAGATAAACACCAGTAAAAACTGAAAAGAAATATCTGACCAGGAAGGCCTATGTGGTGGATTGAAATATGATGTGATGGCAGACAGACATTGAATGGCTGTTTGCATGAAAATGTTGTGGAGGTCTTTTACTAAGTGGTAATATTTAAGCTGAGATCCAAGAGAAAGGAGGGAGTTGAGTACGTGAAGATGAGAAAGAAACACTCTGGAATAAGAGATGAGAACATCCAAAGGTCCCTGGGCAAGACAAATTTGGATGGTAAAATCTAAGTAGGATCTAAGTAAGAGAAGGTGAGAGTAAGTGACAGAAATGAGATTTCAGAACCAGAGGGACAGCATTAGGCTTTGTTCTTAGAGCTGAGAGGCAGTGATGGTTGTTCACCAGGAAGTCCAATGACCTCACATGAGGAAGGGCTGATGAGAGAGGATGTGATGGGGACTAAAAGCTGCGAGTGGAGACGGGCACGTCATGGCTGAGACATTCTCTGGATGATCTGCAGGGCGAAGGCAGGCACTGGATGTGGGAAAAACAGGCAGAGAAGACAGAATTGCTATATTGGGGCTGAACAGCCGGATGAGTTGTGTTTTAGTAAGGGGGAGAAATATTTACAGACAATCAAATTTAAGGAGGCATGGGAATCACAAGCTTGTTCTTGATGAGATACTTATAAAGTAAGGATTTTTAAGGAGATTTACATGTGTATGTATGTGAGCCTGCATAAGTTCATGTGCACCATGTGTATGGAGGAGCCCAGAGGGAAGCTAAAGGATGGTGTCAGATTCCTAGGAACTGCAGTCACAGAGATTGTGAGTCACCACATGGGTGCTGGAAACTGAACTTGCATCCTCCGTAGAAAAGTTTAGAATCTTAACTGCTGAGCCAGCCTTCCAGCAACCTCGAGTGAAGATTTTAATATCCACTTGCATTATAATCTTTGTTCTTTGTTAAAAACCAGTCCCATCCCTCACTGTAATAGCCAGCTTTGCATTAGCCAAGATCTTTTCTCTAGTTGGACAAATTTTGTGACCTCTTCCCCTTTGCTTCCTGTTTATTAAATACTCCATTCCTCACCATGTATTTTTGGCATTGGCTGTGTAAATGAGCCAAAAGGTCTATCCCAGGTGCCTCAGACGCTATCCTGCCATATTTTTAAAGCAGGGTCTTTCACTTGCCTTGGAATGCACCAGTTAGGCTGGGCTGACTGGCCAGTGAGACCAGGGATCCTCCTGTCTCTGTATCCTCAGAGACACACATCACCATGCCCCTGCTTCCTCTTGACTTTTCTTTTTTAAAACATGGGCTTGAACAGCAAGGACTTCACTGACTGAGCTATGTCCCTTGCCCCCAAGTAATTTATTCTTTATTTGTTTACTCACCAGTAAAATAGACGTAACCACACTCACCTTACAGAGTTCTACTAGAATTTAGAATATATGTAAACTGCCTGTCCCACTACTTGGCACATGGCAAGTAAAAGTAACATTACTTTTACTGTAGGTAAAAGTAATGTTCTTTGACTTCCCAACCTGAGAGGCTAAATTACAAAACCCACAAAGGACCCAACTTCAAGAACTGACTTAAGATCTTAGAAAGCCTCTGAAGAAATTTCCCTGGATTCATTGCTTACATCAATTTCAAAGTTTTAAAAGCTATTAAGAGGCGATGGATGATTTACTTCAGCTATGTAACATGAGGCCATGTAATTAAACATATATATCCTGAAATTAATTTTACATCTGCTTTTATAACACAATTCACTTATATAGAATAACACATGGCTTTTGATTGAACAGCAGACTGCCATTCAATCAAACAGCTCAAGATAGACCATAAAAATGAGAATATGCAGCCTCAGCATCTAATCTGGTTGTGGTATTTTATTATTCACTATCATACTCTTACCTGGGTGACATAAAAACGGATGAGAGAAATATTAAGAAAATGTAAACATTTAAGTAGATCACAATTCTACTTAAATGATATTGGGTCATCTAAATTTATGGTAAATATGACAAGGGAAATTTAAAGATTTGTCTTTCAAAGTATGATCATCGGGGCTGAGATAATTTTGGCTTAAAATTTTCAATTATGAAAATAAAAAACTTTTACAGGCTTTTGACTTTATTAGTTTTTATATTTCTTCTTTTATCTTCAAAATGAAAACTACTGAACTTTATGGCAGAAACATTTTCTGAATCTCAACTACAAATAACCCACATTCTTGCAAGTTGAGGGAGGTAGATAGGGGAAAGACTATCTACAGATCCAAAAGATAACCAGTTCCAAAACTCCACTCCAAATCAGAAAAGTTTCAGTGGGTAGCTTCAGATAGCTTAATTACTGCTAAGCCATGTAAGCAGTAATGCTCTCTACCCTATGAACAACTGCTTTAAATAATAGCTACAGTAGTTTACAACAATGACTTGGTGTCATTTAACTAACACTACTATTAAAGGACAGCCATGAGGCTATTTATTATGTAGTCCTTTTAATGATCTTTGCATCCCCACTAAGTGTGTCACTTTCCTTAACATTCCTGAAGCTAATTGTAATTGTCTATATGAATGCATGGAGGTAGAAGGACCAGGTAGAAAGGTATAGTGGACAGTGGTATGTGTGACCCAGATTCCCTCCTTTGAATCAGCGTGCCATTCTCAAAGCTGTTAAGAGTATCATTTATTGATTACCCAGAGCTGGAGATTCTCCTGTGAATTTGTCTTTGACCAAATGGAAGCTGCCTTGCCCAGGGTTGCATGACCCTGTCAGGGGAAGTCCACACCTAAGCCTGGACAATAAAAATATTTAGTAAGCACAACTCTGGCTTAGATGTTCCAACTCAGGGACATCCCTGAAAAGACATCCCAGCTCCAGGCCACACCAATAGGATCATAGGAGACTTCTGTTGTGATGACATCATGGCTCACTTCCTTTCCTCAGTGCCTGACAGGTGTAGCTTCCTGCTACATCTGCCTATGAGCCTTCTGCATGTCAGTCTGTCTGTCTCTTCACTCAGAACATGACCTAGAACTTCCTATATTCCTATATCTTCTGTCCCTGTATCCCCTCCCTAGTAAGCTATAGAGGGGAGAACACACAAAGGTGAAGATCCTGATAGCTCTCACAGGCAGATTACCTTTATTCTGATAGATGTTCATGGTGAGTCGGCTCAGAAAGGGTGTGTAAACCTAACCCTCCAAGTCTTGGGGTCAAGTGCGGAACTATTACCAGTGATCTCACTACCAGTGATCTCTATGGGGTTGGATACAGTGAACCTTGGCTTCTGCCCAAGCTCAAAGATGTGTGACTTTTACCTCCTGGGTGTCAGAGGACAAGGGGAGCAGTGAAAGGTCAGCCCCACGTCTGCTGTGGTCATAGCAGACCTGGAGTGTAGCAGTGGTGAAGCACAGGCCTCCAGTTTAGAACGGAGTGAAGACACCACAACGTGGGTGGCCTTCAGCATTCCCGTGCTCGTCATTTAGGTTGGGCCCAACCATTCATCACATACAAGCAAGCATAGTGTTGAAATAGGCCCTGTCGACTCTGGGATTAGGTGACTGAATAACTGAACCTTGGGTTTGCAAATATTACCATGAAGCTGGCAGGAGCTGATGCAGCTGGAAGAATGAGATGGCTTCAGAGGAAGCATCCTTATCTCCTTGTAACAACTCTATGAAAAGTAGAATGAAACAGTCCGCAGAGCAACAGTGTGGTCAATCAAGACTTTTGAATGTAACTGAATCCCCCACAGTGGCAGAGAATGTTTCTTTAACATCAGAGTGAGTTATTTTCCCCAATGCAACAATCATTCTTACAGGTTTTGATGACCCCTAGGAAGTTCTTTAGGCAAGATCAGCTAACTACCATCACACTAATACAAATGATTCATTGACTTAAGTGATGAAAGACACCAGGAGGGGGCAGGGAAAAGTCTTTAAATGTCATTAGGAAAAGTGGCTGCCATCCTTTTGCTATGGTTTGGTATGAAGCGTGCCCCCACAAAGGCTCATCATACTTGACAAGGTGGTACCCAGTCGGCAACGAAACTTTAAAAGGGTGTGGCCCAGCTGGAGGAAGAAGGTTGCTAGAGTGTGGCTTGGGGTGGCTGTATCTATTAATCAGGTCACTCTGTGACATGCTCTTCTTTGTAGGAAGACACACAGCACCTCCACACATCCCTACCCCGCCTCACTGTGAATCAAGAAGCAGTAGAGGCAAAGGCTGAGTACCAAAGTCTCTGGAGCCAGGAGCCATGGGCCCAAATAAGAGCTTCCTCCTGAAAGCTGTTTCTTTGCAACATTGCGTCACAATGATAAGAAAAGCAACCAGCCCATCTGATAAACCTGCACTCTACTTCCCTGACGTGGTTTCTTCTCAGCAGCATTCAAAAAATACTTAGGATATGAAACAATTCCATTCAACCGGTAAACTGATTTCATTTGATGCGGTAAACTCTGTGGAGAACTCGTTTGACTAGGCAAGATGCTATGCTCCTCAAAACCCAAACTATTATCTGACAAGCTAAACAGCCCATAAATCTCTTTGCTCTTGCCAAAATTTAAACAAAGTCATAAAACTCACTAGGTTTCCCTCTCTCCTTGGCCAGAGCCTATTGCCATATTTAATTGCAGTGACAATTTTCAGCCTAGATTTTTCTAATGAAATTATCTTCTTTCCCTGCCCTGCCTTTATCTTACTATCCTACATTAACTATATACAATCTCAGTAAGGTATTTAAGAGTTTATTTTCAAGCTAGGTGTGGTGATTTATGCCTGTAATCCAGTACTGAGGAAACTGAGACAGGATGAATGCTGTGAGGTGGAGGTCAGCTTGGGCTACAGAATGATTTTCAAGACAGCCTGGGCTATGCAATATGAAGCTGTCTCAAAAAGTCAAGAATTAGAAGAAATAACAACAACAACAACAACAACAACAACAAAAAGTGTATCCTTAGTAAACGCCAAAGAAGATTCTGGAAACTATTCTTATCTAGTTGGTCTAAATAATTTAAGTATGGAGGGGGCTGAGGGACAAGTGGTTTATAAGTTTGTAACTGATTAATAACTGAGCAGTAAGGAGAATTAAGAAGTTTAAGTTCAGTCCTTCTATGAAGATCACAAACTTGCTGAGGAGTGTGTGAAGAAAGAGTGTATAGTCTACCGCAGAGAAGACCTATGTGGAGTCTATTTCCAAAAATGAATAGACATGCTCCCAGAGCAGTTCTGTCAGATAAACTGCAAGTCCTATCTTCTTTGATTACTCCGCTTAAATACAATTTAGATATTAAAGGATTCACTTTACAAAACCTACAGCTAAGGCTTCTGTTGAGTCTTTGTAATGATTTGCTGCCACAGACATACTTTTGGTGTGAGCCTAGCATTTTAACCTGCCATGACAAAAGTTCACATGAACTTAGACCATACGCAGGTATTAAAAGCTCTCCTTCTGTTAGCTGGTATTCCTCGCGCCTTCAGTGTATTCATATAAGATGAAATATGAAATGGATCTTTAGAAGAACTGATATTATTTGAGAAGATTCCATTTATAAATACCTGTATCAATTTTAAAATCTAGCCCCACATTCTTTATACATTAGAATCTAAGACAACGAGGCATACAGTGTGGAGTTTGATGTAAAAATCAAAATTATAAGTCCCAGTGACTTGGTTTCTTTTTAATCATGGTAGTTCCATTGTGAGTTAGCTAAGTCTTCGGAGTAGCTGCCCCACATGCTGTGACATAGGGATCCAGGCTCTTCATGTCTTTTAGTTTCGACATTTCAATACATGCTCTTTGCATCACCGCAGGAAAATCAAGGTTCAGTGTTGTTCACTGACTCCTCACCTCCACTTGCACACACTCATCTCAACAACTTCAGGGCCCCTGGATATTCAGTGAGCAGCAGATGCCTCTGCCTCGGGGAATGTTTGGTATGCTAAATGGGTGTGCAAATTGCAAATGTCATGTACCTCATTTGGTATAAATATAGGTAGAAGCAATGACACTAATTTGCAGTTTTTTTTACTAATGGCACATCCTTACTTACACATCTAAAAGCAAAACATAGCTTTGCTTACTAAAATAACCATCTCTCCCAAATTATTTAGATGACTTACATGAAACATGAAATCAAGACTTTCTTTTTTTTTTTTTTGGTTAAGACATTGCTTTATTATTTAGATGAGAAGGGGTCAGTGACATATTCCATACAGGCAGGAAATGGGGTTTCACCTGAATGAGATTGCTTACGGTGCCAGGCACCAGAATTCTTTCAGTCTTCTGAGGAATTTGCAAATCTCTGCCCTCCAAAAGGAAACTAGGAATGAGAGGCATTGTTCACAAAGACAATGGAATGGGAATGCTTTTCTCAAAAATGAATAAGACTATTAAATGAACCTCCTCTTTGTGTTGGGAAAAAGGATGCCAATAGGCTGGCCAAGAGCCAGGGGGCAAGGATCCTGAGCAAAGAGCTATTGGGGGCACCGACCACGTGGATTAAGAAGAGGAGAGGGAAAGAAAGGCAGGCTGGAATCTGCAGCTTTGCCCAGCACTTCAGTTTTTGCAGAAGCTTCTGATGATCTTTAGGGAAGACCTTTGTTTATCTTTAGGTCAATTTCTAGGAGGAAAGCAACATATCCCGTTCATTAGATAGATGTGAGAATAAAAAAAAAAGTAAGGAGATTCCAATAGAATACTACCTTTGGGTAGATACAGGTGGGGGTCTCAAATTGTTGACTATGACTGTAATCTTTGTTGCTGCTGAGAATTGGGGTATTGGAAGTTGAAGTTGGGGAGGACCCTGGCCAGATTTTCCTCTAAAGCCAATGCCGAGTCATTGTGGGGTTTGTTTCATAACAAAGGAATCTATTTTCATCTTAGAGATAACTGGAGAGCTATTGCAGTAATGCAGTCTAGAGATTCTGGTTTTAGGGACTTGGGTGGTGGTGGTCTTAGAGATCAAATACTTGGCAATAGAGTCCAAGTAAGTTGAGCCATTGCTGGTGGGAGTAGGAGTAATAAGTGAATTGGGAGAACTTCCAAGTTTCATGCTTGGGAAACTGGATAATGATAAGCCCATATTCACTGGGAAAAAAATAGCAGCCCCAGCTATAGATAAATAATAGGACATTTCTATGAATGGTGACTCTGAGCCATCTGTGGCCTAGAACAGATACTCAATAATTATGCTTTTATTGTGTGACTTTTCAATTCTTAAAAGAGAATTGACTATTTGCTAATATCTTGGATTCATCTACATTGTGTTGGGATATTCTGGATAATATTATGAATCTGTCAGAAATTAAAATAACAAAGGATCAATCTCTACTTAAAGTTGTCTTCTTTTGAGACTTGGAGGCAATCTTTATCATTCGGGTCCCACTGTTGTATCCTGTGAAATAAGCTAGATATCCTGGTTTTGACTACTTGGACCACAGCTAAGGGTTTTTTATTTGTTTGTTTGTTTGTTCTATACACTGGATTCTGTACCTGCACATCATTCATAACTTACATTAGCATCTACAGCACCCACAGAACAGAGCTCGTCCCGCAGTTAGCCTCTCACTTGCCACAGGCAAAATTCTGTAATGCTGATGCCAGTATGGCTGCCTTCTCAAAGCAGTGGTGGAGTGTAGGAATGAAATGAAGTCCTGAGTGAATATGCTGTTGGCTGAGCACAGCCATGTCAAGGACCTCAATGCCTTAGACCCATAGGAGTGGCAACACTTTTCCCAGCTGAGGTTTGGAGGGATGGTAAGGCCTTCTGGTCCAGGTGAGATGTTAATGGTGTGTGTTGAAAATGTCCATAGTAGCTTTCTTCTTTGGGTGTTCCAGCTGGAGAGTGTTCCCCCACGGACACTGTTCCTAGCAAGATTAGCCAAGCCTGCCCTTCTTGATCAACTCTGCCTTCCTATTTAGTTGTATATAGTAAACACACTGAGCTTCTGGGGTGCTGTGGCATCTCCATCAGAGAGCTCAGACCCCCTGATCCCAGCTTTTCTATGTCCGTGTGTCTGTTATTTCTTCATTCCCTTGATGCCCCGCTTAGGTCAATCCCCAGTGCTGCAAGAATATGGCAGTGAAGACACTGCCCTGGGATACATAGGCAATCAGTTTCTGTGGTTAGAAATTATTCCTACCAAAGTAGCGTCCATCGGTTATATTAGAACTATCAAATATGTTCTTAATCTCCTCTCCCAAGTGATGGGAGATGTTATTCTGTATATATGTTTCTCATACTGGTTAATAAAGCACTGTGGCCAATGAGATAGCAAGATAGGCGGGGCTAGGAGACTAGAAGGAGGAAAGAGGAAGTAGTAGGGTGGAGTCGAGATGTAGCCCGGGAAGAAGCAGGAAGCCTGCCGCGCGGCTCCCCGATAAGACCACGTGGAAATACTTAGATAAGTAGAAATGGGTTAATAATTAAGGCAGAGCTAGCCCATCAAATACAGAGTCTCTGAGTGTTATTTGGGGCACACGTGGTTGTGGGACCATGGCGGCAGAACCAATGGCAGCCGGCGGGGAAACCTGCTGTAACACCCAAGCTTCAATGAGACATTGTGTCAGACAGAGTCCTCTAAAGGAAAAGAACCAACAGAATACGCACACACATAACACAAAAGACGATTTATTGGGTTGGCTTACATAATGGAGGCTGCATAACTCAAGTGAGTGACTGCATTTTGGAGAAATGCTTGCTTGAGCCAGGAAACCGTGTACCTCAGCAGTCCCGGCCCAGCACTGCAGGCCTGGAGGTTTCATGAGCTTCATTAGCAGTGAGTTCCTGTTGTGAGGTCAAAGAAGCGGGAACTGGTGTAGCCAAATGATAACGGGAGCAGCACTGGTAGACATAATCACTCAGAAAGGAAGTTTGCAGGTGTGCACATGCTGCCTTCCCCCACAGCCCCATTTCATTCAGGCTGCCAGTCTACTCAGAACTGGTCTCCTTCCCTTCCTTCAACCGAGTCACTGTCAGGGATGCCTGTCCTCTCTGACCCACAGACAGACACATGGGTACATTTACTAGTCTGGGAAAGACATTTCTTCTTCCAGTCAAGTTGACAGCCAAGAGCCGAGCCGTCACAGATGCCAAATTCCATTTGATACATCAAAAGCATTCAGTCAATATTTGCAGGGAAACTCTTGGTTTATAAGTACATTAAGTGGAGACCATTTTTAGAAAGGAATCTTTTGGGATCTGGAGGTGTACTTCGGTGGTAGGACGCTTGCCTAGCACGTGTGAGGAACCTCAATTGAATTCTCAGCCCTACAACACAGTTGTTAATGCTCCCTATACCATAATCTCACAGGCTTGTGACATTTTCACAGCTTCCACGCTGATGGTATAATGTACCTTCTCCGGTGAAAAATGCAAATATAAGGTTTAGTGCCATTTATTTTTTACTCACTGTCTGGAAATATCTAACTTCATCATATATCTATAACCAAGAATTCAATACACATGTGTTGAGGCAAATAGTTCAACCTTGTTTGCGACACAACTTCCCACAAGTCATGTGCTAATGGGGCTTCTTACAGATGAGGAAAACATAGCACGAAGGAGAAAAAAAACCCACACATTTAATTAGAAACATTCAAATTTATTTTTAATTTAATCCAGCCATCCAGCAGCCATGATTAGATTTGCATCATGATGTATCTTCAATACTATCTATTTTCATAAATGTAAACTTTCTCGAATATTGTTCTGATGGAGCCTGACATTTTAAAATATGTCCTATTGTCCTTTTCTGTGCAGTAGACCAAGCATGGAGTGTTCACTCCTATATCATTGTCACCGTACTATCAGACCAGATGGCTACTTCATCATAGAATCAAGAATTAGGAATAATTTATGCTCTCCCCTGCTCTAGAATGTGAAAATAGGAAGCATTTGCTGCATGCAAACCAGAAAGAACAGCCTACAGCAGCAGACACAGACGCCTGTGCAAAGGGCGTTTGCTTTGTGGCTTTTTTTTTTTTTTTTTTGTCTGCAGAAACCAAGGTGCATTCATTGCATGGAGCACGGAACTCTGAGCCCACAGAGACATCCTGGAAACACACAAGTGGATGCTCCACCGGCAACCACGGAGCCTGGAGCATCTCTCCATCAAGGAAAGCAAGCCGAAGAGAAGCAGTTCTAAAATGGGAAAGATCATATCTAATCTCCCATTGTTTCACATTCAAGGATCTCTCCCTCCGTGGGGGGGGGGGAACGTTGGCTTAATGTTCAGAGCAGTTGTTTTCGTGTCTGTGAACATTAACTGTTAGAAACGGAAGAGCTATTTATCCTCGGCTTGCAGAAGAGAACAGTGGAATTTTCTCTTTATTGGTCTATAAATAAGCAGCATCTGAACACACCCTATATTGGGAGAAGAGCCACGGCAACTCATTACACACACCAACTGGCTCGTCGGGATCCCTTTATTTCATATTGCTGTAAGCGTACAGATGGAGGCATAGACGAAGGCGTGCCTCTCAAACTCTCGCAAGTGTCAAGCAGCCAGTGTCCTCTAAAGGAAAGGAAAATGTGTAGAAAAGCATGAACATCTCCTGTTGAGAGAAGCTAGGAGAAGTGTCATTTGACACAACCTTTGAAGCGACAAGTCCAGTGGCGGCCGGTTTATATGTCATAAAATCATTTATGATCAACAAACTCCTGTGGGGCATTTGGGCTTCATCTGCATAATAACAAACCAACTGGTTAAGACTGAGAAACACAAACAAGGACCCGTTCCAAAATTTCAAGTCTGCAGGCCAACGATCTGTTTGCATCAATTTTTATTTATCAGTTATTTGTGGTTGTGAACACACAGAAAAGCCATTGAAAACAAGTTAATGATATGGCCAATATAATCCGCTCTTGGCATTTAAACCTGTTTAACTTGCTTGCAACTATTGGCTCCTTCAGGTTAGCTATCCCACAAAACAGACAGTCATAGCAGGCAATTTTGGTGTGTAGTAAAATTCAAAGGGTGCCAATGTGAACAGGAGAAGAGACAGAAAACTTAGCAAATTGGAAACAAGAGTCTTCTGGCTCCCACTCGGGGGAAGGAGTTCTCTGCTTGTTCTCTGTACGTGATGTGAGTCTCACACTCATATTAATGATGATACCTCTTCCATCAATATCTTGGACTATTACCAGTGTCTGAGAGAAATTTTATTGGCTGCTGCAGTTCATTGAGAATTAATTGGTATGACACACTTACTCTACATGAACTTGGAAAAAAAAAAGTCTATCAAGTGAGGGATTTAATTCATTTTATGTTAATTATAAATTATGCCAGGAAACACTGTTATGGATGGACTTGTTTCCAGCTCTCAGATTGCATGTGTGAGCAGTTTGTACACTCTGGGTACTCTGACTTTGACCGATCAGTTTACAACCTTAGGAGAGGCATTCATCTGGCCCTCCTAGTCCTGTTAGCAACATGCCGTTTTCTTAAGCAAATTAAGCCAGGAGGAGGCAGCAAAATGGCCCACTTATCTTTATTTGTAATTTAACCAACATTATGAGAGACAACCTCCACATTGGGCTATTTAAAATTGTATGTATTTAAATAATCCCCTAAGTGTTTTGAGAAATTGAAAGGGAAGAGGGTTGGGGTGGGGCTCCTGCCAAGTCAAATGGAAAATCGAAGATTATTTTAGAAGGAGCTTGTGAAGACTTGCTTGTGAAGGCAGCTTCCTGAAGGCTGTTATTTTCATTTCCTGTGCTACCCTGCCAATGAGTAGATTCTTCTCGATGCCCCTCTCAGCCTGCTAGGCTCATACTGTTATTAAAGGAAGCCCATCAGAACTGGGTAGTTGTTATTCAGGAGCATAGCTCACATCGTGGGGGATGGCATTTCTTCCCACTCGTGCTGGTCCAGTGGTTCTAATAGCAACCTGGAGCTCAATTTCCCCCTTAAGAACATTGCATTTCATGTGGAATGTCAATTATTAAAATGCAGTGTCCCGTGTCTTACTTCTCACTAGATGAATTCATTTGCGAAACTTGCTAATTTATGCAAATGATCCTTAACCTGTAACTGCCTGGAATCTATTTCACTGTTTCTAGGTTTGAGTAGCTTTTGAGCCTAGATGGGGAAGGAAATCCATTACTTCAGAATCTGTTAGTTTGCAATCATTATATTGGCTATTGAGCTGTTACAAAAAAGAAATAGTAGCACCATTACAAAGAGTTAAAATGTGGTTTTAAGTGGAACCCAGATGATAGCTAAAGCCCAAAAGAAAAAAAAAAAAAGATTAGATTAAAGATAGAATCGAATGGAAGGATCTGCTGTCTGTGCCAGCTGACCCCTCTGAACAATGTTAGACTCTGATGCCCTCCTCTCTTGAAACTAACTGGTTAATAGTTCAAACGCGGTCCATAAGCTGCTAGCGGAACAGATTCATGGAGTGGGCAGATAAATTTCTGTATCTTAGTGAATACAATACACAAAGGGACCCATGTTATGTGAAAGAGGGTGCAACTTTTTAGGGAGTGTGTGAAGAAAAGGCCTGTAGGAAAGCTGAGGCAGGAGCAATCCGAGCTTAAGAACAGCCTGGGCTACTTAGCAAGATCCTGTCTCAGAGAAGCAGTGTGGTGGTAGATTACTGTGTTTTTACACATTTGCACATGTGTACATGTGCCTGTAGAAATATGAGGGACACGGAATGGGGGTGCTGCCTGGTATGTCTGCACTTGTGTGTGAATTCATGCACACCTCTTATACACAGTTTTGGGGCTCCTCTCCAAACTGATTGGGCTTTGTTTTGTGCATTTGCACTTCACTGACAATTGTATTTTAATCAGCACTTTGAAGAACATGTTCTGCAATTTTTGCCCCCACCAGCCTCCACTTAACCGTTACACATACTCTTCTTAATGAACAGTTGAAACATCTTTCTGCAAATCTTGGAGCTGCTTTCCTTCCCTTTTCGGATGTCAGGAGAAGGATTCTGGGTCTAAAATCACAGGACACAGACCCATCACTCTTAATAGTCTTTATCCCAAGGAGTTTATGAAGGCCAGTTGTAGATTAAGTTAGCTGGAGAGAGCTATCTAGGGAGAAAACCGGTGTGTGTGGTGTGTGTGTTCGTGTGTGTGCCTGTGTGTGGGTGTGTGCGTGTAGTGTGTGCCTGTGTGTGTATATGTGTGTGCCTGTGTACACGTGTGTATACCAGTGTGTGCGTGTGAGAAGGGAAGGGTGGGCTCACCCTGGACCATCAATGCCAACCAGCCAGCACCTCTGCTAATTTCTGCATCACTAACAAAACTTGACTCTCCTTGATCACCCTTCACTCACTGAGCACAACCTCTGATTTATCTGGGTTTACATTACACATACGTGGTTACCACTATACTCATCCAGTTGCTGGAATTTTCCTCTTTCAAGTGCACTGGTAGCTGCAAAGTGGGAAGGGGTGTTTGGGAATATTAGAACGAATTCTTTCAACTCTATAGTGAAGTTTAATTAGAGGGAGAAAAGAGAAGCTGCCTTCAGTAAAATGTGCAATTTACCACTTCAAGGACCCTTCCAAATACCAAATTTTAACAGAGCCCCTACTTATCCCCCACTTGCTCTGTTTCCTTCAGAACCTTGTCTCTTTAAATCTACTGAGGAAGATATTCCTTCTGGCCCACAGGATGCCAAAATGACTCCATGATTTATTTATGCAGCGCTTGGCAGCCCATAGTCCAGATTGTGGCTGAAGCTGAATTTTATGAGCCTTCCCCCAGTGAGTATATTTTAAAATTATATTAAAAATATATTTTTTTGCAAACCTCAGTCGTGTTTGGTCTCGCCTCGGGCTCTGACAACAGCAGTGAGAGGACTTGGGAATTAATATCACTAAGGGTCTATCTGGTGAAATTTTTACTGTGAGGGCTTACATTGGCTCTTAAGCTCTCAGTAGAAGGAAAACAATACTATTCTGACTGAAATGCTTTGGTGGTGAATGAGACTTTTTTCTATTTGTAAAAATGTACCAGGTCATTCAACAATTATTCCTGGTACCTCTTACAATATCCTGGGAATAATCTTTAGCATGGGGAACTGTGATTAAAAAAATAAAAAAAACAAAAACAACAAAACACCATCTTGTCTCTCCTGAAACAGACATCTCTGAGGAAGAGAGGGATGGGTGATAAGCAGGTAAACAAATACTGAATAATGTAGGTAGACAAAATGGTTCCAAATCACACATAAACACATACAGAGAGAGAGAGAGAGAGAGAGAGAGAGAGAGAGAGAGAGAGAGAGAGAGAGAGAGAGAGAGAGAGAAGCCCAGAGATGGGTGCTAGGATCTGCCTTAGGAGATGATTGCCTTTAATGGTCAGCCTCTCTAAAATAAGGTTAGAATACTAGCAAATCTGGGGAAACAGTTTCCTAGACAGTTTTAGTTTGGCAAAATCCAGGAAAAGAGGAGTACATATTGTAAAATTCACGTGAGAAGGATTTAGAACAAAACTCAGGAGCTGAAGGTACTAAGATTCACACAGTGTGGTTCTGGGAACATCTCTGCACGTCAGCATTGTCCGTATAAGCTCCTCAGAACCAGTGGTTTATTGTCCAAAGAGGATCAAGCTTCTATCATTCAGAAATAAGGGTGCCGGGGGAAGGAGGGTTGTATCTATGAATGACAAAATTGACCCAGCAGGCACGAGTGCCTGCCACCCTGGTTGGTCCTGATTGATGGTGATAGTTAGCATTTGTAGTTCATGATCTCTTCTTGTTTGTTTTAGGTTTTGTAGTATAGTTCACACATTTACATCATCTGTTTCATATAAAAGTACTGCAATCCTCATAACTGATGAACTATCATTAAAAAGTGGTGAGTTGAGTCTCTTTACCAGCTAGCCATTTCCTTAAAAAATGCAGATACTTCAGCATTTTAAAGGAAGTCATTTTTGAGATTAAAATTATATTACTTCTCTTGCTAGTTGAAATTTTCTGGTAGCCCATTACTTTTTTTTTTTCTTTTCTTTTCTTTTTTTTTTTTTTTGCCAGGTTTTGGCTGTTTTTATGTCCAGTCTTAAAACTAAAGTCATGCCTTCAAAGTATTAAAAAGAAGAAAAAAATAGTTAAAAATACATGATTGGGCATCGGGAGGAGCTAGAAGAGATGGCTCAACTGTTACAAGTCTTTGCTTTTCCAGAGGGTCTGAGTCAGATTCCCCAACATCCACATCGGGGAAGCTTATAGCTGCCTATAACTCCAGATCCCAGGATATCCTGCATCTCTCCTCTGCAGGCTCCTGCACACCTGTGTGCATACACACAGAGATATGCACACATACACATATAATTAAAGTAAAATGAATACTTAAAAAAAAAAAAACTATTTGGGTAGAGAAAGCACTCACACTGATCTACCTAGCACACTGCTTAAAGATGCAGTTTGCTGAGCAATCAAGTAGGGGATGGACTCGAGTTCAAAGACACTGTCTGGCTCTTATTGCCAGCACGGAGAACTAAATCTGACAGTATTCACCACTGACCAGTGAAGGTCAACAGGAGCCTAGAACTGAGTCTAGATCGGAGCTGGGGGCCTTTTTGTTGCTGCAAAGGTCATAACCATGGGCAAATGCTACCAACCATTAGAACTCTGTGGAAGCTCTGTTGACCAAGGAACAAAACCCTCATCATTCAACTTAGACTCACTTAAATAATTTTAATAGCCCTTTTAATAAACAAAGACTTATTTTCAAAGCATAAAATTTCAGGAAAAAATTTTATGCATAGAGGAAGAGATGTGATTATTACCATGCTATGTTAATTCGAGTGTCAAAAACATTTTACTTAATTTATTGGTTACGGGAAATATACAAGGATATTACATAAAACATGAAACAGATACTTCCTTGCTTATTGAGTATCCAATTAATCATAATTCAAAGAAAACCATAAACACTGAAATTAATGTGATTTATTATGAGTGAACTTTTGAGTAGTCATCTCTTTTTTTGAGATTTTATTTTTTATATGTATGTTTGTTTGCTTATGTCTATGTACTACATGTATGCAGTACCCACAGAGGCCAGAAGAGGGCGCTTGATCCCATAAGACTGGAGTTAGAGATGGTGTAAGCAGCCCTGTGGGTGCCAGACATTGGACCTGGGTCCTCTGGAAGAGCAGCCAGTACTCTCAATTACTGAATCATCTCTCCAGTCACCAATGAGTAATCATCTTTTTTTAAAGACAGGATTATTGGGCAAAAGATGAGGCTTAATGACAGAGCATTTGCTAAACACACACGTAAGACCTTAGATTCAAGCCCCAGTATAAAAACAAATTGCCACCAAAAAAATTTTTATAATTTCTCTACAACAAACTGAAGGATCAAGTCTTTTAATTGAGATTGCTTTCGGGGGGGCGGGTAAAAAGTATGTGTATGTTCCAGAGAAGGCCCTTAAGTGTAAAGTTAAATGAGAATTATAGTAATTTTGTCGTCTCAAAGCATTCTGAAGGGAAGGTTGAACTTCACTGGCATCCATTGGGACAGGTCCACAACTAAGTTTTTTGCTGATCCGTTGGCAGAACTTGACTATAAACACATCATGGAGAATGCAGGAGACCTTTCTTGCTCTTCTCTAGGTAGAGGCATAGTGCTTTTAATACAATGACAGATTCTGGGTGGGTAACACTCTGAGACAGAGGGCAGCTTTGTCCACCTCCCACAAGCCAGTTTTTGTCTGAGCCTCCTGGGACACTTTTTCCCCCTCTCCTCTTTAAAAATATGTTTATTTTTATTCTTTGAGTTACATACATGGGGATAATGATTTGGGGAGTCTTTCTATCCCCTATTACCCTGTCTCATGCCCCCTTCCACTGAAACTTTCCCCAGTAAGCTCTCTTTCTACTCTCTTGTCTTTTGTGTAGGTGACAGACTGAGTCTACACAGGGTTTCCTGCATGAGTGTGGTTAGAGTGTAGGACTTTATAGCTATTCTTACCTAGACTTTAACCTTTCCTCAAAGGAAAGGTTTCCCCTTCTCTCTGGAACTACTCTTATCCCTTCTACATTGTGGTGGTTTGAAAGAACATGCCATGGTCACGATGTCTCTTCACAGCAATGAAAACCCTAAGGTATACATGTTTCTTTGGTCATTATAGAGAATTCTAAGTTAAATTTCTGCTGACAGAGTTCGAAACAGGTCATCCCGTAGAATGAATGGGAACATCTACTGTGGGAACCAACTAAATCTAGATTTGAATCCCGAACTTACAGCATTTTGCATGAAGTTGGGCAGTTATTATACTATTTGAGCCTCAATTTTCTTATTTGAGAGTAGGAGTAATAATGTCTCTAGAACAAGGTAAGTATTAGATGAAGAAACAGCACCTAGCATCCAGTAAGTGCTTGGAAGTACAAGCTCCCTTACTCCTTAACACTTAACAACCCTGCCCTGTAAATCCATTTCCATCTAATACATCACTTCAAGTCACAAATATGCAAGTTGGTTTTATGAGCCAGTTTCATTTGACTGCATATTTTATCTAAAATTTCTGAGCACGTTGCCAGTATGATGAAGCCACCCTCAAGTGCTACTTTGAATTTCTCTTTTCTTCTTATGTATTTATTTTACTTCAAAATAGGTTCTTACTATGAAGCACAGGCTGACCTCAAATTCCTAATCCTTTCTCCTCAGTGTGCCCAGGGCTGCCAGCTGTGATGTTGAAATATTTCTGTATGAATGGAAAGGCTCAAAGTAGTGTTGACCTCCCTTGACTGGGCTGAAGTCAAACCCACTCACCTTATCGTACAAAGCATGACGTAATGGAGGATGGAGCCTCCAAATACTATCTCCCAAAGTGAGGTTCAAATCCACTTGGTAGTTCAGACTTCATTAAGATCTTTGACGTGCTAATGCTACAATTCAAAAAGTGAACACTTGACGGCTAATGCCTGCTGAGTTCTGGTGCTAATACTACTAAAAATAATCAAATTTCTTTAATCCATTCATTATTTTCCCATCTGGGGTAGTCTTGTCACATTCACAGAGAGAAGGGTTTCCTTCCATTCAGTTAATAAGGCAGGGTCTGGGAAGCAGGACTTGGAGATCCCTGGCAGAGCCTCCTTCTCCAACAGCTATCCAGACAGGATCCGTGTTGCTCCTTCAAGAGTCATACAGCGGAATAGGGGGAAGTTATAGGTAATCCCTTCTTCCAAACTAGCTTGAAATAAAAATTAAATGGGCCTTGAGCGTTTGTGAATCCCAGCGTTTCATTGGGCCCATGGAACACTAAGTGGAGCTCAGAAACAGGGTGTTAATTCAGGCCTAATCATTTAATTCCTCTCTGTTATGTGCTGTATTTATTGCCCTCCAGGATCTGTTTTCTATGGCCTGATAAAGAGAGTGATTCTCTGAAGCTCAGTCAGGGACTGTTTTATTTATATCGTTAGTTAGTCCAATAAAAGCATGGGTTTCAGATTCCTGCTGTTATTTTCGGTTTTGCAGCCCTGTCATTAACTCTGAAAATGCTGATAGCATTCTCATCTCCTGGGCTGGAGTTGCTTTGTGCTTGAGTGGGAGCTTGTGAGAAGTGGGGAAGGTCAGGACTAAAGAGGCAGCAGGAAGTCAAGTTTAAGGAAGCCAGATGCCACAAGGGAGGCAAGTCGGGTTTCAGCAGCTGACAGAAGCTCTCTGCTACTATGTGTGTTCAAGTTGGGAAAACTTGACAGTTGTTTTGAAAAGGTAACCTGGTCCCTTTAAGCTGTGAGGCCAGCTGTGACCAGGAGCAGTTTCCAAACTCACTGACATCACACTTCACATCAAATGTCTACAGTGCAAGATGAAGGGACACACCTGTGAAGCTGTGTAGGTCTATGGGGCAAAGGAGAAGTGATGAAACCCAACAGCATCCATGCCAAGCCTACTTTTAGTGTTTAAGTTTTAACTGCATAGTTTTGGTATCTTCCCTAAGTCACTAAAGTGTTAGAGAGAGAGAGATCCTGAGTTAGAAAGCAATGATGGGAAACAAATTTATAGAGGTCACTTGAATTAACGTGATGGTAATCAGAAGATAACGTAGGTATGTTAATGTAACTCACTGTATAATTGCTAGTGCTTCCAGTGGACTTAATGTGTAGCTATCCATATAATAACAGATATTATTTCATAGCAGATATGCAATTAGCTCATCTCATTAGTGTGTAGTACATAAATGAAGCAAATCATTATTGTTGTTTTAACACAAAGAGGTGAGAATACTTTAAGGCTGACAGACTTATTTCAGGCTGGCTCAAGCTCGCATTAAGCATAAAAATGTGAAAAATATAAAGACAATGGTTTCTATGCTTTTGCTAGCATTTAGATGTTTGGAGTGATTAACACTGCAGAGTTATATTTGGTAATAAGGCTAAAATTGCATCGGCAAAATTTCTTGGAAGTATATACATCAATAACTCTAAGCCCCTCCTTGACTCAAAACTAAGAAATGCATTCCTTTTGCCAACAAAGATTTTTTTTGACTGCTTCCTATGGAGGAAAACAACCCACTTAGCCCAAGCCCAAAAACCCTGCAAAGAACCCAGTGAGTGTAGAAACTTGATCTGCTGTAATATGGCAGGAAAAGGTGGCTAAAATGTTCACAGTCCCAAAAGCTACCTGCTCTAAGTGAAATGAATGACCTCTCCAGTAGTCCTAAATGCAGAGAGATGTGCTTTTGTGTTATAGAAAAAGTAGGGACATTTGTGTGGGAAGATCTACTACACAGAAACAATGTGGAGTACAGTAGAATTTATGAACCCCCTTAGACTGTTACCATTGGTCTTCAAAACAGTCATAGGACAGTCACTTCCATCCCACCAGTGTTACAAGTCAATATCAAAAAGCCATGGACTTGGTCTCTAGGAAATGGCAGAGTCAGGCCTTCTCATCTCTAGCCCAGTGCAAGTCTATGAAGTCATAATAGGGAGAAGTTATGTAAATAAATGGCAGAAGGCTTCGTCGTTCAGGTCCCTGGTCACTCAGCGTGTGTGTGTGTGTGTGTGTGTGTGTGTGTGTGTGTGTGTGTGTGGTTGTCCAGTGTCAAATTAGATTAATTTTTAATTAATGGGTTATTTTTTAAAATTGAAAGAAAGTTGCGAATATGTTGGAGAGCTGTAAATAACAGTGATGGTATTAGAGGTCAGTGGACTGGTAGTAGAAGAGGACAGCATGATAGCAGAGGCTCAGACCTTGGGGACAGGATGTCTCTGAAACAGATGATCTCCAGAGGGAAGCCACGGGGTGTGTATGTGTTGGTGGACAGTCTCCAGATGGGAAAAGCCTTAAATGCACAGTTATCTTTGAAGTGAAGGGTGACCGACAGGTTAAGACAGGGAAAAAGGTGTCATTACTCAGGCTTTTATGAGAATTGCCTGGTGGTTTTCAAGAAAAAGTAGCATAGGCACTGGTTATGAGCACAGAGCAATTGTCCAAGCATAAGGGAGAGCTTACATTCCTCAGGAGAATGAAATACCTCCCCCACGCGCGCGCACACACACACAGACACACACAGACACACACACACACACACACACACACACACACACACACACACACAAGAATTTACTAATTCCCTGTCCAATTAGGGAAACTATTTTTAAATGTCCTGAAGCATTCAAATAAACCAGTCATGGCTGCTCTCCCTTCTTGGGAAATACTCCAAATTCAACTTGGCTTTCAGCATACATGAAAAGCAAAATTAGGTTATTATGTAAAATCTAGGTTAGTAACCCATTCCTAGTTAGTGATTGTCTTAGTTAGGGTTTCTGTTGCTATGAAGAGACACAGGACCACTGCAACTCTTACAAAGGAAAACATTTGATTGGGGTGGCTTACAGTTCAGAGGTTCAGTCTGTCATCGAGGTGGGACATGGTGCTGGAGAAGTAGCTGAGAGTCTGACATCTTGTAGACAACAGGAAGTGGTCTGGGACACTGGGAGAGGCTTGAGCTTATTTGAGACCTCAAAGCCCACCTCCACAGTGACACACTTCCTCCAACAAGGCCTCCCCTTCTAATGTGCCACTCCCTTTGGGGGCCATTTTCTCTCAAACCACCACAGGGATCAATACGTTTTTCTTATGGTATTGATGGGAAAATATCTAGCTTTTTTCAAATATCAATATTCTTGTTAAACCATGGTTTATAAAGCTGCTTTAACACTGTGTATCTTTAATATACCAAAGTAGATCAAATGAATACTAAACATGGTGGTCAATATAGGGTTTTTTTTTTGTTTTGTTTTATTAGCCACATAAAGCAAGTATAGAATAGTATACTAATATGAATAAAGAATGGTGTTTTGAACTGAAATTGGGGTCTTTGTTATAAAAACTTTAGGAAATTATATTTGCCAAGGGTTACAATATTAACCAAGTTTGCAATGGAGATTTAAGATGAGTGAATTGTATTATTCCTAGATAATCCTGGGCTAAATGCCAAGCTAAGACAAGTTAGCCATCAGGGAGGGATACTGACCACTTCAGTATAAGTTGTCATGCTGACCGAATAAACTTAATCAGCAGGCTCCTTAACACTTCTGGACCTTGGTTTTTTTTATCTGGAAAATGGGGATAGTATTGTGCAGTGCCACAGAAAACCCCTTAACATGTTGGTTGAAGGGACACTAGCCCACTCAAGCATGTGGCTCTGGCACGCCTTGCTCATTTCCTGCATTATCTCTGCCTTGCTAAAAACTGTTAGATTACATCCCTAAAGCTAGCCACCAAGGCTAGCTTGGCCGCATCTTCCTCCTGAGGTTGACTACCAAAGTCCAGCGATCAGAAGCCCCCTTTGGTTCACCTAATTAACACATCCAATTAAAATTAAACACTCATCCTAACATGGGGTTCCCCCTTTACCTTTATAAACTGACATTTGCCTATGTGCCAGTCTGTCTCCCCTCTATCCAGAGGCGGTCCTTTGTCCCTCCAGGATAAATAGCCCTGTTCCCTTTCTCTTGCCCCCTTCTCCTCCCTAATCTCCTATCTCATTTACCATCACATCCTAGCCCATTCTAACACAGACCTACCCTTCTTTTCCTCTTAAAAAATTACACCTGCAAAGTTAATTGCTGCTGTTTTCTGCCTGAGTTAGAAGACAGCCATTTTAACTTTTCTTCCCTGCTTAATAAAAAATTTCTCTGTGAAATCAGGTGTGGTTTGTGCCTAACCCAGGGTCCAGGAGGAAGCCCCCTCTGTTTAGGGATCCCCTTCATTTGTGACTACTGAAACCCATGACCTTTTGTGTGTCTTGGCACTCTACAGCACCCAACATTTCCCTCGGGTCTTCTGGCAACACCTCATGAGTTACATTTACCAATATCCAAGCTACCTGTCCTGAATTCCATCTCACTGTACTCAGTGACCTTGGCTTGGTGAAGCTGACACCCACAGCACACCATTTTATGTTGCATGAACTAAGGATGTTAATGCATGTAGTACCAGTCTCTCAGATATCTTGTTTAAAAGATTTAAAAGGTCTACTCCAAACTGAAATGGTATTATTTTTAATTTTCTCAACTGGCTAGGGAGAAAGATTCTAACAGGGAGATGGGGGAGGGGAGTCAAAGTCATGCCTGGAGAGAGCCTGGCTTTCAGATGTTCCCTGAGTTGCTTCATCATCAACTCCTGATACTGTGTCTGCTTCAGCAGGAAGCCTGCTTCTCAGATCCTAGCTCTGCTCATCAGAGGTACTTTTCTGGCTAATGCACATGTCACAGCCTCTTTCACACGCAGCACATGTAAACGATGCTGTTGTTGGCGTCCTTGTGTAAGCTTTCTACAGACTCCCCACACATAGAAGGCTGTGTCCTGGTGTCTAATGTTCTTCTTACAGTAAGAGCACACTGGTACCTCCTCCTGTGTTTATGGGCATCCACTGACAGGCATGCTCCCCATTGCCAGAGAAAAGAGCTTTCCTGCATCCCTATGTGATGAGCTCTTACCACTCAAACCAATCCAGTGGTGGCACTCACATCCTTAGGCCCTGGCGCCTACCTACAGCTGTGCTTACTGAAGTGAGACTGTAATTTGCTACAGCATGCCAGAGTATTAATAGACAATTATTTATTGCAAATCTGAACCATTTATACTGTTTACTGGCTGACACAATGTAAAATTTTGATCCAAATGTTAATGTGTCCATGACATTGCATAATTCTGCTCCATGCATGGTTTTTCTCTTCTAAATGAATCGAATTTGCAGTACAAGGAAATGACATTTTTAATGGATGAATGATTTACAGCCTCAAACTTAGAAGGCTATTATTTGTGTAACTAGGGGAGAATTGACTAATTGCAATAACACAGCAAATTAGACAAATTTAAGATTGTATTGGGAACAAATTCATGGGGAGAAAATGGAAATAACTCACAAAGTTCTTAAATGGTAATTGAATAAATCTCACTTTAGCTTTCCAGGGCAATTGTATTTTGGGGGGAGATCTGGTACCTTTGAGGCCAAGCTGACTTATAAATATTCAATGGAATAGAACATAGATAAAATTACCTCTTCATAAAGAACCATATGTGTGGGAAGACAGCACTTCCAAATCTCCAGATCGCCTACACAAGTGTTTTCAGCAGTTGGGTAAAAACAAAAAGCCTTATGTCTGGGTGATGTGTTGAAAAAAAGCACCAGTTTTTAACATATTTACCTTCTATTTGTTGAGCATGCAACAATAATGCCAAGGAAGAATGATTTCATAATAGAAATCTTCATGTTTTTTCAAAATAATAAAAAAAACCCATGCATCAGCAAAAATAATATCTTTTTTTTCTGAGGTGTTCCTCTTAGGTTGTTTATATCGATCCCTGTTATTCTGTTACTCTACCCACAAAGAGATTGTTAAGATAAAAAGTGCCCCAACACAGCTCTAATTAAATCTCTGAGAGCTAGACTGGAATGTTGAAACACAAGGACATTCAAAGTGAAGATTTCTTTGGCATTGTAGTCTACAGGGATCTTGTGAATTAATGATGAGAGAAAGACTAATTTGGAGGGGTGCTCTAAGAACAGTAAAATATTTGTGTGTCCTTCCAAATGAAATAAAAATGGTCTTCTCTTGTACAGATAGCAGACCCTCCCTGTCACTGGCATCAATGATTGCTTCCTTGTTTTCCTTTCCTGCTCTGGCCATCAGTAGTATCCCCTTCCAATCTGCTCACTGTAAGTTGGATAATTCTCTTTCTTAATATGTAGCTTATTTTGTTTCTTTCTGTTTCAGCTTCTGTCCCCAATGATCAGAATAAACACATGCATGTTTGTGTGGTGGACAGTAGTCTGTCTGAATGCCACACCCATTCCCCTTTCACCTTGCTTATTGGTTCCCCCTTTTGTTAGTTCTCTTCCTAAACAGTTGGCTCACCCTACAAGGAAACAATAAACTCCCATGACTTGTAATCCTGGAACAAATCACATGCTGGTCTCTAATGTTGAAATCTCTGTATACTTCTACTTCCTTTCTCCCATAATGCCCTCTCCACTCTGGTTAGCTCTTAATGATGCTTCAGGAATGAGTTCAGAGGGCATCTACCCTGGGAGGGCTCTGCTGAGCCTATAGACCAGTTTGTTGATTGCCACTCTCCAAGAGCCACCTAGACTTCCAAAATTCTTATCACTGCGCAGCTGACACACTGATTCTTTTACCACCTCCTCTAGACTAGAAGCTCCTAGAAGGCATGGGTGCATTTTGACTGGGTGTGGTCAAAGAGCAAATACAGGATGGAAAAGCGAAATGTCTCCTGATTACTCACTTTGTTCAGGAACCAAACATGGTCCTTTGAAGTTGAAAATTAAAAATATGCTTTGTATGTTATCCCTTCTCTTATAAGACTAGCTTATAGTTAAATATCCCTTATAAAACTAGCTTATAAATCTTATAAAGCTCTAAGAAATAACAAAGTAGAATGTGATAGAGGTCACCAGGAAGACAAGGTTCAATACTGGGCCTCAAAATAATTGGAATTCATGACTTTAAAACTATCACTAATTCATTTACTCACTTTGAAATAAAAATTAACCTGGAATCAAATCTTTATTCAAGCACTTATTAACCATGTGATCTTGGATGATTTCCCTGACATAAGCCTAAATTGTACTAATATTTTTATGTTTAAAAATGTACCATTTAAATCCAAAAGTGTTTTCAAATGTATTTTACTACTCTCCAATACTTTATTCTGTTTTATAGCATTGCTTAGCATTATAAAATGGTAACATATACTTATTGGAAATTATATTTCATGGCTATTTTTGTTTTTTTAAAGTATAACCATACTGGCATTACAATTTTTAAACTTTTTTTAATTTAAATTAAAAAAATCTTATTTTATATATTTTATATACCAATCCCAGTTTCCTCTACCTCCTATCCTCCCACTCCCCCCACCATCTCCTCATCCCATCCACCCCCACATGCACTCTCATGGGGGAATCACATCATTTGATGCAGGACCAAGTCTCTCCCCCTTATATCTAGGCTGAGAGAGTATCCCTCCATAGGGAATAGGCTCTAAAAAAGCCAGTTCATGCACTAGGGATATTATTAATTTTTTTGAATCCTTAAAGGATGCTGGGATGATTCAGTAAGATCATATACAAAAAGGCCAAGTGCTTAAGGGAGGCAGCAGGCAATTGTTGAACATATTATTTCACAGCATTGCATGCTTGGTTCCTCAGACCAGCCCACTGAACTGCAGGCTTAATTTCTCAATGTCTTATATCTCAACAACTGGAAAACGCCTTCCACTAAGAGTCTTTCTTTATCTTATTAAAACTATAGAGACCCAGGGATACAACTAAAGTTTACCCTATGCAGCAGTTGAAGATTTTCTTTGAGTTTGAGTTGGAGAACTTGAAAGAATCTGATTTCCTTTTGAGCAAGCATCCATTGAGTTCTTGGACAGACTTTCTTGTAGTATCCATCTTTTCTTCCACAGACCTCCATCAAAAGTGGAAAAGCATCAGGGGAAGCAGAGAGCATTAGTGAAGGCAAGTAATGATGAAACAATTGGTTGAAATGGGAGACAACTGTCATCTTAAAGGTAGGGCTCATGTTGGCTCATAGAGCCAAGCTCTATTCCTCTGACTTACCAGATAAGTGAAGACAAGAGTATCCTCTACTGTTTATACTGGGCCAGGGTTTATGTGATAGTCAGGAATCTGGGCTGCAAAATCAGAAAAGACTCATACAACTGTGTGATCTCATACACGTTACTGATTTCCAGTTCTGAGTCTTCAGTCATTTTACATGGATTATAAAACCCACCTTGCAAACTCACTTTGCAGGTCAATTGACGTTATGTACATAACCCTTAACACAGAACTCAAGCATAGAACTTGTGTGTGTGTGTGTGTGTGTCTGTGTCCTTTTTCAGATAACTTAGCAATTTTGTGGTATTAACAATACATTAAGTTGAGAGCACCTGTTTGGGAAAGATTTTATGTCATTCGTTCTTAACTAGGTACCCACTTCATACTCACTGGACAATGTGATAGAACAAGTGTGAATCACACGTTCAAAAAATGGATCAGCAAACCTCAAAGTCATAAGTCACATGGAAAATTTGAACAACCCTCGGTAAATGACATCTCTTAGTCTTGCTTTTGTTGCTAGCAGACCAAGTTCATATGTAAAGAGCAATAACAAAAAAGAAAACATTTACAGGCTTTGATACAACAAGCCCAGGAATATCACTTGGCTTAGTCTTCTGAGAAAAGCCCCCAATTCTCTCGTGAGCAATTGCTTCTAAAGTACAACCACAAACACATACTGATAAGGCTGAAGGAGAATATACAAGGCAGATTCATATTATATTATAAGTCTAAAGCATGCACCACTACAAAAGAGTACTTAGGAGCTGGAGAAATGGCTCTGTTCTTGGACCGGAGAGTAGTTTGTAGCACCCATGCCTGGTGGCGCACAATCACCTGTAACTCCAACTCCAGGAGATCCAGGTCTTTCCTTTGGCCTCTGTGGACAGTCCTCTTACTCCCATAAATAAAAACTAAATCTTACTTTTAAAAAGAGTATTTATATACTAGGGATAAATACTGGACTTTGGGAGCCCAGTCCACATAGAGGGACAGTCCCTCAGCCTAGACACACAGGGGACGACTTAGGCCCTGATCCAAATGATATGGCAGACTTTGAAGATCCCCATGGAAGGCCTCACCCTCCCTGGGGAGCAGAAAGAGGATGAAATGGGGGTTGGAGGGGGACAGGGGAGGCAGGGAGGGTAAAGGGACTGGGTTTGACATGTAAAACAAGCTTGTTGCAAATTTAAATAAAAAATATTATCAAAAGCAGAGTATTTATACATCATTTAAATATCCGAATAACACAATAATCATGTATTAACTACTCTGTGTTAAATGAAGCAAATGTGTTCATTTCATTAATGGGACAATGTTGTTGATTTCTGCCACCTTCTTTAGAAATTTTCCAGTTTTCTAACACTTGGAGCCTCTAAAATAAGAAGTAGGGTCCCGTCTCTTGGCTCCTAAGCATCATGACCTTCCCAAGTCACTTATCTGTTTGATGCTCAACTTTGAACAACACAGGGAAACTGTTCCATTTTTGTCATAAGTGTATTTCTTTTTCTTCTTCATTCTATTTAAGAAGGAAGTTATAAAAGGGATGTATTAGTCAAGAGCTAGTTTTTAATTATGTCCCATGGAAGAATTCTGTGGGAGTTGCATAGAGCTGTGTCACTGATGAACATCTAGAGGAATTCAGATTTTATATTATTTGTTCTACACCAGAACATTTTACTTATTATTCATAATACGTGTTGAAAGCAGACACCAAAATGGCTCATTTGGAGCCTTTTTGTGCTTGCCCACTAATGCACATTAACGCCAGTACACATTCTGTATTACAGATCCATAAAATGCATTTGCATAATATTGAAATTATAATCCCAAATGTGTACTAAAAACCTTTATGAAAAATTGTTACTGCTCAGCTACTATACAGTGGCTAATTTTTAATCTTCAGCCTCTCAGTTGCGAGTAAAGATGGGGTATTCTTTAAATAAAAATCTCACAAGTGAGAGCCTGCCTGTGCTTCCGTTTTTGAAGGGGGATATTGTTGAAGAGAGGAATCTCCTATACAATGTGTCAAACAGTTGGTTTCACAACAATCTTGGATTTTTTGTAGATTTGTGGCTTGATCTTCAGACTAGTTAAAGTCTATCTTACCTACCTTCTATCGGTAGAATAAAGGTTTCATCAACACAGGGGGATGTGCCTCTTCCCCAGTCCCCAAAGAAGCCCTCTGGTGACTAACCAAAGTGGCTGAGGCAGTGGTAAATTATATTTTGCAGTGAATTCCACTGTCCCTATATATGCTTGGCACTGTGATGAACTCTTGAGAAAATTACAGAAATGAACTCTCACAATAATTCAAGTAAATATGCCCCCACCCCTTCTCATAGAGGCTTGGCATAGAGTCTCATTCCTCTGATATTAACCCTTACTGTTGGCTTGCCCACTCCAACAGCTTGCATTACAGCACACACCATTGTGATGGGAGATGTTATTCTATAAATATGTGTCTCATACTGGTTAATGAATAAAGCCCTGTTGGCCAATAGGAAAGCAAGATAGGCGGGGCTAGGAGACTAGGAGGAGGAAAGAGGAAGTAGTTGGGTGGAGTCAACATGGAGAGCCCTGAGAGGTAGCATGCCAACCCATCGCCACCCGGTAAGATGAGCCACGTGGAAATACTTAGAATAGTAGAAATGGGTTAATCATTAAGACAGAGCTAGACCATAAGCAATGATAGTAACTGGCCAACAGGATTGTATCAAATACAGAGTCTCTGTGTGTTATTGGGGGATGGTGTGGCAGCGGGACCAGACCGGCGGCAGGGGGGTGGAATCTGCTCGTAACACCATTGTTACATTCATTCTTGAGTCTTTAAGAATTCCTTAACAGTACTTTCAGATAATTCTCTGAAGGTTCCCGGTGAGGCTTTGGAGAACAAGCATTTCTATCAGGCTCATTTGACATGCACTTTAGTAAGAGGACAGGTGCTTTATAAGACTCATAAGGAAGCAAGCCTTCATTTCCTCTATCATTCTACAATGCTCATCTCTTGATCTTAGTCCCTCTTGCCTTCCCTGGGGTCTCAGGCAGAAGATATGCTCTCTTCAACCTCAGGTGGGTTTGTCTAGCTTACCCAGCTGTGAAGTAAAAAATATTCTCTGGTGATCTCCTACCTCCCATCTCCACTCTCTTCTAAAATATCCAGTTGCAAGAAGAGAGTAAGAAAACTCCAAAGGCCTACTGCCTTCAAGAAGGTCTTGTATATGAGTGGCTTTCAGGAAACCAGGGACACAACAAATCCCCTACTTGCTTTATTGGGAGCTCTTGGTTTAAAATAAAAAAGTACAAATTCAGAAGGTACAGTACAACATTATTTCTTATTCTTTGGAAAGTATGCCTGTTTGGAAAAATCTAAACAATCATGTATTATGCATGGAAATCTGTACCTGGCTTCTCATTCATATCTTAGAAATCTTTTTATAAGGATGTATAAAACTGTCTCTTTTAGCAGAGATATGCCATAACTTATTTAATCACCCTTCTTCTGACATAGGTTGTTTCTATTTTTATTTGCTGTTCTAGACATGACTACCCATGATCATTACCTCATGAATTTTCTTGAAATGTGAGGATAAATCCATAAGATAAAATGCTGAGAATATAAGTTTAAGATTATGGAATAAGTACATTATTCAATTTTGGTAGATTCTGAGAAGCTGTGTGCCACAGAAACAGCACCAATCATGTTCCTCCCATCCAGCAGATGGTACCCTGGAGCGCCTTAGTTTAACCTTCTAGAAGCAGAGGTTTAGGGAAGGATTTTCCAGTCACCTGGGCTAGCGGATGCCTGCTAGGAAGCTAACCTGTTCCTAGGCAAGTGACAGAAAAAAGACTCTGAATTTCTTGACAAGCACAGTCAATGATTTTCCAACAACCCTATGATAAGCCCAAACATATGGGTCTCTCATCTGCTGCTAAAAGTCTCTAGGGGGTAAATTCCACAGTCTTCTTGGGTAACCTATATGGGTTCCTCATGGCTCTTCTCAAAGGGAAGGCATTTTTCCTTCTGTCTAAAATAAATCTTCTCTGCATATATCTGCTTGTAAAAAAAAAAAAAAGCATGCTAACATTTTCCCAGAACAATACAAGCTCAGCTAACTCCATTGTGAGGTGCAGCAATTTCACAGCCCAAGTATTCATCCTCAAAAAAAAAAAAAAAAAAAAAAAAAACCAAACATGTATCTCATAATTCCTTTAGAAACATATTTAGAAATTTAGTATGTAGACAAGGGATAATAGTACTTCTTATTTACCCTGTATTTAATTTAGCAATGAACTTTGTAGTGTGTAGGTGTGTGTGTAGGTGTGTGTGTGTGTGTGTGTGTGTGTGTGTGTGTGTGTGTGTGTAAAATTCACACTGCTCTCTTGCCTTCTCATGCATTGTAATTATAGAATTATGGTATTTTTCTCCTTGGTTGAGGGTAATACAGTTTCCTGAACGGCATGTCCAATATTAGTTTTTGCTGATGGAGACCATGTCTGTCATGTATAAGATGACTATGGGTCATTTCTTAGTGTATCTTTCTCCTGCTGTCATGATACAATACTATTTTAGGAACATTTGGCATCCCCCCAAAAAAAATCTCTGCACTGTGCAAATTAAAACATCTGCTTATACTTTGACACCCTCATTCTTCAAAGGTTAGTTGGATTTGTGGTTGCTTTGTTCAACAAGACTGCTCTTAGAGCCCAAGGATACACATTTAATTATTGGGAAGATATGTTTGACAGAGCTGTGGGAGAAAAAAATTACCCTTCATATTCAGACCAGCATTAACATTTTTATAGGACGAGATTGCCTGAGAGTCAAAAGAAGGGGGGAAAACTCCAGGAAAATAAATATGAATCTATTTGGTCACCAGTCTCCTACTGATTTACAAGATGCCAAACCAGTGTCTCTTTGCTCTGTTCCCCAGAACTCATCAGCTAGCTGTTAAACTGGCATCTCTGATTTCTGCTGAGGTTAAAGACAGCAAAGTAAACTCTGCTTCCAACAATAAATAATGGAGGAAGTTATTCTTTCCATCCAAACAGGCTTTAGATCACAGCCGACAGCTACAGCCACGTGCATTTAGCTGCGTTTGTCATTGCCACAAATGCAAAACATGCAAAGAATCTGCTGCGAATGGGTTTCTATCTGGGCTTTTTGTACCTTAAATATTTTTTCATCCTCAACTGTAAGTGAGCCATTGTCACGAATCCCCGTCATCATAACGAAGAGCCAAGATGCCTGCAGTAGCGCCAGCATCTCCTGATTGGTTTGTTTATTTATGCTGGCCATCAGTGCCAGGTAGCAGATTGTACACTGGAAGGCTTTCTGTAGCTCCAGCCAATGCCTAGTAATCTTCTCCCTGGGCAATGCTGAGATAACACATGTCAAGAGGCAGCAGTGGCTAGCACGCCAACTCATCATTCACTAAATGCCACTGCTCTGCCTGGCCCCTCTGCTTGTAGTCATTTCATCGCTATAACGGAGACTGGTGCAACCATAGCTACTGTTGGACATGGAGGGAAGGACAGAAGATGAGGGGATCTATACCACAAGTAACAACAGGGATTTGGTGAGGCAGGAGCCAGCAGGTGAACAATGGCTCATTTGCAAGACTGCAGCTGGGTATGTGTGATTTGCATACCAGGGACCCTGATATCTGTGTGGCCAACTGTGTGGGCACACTGGCTTAGATGCCCATCTGAAGTAGGAGGTGAATTCTCAGCCTTATTTCCTATGCAATTTGAGCACAAGTTGAGGGCAGGCATTCTCATCAGAGACATGCTGCAGAAAAGCTTCGTGCTTCTGAAATTTATTTGTCTTTGCCAAGCATATTATATCGAAACTCGCCTTCTCAAGATCTTACAAATTCTCTCAAAAGATGATTTAACAATTTAGTAAAAAACAGCAGCAAAATCACAGAGCCGGGTGGCAGAGGGACAGACTTAAGGTTGAGATTGAAATGAGTGACGAACCTCTTAATGAGGTGTGCATCTTCGGGTATTAAGCGATTTCTCTGCGGTACTTTTCCAGATGTGATGGAATACATTTATTTTTGTGCTCATCTGAACTGAAATAATACAAATGAGATACTAAAAAGATATCATTATGTGCAGAAGTAGGCAAAGAATTTAGAATCCCAATTCTATAAGTTAACAGCTGTGCAAGAAGCAATTCGAAGCTGTTTCGTGCCTGCAGGTTGCTTAGGAACCTGTCTAGCGAGTATGGACTGGCTGTGATCTATGTGTGAATCCTGCATGTTGATAGTTCAAGGCTACTTTATTTCAGGCAAAAATAAATAGCTAGTAGTAAGAAGTCTGTCTCCACCGGAAGCTGCAGTATGGCTGAATACATCCTCTGCAGTAGTGCAATAAAATGGGATGAGTTTAAAACTACCAGATGGTACCCTGTACAGTGCCTGAAATAAAATATAGAATTAGGGTACCCCAAGGTGTGCACAGGAAAGGCAATTACATGAAATAAATGGGCCTCGGGCCTACAGAATGCTCAAGTATGCTACACAGGAGACATACAGTACATCTGGTGAACAGATTTTATCACACACTGGAAAGCCATAAAGAACGCTGTTGGCTATCAGATCCCCGTCTCACAATGACATTTTACCTGTGTTGGTATTCAGTGCTGTTTATTTTAAAAGGTGCTGTAATCTCAATGATGTGTTTTAAAAGCCTCCTTAACATTGTTTTCTACTCTGCTCCATTTTGGGGGACACAGATTGCTAGAACTCCAAGGAGAACCCCTGGACAGATAGCCACCACGGAATCAGGAGATCACATCTCATGGGGTCTCAGGAGATCATGCCCAACAGCAGTCTCGGGAGATCACATCTTGACTTCATTGATCTCTTGCTGATGTGATCTGAACAAAAGGCTCGAATTTGTGAGCTCTCCCCATTTGAGGAAATGCCAAGGTTCAATGCTCCTCGTCACATCTCTGTGGCTCTCCGTTTTCCTTCCCCACCTGTCTTGCCCCTTTTCTGAACACTCTAGGAAAGATGACTTTTTCCCCCTGGCAGTGGTCATTTTTTGAGGAGTCTTGGGGAATCCCCAGCCCCATTCTTGTCTCTTCCTCAGCAGAAGCAAACCTGTGTAGTTTGAAAAAAACTGTTGTGTTTCTATTGTGAAAAAGACCAAGGAACGCTACATTCATTACCGTTTTAAAAGTCGCTGTAATAAAATCCTCTCAGTACTTAAAGATTGCTTTAGTGTCCCTTCTAGGATTCATCCTTGCTTTGATAATTGGGTAATTGCATCCCCTCCCCCTCCAACAAATACTTTCACCCAATTAAGTTTAAAACTATAATAAATTTTAAAGAATTATGGTCTAAAAATTCATACCCTAGAACCAGTATTAAGTATGAATATTTATCTTAAGCCATGGAGCAGTGCAGCCTATTTGCAGGCTCACATACCTCCCCTCAGCAGCCTCCCTCTGGGGCTGCCACCATGTTGTAGCACGGCTTTCCTGAACCCAGCCAAGCCCAGGCAAGACTAGCAAGCTCCCATGATGGCTTTCAGCAGCCGGTCCTTCCCACTCATATCCTTTCCCTTCTTTGCTTCTGGACAACATTCATTTCCCCTGAGCTTTCCCCCATCCATCCATTCGTCTGCCAGTAGTCTCTAACCAGTGCCCACAACTACCCTCGAGAATATTTGCAGATGCGCAGAATGAATAAGGCTGATGCCTGAACTCAGCTTGCCTTCCACGATTAACTGTTTGTTGCAGTCCAGTGTGTCTAGGTGAGTTGGCCTGGCCTTTGTTACACAACCATAGCAGTAACAGAGCAGAGGCGTGGAACTGACATCAGGGTATGATACAGTTCAAAAAGAGGAAGTCAGTGCTGTTGGGAGGTAAAAAGGGACTGACTCTAGGACAGTGCAGACCCCCAACTGCTCTCCCCTCCAGCTTTCCCTTCTAAGACCTGCCACCTCCTTTTATCTACTCTGTCCCCTTCTCCCAAACCAACCTATTGACTAGAGCTGCCCAAAAAAGCCCAAGTGTAAGCTTCCCTGGTTACCCCTGCCCCACATAGCCTTCTCAGTCCATTCCCACAGATTCCTATGCAAGAAAGGCACATGGCAGCTTGGATGTCTAGGTAGTGGTATTTCAAATGACACATGATGGGCAAGCAAAGATATAAAATACAAAATCAGGGACAAACGCTACAGGTAGCAGCATGCTGGATGAGTGCTGTAGATGTAGAACTGACTGCCAATGGTATTGTTCCTTCCAACATGTTAAAAACTTCAGCTATGTGGTTCTTTATAAATATGAGTTCTCAAGGATGTCAACAGAACAGTTGGTTTAAACACTTAGGGTCATAAGTGTGATAAGAACCAGACCCTCGGACTTTTGAAAAACCTGGTACATGAAGACAATTTAGGTAACAGCCTGGAATTTCCTAAGGACAAACATCCTAAATTACAGAAGCTCAGCCGCTAAGGTGGAGCTAAACCAATCTGTGATCCGCCTTCTTTTTTCCCACCCGGAAACTACCCCAAGATTTATTCGGCCGAAATATTGCTGTGTTAATTGGTTTCAAAGATCTTATTTAAATAAATAAAACACTACATTCTAGATGAACATCTCATTGGGTCTTCTGGGCCTGTAATCTGAACTACTCATGAGGGAAGGGAATCGCAAGTTCAAGGTTAGCCTGGGCAACTCAGTGAGTTTCTGCCTCAAAAGAAAAAGCACAGAAAGGACTGGGGATACAGTTCTGTGATGAGGAGTAAGAGTGTTTATGAGGCCCTGGGTTCGACCGCAAAGCAAAAGGCCTAAGAGAGAGGCAAGAGGAATCAGCAGGGCCGCATTATTCTCTTCGAGGTCTACATGCAATTTTTGTCGTCTTTGGATCTTTCCATCAGTTCTTGTAAGTAAAGCATTTCCGGTAAAGCAGAAGGATGACAGTGGGTGCTCTGCCCAGGACAGTCCTCTAAAATGTGTAAGGTTCATCTCCCCAAAGACAGGTTGAGCCACAGGTGGTTGCTTGCTGGCCTACCTCAGTTGGTTTGTTGCCTCCCCTCAGGGTGGAATTTTCTGGTAAGAGCTGTAAGACCAGAATTAGCCAAGGTTCCAGGGTGTCTGTCTTTACAGGGAAGTAGCCTAAGCAGGTGCGGAGAAAGGTCGTTTCCATGGCAGCCGTCACTAGGCGCTCTGCCAGGGAAGCTGTCTGGCACTTAATTGGGCTGGATACAAGATGTCAGCATCTCTGAACGGCCCTGCTGTAACAGGGATAATCTGTTACACCCGCTCCACCACCCGCTCACAGACCAAAACATGGCAGCTTGGCCAGCTGGTTGAGGGTGAACGGGTCTAACCCCCACTGCTGTTGGTTTCTAGCTGGGAAAACTGGGGGGGGGGGGGAAGGGGTCGTTTCATCTTCCATCTCTTTGAATCTCACATCTCTGTTCTCTCCTGGAAACATGACTAATTTTCCTCCTGTAGCCGGAGTGAGGAACAAATGAGAAAGCTACATTGCTGGGCTCACAGTTAAAACACAAGGATGTTTAGCGACTGGTGCAAATAAAAACCCTACAGACAAGGGTGAACGAACTACAAGTGTGCAGGGAATCAGAGGGAATTTTGGCCCTCTCTGGGGCATTGTAGAAAAGCATGAGAAGGCATGTAGGAGTAAAAAGACTCTCGAAAAGGCACTATGAGGGTGGAGAGCTTACAGGTGGAGGAACTAGCGTTAGATTACATCCTTTCTCCACCTAGTGCCGTGGGTTGTGTTGTTGTGCTAAAGGGCAAAGACCATAAGGTAAAAACTCTTGGAGATAAACACAAACAAGTGACGAGTGGGAGGGATAAGAGGCCACTCTGGAAGTTGCCTTGGCTACTGGAAGTGATGAGAGTGTAGTGCCAACGACCAGGATGTAGCTGGGTGTGCTGAGTGGACAGTGGCTATCAACACACAGTTGAGTGCAAAGCCACGGCAAGGGAGGAAATGGGCTTTGCAGGAAAGTGTGGCCTACTAGGAAGGAAGTGAGGTCAAGACAGCCCCAAGCTGTGATCACAGGGCCCTTGAAAGATCATCAGAACTTTCAAAGGCCCTTAGAGACTGGAGGATGGAGTCTCAACATGTGGATGAGTGCTGGTGCAACTGCGGAGATTTTGTTCTCAGAGGAAACTGTTGGTATTGAATGAAGAACAAAAGGGGCTTCCGTAGAACGGCTGGAGGAATGTAAATGACATAGGACCTTGGCTTGGCTTTGCCCTTAATTTTTTCTTTTTTGAGGTGGAAGAGTAAAATACATTTTAATTTTCAGGGAAAATATGAATTGCAGTGAAAATATGAGCCATTAGTTGATCTGGAGATAATTCCAAATGGTTCTAAAGAGAAAACAAATTGAAAAGATACTCTATATATCAAAATCTACCAGCAGCCATGTTGTATAAAACAGAAACAACTAGAATGTAAAAATATTTGTCTACCAGTTCCAGTAACTAAATAAATCTGGATTTGAAATGCAGAGAGATCAGAGAAGATCTAGCTGTAGCTAACTTCTCAAGGTAAGAGAATGATTTTTTTTTTTAATGCCAGGCTACAGGTAAAAAGAGAAATGAAAACAAAAGAAGTTGATCATATATAAGAAAAACCCCCCTCAAAGGAAAATTTCACAGATACATGGTATCATTTTGTGAAACACCTCCATTTCTTTCTCGCCCTACTGCCTTCTAGTACTTTGACTTCATTAGTTCCTTTAAAACCCTAGTGGTAAGCCCTCTTTCCTGTGTACATACTTTTTAAATGTATATTCAATGTGCCTCAGCAACGCACAGGGCTAAATGTTGGTAAGAGCAAATGTGATTCTCGTTCTCAGACCTTACCTTCTGGGAGAAAGGCATTTGTACACAGATAAATAAATATAAGTCGAGGCAGGAGATCAATATTATGAGTCCTATAAAGTCGGAGCTTTGAGGATATGACATATGAGGCAGGAGCTGTGAATTCTCACTGGGTGGACTGAAGGGGCTGTAGGATTCCAACAGCAAGGGCAGGGATCTGAGTTAATGCTCTAGGCACTGAGGGGTAGGAGTGACAGCTAGCACGTGTCTCGTGAACATCAGACATCCTGGTGTCGGGGAAGACGGAGTGGTGGAAGAAACACATTCCTGTCCTGGAATTCTACACAATGAAACAATTGTTCTCAGAAGTGTGGCACAGAGAGACAAACAGTTCCGAGGCAAGATGGTGATGGCCATGGCTCAACCTCTTGTTGGGACTATAAAAAAATGAATGAGAAGCGATCAACTAGCTTTGAGAGACACTGGGGGGAAGGAGGCCAAAGGACTTGTAGGCATGGGAAATGCTGAAAGGCTAGAACCAGTAGCTACTTTTGAGAGACCTCACTGTCTTTGATCTCTCTCCCAGATGACAGTGCTCAGCACTCCTGGCTTCTGAAACTGCCTTCTGTTTTGTTTTAATGAGGGTGAACTCTTCTGTTTCTCCCTCCAGTTATGAATAGAAAACTTAATGCATGACCTTTGCCAAGAAATTTGGTTCTTCATTCTGACACTCATCTCTCCAAAGGATTAAGTGATTTATAGGACTTGGGTCAAGTCTGAGTTAAGTGGTAGTTTGCAGACAATGGGAGACTTACCTGCCATGCTGAGTTCCTTTCCCCTGGGTGGAGGAAAGAGAAAGAGATTTTGCTGCAGGTGTGTACAGATGTAAGCTTAGGGAATTGAAATGTTCCTAAGACTTTCTTGGCAGGGGAACTTAATGCTTCATACCAGCAGGCAAAAAAAAAAAAAAAAAAAAAATAGTTTGAAGTTCATTCCCAAGATAGTGCATTTTAAATAGAGATTTGACGTGGAGTGGTTAGCATATAAATCTTCCCGGCTGCCACATGAAGTCCACATTTGATCCAGCAACATCAATGAGTCTTTAAGAGCCATAATGGGCCTTCATGTCAGAGGGTATTTATGGATTTACAGAATCTTTAGATACGTGGATCATGTGCAAGCATGATTAAAAAAAACAATGAAAATTTTGCTCAAGTAAATGAGAGCTTAGTGAGCTATGTTTCTTAAATTAATGACTCAGCCATTGTTCACTTATAAAATACCCAAGGATCCCAGTCCACATTTGGGAGAAATGCAACATTTCTGTTGGGGAACAAAGCAGTTTGGGGTCTATAGGAAATCACTAACTTCTATTTTTTTTTTTTTTTTTTTTTGCTTTTCACACTGCAAACTTAATAAGAAATATGCTGCTGAGTACACGGTTTTTGGGCAGCCATTGCTCAGGTCACATCTCTAGTGACAAACAAAATAGTTTTATATTTGAAAAAAATCATTTGGGGCACAGGTCAGTAATGTTAGAAGCCAAATATTTTGTAAGACTCATAACTAGGAATCGAAGCTAATTTCTCCAGAATTGAAAATCTTTTGAAGTTCTCATTCCTAGCAAGTCCTGGAAGATTTTGTCATCTCAAGGGCCCTCTTCTATAATAAAAAGAAAGATGAATAGTGGTTGTTTTTGTGTGTTCATGAAATGTTCATCGTGATATGGGATTCAAGTTCTTCTTTGCATTCAATATTTAAAATAAGCAAGTTGTGGTAAATAAAGTGTGTATGTGTTCACATGCATGAGTGCATTTGTTTCTCTCTGTCTCTCTCTCCGTCTCTCTCTGTCTCTCTCTGTCTCTCTCTCTCTCTCTCTGTGTGTGTGTGTGTGTGTGTGTGTGTGTGTGTGTGTGTGTGTGTGTGCCATTGGAGGAGGTGGGGGGTGGTGATGGCAGGGGTAGACTGAACTCAGCTTAGGCATGGCAGGCAAACATTCTATCACTGATCTATCTCCCCAGCCAAAATGAAGAGTTTACTGGAGCATTCAATTGTCCTCAAATGCTGAAGTTCCCTAATGTCTCCCTTGGTGACATAAGCTAAGGCTTTGTCTCAAGACCAGTGACCAAAGCTTTTCTGATGATTCCTTTAGATAGCTATATAACTAGTTCTGTCAGAATACCACTGTGGTGGTTTGAATGAGAATGCCCCCCTGGGATCATATTTGAATGCTTAGTTCCTAGGTAGCAGAACTATTTGGGAAGGACTGGGTGGTTTGGCCTTATTGAAGGAGGTATGCCACTATAGCAGGCTTTGACATTTCAGAAGCCCACACCACCACCACCACCCTCTCTCTCTGCCTACAACTTGCAGATCAAACATGAGTGCTTAGCTACTGCTCCAGAGTCATGTCTGCCCACCTGTCACCACATTCCCAACCATGATGGTCATGGACTGACCCTCTGGAACCAAGAACAAGCTCCAAATTAAATGCTCCCTTTTCTATGTTGCCTTGATAATGGTGTTTCATCACAACAATAGAACAGAGACAAAGAAACTCACATTTGTATGGTTTTATGTAAATATGGTCTGGAGTTCACAAGTATTGGATTTAGTTGAAGCCTTTACCCTTGCCTTCCCTAGACTGTCTATACATGTACCTATCTACCTGCCACCTGTGCATTGATCTCTCTCTCTCTCTCTCTCTCTCTCTCTCTCTCTCTCTCTCTCTCTCTCTGTGTGTGTGTGTGTGTGTGTGTGTGTGTGTGTGTGTGTGTGTGTATGCACATGTGCACCTACCTGTGTGCCATCCATGTGTACCAGCATGTGTCTGGGTACCTGTCAATGTCTGCTTACCTGGTGGTTTATGTGGTAGCCTTTGCCCAGAATGAAGAAAGTGTGTTTATCTCCCTACAATTCATTACAATCTCTTAAAACTCCCAGCCTCCTGTGACCCTCCTCCTTTCCCAGCATAGGAGCTTGGACCCCACAGAAAGGAATCTATTAAAATTGCTAAGACCAAGTCTTCTACTGCAGCTCTTCAGGGAGATTCCAGTATACACATCATGGGTTAACTGACTTCTTTTTTTTTAGAAATAAGAACCACCAAGTTTCATCAGGTTGGCAGTAGGGATCAGAAAGACCACTGAGCAGAAAAATGAAGCCACGGGTGATTCCTTGGTTGTGAAGATATTTAATTTTCAAAAGAGAAGAGGAAGCCATGTGTGTCTTTCATTAATCCATATTTGGTCAGATCACTGGAAGAATGGTTAGCATGAATGAGGAGCTTTTGCTGAGGGTTCCAGCCTATGTTACCACCATTTTCTAGAGTGGGGCCACACTAATCTGGCTTCAAGACTGTGTGCACAGGTCTAAAGAGTCACCGTTTTAGTTATAGACACTAGACTTTATTAGGTAAACAATGGAGACCAGCAAAGACCACTAAGCAGAGCAGCAGCTTGATTGGGACTGTGTTCTAGATAAAATTCTCTGGAAGTAGTGAGGAGTAATGAACTGGAGCCAGAAAATTGTAAAAGCAGAAAACATAACCATAGATTGTCAGATGGTGAGACTTTAAGAATAGTAATAATGAATTGGTCAGTCTGGGACTAAAGTCATACTGTTAAGATCAACCATGGTCCTAGCACACCTCCCTATGGCTCCAGACCTTGTTATGTTCACCATGATGATGCCAAAGTGACTCCTTCATTGTCTCAGAGATCTTTCATATTTTCCTGAGAAGAGTTTCACAAGCATGGAAACAGATTTTAATGTGCAACACTCACCATGGGAGATTTTTGGTACATTGACAATCTGGACACATGAATGTTTTCTCATTCTGTTCATAAAATGAGCAGAAACACCTCTGATCTTTCACATTTTGGATTCATCCACATGCACAGGTTGCAGCCACATAGTGACAGCCCATCAGATACCTTTCCTTTCGTAAGATGAACAAAGTCAAGAGAGGACACTATACAACTGAGACCAAGGCAGACTCATATAACAATAACAACAATGGCAATAAAACATTAAAACATGCCAAACCCTAGCTTTGTGTATGTATATGTGTATAGTCATTTAAGCAACCTCAGTGAAGTAGACTTATAGTATTCCTATTAAACAAAGAGAAAACCAAAGTTCAAACAGAGTTTAGAAACATTCCTAAAGCTTTATAGATAGTAGGTGGCAGAGCAAGGAATTCAAATCCAGATCTGTATTACTTTGGACCTCCAGAGCCATGATCTTTGGTCATAGACAATGCCAGCATCTCAACATATCCTGCACAGGTGCTAATTTATTTCTGTTCTAGTCCCATGATATAAGGTAGACTAGACCAAACCTCAAGCATTTCTTCCAGCCTAATTCCATACATGAAGATGAGCCTATATCCCAAATCATGAAGGATTCTCAGATTTAATCTGGCAGTTGGGATCCAAGGATTTAGCCAAGGAGCCAGGTTAGATGAACCCTCAGACCCACTGCAGCATATCACCAATCCAGCATGAAAGCAATGCCATGACGTCCTTCTTTCAAAGGTTGGTGACTCAACCCTGGTTCCAGTCATCTATTTATGAAACTCACAAGACAGTAACCTTTATAGAATTGAGTCAGATGATGATTTGTGCTGTGACATCAACAATCTAGCAGTCCCCAGAGCATTAGCAGTCATATCTACCAAAGGAAGGGCTCTATCAGCCAAGACTCTAAAAATCAAAACACAATACCTTCCACAGTGAATTGTCACTTGGTCCCAAGTGGAGAAGCTACTTTTGATGATCAGTTGCTGGTCATTATAAAGAACTTCTAGGAAGTCTAATAGCACAGAGAAAACAAACAAAAGATTAATATCCAACATTTATATGCAAGCTATACATCATTAATGATCATTATGGAGAACTTGCTTAGTTAAAATGAGGTTCCAGAAGACTGGAAGCATTTCATTGTAGCACCAGTATTTATAATAGCCACCCTGGGGAACAGCAGGCCCATCAACATGACAGAGCTAATATGCAAGGTAATGGAAATAAGTAGAGGTGAAACAGAGCCACACAGACACTGAATTATCTTGGGAACCAACTTCCATGCAAATAATTAGAAAGTGCCCTATTTGTTAGCAGAGTGGAGAGGACATTGCCTGAGACATCTTAGGTCACATTTTAACTTCCCATTTAAAACTGGCACAGCATATGGCCCTGCTTCTTAAAATCACAGCAAGAAACATTCAGTGCAATTGACAGAGGACAAATCACTCCTAATGAAGTCCAAAGAAGATCCTCTCCCACAGTTGGGAAGAAACATAAATTCCAGCTAAGAAGTCCAGATTGTTGTCCCTGTCACTATGCAGCATTTTCCAAATTCCTTAACCCATTCTTTTGTAGTTTCCTTGACTGTGCAATGTGGACTCTAGTGGCACAAGAGAGTAGAGACATCATGAAAGTGCCTTGTGAGTAAATGATGGGAGTAAGAAAGGCACACAATGCAATGGACTGAGCAGCAGGCGTGGAGGATGTTTCACACCATGAGAATTTCAAACACTGGCAAAGCATGCCCTTGATAAGAGCCTTTCAGCTCCAGCCTATTGCTGCTTTGCATCAGTTCAGAACTGGTGTCCCAGGCAGCCATTTAATTTTAAAGGAAATGAAAAGAAAAGAAAAGAAAAAGAAAGGAAAGAAAAGAAAAACTAGCCTTCAAAAAACAAGGAACTACCTCAATTTTAAAATGTTGCAGGTACAACTCAAGTTCCTAAACACCGTTAACGCTGCCTGCATCCCCTCTCTAACACCTGCCTCCTCATTGATATTATGGTAGAAAAACAATTGAAAAATTGATTAGTCAATCATTGTATTAGTTACTTTACTCGATGCTATGACAAAATACATGACAAACGCAATTTAAGGAGGGGTTGCAAACTTATGGGACATTTTGAAAGCAGTGCAAAGAGGAAAGTTCATAGCACTAAGTGCCCACATGAAGAAACTAGAGAATAGTCATACTAGAAAATTAACAGCACAATTGAAAACTCTAGAACAAAAAGAAGCAAAATCACCCCCAGAGGAGTAGATGCCAGAAAATAATCAATTGAGGGCTGAAATCAATAAAGTGGAAACTAGGAAAACAATACAAAGAATCAATGTAATGAGTTGGTTCTTCGAGGAAACCAACTAGCTAGACAAATCTTTATCCAAACTGACCAAACAATAGAGAGAAAACATGCAAATTAACAAAATCAGAAATGAAAAGGGGGACATAATAACAGACACTGAGGAAATACAAAAACTCTTTGGGTCATACTTTGAAAATGTGTACTCCACAAAATTGGAAAACTTAAAGGAAATTGACAATTTTCTGGATAATATCACTTACCAAAATTTAAAAAAAGGACAGATAAGCAATTTAAATAGACCTATAATCCCTAATGAAATAGAAGCAGTCATCAAAAGTCTCCCAACCAAAAAAGCCCAGAGCCAGATGGTTTCAGTGCAGAATTCTACCACAAATTCAAAGAAGAGCTAATATCAAATCTCCTCGAAGTGTTTCACACAATGGAAGCAAAAGGTCCATTGCCAAACTCTTTTTACAAGGCTACCAAAGCCGCACAAAGACACAATTAAGAAAGAGAACTACTGACCAATATCCCTCATGAACATTGATGTAAAAATACTCAATAAGATACTGACAAATCGAATCCAAAAGCACATCAGAGAAATCAACCATCATGATCAAGTAGGCTTCATCTGAGGGAAACAGAGAAGGTTCCACATACAAAAATTTATCAATATAATCCACCATATAAACAACTGAAAAAGAAAAACTACATGATCATCTCACTAGATGCTGAAAAATCCTTTGTCAAAATCCAACACCCTTTCATGATAAAGGTCTTGGAGAGATCAGGGATAACAGAAACATACCTAAACATAATAAAAGCAATATACAGCAAAACAACAGCCAACACCAAAATAAATGGAGAGAAACTTAATACAATTCCTCTAAAATCAGAAACAAGACAACGCTGCCCACTCTCTCCATATCTCTTCAATATTGTACTTGAAGTTTTAGCTAGAGCAATATGGAAACAAAATGAGATCAAGGGAATACAATTTGGAAAGGAAGAAGTCCAAACCTTCACTATTTGCAGATGATATGATAGTTTATGTAAGTGACCCGAAAAGACTCTCTACCAGGGAACTCCTACAGCTGTTAAACACCTGCAGCAAAGTGGCAGGATACAAGATCAACTCAAAGATATCAGTAGCCCTACTATATACAAATGATAAAGGGGCTGAAAAAGAAATCAGAGAAACATCACACTTTACAATAGCCACAAACAATATAAAATAGCTTAGGGTAACACTAACTAAACAAGTGAAAGACCTATATAATAAGAAGTTTGAGTCTTTAAAGAAAGAATTTAAAGAAAATAACAGAAAATGAAAAGATCTCCCTTGCTCTTGGATAGATAGGATCAACATAATAAAAATAGCAATCTTGCCAAAAACAATCTACAGATTCAATGCAATCCCCATCAAAATCCCAGCACAATTCTTCACATACCTTGAAAGAACAATACTCAACTTTATATGGAAAAACAAAATAGTCAAAATAACCCTATACAAACAATAAAGGAACTTCCAGAGGCATCACAATCCCTGACTTCAAGCTCTATTATAGATTTACAGTCCTGAAAACAGCTTGGTATTTGCACAAAAATAGACAGGTAGACCAGACCAATGGAATCAAATTGAAAACCCTGATATTAACCCACACATCTATGCACACCTGATTTTTGACAAAGAAGCAAAAATTAGACAATGGAAAAAAAAGCATCTTCAACAAATGGTGCGTGCATAACTGGATGCTGACCTGTAGAAGACTGCAAATAGATTCTTGTCTATAACCACGCACAAAGCTTAAGTCCAAATTGATCAAAGACCTCAACATAAATCCAGCCATACTGAACCTCTTGGAAGAGAAAATGGGAGGTACCCTTGAACAAATTGGTATAGGAGAGCACTTCCTGAACATAACACCAGTAGCACAGCCCCTGAGATCAACAATTTATAAATGGGACCTCCTGAAACTGAAAATCTTCTCTAAGGCAAAGGACACAGTCAACAAGACAAAATGGCAGCCCATAGAATGGGAAAAGACATTCACCAACCTCACATCTGACAGAGGGCTGATTTCCAAAATATATAAAGAACTCAAGAAGCTAATTACCAAAACACCAAATAATCCAATTAAAAAGTGGGTTATATAACTAAATAGAGAATTCTCAATAGAGGAATCTAAAATGGCTGAAAAACACTTAAGAAAGTGCTCAACAGGCCTCTGGTAGTGGATCAATATTCATCCCTAGTATACAAATGGACTTTGGAAGCCCATTCCACATAGAGGGATATTCTTTCAGCCTAGACACACAGGGGAGGGCTTAGGCCCTGCTCCAAATCAAATAACAGACTTTGAAGATCCCCCATGGAAGGTCTCACCCTCCCTGGGGAACAGAAAGGTGATGGAATGGGAGTTGGGGGGAGACAGGGGAGGAGGGAAGGGTGAGGGAACTGGGAGTGTCATGCAAAAGAAGCTTATTTCAAATTTAAATTTAAAAAAAGAAAGAAAACATTTTCGGTAACAAAAATAAAAAAGAAGGAAGGGTTGTCTTGGCTCGCAGTTTGAACGTACAGTCCATCGTTTTGGAGAGGTTGTGGGCACAGAAGCAGGAGGCAGCTGATCCCTGTGCACAGATAGGAGCAGGGAATGATGAAGGCCTGTGCTCAGTTAACTGTTCTCTTTGTATGGAGTCTGGGATCCCAGAATGTGGGATGGTACCACCCCCAATGAATGTGAATTAATGCATTCCAAAAACCCCTTCACAGACATGCCCAGAGGGTTGTGTCCTGAGCAATTCTAGATTCTATCAATTCGGCCATCAACATTAACAATCATGATGGTAATTATTACTAATGTGTATAATACTAATAGTCAAGTATGTACTATGGTTGTCGTGTTGAAATGAAGGATTTTTAGCTTTATTGATGTACAGTTGACAATTATTATATATATATATTGTGTACTATACATACATATATATATATATATATATATATATATATATATATATATATATGTGTGTGTGTGAAACATGATGAGATTTGTGGAGGGGCTAATGGGTACAGGGGATAGAATCTGGTAGGTGAGCACTCTACCACTGAGCTGAACCCCCAGCCTAGACAGATGTCCTTCTAAGTGTTGTAGGAAGTAGATCATGAAATGTACAGAAAGGTAAATTAAGATTCCTGTTTTCACACATATAACTGATAAAGATTATCCCTGGCTAAAGTTGGCTGAATTTTATGAAGTTCTAATTTTTAAAAACTCATGAAAACTGCAATGCTTCTTTAAGGAAAAACCAGTTATGTTGTGATACAGCAGCCTCTCACCCCCCTACTTAACAAAGGCTTTCACTAGGGCCTTTCTAAGGAAGCATTTTTTTTTCCCTCCAAAGGGTAGGTAGCTAACTGTGAATCTTTTCTGTAAACATTCTCACATTACCTTCCATACACTTACTTCCTTCATCTTACTCTGACTCAGGGAAGCTGCACAAAACTAACAACTCAGCTTTTTCACTATCAGTAGCCAGTGATCCAAGAGTGTTATCTTTCCCTGACTTACATGTTAGTACTACCATCCAGTAGGGAAGGCAAGCTGCCCAGGGTCAACCTGTGCCAATCTTAAGGACAAGATAAAAGACAAATCCAAGTCTGTGTTTTGTGGGTGATGTAGAATCTCTGATACCATTGCAATGTTTTTCTTCTTTACATTTAACCCCGATATTTCATCTTCTTGTTATTGCTCTCCAGGAGAGCTCTGTCATCCATGGAACACTAAAGGCCATCTTCAAGCTCTAGGTAACAAACACTCTAGAAAGGCAGACAGCGGCCAGGATGTGAGCTGGAGAGACATGGGCCTCTTTCCCCTATTTGGGTAAAAGGAACAATGGATGAGCTGATTGGGGAGGTAAGCATGACTTCACTTTTCCCTTCTCTTTTCTCTCTAGGTCTTTGTCAATGTCTCTGATGATTTGCATGATTTCCAGATACGAAAGAACAGTCAGGAAGCAAGGTTCTTTATAGAATGAGAGGCAGAAAATGATTGTTCGTAGTGACTTTCCCCAAAGGACAGAAGTTTCTGCTTAGTTAAAAGCCTTGTTTCTATTCCTAGGGCTCATTTCTGTTTCCTATGCCTAGTTACCCCCAACATTCTCCAGCAGCATGGAGATGAAGGGCTTTCAGGATATAGAGCAGTGGTTCTCAACCTGTGAGCTGCAACCTCTTTGGGGGTCGCACATCAGTTATCCTACATACCAGATATTTACATTGCAATCTATAACAATAGCAAAATTACAGTTATGAAGTAACAATGAAACAATTTTATGGGTGGGAGTTACCAAAACATGAGGAACTGTACCAAAGGGTCATAGTATTAGGAAGGTTGAAAACCACTGCTGTAGAATATCAGATCATGGTGGTGAATATGAGAAGCATATTCCTCCCTAGGTTAGCTTGCAGCACTATGATAGTCTAGTGCTGACTGGCAAACTGGGGCAGGAAAAAAAAAGGGCATCCGGATAGATGCAGGGGAGATCCGCGAGATCTCTGGGCGGGTATTCCTTCTCTTCCATTCATAGACAAAGTGTTTCCCCAAGGAACCCGAGAATTAGAAGAGGAAGTGTGTAACCCCCAGGGGAGTAGAAACAAAAGCAGAGCAAGAAAAGAAACTTCCCTTCAGGTGCCCTTCACAAAAGGAACATTCCTTCTGGGAAGCTGAGCTCTCTGGAAATGGGGTTTCCTTGGCCCGAGGGAACAAGTCAGAATTCTCAGAAATAGTCACAAGAGAAGCAGCTTGGGATCATGACAATTTGTGTTGGTGATATTAATTATGAAAAAGGAAATGGAAGTCATTAGAAAATTCCCAAGAATAGGTTATGCAGGGACAGAAGGAAGACTGTTACCGGCCTTTAATACATGGGTGACACTCCTCCATAGTTCCCAAAACAGCCCATGAAGCTTGTGGATCCAAAGCCCTTTATGTCACATTTGGTGACACAAGTATTTATAGAGCTTGGGTATATGTTTGGTACCACCCAAGGAGTTTCTTTCAATGGCCATCAAGGGAAGGCTTTCTGCATTAAACAAAGACACCACATGTAGGGATGGAGTTAGTGTGATCAGGAGGGGGTTTTGTGGTCCTCCAGTGGAGAATGTGCATTTTTACCCTTGATTCAAAATGGCCTATTCCTGAAGTGAGAATCTCAGAAGTGGGGCACGAAAGGTACCTCAGCTGTCAGGAAAGATGCAAGACCTAGGGACAACTTGTAGTCCATTGCAAGTCCAGATTTAACTCTTTAGAGAACCAGAGCTGATTACATTGGAGACAGTGTGTTGCAGTTGCCAAATATTGTGCAACTTCTTATGGGTTTGGAATGAAGAATAATAGAAGCAGGCCTGGAGCAAAATTAGCTGAGTTGAGGAAGGGGAAATAGATTCAGAATGTAAAAAGTAGGGCTCTTTGATGGGCTGAAGGACTGACACATGGAAAATGTAATGCATTATTGACAAACACGTATGCTGGCTGCAAAAATAATTAACACAAGCAGAAAAGAAACAGGAATGAAATGGACCAGAAAGACTTTGAAAGATTGTGAAGTGGCCGCTGAAATTGCCAAGCTAATGTCAGAGAGATGATTAAAATTTTCCAATAGAATAGGTGAATAGGTACTTAGGAGAGTGTGGTGTAAACCGAGGGAGAGAGTGGGTCATTATGTGAATCTGCACGGAGGTACCCATCAGCATTTTATGTGCAACTTTGCAGTGCACATTTTAGCAGATGGAGGAAGCTCTTAAAAGCTGATAGCTAAACCGACTCTGCCTGCTTTTCTGTTCCATAATAACCATCTCTGGAATGGGCACTTGTTCCATGCATAAGCAGTCCCCACAATAGAATTCCAGAAATATCAATATGCTCACAAAGGAAAGATACCTCCAGAAACCCTGGTCCGAGGGAGGGAGGGAGGGAGGGAGGGAGGGAGGGAGGGAGGGAGGGAGGGAGGGAGGGAGGGAGGGAGGGAGGGAGGAATGTTTCAGTCTAAGTGTGTACCTGGATGCCTGGTGTTCACCAGACTTGCTGGAGACTTAGCAACCAGAACTCAAAGGGAAGGTGACAGTGAGGAGCAATTCTTCTGCAGGCTGAACTGTACCCACACAGGCAGGCTCGCTGATACACACACTCTTGCAGAAACTGTATTGCTGCAATAACAAAAACAATTACATGGCGGATTGTGAGCACGCTAAAGGAAAATAATTCTTCATGATCAGAATGACTTTTTCGCTCATTCAACAGAAAAAGACTCTTATTTTTTATTTGTTGGCAAAGCCAAATTAGAAAAAATATATATCTTTACGACCACAGGAGACAAATGAGTGATACCAAATATCACTAAAAATGCTATTAATCTACAAGTGATATAAAATTACCATCTCAGCACAAAGAAAGCCTATATAATCTGAATTTCCCTAGGATCATAAAAACGAATGAGAAGCGAAATTGAGAGTAAGTATGCTTTTGAGATGCGGTTAAGGGTTCCATGCATTGTTAACAAATGTGGCTAGACAGCATGGTGATTTACCTCGAATAGAGAGAAAACTTCCAAGATGGGACCAAACCATCCTCCCACGAGTGTCTAACAACACCTTTGAGGACATTATTCTCCTTCCTTCGATATTTAAATGTAGCTTTATGGGTTGTTTCCCTCTATTTTCATCCCATCATTTTCTGTGTATTCCGGAAGCCAAAAATAGCCCTGGGTGGAGTGAAGATGTGTCAAAGACTCAGATCACGATGTTCTTCTTTGTGTACCAAGTGTCTGGGTGACCCAGGAGGAGCACAGGGGATGGTTGGCTGTGTCACTAAGGGGCCATCTCCACATCAGAAAAAAGTCCACTTTCAGTTAAAATCAACATCTTGCACTCTGGCCAGGCATCAGGATAGCAGCCCATTGTCAGGCTGTTTCCACAGGCCTCCAGAAGAGGGTGGTGATTTAGCCAGTGTCTGATAGGAAATGGTGGCTCTGGGATACTGAGAACATGAGAGGCCAATGAGGCTATGGAGATGGAAGGAGGGAGGGAGGGAGGTAAAACACATATACATAGAAATAGCAGGAGAGAGAAAAAAAGAAAAGAAACAGTGGGAGGAGGTAAGCAAGTGTTTGTACTTCTTCCCTATTTATTTCTAAAGAAGGAAAGATAAAAGAAAACAGAGAACCCATCACCACTACCAGTAACAATACTAGACAAAATGTAGCAAGGGACATGCATGTGACCATTTCCCCAAGGGTATTATGAGAATGGGATATTGAAGTTACTAGGAAAGCTTGCCGAAGTGCTTGCAGTAGCTTCTGACTGTTTACTGCTAGCCAGGGAAAAGATGCAAGGGCTGGCTGACTTCAGAGGCCCTCTCTTTAATTTGCTTCCCTTTTTAGTATCTCAATTATTCTACACGCAAGACCTCTCTGTGGGCCGAGCAGCACTCTTCATTTCGAACCTCCTTTACTCAGAAGTACAGCCTAGCTGCACATACAAGATTGGAGTTTATTTGTAATCGCAACCCATTCTAGTCTGATGGTCTTTCTATGAAATTGTCCCTGGTACCTTTTCCTAACATCACAAAAGATAAAGATATCAGCCTGAGGGTGCAGGCATGGTGGACACAGTCTTTTGTACTATATAGCACAGGAGAGAATCCAGGTTTGTGGGCCTAATGCTTGAGTTTGTAGTATACTCTTTTTGTTGTTGTTGGTTTTGATTTTGGTTTTCCAAGACAGAGTTTGGAGCCTGTCCTGGAACTCACTCTGTAGACCAGACTGGCCTTGAACTCACAGGGATCCACCTGCTTCTGCCTCCAGAGTGCTGGTATTCAAGGTGTGTGCCACCAACCCCCAGCTGTAGTACACTCTTAAGAAACAACATTTTAAAAACATGGATGCCATATCAGATATGAAAGGAGAAATTTGTCTTGAATGAGTGAAGAAATCATAGCATCAGAAAGTTCTTAACACTGGCATGTTGCAGCATCAAGGTACTGAGTGTGGTGCCTCATTCCTGTAATCCTGGGACTCACAGGGCAGAGCCAGGAAGATCACCTTCAATTTGAGACCAGCCTGGACTCAGACAGTAAATTCCAGATCAGACTCCATAGCAAAAAGAGAAAACACAAATAAACAAAATGAGACAAAGAGAAAAAAACTACAGTTTAGAATTTTCTTTTTTTAGTTTATAATTTAATTACAGTATTTCTCCCTTCTCTTTTCCTCCTCCCTTCAAACCTGTTTCAAACATCCCTCCTTTTCCCCTTCAAATTCATGGCCTCTTTTTTTTTCTTTTTTCTTTATTCTTTTTTTTTTTTTTTTTTTAGTAATTGCTCTTGCATGCATTTATGTATATGTATATTGGTTCATACACATGAATTCCTTAATATAACCCGTGCAGACTGTATAATGCTACTTATATACAATTTTCCAGGGCTGAGTCTGTATAATGCTACTTGTATACAATTTTCCAGGGCTGAGAGTTCTCTGCTGAACAACCAATTGGGGTGCTCTTCCTGGAGAAGGCCACCTCTCCTGCTCCCAGCTTTCCTTGGTGTCTGTATTCTTTGTGTAGGGTTGGGGCCTTGTGGGCTTTTTCCTTCCAGTTTGACATGCTCACATTTGGGCAGTCATGTTCTTCGGATATAACTGTAGTTCTCACCACTTGTCTTTGTAACAGAAGGAAAGCCACTGCAAAACAAGCACAACCAATCAAACTGCAGAGTTGTGGATCCTGATCCCACAGGACACTCCAGCACCTGAGGATTAGGGAACACTGGAAGAGGAGGCACAAAGATGGCATTTGATTAATTAAAAAAAAATTTTTTAGGTTTTTCAGTAACTAATTGCTCAATACAGTTCTAAAAAGTTTGTCTACCTACATTGCTGCCTTAATACTCCTTATATTAAGGGGTAATCATTTACACAGCAATGGTTCTGTAACCATTCCTACAGAGAAGATTAGTGAGTAATTTGGTCTTTTCTTCTAACATTTTGGTTAGATTTTTCAGTGGTTTTGTTGTTGTTAGTGTTGTTTTATTTTGTTGTTTGTATGTCTGTTTGCAATGCCATGTCTATAAATTCTGAAGTAGTTTCTTATCTAAGGCCAAAGCTTTTGGAGCCTGAAAGTGCTTGCATCTGGTTGCCTGCATAGCCCCTTGTTCTTTCCCCAGTCACAGGTCCTTACTGCCTGCCCCTCACCAGACCTGCCCTGGGGTCAGGGCGCTCTGAAGTTAAAGGTGGAGCGAGAATGAGTAGACCCTTGTCACTGAAGGCAAGTGTAGGTCAGGATGTTTAAGGTGGGCCACCAGAAGTTGTCATCAGGATCAAGGTGGATGGAGCGAGACTTTTGATCAGTCCTCACTACCATATTGAGTTAATGTTCTTCTGTCCCCTCGGGATAGCTGCAGTTCCCTGTTGATGACATGCATGTTTAGAAAACATCCAGCTGTCAGCCTCTGCACCTTACCATGACTTTACTTCTACTTGGCTCTGGACAAAATAGAAAAGAGAAGTTGCCCTTTTGAGGGACATTTTTCTCCTTGCAGCACGTTTTGTTCTTGGCAAGGAACGGTAGGAACATTCACAAATAAGACCATCATATAACAAATCTAAACTCAAAACGTTTTCTAATGCACCAATAATAAATTTCCATATTTTTACTGACCTTGCTGAAGAAAAGGCTGAATTGTGTTTCTATCTTTTCTTTAGAAAATATAACCAAATTGCCATATGAAGACTCAACAGGAAACAAACAAAGTGTAGAAGCAAAGGATTGTGGTGATGTGGTCCCTAACCCTTCCCAGAAGCCAGAAGAGATCTCTCATCTTTCAGACAACCCAGCCCTGTGGGATTTGTTCTTGATAAAGTTGGGTAAGCAATCTCCCTTGTGAAACAAAATGCTTATAAGCTATGTAACCTGTTAAACCTAGGTTTAAAACCAAGATTTTAAGGATGTGAGCTAAAACTGGGATTCAAAGACTTAGCACTGAAGATGCTGTGTTGGAGAATTCCCTCAAATAAACCTGAATGCAGTCATGTCCGTGACATCCACGGCATGAGCACAATGGGTTTTGATCTTTTGCCAGCTATAGGATTGGTGACCTTAACTTTCTTAGCAGTCCTGGTCTCCTCATTGATGGCAATGAATATATGTGGTACTACTTAGCTTTGCAGGATATGGAAGCTCCTAGCACTGTGCCCTATGGGCGGTTCTTAATAAATGTGATTTCCTTCCTCTGGTTTTACAATATGGACTCTTGCATTTTTTTTTTCAGACAGTTTTCTATGGTGCCTTTCATCTTTACAGAATGGTCCATTTATGTAACTTGAGTTCCTGCTAGAACCCAAGAGACCCCCATTGTTTTTAAACCCTTTCTAATTCCTGACTTTTGTTTTATCTTCTTCACTTGTAGACCCAACTCTGAACTTCTACTTCCATGCTGTAGTGCCTGCTTTGTGGGGTGTTGACACTAACCCTTGGAACAAATGAACTGACAACATTAGGACATCTGTTTATGTAGCTTTTGATGCTCAAGCTTCCTAGAAAGACTGGTTGCTTCTCTTTTAGAGGAAGTCTGAAGCGTTATGATACACAATTCCACTTTATCTCATACTGAAGCTTCCCCCAAGCGATGTGCATTTCTAATTTTGGCAATGACTGCAGGCCGAAGTCATGTACTTACATATCCAATGGCCTGTGATAAAGCTGCCTGTGATGATCAAGTGACCAACACTTAGCTATTTTAGATCCTTTCCTCTTGAATGCGATGATTTAGTGCATTAAAGTTTTCTAATACTTAGAAACCTCTTCTCCCTGACCTCCTACTAAAACATATTCACTTTAGGGACTAAAGTAAGGCCTTACTCATCCCTTGGCTGATGAATGTATCAGATTCTATTTTTTTTTTTTTTATTAGTTTTCTACTTCTGGAAGGCAGAAGCTGGGGCAAAGAAGCCCAAGGAGCTAGGATTCTAGATTTAAATGAACTGATTAAAAGGCAACAATTGCCTTACAAATCCTTGACCTCACTCATAGCAAAACAGTTGCTTCTAAAGATGAAAAGAGATGACCAAAAGTCAATGAGGAGGCATGTTGGAGTGTGATAGTAATAATGTGGGACAGAGTAGCATCCGGTGAAACCCTCACCTCCATAAATTTAAGGGAACAAAAGAAGTGTCCTTAGGGGTTAACCTTGAGTAACTACAGCTTGTGGAATTAGTTTAGCAACTTGAGTTCTTTGAGGATAGATGCTAGCTAAATTTTTCTAGCTGTTTCTTGTTGATAAAGGGGACACAAAGTATACCCTGTTTGTTTTCTGTGGGATGCATACTGAGTTTTCTTGACTTGTAGCAAGACCAGTTTTCATTAAGACTACTCAAAACTCATTAGTGGCTGTCAGGGGTGGATCCTTGTAACCCAAACTCTTGGGAAGGTACAAGGGTCAAGAGTTCAAGAACAGCCTCAGCTAGGTAGTAGATCAAATTGGTGCTTGTGAAATCCTATCTCCAAACAAAACAAAACAGCACCAACACATGCATATAAAATCACTGGTTGATAACTAGGATATATTCATATGAGGAACAAAGTCCTTGTTGTGACTCTAGAAATTAACAGATATTAAAAGCAACTTGGAAACTGAAGCAATATAAATAATATAACATAATGCAGTAATTTACAGATAGAAGAACCCAGGCTCAAGTTTCTGGTAAGACTCGACTATGGAAAGCCAGCACTCAGACCAGCTGCTATAAAGTGAATGTATCTGCTTCAGATTCATGTGTTGGAAACTCAGTTCCCAAAACAACAGTGCTGAGAGGTGGGTCTTGGGTTGCATGCGATGCAAGCCACTACTGGGTTTACAGATGTGCACTTCCTCACTTCAACTGTATAAGACTGCTACATCCTTTATTTCCAAAGATCCCAGGATCCCAGGTACCATCTTGGCAACAGAAAATCCAATCTGTAACTTGATCTTGAACTACCTAGCCTCCAGAACTAGAAGAAATGAACCCTGCCTTCTATAAATGCTATGCTGCAGTATATTCTGTTTGATCAACATGAAACAGGGTAAGCCATCAGCATCAGCTTCCAGGTGTTCTGATGTCCACCGAAAGCCAAGACAAAAAGTAGTATTTGTACATCACACTGGAATAGACTGGAGGGGATTTGAGGTAGAAACATTTATAACATTTCCTTTCTGTTTTATTAGAATAACAGAAAATAAAATATAGAGCATTAGCAATGGATATTAAATATTGAATTTATATAAAAGCTCAAAAAATTTACCCCAAAAATTTAATGGAGAAGTTGATCTTGCTTCTGTGCACATAACTATATACCAAGTTTTATGCCTGAAATGGCTACAAGCAAGTCATGATCAAGTCTTTTTAATGATCTCTTCAAATTCTAGACAGTCACTATTGATGAGAAACTTTGTTCACGCAAGTAGGTGATAAAAAGTTTAAAACCATTTTTTTACAGCCTTTCAAAAATTTACAACAGTTGAAATTATCTTTAAAGGAACCAGGGAGCTCTTCTATATGTTCTTTGACTGAGGCAAATGTTAGAATTTCTTGTGGTGATGAGAATGGGTTTCAATCCAGTCCAACTTTCCCGTTCCAAATATCTCAACAGCAAAGTGTCTGGACATGCAGAATGTACCTGTGATCCTGGAAGTTTTGCTCTGCTGCTGACATGGAGTCCATTAAAAGGACACACCTACTGCAAAGGGCTGTCAGCATGAGGTATCTGTGAAGGGAGAGGTGAAGGCTGCTTTGTGAGCTTACCTTGCAGGAGTCCTACGGGGCCTCCTTGCTTCTCCAACTCCCCACCTTCTAGTTCCAGGCTAGGCCAGACCTGTGCTACTTCAGCATCTCTGAAGACTCTTCCCACATGGCAGCAGCGGCCTAGACAGTTTACTCTTGAGATTGATAACAAGGAATAACCTCCTTTTTTAAAGCACAAGTTCATGTGGGCTATGTGCATGTGTGATGTGTGTGCACATTTGTGTGAGTGTGAAGACAAGAAGTCATCATAGAGTGCCTTTCTCCATAGCTTCTTTGCCTTATTTTTTTGAGACAGGTCTCTTGTATACATGCTGTGGAAGTGAGCAAAAGACAAGTCTCCTGTTGAGCCTGTAGCTCAACGATTCAGTTAGGCTGGCTAGCCATTGATGAGTGTCAGGGTTCCACCTACCTTTGACTCTTGTCCTAATGCTAGTATTGAGGTTCCAGTTATGCAGTAGTGCCTGACTTTCACGTTGGTGCTGAGGATCAAACTCACAGCCCCTGCTTACATGGTAGGCACTTTATCTAATAAGGCACCTCCCCATCTACAAGTTCCTTCTTGATTGCCCCTGGGGTATTGCAGATGAGCTCTTGGTATTGGCAGTCTGCAGGAACTGTGGTGCAGGTTGTCTGAACAACAGTCAACTCTAAGGTGACAGCCACCTTAGAACTTTAGATCCCCCAGACCTAAAGAGTTAAAGGTTCACTAGTTCACAACATACAAGTAACTCTATCATGGTACAGATATTAGGGAGATCATACAACACAATGACCGGCCTACATCTGAAAGTGACAGTCCAGCTGTCACACTTAGCCCATGTTCCTTCCCCTTATTAATAATGTGACCAACATATGGTCAGCGATAATAGAAAGTGTATGTCATCTTCACAGATATGACAAAAAAAGTGATACTTTTACTTGTTGTGTATAATAAAAAGTGGTCCTAGAGCTCCCAACAATTACATTCAATGAACATTTTATCTTACAAATAGATGAAAAGTAATAAACCCCATTACACCCACTATGGGGTTGCAGAGGTGCTGAGTGAGACCTTCTCCCCCAAATGTTTGGTGTCAATGTGACTGAGGCAACTGATCAAGTTGAAGTTCAGCAAATATCACTATGGATAGAAAAATAAAAACAAGCAATTGCTTTTATCATTTCTCTCTCTCTCTTTCCCCAAATTCCATTCATTATCTGACTTTGCATATGCTTAATCCATTTCAGCTCCCCTGGGCTGAGCAGTTTATGTTACAAAGAGCTACAGCCTGCACTGAAAGTGCCCTTCTTCCGTCTTTCTTTTCAAAAATAAAATGCATTTTTTTTTCTCCTAGCCTGGAAAGAAGTGCTGAGTGGACAGCCCTGCAGTTTCTGTTTATACTGCAAGCAACCACAGCACAAATCAGCACCAAGTTTCCCTTGATTTCTGCCTGGAACAATATTATCCTATGGGGACTCACTCTGGGGTCCAAAGGGTGATATATAACTTGCTATTACATGTTTGTGCCCAAGAGGGCAATTTTAGCTCCAGTACTGCCAGAGAGTGAATAGTGATGAGATGGGAGGGGTACCATGTGGCCAGTCTTGTCATAACTCATCAGCTCATGCACTTGCTGAAGCCCTACTATGTTGCGTTAGTGTTCATCACTATGGTGACCACCTGCAAGAAGCAACTTAGAGGAGACAGCATCTGTTTGGACTTACATTTCTAGAGGTTTCAGCACATGGTCAGCTGGTTCCATTCCTGGGGACCTGAGGATATGCAGAGCATCATGTTGGAAGCAGAGTGAAGCAGCTCACCTCCTGGCAAACAGGATGCAGACAAAGACAGACAGACAGAAAGGAGACCAGGGCAAAATATAGCCCCCAAGACCTGTCCCAGTGACCTCCCACTACTTCAGTCTAGACCCTACTTCCAAGTCTCAGCCATCTCAATAATGCCACCAAACCAGTGAATTAATCCAGTTTAGAACAGAGCCCTTATTACCCAATGACCTCTCAAGAACAGATCTATCAACTGGAGGACCAAGCCTACTTGCCTGAGCCTTCAGGGACACCTCCTATTCCATCCATATGATAGGGCACGTACAAAGCCATATGGTAAGTACTGTGTACTAAACACTATGAACTAAATCTGTATGTTAAATCCAGTTCAGAATGGAGAAGATCATAGTAAATATTTATTGAAGTTTTCTTTTATGTCAAGCACTAAATCAAATGTTTTATATGCATTGTCTAATTAAACCTCATTATGATCCAATGAAGACCACATTGTTATGCTGGTTTTATGCATGCCTAAGTATATTATCATTCCTAAGATTACAGCATGTCTATGAGAACATTCTCACTAATTACCTCACCTAATGCAAATACCTTTTTCTCCATCGTGGCTCCGTATCATTTTCTCAATAATCCTTCTCACATTTTCTGTTTATTTATCAGACTCATTTTTTCACCTTTCACTGGTGTAGTGTGCATCACGAGGCTAGGTGGTACATATCTTTTGTTTTGATGCCTTAGTAGAGTACCTAGACACATAGTAGAACCTGGATGTTAGTTGGGTGAATGAACAAGTCGGTGAATTAATAAAACTGAGCTGAAGAAGTTAAACGATTTTACCAAGGTCATTGAGCTATTGAATGACAGAGCTGACAGTCGGTGACTGCCATTCACACACTAAGCTCACACTAAGCTCAAAGAACTCTTCTAAATATGTATAAGTATGGCTCAGGACTGGAGGTACAGGCATAGGTGCCAACGCCGGGGATTCAGGAGCTGTGCCCTGAGAGAAAACTCCTGCCCTCAATTGCTATCTGGAGTTAATTCTGTTTTATGACTCTAAATCCTAGCTGGAGATGCTGGAATTCCTCCTCAACACAGCATATGGTACCTTCTTACTCATCTTTTGGTCTCTCTCCTCCATATATCTTTGCCTCCCAATGGATATTATGGTTAGTTCTTATCACTCACATCAGCCTATGCATCACTTTCTCCAGCATAAGACAAGGAGGGAGTAGAAAGATGATGTCGTAGACTGTTTGAGCTAGTATATAACCTAGAGCCAGGAGGCCCAAACTCCATCCATTATCCTGTTTTGCTCCTAGAGTCCTATAGCCACATGTCAGTTTTTTCCCCACTGATATTGGACTGCTTTGGAGAAAAAAAAAAAAAAAAGAATGAGGGAATTGACTGTTGGGCTTTTCTCTTCTCCTGGGCTGAAAGGATTAAACATAGAGCGTAGACCTTCAGTAAGAGGAGGCACTCCGCAAATACTTATTGCAAAAGTGGCTGATTGGCTGGATGAAATTTTTTTTTACCTCTTCATTAGCAGTAGGTCTTTTACTCATCTTCTTGAGAAAATGTCAACGGGAAGCTGTGACTCACTGTGGTGGAAATAGCACTGGCCTCTTAGGCAGTGCTCAGTTAGCACACTGAAATTGCAGCACCTTAGTCTTTTGGAGGCAGGGTGGAGATTTCCCAGAGACAGCAAGACTCCCTGCAGACAACCATTGGTTCAGTATTCATAAGCCAGTGAAAGTGTAAAATTTGAAAATGATATCCACAAAAATGATTTTAAATAGGAAAAAAATAGAATATGGAATTGACCGTCACATACCAAGGAAGGGTGTCACACAATCCCTCTGTGTCCTGGAGAGGGGATTCTCTGAATTGAGTGGATTTGATTCATTTCCTACATACAGGTCATGGGGTATGAGAGAATGTTGTCATTCTTGTGTAGTTCCTGGATTTTTAAATAAAATACCACTGTCTGAAAAGGAAGGGCACTGGCATTCTCAGTGGCTAGGAAAGCATCCTGGTATATTCACAGCTAAAGTTTTCCCATTTTTCTCTTAGTCTCCCCCACCCACTGCCCCCCCCCTTTTCTCCTTCTTTTCCCTCTCCCCTTCTTCTTTCGTTCTGCTTCTTCCACTTTCTTTCTACATATACTCAGTTCTCCTTTTTCCAAGTGTGTGTGTGTGTGTGTGTGTGTCTGTGACTGTGTCTATTTGTATGTGGTATATGTCCAGTTCTGTGTGCTAGTACATGTACTTGTGCAGAATCGAGTCAGGGAGAGGACATTAGGTGTCCTCTTCTGTTTCTCTCCTTTTTCCTCCGAAAATGAGTCCTTCACTCAACCTGGAGCTAGGCTGGTGACAGGCAAACACTTAACATGTCTGTCTCCACTCACATCATGTGGACTACAGAGACATGAGTGGTCACATTAAGCTTTACATGTATGCTGGGGGTTCAAGCTTGGGTATCATGCTTGCACAGCGAGCACTCTTGCCGATGGACCGCTTCTTCAGCTCCAACCACTTCTTGGAACAGCACATACAATTGGCACTGTTGTTAGGAGCCTGTGAATTTTCATTCAGAAGTGACACACTGGAATTTCATGAAGATGTTTTCTTCCAGTAGAGCTGGACTATCTGTTGGGATAAATGTGCAGTTGAAGAGAAGATTTTCCCCAGAATCATCAAGTCGATTTCATGGATATTGACAGTAGAAATTGGACCAGTTAGGCTTCTGAGCCATGTGCACTCAGTAACTGCAATGTCTCTGTGCCTTCATCATCAAGAACATCATCACAGACCTGGCAGCGTCTCACATTTATTTGATTTTTTTTCCATCTCACCCTGTTTCATCCTCTTGCCAAGTCCTACCGTGTGCTTCAGGGAGTCCCTAGGAACTGCCCCATTTCCACACACACCAGCCCCATTCCTCCTGCTCCTAACCCTTTCCCAGGGGGAAGCAGGTGGAAAAGCTCACAGTAGCAACTTCTGGTGGAGCTACTGGAATGCAGTGTTTCTAACAAAGACAATGTCTCCCGTTATCCCGAGTCTTCAAGAGCTAGAATGGGAGCTCCGGTTCTCCACATCGACTTCTCTCCCTTTCCCTCCTGCCTCTCAAAAATCACATGAAACAAACAAGTGAAGAAATCAGCACCATAGCCACCACCAGCACCACCACAGCACCACACCACACTGCCACAACCACCACTTTCCTCTTGCTGTGAAAAGAATATCTGCTTTATCCATTCTTCAGTTGAGGGGCATCTAGACTGCTTCCAGGTTCTTGCTATTACAAATAATACTACTACGAGCATAGTTAAACATCTGTCCTTGTTGCATGCATGTGGATCATTTGGGGATATGTCTAAGAGCAGAATTGCTGGGTCCTGTGGTGGACTGATTCCTATTTTCCTGAGGAACCACCATACTGATCTCCAAAATGGCTGTACAAGTTTGCACTCCCACCAGCAGTGGAGGAGTGTTCCCCTCTCTCCACATCCTCTCCAGGGTAAGTTGTCATTGGTGTTTCTAATTTTAGCCATTCTGGCAGGAGTAAGATGGTATCTCAGAGTTGTTTTGATTTGCATTTCCTTGATAGCTAAGGATGTTGAGCACTTTCTTAAGTGTCTTTCAGCCTTTTTGATTTGCTATATTGAAAATCCTCTCTTCAGTTCTGTACCCCGTTTTTAATAGGGTTGTTTGGTGTTTTGGTGTCTAGTTTCTTGAGTTTTGTATATTTTGGAGATCAAACCTCTGTCAGATGTAGGGTTGGTGAAGATCTTTTCCCAGTCTATGGGCTGCCATTTGGTCTTGTCAACTGTGTCCTTTGCCTTACAGAAGCTTCTCAGTTTGAGGAGGTCCCATTTATTAATTGTCAATCTCAGTGTCTGTGCTACTGGAGTTATGTTCAGGAAGCTGTCTCCTGTACTAATTCATTCAAGGGTACCTCCCACTTTCTCTTCTAAGAGGTTCAGTGTGGCTGGATTTATGTTGAGGTCATTTGGACTTGAGTTTTGTGCATGGCAATTGACATTAGTCTATCTGCAGTCTTTTACACACCATCATCCAGTTGTGCCAGCACCATTTGTTGAAGATGCTTTCCTCCTTCCATTGTATACTATTAGCTGTTTTGTCAAAAATCAGGTGTCTGTGGGTGTAAGGATTCAGGCATTACACTGGCCTTCCCCTGTTACCTGGCAGAATGCACTCAGGCAGTACTCTGGTCAGCCCAGGGTTCCAAGAGTACTGGTCTGTAGGCAGGTACAAAGGACCCCTTTAAAAGTTAGACCCCTGCCCACTTACACTCCTTTTGCTCTCTCTCTCTCTCTCTCTCTCTCTCTCTCTCTCTCTCTCTCTCTCTGCTTTCGGTTGACCACCAGGTACCCTCCTCTTCTTCTCTTCCCCTCTCTCTCTCCCCCTCTCTCCTCTTCTGTTCCCAGTGCCTCTATGTCTCTTCCCTTCTCCCTCACTCCCCTTTCTAAATAAACTCTTTTAAGCTCTACCTGCCTAGCATGTTATTCCCTCCTGCCTAGGTCACCCTCACCTGCTATGGAACCTGCTATGCTCTCCCACATGGTCCCTTACCTTGGGACCCCACTCACTTGGGACCCTCACTCGGGACCCCCATCTCTTCTCCAGCTTTTATTCCTGTAACTGTAATGAAAGAAAAACAGTAGGTGTGTGGGTTAATATCAGGATGATTCGACTAGATGCCCCTCAACTGAAGAATGGATAAAGAAGATGTGTCACATTTACACAATGGAATATTATTCCGTGAGAAAAAAAAAAACAATGGAATCTTGAAATACACAGGCAAATGGATGGAACTTGAAGAAACCATCCTGAATGAGGTAACCCAGTCACAAAAAAGAGGAACATGGTATGTACTCATTCATATATAGATTTTAGACATAGAACAAATGATCACCAGTCTATAGTTTACACTGCCAGAGAAACTAGGATACAAGGAAGAACCTAAGAGATTCATAAAGGTCCCTCACAGAAGGGAAAAGGAACAAGATCTCCTGAGCATATTGGGAGTGGGGGAGTGGTGAGTGGAGAGGGAGTTACAGAAACCCACAGAGACAGCTAACCTGAACGAGGGGGAGCTAATGAGCCCCCACACTGATAGCTGGAAATCCAGCATTGGACTGACCCAGACCCCCTGAACGTGGGTCTCAGTTATAAGACCTGGGCAGTCTAAGGTACCTCAGACAGTGGGACCAGGATGTATCCCTGGTGCATAAAAGGACTTTTGGGAGCACATTTCCCATGGAGGGATACTCCCTTAACCTAGAGGCAGGAGGGAGGGCCTAGTCCCTACTCCAAATGACTAGGCAGATTTTATTGATCCCTCCTGGAAGGTATCACCCTCCCTGTGCAGTGCGGGGGGGGGGATGGGAGGGGGAGTCCGGGAGCATAGGAGGGAGAGAGGAAGGGAGGCAGGGAGAGAGGGAGAGAGAACTGGGATCGATATGTAAAATAAAGAGAGAGAGAGAGAGAGAGAGAGAGAGAGAGAGAGAGAGAGAAAGAAAGAAAGAAAGAAAGAAAGAAAGAAAGAAAGAAAGAAAGGATATCTGCCTGCGGTAGAAAGTGAGCAAGAGTCACAACTGCTGTGTCTTGTTTCATAAGCAGCCAAATGCTACCCCATGTTCGGCAGGAGCATCATAGAGTTATGGAGATAAAGAAGGTGTTTCTTTGTTGCCCTACCTGGCCCCTGGCCACCTCATCATTGTTCTCATTCACTATTCCTTATACACATGATTTATGGACCACCCCCTGCCTCTTTTGCTCATCATCAGTTCTACTCATTCACTAACCACAACTGCAGAAATGTTGAATGTCACTAACCACCCCCAAACTCAGTAGCTTAAAAGAGTAATTATTTCTTTGTCTTCATAAACCTGTGTTTGTCTGATATAGCCTCAAGGCTCCAGACTAGAGAACAGGTATGGATCTGGTCCCTACAGATCTTCTCCACCTTGGAATACCAGGCTGAACGTGACATTGTCTCCCCATGGCAGACAGAAGCACACTTGCAGGTTCTATGGGTACCCTGCCTACTAGCAGTGTACCAGGTAAAACGAGTCATATAGCCATGCCAAACATCAGTTAAGGAGGAAGGCACATTCCCCAGAGATGGTACAGGGGCTAGAGCTGAGGAAAGATGGGGAGTGAATATTTGAGAAACAATAACGTGCTACAAAGCTCAAATCTAAACCTTCATGATTGGTAACATGTCAGATGTAGTCAGGATTTCATCCTTGCCTCGTATCGTGGGACCATGTGTACAAATATCTCACATCAAAGCACTACCAGTTAGCTTCTTGGGCAGCTCCCGGCTGACTGCCTTTGACACAGTCATGACTTGCTCAGTGAGTGATCCCCAGTTTCCAGACAACTCACCCTCACTCTTAATCATGCCTTCTCGGCCTGCCTCATGTTCTCCAGTCTGGATTGCCATGAGGTCCGCTCTTCTTATCCCCTTCATGCAGCTCTGTTCAAACTTCTCTGCGTCCCATCCTTTGTGAATCTGAAGAAACAAAAAACCAGAAATATTTGTTCTTAGTGACTTTGTACTTCTCTGAGCAGATGTTTTGCATGTATGTGTTAAGAGTGCTCGTGTGTGTTTGCGATTTCTAGTGCTGAGGCAGGGCTAACTAACAATGAAGACCCACACTACATGTGTGTGCCCTCCCTTGCAGGTGAGGAAGAACACAGCAATATGTGGGAGGCCCTTTGTCTCTGTTCTTCTGCACTGTTTGGGTCTGAAATAGTCACATAAAAACGTTCTTTCACGAGGACAATGACATTGCTTTTAGCCGCGTGTTTAATTCTTTAAAGTCAATATTTGCAGAAAACGTAGGCACAGCATGATGTTGCCTTGGAGTTGTTGATTAATCCCTTTCTGAAGCTTCCCCCCATTTTAAGTTTCCTTTCCATTTTCAGCTTGTCATTAGCTCCGTAATGGGGTGTGTGCCTGTTTGTGTGAGTACATTACCCTATTTCCCCAAAGTCTGCTAAGAACTACAGTGAGCCTTTACTCTGGATTAGTCGTGTAATCCTCCTGGTTCCCATCTTGTTCCACAATTAGTAGGCATGGTCAGGAATGACTTAATTTAGTATTCTTGGGAAGCAAACAAATACCTGAGGGAAGAAATATGAAGCCGATGTGCTCTCTGAGACATGGCTTTAGGAGGTAATGTATCACCCTGAACCATGGAAATGTGTTCTTTAACACCATTTCAGATACAAAGCGAGGAGAAACATGGACACATGGAATGCAAATTAGTGTTACTCTGTGAACTTGTGGGGCCTGGAATAATTTTGGAGAATCTCTGCCTGAGAAAAGGCTGGTCAGCAGGAATATTCCATTGCCTTATTCCTTTCTACCCCTCCATAGTTTTGAGATGGCAGCCAGTAGAATCAGAAAATTTTCAGAAAAGCTGACTTTATAAGAGAAAAAGGAAAAGATTTTCCAGATTCCGAACCACTTCCCATTCCTCCTTTTTATAGCTGTAGACAAATTGTAATCACAAATCCACTGAGCCATTGATTTTTTCCAACCTGTCCATTACAGATGATGTCATTTTCATTTTTCTGTTTATGTGATTCCCTATGTAGCCTGCAGACCTTCTTAGACACGTAGCATTGGCTTCTTTCAAATATTAGGGCTTTACTCAATTTTATTTTCATTTTCAAAAATGGAATGTCTGGGTGTCTCCGCTTGGGATCATTAAGTGCCAAGAAATTGGCTGAGTAAAGTAGCTCATAGAACATGGGACAATTATAGCTTCCTTGGAAGCTGGAAAGGATCTGAGTCAAGGTCATTCTGTAAGTCTTGTGTTAAATGCAAATTCCATTAAGTTTTGGAAAACCTGTTTGCTAGGCAAGATGCAAAACATGAGTTGCAAGAAACATTAAAGAAGCCTAGAAGTCACACAGACTTCTCTGGCCAACCGGCTTTATCAGATTTCTGTATGTAACCAGAAGTCAAAGCAACAAATGTCCATTGACTCTTGAGCCCTCCTTCCTCCCAGCCCAGGACATGAAGCCCACAGGCCTCACAGCAGGCCTGTTTCTTCTGTGCCAGCAAATCTGCCCATGTCCCCAGTGGCTTCCTTTACAGCCCTGTGATCATCTGTGTATTATTAACTAACCACAAATTAAAGTCATTACTTGGTGCTTAATTTTATGTAACATTTCTTTGTAATGTGTACAAAAGAAATTTATTTTTAACAGGAGTTTGGTAAATAGCATGTGCCATGATTAATTAGACAATATAATGGGTCTGCTGATTTGAAATTACACTCAGCACAACAGTTTTCTTAAAAACAATTTCTTAAGTGACATTTCGAGGTGTATGAGTTTTTGAAAGGGAAGAAAGAAGAAGAAGAGGAGAAGAGGGAGGAAGAGGAGGAGAGGAAGGAATGAGAGGAAGAAGAGGAGAAAGAACAAAAAGAAGAGGAAAGAAGGGGGAGGGGAGATGTAGGGGGAGCTCCTTCATTGATGGCCCTATGGCCTTGTCTCCTACTTATTTTGGGGGACTCTAACCCATTAGAAGACTAATTTTTCTTAAATATGTAGGCATTCTACAAAACAGAACATTCAAAAGAGCCAACATGGGGCTGGAGAAGTGGCCCAAGGCTTAAGAGGAGCCAGGTTCAATTCCCAGCAACTACATGGTGGCTCACAACCATCTATAATGAATTTTGGTGCCCTCATTTGGTTCTCCAAACAGAACACTATTTACAAAATAAAATAAATAAATAAAATAAACCTTTAAAAAAATCCAACATAAAGTTGGGTTGGTAGGGAGGTTCCGAAAAGAGTCGGGGAGGAGGAAAAGATGATCAAAATGGTATGAAACAAACATTGTATGAAAATTTTTAAATTAAGAATGTATTTAAAAAGCTGTTTGAAACCCATGTTATAGCAAGGAAGAGTATACATAAGTAAACTAACAGAGAAGCAGATCCAGCACTTGGGTCAGTTGACTTGCTCTTCCCCACGGCCACACATGCTCTTTCCTTTCCTCTAACATTCCAAGTGGATTCCCATGCACACCCACACCTTTCCCTTCTGCTTGGATGTCTTACATGGCTCAAACCTGACTCTTCAGACCATAGTCTGAGAAAGTTCCTTCCACTCCCCCAGCCACTATTTATCCACTGAGCACATCATTTGGGGAAACAGCCTGGTTCTATACCTGTTCCTCTGTCTTCTCCTATGGAATTCAATGTTCCTTTGCAGTAGACACTTGTCCTCTTGTGACAGTGTTTGGATGTCAGGCATGGTTCCACAGGCATGAAGCCTCAGCTACTCAGGGGACCATGGCAGGAGAATGACAAGACCAAGGCCTTCCTGGCCTCTGCAAGAGCTCAAGGATAACGGAATAAGACCCTAACTGGAAAGTTAAAAAGTAAATATAGAGGACATAGCTTAATGATAAAGAACTTGTCCATGCATGAGGCTTTAGGTTCAATTGCCAGGACAGGAAAGAAAACTAAATAGATAGAAAAAAAACAATGCATGGTACATTACAAGTAGCCTTAATGACCTTTGTGAAAAGAGACAGTGTGTCGCGTCTCTCATAAGCCAATCCCTGGCTAATCTTTTAATGGAAGGCAAAATGTATTTGGTTTTAAATTCTTCTGAAAGAAAAATGAAGTTATTTTTTTATTTAATAGATAGGCACATGATGCCCTACAAAGAAATGAAAAATTAAAATGTGAATGAATTAGATGAAGAGAAGGGCAAGAAGTGAAGTGATAATTGTATTTGGTGAGAATATCAAACACAAAAAGAAAAGGGAAATCTTCGTATCAGCTCATGCCTTATGCTTTACAAGCCAACACCCCGTTGATCAGGCTTTCTCTATGTCACTGGAATAAGTCTCTGTCTTTTCCAATGATAAGTAAAGATGTTTGACGATTTGTTCAACCTTCATCCATATTTGTATCATGGATAAACTATCTGATAACATAAAGAACTGAGAATGAGTTAGATGGGATGGTTGCACTGATCCTCAAAGTACTCTGATCAAGGGGTTACGGTTTGAGAAGTCTTTGTCTCCACATTTCACATCATGTTGTATGTCGGTCCTATCTCACACTATGCTGCAGCTCTGTGCCTGTGAAGTTCTTGTGGAACTCAGCGTTAAGTCTTTCTCAAACCAACAGGAACAGGCTGAGCAGAAGTAACAGGATTTGTTCCTTAGTTTTGAGTCAGGTGGAGGTGTGTGCATGTGGGTGAGGTCACTTGTGGATGCCAGCAGATCCCCTGGAACTGGAGTCATTGGTGGTTGGGAGCCACCCTGTGGATACTGGGGACTGAACTTGGGTCCTCTGCAAGAATGTCAAGTGCTCTTCACCACTGTGCCTCTCCTCTGCCCCCTACTTTCTGACTTTCTTAATGTCTTTAAACTGATGGAAGTCTAGGTGGCCCAGTGTGCAGAGCCGCAGTTTCCATGTGTTCATATCTGGTCTCTGCCATTGTCTAATTGTAAACATGGGCAAGATGTATAATTCCCTTATCTACAAATATGGTACAAATGTAACTGTATGGATGAGATGAAAAGCTCTCTTTTCATGCAGGTTTCCCTTTGACATTTTACTATTTCATTTCAAAGTTTAATCGAGACAGTCAAACACTTGTATTCTAGGTCATGAAGCAAATGAATCAGGATTTTCCTCTGGTATTTTGTATTTGTCTTTTACGTTTAGAATCTGTTCTGTTATATCACAAGGGTGGCTTTATTCCCCCTTTGCATTTGCCTATCCACACAACCTAATAGAGCTTTATTTTAAAAAGTCCATGTGTTACTCATTATCTAGGGATGCCAATTGCATCACACATGAACTCTTCATATACAACCAGAATTTTTCTAACTAGAAAACAACTGAGGTTTACTCTTGTCTAATTATTCATCTTTATGTTTTAGTACTGGACCATTGCTTTTCTCTTCGAGGGATTTCCTACCTATTCTTTCATACTCATTTTTAAAGGCATGATATAATCAATTTTTAGCTGGGGGGGGGGAGTGCGGGGATCTGATGACATTTTACCAGAGTTGCATTAAAGGTTTACATGAACATGGGAATAACTGAGCTTTTAACAATGGCATGCTTCATGAACATGGCTTACCTTTCCAATTACTTAAGGTCACTTTTGCATTTTCAGGAGTGTTTATGATTTTCCCCATAATGACTTTGAAAATATCTTCAATTTAAATTTACACTGATATATTTTATTTGGTTGCTAGCTATCATGCTTAGTATTTCATTTTATTGTATCTTCTAACTGGCTTTGTTTATACTTAATAATTCAATTATCATGTCGCTATGGTAGTATTGGTTCTAATTTTTTTGAAGCTGATATATACATATATATATATATATATATATATAGAGAGAGAGAGAGAGAGAATGTAGTAAAGCAAAACTCTGTGTGTGTCGTACATGTATGTGTGTGTGTGTGTGTGTGAGAGAGAGAGAGAGAGAGAGAGAGAGAGAGAGAGAGAGGGATGCATTTGAGGATTACAATTTCCAGCTAGTTAGAGCGAAAACAGACAGGATCTTTACAGTAAACATTTTACGCTAAAATACTTAAAGCACTTTGTTTTTAACAATCTAATGCAGCAATGCATTAACTACACTGATACATTAAACACACTAAATGTGCTTTGCATTCACACAATATTCACTTTCTAGTTATGTCCCTTAGGAAGGCCCAGAAACAGAGGCTAGCCTAGTATCAGTAAACACTGTGAGAACACTGGTTACATCTCTAAGTATTATTCCCCACTGAAATGAGTTAGTCCTCTTTGGATGGTGCTTAATTCCAGGTTTGAGGAAAAAAGGTTATTAGCTGAGGTTGGGCTGTGTCATCACAAGGAAGCTATGAAAATGTCTAGGGTTCTTCCTAAAGTATTTGGTACCAGCTAAAAGAAGATCCTACTGGTCAAAGATAGAATTATTTGAGCATCAGTAGGATTCTAAATAAAATTAATCAAAATATATTTTAACTCACAAATCTAGAAATAAAAGCCACTCCCCCTCTAAAGAATGCTATAGAGCCAATTCATTATACTAGAAAAAGAAAATTGGTCGCAGTAACCAAAGAGTGAAGGGAAAATTTCTCATTATAGAATTGTTCTAGCTAATAAATGATTTAGGGATGACAGAATTAGACTATAACCATTTTGCAAGCTCCTAATTAATTGATAGCTTTGAGCAATGATCACCAATGGCTGTTAAGTACCAAAGAGACAATCAGATATTCTTTATCGCCTAACAGATGCATTGAACTCTACAGATGAAATATTCTTGGCAAAGAAATTGAACCCGAATATGAACAAGCTTCTAAACTGAACCACGAATAGACACCCTACAGCAACAGAGGACTGTGTTAAATATCATTGCAGCAATTCAATCAGCAGAACTCCAAACAAGTAAACAGCCAGTTTCTTCAGAAACTACACTTCTTAAAAAAAATTGAGAGACATATGGTAAAAGCCCTACCTATTTATTTATGTGTAAGTTTGTTTGTTTTGTCATATTTAGAAACAGGAGAGACTTATACTCAGTTCTTTATAATTTCACTGTAAGCTAACACTTTGGAAACCTCTGAAGAGATGGCCACTAACTTCCTAACAAGCTTTTCTTCCTTCCTTGGCTCTCCTGTACTTCTTTTCAGGACAGGGAAGCTTGATCTTCAGGACAGTAGGTTTAGGTAATTTACAAAGGTAGGTGAACTTAAGTGGAGCTTAATTGACTTAATTCTTCCATATGCTAGTAACAGAGCTCAGACTCTTCACCCAGTAGGGTATTAGAGTAGTGTCTTGGTTTCTTTGATTTAAAAGTAGTGGAAAAGCCATCCCTGAATGAGGATGAGAAGTCAGAGAACCCTAAGAGGCAAATCAAAGCCAGTGGCCAGCAGCGCTTGGACTCCAATGATCATTCTATGGTCCACACAAACCTCTAGCTAGGAGAATAGAGAGTGACAGGACAGAGGTGCAAAGAAGCCGATGCCCAGAACTGGGTACCATGACAGAGCTTGGATTCCTAGAATTTCTGCCTTTAAAGTTGAGGAATTAATAGGGGCTTCAAGCTTTTAAGAGTTTATGTTCTGGCCAGGTGTTGGTCCCAGCACTTGGGAGGCAGAGTCAGGTGGATCTCTGTGAGTTCCAGGCCAGCCTGGTCTACAGAGTAAGTTCTAGAACAGCCAGAATTGATTCACAGAGAAACCCTGTCTTGAAGAAAAAAAAAAAGAATTCATGTTCTAGCTAATACAGTGAGACATTAAGAGCAGTTGATTCTTGTGAAATCTACACACAAATACAGTGTTCTTTTCTGATTGCATTCTGCATGATTTGGAGACATTGATGCCTTCGTATGGATAACCAGCATCTCTTAACAACAAGAAACCTTTCTTGGAATACAAGAAAAATCTGTTCATCTTCACTCAGTCCAGTATTGAGAAGATAGTTGCTTCCCAAACTTACTGTCCAAACAGGCTGAAAAATGATTTTAGACTCACATCTAGCACTGCAATGTTGCAATTACAACACAAGCTTTCTTATTCATGGTGGTATACATCTCCCACATGTTGTCTAGAAAGCTCTCAGGTTTGAATTTATCTTGACAGATACATTATCTTCCATAGTGAAAGAAATATTTCTGACCCCATCAGTCATTCTCTACTACCTCATCCACAATAGGCTGTCACTGAAGAGCCAATATAGAAAATTGTGGAGGCCCAGTAAGAATCAGATCACTCCCACTCTATCAAACCAAATATGACCAGGTTTGTATTCATTAACAAGGCTCTGACACTATTTTCACACTGACAAACTGTTGTGTTTTGAAGCCATTCTCCTCTAATAGGTAGCACGAGTAGGACCATCCTACGAAACAATGATGAGTCCACCTCCAAGACAGCCATTTCCAACTCTCCAACCAAGCCCCAGTGTGGCCCCACAGCTTCAGGGCTCCATTCATGAGACATGGGGCTCAGCTGGTTTCTGAAGCCTTTGAGATGTTTTGTGGTCAGGACTATGTACTGAGCCTTGCAGCTTGGAAGGGATGAGCCAGTTCTCCAGGTCGGTAGAAAAGTATCATGAATGGAGTCCATATTGTTGACGATGGATGGCTAGCTGGTAACCATGAAGTTCTGGCACTGGAGCTGCCCCAGCCCTTCAGTAAGCCAACACTGTCCAAGAGAATGCTCCAGTTCTCCCCACAACCCCCAGTCTGGCCTTGTCAAACCTACGCAGCACCAGACAGGAGTTCAGGCTTAGTCAGCTTGGCATGTGCTGGCCACAGGCCTGAGCCCCCATAAGGCCACTCTGAGCACCAGCATTGGCAGTACCACAGCAATGACCTGTGAGTTCTCCTCATGAACCCCAAAATTGCAAGTTAGCAGAGACTTGAATCCTCCAGTCCCAATGAACGGGCCTTCCAAAGGTCCCCATTCAATCCCAGCTTTGTTATATCTGCCTTGACCAACCTGGCATCCACGCAAGGGGGTGAACCGTCCTTCAGGATTCAGGAAGGACTGAGCAGTGGGTGAAAACTTGGGGAGGATGGCGTACAGACTAAGAGATCCAGAGCAGGTCCTTCCCCATCTAAGCCGTACTTGTCATAGCCTCATTAATTGCCCATTGTCTCCAATCTGCCCCTCAGAGAAATAATTTTGTCTAAATAAAAATGTCAGAATACAGCTCTAGGAAAAAAAAAGACTAGCTACATTAAACCACAAATCCCAATTCAAGTGGAGATTAAGCAAGAGAGAAAGACAGATCCTAGATCCAAGTCTCCTATCTTCAGTTATATTTTATGGAGAACTTATGTCATTCACAAAAGAGATGTAGTTTTCCCAGGGGAGACAGCAGGTGTACATTTCCTTTCAGGGTTATTTAATTGCTGTCAGGAAGACATATGATTAACAAAACCAAATGCTGGAAATATGAAGTATAGACAATTTTAAAGTTGTTTATATAGTTGATTACCATATATCATACAATGTGTTTATTTGCCATAAACCCACCTATCACAAACTGTTTCCACACCTGTGCATTGGTGATAAACAATCCATTGCTTAGCTCTGCATAAATCCCCAGCTCTGAGGGGGGCCAGGAACACAGAATAGTTTTCACCGATGGCTGGAGTCACCTCCCAGGCACCAGCTTTGATGCCTTCCACCTGAGGCCGACACGTACTGACCCATAGTGTCCTCTGCCTGACACTAACCCTCTGTGGAAGAAAAACAGTATGGAAACAGGTCTTCCAAGTTCCTCATTGTCCTCTCTGCTGTTGCTGCCCAGATGGAGGTCCACAGTTTGTTACACACTGCTACTACTGCAGAGGTCAAAGTAAGAGGAAACATTTGAAAGGTGAAGAGTCATTTGACATCTTGCATGCACATTAGTGGAATCTTTTTTGGAAGAGGGACATCTTATAATAAGAAAAAATGAGACCTAGCTGGGTGGTGGTGGTGAATGCCTTTAACCCCAGAACTCAGGAGGCAGAGGCAGGTGGATCTCCGTAAATTAGAGGCCAATCTGGTCTACAAAGCAAGTTCCAGAACGGCCAGGGCTGTTATTCAGAGAAATACTGGCCCTGAAAAACCGAGAGAGACAGAGAGAGACTTGAATTATATATGTTATTGATTTTTTATTTCACATCTAGTTCCTTCTTGTACATTGTACCAAATGCCAATGGGTAGCTGTTTGGACATTTAAAAACAGAATAAATGTTTTGTCACAGATAAACTGAGAAGCACTTCCCTGAGGGTATAGGTGGTGGGTGGCTCCTGGTCAGCTAATATCCCAAGGTAGTGCCAGGTTTGAGAAAGCCAGCCATTGGCGTGACTGCGGACCCATAAAGATGGTCTTTCCAAAGCGTCACTCAAAGGTGAAAGCAATTCACTGGTGTACCATACCTGAAAGCCAGAGCAGGGCAGCTCTGACAAAAGCAGTAAGAGAACCGAGCACAGCAAAACTCTTAAGCCATCCAATCGCAAAGCTCTTATACCATTCAGTCTACCAGAGTGATTAATGAAGTGAGGAATGGAGGCGAGAAACAGGAGGTGAACAAAGAGAAGGAGAAGAAGAAAAAAAAAAGACTTCCCAGACTTGCCATGATCTAGAAACTGCCCTAGATGTTTTGTACACCCATGATGGATAATATTGTGGCAGTGGCATGAGGTGGCCAGTCACACTGAGTCTCCAGTCAGAAAGCCAAGAGAGGTGTATGTTAATATTCAGTCCACTTTTTCCTTCATGTACAATCTGGGACCACAGCCCATGGGTGGTGGTGTTCACAGTTAGGGTTGGTCTTCCCTCACTAGTGGAATAATTCTAGAATTATTGTCACAAACATGCCCACAGATTTGTCTCCTAAGTCCCATCAAGTCAACTTGAAGGTAACCCATCGCAAAACATCCAGTGTGTTTACTTGAATAGCTGTGAATTTTTACTAATGATTAATTATTTTTAGTTGAGCATTTTAGAAATTGTATTGAACATTTTGTTGTTTTGTTTTGTTTTTAAAGAGTAATTAAGGAATCAACGTTTAATACCCAGGTAACATATGGTTTCTATTCAGAGATTGGTTATAGAACAGAGATGGACAAATATTAGTATAGAGCGACATGCAAGTTTGGAAAACATATATGAAGTTTCTGTTTTCTGTTTTGCCGTTGTTGGGTATTTGGGAATTCTTAGGCAAGAAACAGAAGGGGAAAGGCGAGAGACCATAGCACAACCTGTGCCATGTCAGGGAAGTATGTGTGAACTGGCTTCATGTCATTGTGACAAAAATCTGAGAAAATTAACTTACAGTGAAAAGGGAGCTGTTTTGGCTTATGGTTGTCATGGTTCTTATCCAAGAACCATGGACGGGGTGGATCCATGCTTTGGTCTTCTGGAAGTCTGCCAGAGTGTGTGGTAAAGGACAGTGCTCACCTCGTGGCTGGAAGACCCACAAGAGAAAAGGGCAAGGACCCCACAATCCTTTTAGATAGAACCCCCCAGTCACATAAGAGCCTCACAGGATCACACCAACTCCCACCTCCCAATAGTCCTCTCTCCAGTAGTGACACTTTGTCTAAAACATGCGTCACTGAAGGACACCTACCAAACCATAACAAGCCAGTTCTCAGTCTACTAGTTAAGTCGTTTCACCAAAAGTGGGCTACAAGAGGAAGGAGGACTTCAGGTAGAAGTCTATTCCTTGTCCTAGCACTGGTGTCTGATACATGATTGAATTTCACAAAGCCTGTTTGTGAGTCTATGTGCCCTGCTCTTCTCCCAAGCCGAGCAGCCTTCAGTTCCCTCCTGTAGTGTCTGCCCTTGTTTTGGTTGGCAGCCAGAATCCCTGCTTCACCTTAAGGTGCTCAGAGAAGGTTAACTGAACACAGGTTTTCAGTGCTTGGTTCTAGGGGGTGGATCCAGGAATTTGCCTTAGGGGATCATAAATGGCAGTAATAGAAAATTAACTCTCACACATCTTTTTCCATGGCCCTTGTCCCTCCTCAGATGCTGTGAACAAGCCCTTGCTTGATTTGGCAGGGGTCATGTTTGCTTTCAAACCCAAGTGAGCAAGGCAGAGTTGTTTTCTCTCAACTGGCTAGAATCTCTTCCCTCTCCACAAGTTTAACACCTGGCAATAAAATGGCAATGTCGAATCCCGATCAATTAATATTCACTGCCAGCCTGAAACATTCCACTACTGTGACTCCTGCCCTCAGGAGCTTTACCCTAATTAACCATGAATCTCCAGAACTTTACCCAAATTAAATGAGTACCCTTAGGGATGAGGTCATGGCTATAGACCTCTTCCTGAAAGTGGAGATTAGAGAAGAGAAAGACCAAAGTAGTATAGCCAAGACACAAGGTAAGTTCATGAAAGCCAACAAGAGAAGAGTATGTGATACTTAGTGTGGATGTTTACAAAGAGGAAGTCTCTTCTTTCATTTCTCCCTTCCTTCTTTCCTTCCTTCCTTCCTTCCTTCCTTCCTTCCTTCCTTCCTTCCTTCCTTCTTTCCTTCCTTCCTCTCGTCTTCCCTCCCTCTTCCCTCTCTGGCTTGCTTGATTCTTTTTCTGCCTTCTGTTTTCCTGCTCAGGTTCACTCTTACAAATGCTACAGGAAAACCCTATCCCCACTCAGACTGAAAACAAGATGCTAATTATTGTGTTTTCATTTCAGCAGACAGAAACCTCTACTCTTGAGACTTCCAGTAACCACTGGTACCTTCGGCCCTTGGGCTGAACTGCAGCCTGGAGCTACGATCAAGCTTTGCCTTTTGTCTTCGTGAGAAGAGCATAAAACCCTTGGTGAGGCTGGCATGACCCCTCTTCTTGAATTTAGAGTGGACAACATGGGCAGGTTGACTGAATTTAAAGCTGGTGTCCTTTAAGACTTTGAACGTAGCTCCTCTAAAGCCTTAGCACATATTTGTCCTCCTTGATCTACACTAGAAGTCTGAACTCCTTCAGCCCCACTATGCTTCTTGGCAGGTGCTTATTTCTTGGGAACTTGGGGTTTACTCCCTTGAGAAATTAATACTGTGGCGATGAGTGTTTCTCAATGTTGTTTGCATTGCATTTTCAGGGCTAGCTGGATTGGGTGCTATTCTTGGATGTGGCTATCACACACAAAGCTTCCAAAGCTTCCAAAAGCCAGAGAGGGCCCAAGTCAACTCTCACTGTTAATTCTTATATCTTTAGATATAACCTAAAATAGAGCAGATACTTCAATAACTTCTTCAAAGGATCAGAGGCAATGAGATAGAGGTTGATAATCCCAGGACGCAGGAAGAAGGTGAGGGCCAAAAAGAACAAACCTCTACTGAGCCCCACCTCATGGAAAACATCAGGGCCTTTGTTGAAGCCCTCAGCTTGAAGACCAGCATTCTTTTGCGATGAGAACTGTCTTTATGGACTTTTCCTGGATGTTTTTTTCTTTAGGATGTTTGAGGTTTTGAATGCTTTATGAGTGTTTTGAATTTATCCAAAATGGAACTAATTTTTTTTTTCTTCCAATCTTTTCCCACTCCCATTTTCTAATCAATAACTCTTAACACCTGATCTCCTTCACTTTCCCATACTCAGCCTGGCACCAGGTATCAGCTTCCTAAGTTTATTTCTTCAAATTTTTATCTGTGCTGCTTAAGTCAATTTATTTGTTAAATAAATGTTAGCCTGGAACGTGTCCGATTAAAAAGGACACCAGGGATACAGAGTAATTGGGAGATAAGCTAAATTTTCTTTTAAAAAACAAAGATTTTTGAAAGGTTTCCTCAAAATAAAAACAAACTAAATTAGCTTGTGAGTCATCCTGTTTGCTTTAATATGTTGGGTGGCATTAATGATAATCACAGAGACACTGTAAATTTGTGTATCAACATTCCTAAGTGAAACAGATACGTTTTTTAAGCAAGCAGTTCAAACGAGATGTATTGTCAAGAACAAAAGACAGGGATAACTAAGGTAGACTAGCTAGCATGCTTCTTGTGACCACACTCATAAAGCTCGTCAAGCAGACATTATTGCAATTTATAGAAGAAAAACTGAGGCTCATTGAGACAATGTAACTTACTCAACATCACACAACCAAGGCTGGAATCCATGGCACCCGCACCCACAGAGGTGTTTTTTCCAGCAAGCTTTGCTAACTTTTCAGTGCATCCTGTCTTCACATTTTAATACTAAGCCACCAGAAAACTTTGAAACAGTGGAAAGAACTCAGTGACAGCAGAAGACTGGAGCATGTACGCTGTGGCTCAGAAATCATGCTTCTCCTGATTTATTTATTTATCCCATGGTGTGTGTGTGTGTGTTGTGTGTATGTGTGTGTGTGTGTGTGTGTGTGTGTGTGTGTGTGTGTGTGTGTGCCTGTATGCACATGGAAGCCAGAGGATTGATATTGGATATCTTTTCCTATGGTTCTCAATCTTATTTTCTGATATAGAGACAACTGAGTCTACAACTCATTGACTGGCTATGTTGGCTGGCCAGCATGTCCCTGGGGTCCTTCTGTTTATGCTCCCCGACCACTGAAAGAACATGCATGCTCATGCTGCTGAGCCTGAAATTTTTTATGTGGGTGCTGGGGATTCAGATCTTCACATCTAGGCAGCAAGCCCTGTTACCCATAGAGCCATCCTCCCTGACCCACTTAGCTTTGCTCTTATCTGCCTTTTCTTCTTCCTCCTCTTGGTTGAAAGATGGTATGTATGTTTCAGCAATAAGAACAGAGACCTTAATACATTTACTTTATTAGTAGATTAACAATCCTGAGAAGAATTCACAATGATCCATTTTGTTGAATTTCTGAGACGCTCTTGTACAGAGATTTTTTTTTTTTTTGTCTTGTATACAAATCCTTCACAACTGCTAAAATTGCTTATTCTCTCTCTTCAAAATACAATTTTCTCTTATGGTTGTTTCAGAAACCAGAAACTATGCAATTTAAAGAAATTCAGAGGCAAGCTAACAGAACTTAAAATTTTTACTGTTTTAGATTAGGTCACGGCAAAATGCAATCCTTTTTGTCGGGTCTCTGAAGTCTAGGCAAAGCATTTCTTTTTCTTTTCTCTCCAAGGCCATGTGGTTGGGATGTTTGGGGCTTTCAGAAATCTGGGACTTAAGATCAAAAGCACCCCTCAAGGTGCAGGCCAAGATAATGAGTTAGAAATCCTCCCGGTGACGTAGATGAAAATGAATGCTAGGGCAGCAATTCCCCAGGCAGCAGAAAAGACGGCAGTGTTTACATGATCCCATGCACGCACATAGTTTCATCCGTATTTTCCAACTGAAACTCACCTGGCTTTGCTCAAGCCCCCAAGTGCAGTGAATTCTAGACAGCACCTAATATTTATTCATGGCATTGTCAAGAACATCTTTGCAGTTCTTGCCAAGGTCCGTCACTGGATGTGTTTATCCAGCTGCATGGCAAAAACATAATACACAGTCATCATTTTACTCAGTCACCTACTCAATATTTTCTTCTTGTGATTAAATTAGCTCATAAATATTACACTTTTAATGCAGAAAGCCCTGGTTCATCCAGCTGAATGCCTGTTTGTCCACCTTCTAATGCTGCCATGCATTCGGTCTTTTCATTATGGAGTCTGAAATGATGAGAGTTATTGCACTTGCTTAACAAGGCCAGTAGACAGCAGGATCTTTCCAGGATCCCCTTAGTATATTGTACCTGTATGTAAAAGAATTGTACGAAGTACAAAAGAACTAGAAGGGCTGTGCTGGGTGCGATTTGGATCTATAAAAAAAAAAAAAAAAATCCGCCCTGATTGTCTAAAGCCAAAGACAGAAATGCTGCCTTTATCCGCAGCAGGCTGGCACAATTTTTACCCAACCAGGTAGAGTTTTACACACACACACACACACACACACACACACACACACACACACACACACACACACACACCTTGCTATTGCTTTGGTTGGATTCACCATCAACCTGGGCTCATAAGCTATAGTTGGTTTCTATTTTTTATTGTATTTTTGAAAATGCCTCTCAAAACATCCATATCCAGTCTAAATGTTTTTGAAGTCATTTTCAAATACCATTCTTGTATTCGCTTGCATTTTCTAAGTTTTGCAAACCGAAGGCAAGAATTGGCCATTGCCCTCCTCTGCCAATTCTGTTTAAACAAATACAACCCACAGTCACATAACTTCTGGGACCCCAGAGGCAAGAGTCATATTCCATAGGAGCCTCATCAAATCACCTTCCAGATGAAATATTTAGAGTTGGCACCGCAAGGCAGTTAACTTCTCAAGAATTATATCTAGATTTGTTTGCTCATTCTGGGAACAGCCTTGGTTAGTGATTGCTCATAATGTCAACGCTTTTGGAAACTTTTTATGGTCATTTTATTGTTTTTATTTCAAAAATAAAACTTAAAGGAGCTTGAAAAGTGGGTTTTTAGAGGATCACATGATGGCCTGGTTTCAGTTCTATGCTTTTTACTTTATGGGCACTCACAGAAATTAAGCAAAAATCAATCCATATTTGAACAAAGACTATGGATACAAATGAGCCTTGGCTTCCGAGACTTCTCAGAGCAATGACTAGCTGTAGTGTTTGGAATGCATTGGCCCTGGGAGGCGAAGAAGTTACAGCAAACAACATATGGGCTTTAAAATCTGGGACTATCCAAGACAGAACAAGAGAGCTATTTTCCCTTTACTTGTTCCTTATATTCTTTTCCCTCCAGAAGATGAATGACTTCTAATCACATTTTATTCTCATCTTCAGAGCAGGATCTTAAAAGAGCCAGGTTGGTCCAGACCTGCTGGTGAGTCTGCAGCCCCATCCAACGATGACCTAATGCGCTTGTGTCATCTGCTTTCCTTATTGTGAAAAAACACAGGGAGGAAACGTGTGAGTCCACTGAATTGTTCCCGACTCTTCTATTCACCTTTCAGCATGCTAGTTCCTTCCCTCAGCGTTGATATCATTATGTATTTGTCAGAGACAGACTGTCACTTTAGGGCCTCTATTATGCACAAGAATTGGCAGCAAATTCTGCCACTGGGATTTGCTTATGTCCTCTGTATGTTATTGTACTTCTCTGGCATTCAGTAAATTCCACACGCCCACTCCTTTGATGTTCATTCCAGCCCCTAAATGTGGAAACAATGACTGAAATTTTGGATCAAAGCATCCTGTAGATGGCAGGCAGCATGGCTCTCTGATAATTCACTGGAACAGAGAGTTCTGCCCCTCCCCCCCGCCCCGACCCCCGAAGATCTAGGCCAGTAGTCCTTCAAGCTCTCTGGCTTCCCCAGTCTGAAGGCACTAGAGGAAGTTAAAGAAAACATTCTCAAAAGCTGGAGTCAAAAGACAGACACTGAACTAGACAGTGCCGTTGAAGCTCACGGTCACCTCATCCTAGGGCGGGCTGACTATTGTTCCAATTGTTAACCCATTTCTTTTCAGAGCTCTAGCTACTGCTTCAGCTGGGCCAGGCCTTGTCAGCGTTTGAACACTCACCAGGCCCAATTTCTGTATAACATCAGCTGCACAAAATGATGGATATTTTTCAAATGAGTTTTTAAGACCCAAAGTGTCCGTGGATTATGGAATGTTAAGAGTAAGTTGTTTTGGGCTTTTGTGTTGTTTTGTTTTTTAACTGGAGAACTACCAAAAATCCCCACTAATGATTTTTGCAGACTGGAAGCTGTCTGGAGCATGCATTTGGTTTGCTCTGCTTGGGGGAAGCCAGAATAAACAATGACTTCAGTGCATTTATCTCACAGGTCAAGTGTGACTCAGAAAAGAACTAAAGGCAGGTAGCCCCCTAAGGGTGCTGGGAAGACAGATGAGCAAACACTTAGGAAATTGTTAAGAGCGATTTAGGAGTGGGGGGGGGCACCTTATAAACCCAGGGTGTTCATGGCTTTATTTTTCTCCTCACTCCACTTGGTACCTAGAGTGTACTTATTACAATTACTATCTAATGTTGGAAAGTGCCATAAAAAGAATAACTCCTTTTAAATATAGTGAAGAAAAGAATTGTTTGGGTATCCTCATCCAGTGGAGTGGGACAATTGAGATTGGGACCACCTTCCCCTAACAGAAAAGACACTCTATAAGCCTAATAGCATGTGTCCAGTCAAAAGGTTACTCCCAGAAGGTAAGAATCCTCTTCAAAACCTAATACCAGGTTAGGTAGGAAGGTTTCACCACCAGAGGTATGCAACAGTGCCATCCAGCGGCTCCTGCAATAATTACACATGTATCTCATTTTTTAAATGTGCTGTTTTATAGTCACATATTCTTATTGTTATATTTTTATCAAAATTTCAGGAGTATCTCTGATTCTCCTAATCCAGCTGTTTCTATGTACAGACACGATGATGTGTGAACTACATGCCCAGAAACACTGGAAGCTTCATCTTCTTCCATTGGTGAACACTTGAGAGAAGGCATTGGCAACCCTAGGCATTTTTATGGTAGAATCTCACTAAGAGATTCATCAATATTTTCACCAAGCTATTAAAGATTAATTGGAAAAAGGATAAAGGGAGTAAAATGAGAAAATGAAGAGGTGATATGGATGAAAAATAAGGAAGTGAGAAGAAAGAATGAGAAGAGAAAGAAAGGAGAAGAAACAAAAATGGAGGGAGAGAGAAGATCAGGGTTGCTAACCTGACTTTACCAAGTTTTGGCGACAGACCCATTAATGCGACACTATTCTCAAGAGTGAGTTAAAACAGATAAGCACCTCAAGACATTCTTGTTTAAATTGTGCGTTTTCAGCTGCCAGGAGATTAATCAGCTAAGACAAAAGGAAATTTTCTACCTTAATAAAAAAAAAAATGAAATCAAAACCCAAGAACAGTTGCCGTGGCTTGATGACAGTGCCATGTGTGCAAAGAGGACAGTGTCACATGTGCAAAGAGGGAAGTGTCACATATGCAAAGAGAACAGTGTCACATATGCAAAGAAAGCTTCTTAAAAGGTGCTGCCTGCCCTGTTTATGCAAGACACACTGGCAGGAGCCTGTGACATTATACCAGCCTGCAGAGTCAGGCATGGCCATGCCAGTGCTGCATACACCAGGTGACACTGGGACCTGCCAGGCACCCCTCCCTCCCATGTCATACACCACTTCTCCCTCAGGCTTCACAGACACTGTGACCTTCAACCACCTGCCTCTTTACAAAGCTTGGAGAGAGCATTCTCCTGATTGATAGAAACAACAGTAACAAAACAAAACATGTACACAGTCCAACACAGAAAGCAAGTATTAAAACCAAGATTTAATTTCATTGAAATAAAACAATAATAACAAAAAAACCTCCAGATGCTCTTTGGAAAACATATCTCATTGTGACCAAGTGGAAAGTGTATTGGCTTGAAGGCAGCGCTACACAGGTCAGATGTGTGATTTACATCCAGCAAACAACCCTGGGAGAAAGGAGGAACATCCTCCTTTGACTGGGGCAAGATTCCTCGTTGTGTCAAGGAGAGTTAGGAAAGAGATGGGTTGAGGCAGAGCAGGTGATCCTGCAGCCTTCATGAAGTCTGCATTGCTTTGGGGAAGCCTTTGAACTGCCAGCGGAGGTATCCAGATGCTGATGAATGCCCTCTTCCTCATGTTGTGCCCACAGGGTTCTCCCCCGGCTTCCTCTGGCTTCTGGATCCTCTTAGTCACTTTAACAATAAGGTTTTATCAGGAATCTGGCACATGTGCAAGCTCAGGTCTCTTCTCTCCTTTTAATTCTGCAGAAGTCTGGATAGCCCAGATCTTATCTCATGTTCCCCAGATCTTGATAGGATGATTTCTGGAATTCAGCTGGAGCCCATGAATAATGAAGGTGGGACTTCTCCCTAGTATCTAGGAGCCTCCTATGCCAGTATCGCCTCAGCCACAGACGGGGAGCAGAAGGCTGGCAGGAACAAATGGTTTATTTTCTACTTGAAGAAAAAAGGAAAACACACACACACAAATACACAAAACCTGTTTTGCATAGCTTTCTTCAAGGAAGAGGAGAAGGAAAGAGAAGAAGAGGAAGAGGAGGAGGAGGAAACAGCAACCAGGCACATAACACACATATCCTCTCTTCGAGCACATGTTTTACCAAAGTATATAATCCAACAATCCGGTTAATTTCTTTGGAGAGATGTTATATATACAGGTGGCATTTGGATGGAATCACAGGCTGTAAACCTATCCACTCCTATCCCGGTTTAGGATACAGAGGAAGAACCTGTTTTACAGGCTTCCTAGCATTTTAACATGGTCAATTGCCTGGCTTTTGTATTCTGGAACATATCAGAGCATCCACATGAATATATACATATACATATATTCTATAAAATGGTGGCAGGATTTCTGATTTACCTATAGGGCTGGTTTGAATTTCCCCCAAAATATTTAGCTATAGGACAATGTATTAAGCGTATTCTTAAAGGTAAATAACTGCAGCCAATAAAAGTTGGGCCCATAAAGGGTCCCATCTTCTACTAGTTTTCTGCACTGAGAATTACTACCGGTGTAATCATGGCTCCCTGCACACTAATATTTCCTCTGATACAGTATGATCAATGTTGTGGAAAAACATTTATTATATTTCTTCTAGCTACTTAAAGGCATTACTGAATTATGGGCATCGCAAAACGAATCCACTGTGCATTTTTTCTTTATGTGACATTTTTACAATCTTCATTTTCTGCTTTGCAGCCACTGAGCTATAGAGATCCACACTCTGTCCCTCTTACAACCACCACTGTGACCACCTTCTCCTTTTTGCTTTATTACGTCTGAGAAGTACTTCATATGATAACCTTCCCTTCCACTCTGGGCTGGACCCTTATTGGCAGGGGAGACATGATGAAAGGAATTAAACAATCAGTGTTGTTCATGACACTTCTTAATCCCCTTAACAAAGGTTACAAGTTTCGGCTAAGAAAAAGGACAAGGGGCGGAGACGGTATTTTACAGAACGGTTCCGGAAGACCTGATAGACTTCGAGTGGTCATGCGCTGTGACATTTTGACATTTAACAATTTTATTAACATCTTTGCTTATTATTCACCTTAATCTGCAGGGTCTGCAGCCAGGAATGAGTGTGTCCAGCTAACAGCCCGTGTCTCAGGCCCTGCCAGGGGATGAATCAATTAGCGGGAGAAACCATGATGCAAACGTCTGGGGTCACATGGGAGGTTGTTTGCCTTTTTGATAGAGCAAGCACACCATAAATAACATCACACCTCAGGAAATCATTCCGGGAGGCCCAGATGCTGGTGGGAGAGAGGGAATCATTGGCTCCCTGTGTGTATTTCCCCCATCCCAGTCAATGGAAGATTTGTAGTAAAATCAAAATATTTTAAAGGAGGACAGTGTGTGGTAACAGAGGCATGTTCAGCCATTTTTATTTTATTTTATTTTATATTTTGTACCAGAACACATGATTTATGACCTACAGTTACAGCCAACTTTATTACAAAAATGACTTCACCCATAATAACCTTATTTCTGGGCTCCTTGGAGAATGATGTAGTACCCCAAAGCATTATAATCTAACAAATATTCACAAACAATTCCCACTGCTGTCCCTTCCCCCACCCACTCAGAGCCAGGTGTCCGCCTTCACCTGCTGGGTGAAAGAGGTCCCAGGCAAGGCTCTATGGTCTCTCTGTGGATTTGCCAGGCTGGATGATTGAAATCTCCCAGGACAGAGGCTGAGCCTCCAGCTTCGTGGTCTTCCCTGTCTTGTGCCCTGGGGCACCACAAACTGGACCCACTCACCTCCTCTCCTTCCTGCACACTCCTCTCTTCCTCCCTCCCTCCCTCCTTCACTGAGAGCTCAGATACCCAGCATCTGGGGGCAGCTTCATGAAGTCCCCTCCTTTTTTAATTGCCATGGTAACAGACAGCTGCATTAAAACGACCAGGACTGGGTGTCCAAGTGAGGTCCCCTGGGTGTGCCAGGATCTAGGAGCTGGTCCTCCATCTTATTAAACTCAGGTGTCAGTCCCTAGCAGTTGTGTTAAATTTACACCCTCCAAGTGGGTTAGCAGGATTACATGTCCATTTGCATTAAAGCAGGTTTCTGTCATTAAACTGCCATACAATAAGCTTCCTTGGGACAAATTAATGAGCTCTAAATATCATCAAGTAGAAGTTCACTCCACCAAGACAGCCACTGTGGGGTTGAGGGGTGGCTGCTCACTGTCCTCACCCAAGAGAACCATAAGTGCCAGCTAAAGAAGGATCCCATCCAGCAAGATGAGTATCAGGATTTAGAGCACTCTGGGGAGCTGGGAGTTTTCCTCTCCCCAAGCCCTAGAGCTCATCACTTCCTATTCCTTATTCTAGACGTGCTGTTAACATTGACCTTGTCTGCTGAAAATCGCTGAACAACCATTGGCTTCTATGTCACAGTGTCTCGGCTTCATTTTTTTCTTATCTTGTTTTCTGTCTGTTTGGGGGGGGGGACCATCTATCTGCATGTAGTGTGGCCTGGGGACAGCATGCACGCGACACAGTACCAGGTGTAGCCACAGTGTGTGTCTCTGAAATGCCCTCCTGAGTATTTGTTAGTGGCCCATTTGGCCCATCAGTTGCAGGGCCTGTGATCTGGAATGCTGGTCCTTCTGGAAGTTCCTTTCCCAGTTGTCTAGAAGATTTTTTTTTTAAGCTGCAGTTATTTGTATGTGTGTGTATGTGCACACAGGCACTCACAGCCATTTCCCATGGCACATTTGTGGAGGTCAGAAGACAGCTTAGAGAACTTGGTTTTCTATATGGATTCAGGGAATCGAACTCAGCTTGCTGTACTTAGCAGCAGGCACCTTTGATCACTGAGCCATCTTGCAGTCCCCTAGGAAAGACTTCTTTTAAGGCTACATTCACCTCCATTCACAAGCATAGCCAATGCTTGCCCTTACAAATGCATAATACGTATAAGTAGAAATTATCCATAAATAGCCAATAAATAAATCCCCAAGCCTTCTCTTATGTAGAAGAGGTTAGATAGGCTGCTAGATGGACTTCCTGCCTCATACTATGATCTCATTTCTGTGTAGCCTTAACAGGGGACAGTAATGTATGATTGAGACACTGCTATATTTAGGAATGACAAGATGGGCATTATTAATAGCTTAATTGACATTAAGGCAATTACCCCTACCCTTATTACAGTTTGTAGAATTACTCAGAAAATATTGGCTGAGGCCTTTCTTTCCCTGGAGCTGCCCAAGGATACAGCATTTTATTTCGTGCCAGATCTTGGCTTTGACATTAGATACTTAGCCATAGAATGATTCCAGTAAATCATTATAAATGCATTATAATAAAGATGTTATGAGCTATCAGATATTAACCCCCAACCCCTAAAGAGAGATAAATAGTTCAGTTGCATGATTCCCACTTTTGTTTCATAAGAAATAAGCTTTTGCAAAGAGCAACTGACTAATGAATTATAAAATGGTGTGTTGAGCTCAGATAATTAAACAATGCATTTTAGTGTCTAGTGCAAGACGAACACTAAATCATACACAGATAAAAAAAGGGAGGGAGATCTAAACCCAGGCTCAACTCCTGGTTTCAGACACGGTTAAGGTTGGTCTATAATGCAGAAACGCTTCGGAGCTTTTCTCACCAAATAGAAGATCAAGATACAAATGGATACTCAGCCAAGAGACAGAACAAGAATTCTGGAGCTGTTAATTTCAGATAAGCCTAGCAGGCTATTTTAAAGGAGATTTTACAAGGAGATTACCTTTTTATCCCCCAAAGTGCTAATGAGCCAGCAATGTAAGAACCTAAAAGTTTCTAAGTTTCCTCATACTTGACAACTTCTCCTTTTGACCTCTGAACTTATAGTGAAGCATATGAGTGGAGACTTCAGCAAGTGGGGGTACAAAGCATGGTGTTGATGGTTGCCATGGCCTTGAAGCATGCACTAAACACTGTTGTGGAGGTGGGATGACAAGGCCATTATGAGTTCCAACTGTTATGCGCACACCAAAGACATTTTTCTCTGGCTTGGCCACCCAGGGGTGGTCTGTTAAATATGTGTTTTAATCACCCAACCTCTCAGAAAATCAAGCTTCATACTTGTAAGAACTTGAAGTTGGAATGAAAAGTAGCCTCAGATTACTCAGGGGTAACGATCGACCAGCCGTGCCAATGGACAGGCTTCTGTAGATTCCTGGTCCATGGAGAATGACTCTGCCGTTTCCTGTGCTCTAACTATTCTGGACACCCCAACCACTGCAGTTTAACTGATCTTTCTAACATTTATGTCTACATATTGCGTCTCATAGATGTAAATAAGTTGGGTCACATGAAGGCTTATTCTTGCAAAATAATTATTACAAAGTAAGCCCACTACTATATAAATTATCACCTTTTATTATATTAACTCATTTTTTTCTTATCCTACGTCTTTCCTTACTCTTTCTCTTTACATCTAACACCAAACCCTGACATGCACATTACTCCCCACACACCACCCCCCAAACACTACCCCCACACATGCTATCCCCCCACCACACACATTTGTAAATCTACAACATGAGAAATTCTGCCAAATTTACCCAAGCATTCCTCATTGGGTCTTGTACAGGGTTGTTTGTGGTACACATTCTATGAATGGTACCCAACCTAAGCAACATTAATCATTACAGCTAATGGTAACAGTCAACATCTTCTAACTGCTAGTATAAGCCAGGCAGTGAGCTAAGTATCATCAGCTTGTTAAATTTTCAAAGTAAAGCTTAAAGATGTTATATAACTTGCTGAAGGTCATACAAGCTCAAACTGGAAAAGCCAAGCAATGTACCCAGAGTCAGCCTGGATTTGGAGTCTTGGTTTTTTCAGATGATTTTTGTCAGCTTTATCTTCTTTGAGACTGGCCTTATCGAGTCATGGGCACATGCTCACTCTTAGCTGGAATGACCTTAGGACCTGACCTTTGGTGTTCCAGAAAGTCTAAAAGTACAACCTAGTTTACAATTGCCCCAAAGTTGCTTATTTTAAAAATTCCTGGGACTTTATGTAGAGCCAACAGACTTGTATGATTGTACACAACATACAGTTAATTTTATTTTAAAGAGAATACGTCTGAAGGAGGTGACATACCTTGATCATATATTCAGTTTGGAGCAGTCCCATCATTCTTGACACTCTGAAAGGTTGGCAGCCTCCATCCACCACATGTCACAGCAGAGAGCTAATCTCCCTGCCCACCTCATTGAAGGGGAAGGAACATTCCAACTTTAGGGATGAATTATTTTGGCAATTTAAGGTTGGCATATTGTCAGATAAAAGTACAGGTGTGAGTTTGCTGAAAATGTTGCCTTTCGAAACAAGGGTCCATTCCAGGGGTTGCAGTGAGGGAACTCTGTAGCCAAAAGACATATCTGTGAAATGGCTCAGCAGAGAGGCAAGGAGAAGGGACTGACTTGAGTAGCTGTTTGCTTTAAGTTTGTCTCCATTTATTCCACATTTGTATTTCAAAGCACAGCGCTGGCCTTTTTTCTCCAAGGTCTTAACACGTGGTTCAGATTCTAAGTGCTGTGGATAGTCACTGCTAGTGTCCCAGAGTCAATCACACTGTCTTTTGGGGCTCCTAGCTCCTTTACATTTGGCCAAGCCAGTGGTCTCTCTACTGATTTTAACGGGGTTACTGTTGTGAAGAATGTCCACAGAAGACCCTCTAGCTTTCCCTACAGAAGTGGCCTTGGCAGCAGGTGTTGAGAGAACTGAGTACTCAATATCTTGGATTCCTGAATGACTTGGTGGGGCTCAGTTATCTGCTGCCCCATGTTGGACACACAGCATCAGCAAGAAGTGAACTTCTGTAAGACTAAGCACTGACATTTGCGGTTGTTTATTACAACCGCAAAACCCAGCCAAACCTGACTAATCCAGGAGCTGACTTCTTGTTCAGAAAATATGGACCTTCTTTCTAAGTCATAAACTGTTATTTCTTTTCCAATAGTTTTATTCGCTTGCTAAATAGTTTAAACTTTTCACCCTGTTGGCATACTCTCAGATGCCTAAAATCACCAGACAGACCTTGAATTAATTGTATCAAATGGTGTCTTGTCTTTTACCACGGACATTTCTGCACTAGGTAGAAGAACAGAAAAGGACAAGGTTGGTCTTTTTCGTATCACATAGGATCATGTGATAATGAAAGGGAGGAAAAAAAATAGAAAAGAATTTTTAAAAAAGATTTAAGTAGGAAAAGTAGAGAAAAGAGCAACACAAAACGCAGGCATTTTCTTGGTGGTGAGCTGTAGCCAGCAGCCTGCAGGTAGTTTACGCTACTGGTGGCAGTTCTTAGCATTTTTGGTCTTCCACATATACATCTAACTTGCCATAGTATCCAAGAAATGCTGGCTGAAAGGGCAAAGAAAGGAACAAATGTCCCATGTTTACAGTGTTGGAAGCCCACAGAGCTGAGTGGTCTGTTGCTATGAATGTGTATTCCATCACACGTTGAGAGGCAGCACAGAAGGGAAAGAGAGCTAAAGGGAAGTGAGTTTGAATAGCTCTTCATAATCTTGAAACCCAAGTCCTTGAAAGGAGCAACTATGAGGTCACAGCAATAATTCTCTGTCCTAGAAACAGGACATCACTGATAACTCAGGGCAGACCCTTTTGAAAAATTCTTCAAATAAGCTGGTTAGACATGCCCTTGTTGTGTTTGCTTCTAGCTGGGCAGAATGGAGGGTACAGTTAGCATGGACATGTCTATGACCTTGAGGTGGGGAGAGGTGGAGGAAGGGGAGCCGAAAACAATTTGCTGAATAACTCTTTTTCAATACTTTACTTGGACAGAGGAATGCAAATGTACCATAGGTTTAAAAAGGAAGAGCTGTGGCTCGTTCACTGGATAACTGGGAACCCTTAGTAGATAATTCAGATGGTCACAGGATATTGCCCTTATCTGAGATCTGCAAAATGCCTTTGGTCCAGCTGCCTCCCCCCACACCCCGCTCAAAAATTTTCACAGACAAAGCAAATAGGACCCAGAAGGAAGCTGAACCTTTCTCTGGCAGAAAGAACATATCCAGGTTTCCAGTCACACTGGTACATGATGGCATATCTGCATGGGTGTGCATGCAGCCTGCAGAGCTCACATGCCCAGCACTTGATATGAAAATGCAGAACAAAGGATGAGCTGTCAGCTGCTGCATACTAGCTGCATGAGGATAGCTGCAGCATAGAACAGACAGTGAGCTGAATAGTGAGCCTATCTTGCGTCACACAGAAACTCAGTAGAGGTGGTGGTCCATCCAAGCAAGCTCCAGTTTGAAAGAAAATAAAAATCTCTTGGCTTGAGCATCTCTTGGGGATGAAGGCTAAACTTTCCAGTTTAAATCCATCACTTTCTATCCACCACAGTAAACTACATTCCTCTGTCATTGTTTACCAGACAAATAAATATTATCTTACTACCCTAGCTTGGATGCTCAAATCAAACCATGAGCTTTGTTTACATTTCTAACATGACGTTTTGTCCATGCTGACATGGGATGCCCCAAAATACACAGTTTAATTTTTCAGTCTCTTAGAAGAAATGGAAAAATGCCCCCCTGATGTCCCCCAGAAGAGCCATGCGCAGTTCTCCTGAGGTTGCCTTAATTCCCACATTTGTAACAAAGCATCTCAGGCACTTTCCATCTTCTCACTAGTAAACAAGGGATCCAACTAGAAAGAATTATCACCTTCAAATTGTCCTTGCAACAAATGGATGCTTTCATTCTAGAATCGACACTGTCTGTTTCATTGGTATAATCTACACATAATGTTTAATTTCTAACATTGATATCCATTCATAGGAACAGCTTCTATGCTCTCTAGATAGTTCACTACAGAAACATATCTACACCAACTGGAGACCAGCCAGGTATAGTTTTTCAAACATCAGGAGCCAATGTCAAACAGGATGGCCTTGACTCTGTCTCTGCCAGGCCGAAGTGGGAGTAACATTTCCCCAGCATGAATGCTGACCTGTAGGCATGGTCTGGTGAGCAGTGAGGGAGTGGGAGTCAGAAACTCCAAGCTAATTGTGTAGCTGACCTGGTTGGTGACATCAGAGTGACTTACTCTACCTTGGAGCAATTTCCACAAAGGAGGAGAAAAATTGCGGAGAAAACAGCTCTCTGCAAATTCTCTGTAAAGTGCATCACGTTCTAGCAGTCAATTGCTAGTCACTAAGGAATCAGACAGCTTCCTCAGTGAGGGCTGGGTCACTCAAGCACCCATCCACCCTGGCCCGATGTCACAGCCCAGCCATCAGAGACATACGCCTTCCGTACAAACGGCTCAAGCCCACTTTAAACCTTTAAAGTAACATATGTTTTGTAGTTACGAATAGTTTATTTGTCTGATCACCCATGAGTGAAGGGCATTTCCGTCTCCCACATCTTTAATGGCAAATAATTAATGATGTGTTGGAAATTAACAACAATTAACAGTGCATGTGAACAATGGTACAAGGTTAGAGACTCTGGGGAGATACAGCATATCTCCTTGGGTGGAATCTCACCATTTTAACAAGAACAGTGCTTGGGAAATATCTTGCTGTTGCCACTGCTTTCAAAATGGAAAAAAAGAGTCAACTCTGGCTCTAGTATATGTTTCTCTGATGGACCATGATGATTCCAAAGCCTTCCTCCAGCAAGGAGAAAATCGTTACTTCTGGTCATGTGTTCAAAGATTTCTTTTCTAAGACAAACCCTGATAATGAAAGGGGGAAGTAGATACTGCCTCCTTTTTTAAGTTTGTTACTTTTGCTAAACAAGGAAAACACATTCTGGCTTAGTATTAGGAAGGCTCACCTACAATGAAGAACAAATTTGTCACATAGCCATAAGATAAACATTTTAGTCTGGTCTGGTGAATTTCTGGCTTATTTTGAATGAGATATAAATATATAATAATTATAGAAATGATATGTGTATGTGTATATCATGGTTTTGTGTTTATATGATTTTTTTTCAAGGACTGTTGTATATGAGTGAGTTAATAAATAAATTGCCCTTAACTTACCAGTAGATAGATGAGTGCCACTGAACATTACTACCAAGTGTGGCTTCCATCAGTCTGGCTGTATGAAATTTTTCTCACATCAATATCACATGTATATATCATGGTATTAAAAATAAAGCCAGAAAAAGTAAGTCAGATCCAAATATACAAACTGATGATCTAATCAAGGATATCCACCAAGGGTAACCTGCTATAAAATGTGAATAGGATAGATATATTCTGCTTCCATCCACAAAGTAATTACAATTATAATTACATTACCTGTAATTATAAACATAATTAATTATATTCCTGCAGTGCTTTAGAGCTTACAAAGTACATTCACATGCATTAATTATTTAACCTCATCAGTATCTTATGATGCAGGCTTAGCAAAACCTCCACAGAAGGAAACTCAGGGCTTCCCAACTATTGCTTCCAGGTGGTCACTTCCTCCTTTCTCTCCTGTGATTACCTCCTTACACCAAGCTGAAGCTGGAAATGAAAAAAGAGCCAAGTTTCCAAAACAGTGAATCTTCTGGCTCTTTTGTCATGCAACATTCAGAACAACAAAAACATGAGTCTAAGGATGCACTCAGAATTTGTGAGGAGGGGACACCAGTCACAATGACCTCAAGGCTCTGATTTAGTTCAGATATGAGGAAGCAGTGAGCAGGTCCCTGGCTTCAGCCTATGTATTCACAACTAAAAATAGTTCACATAGTGACAGTTCTTGCAAAGCTAGTAGATGCAGAGTTCTGTGACTTCAGGGTGCACCAAAATCCACAGCTGACGGGCAATAGGAAGGAGACATCATGAGGAGACCCGGCAGATAACCATTGGCTTCCGCATCTCAAGGAAATCCATGCACACTCCTGCCTGCTTTTCAAGGTTCTCCTCCATATTACGTCTGAAAGCCATGTACCATATTGCACTTCTATCACAGCCTTCTTGGGTTGTTCCATTATGCCTTAATATTCTAAATAACACCCTTTACTCCCACTGAGATATCTCATTTGCGTGGCTTTAGACAGCTGTTGGTATGTTCAAACACCACCCTGCCTTTATGTCCCAACCCAGTGCCCATCCTCCCCAGCTACAAAAAATGACAGACTTCGGCCCTTCTATGGAAACCTCAGTCTTCTTGGCAGAGGATTTTTGTATTCCAATAACTACAGTAGAAGCTGTGCGATTCAGTGCCTTGAATGGTGCTGTCAAAAGTCTGGGCCAGAAGGTCGGGGTCACCCCAACACTAGTTAGATATACAGATTCTGGAGAGTCATTTACTTCCAGGGAAGCCTACTAAAAAGAAATGGAAGTGTTATGGGTGGCTCTTTTTAAGCATCAGAGGAGCAAGATACCCAGAGAGGAAAACTGACATCTGTACAGAAGTCCACAGCCCAGAATGTCGAAGTGGTCATCTAGAACAGCCGGTGCCTGGGATAGGTGGAGAAGAGTGACCAGGCATCAGTTTTAAATATCAGTCATAGCTCACACTGACCAAGCCCCTGCTGTGGCTGTGTAGACCTAGCTGCCTGGTTTGCAGGAATGTAATCTAACCCATAGTATGTTTATATTTGTGGTACTTGGAATTGAACCTAGGACCTCACAGATGCTAGACAAGCACTTCACCACTGAGCTACATCCTACACTCAGAAATTCTCTCATTTCTTATTCTTGACCTCTGCTGAGGAGAACATGTTCTTACTTGGTGGTCATTTACAGACAGTGCAAGGAGAACTTAGAGAAAGAGAACAGACTGCATAAATCATACTGGGCTAAAGTCTCCAGATCAAGGAGACTGCCACTTGAATTTTGAACTCAGCCACACTACGATCCCAGCTTGAGTTTAGGGGGATGTGGGACCTGAATGGAGATGGAGACAAGTTTGTTAGCCATAATGCAGTAGAGAGATCCTAAGAACAGAGATTAGAACCAGATCGATAGGATCAAAGAGGAAGGATGGGATTCCAGACACTGTAGGGGTCAGGGGAACAGCACTGGATCAGCTATAAGATGAAAGGAGAGCAAAGGAACTGCTAGGGTTAAAAGGTGCTTTTGGAGCTTGTTGCAGGAGGAAGACTGTTGTTAACCAAAGCATAAACAATGAGAATAAACACACCAGCCTCTTCTTCATATTGTGCAAGTGACAGTCTACAAGCTCTACATAGATGTCCATTTTTACATCAGTCTTCAGAAGCCACAACCATTATGTATCCATTTTATAGTTGAGATAACTAAAATCTAAAAGGGCACAGCAATGGGCTCTGGGAAGCTGTCTCAGTCTTGATAACATGCTTGCCTGAGTTCAGTCCTCAGAATCCATGGAAAAGAGATGGGAATGGCGATGCTTGCTTGTAACCCAAAACTGAGGAAGTAGAGACAAGAGAACCTTACGGGTTCTCTGTCTAACCAGCTTATCCTGATTGGTGATGTTCAAGCCACTGAGAGTCTCATTTTCCAAAAAGCAAGATAGATGGCACCTACAGAATGACACATCCACATACATGCACACACGTGAGTTTAGTGACTTCCCTAGAACCACATAATACAGTTAGCCCTGGTCTGCTGTGGCTATGAAATAGTTCTTACAACTCAGTGATCTAAACTCAGAAGCAAACAGAATATGGCCAAGGATAGCAGAAAGTTCATTGATAGAGTAGTTTTGAACTTCACCATATATAAGAATTCCCTGTAGAGTTGCAGACACAACCAATGATGGGACCCAAGTCAGGAATTGGGATTCATTTGGTATGAGGTAAAGCCTGCACCAGCAACACTTTTTGGCTTCCTTTTTGTTTGTTGTTGTTAGAGCTCTCTGTGTGTTTAGTGAGAACCTCCCTAAGTCTACTAAATAAATCAACTGACAGTCATTTATTGCTCTTCTACTAAGTGACATGACACTACATCATGACAGCCCCCAGAGATCCTTCCAGGATTTGTGAGGAACTAAGGGAAAATATAGAAGCCATATTGAGAGCCTAGCAGAGGTGGTGAATTCAGTCACCAGCTCTGAATAAATCCTGAAAGTCTGCTAGGAGAGGCAGGAGGACTCAAACTCAAGTAAAGTACTGGTATTAAATAAAGCAGATGAGGAACCCTCTGCAGACTGCTGTACAGAGTGCATCTCCACTTCAAGGGTCAACTGGTGTAGACCAATTTGCCACTCTACACCACCCATCGCTGCAATAGGAACTTAGAGTGACTTATGGATCTGGAACCAGGTCAGACCCTGGCGCCTACTCTTCTGTCAGTGGGGCACATCTTTTTCTTGGCCAATGGGAAGAGAAGTAAAAATTTTGCAGCAGAAGCTGAATCCCAGGGTCTTTATTTGAACTTTGCCAGAACAAGCAAGTTAGTGGTATTTATGGCTTAAAAGAATTTCCATTTGTAAGTTTATCTTCTTGTTGAAAACCAGCCATTCCCTACCCCAAACAACCAAAGACAATAAATCAAAGCTTAAGGGGCAAAGACTTATCTCTACAAAAGGACCCATACAGTTGCCAACATACTAGTTTTTAGTATCAAGTATCATCAAAGGTTAAGTGACTGGGGCAAGGGTGAGTTTCCTTCACCCGAGGATGCAGAAGGCATGGGAATGAGGCCAGTTGTTCTCCGGTATACAGCAGGAACTGTGAGGCTAGCACTTCCCTGTGCATTCCTGCACCATGTCATGATTCTTCCTACCTGAAAGACCCCCCTCTCCTACTGCTGTTACTCCCAGCTGATTTTGCCAGTTCCTGATACTGCTGACTAATCTTGTCACTTTCAACATAAGTATGTCTCCTTTTATGCACACTGAATGGATATAGATTCTATCATGTCATCAAATGGTGACAGGAGACTTTGATGGAAGCCAACTGGTGTCGTAAGTGCTATATGGAATCAGAAGTACCACATACTGCCCAAATGTCTCCTTTTCCAATGAGACTGTGATGTGCTCATCACGCCTGTGCTTGAGTACAGTAGTAGGGACAGTGTTAGACAACTGCCTTCCACCCTAGCACCCACCTGGCTTCCACACTCATCCCATTGCATCTTGGGATCAAAAAAAGTCATCTTCCCACTGCTCCAAGTCAGTCTTATTCACAGGTACAACAGAAGGGACCTGTGGAAGTGCAACGCCTTTTAACACTAATGTGCCACTGATCAAGTTAACATATGGTTGGAAAAATTTTTTTTTCTGGAGAATATCTCAGTATTTTTCCTTAAATTCAGGAGCATTGCCTATTCTCAAAACAATTCTTTTTTTCCTCTCTTTCAGAAAACAAACTCTTATTGACAATAGACAAGTTTAAAAAAAAAAACACATCACTTTGTGTTTTCCCAACTATTAATATTAACTACACACTAAGTTGTTAGTTGGAATATTTTTTTTCAGTTTCTCAGAAGTTTACCAACTTCTTTTCCCTCTTAACTATGCTTTTATCCTTATTTTTCTAATCTTATTCCATTCTAATCAAAGTATGTGATCTGCTTAAATTCCAATTCCTTAAATATATCAGGATTCTTTATATGGTATATATCTCTATATATTTAGCACACAGCTTTCACTATCTGCATTAAATGAGGCTTGCAATTTTGTTACCTATATGTTTTGTATCCATATTTTCTTCATCTTTTGTCAGTGATAATTTTCCATTTTAACGTGGTATGTTTTTATTAATTCCTTTAAATATTTACACATTTATCCAAGTGTTTTAATTATACTCACTCTCCTTTTCTCCCTCCTATCTCCCAGCCCCCACCTGCCCTAACTAAAACTTCTCTTACATACACTTTATCTTTGAAATTTAAGTACCACAGCTCAACCCACTTTATGTCATGTATTCTGGACCTTATAGAAAGGTTCCCAGTAAAATATAATGGACACACACAAGCATAAAATTAAAAGCACACAAATCATGCTTGTGAAACTTCTGTGTTCTCCAGCACTACTCCTGTGGGCACATGGGGCTGTGAGCCGCCAGTGTAAGAAATGGCCGCCTTGTCTGTGGTGGTGAGGAGTGATGGGAGGAAACAGGCTGTCATCACCAAGTCCCCTCTAGAGGAAGCCAAGTGTTAGTTCACAACTTCTTTCATAAGAAAACTTACAGGCTCCAAAGCTCAAGGGAAAAGCTCCACTATTCTTTTCCCTGAGAAAATTTCTCCTGCTTTCTCCCTCTTTCTTGAGAAATTTAAAATATATAAAAGTTTAAACAAATTCTCACAGTCATACTTCCCAGAATTACCAGCTATTAACACCTGGTCAGATGATCCTCCGTTTTTAAAAAATGATTTATTCATTTTTATTTTATGTGCATTTTGTGTTATACCTGTATGTATATGTTATGGACAATTGTAAGCTGCCATGGGGTGCTGGGAATTGAACTTGGTTCCTCTGGAAAAGCAGAGCCATCTTAACCACCATGCCATCTCTACAGCCCCGATCTTCCATTTTTTAAAATTATGTATTGTAGGTCCAAATTCAGTCACCTTTAATTGGTCTACTCCCCACCGGCAAGGCAAATGTTTTCAAAGTTGAATGCTTTCAATCCATCAAATACATGGCTTTTGCACATTTGTGTGTGGGCCACAAATAATACATAGTATTGGTTCTATATGTGTTTTATGATTTAACTAAATGGCATCATCTGTTACAATTTATGCAGCCCCCCCTTATTAACATTGGGGTTTTGGAAATCTATCTGGTTGATTGTTTTGGTCTCTCTCTTCACAGTACTGAAAATTGAAACTTATTCAAACTATAGATAAGCACTCTACCACTGACCTGTGTCCTGTTTATAAATGTAAAAGATAGCAAACTGGGCACTGGGTCTTCGTTGTGCTTCTTTGACTTGAATGTACCTGAAATGTAAATCTTCATCAGTTTATAGACAGCCATGTTTGTGTGTGCACATGTGTGTGGCCGCATGTACATGTAGAAAATGTGTTGCTCTTCAGGACCCACCCACCCACCTTGTTTTTGAGATGGGGACTCTCACTGGGTCCTGGGGTTCACAGATTTGACTAGTGGGCCCTAGCCATTTACCTGTCCCTGTTTCCCAAGTATTGGGACTGTAAGCATGGGCCACTTGAGTGACTGAGCTCAGACACAGTCCTCATGCTTATGCTGTAAGTACGTACTGGCCAAGCTATCTCCCTACTACCATGGAACTACTTCTTTTTAATTTTCTTATTGTCTGTAGGGTCTAGAGCATGTTTGAACAGTTTCTTAGTAACTGGAAATTAAGTTTGGTTGCTTCCAATTTTCTGATATTAAAAATTGTGTTTTAACAACTATTCATATTATTTCATACATGTGCCAATGCCTCTAAAAGAATTCCTAAAAGTAGAATAACTAGATTAAAGACTGTTAGTCTTTTTTGAAACTAGGTGCTGTCAAACCATGTTCTCTAGAGGTTGCCCCAAATGTATTCCCACCAACAATGTATGCACCACCCTCCTTTATAAAAAATTAACATAATAATAGGTAACTTTGAGTCCATATTTGCTATGTGCCAAGCATTATTTTTAATCTACTGCTTGCATTTTATTTTTTAGAAATCCCATCAGTAAAATAAAATAGATTTAGCCTTCACTCAGCTCTAGTAACTAAGAGCATAAGCTGTACTGATAGATACTCACACTCTCAGCCTTTTCCATGCAGCTGCTGGTTCCTGTAAAGCAAATATCAGACGCTGTTCAATTTCATTCACAAATACGTGTGCAGTGCCTCTGCAATACTATGGATTAAAAACAAAAACCCAACAGAATCTCATTATGACTCCTTGAACATTGACAATGATTTTTTTGTTTTGTTTTGTTTTACAATCCTATCTTAACCATTCTACAGTCAAACGTCTCTTAACACCATGACGGACACCACTCTTTCCAATCTGTTTCTCTGGATGAGAGTATAAACGAGGGCCAAGTGTTTCTTTCGATTGCCACCACTCTCGTCTCTTTTAGTCCTAATAGTTCCCATTCTTCTTCTTTATTTTTTTCATCATTTATTTATTAAAGAAAGGAGAACCAGTTGCCTTTTTCAGCTGCATTTTATCTTTCTTAGCAATAGGTTTAGGAGTTTGTTTCAGTTTCAATGTTTTCCACAAACACTAAATTTTACTGTATCAAATTCCAATCTCTTTTATTCTATAGTGTGTGGGGTTTGTGTCTTTAAAAGTCTTTCATACACCAAAAAATATTTATGTATTTCTTTCCATATGTTTAGAATTACCTTATTTTAATGGCTTGGAATTTATGTTTGCATATGGTATAAGATAAGGATCTCTCTCTCTTTTTTTTTTCCCACTATGGAGTAGGTCCATTTCTACCTTTTTGTTTATTCATGATTTGCATCTCTGACACAAGCTACATTTTAGTGTCTGTGTGGATCTGTTTCCAGGTCTCACTCTTACCACATTGTTTTAATAACTCCAGCTTTTTGATATGTCAGGCAATTGTTAAGACAAATTTGTTTTAGGTTTTCTTTTAAGTGTAATAAAATCAGACTACCCACAGCCCTCCCATGTCCAAACAAGAGTGGACATTTGGCAGACTAGGAACTGGGGTGGGAGTCTGTGTTGTCCTGCTAGATAAAGTTTAAAGGCTAGATTTCCTTTGTTTAGAAAAGTTTTATGAACTTCTTTCTTCTATAAGCACAGTGTCCGTGGTGTCATTTCAGGTCACGGGAGTTGGTTTTGGATTTTTGAGGTTTTTTTTTTTTTCCTTTCTCCTCTTTTCTTCCTCCATCCTGCTCCATATGGGTTGAGGTAGAAAGACTTGGGAATCCGGAGCACAGACAGTTTGGGTTTCCAGATTAAGAACTGGAGGATCCAGAGGTGGGAGGGGGGGGTCAAATCACAAGTCATTGAACTCTTGATGTGTGTTGTCCTGCTGACTTACAAATTTAGCAATTTAAATTCCTCGAAGAGCCAATAACTGAGTAATTCATCAGATACATGATGTTTTGCTAATGTTTACAGTGTGGGAAGGATGGCAGCAGAGTGTCCTGATCTGCACTCAGATGAGAGAGAAATGTTCTTGCTCTAAGGTGGGGGAGTATGCAGAGCCTAAACAGAGACACTTTCAATCCCTGGAGACCTCCCTGTGAGAACCACTACCCAAAGTGAACAGCACATCTCTCACAACAAGCCTTCAAAGGTCTTTGTACAGCTTCATAGGGCTAACTAAACAACATTTTCGTGTGGAACTCCAGAACCAAGGAAAACACATTCCTTAGACATGAATACAGGATACAGCATAACATTTGAATTGTGGTTTGGTTAATTGGAGTTACCCTACCCAGGGGATTATGCTCATTCTGGAAACATATGTTGCTAAATAAAAAGCTCAGAGCCAAGTAGAAGACACCTCCCCCTAGGTTGTTGGTCAGAAGTGTCCCAGAACTACCCAAACAATACAGGATATTGGCATTGTTCTTGGTTGTTCACCAGAACTTTATGGTAAGAACTTATTGCTGAAGACACCATGTATACTGGTCACAGAATATGAAACAATCAAGTCAGTTTCTTTCCTACTGGCTAGCTTTCATGGTCCTGGAAGGGTTATGTAAGATGCTGAATTGGGTGAGGAGTCATCAACAGTCCTTCCCAGATGTGAACTCTGAAAACTACAATAATGACAAGCATGGCAAGATATGCCCATGGGTACAATAATGGCATGAATGTTATGGGGTAACCAACCTCATAACATTGTTATTAAGGCCTATTCTACAAGAGAAAACATGTGTACTGTAAATCTGGCTAAGAACTTGTAGTTAGCGAGCTATATAATATATATATCAAATCCTACTGATAGTGAGGAATCCCTGTGAGCAATATGTGTGGGATGCCATGTTTCATGAATTTGCCATTTTAACCCTGGGAAGGCAAAGAAGTGGAAGAAAAAAAATGGAGAGTTATGATACAGGACAAAATCACAGAAGCTGCTATGTGGAGCTATATGGGCAGGCTTCCTAAGAAGCAACACTGAGTCACAATCTAAGGCAGTCATAAAAATAATGGAGAAGGAAGTTCCAGGCAGAGAAGAGAGTAGGTCATAGCCCTACAATGGGCAAAGACTTGACAGGGCCAAGGAGATGAAATGGAGTATAAAACCAAGTCTGTTGAAACCAAGCAAGGGGGTAGAAGGCAAAAGGTTGATGAAGGCCTCATATAGGTCAAGATGCTTTGTCTTGTTTTCATTTCCAAAGTCCAAACAGGAAGTCTTCAATAGCTTTAACCTGAAGAGTAAAACGGTCTGCTTTACATTTCATAAAACAAACAAACTAACTAACAAACTTTCCATTTGTTATGTGAAGAATGGATGACAGAGAGGATGTTAAGTAAAAATACGGTGAATGGTGAGAGGTTTCTTAGACTAGGAAAGGGAAGAGAGGAGAAAAATGGACTGATTCACGTGTTGTAGGAAGTGGAGATGACTAAGCCTGTAAGCAGGCTGTGCTGAGGTGAGGGAAACTGGGAAATTCCAGGGGACCTAAGGTTCATCTGTCACCAGTCAGAGATATAGAAGTGTCTTTCACCAATACAGGAGAAACAGGGGGTAGAGAGAGGGCACAAATTGGAAGTGGAAATCAACACATCTGGGTCAGCCAAGTTGCAGGGATGAGCCTGAAACTCCAGAGATGCTTGGACTGGAAATTCTAAGTTGGGCAGTGCCAGATAAAAGTCACTGCCCATGGAGAATAATTAAATCACCAAGGAAATAGTCTGGCAATGGGCCAAAGGGACCATGACCAAGTGCTGAGAAGCATTTGTAAAGGCAGGATGCTCATGGTTTGGTCCAGGGAGAAAGGGGAAGCAAGGTGTGTTGCTCTAGAACTCAGAAGAGCATCTGTGATTGGCAGGCTGAAAGCACAGGCTTTATTAGATTTTCAGTATTGGAGAAAGGGCTTTGTGCGTGCCATGCAAGAACTCTACCACTGAGCTACCATCAAAATGCACACACTGCTGGAATTCTTCAGGGATAGGAAGAGGTTAGCCAAAGAGAACCCATCTGGGATTCTAGGCTCTGACTACCAACATCTCAGAAGTCTGCATAATATGGTGATTGCAATAGCAACTCAGGTGGTAACTGATCAGGTAAATTTGCAAGTCAAAAGACCAGTGCTGGCCCTCTGAGGATTATGGCAGCAAGGTCAGGAACCCATCAGTTTACCACATCACTGTTCTAGCTCCTTGATGGCTGTCATGATGCTAAACACTTGGTTCTGATATTACACACCAGTTTAACAAGTTTCTTTCAAACACTACTCAAAATTGGCATCATATCTTTTCAGTACAATTTTTCATAATCTAATAAAATGTAAAAAAATGTTCATGTACTCTAACCTGGCATTTTTACTTCTCTGTCGAAAGCTAAGGTAAACATTCAGTGACATCCCAGAAAAGTATTGTTTACAATAGTAAAAGTCCAGAGCGGTTTAGACGGGTCCCTTTAAAGTGAAGGGATGTATTAAAGTATGGCACATCAATGCTGTTGATTGAAGCTACTAGAAGAAAAAAAAAATGTGTTCTTTCTGGAATGTGCAGATATGAAAAGGTAACTGTGACATTCTGAGTGGCTAGCGCCATCATGAACTTCATTCTCTCCATGCCCTACCAAAGCAATTAAAAATTCAGGCTTTAGCCCACCCATGCTTTCCAGGGTCCCTAAATGTGACAGTTAAGACTATTCTTGAGAGCTTGTTTGGAGGTTCTAGCAGAGGAGCACAACTATACCCTTGACTGAAGACTGATCACCTCTATTTGGGGAAGGGTGTCCTGTTTGACTGAGCATGAAGCTTCAGGAGGGACAGACTTGGGGCGGTGAGGGAGGAAGGGGACACCCATCTAGCCAGCTAGATCAGCTGAATCGACCCTGGTGATCAATGGGGTGAAAGATGTCAAAGCCAGATCATCCTTACATCCAACCATTCTTATTTCTATAGTCAGAGTCACTGTTAAACATCTAATTAAATAATTTTTTTCTATTACCCTTGGGCTTAAGACTAAGGTCCCTATGAAGAACAGTGAAGGCCTTTACCATCTGATCAACCACTGACTGACCCCACCCTTCTCATATCATTTTGTCTGCTCTCCCCCTGCCATTCTTGTGTCCCTTGGGTCTCAGTGTCTTTTTCCTACCACAAGGCTTGTAAATTTTTCTGTCGTCGTTCTTCGAATATCTCAGATACCACATTCTGAAAGGAGGTTTCCTGATTGCCCAAACTGTATCTATCTGCCTGCTATTTTGCTTCTCACCATTGTGCATATGCCTTTGTTGGCCTGTCTCATCATATGTATTCATGTATGAACTGTGTAATAAATATGTAAGTAACAACCTATTCCAGTCAAACCCAACGCCAACGAGGAACAGACTGTCTTGTTTATGACTTTAGAATCTATCACAAGCCTCAGGATGTAGTGGCCATCCACAAATGCTAACCAAATAAGACTGGAACTGTATCTTCCACACAGTAGGGCAATAGTTACATAGAATCAAGTTGGAAATGGGGATTCCCGTTTGTCTTGTTAATTTTGATGAATCTGTGTATGTGACTTTCATACTTAATCTGGGAGGGAAAAGAGGAATCTGAGCTGGGTGTGTGATACGGAGCCATGGATAAATTCTATAAACTTTACCTCAGAACTCCATCCCAAATCTATTCTCTCTTCTTCATCTCCACTACCACCACCTCTTTTAAACCACCACCAGCTTTTCTCTGGGCTATTTGAGTAGCCTCCCCATTGGCCCCTGCCTCCACCTACTTTCCAATATAGTCATTTCCCAAGAGGTTGACAAGACAACCCTTGAAACAAATTACATCCTGTCAACACCACACACACACACTTCAAGTCCACCCCTTTCCAACGTACCTAGGAACACACCTGAGAGACAGTTCAAATTTCTTTCCCTGGTCTTTTCTGAAAAGACTTAAGTATAGTCTTCGCAGGAAAGGGCTCTGCCCCTGAGGTGTTTTTTTTGTTTTTGTTTTTTTGTTTTGTTTTGTTTTGTTTTACACATCTCAATCTTCTCCCACTCCAGGGTTTGTCCTGGCTGACAGAAGTTTTCACACACCAGCCATTTAACCAGAAGGAACCACCCAGACGTCACAATGCTCCATGGTAATTCTCTACCTAGTTTTCTTGTGTATTTCTAGTGGCTTGTTACATTTTCTGTTGAATGAATGGCTGCCTCCCTTAATTCCTCACAAAGTGGTTTCCAGCCCTGTCGCTTCACTGAAGGGACTTCCTTCTGTGATGCCCTCTTGTTCTCTTAGGGCTCTCTCTCTTCCCTTTTTAGCAGGTTCCTCCCATTCTCCCTGGTTTAATTCTTCCTGCCTCAGGGAGGGCCTAGTCTCTACTTCAAATGACTTGACAGATTTTGATGATTCCTCCTGGAAGGCATCACCCTTCCTGTGGAGTGGGTGGGGAAAATGGAATGGGAAGGGGGTGAGGAGGCATATGGGAAGGAAGGAGGGAGAGGGAACTGGGATCCGTACGTAAAATAAGAATATGTATATATAAATTCTTCCTGCCTCAGAAGCACCACCTTTCCCGAGATTCCCAACAAAACCTCTGTTTCTTAGCTACCCACACCTCTTTCCATTCATGTTTAAACTGTTCTCAAATTCCCTGCGTAAGCCTTCTTCCTTTCCAACTAGTTTTGATGAAGAAAAGTTTTCTTTAAATCCAAAGTCAATGCTTCATCCATGCCCCAGGCCCAGGACCTGGGTTAAGTTAGTCTTGTTTTCTCTTTGTCTTAAGAAAGAACACATCATCTTAGCCTTTGAGTGCACTCCATGTTTTGGAACTCAACAATTTCTCTATTTGCATTCTAGGCCCCTGTGCTTTTTCCTCACAATTATTCAAACTTCTCCTTACTCTGTAAACGCCTCTCATAGTTCCAAAGCAGTAAAGAGAGAAGATTCTTTTGAGGTTATCTCCATCATTTTTTTCCCCAACTCTTTTGTTTGTTTGCTTGTCTTGAAACAGGACCTCCCTATGCAGTCCTGGCTTGCTTGAAAATCCTTATGTGAACAAAGCTTACCTCAAACTCACAAAGATCCACCTGACTCTGCCTACCTACTCACTCATCAGCAAGTGGAATTTATCCAGTGTCGCAGTTTAACATTCACTTTGCGATCTCCAGGCTTCCTTCCACACTCTTCCTTGTCTCCAAAGTGTCCTCTCCAGAGTACTTTTCTGACACGGTGTTTTGTCAGCCATGCTCACACCTTAAATGACCCTACTGTGTCTGCCTTAAACAGCCTTCAAGAGCTTCCCTTAAAGCAGGACACCTGCCCACTCTTCCTAGATGCACTGCTCCCAGATTGAAGCTCAAATCCTCTGTCTGGCAGCTAAATTCTAGTTTGAATAAGCTGATACCTCACTGTTAGCCAAAGAGATCAGAAGAGAGATGAATTAAAAATAATAGTGTTGGAAGAAAAAAATGAAATCAATACAAAGTAAAGGCTACTAATTATTAAAGCTGCCATTTAATGGTACGATTCATCTTAGGAAATGGTGAGCATCCTGTGAGTCTAGTGTCCAGAAATAATAGTCAAGGCAGTACTTCAAAGAAATTCTGGGAAGAGCGCTTCCAGAGTCATGGAGGTGAGCAGGAGCAGTTAACCTCGGATTCCTTAGAGGTCTTAGCTCCTCCACTTCCAGCCCCTGCTGCCCCATAGGATCAAGCATTTTCTCATTTGGAACACATGTCCCTTTATTCTCTTGTAAATGGTATAGTATCTTGGTTTCCAAAAAGAATTCCTCAGTTAAGGAAGGTAGCCTTTATTTTATTTTATTTTGCATCTGGGGCCAGAAGTTCATGTTTTTTATCCATCTCTACTTTTCTTTTTAAAGAAATATTTTAAATCATTATTATTTTACCTATATGAGTGTTTTGTCTGCATATATGTCCGTGGGCCATGTATATGCCTGGTGCCCATAGAGGCCAGAACTAGAGGTACAGACAGTTATGAGCCACCACATGGGTTCTGGGAATCAAACCCTGATCCTCAGGAAGAACAGTTAGTGTTCTTAATCTCTAAGCCATAGCTGCAGCCCCAGAATCTTTTTATTTTAAACATCTTCATTTCTCAGCTACACTGAGTGAATACTGGTAATAAGTTGTTTTGCATCCGTAGTATATGGACATCTTGCTTCCTCTTTAAGAACATGAGCCACCACGTATCTCTTTTGCTCCTTCCCTCCCACACAATGCCAAGAATAAAGAATAAACGGGCATTTGTTGATATTCATGAAACAAGGTCTGTATTTATTGTAGCCATTTCATCAAGCAGTGGCTGAAGACACATGATGTATGGGAAGCAAAAACAGATAGAAAGGGGGAAGGGTGGGCATTGAGAAAGGGAGACCAAGAGGAAACGTGAATCTTGAAATGAAACAGGGATGTGAGGAGCCCTGAGTACCTCCTTGAAGTGAAGAGACATGAGATGGATTAGAAAAGTTGCCCCAATATTTCCCCCAAGTGATATATTATGTGATGAAAAGCTTGTAGTATGTTACTGTTTACCTTTGACCTATGATTTAACTCTTTGGTGCTATGTCAGGATTCTCTGATTTGCCTCTCTCTGCCCTTGTCTACAGGAAGGAGCACCTTAAGCAAGAACAGAAGCACATCCATGTAAGAGTGTGACAGAGAAGGTGGCATCTTTCTGAGGTTTACACTGGGGATTTGCAGTAGAGATACTATGAGAGATTACACTGGTCTGGTCTTCCTGCTTAAACTTCCCAGGCCAAATGACAACAGATCAAGGGTCTATTGCTAGAAGTTGGTGGTGTGGCATTTCATTTCCCCAAATGTTTCCAGAAAGGTGGTTTTCACTACTGGAAAAAAATAATCTTTAAAACAAAGCAGAAGGAAACCGCGTTAGAGATTCACATGCTGGCCTGATGGGCGGCTGGTGGCCGATGTTAGTCATTGGGCTCTGTAACAGAGACTTCTTAGACTTCTAACACACTCAGAGAGTTCAGGTCAGGGAGAGAGAAATGCTTTCCTCCATGGAACCTGCAAGCATGTTCATCCAAGGTGATTAACCATGCCAACCAAGTTGCCAGCTGAAGCCTCGATGCTTCTCATTCTAGAGATACTCAATTTTATCAGAACACATCATCCTTTCCCTTCAGTGTAAGGCTATAAGCTCATTTTAACAAAAGTAAATGTATCATGGTCTCTCAGTGTTTTCCTGTCATGCATCCAACCCAGCACAGTCACAGCTTTTTGGGGAGTTGAATGAGTTTCCTTTCCTATCTCCTTTCTGTCTGCCAGATCATCTCTAAAGCATGTAAAAGGAGTGGACTCAGCCCAGTGCTTGCTACCTTACCCTCTTCTGCCTCCTGGTCATGTTGACCTAGCTTTGGAGAACCCTGCTATGACTATAGCCTGTGTACTAATCGGATGCTCACCTAATGTACTGTGGTCTAGTCTCCCTGAAGTCCTCCAAGATTACTGATGAGTGTGGCCTACAAGGCGGTGGGGTATGAGTCATAAGCCAGGTTCCAGTTCAGACCGTATAGCTGCATCCCTTCACTCTATCAGGCCTATTCTACTGGCCTAGATCCAGACTGGCTATGATATGGGTTCTTATGGTTACTTTGTTGCTCTCCTTTAACATTTTCTCAAAAGTACTTCTTCCTACTTTGATAGGTTTGGAATAAACACCACCTTGTTTTTGCTAGACCAGATGGAGCATTTAGCATTAGTGTTCTCTTTTGTGTCATTTCATATTAACGATCTCACATCAAGTATCTGCACATACTTCATATCTCAATTTCATCTCCAAAAGGACTTTCCCTCCTCCCGGTCTCTTCTTGATCCTGGTTGCTGTCCAGAAAGAATGCACAGCAGACCTCAGTACCAGGCCAGTACTTTCCTGCTGTATCATTTCCTCAGCATCTGACAGTGTCCTAAACTATTGCTGCTTAATAGAAACATTTGGATTAAATGCTAGCAGTCCTCAGCCTCCTAAACTATTGCTGCTTAATAGAAACATTTGGACTAAATGCTAGCGGTCCTCAGCCTCAGGCTTGCAAGGTGTGGTGCAACCAAACTATATGACCGGACTTTCCCACATATCTGACAAACTAATCAAGAGAAGATTACTATTGTTCAACAGCCGTCTCTGAAGAGAAAAAGACAGAACAGATGCTCTAGGCCTATTGCGTGAAGCTGACCTCCTTAAGACAGGTTCTCCACAGCACAGGCTACCCTGACCTAACAAGGCCTTAAGAACTGATGAACTGTGTAATTCCTCTAGAAAGAACAGTTTGCTTTGAAGTGGGTGTTCCAATTGTTTGGGACAGCAAAGCTCAGACCAGGAGGGAGTCACTGTTGGCTATGTGTGGGTGTTTCATTGATGGGAAACATGTAGCACATCTGAGGTAATTATACTCACTGGAATCCCAAACAATAGCTTCTCCATCCATTTGGAATTGAAAGGATAAGCTATGAACTCTAAGAGGTTTAGCTTTAGCTGAAGGAGAAGCAACTTAGCTTATTAAAAACCCTCTCTGAATAGCACAACAGCGATTAATTACAAACATCTATACTGATTTATGGACACCTGCTTAGCATCAACACACAGACCCACCCCTCCAATTACTTAGTGATACAATGTCCCATTTATTTTGCTTGGTGGAGTCAAGATTTTTCTAATTTCCTGTGGCCACCTTAGGCTCTGTGTATATCTTCCTCTTCTAAATTACCAACAGGCCTCAAACATATTTGTCTGGTTTTGAAAACAGCAGGAGGCACCGTTTGAACTTTCTAAAATACATATACATGCATGAGCACACTCACACACACACACACACACACACACACACACACACACACACACAATGACAAGATCCTTTATATGCAAAAGTTTCCAAGACTTAACACTTAGATGTGCACAACTTCTATTTTCCCTTTTACTTTAAAGCTGAATCATAATTAGATACACTTATTATTTATAACACTATTTTTGCAGCAACAAAGAAATATGAGATAAGTGATGACCAAAGTGACTTCAGAAGTCAGCCCAGGACATTATTTTCCACTATTAGTCCTTACCAATGTCAAGTGCAAAATTTAAATTAACAGGCACTTCCCTTATTGGAATGACTTCAGCACTTTTGCTGTCTTCCATTGATTTCTATTTACTTTGGCACCCACAGGCAAGAAGAATATATTTCTGTGCCTGACGAAGACACCTAGGACTTCGCTGGGGTCTGTAGAGTGTTGGGATGAAATGTTGCCATGTGTTCTTATAAGGATTAACATAATATAAGAACACTATTTATGTGGTTCTTCTCCAAGCCTTACCTTCCCGTTAGTGTTGTGTTAGAGCCATCTCCCTGCTATATTTTCATATTAACAACTTGTCTATAGGACTCCAACTTAGCAGTAAATATGCTGTCAGAATCATTTTAATACTAAATGGCTTATAAGAAAATATGTCATCTGTTGGATTTTCTGGGTCAGGGGTAACCTTGACCCCCTTCTAGCATATGGGAAAGTCTGTAAGTCACTATTTGAGGTGTGTGTGTGTGTGTGTGTGTGTGTGTGTGTGTGTGTGCGTGCACACTGTTATCCATCAGAAACAGCAAATCATTTTTTGTTTTGTTTTGTCTGTTCATCATAAAGCACCTCAGAATTAGTTCTGAGAGTTAAAAAAATAAGAATAAAAGCAATCAGAAGGTATATGCAATTAAAATCCAAACAAGGTATATTCCATCCATATCCATCTAACAAAGTAATGGGCAGAAATGTGAACTACCACACTTTGTTGAGCCCTAGCTCCTACATTCTGCCACTCCAAATATTTATCAGTACTCCCTACCTTCACCTTACCAATGAAACTGATAATAAAGAAGTTGATCTAATTTCTGAAAAACTAAGCTCAACTTTAGAGAGCAGTATAAGACATTTTCTCACTCTACTTTCAAACTAAAAATGACTTCGGTGATCCAATGTCAACCTGAATCTCTCCTTGGGGATGAGAGGTAGAGACAGGGAGTGTCCCTCTGATAGAAGAAGGACACTCAGGCTTAGAATAAGAGAGACCTGGACTCTGTCACCATCACCAGATAGATAGCTAAGGCCCAATTTTCTCAGGAAAGTTATAAAACAAGGCACGTAAAACCCAACCTGAAAGCTTCCTGGCCCCTCAGAGTCACTGTGGCTTTTCTTAACTTCCTGTCTAACCTTCCATAGTCCACAGGCCTTGACAGGATACCAGAAACCTGTGTGGCTCAAAGCTGGGTGGGCAGAGGGATGTGGTAACAGAAAGGAGGCATTTAGTTCAGTTGCAGCCCAGAACACCTGAGCTCGCCCTCTGGTTGCAGAGGGGGGCTGAGCTGTTTTAATGACCCCAGATAGCTAGGACCTCTGTTTTATGTCTTATTGCAATTACTGGGAAGCCAGGCTGGTAAGTCAAAGCACTGGTGGGGCTGTGTTACTACTTCAGATCTGGCCACACCAGCCGCCAACCCAAGACAAATTCATTTCTTTGAAGCATTATGTACAAAAGCTGCTTCTTGGAAATTCTGAGTTACTCTAGAAGAATCCCAGGTACTTAACTGACACCCTTTTGAAGCATCAGCTAATGAGACTGATGGAAAACCCTGACCAGACCCTGGTGTAAGTGGGCATTTCCCAAGGAGAAACTATACAGGAAAACTCTCACTCGAAGTCTTTGGTCTTTGGGATAAGTGGTCACTGGACATTGCTCACCCAGGCCTCCAACTGCCTCACCTCTACTGTCTTAGCCACTCAGCAAACCTTTCCTAACCCCTCGTTCCCAGGGCTGGGAGTAAAGCCATGGGTGGTACTGACAGGGCCTATCTCTCATTCTGATTCTCAGTCAGGGGACAACTCGAGAGTGTGAAGTGGGTGAGTGTGCAGAAAATAAGGCCCGGAGCTACACTGACAAGAACAATGCTCTTCTTAGAAAAATCACACGAAGACCTTCAGTTCACAAGGTCAACCTCAGAAGGACAAAGCACTGTTTTAAAAAGGGGACATGGAATCTTCTAGGCCCAGGTATGATATCTACGTACATCCTTTGAAACTTTCCAGATTTAAAAAAAAAAAAATGAATCTAAATGTGTTTGTCAACCACCTCCACATATAGGCAGTGAGTGAATTGTGAGGATCTTATGTCCAGTTACCATTTCTTTATAAGTGCTGTTTCTAAAAACTATTGAGAAGCTATGCTTGGGGATTTCAAATGCATTTACCCATTATGTAGACATCAAGGTAGCATTTAGTTTATTTAGTTAGCAACCCATTTTCTGACTCACTTGCCACAGACTATTGTCAGTGGCTCTAAGTTATTAGAACTTCAATGGTTCACTATAAGGGGTTTCTGTATTGTTTCCCTTTATAAGTGAGAAAACTAAACATTGAGATACTAAGTAACCTCCATAGGGTCACACAGCAGGTGGAGGCTTTCTGAAGCTGTCTGGACATCACTTGCCAGGAAAGTACTCTAAGAGTGATCACTTTAAGGGCCCATTCTCATTGTCAAGGCTCCCTCTTCTCTGATGCCTGTTGGAAGGCTCCGACTAGGAACATATATTCTAGGGAAATTTGCTCTGTCCCTGGAGGAGGATAAAGTGTGTAACACAGACACCTATAGATTTCCTAAAGCTAGGGAAGGAAGAGGCAGAGACAATTCCAGTCTCCATGCTTTCAAGAAAAGAAGCTTTCACCAAAACAGTCCTCAGGGAAAAGCAAGAGCCAACAATAAAGGCTTCTAGAGACACCAAACAGAACCATTCCCACAAGAACCACAAGGGCCCCAAACCCAAATCACTATACACACACAGCTTGCAAGAAGAGCCTGAAGGGCACAGCTGGGCTCCCAGCCATGTCAACAGTCAACCACTGGGGTCCTTGGAATTACAGTATCCCCTTTGTACCAGGCAGCAACCAGTGGTGAGGTTTTTAAAGGGCTATCCTTTAAAAGGTTCTTTCCCAGTTGTGTAGATGTAATGTGTTACTCTTACCAGGTCTGTATGAGAGATGCATGCCATCAGTTCAATCCCAATCATGTGAGGGAAAATTGCTTTCACAACAATGAGCAGTGGGCATCTGCAGTCTTGAGCCGCTAAATTAACCACCTGCAGTTATCAAACCGGAGGGGATAAACATGGGCAGGAAATGCAGGTGAGAGCTATTTTCACGGGTAAGATGAGTTCTCTGACCCAAGAGGTGTTCAAGCATCGCTTGGTCCAGATGTGTGACAGAGAGAATTCAAACATCCAAGTGCTCAGCTAGATCAATGAGTTTCAGACCTAGTCATTCACCATGGCCTCCTGGGAAACTTGCAAAGAACACATCTTGCTGCACCTGTGCTGCATGGGGAAATCCACCAGGCTGGAAACAAGACTTAAAGAATCGGCAGTTCAGAGATCTAGGACTCCGGAGAATTGGTAATCTTTACACAGGATGGCATTTTTGATCCCTTTATAGTCAGGAAACCTATAATTTCTTCCAAGGTTCTGAGCCTCACCCACTACATATGTACAGATAGAAAACAGCACGTGTAGACAACCAGCTACTGGGGGGGTGGTTTTCACCCCCACACAATGTACTGTTTTACACATTTGCTGATGCCCCCTACCTCCCCCCCCCCAAAAAAAAGCATGCAGAAATGAATCATTATTGAAACAATTTACTTTCGGTTAGTGCATGAATGCCTTCCCATGATGCTCTGATGCTTTGTTTGTCCTCCTATAAAAATTATTTATGACCCAAGTGTGATCTTTTAAATCAGAATACTTATTCCTGAAATCAAAGCTCGAGCATGCTAATGCAAGTAGAAACCTGGATAATTTTTCAAAGCCATGTTGAATATTCAAAAGCTGGGACTGAAGGAAAGGCGTTAACATTAATTAATATTTGAAGCAGTAAAATAAAAGCAACAGTGAAGCTAATTTTGCAGGACAATTAATCATGAGTCTTGCTAATTACACATGGGATTTTGCAAATGATTTTTTTCTCAGGTAGCAAAGTAAAAATGATAATCCACTACCCATCAAAATCATTGGCTTCTCACCAATGTCCCCAGCAAGAGCAATTAGTGGAAACAGCAGAGCCCTAGTAATTGCATGTCAAGAGAGGGGAGCAGTAGGATTTTAATTGCTCTAAATAAAGACCACTTGCTCATATGTACACCTGATTGTCCAAAACAGCTCTGCAAGCCAGAGCAAGCATGCCACCACTTCCAGGTGCCCACATAAAAATAACTCTGTGGGAGCACTGCTCTCCCAGCAACCCATGCAGTTTCTGGAAGAAAATATCAATATGTATTCATACTCTGAACTGCAGTGTCATCACTTGACTGTAAGAACCGAAAAAAAAAATCACCCACTTGGGAAAATGTGCATATTCTTTATATTTGCCAAATATTTATTGCTGACATTTTTTGAAGAACTTTAACTATCTACAAGGTGCCAAGGGCTTCAAATTTACTGAATTTTAGGATCCCCAATAAAATGTTTTTAACAAGACATCTCAAGAGGGCATAAAATAAAAAATTACCATATTCATGAGTGTGAGCCTCTAAGATTGCAATGCTATAAACTGGATGTTTATAATTTGCTTGTGGCTTTCTTAATTAAAAACTGGTAATTAGGGACTCAAGTACTATTTTTGCACTTCATCTCCTATACTTTTCATGCCACTGCCACTTTTCAGTTTAATACATGTACACACGGATGCACACAATTGCAAATGATCAATAATATTTAACTGTGTGTCTAAAACCTAAATGATGATGGATACATTTAAATATTGCTTTCCAGGACATTATTATTCCAATGGCCATGCCGTGGCTTAAACATTTAGTTTAAACACGACAGCTACCATTTCTTCCTCTTCCTAACATGCATCATTTACTCTCGTTTTTAAACAGAATTGCTGAATAGCCTTCCAAGCACTGCTTATATCTATTGTCTCCTCCAGACCCTCTGCCTACCCTTGCATGGTTAACTATACAATCCTGAAAGTTCAATCCCCAGCTCTGCCTGTCATTAGCTTTATGGAAGGGAACAGTAACCTTAACTCACTACCGTACTTGTCTTTGCGCTTCCAGAATGGTGTGCCTGGTTTACTGCACCAGATCCAAGAGCAGCAAGTAGGACGTAGGGAGAGATGCTTCCCGCTCAGTTGCCAGTGGATCACAGGTGTTTGTCTTTCTCCCAGAGGTGATTCCAATGCTCACACTAGGATGGTGATTCAAATGGCGGAAAGCTTTTCAGCAAAAGCCAGTCCTCAAAGTCCTATCATTTTTCAGATATTGTTTGCAAAAGGCAGCTTCTTTACCTGGTCTCCTTAGCAAATTGTTTTTGGTTAATCTTATGTTTTAAAAGGGAAGTCCTTAAAAGTGGGTGTTCATGGAGTAGCCATTAGGCCACGCTGGAGTTAAAATTCCCTTGAGGTTGTTATATGCATACATTTCATGAGACCTTATTTTTCCTCCCTTTCCTTTTATCTTTCATCAAATATCAATCAGCGCTCCTCCCCCCCCCCAAATGCATGGCTATTATCCGCTTAGAAGCATTTTACCAAGACATGGAAAAAATGTAATGTTTATTTTTGAGAAAGATTTTTTTTAGGAGGGCCTAGAATGAAATGATGCTTCCCCTCCAAAAAATAAAATAAAATAAATCTTACTAGAGAAATGAAGCCATAGCTACATCTCAGATGGGACCAGAGGATGGATGTAAGAATAAAATGATTGACTAGAAACATTTTTTATGTTATTTTTAGGACATACTATTAATTTGAGTTTTAAAGGAATAACATGTAGATTTCTTGAAGTTTCTTCTTTGGGCAAGAATTCCTCTAGAAGTCTGGATGTTCATTCTTAAATTTGATTTCCCAGCTTGTCTGGCATTGCCATTAGGAGATTGCTAACATGCTATTTATATTGTCCACTCATTACTAAACAAGGGGAGGGTGGGGAAGTGCTTGATCAAAGTGTATGATCTTCTAACAGAAATGTGAAGAAAAGGGTGTTAGAGTCATAAGGGGCTGGGTGTGACAACAGTTTCCAAATCAAGGGTCAAACCACTTCAGAGTTTTCCTAGATTATAACTACTCATTAAGAGAACAGAGTAGAGCTGAGTGTGACCTTTGCCCCACAAAGCCCCAGGACTTTTTGTGGTTTTCCTTAACTATAGCATCTGCAGATTTGTTGGTCATGTTTAACACCATGCAGACTTCCATTGTAATAAGCAGATCTATTATACTAGCCCTTTGATGGAGTCTATCGTGCCACATCAATCAAAGGAGGCAGAGAAGATGACAAACAGGCTTCCTACCCCCTTCATTTGGGGAGGTCTCCCCAGTAAAGGAATGAATTTTACGCACACCTATCAAGTAACTAGCAAAGAAAAAAACAAGAACCAGAAACAAAATTGGGGTGCCAAACAACAACCCATTTACACTGGGATCAGTGATTCCCTTAGGTTCTTAGTCTGTGTCCCCTGGGTCCCCAGAAGGACCCGCTGATAGGTTTGATGTTGCCCATGAACCCTCTCTAGCCAAAATAGTGCAAATATTATATGTTCATACATGCTCATGTTTTTATGGGTTCAACTGTACAGCTTTAGTGATACTCAAAGATTCTAGTCCAGATAACGCTTAAACTATTAAAAGATGATTGCTTAAAGCTGCTCCATTCTGACTGCTCTTGTAAGGGACCACTTGGTAACACTGTCACTAGCATCTAGATAAAAGAGCTCCAAATAAGTTGTACCAGCAGCCATGAAGGAAGGAAAAGAAGATGCAGTTTTCCTCTATGACTGGCAGAGCCACGAGAATACCTCAACCACCTGCACAGAAACAGTTTTTGTATGAGTCTGAGTTTGGTTAGTGAGTACTATATCGACACTGTAAATTTTGTCTGATTTCATTTGTTGAAAATGAGCAGTTATTGTGTTCTTCATACTGGGCATTTTTGGTACCTTTATGTTCTTAATGTTACTCAGCTCAAACCTCAAATATACCTTTCTTCCTTTTTTAAAAAAGTATTTTAAAGTGTGTGTGTGTGTGTGTGTGTGTGTGTGTGTGTGTGTGTGTACACCATATACATCCAGGTGCCCTCTGATGCCTGGAACCAGAGTTACAGGCTGCTGTGAGGCCCCTGCAAAAGTAGTAAGCACTTTTAACCACTGAGCCATGATGCCATGTCTCCAGCCCCCTTCCTCTCTAGTCTTTCTTTCTTTCTTTCTTTTTCTTTTTCTTTTTCTTTTTCTTTTTTTTTTTTTGAGATAGGGTCTCATTATATAGCCTTGAATCCATCCTCAAACTCCTTCTGTGTCCACCCTCTGAGTGGTCAGACTCCCGGTGTGCACTGTCATAGACTTTTAAGAGGCTGGAGAAATCAAACATAACTCATGTCCACTAAAATAATGAAGTGGAAATGTAAAACCCCAAACCATAAAACTTCTAAAACAAGGAGGAAATGTTGTATGACATTGAGCAGGGCTGGGAGGGGTTTTTTATGGATAAGAATTAAAAAAAATAAAAGAAAGAAAGGAAGGAAGGAAGGAAGGAAGAAAGGAAGAAAGGAAGAAAGGAAGAAAGAAAATGAAAGAAAAATACAGTCAAACTAAATTGCATCAAGCTAAAGAGGGTCTGCTTACAAAAGAAACAAGAGTGAAGAGACAATGACCAGCCTGGGAGAACATATTTTAACTGTACATCTGACAAGGGGTTCTATCCAGAACATAAGAGAGTTGTACAATTCAACAGTCCAAAAGTACCAAAAAAAAAAAAAAAAAAAAGGAAGGAAAAAAAAGAAAAAGGAAACCAATAACCTAATTTAAAAATGGGCAAATGAGCTAAACAAACACCTCTTAAGGGAAAACTCAGAGAACCAAGGATGGCTCAGTTAGTAAAATGCCTGGTATACACGCATGGGAATATGTGTTTGGTTACTAGAATATATGTTAAAAATGTTAAAAAGAAAACAAAACAAAAACCAGAATGTATGAACGTGTATTCACAGTGCTGGAGAGTTGGAAACAGATAGACCCCTGGCTCTCAATGGCCTGTGAGCCTAGGTGACGTGTTCCAGACCAGAGAGGGACCAGACTCAAAATAAAGTAGAGTGAGACTGAGGATTAAGGCCCAGAGATGAAAGCAGCTTCCAGTGCAGATTGTGTGGTGAGAAGCTGTGACAAAGAAGGGCAGGTGAGCACCCTCACTGTCTACATTCAGGAAGTGTCAAGTATTTGGTGTGATTCAGTATTCAAAAAGAAAACTCAGAACGAGGAAGCAGAAAAGAGAGACTACCCAGGGGGAGGAAGGGGACCAACAAGAAGGAAATGAATAGGGGAAGAGGATAATGAAATAAACACGTGAAAATGCCACAAGAAAACCCACCACTGTGTGGTAACTCAAAACTAATAATACAATAGAAACAAAAGACTACTTAGGTACCACTAGGAAACATTGCCTTTTAGCTAGCGGTACATCTAGTGACTTCAAATCCTTATGCTCTACTATAGCTACTGCGGAAGTGGATACCAAACGGTGTTTCCTTTCTCAAAGCTTTGTGTTTTGACCCAAACCATATAAAGCCATTATGTTGTTATTAAGCCCATGAGTCCCAAGAGATGTTACTAGCCAGTGAGGGAAAAGACTGTGTACACCAAGGCAAAAGCAACCTTTGTGAAGTTTTGCCTGGGGCTAGGTGTAGGTGTTGGGTGGTTTCAAGGGGAGGGGAGTCAAGCCCTCTGAAGGGACACTGAGAAATGCCTTGGGCTTCTGCAGTTAGGGCCTGTGGAGATAAGGCCTCCATACTCTGCCATTCGCTTCTTGAGCCAACCATGTAATATTCCAAGAGCAGGGATAGAAACACAGTAGCCTCTACATTAGCCAGGGCCTCGTTTTAAATGAAACAACACTGTGTTGACAACCCTAAAAAGCCACGAAAGGGAGGAGAAACATCAAAGTGAGAGTTGTTTGGAAATCGAGGCCAAATCCTGGTGTTCCAACATCCTTTGTCTCTTGACTTCTGGAAGGCCCTAGCTTCAGAGCCAAGACCTCCTTCCTTACCCAATAAAGGGGTTCATCCTGAGCCATGACCCCCATCTTTTCCTGCTATAATTCACTCCTCCTCCTGCACCTTGAACTAAACAGACTTGCCCTCTCCTGTCCAATGTCAACTTGTCCGTCTCCAAAGCTCTGATCACAGGAGCAGGCGTTCCTCATCTCTGTTGTATTTCTGGTCCTCTTCTCTTTGACCTTTTAAACAAATCGTTGACCCATTTTCAAACAGGGAGCTCTCAGAAGGCACAGAGAATGGGAGAGGGCTGACAGCAGGCCCAGCCCCAAGAAAAAATGGCCAAGTAGCGCTGACCACAGAAGCCTCTGCCAAAAGCTGGAGAGGCCTTAAAACCCCAGAGAGAGAGAGAGAGAGAGAGAGAGAGAGAGAGAGAGAGAGAGAGAGAGAGAGAGAGAGAGAGAGAGAGAGAGGCCCATCTTTAAAAACAGCCTTTTCTTTTCTGTTTTCTGAATATTGAATCCATTTTCATGTTTTCCTACTTCAACCTGCCAAAAGTTATCTGGCGAATGATGTTGGGACTCTCTCCTGTGCTTTTATGGTACTGAGGAATCAAATCCAGAACACCACTCTTGCAGGAAGGTACTGTACGCTCCAAAACAGAGTCATCTTCATATTTGTGTAGAACTTTTCAGAGAGGCTACATTTGTAGCCTATAATTCTTGTGATTAGTCAAAATAATAAAATTGCTCATCAAACAAACTTGCAAGGAGCTCAAAGCATTTCATAACGATTGCAGTTTGAGAGGAATTTAAAGTATCTTGGCAGCCAGCACAGCATTCTTTGTCAACCATTTTACAGTTGGCTAAGCTTTGAGTCGAAGAGAGAAAAGTCACAGAATCAGTGTTCACAGATGCTGAGGTAGTGGGAGAGCTAAGCTATTCTTCCAAGGCAAGGAGAAAGGAAAACCAAAGGGGTCCAGAAACCTGAGACAGTGACATGACACAGATGTTCAGGGATGAAGTGCCTGAGCAAAGCACATGAGGCAATATGGTATGGGTGGATGGAATAAACTCCAAAGGAAATACATAACTCAGCTTAGAGAAATGGATCTCAATCTGTGGGTCGTGACCCCTTTGGGAGTCAAACAACCCTTTCACATGGGGTCACATATCAGGTATCCTGCACATTAAATATTTTATATACAGTTCACAACAGTAGAGAATTAGAGTTATGAAGTAGCAATGAAGTAATTTTAATGATTAGGGGGTCACCAGAATGTGAGGAACTGTATTAAAGGGTTGCAGCATTAGGAAGGTTGAGAGCCACTGGCTTAAAGCTATTCACTTGAGTGATGAAAAATGTACCTGTGTCTCCAGAAGTCTTGGGTGAAGTGTATTGAACATGAGACTTGGAAGCCTTTCTTTGGGTCAAAAGTTAAAGGAAGGATCATATCTCCTAATGTGCATCAGTGTCACTGGATACAGAGATGCACATTAAGGCCTTAGTGGACTCAGAAAGGGAAGCCAGAGATGGCCACATGAAAGCAAAGTCTCTCTCCTGCCCACATGGTTCCCTCAAGAATACGTAGAACTGTTAGGAATGATTTAAAATAGTGGCCCAAACCCATCCCTAGGAATAAGAGGAGCCCAAGTAACATTTGCGTTAGCTTGCCCAAGTTGCATACGATGGTAGGACACTTCATGAAAGGATGTATCATTTATTTTTCAAGTTATCCATAACTGCTGTATATTACTCATGCATTGTCTCTATTTGTGAGACATCTTTAGAAGGTTTGAAATGTATGTTCATACACAGGACACACAAGTCAGCTTCAGTAGGTATACACTTAGCCAGTTAGTCATCAAAGATATATTCATAATAAACATCTCTCAATACAGTATCACCAAACTCTTGTTAGATTTATTATTATCAGAAGCACACCTAGCCTTGCTATCTCAGCCTTCTCAAGCTATCTCAAGCCATGAAATGATACCATAGGAGTATCACATTTTGTAGGAGAGGAACGGAAGAACACATAAGAAACTCACACAGCTAGTAGCTGGCAGAGCTGGGGTTTGGGCTCAGAGTCTATGTGCTACAATAGTTAACACCTTTCTTTTGTACCAATCTGTTACGTCCATCACACTGCCTAGGAGGTCACTCTAAGTGCACTGACCAGTGTCTGGGCATCAGCTTTGCAGCAGGTCTGTGTGATTAAGGACACAGGAGTATAGCATTGAACTCAAAGGCTGCCTCTGTCATTTTCTGGTCAAACTATGTAACTTCTCTAGTCCCAATTTCTCATTCATAAGTAGGAAATAATAAAATCTCAGCATAAATAACATATTGTATTATAGAACATGTTTTACTTTAAAATTAAGCAATCTCACAAAAAACAAACCAATAATCAGGAACACAAAAACAATCAGCAAAATATTGTAAACTCCAGTTAGAAGTACATAAAAAGAACAATGCGTCAAAACAAAATCTGGCTATCTAGGCTCATTCAGCATTCAAAACAATTAAAATAATTCAGTGTATGTCTTGGTTACTTTTCTACCACTGAAAATAAAGCATTTGATTGGACTTGCCTGTTTCAGAGGGTTGGAATCCATGCTAATGGGGCAAAAGCTTGCAAGTGGGAAAAGCTGAGAGTTCACATCTTGACTCTCAATCAGAAGACAGAGAGAGATAGAGAGATAGAAAGACAGAGACACACAGAGAGAACATTGGGAATGAGGAAAGTCTTTTGAAACTTCAAGCTCATCACCAGTGACACACCTCCTCCAACAAGACCACACCTCCTAAACCTTCCCAAACAGTTCCAGCAGCTGGAGACCAAGTATTCAAATATATGGGCCCATAGGGACCATTCTTATTCAAACTGCCACAGTGCATCAATAGACTCGAAGGAAAACCATATGACTATTAAGAAAACTATATGTAAATAGAATGTGTGAAGAACTTAGATATATTCATGTTAAACATCTTACAAAATGAGCAAGAAAATAGGCAAAAGTTTTGAAAAACCAAACTGTTCAGATGGCATATAAGCATTTGAAAAGATGCTTAAGATGATTAGTTGCTAGAAAATGAAAATAAAAATGACTGATCACCAATGCACACCCATTCAAATAGATAAAATTTCAAAACCTGGTATTGACCAAGTTACCACAGATACCTTTCCCTAGTGGCCTACATTTCCCAAGTTTCATTCATTATGAAGCCAGCAGTTTTGCCAAGCTCTTACATGGGATTTATTCTTGCCACAGAGGTATTTATGGTTATTCTGAAAAATATAAAGCATTGATATAACAGCCTTTTGCTTGTATTTATGTCTTCATACATGCTCTGTCTACTTCAAAATAACTGAGGTGGCTTTATTTTAATTTCATTAAATAAATATTGAGTTCTTATTACATGTGAGGAGCTAGGAATGTGAAATGAAGTAATAGCCTGTTTCTAGGCAACCCAAAGACGAATAAGGCAGACAGAAAATAGCTCAGACTGAAGCAGTGTACTGCAAGGAGGACCACGGCACAGCATGTGCAGGCTGCACTGGAAGCCAGGATGATGGTGCCTCATCCTTCCAAGAAGCCTTAGACATTAACCGGGACTGTATATTGTGTTTTCTTATACATTCAACACTAAACAAACCACTTTACCACATTTCACCAAAATACAAAGTTTTCCCCCCAACAGTATTCAGCCTGTAATTCAACTCAATGCTGATGCTATCTGCCTGGAGATCCACAGATTGAAAGCTTGTTCTCATAAGACCATCTCTTGCTTCCACAGATTCCTAAACTATAGATGGAGACTTTATATGGGCCTCATCGCTGACTGGGTTGCAGTTGTTCAATAAGGCCAGGACATATTGTACAAACATGAGGGGAATTGCTCGAGAAGTCTGTAGAAATCAGGTCACCAAAGATCTGATGTCTGATGTGAAGGAGCTCATCCCACCAGCAGAGGCAAGCCAAAGCCCACTTTAGGAAGACATGTCTGGCAGACTATGAAGGATGGATCTAGATGGGGCTAGGTGGTTGGCAACAGATGGCACAGTTCTACAGCACTTTAGACCTAGACAGAAGTTAGGAAGTATATTAGAGAAACGGAACCAATAGAGTATACACTAAAAGATTAATTAGATTGGATTACAGGATATAGTAAAAGTAGTCCAATAATGGTGATGGCTGCCTTATACCAGAGGGACAAAGAACCTGGGGATACTAAATCCATGCGACTGGAGGACACAATCACCAAAGACCTGGAGGGTTCTGGAGGGTTGTTTGGTCTTCAGTCGATGCTGAAGAAGTTGATTTTACTATCAGCAGTGGTAGGAACAGAATAGACGCAGTCAACAGAGAGTGAAAGTAAAGTAACACAAGACAGCAAAGTTCTTCTTCTTCCTTGATACTGGCCATTGTGGTTTCTGATGAGAAATGCCCAGTCATTCTCACCATTTCTCACAAGTAACGCACAGCTTCCCTCCAGCTGCTTCAAAGATCTTTCTTTGTCCTTTTTTACTTGACTATGACTTATCTAAGCATTATTTTCTAATCCTGATGGTAGATTTTTGTCTTTTGTCAAATTTAGAAAGTTTTAAGTCATTATTTCTTCTTCAAAGAAGATTTCTAGTAACTTTTTTTTCCTCTTCTCATCTGAGATGCTGATAACACAAATATTAAATACTCCCTTTATGTACAGCGGATCTATTTTTATAGTCTCTCATTCTCTCCAATTTTTGTGACATTGCTATTACTCATTTTACTCATCCATGTGCTACAATTTCCAATGCACCATTACTACTTATGTAAACAGTTATGTTCTGGATAAAAAATATTAAAGTTTTCTTTATCTTTATCCCTTATTTTCCTGACATTTACTTTTCTTGTCCTCGAGTGTCTGCATGGACTTTCTTCCTTCTGTCTGGGGGACTTGTTAAACTTTTTCAAGGTCACATCCTCTGTTTCCTTTCAAAGAATCTCCATACCTCTTTCACTTTGAAGGTTGCCATTTGTGTTCCTCAGGCTGCTCTGAGCAAACAGACCTTGGGTGCATCTTTCTGCATACAGGTTTAGATTTCAGGGTAGTGTGTAACAGATGTTGCAAATGAAACTGGAGGTCCCTGCACATCGTTTTCACACACCCACTGCACATAGGTGAGTTTTGATGATTTCTGTTTACCTAGCTCTATATAAACTCACTGACTTTCTAATCTGTTGTTCCCATTTAGATAGTTATCCCATCCAGATGACTGTATTTTTTTTTTATTTTAAAATGCACTTTAGTTGGATTATTGGCCTGCTATTATTATCTTTCACTTTATTCTATTTTTCCAGGGCAGTTGAAACTTTTTCCTTACCACCCCCACCCCAGTGATTCTTTGAATGCCAAAAAAAAAAAAAAAAGATTAAATGCCCCCTAAACATTTTTATTATTAAACTATTAATCTCAAAGACTTGTTACATTTTATGTAAGATGTTGGTGTTTTTATATACTAGGCAAATCAACTTGGTTTAGTTCAGGTTGCAAGTTCTAAATTGTTTTTTTCGGTCTAGGTGGCTTTTTATTAACTAAATTCTGCTCTTTCACAAGTTTGGACGTTAGCTTTGAAGCCTTTTCAGTACTATTCTGACCCATCCCATGTATACACTACCTGGAACTTGAACTTCAGGCTTTATAAGTAACTGACATGATGATTGACAAGTGATCCATGCATGCACAGCTCAGAGCAAACCCTGAAGTTTATAAATACTCTATAGGTGTTACCTTTCCTACATGATAGTTCTGGGTGCTTGCCCTGGGTGCTCCTAAGAACATAATTTTGTCCTCCAACCAAACGGTCCAGGCTTTAGTTATCCCAGTCAACAATACAGTACAGGGAATTTTCCTCTTGAGCAAATTCTTCTAGGACCACAGCTCTGTACATTAGAGGAAAGTTCACCTCTCTGAACATGGACTTTCATTCCTAGCCTCCAACCATAAAATTACTGGAGGCTTATGGTTCAAGGAAATAGAGAAAGATTGTTTTAAAAAGAAAAATGGGGCCAGGTGTTGGTGGCACACACCTTTAACCTCAGCACTCAGGAGGCAGAGGCAGGCAGATCTCTGTGTGTTCAAAACCAGCCTGGTCTACAGAGCTCGTTCCAGAACAGGTTCCAAAGCAATACAGAGAAACCCTATCTCTAAAAAATAAAAGCAGGAGGAGGAAAAGGAGGGAGGAGGAGGAGGAGGAAAGGGAGAGGAAGAGGAAGAAGAAGAGAAAAGAAAAATGGGTGATTGCCCCACACAGTTCCTGTGTGTTCCGAGTTCTCTCTGGTTCTACAGCCAGAAGCAAAGGGTTTCTGCTGGTGCTCTCTCTGCAGCACTGCCTATTTCTTAATTTAGGATGGTGATATAAAGGAAAAACAGTGACACTTCAGATCCTCGTTTGATTCTCAGTTAACTTCCCTATGCACTTTAATCTTCAAATAATTGATGCCCACACTTTAGTCAGGCATTGTCACTTCTCACAGTAGGAACAAAGGGTGGCATGTGCCTAATTTGTTTTACTGGGAACCAGAATTTATTACTTAATAAACAGATAATGCCCAAGCCTTCATTTCTTCTTGTGTAAAAATGGTAGTGACAGAGATCACTAGAGTTTTGTGGGGAGCAAAGGTGACAATAAATATTATAATGTATCCATCATAAGGTAGCTGTGTTGTTACACTTGTTGATTGGTGCTGCTGGAGAGATGAAAAGACACATAGGAAGCAGCAGAAAAAAAAATGAGTGAGATGTAGGATCCCCCACAGTTTGAAAAGACACAAGTCTGTTATCTGTTTGATACTTAAATAGTCATCTCTACAGAATGTGATTAGTTTTTACTTTCTGTTTTGGAATTTTTCATCTATGTGACTGGTATGTTGAGCAGCAAATGGTTATAAGTAACAATATGTTAGTGTATGACCCTCTGTGATTAAGTGCATGGAGTCTCTTCAGTGGATATATTAATACTGTGAGAGAAAAAAACTGGAGCAAGGCTTGGCTGAATGTCACTGCCTGGATGCAGATGTGGAAGTGATGGAGGTGAGCATGTCAGCACCTGGATGCAGGTGTGGAGGTGATGGAGGTGAGCATGTCACTGCCGGGATGAGGGTGTGGAGATTAAACAGGTGAGCATGTCACTGCCGGGATGCAGGTGTGGAGGTGATGGAGGTGAGCATGTCACTACCTGGATGCAAGTGTGGAGGTGATGGAGGTGAGCATGTCACTACCTGGATGCAAGTGTGGAGGTGATGGAGGTGAGCATGTCACTACCTGGATGCAGGTGTGGAGGTGAGCATGTCACTACCTGGATGCAGGTGTGGAGATGAAACAGGTGAGCATGTCACTACCTGGATGCAGGTGTGGAGATGAAACAAGTGAGCATGTCACTACCTGGATGCAGGTGTGGAGATGAAACAGGTGAGTGTGTCACTACCTGAATGCAAGTGTGGAGGTGATGGAGGTGAGCATGCCACTGCCGGGATGTGGGTGTGGAGATGATGGAGGTGAGCATGCCACTGCCGGGATGCGGGTGTGGAGGTGAAACAGGTGAGCGTGTCACTCCCTGGATGCAGGTATGGAGGTGATGGAGGTGAGCAGTAGGTAGACACATTAATACTAGACCGTTCCCAACTCACTTCACCTGTCAGAGACATCCACATGCCAGCCTTATTTCTTACATATTACACTTTAAAAGAAGAACAATTTTTTATTCTTTTATAACTTACATGACTCCTCATGTTGTTTAAAATGTTTTATAATAGTACTAATAGATTATAAACCATGCATTTTGGTGTTATGGGATGAATCTAAACTTTCCACTCCATACATTCTTAAAGAAGGAAGTGTCTTTTCTATGTCTTTTGATATTTGTTGAATTTTCCCAGAATGTAATTAGGACATCCAATTGGTTCTCTGAGCTGTGTTGACAACCTACATTTTCTATCCAAGAACACCAAGCAAAAGAGGATGACATCTTTTCCCTTTATCTGACTGCAGATGAATTATTTAGCAATGGGTATTATATGGTAGAATAAATAGGCATTTTTTTTTACAAAATTCAGTCACAATTGGATTCAATTCTGACTCTTCTACTTTTTATTTGAACGTAAGTCTTTCAACCTCAACTTCCCTGTCTATAAAAGTTCTTCCCCAGTGACTCAAGGTAACACATACTCTGTGCATTCTTTGTGTATAAATGAGTCTATAGAATAGCAAGGGAACTTTTTATAAAATCTGAGTGGCCCATACTTGCCTCATTGACATCTAGGATTTACATTTCAGTGAGAAAGCCTTCGTTTCAATGACTATTACATTTTTTTAGCCTTTTTGTTTATGAAAATCTATCATAAAGTTCAACTTCTACTAGAACGGTGCCATGAAAAGGGAAGACTTCGATACTGTCAAGGATATCTTTACTGCTTCAGGACAGGACCATTTAGTGTTCAGTAGATGCACAACTCTTCAAGGATGCATCCAATAGAGAAGGAGAATCTACTACAAATAAGGGGGCATGTAATGTCATTGGGACTTAACACCAGTCTCTGTTCCTTGAGCTCTTCCTCAAAGAGAACTACAGGAGCTTGTGACTGCTTACTGAAGGGCCTTTCCATTTGTTTTTTGAAAAATCCTCACTTAGCAAAATACTGAACATACCCCTTATGTCTATGATCCCTGAAAGACTCTCCCTCCTCCAGCAGCCATTAAATGCCAATAGAGCTTCGTTACAAAATGGGACTTTGGGAGCCCCTCCATGCTGAAATGTTCAACTGGCTAGATCTTATGCAGGTAGCCATATCTCTCATGAGTTTGTGTGTGCAATAGCCATGCCACATCCAGAAGACAGCATTTCATGGCACTCTTCGCCCTCCTTCAGCTCTTACATTCATTCTTTCTGGCCCCTGGTCACCAGCGGCTTCTGAACCTTGGAGAGGTGATCTATATAAATGTCCTGTCTATATAAATGTCCTGTCTATGGCTGAGTGCTCGAAGTCATTGTTATCAACATTTGCAACTGTCTCTGCATTGACCACTGCCCACTGCAATAGGGAGCATCTCTGACCATGATTGAGGGCAGCACAAATCCACTGATGTAAAAATAAATATTTAGAAGGTATTTTGATAACATAACCATTTAGCAAAATATTATCAAATGGTTCCCCTTTTCATCCTGTAACTTCCCTAGCAATGGGTATTGGCTATGTTTACAATACCACTGAAGCATGAATTTATTCCTCATAGCCAATGAGGAGAGTAGTTGTTTATTCCTATAACTTATTTCCACTATTGAACCAGTGGGTACGTTGTTGCTTGCTTGTTTGTAATTACAACATTCAAGGTCCAGAGCTGGGTCAGACCATTGATGTCTTTTTTTCCCCAGACACTGTATCTTTCAGTCCTGTGAAAATCACCCAGCAGGTAGAGGGTCTCCTGGTCAGTTGAAATTGTTTTCTTGGTGTTCAGAATCGAAAGTGGATGGTATTTTCAGGGAAAAGTTCTTACCATCTAGTTATCATAAGCAACCTACATTTAAATGTACTTTACAGTATATAAAACAATTTCCTACCTGGTAAAAAGTGGACCATGATCTCTTCAAAGAAGAACAAATGCATCCTTAAATCATTGGCTATGTGGTCAGGGTCATGAAACTTAGGTAGCAAGTGAGGCATGAACCTGAGTCCTCTGCTTATCAATCCAGTATTCTGTAAGGAGACCAAGTGGACGTGGCATTTCCTCAGAATATTAAGAAGAAAACAGTGCTAAAGGCACCTGGTTATAAAATGCACCTTCTAGTAAAAATTTGCTGTTAACCATTTGCTTGTTAAGATGTTAAATGGGAGCTATAGAAACAGTTCAGCAGTTAAGAATGCTTCCTAGGACACGCATCTCAGGTGGCTCAGCCTGTTCTCTAGCTCTGGGGAGTCTGATGCCCTGTCTGGCCTGCATGGGTACTGTATTCATACACACACACACACACACACACACACACACACACACACACACACACACACGCAGATACACACACTTCAGTTTTTTAAATTTAAATATCTTTAATGGTATCCCTTGTTATTAATGTGCCATTACATTACCAAGGAATTTTGATGTTTAAAAAACAGTTTACCTAAAGAACACTAAAATGTTAAGTTTCAGATAAGTGCAAAAGGTGTGTGTGTGTGTGTGTGTGTGTGTGTGTGTGTGTGTGTAGATGTACATCCATGTGAAGGACAGAGATTGATGCTGGGTTTCTTCCTGAATCACTCTCCACCTTAACTTTTGACTTGGGATCTCTCACTGTGGCTGGTGCTCATCAATTCAGCTGGTCTAAGTAGCCAGCAAGCCCTGATCTGCTCCTGGCCCCCAACCCCAGTGCTGGGATTATAAGCCCCACCTAGCTTTTTACTTGGGTGCTGGGATCAAACCCAATGCTTATACTGACACAGCAAGCTCTTTATCAATTGGGCAGTCTCTTTGGCCCTACGAAGAGATGTCTCAATGTACAGTCATTGATATTATAGATAATTTCTTGTTTTCAGTATTGAATTTATTATATAGAATTACCTATATATTATTATAGCTGATATTATAAAAGCTTTGACTTCAGTCTGTCACAGAATATTGGGGGACTATATAGCAAATGTTGTGTTATGTCTTCTTTTACTATTTTATAAAAGAAAAGAATTAGCATGAATGTGAGCTTTGTGTGTCTATAGAAAAGGGTAAGAATGTTGTATTGAGTAATGGAATACTGCACTAAAGGATTTACACTTCAAATCGAAATGCATTAGATGTGTTAATATGCCTAAATGCACAAAGGGAATTTAAATACGATGATTAATTAATCACCTGTCGGCAAATAACATTTTATTCTTAATGTTAGAGGCAAATGTTTTCATGAAATGGGCAGTTCTAATAAATATGCCAAATGTGCCTGTAAATAACAAGCAAGCCTGTTACTCAGAACCTTCTAACTCTCTGAATTCAATCTTCTCTAAGTAATGTGACTACTACAGAGGAGGTTAATTGGGACACAGAGAAACCATTGTCTACAGAAGAGAGATCCCAGGCCTGGAGATGGGTGGTCTCGCATGGTGGGGTCAGCCACTGCTTCCTGAAAGCTGAAGTTAAATCCAAATGGAAGTCACCAAGTGGGTATGGGAGCACTCCCAAGTAAAGCCCTAATATCTTGGGTAAAAACTAGGCTTTTGTAATGATTTATGGGGTGCCAGTCATATTTTCCTTTTTAAAATATATGATTCCACTACTAGGTGCTATTTCAAAATTATCTATTTACTTGAGAACATGGATTACGATCATCTTCTAAATAGTAGGTAGTTACTATCTGATGAATGAGTATCTACAAAAGAAAAAGTCTTTCTGGACTTTTTCTTTTGAAGCAAATCCTGACGATTCACATTGCCATGTTATGACTCTTACATGACTGAGTATCCAAAGAATAAACACCACTGTCAGATGGGGTTCCAAATATGACAAATGAGAGGAAATAAATGCTCATGCAACGTGGGAAGGCTCTCTTTTCCTCCATGTGCAGCTCATTACACCCACTTCCAAAGTTAGAATTCAGAACTGACCTAGCCCTTTTCCTTTCTGGCTTCATAACATCAGGAGGCTCAGCATCTCATTATCATGCACCATGCTTACCCAGGCATATCTGAACTTTCTAAAATCCAAAGTTTCAATTATTGATATCCTTCGGTACGAACAAGACAATGATACACAATCTTTCATAGTGATGATGCCGTGGTGGAATGCAATTCTCCAATATCCCACATAAAACTAAGAACAAGTTGTGGTTCATGTTGTGCATGTTTTGTTGCCATTTGAAACTGCCTGAGTTTTACATCCATTTTAGTAGTGTTTCTTGAGCAAATGATGCATGAAGCACGGAAATCACAACACTCAAGTTGCTTAGAAGTGGCTAATCTGGCGGGTTTGATCCATGTGTCTTGGGATCTGGTCCTGTTTTTAATAAGTTGTGTTACTTTAAGCCAATGGTTACTTCCATTTCCCCATTTGTACAATGGGGATTACATGATTGTCATGCAGGCAGAACATTTTACACAAAGACCTAACGTATGCATCCCAAGAGACTAACTTATGTATTGTTTTAGGTTTCCTGATGGTGGTGATGAAATGAGAAAACACCTAGTCGTGTGTGTAGAGAGATGCTAAGCAAAAGCATCTTCAATTGGGTTTTGCTACAAAAAGTTTCAGTCTGAATTTAGTGACTTTTTAGATCAACATACCCCGCCACAATCCTTTGATGAGAAATGATTGCTACCCTGAACAAGAGGATAAATTTCTCTCTGTGATTGTGCCAAAGAAGCAACATCCAATACAGACATTTTTTAAAAAGGGAAAGGGGAAAAAAGTAGCTATGCCAGACAGCCATCATTGCCAAGGTCTCTGAAGCATTTGTGGGGAATGCACGCTGGTGCAAAGAGAAGTGAGTCCCAGCAATGGAGCTGTGCCCCAGGCAGCACTCACAAGAGACACAGCCGCAGAGGCCTCTGTCCACTTGCTTCGGGCTCCCAAACCAATAGAAGCACACAGTCTCCAGCACTGTAGCTTCTCACTGGCTAGTTTATTTACCCATCAAGAACCATAAGGACCTTTACTGCATAAAATGCCAAGTGTGGTGGTAATTGACATCAAACGATCCATGTCTACCAACAAATAAAGACTAAAGTAATAAACATAGAGAGATGAGTGTTTAATGACCTCCAACAAATTTTTATTGTAAGATCCATAACAGTTAACTATATACACTGACATCTCTGGCCCGAAGCTGTCCCTGTTTTTAAAGTCAGAGGGAGAGGCCCAAATCCTGCCTTGCTATTGTGGTTCCTGCAAAACTGGCCTGAGGGCCTCAGCCAGGCACAGGCTTAACCACAATTGCCAGACTCCTCAGACTTTCACCATGTCCAAAACCCAGAATTCCTCCATCTTGAATACCATCTCACACACACAGAGGGGGGGGGGGGATGAGGGAGAGAGAGAGGGAGAGGGAGAGGGAGAGAGGATGGGGTGGGTCAAGAGCAAGCACTTACTACTCCCATAGCTAGATAAAATCCATCCTTTTGCACATACTTTTAGACCATCTATAGATGTGCAGATGAAGCATAAGAAACACATTCCCTCAAGCTGCTTTTAGATTTCCAGAAGCCCAGACCACTGGCCTTAACTTGGTCCTAACACCTGGCTGTCACCTGAATTGGAAAGTCATTATGTTGGTATTGAGACAGTTTTAGAAGGCTCCCAGACATAGATTTCATTTGTTTAGCAGACCATGATGACAGGAGAAAGCATTAAACACCCTGGCTGACCATCATAATCACTACAGCACAGGGGAACAAGACAATATGTACATGCTCATTTTCTTCCAGACTTACTCACAGGCCTCAGTTGGGCCCCGGTCTGGGCAGCTGGGATTAATTTTATGACTGGATTTGTAGCTTCACTGGGGACTTACTGACGCTCAGATTTGTAAGGATCTCAGACTAAGAAGGCTGTGGCCCTCTCTCCTCCCTAAAGCCAGAAGCAAATCTTATTCAAAGCTGCAAATTTCACATTATGCCATCTAGCAATTGCAGCTACTGAGAAAATGGATTGTGTATTATGATTTGGGAGATGGAGAGTGATCACACTCAGGCAGATAGTGAGTGCTCAGTGTTCACTAAGTTCAAGATTATAATGGGCATTTGGGAGATTAAATAAAAAATGAACGTGCCTTTTCTTGGTGGTTTCCAAAATGTTACGTGTATATGTTACTTAAAAAAAAAAATAAAAGGATGTTGTCAGTCAACTGACAATGCTTTGAGATTAAGGTAGAGGGGCATCCATTCATGAGAGAAGACAAAGCATCTCTGTATCCCAAAGTGCCTAGGATCATTTAAAAAATAACATAGCCTTGATTTCGGCTCTAGTATGACCCAGTTTCTTATTATTTCTGAGGGAGGATCTTTCTAAAAGTTAAATTAAACTTAGGGCAGAGGCTCAAAGCAGTGGAATCTAATCTTTGCCTGCATAGTACAATGCACTTCTCTGGAAATTGCTCGTTCTAATGCATGATTCAAGAAGACATGGCCATGTTGAAACAGACCACTTGCTCCTAGCATAGGTATAGGATTGGCACAAAATGTAATCTGCCAACCACCTAGCAAGTCCCTGTGGCCTGGCTGGTCTTGGAAGGGCATGTGACCCAGCAGCTTAATCAAGTCCTTTCTGGACCAGTTCTGTCTTGAGTTCTTCTCTGACCTCGAGATAAAAGATGGCCACCAAAAGTTGCTGGCCCTCAGTCCCTACCACTGCTCCATAGGAGAGGGTGGTATTGCCATTCAGGAAGAAGGAAGGACCAGGAACAGAGAGCGGGATGCCGAGGGCATTAGTCCCTGGTTCCAGAAATCTGAAGTATCATATTCCCATCACACAAACTTAATGGACACCATTATGAGAGTGTTCATGGTTTTATTTCATTGTTCTCACACAGAAATCTTTATCTAATATAAAATGAGAACCAAGGATCTCAACTTCCTCCCTGGATGTGAAGCTTCCTGCTGTCTATCTGCTTTGTCTCCATGACATCCTAAATTCTGATAACTACCTGCAGATTTCCATTATAGTCCATCAATTTACCTCTAATTTTTATGGCTAATATCTTGTTACTCTAATTAGTAGATCTTCAAAAGTGTGTGTTTATCTCCTGTGGCATCGTTATCATGGCCATTTACCTTTTCCTCTCAGTGATGCTATTATTATTTCAAATGAATTGCACATTTTTTTTTCAGGTCTCAAAAAAAAAAATAGCCATGAGAATTTTGACTGCATTTGATTTTTATCTCACAATTTGATGAACATGACTTTATGAGTCTATATTTATACTTATTTACCTTTAATTTTGTCTCCATTTGCCAAACTCCTCTTTTATTTCTTGTAGTTAGGCTTTATGTATTTCTTATAATTTAGGTCTTGCACTTTTTCTTTTGGAGCAATGCTTCCTTTTATTTTATGTGTGTGGATATTTGAGCTGCTTGTATGTCTATGTGCTATGTGTGTACAGTGCACAGAGGACAGAAAAAGGCATTGGATTCCCTGGAACTGGATTCACAGACAGTCGCAAGAGTGCTCTTAACCACTGGGCCACCTCCACCTCTCTAGCCCAACTTTTTCTTATTGTTTAGTTCTATAAACATTTATCGCATTATTAATGAGATTTCTCATTCCATCAGATTCTTTTAGTTCCTAATTTTTTAAAAGAGCCATTCAAGAGGTTGTTCTATTTTGATGGACTGCTTTTGCCACACACTTTTCTGGCTCTGCTGTCCATAGTGATCTAGTTTTATTCTGATCTGAAAAAAATCTAGTTTAATATTCTCTGCCATGCTTGGACCTCTTTTTTCCTTTCCTTGTTTGATTCCTTTGGCCATAAACCCTGACTAATGGTAAACATATATATTGCTTCATTTCTTACATGTTTGCAAATTTTTTTGGCCATTGTCTTCAGATAGATTGCTTTTTATTGTTTTAAATCAGCACCATATATTCTCACTATCAGAGATTTGTGTTAAAATTGAACATTGATTTTCGTCAAATGATTTTCTGCCTCACTTTTTTCTTTATTCTGTTAGTATTGCTGAGATTACCCCTGCCTATATTCTTTAGGCTCATTCTATTTTACGTTATTCTTTAAAGACTGGGTTTAATTGTAGTGTGATGGTTTTAGAAGGGCAGGTATGAAGTAAGAGGATTTGCTAATTGAGTGATTAGAAAATGAAATTGCAAACCACTCATTCCCGAAGTCATTCAAACTTGAAACTACTGTGGGTTAGCTTGTCCTCCCGTGGAAAAACAAGGAAACTAAAGAATCGGATTAATTCATTTCAGAAATGATGAGTTTCAGGGATACAGTATTCTTGAGTAGTAAGTTCTCCATGGGAGAATGCTGTACTGCCTTCTGCATACACTCTTGTACTCCCCTGTCCCATGAGGATCTAAACAAATTGGAAACAACAGCAGTCAGAAAGTTAGCCCAATTCAATTCATGCAGGGATAGCTTGATACACTGGGTAGTTTAACACCAGAAACTGTGCAGCCTTTGAGACTGTATTCTGCCTGTAAGCAACGTTAGTAGGGACAATTTCCTGTGATACGGGTCATGTCTACCAGACCCACGGTAGAAAGTGTGTCAGTATGCTCTTTGACCTCCATAGGTGGTGAACACATCCTTGTTACTCTGTGCTCTTGCTAGAAAATCTAAAAGCCCCCCAAAGGAGGACAGCCTACCTCATCTTCTCTCAGCCTCCCCTACACACAAGTAGAATTTTGTTTAACTTAGAATCTATAAAGAAATATGGCGACCATGCCTCTGACAGACAATCTCTAGGTTTTTACAACCCTCTCAGTCAAGAAACACTTCCTAGCTTCCAGCCTTGACTGCTTACATTCTTTCTCTTTTACATTTTCTTAAATGCTCTTGTCAAAATCCCTTGCCCTACCCTCAAAAACACTCTTAACCTTTCAGATAGCCTTTTCTCATAAGGAATGTAAGCAGTCAAGAAATACACAAAATCCAATTTTCTCAACTTCCACTCTCTGAGCCAAGCTCTATTGAGCACCTACTATGTGCTAAGCAGCAAATATAAGCAAAGCAATGAGTGGGAATGGAAGGAAAATGAGACCAATAAAAGATGGTCTTATTGACCGTTGACTAAGGCCTGGGTTTTGCATGGAGAGCTCCTTCTGGGTTATCTGAAGAGCAAGCACTAGAGATATAAAATCACTCCCTAAGGGAACTTTTCATGGCTTGTGACTTCCAAATGAGAAGCTCACATTTGGTAGAATGTTATCTTCAAATACAAAATTCCAAACAGTTTGTGCTACTTGATGCTTGTATAGATCATTTTCCAAGAAAATAAAAGTGATTTATACACATTTCCTCAATATCTACACATCTCCTCGCTGGCCAAGAACCCTGCTTCCCTTCACACACACATCAGCCTTTTATTGACTTCAAAGGGAGCTTGTTGCATAAAGGGGGAGACCCACAGGGCTGGAATGGACACACACTGCCATTAATCTCTGAGCACTGCTCAGAGCTAGGGGAGGCAGGAAGTGCTGTTATGGCCCTTTAAAAACAAAGGAATTGGACATAAATGTTAATCAACTTTCCCAGCATCGAAGTGGTTCCTAGGAGTTGCTTCAGCTCTGGTCAGACCTGGAATTTGACTCCTAGTCCCAAACCCTTATCCTAGTACAGCCTTGAGCAGTTGACTTAACCTCTCTATGCTTTCCTTTTTGTAAGTAGAAAATGCACCTACTGTGCAGCATTGTTTCAAGGACTGAGTCAACACATACAGATATTAGAATACTGCTTATCACATAGAACATATGTGTTTGTGGGGGGGGCATGCGTGCATGCATGCACACGCGCTCACTAGTGCATATTTGCTGCTATTCTTTTGAGAAATATTAGATCCAGGTCCTAGCTGATTCAGCACATGAAACCTCAAATACAGGTCTTGTACCTAAGCTCACACTGAATTAGAAATCGTAGAACTAGCTCTACAACAGTGTAGCAAAGCTCAGGGGTGGGAAGGATTCCCTCTGTCCCCCTCCTTGTAATGTCCTTCTTTTTATGACCCCGGATATCCTGACCTGAAATTTGGTTCAGCTGATATGACACATTTCCTTTGGTGTGTTTCTTCTTGTTTTATCACAGGGTCACAAAGATGACATAGAGTCTGAGCAGGTTCATTTTACCCTAGGAAGATTACCCAGCTTCTTCCAGAGAGATGCTGCATACAGGTCTGCAGGGAAGAAAGAACACCTCGTTCTTATGGCTAGGCTGTAAAATAATGCTTGTGCTTAAATCAAATTGTCAGGTCATTCTTCACTTCCAGTTAGTTTCATGTGGGATGTATTACTATACAATCATGATTACAGCTTTGCTTCAAAAGAATCCACACACAAAACAAAACTGGATATGATAAATCTCAATTTGCAAAAACTTGCTTCCTGTCCCAAGCAGTTTCATCATTTGGGAATCTGTATTATAAATATGGTGACAGTAACAGAAACAAGAGTAATTAAAAACTCCCAGAGTGTACTACTACCCCATCCCCTCCACCACCTAGTAAGCCTTAGATTACCTTCCATTAACTAGAGACTTCAGCAAAATTCTATATTCTGACCTAATCAGGTCATTTACCTCGCCCTTTAACAAGGCTGCTTGGCATTATGTCACCTGAGTTGATGACAAAAGACCACAGATAAAGCTCAAATGCTATTAAATTTGGGCTCTTGTCCTCAAGAATCCTTAGCATCACACTCATTGTGAATTCAGGTGCACTGTCCAAAGTCACACCTAGTTTTAATATTAGATCCCTGTGTCTGCTAACTTAAATGCATTTTAAACAATATTGCCCATTAGCACTATTGTATAAAATTACTTAAGGCATGCGCTCAGTTTATACATACTTTGTACATCAATGGTATTAAGCATATAATGATATTATTTGTATATTTAACTTGTTCAGACACAAATAAGGTCTTTGAAATATGTGTTTTGACCTAGAAATACACCTTTGTACAAGACCTGTCTGCCTTACCCTTCAGGGTGAGCCTTTGGCAGCTGAGATTCATGGCACCAACTATCAAAAGAGGAGAATACTAACACAGTCATCTTCTCTCTCCTGGGAATCTGACATCTGCCCCTATGGATCTGCAAATGGTACACAAGGAACTGGAAACCCGGTCAGTGGGATTGGATTCTTTGTCAGGATCATATTACTTTATCCAGAAAATCAACTTTCTTCCTACAGAAAACAATGGCCTTGTTGATGGAGACCCAGTGACGTCACAGGAAGAAGGTCTGATGTCAGCAGTCTATGTAAGGTGCTGGACTCTGGGAAGAGGGATAGGATGCTCAGGCAGAAGCGTGGTGTTGCTAGCTATGTCTGAAAAGTTGTTCTTTAATCCCTGTGGCTCCCTCCCCTGATGCTATCTGGTGTCAACAGCTCTCACTCTCCAGACATTTGTTTAGCAATTTTTAAGTACATATGCACAGTTACTAACTATCACCACCCCATTTCAAATATGTCTCTTGAGCTGATTTCTAGTGTGGAAACACTGTGTCTGTAGACCAGTATCTCCTGTCTACCCATTCCTGCTGTGTCCCATCCTCTCTGAGACTGAATTTCTAGAGTGTGAGTGTCAGTAAGATCCTGATGTGTGATTCTCTCTGTGGATGGACTTACTTCATTTAACATGATGTCCTCCAAGCCATCTATGTTGTTAAAAGTGTCAGGGTGTCAGGATTTCCTTAATTTTTGACTCTGTTGGGCATCAATGCTACATTTTCTTTACCTGTTTATCTGTTGGAGGACACTTTTTGTACCTTGACAATTTCCTATAGTGCTGCAATAAGCACAGGCGCGAAGGGACTAGGGTCCTGAAAATGTAGTTCAGCGGTATGGTATAGTGCTTGCCTGTACTAGGCCTTGGGTGTGACCCTTGAGATACCAAAAGAGAAAACTGAAGATGATTAAGGCTGTGAATGTGAGGCCAGGATTGACGGTACACACCTATCATCCTAGTACTTGGTAGGTAGAGGCAGGAGGATCAATGTTCTATGCCAGCCTGGACTACAGAATAAGACCTTGTCTCAAAAAAAAAAAAAAAAAAATCTGAAAAGAAAGGGAAAGAAGATGGGCTACTGAGACAGAATAAAGCAACCAAGGACACTGAAGCTAACCTTATTTATTTCCAGGCAATTGGAGACAATCAGGATTTGCCAGGGAGATGAACAGTAGCAGGAAGCTGGGGATTCACTAGCCACGTCCCAAAGAACCATGGATACCGAAGTTGCAAAGGTTAAAAGACTTAAGTTACCGCTGTATAGTCATTTAACTACATTCATCACCCTCCCTCTGCATCACCGCCACCAAAAAGCCACTGGCTGAACTCTTGACACTCTCAGGACCTCACAACTGTACCTAACAGTAGCTGGTGCCAACGTATGTCCCAGCACACCTCCACAAATACCCTCCGTTTCTAACAGAGAGGGAGACCCCCAAAAAAGAAAAAAAAATGTTTAGCGATTTAGTCAACAAAGAAATATGAGCTCTCTAGAGATTCAACTCTACTCCCATATCTTTCCCAGCCACACAAAACACAAACTGATGTTTAGGATAATAGTCCTGACAGAGAAGATCCACAACCACCAAAGAAATACTTACTTATACTTAGACACTTCAGTTAACAGAATCTTAGGCTCGGGCCAGCTCTATTTCACTCGGTCGTGATAACAGTGCCCAGGTAGAGTTAGTTAATCAGATTCAAATGAAGCAATCTCAGAGATAGATGTCTAGCAACAAATTTATTTGGCTTTTTTAAAAAATAAATTTGCTTTTCTTTTGAGTTTCACAAATAAAAAAAACTAATGTATTTATAAAGAAACTACCTAATATGGTTTGGGGATGCATTCTTGAGAAAACCCATTTCTTTTATATAACTCTTTAAATTATTGAGTAAAAAGTAGAAAAAAGAAGGGATGGCTATGGGATGGGTGCTTTCTTGTATTCCCCTAGGCTCAGATATTAATTGAATGGGATAGTAAATCTATAACCTAGGTGCCAGGATACTCTTGAAATATTTGTACCCTGTAACTATTGGCAAATCATTACAGTTATATCAGAGTACCCTGTGAAGGGACACCCCCATTTTACATGAATCAACAGATACATGGATATTCAACTAAGAAGCAGAGGTGTCAAAGACACAGCTAATTTCTTCTGATTCCCCCCTTTCCGGTTTATTCTATTTTGTTGTTATTTTTCTATCCAGCTCTGAACTTGCTAATAAGGTGAGTTACTCTAATATTGTAATACCAACAAAAGAATCTTTTCATAAATCAAGATTAACACAAAATGCTTTTCAATATGATTAGTAATGACCAACTACCTTTTATTACTGCACACACACACACACACACACACACACACACACACACACACCATTCTTCCTAGCATCTTTGTGAGAGGTTGCTTGTTAACTAATTCTTGATTGACAGATCTTTCTTGGTACTCAGTCATGGCTCCCCCATGGTCCAGCTATGTTGTCAGAGGGAAGATGGCTAGCTCTGAGAAAAGAATTGCTTCAGGAAAGGGCATATGTACAAAGGGCAGCTGTTTCCCCTCTCTCTCAGGACAGCCAGGTGCCAATGACTACATTTCCTGCGTGTCAGGCCTGAAAAAGTTCTCTGACCTCAGCCGGGGCTGGGAAGGGGTGGGAAACATTCTTTTCCTTTCAAACCTTCTTTCTTTACTCATTTTAGCCAGAAAATCACTGCTTGCTATGTTGCCTTATAAATTATTCCTATAGGATTTACAGCCATTTCTATGCTTCAAGTCAAACATTCTTTTAAGGCCAAACAGAGTAATTTACAGGATTTGTGTCTCTAAACTATCTTATAAATGGTTGTTCTCTGGTTCAAGGTGAATAACAGTCGGAGGCAGACTAGTATCAAAGAATACTGATTGCAATTCAATTTTATTACCTTGGAGAATTCACCCGGGGGGACCGGGCAGACTGGTTAAAAAATCTATAGGCTGATCATCATGGATCTGAACTGGAAGAGCCTTTGCAAGCAAACACTCCAGTATGGGTTTTGAGCTTATTTCACTTCATTGATGATCCTAATTTTTTTTCTCCCAGGGATGCCAAGATGCCGCCGTACCTAATCATGCCTGCATTCACCATAAAACAAGGGACTTGTCCCCAACCTGTAAATCCAGATCTCTTGGATTGTGACTGCTTAGATCCTGACACACCCAGCTGCCTCCCTCCGTCTTTGTCATCACTACAAACACGATGTTAATGCCATTCTCGCTTCTCACTTTCATTTCACTGCTATTTTAAATTCAGGACTTGCAAGAATCTAGATTTTTTTTGTTTGGGCACATTTACTCTGTACAGGTCTGGACATAGCCCCGCTGGCCTATAGTCTTTGATTTGACGTGGAATTTGATAACTCATCAATGTCGTTTCCTGCCTGTTCATCTATCAAAGGACACAAACGCCTCTATGTTTCCCAGGTGTATATGCAACATTCCAAAACATTCCACGGACTGCAGCCATCCCAGGCAAACTATGCCCTGGTGCTGATTTTAGTCTGGGGAGCTCAACAAAGGCCAGCCAAGTTTGCCTTTTCTTTCTTTCATGTCTTTAAAGCCTAGGAATTATTCAGACAAAAGTAAAATATGTTAGGCTTTGTCAAATGTTCCTCTCTCTCACAATCTCAATTGTAGGCTTGAGTGCTTCCCCAGAGCCATGCCAGTGAGCAGTTGAGATTTTACCAAATGTGCACGTGTGCCTTAGCAGCCAGACACCCGTGGAAAATTAAATGTGAAGGGCAGGAAATGAAGTGCAAATGGAATCAGGGTGTGTGCAGTCCTGGTGCTGCTTATGAGAGAGGAGTCAAGCCACTACTGTGGATTGCAAGAGCCTGTGTTAATGTAACAACTGGGAAACTTTAGACTGCCTTTCAGCTCTGGAAAGAAGGCTACTGCATCCAGGTAGCTTTGGACCCTCATGTTCATCAGTTATTCTGCTGGTTTCTATGGCGACATCCTCCTAGGTATTTGTAAGGTCACAAAGGGAAGAGCTAACCCTCTTACTCCTGGAATAACTAATGTGGTTCTGTTACTTGGTTGATGTAAATGGTCTCAAGTGACAGCAAACTGTACATATAGTCAATTACAACTGCTCAAAGGAAATGATTTGTTGTAACAGCCGCTGTTCAACCTCTGTGACATCAATGTTTCTATGGAAACAGTTGCCCATTGCACTGCTTTGAATTGAGTATTGATCAAACTAGGGCCAACACTATTTCAGAGACTTGCTACTTTACTGTGTGGCAATTTACGATAGGAACTCATAACATCACTGTATATTTCAAGCCCCAAGGAACCAATTTAGCAGACAGTTACAGTAGAATATTAACAGAGGTCAATAATGGAAGTCTGATTATAGTCCTGGAACAATTATTCAATGCTTTTGTTGTCTGCCCTCTCAACATTCCAGCAGCTATTACGGTTTTTCGAATAATAATATTCATGCCTGGAGAAAGTGCTGTATTCATTCATCTTCTATTTTAAACTTTATTTTTCATTGTTATGTTATCTATCAATAAAATTATTCAGCTATATTAACCAAGCTATGACCCCTCAGAAGTAAATAACTATTGATCAAGGAGTAAAGATCTGCTGGTGCACAACACTGTTTTCCATTAATGACCTTATTGGCCCAGCTGATAAGAAGGCTCACTCTGAACCACAGAAGATACAAAAGTAAAGAATAATTCTGTGAAAAATAGGGGCTCAATTTCCCATATCTACTGAAGATTGAATCTTGATTCAGCCTTGATTGAAGGAGTACTGAAAATAAAAGCAACAGCGGGCATTACCCTTTATTCTCTGCAATACGTCCATTATCTATATATGTTTTTCAATCTTCTTTGGAAAAAAAATCTTTATGATGATTTTGTCTAACCTCTCCTCAAAGAAACCAGAAAAACTTAGACAGATGATAGATAGATAGATAGATAGATAGATGGATAGATAGATAGGTAGGTAGATAGATTCTACCTACCTATTGATGTACACATATATGTGATGTTATATTGAAAAAACCATAATTTATTAACATCGCTTATCTGAATGAAAATACACAACAATTATTTTTGTCCTTAGATTGATTTTTCAATAACTTCAATCAACCAATGCTAGAAAATCATTTGCTCCTTTCCCTTTGAGTCATGAGTCCAACAGTCTACTTCAGTGACATTGACCATGGTGTAGTTATGTCTGTGAGAATGAAGCTGAGGTTGTCAGTCTTCAGAATGCACTTGGAGAACATGGCTACATGCCTAGTAATGGTGTTGTCTGTGGATGTAACCTGTTTTAATATATGGAGAAGAGTACTAAGTTTTTTCTAGAGTAATTGAAAATTAAGGCTTGGAGAATGATTTTTGTCAAGTAATAACAGATTTCCCCACCTGCTTGAAGGAAGCCCTTACTCATAAAAGAAGACAAATATTTTTGCAGGTGAGGGATTGATTTTTATCTATATCTAGATAGCTCAATTTGAAAAACCAGTTCAAGAAAAAAAGAAAAATCTAAAATAACTCTAAAATGTCCAAGCACACACCCCCTTTTTCTTTTTGTCAACTAAGATTAAGTCTTTTTAGAGAAACACCATCTTTATACTCAAGTAAATGCATAAAGAAAATATTTATTGAGTGTCCACTAGATGCTAGGTACTGTTCTGAACACTGGAACACAGGTGAACAAGATTAGGTCTTGAGCCTCACAAGCCTATTCTAGCAGGTGATAAGAATATTTGCCATGCCAAACTTTCTAGTTCCTGGAGAGAAATCATACCTCTTTTCCACGTTTGCTCTTTCCTCTTACATCTCTTTTTACTATATTTCACTACTATTTTGCTAATTTGTTTATTTACACCCTGCTTTGCTATAAAAAGAATGTAAAACATGTTACAAAATGGAAAGAAATTATGACAGATGGAAACTACAAGTAGGAAATATAGCTAAGTCCAGAAACATAACCAAGTTAGCAAACACAAGGCATGCCAGAGGGCGCGGTATTCAATCCACAAGTAGATAGGCAGAGGTTTGGCTCTGAGCTCCTAAACAGCCAAAGTGAAGACAAAGCATCACCAGCCGAGGGTCTCCGTCACTGGAATTAAAGTAAAGCAGAGCAAAAGCACCACATGTAAGGCAGGTCCACAGAGGAAGCATTGATGTTGACCCTGGAATTAACCAGAGAACTCTCCACACACCTTAAGAAGCCGGGCTTGGTGGTGTGACAAACAATGCCTTCTGTAACAGACTGTCTGGAAATGCATCACTGCATTTCACAGGGCTGAAACATTAAGGCTCTGCAGTGAAATTTAATAATCACAATTCTGTAGGAGAACCAAAAACTTTCCCTAAAGTATTTCTGGATGTTAGTATCCCACTATTGAGAATCCATTTAAAAAAAAAAAATGCATGCCATAAAGTACTGTACTGGCTGGTTTGGGATGTTAACTTGACCCAAGCTGAAGTCATTAGAGGAAGGAGCCTCATTTGAGGAAATGCTTCCATGAAGTCCCAGCTGTAAGGATTTTTCTCATTTAGTTATCGGTATGGGAGGGGCCAGCACATGGTGAGGGGTGCTACCTCTGGGTTGCTTCCTGGCCTTGGGTTCTATAAGAAAGCAGTCTGAGCTAGTCATGGAAAGCAAGCCAGTAAGCAGTACCCCTCCATGGCTTCTACACCAGCCCCTGCCTCTGGGCTCTTGCCTTGTGTGAGTCCCCAACTTACTTTTTGGTCATAGTGTTTCATCTCAGCAATAGAAACCCTAACTAAGACAAGTACCCACATACACATCTCTGACTTGGAAGGATAGACCCTCCTGGTATATCTTAAAGATCTTTCATGGGGAAAGCTTTTCGCTAGGATGAAGTTCCCTTACTTTCAACTCTGTGCCGTCTAATTGCATCTATAAATACCCATATGCATATTTGTATGTGTGTGTACGTGTAGAATTTTTAGCTCTATAAGTGGATATGGATGTATCACACCAAATCAGTGGTGTGGGGAGGTTTTACACTAAATATTAGCGCTGATTTCAATCCCTGACTCTCTCTTTTGGCTCAGACTGCTCTTGGCTTCTCCAAACCAGGTGTTTCGTAGTTTAAATAGAAAAAACAAAGTGGAGCAGTGGTGTGTCACTCTTGGATTCACCCATCTGAAACTGATAACTTATTTAAAGGCACAGTAAGTGGAATGGAACTGAGACACGCCCTGCTTTTCCTCCACCTACATCCAACACCCTAAGGTGATGTCAGATGTTAATTCATTTAGGTCAATGTAGGCAAAAGGTGACAAAATTCTCAGTAGTGACTGTTAGGTGGCAAAGGTCATAGCAGAAGTCACACTGAGGTGTTCTTTCCTGTCTTGCAAGATGGTAATGTTGAAAGCCAAGAATGCAGGGCTGGGATGTAGCTCAGGGGAAGAACACTTGCCTAGGGAATGTAGACAGTAAGGAAGTGAAACCTACAAAGCCATGAAGGGTGGTGCTGGAGTCACATTTACAAGGGATAATCCCAAACAAGCCTCCAAAGGGGGAACCTGACTAGAGAGCAGAAAGCTTGTCCTGGTCAGAGGAATTAGGAATTGGCAGGCATTCTAATGGGGGGGGGTCTTTCTGAATATATGATTCTCTTATAGGTTGATGAATAAAGCTGTTTCAGCCAATGAACAGGACTTATCCAGGTGGGAAATGTAAACAGGCTCAGAGAAAGGTAGTAGGCGGAGTCAAGGAGATACCATGTAGCTGCTGAGGGAGCAAGAGGTCCAGGCATTACCAGTAAGCCAAAACCATGTAGAGACATACAGATCAATAGAAATGGGTTAATAATTAAGAGAGAACTAGCCAATAAGAAGCCTGGGTCATCAGCCAAACATTTTATCATTAATATAAGGCTCTTTGTGTTTATTTGTGACTAAATGGCAGTGGGACTAGGTGGGACAGAAACTTCTATCTACAGCACTCCCAATATGATATATAACCCAGAAGAGCTGTGCAAGAAGAGTAGTCAACTGTTAAATCCAAAGTGGAAAATAAAAAAGAAGGTCTCAATGCTGTTACAAAACCAGTAGGTGCTGATGAGAAGGTGGCACCTGTGGGGTTATGCTTCACAGTGCCTAGATATTATGCCACTCAAGAATTGTCACAGAAGCTGATGAACTGTCACAGAATAGCAGCAACCTATGAGCTACTCTAGCTACTCTTAGCAGCACACAGAACCCTGCTAATGATTCATTCCGGATGTCACGGGGGCAAGAGGATGGTTTTCTTGAAGCACTTCGGGAGCTCCTCTGTATAGAAAACACTAGAAATATCAACCGAAATTGCTATCAATGACCTGAAAAATACCCGAATATTCACTGCTGCTTATCTCACAAGGAACTATGGAAGCCCAGGTACCAATATAAAGGTGAGCTCTTAAACACAGACAGGTAAGGTAAAGATGACAAAGCAGCACAGGCCTGACCAAAAAGCTACAGACTCACAAACCTTGCTGAATGAAGATCAAGACCACTTCCCAGCTCCAGGACCACATCCTATCCTTTTTCTTCTAACGACTAGAATTTATCACCACAGATTGAAGTTATAAATTGCTTACAAAGATCCTGATTAAACAGCTGGTATACACGCGCACGTGCACACACACACACACACACACACACACACACACACACACAGAGAGAGAGAGAGAGAGAGAGAAAGAGAGAGAGAGAGAGAGAGAGAGAGAGAGAGAGAGAGAGAAAGAGCCCTCCCTGTTTCATGTGATACTTCGAGAAACTGACTTGAATTATATTTATGGATTTACAAGTCTTTGATGTGGAAGCACCCCGTGTTGCATGATCTGAGAGTAAGAGAACTCAGTGTAGTATGTAGAGAACAAGGATGTCTTGGATACCATTGAGCTGGGTTTCACTCCACTCCCTCCCCAAACCTTCTGTAATTATGTTCCAGAATCTACATTCATCATAAAACCAAACTACCAAACAGATTCACCCTCACTCTGTTTCCCACCAAGGAATTTGTATCTGTAATTTTTAGACAATGAAATGTTTAAATTTGATAAGGCCTAAGACAGCCTTCCCTTCCAGTTTTGATTTTACAAAGCCAAGTGGACTTTAATGGCCATTCCTCTGTGACCGTTGATTTTCACCCCTCTTCATTTTCCTTCTGAAACAATAGATAGTTATTGTTGTGTAATAGTTCTGTCCAATAACAGGATTTGACCAACCTAGCCGTCCATTTGCAAAAGCACAGCATAAGTGTAAAGGGGATGACAGGGGAAATGGGATTAGTTCTAGAAGACCCCCCAAAACCAAACTAGCAGTCACAGACCCTTTGAAGTGATCTTACCATTTTCAGGCTCCACTTCAGCATGAAGGCAGAGATGTCAATGTTTATCTCTCTCTCTCTCTCACACACACACACACACACACTCAGAAGAGTTTATCACATACACACTCAGAAGGGTTTATCACACACACACACTCAGAAGGGTTGATCACACACACTCAGTGCCTACTCTGTTCTTTCTGTGCTGATCACTTTCATCTGTGCAAAGCTATTTCTTGGCAGTCATTCTCTTGCAGGTCTGGGATCAACTATTCTATAGAGAATAAGACAGGTTAAGTGTCTTGGAATTACTGATGTGAAAGGAGACACTTTGCTTTTCATTTCTCAAAGCAAAAATTTTAAATAAATTACTTTTTAAAAAAGAAAAGCAAAAGCTATTATCTTTTCACTTTTGTTTCCAGTACTTGCTTATTTTTCTATTTTTATTTATTCATTGAGGATTTCACATATGCATACAATGTATTTCAGTCATATTCATTCTTCCCACTTCCCCACTCTAGCTCCTCCTAGATCACATATGCACTTACATGTATTCACACATGGGGACACACACACACACACACACACACACACACACACACACACACACACATACTGCTCTCCCAACTTCACATTCTCTTTATAAAAAAATAATCCACCAAGTCTAACTAGTGAAGGCAGGGTTTAAATGAGTCCACCAGACCCAAGATGAATGATAAATAGGTGTTTATTAGGGAAGCACTTACACAAATAATAGTAAATAACTGCCTTGGCCTTCCTGCTCCAGAAGATACAGTCTCTGCCCTTCCAATGCTCTCCCCAAACCAAGAGTGTTCGAGCTAGCCCCATCTCTACCTTATAATGGGTCATATGTGCACTTGAAACCACTCCCAAAGGGTGTGACCACCACTTCAAGTTCACCGACAAGGCAAGATGCCACTACAAACTAGTGTTGCCTATATAGATGCATGGATAAGGGGTAATCCACTGGTACATGGCCAACTTACTTGGGTCAACCCCCCTAAAGATAATGTCTACATGCTTTTTATTTTGCGTTTATTCCTTCTTTCTCCCAAAAAAGCAAACATTGGATTTTAGAAATTATTCATTGGGAAACTTTGGTCCTCCACACATCCCAATGTATAGAGAATTAGGAACTGGGTAGAATATTGCAGATCAAAACTAAGTAATGGAATGTGGCTTATGGTGAGTGGGACTGGGTGGCAGAAATGATGAACCATGTAGACAGCAACTACCCCCAGAATAACCTGACAGTGAAGCTCAGCCTTAACAACAGTCTAGAATTCTCTGGGCAGCTTTTGAAATTCCTGATGCCCTGATCCCACCTAAGAACAAATTCTGTAGTTGTGGGACCCAGGGCAGCCAAAACTAAGAACCACAAAGAAATGTGCCCATATGGGAGTTTTTAATTTCTACTCTTAGCTCACATTTTAAACCTTTCTTCCTAAAGATGCTTTTGTTTTGGTATGGTATCAACTGGTAAAGACCAATAGAGGACTTCACTTATAGAGGGCAGCAGAGATTATTGAAGGGGTGCTGTAAGTAACATTATGCCTAAGACTATAGTATCACAGAGGTAGCCCAGCCCACCTACAAAGTGGCCATGATCAAATGGGAAAGTACAATTTCAGGACTTGAATTCTCAAGGTATGTGCTCCGGAAACCTGTCTGTGCCGCCTCAGACTAGCAGCCCTCCAGTCCTAGTGCTACCTTCTAGAGGAACAGAAGCATCTCATGAGGCAGGAATGGCTGAGACGTTTATAAAATTGGGTTGTTTGATGTCTGTTCCAAACCGCTTCTTAAGAACATCAATACAGATACTCACTAAATACTTCTAAATACATTTGTCTATTGATTATAAGAGATGTAATTCAGAACTGAAGCAAGATGTAAAGTAATTAAATACCTGAGACATGTGAGTATTGCTCACTCGCTGGCATTATTGTTATTTAACCTCTTCTTCACTTCCTCTAACCATGACACCACTTCCTGCATCCCAGACAGGTCTGTTTAACTCTGCCTTTAGCACCAATATCACTAGAACTCAGAATGGTGGGACTTCAAGGGGACTCAGACACTGATTCAGCCTTCTCAGCATTCCGGACACTACCATTCCGGAATCCTGGCAGCATTTGGGTTAGGGCTTACTGTCCAACTGTAGACAAACACTGCAAAGGCAGAAATATTTCCTTCCCTCTAGGTTTCATGGATTATTCAGTCAAAAAATTTAGAATTTATTGAAGAGGCTTTTTTTTTTCTTTATTTGTTCTTTTATTCTCGAGGTGTTCACCCATATCTGGGGTTGGAATATGTTCAAGTAACAGATGTCACACTATTCCTGGGAGTCCTGGCTATTTTCATCTTACGGACCTATTACGAAGGCCACCTGCTTCCTCTCCTTATGCTGAAGCACTGTAGCCCGAACTTCTACTTTCCTTTTCGTGGTTTGGAATCATTGGTTTGTCTTCACCAATGAGACGTGCACGTACCCTTGTAGCTGATACACATTGAACTGATTCTCCAGGAAAAGAAAATTAACTCAAATGATTAGACAAAGCAACAAAGAAAGGAGAAGACTGTCCAGGTAGCATGTCTAAGACAAAAATATGATCTGAAGATTCCAAGTAGATCAGTTCCCCGCTTCAGCACACCAGCTGCTAATCACACAGTCTGGTGATATTCCGAGGAAGCCAGTCAAAGAGGTTGGGATTTTTGTGTAAAATGTCCTAAGTGCTAAATCTCTAGTACTTTTGCCAGCAAGGCCTGAGCAGCTGGCCTCAAAGAATGCCTGAGGCTTTAACACTGAATGGTTTTCAGAGGAGGGACTGCGTAAGGGCATTCTGAAAATTTGAAGCAGGGAGAATTTTTAAAACCATTTTAAACAAATTCTCATTGAACGACATATTGTGTTACATAACCACATTTTCCTACAAGTAATCATTGTACATTGCACATAGCTCTCTCTACCCCCTCCCTCCTCTTTCCAGTTTTGAACCTATATTTCATGTCATTAAATGACATGCATGCATGTTTTTATTCATCTCAGTAAAATTTAGGAACCACAGATAAGAGAAAACATCCAATATCTGTCATCCTGAGGCTGACCAAATTAAATTATTGCCAATTGTTTCCTGTTAACGTGTATCTTGCTCCAAACACTATAACTTTCTCTTCTTTATGCCTGGAAACACTACATTGTATACATAAACCACATTTTTTTTATTCAGTTCTCTGCTGCTGAACTCCCAGAAACACAGCTCTTGTGACTAATGGTACAGTAAACAGTGATGTACAAGCACCTGTTATATGCTGACTCAGAATCTTTTGGGTAAACAGAAGTGGTATCACTGGGTCACATGGTAGATCCATTGTAAGGGGTTTTTGTAGGTTGGTGGTGGTTTTTTTTTTTTTTTTGGTTTTGTTTTGTTTCAAGAAATCTTAAAATGAAATACATTTGTATTGCTGCCATCACTGGGAAGGAGAGAAGTGCCAGCATGCAGTCAATAGGGGGGTCAGGAATGCCAGGCATCCGGCCAACTATGAGGCAGCTCTGTTCAATGAAGACATGCCCCACAGCTTTCAGGAAGACCCTGATAGGGGATGTTCTTCTGTATGCTGTGAACGTATGTTTGTTTTATTGGTTGATAAATAAAGCTGTTTCAGCTAGTGGACAGGCAGGATTTAGCCAGGCAGGAAATCCAAACAGAGGTAGAGAAAGATAGGAGGCAGAGTCAGGGAGATGCCATGTAGCCACCGGAAAGGTAGGATGCAAAAAAAAAAAAAAAAAAAAAAAAACAGGTGGAGATACACAGATTAATAGAAATAGGTTAATAATTAAGAGAGAGCTAGCCAATAAGAAGCCTGAACCATCAACCAAACAGTTTGTAATTAATATAAGCCTCTGTGTGTTTATTTGGGACTACACAGCAGGGGGACTGGGTGGGACCAGAAACTTCTCTCCACATATCCCCTGGAATTTAAATGAGTATAAGGACAAAAAGAATACTGAAGCCATCTTAGTCTCTTACCCATCTCCAGCCTATGCATCACCACAAATTATGTGTCGCACATTTCCAATAGCTACTAAAAGTTTCTGGAAAGCCAACTGCTGTGATAATAGAGGAAAACAGAGTTTTAGTTTGTTTAGAACTTGCTTAAAAATACTTTTTGCTTGTAGACATTTGTCACATTGAACATACCAGGACCACTTCCAGCCAATGTGCTGTGGTAAGAAAATCATCAGTGGGCCTTAAAGCTTCATGTCCCTTATCTGCCCCATTCCACATGAGAGCTGGCTGAGAACAGGCTGTGTACTTCAAACCTGAGCTTGTAAACGTGGGTTAACAGTCCCTAACCTGATAATTAGCAATAAATGACAAATGAGGAAACTTGGCCCACGAGTGCTATGACTGTTTAACAGAGAAACTGAAACAGAGCTAGATATCTGAATCCTTTCTGAACTATTGCTGGCTGTTTAGGGAGACTTGGAATATGGAGATTTAATCTTGTGACTATATAATCCAAGAAGCCATCCCAAGAATCCACTTCAGTGAGACTACAGAAGAGATAGTGCCTTCATCCCCATGCTATGGATGAGAAAATCAAACAGCTATATTAGCTGGTGGTGTGTCAGAATGGGGTGGGGACTAGAAGCTTCTGGTGACCACATTGTGTCAGTATCAGCTTTGTAACCCCAAGCAACCTCTGAAGATCAGCCCTAAGCACAGTGTAACAAACCCTAGTGTTAGAGACACAGAGACGTTCTTCTGTCAGCTTTGGGAAATGTTGCTGGCAAAGATCATCCAGAGAAATCTTTTTAAAATGTGTGTGTGTGTGTGTGTGTGTGTGTGTGTGTGTGTGTGTGTGTGTGTGTGTGTGTGTGCTCGCGCAGGCATCTGTGGAGAGGACCATCAGTCTTCTGGAGTGGAGTCATAGGCAGATGTGAGCCACCCCATGGAGATGCTGGCACCCTCTAGAAAAACAGTTCTTTTCTTGGTTGTTTTTTGTTTGCTTACTGCTTTTGTGTTTAGTTATGTATTTGTTCGTTTTCACATCCCAACCCCAATTTCTCCTCCTCCCTCCTCCCAGTCCCCCCTTTCTCTTCCCCATCCCCATTTACTTCTCCTCCTCCCTCTCCCTTCAGAAAAGGGATGTGCCATGGATATCAGCCAGCCATGCTACATCAAGTTACAGTGAGAATAGGCACCTGCTCTCCTATAAGGCTGGATGAGGCAACCTGGTAGGAGGAAAGGGTCCCAAAAGCAGGTAACAGAGTCAGAGATGGCCCCTGCTCCCTCTGTTAGAAGTCCCACAAGAAGACCAAGTTACACAACTGTAACATGTGCAGAGGGCCTAGGTCAGTCCCATGGAGTTCCCTGGCTAATAGTTTAGTCTCTATGAGCCCCTACATGTCCAGGTTAGTTGATTCTGTGGGTTTTTCTATGGCTCCTATAATCTTTTCTCCCATTCTTCAGCAGGATTCTCCTTGGTTTGCCTAATTCTTGGCTGTGGGACTCTACATCTGTTCTATTAGTTGCTGGTGAACCTCTCTGATGGTAATTGGGCTAGGCTTCAATCTATGAGTATAAAAGAATATCATTGGGAATCATTTAATTGATTTTTTTTCCAATTGTGTTTGGTTCTATCCAGCCTCTGGGTCCAGCCCTCAAGGCAGTGTCAGAGAGAGGTGGGCTCCTTCTCATGGCATGGGTCTCAAGCTGAGCAAGTCATTGGTTGGCCACTCCCAACATTTCTGCACCGCCTTAATCCCAGCAGCTCTTGTAGGCAGGCCAAATTGTAGATGGAAGGTTTTTCCTCCACTAGAAATCTTGCCTGGTTACAGGAAATGGCTGGTTCAGGCTCTGTATCTCCCATGGCTGGAGCCTTAACTATGGCCACCCTCATAGATGCCATAGGTTTCTAGCGCACCCCCGAGATCCTCTGCACACTGCCTACTTATTTCGGTTGTCTTTCCCAGTACTTTGTCTCTCCATTCTCTTCCCAAGCCCCCATTCCCATTCCCACCCACCCATCCAGAACTCCCATTTGCACAAGATGTCTATTCTATTTTCCATCACAGGGAGATTCATGTGTCTCCCTTGAGCCCTTCTTGTTACCTAGCTTCTCTGGGTCTGTAGATTTGTAGTATGGTTAACCTTTACTTTACAGCTAATATCCACTTATGAATGAGTATATACCATGTTTGTCTTTCTGGGTCTGGGTAATCCCACTCAGCATGATCTTTTCTAGTCCTATCCATTTGCCAGCAAATTTCCTGATTTCACTGTTTTTTAAAAGTAAGTAATACTTCATTGTGTAAATGCACCACATTTTCTTTATCCATCCTTCAGATGAGGGACAGCTGTGTTGTTTCCAATTTGTAGAAGTATGAATAAAACTGCTATAAACATAGTTGAGCAAGTGTCTTGTGGTATGATTGATATAGCTGAGTCTTGAGGTAGATGGATTCCCAATTTTCTGAGAAATCACCATATTGATTTTCCAAAGTGGCTATAAAAGTTTGCACTCCCACCAGCACAGAAAGCATTTTTAACCACTCAACTATAGTTCCAATACTTTCTAGAAAAAAAATTAAGTGGGGTATATAATCCCCTGGCTATGGGAGAAATTACTTTATGATGTTAAATTTTGGTTCAAAAAAGAAAGCAGGAAGTACCCATAACAAGATAGGTAGTGGCTGCACCCTCCCCCGGGTCTTATGGTACCAAGACCTGGACCTTATTGCCAGTCCCCCCAAGATTAGGGATATAGCTCAATTGGTAGCAGACTTGCTTACCATAAACCAGAGGAAGTAGTGCACACTTATAATCCCAGCACTCACGGTGGAGAAGCAGAAAGACCAAAAGTTCATGGCCATCTTCAGTTATATAGTTATATAGAAAGTCTAAGGCCTACGGCCAGCCTAGACTACATGAGATCTGGTTTAAAAACAAAACAAAAGTCCCCCAAAATTGAATTCATCCTAGAAAAAGTTTAAAAGATTTCTGATTTGCAAGCAAGACTCTTGCCAGCTTTGATTAAGCAAAGTTTGGCACAGCAAGAGAAAGAAAAAGGATGGGAAATTGGGTTGCTCAATGCTCCCAGTCTCCTCCTTGGAGAACCAGAAGGATGAGAGCCTGCGGGCAAAGGTTGAACCACCCTGTGTACATAGGTGGTAAGGAGAGATGTAGGGAGTGAGGGACAAGGATTAGACTTCAGAGGCAGATCTGGGAATTTTCTGAAACTCCAAGGCACTGGAAAGGAAGGATCTGGGCTTTGTTTCAATTCATGATGATTTTCCCACAGAAATTCACTACTTCCTATGTTCTAACATCAAGTTCAAGGCACTATGAATGTTGGTTTGGATGTGTACCATGAGGAGTTTCTTCCTCAGGGTTACACATCAGAATCACACAGGTAAGACAGGAAGTCACCACAGACACATGTCATAAGTCACCTGACAGTGGGTTTCTTGTACCATATGAAGCACACACAGTATGTGTGCATGGTGCATGGTGTGTGATGATTAAGTTTAATTATCAACTCTATGGGATCTTTAGTTAGCCAGAAGACACAATGCGAGGCGTCCCAAAGGGAAGACCTTCCCTCATAGTGGGCAGCAGCATCTTCCAATGGGTGGCTCAGACATGGAAGGCTGTCAGAAGAAAGCACTTCACCGGTATGCCTTCACATCTTGCTGAGTGGGTCTGCTCCTCATGACCTTGCTTTCCCTACTGACCTCAGACTTCAGATTCTTTGGCCTTCCCATGTGGTCTGAATATCAGAGACTATCCAGGAATCTTCCAAACTGTCAACACCAGACTGAGAGAGCTGAGGCATCTAGTTACAGAGTCCTCAGCCTCTCCAATAAACAGTAGCCACTGTTGAACTATCCAACCCTGTTGACTCTGTTTCCCTAGAGATACAGCATATACAGAATAGTGTGGAATGGTACGTACAGTACAGTGTGTATATGCAGTATGTATGCATAAATTAAAACTCTTAGTCTCTTATTGGTCATACCTGTGAGGGAGAGACAGGAGCATCTGTGTAAAAACCCCCATCCTGCCCCCTGCTTTTCCTTCACTCAGATCCAGGCCTTCTAGTTAGAAAACGAATTGACTGCTGGTAGTGCAATGCTGGGTTTCCTGTTATTTATTTGGTTCTCAAACACAAAAGCATAGACCGAGGTCCAGTGATGGCACTATAAACTCCCTTTAATACAAAGATAAAACTTGATATTTCCATAAGGCCACAAAGAAAGGCCCCACATCTGACTTAGCTATTCCCTCGAGCTTTCTGCAGAAGTCAGAGGTAAGGAAAGCTGTATTTCCCAGTGTGGACACAGCGAATACCTTTATTACTGAAAGAGGATGTTTTTATTTGCACTGCATCATGCCCATAAATTCCATCCACTCAGCAAGTCAAATTATTGCTGGCCTCCAAAATACATTAAGTTTGGGTTTAAATCAGTCACTTTTGAAGATATACTGCAGTCTACTTCCTGGCCATATTTGTAATATATTCACGGCACAAATGTTCTTTAAAATGCATGGTTTGTGGAGTTGTCTTACTTCAGTCAGCCATGGGAAGATATAAGGAAGATAAGCTCTCATTTGCCGTTTCTTTGTGTGTGATTGTTCATGATCCCTACCAGCAAGGCTAATGGCTGACAGATGCTTTCGGGCTATGAAGAGAAAGAGCCCTCTGATTCCAAGTCAAATTAGGATTAGTGAGATCACAGTAAACAGCAATGAGAAAAAAAAATAGGACTCTGAGCAGTTTATGTTAGAATTTGGTGGCAGCAGACAGGCTTTCCCAGATAATGGCAGGAAGCAAAAAGCCAAGAAATTATTCTGAATGCTTAATGGTATATGGCAGGATTAAGATGTGTTTAATGAAGATACTCAAAATTTCTTCCCCTTGCTTTCTCTTCCTATTTTACAAAGTTACACATTTGCATTTTTCATAGGTTGTCATTCAAGGGATTTCAACACAACACATCTGGGAAATGTGTGATAGCTAGGTCGATTATCATTTAGGTAGCTGAGAGAGAGAGAGAGAGAGAGAGAGAGAGAGAGAGAGATGTTGGGAAATGAAACCAGATTTCCATCACTCCCTTGGGTGAGAAGTCTGCCTTTCTCTGAACTCCCCTTCATCAGGCTGCTCTGTCAGATGAGAAGAAACGTGTGGTGTGTTGAGAATGTACATAGATAGCAGTCATCAAGAAAGAAGCCACATAGCATTCTACACAGCCAAAGCACTACCTTCAAAATAATATACAGACCATTTACATCTTCCCAGAAGTCAAATCCATGATTTTCCTTTGCAAGGCTACATGGAGGTGCTTTCCTATCTATGCATATAAGCATACCACAATAAATCTCCAGCCAATATTAAGGTATGAATTTCACATAACTCAGGGCTAGTTGATACCTAGAATATTTTATGTTCTGTGATAATCATAGTGTTTCTACATAGATTTAAAGTCTGATATGTTTAATCTCAAGACATAACAATATAAAGAGCAATTACCATTTTGAGTACTCACATGCCAAGGACTTTGCTGAACACCCAATGATTAAAATTTTCTTTATCCTCCTACCAACCTTATGATAAACATTACTTTCTTTTGGCTGCCGAGAAAACCAAGAATCTTAAGTTTCACCATCCCCAGAGTTTCTTTGATCATTACCAACTTCTTTTGGGAGGTTTATTTTTAATTATGTGTATGTGTCTGTGTGTGAGTAATGTGTAAATGAATATTGGTGCAGGCAGAGGCCAGAAGTATTGAATCATTGAAGTTGAAGTTATAGGAGGTTGTGAGCTGCCTGATATGGGTGTTGGGAACAGAACCCAGGACATATGTAAGAGTAGTAGGTGCTTTTAGCTGCTGACCCATCTCTCCAGTCCAGCTGTTGATCCATCATTACTCACTTCTACCACAGTTACTGGGTATTGAGAAACACTGCTGTTGAGGCAGCGCCTAACAACTTATAAGAGCTAACTGATTTAAGTTTGAGGAAGATTTCAAGTTATTTGTTGTCATGTTAGCAATGTAAAATTGGCCATGATTAGAGTATTTACACTACGGAAATTGCCAAGTGCTATAAACTGAATATATATATATATATATATATATATATATATATATATATATATATTAATATATATATATATATATTCATCTATCTATCTATTGCAAGAAAGGCTTTTAAACATTTACTAATGTGCTACTATGAAACTATAAAGATGCCTCAATGGTTAAGAGTATTTGTTGCTCTTTCAGAAAACTGGGTTTCAGCTCACAACATCTACATAGTAGCTTACAACCACCTTTAACTCCAGTTCTAGAGGACCTGACCCCCTCGCCTCTTCTGGACTCCATGGGCAGTGTACATGGTGCATAGGCATAAATGAAAGCAAAACAGCCATCCATATAAAATTAAAATGAAAATTAACATATGCTGTGTTGAAGGACAAACATATCTAAATATCAGAATTATCCAATCCTTTCTTCCCCTCTATACTATTTTCAAAACACATGCTGTGATGACAAGTTAGCAATAAAATAGACAAAAATCTCCTGGCACATGATGTCACCCTGGGTGTGGGCTTTCCTAGCATTGCCCAGGCATGTTTGACTTGATGCTGCCCTTTCTTGCTTTCCTGTATGCCCAGGGTGAGAAGCAAGGCAAATGGAATCACTGACTAGTCATTCTGTTGAGAAAGTCTACAATCATGTATCTCAAAATTAATGACCTTAACCTAAGGTAGCAATCAGCCCATTCTTTGCTCTTTTACTCTGTACCAGGTGAATATAAAGCAAATTCAAAGGGAAGTTATATTTTGCAAGCAGAGGCTGTCCCTTTATAACCACACCCATATTGCTACTGGGGAGTGTCATGCTCAATACCTACTGCCCTTTTTTGCATTCCATAGGAGAGGGGGGCATGCACATGTATATTGGATGTTTCAAAACAACTTGCAGGAGTCTGTTCTTCTCCTTCCACTATGTAGGTTCCAGGGACTGAACTCAAGTTGTCAAGCTTGGCAGCAGGTGCCTTTACCCACTGAGCCATCTCACCGGTCCAATATATTTTACTATTATACAATTAACATTTATTGAGTGTTAATAGTGAGCTTATATATAACACAGAGACCATTACTGTACCTGGATTCCTGGCAGATTGTAGGCACAGCATGTTTTTGATATCTTGGATGGCACCAAGCTCCCTATAATTTCCCAATGAAGTCAGTTGCTACTAATTTCCTGAACATCTGTTCATCAATTTCATTAAATGACTAATGAATCCAGACATATAAGGTTCATAAAGATATTTATATCTGACATTAACAAAATGGCACTCCTGCTTTGTTCCTCTACGTGATACCCTTAAGACAAGCAGGTTTGTGTCACTGTCTGGAACCTGAGAAAGATCACTACCTTCATCTTTCTTCCCTGGGACCTGAGACTCCATGTAGCCAGTGAATAAAGGATAGAGCATGGTAGATTGAAGCCAGGGTTCAGGCTAAGTGGAAGATTTCCATAGCCCATAAAAAAATTTACATTAAAATCTGAGGAAACATCCAAGTGCAGGTTTTTGTGGAGATGTAATTGCCGGTTCCTTTGTGTAAACATCAAACATGACAGTTGAATTTCATGATGAGAGTTCATTTCATTTTGCAAGAAACAGCCTACTTATCCTCCAAAGAAGTTGTATCACTTTGTTTCCCACAGCAATGAATGATTTTTTTTCATGAACCAATGTTTAAGACAGTGAAAACATTCCAGATGATACCGCAATGATAGAGACACAGGTCATTATAAATCTGTCTAACTGGAACTGGAGGTTCAAACAGGAAGATGTCAGGAAGAGGCAGGTAAGAGAGGGATGGAGAAGGAAGCTAAAACTAAGGGCATTTGAGGTGACTATGGAAATCTAATACATATATACTAAACTATGTACTTACATGAAGGTGATTGAAATTGTATTGTCAAGTAACAGGAGGGACAGAGCCTCAACTGGACATCTCTTGTTAACAAATTAATCCTCCAGTATAACAAGTCTTTCTCTGTCCCACCAACCAGCTCCCAAATAACAACACAGAGACTTCTTATCAATTATGAAAGCTCAGCCTCAGCTTAGACTTGTTTCTAACTAGCACTTAAGATTTAAATTAGGCCTCCTAAGGACTGGGAACTGTGCACAGGGTAACCTTTCCCAGCAGATGAGCCCATCTAGAGTCTGCCAGCACCCTAGTCCCACCTCAACCCACTGGAAGAGAAGAGGCATCAGAGCACCCACTGGAAGAGAACCTTGGACCTGTACCCACCAGGAGAGGGAGAGACCTTACTGGTATGCACTGGAAGAAGAAATGGGAAGACGACGTGTTACATGTTCAGAATTTCTTGTCCTTATTTGATAATAAATAGTGCATGAGCCACTGCTATGTCTTGTTTTTGCCTTGGATTGTCCTGCAATGCCCTACTGAGTTGTTTGGAGTGGTCTCTGCTCTTTGGCTTCTTCATCCATAGAATATAATACACATATCATTTACTTTATAGGCTCATTTTGAGGCAAAAAGGGGGGGTTGTAAAGGAATAAATTATGCGTGGTTCAAGAAACATTTCATAGCACAATTTATTAATATTGATAACATTGTTAGGGCAAAGGGAAGGATATATAGCTAGAAATGAGAAAATCTGAAGTCTAGTCTCCTCTCCACTGATAAGTAACCCCGTGACTCTTAAGAAAGACAGTAAGGAGCTAAGAGCATTGTTTGGTGGTGAAACACTTACCCAGCATGGTATACATGGAACTCTGGATTAGTCTCAAGCAAGAAAGAAAAGAAAAACAAAAACAGTTATGTTTTCTGAGCCTCAAATTGTTCAACCAGAAAAGAAAATTTCATGCCAATTTCTTGTCCCTGTAAAGATCATAAGTAATACTATTAAACACTGCAGGAATGTACCATTCTATGGCTCCCAGAAAATACAGTTTGATTTGCGAATTGTGTTTGTCATTGTCATGAACAGCTTACTTCCTTCCCTGTGTGTCTGAAAGGGTGCCAGCCATGCATCGTGTGGGCTTAGAGTGAATGGGGCTCTCTGAGTCCTCAGACTTTGGCTGTTTCATTTTTAGGAGAGTCACAGCTCTCTAAGGGTCAAGGAGAGTGATCCAGGTATCTATCTCTGCTTAGAAGGCCATTTCTATAGCCCGAGAGCAATCAAATCGACAGGTAAATGTCTCTCAGCCACCTCACTGTTTTGATTAATACACCCAACCATGCTAGCATTGATGGTACCTGTAAGCAGAAAGAAAACAGGATCAATGGAAAGCACTAGGCTCCTCCCAGACTTCCCAGGATGCCTCCCTTAGGAATGTGCACTCCCTTCTTTAGCCTGGGCACACAGGAGGCTCAGCACAAGCCCAGCATAGGGCTCCCTGACTGAGGCTGTCTGTCAATTGCAGGGAAGATCAATGCACCACCAAAAAAAAAAAAAAAAAAAAATGGCAGGACTTGGTGTTCTGAGTTCTTATAGTTGACTTACTCCCCTCTCTGCAAACTAGAGACCCATTCTTGCCATTTCAGTCTCATACAGGTTTAGCATAGGTGTGTGGAGGTCTTGTACCAGAGTCAAACAAGGCACATCAGGAACACTTAACCATTCATGAAGTAATCACTTAACATGTCTATGTGGGGGGGGTATAAAAATGAATGGCATGGCCTAGGTGTTTGGTATTATTTGTATAACTTACCTCAGGGGCTGTGACGATTGGATGTTGGCTCCTGGAGAAGCATACTGCAGAATGTTTCCATTAGTGTTACTTTTGAAAAAAACAACAAGAAGAATAGGTATCATGTGGGAAATAATGTGGTTAAGATACTGAGAATTTACTGTTCTTGTCTTTGAAAACCATGAAAGACAAAAGGTCGTCTAGGAAATGATACTTTGATACACTCTCACTCACTGCTCTGGTAAAAAGCAGGAAATATACAAGTGCATTTTTTACCTGGCATAACAAAACAACCCAATAAAAGGTGAAGTACACAGTCTTTATGATATTCTTGGAATGACTCTGCTTTTATAGAGAATATTCCTGCTAGCAACAGCTGTAAAAAAATATGGAAATGTAAAAGAAGGGAGATTAAATATGGGATTTATCTACAGGCCCCAGAACATTAAGCCCTTAACACCCTCAAAATATGACTGACACTCTAAGCCTCAACATCAGAACCATGGAGGGAATTTTAATGGTGATCTGGGCCTTTACTTCTAAGATTTGGTTTTTGTTGTCTTGGGCCTTTTTACATATTTTCTTAATTTGCTCAGTTACATCAGTTTGTCAGTATCTAACCCGTAAGATAAAAACATTTTGGATCTGTGTTGCTAGGTAATCCATCCTGACTTTACATGCAAATGGGAACTGGTCCTTGACCTGCTTCCTTCCCCCTTCCACAAAGAGCCCAGGTTGAGTGGCAGCAGCAGAGCATGTCCACAGGAAGGCAGCATGCCAAGTTTTAAATGCTCTGCCCATGGACATGTTGGGGCCTGGGTCGATCTTGAATCTGCAAGCTGTTAGGCAGCAATACAGACATTCCTCCATCTGTTGCCTATGACCACCTTCTAAATGAGGTGCCCACTGACATGCTGTGCCTCTGTAAAAGGTGGAAAGAAAAGGTAAGACCACTCCAGGAGGTATCATTTCCTTACGGACTGAGGTCAGGACCATGGTGGCCCAGAGAGATTCTGATGAGTAAAACCACAGCTGTCGGTAGGCAGTAAAGTGAACACGAAGCCTGGATAGTCCATGGGAGAGAAAGGATGTTAACCCAGGGTCCAAGCCCGCCCAAGGAAAAGAAGCAGTGCAGAGTGATCATAAGAACTCCTGGGGTTTGGGGCTGCAGAGAGATGATGACAGCCTGCCTTTTTCTCCTATTCTACCGGGTGTCTTTGGAGTTGCATCTGCACCTCACATACATGCCACATGAGTTAGCCGATAAAGGCAACATGGTAATTAGTTTTTAAAATGACAGCTTCCTAAGGAGTGCCAGTTTAAACAGTCCTGAGAGTCAATTCTACCAAAATCTATCTCTCTCTCTCTCTCTCTCTCTCTCTCTCTCTCTCTCTCTCTCTCTCTCTCTCTCTCTCTCTCTCTCCCTCTCTCTCTCCTAAAAGTTACAATTCAGAGGTGACCCTACCACTAACTATAAGGCCAATGGGCCTAGATTTTCTTTTAAAAGGCAATTAGTGGCCCACCTGTGCATGCCAACAAACCTGGAGAAAGCCCACCTGTCTGGAGGAAGAAAGCTTTGTTAGTCCATCCCCACTGCCTGCCACCTGGCTCCTTAAATCAAATAGCCATCCTTTCTCCATGCAGGCACTACCTTCTAAGTCTGAGTAGTACTTTCCTTCCATAGCCAATCCTTTAGTAGGCTGGTGGTGAGGGGAGGGTGGCAGTGTGCTGATGCTGGTGCTGGTGCTGGTGCTGATGCTGCTGGTGGTAGGGTGGTGATAGTGCTGGTGGTGATAGGATTGGGGGGATGCTGGGGGGATGGAGTGCTGGTGCTGATGCTGGTGGGGTTTGTGGGTGGTGATGGTCCTGGTGGTAGTAGGGTGGTGGTGATGGTGCTGAGGGGATGTGGGTGGAGGTGCTGCTGCTGGTGGTGGTAAAGTCAGACTGACTGGACAGCTACTAAGAAAAGACCTTGTCAGTAAGCAGAAATGGCAGGCAGGCTTCCGGTACCTCGTGATCGTGAGGAAAGCATGGTCTATAGAAAATATGTTGTAGAGAAAAGAGACAGAAGTCCCCTGTCAAGCACATCCAGCAGAAACTCCAGCTTTTAGGCTGGTGAAGGGGAGGCAGGAAAGAGCTAGTGTCACTCCAGCACTGAAAGAAATAAAGAGTGTCAAACTCCAGACATTGGAGAGCTATGGACAGCAATGTGCCTTTCAGAAATAGCTCTACAAAGGCAATCCAGCCACCATTCGAGGACAAAAGGTAGGACTTGCTGGAGAGGTCAGGTCTGGATGGATGAGCAAAAGAAGGAAGGCAGGACTAAGGAGTAACAAATCCACTTTTGTAAATCAAACGTAAGTAGACACACTTCTGACTGAGAAGGGAGTGAAACTAAACAGCATACACATCGATCCGTTCTGCTTCCAAAGAACTAGCAGTCAGCAGTGAAAAAAGTTACTCGTTTTAATATCACAGTAAATAATTGTTTCAAAATTTCTTGAGAACAGAAAACCCATGCCAGAACTGTCCACAAAATAAAGAAATTGTATAAAAGTGATAGTCACGCTACATTGAAGCTAACAAAATTGGGAAAGTGATGGGGGAGGTGGGGGGATAAAAGAATATTAACTTTTTAAGTTTCTGGCCTAAATCTTGATTTTGAAAACCCAGGGAGCACTAGAGAATAACCTTAGCAATTTGGAGAAAACCCAACATTAAGTTCAAAGCAGTGAGATCATCTTTCAGGATCACCTCGGAGCACTAGAAGCAAACAAAACACAACTTCACAGAGCAAATGAGAAAAGGAAGGAGACAGCAAAGACCACGAAAGGAGAGAACCTGAGCTATAAGAAATACTGAAAATGGATTAAAGCAGCCTCAAGGACTGATATTTTCAAATCGGCTTCAAAAATAGCGTTCATCTCTGTGTTGCTTACAAGGAAGCTAAAATCTAAGTAACTCAGAATGGTAAGAAGTGCACAGTGGGGTGAATATGTGTCTGGCAGCCATAGGGACAGTGTGCTTGCAGACCTCCAAACAAGCCAAAAAGCAACCAGCGGGCCACAGATGTCATTCCACACTGATAAAAGGTTTACTCCACATAAAAGAACAGCCATAAGCATTTTTGCACCAAAGAACACCAATGTTCAGGAGCAGTGACCATGAATTAAGTCATAAAAGCATTTTAAGAGGTAATTCCCTAAAGCAGAAATTATAAAGGGCACATATTTCCCACCGCAATTCAATCAAACCAATGGTTATTATCACATGTTTCAACAAACTAATAAGTACGCAAAACAGTGACTAGCTTGGCTCCAAATCTTCAGATGTCAATGTAGTCCTCACTCCTCATAAAGGAAACTTCTCTTTGCAACAGATGGAGACCATTACAGAAAACGGCAACCAATCAAACTGCAGAGTTGTGGAATCCAATCCCATCATCAAAACATCATCATCAAAACACCCCCACACCTAAGGCTCAAGGATTGCTGCAGAAGAAGGAGTGGGAAAGATTGTAAGAGCCAGAGGATCAAGGGAATTTGCTGTGAGGTTGTGTCCCTTAAGAATGTCAGAAGCTACACTGGGAAAGTCTCACCCTATGTGACTGCTCAAATGTGCTCCGACCAAAGACAACAATAAGAGTTCTAAAGTGGATGGGAGAAAGTCCAACAGGCTGCAACCCTAAACAAGGAACTACAGGCAACTAAGGAAAGCTGAGAGTTGGAGAAACAGTCTTCTCCAAAAAAAGAGCACACCAACTACTTATCCAGTGCCAAATGGTCAGCCCTGAAAACATTAACACAAGTACCAGTATACAGACTGAACAGTTGTATACACATACACACACGCACACACACACACAAACAGTATGTCTGTAATAACAATCAATGGAAAGGAGGTTATGAATTTGAAAGAAGGCAAGTAGGGGTATATAGGAGGGTTTAGAAAAAAGAAAAGAGAGGGGGAAGTGAATGTAATTTAATCTCAAAAAATAAAAGGAACTTGAAAAACACTGCTCTAAATTAAGTTACGAAGGAAATTAAATCTTCAACTATAGAGTATGTTTTAAATAAACAAAGGAATAACATAACTAACAGCACAAATAAAAATTGTGGGAAGATGCCAAGGTTCCATTCAGAAGTAAATTCACACGCTTCATTAATTTTAAGAATAATACTAAAATAAGTAAGTCTATACTCTGACAGGTTGATAAATTTCATCAGCGACAGTGTAAATAAATTGAAAATAAAATGATAGCATTCATCTCCAGCACTATGGAAAGAAAGGAAAAAGAAAGGGGTCATAAAAGTGAATTTACTGGTAAAGACAGAAAAGAGAATCTTGGCACGCCCCCCCCGGGGGTATAAAGTAGTGCAGCCACTATGGAAAACAATACAGAGGAACCTCAGAAATTTCAAAACAGGACTGTGTGAACTGAAAATGTCCCTATGTGTTTATAGCCAAAGGACTCAGAGTATAAAGACATTGCCCTGCACTATCGATGGCAGCCAAGATATGGACATTATCAGTGTTCATCAACAGATGGATCGATAACGACAGTGCGGTTTACACACAGATCTGAGTGTGGTTCAGCCCTTAAACTGCAGGAGAGTCTGTCATTCACAGCCAATATAGACGAACCTGAAGGATACCGTGAAGTCAAAATACAAGCACAAAAGATAGATACCACAGGATCTCATTTGCGATACATGAGATCTAAAAACCAACACTCACAGGAGCAGAGACTAGAATCATGGCTACTAGGCCATGGAAAAGAGGGAATTGGGAAGATTTTTGTCAAAAGACAAAAAGAATATTCTATAACACAACATGGTGGTTATAACAAAGAGAGCAATGTGCTGTGTTGAAAATGACTAAGTAAATTTGAAGTATTTGTCACCACATAAAGTTTAGTATTTGAAGTAATGTGTTACTTAGCTAAACTTAAGTCATTCTACAATGTAGTCATTGTTTGTTTGGTTTTCTATGTCATAATATCCTTTTATTCTTAATCAGTACATCTTATTTGTGCCAACAGGGGCTGGAGACATGGCTCTGTGGTTAAGAGTATATGATGTTCTTGCAGGGGACCCAAGTTTAGGTCGCAGTACCTCTATCAGAGGGCTTACAGTCACCTTAACTCTGGCTCCAGGGAATCTAATGTCCTTTCCTAGACTCTGTGCACACCTGCAACAATGGGTTGGTTCCCAGCACCATATGGTGGCCCAAAAGTCAATAACTCCAATTCCAGAGGATCTAGGCCTTCTTCTGGCCTCCACAGGCACCAGACACAAACATGAAACACAGACATACATGTAGGCGAAACCATATATATCAAAATTAAATTAAAATTTGACAGTATTTTAAAATAAAAATATTCAACCTATTACATGCTAATTTAACAGCATATTTTATGACAAACATACTTTCTAAATAATAAAAAAAAAAATAGGAGTAGAGTTGCCTTACAGTTTTTTAAATCCCAGTCTACCATCACTGAAGGCAGCTAGATACTCATATTTCTTCTATGATTTCTATAGTGTAGAATTGCAAGACACAGAGCCCCTCAGAAAATCCATTGTCTCCTGTGAACCAGAGGAGGATGAAAAGCCCCAGTCTTCTTGAGAATTCAGTTTGGTTTTAAACTGTTAAAGTATCCCATCGTCTGCACATCAAGCTCTGCTAACTCACCAGCCGCCATCTGTGCTTACACCATTTGTGACATCTCTAATTCAAAACCAAGCCAAACAACAACAAACAGCCCAGAAATTACTGATATGGTTTGTTTATGAAAGCTCACATCACCAATGACAATTAAAGAGAACACAGTGACCTACATTTTAAGAAATAGCAAATGGATGAGTATATACTTTTGAGTATTAAAAGGCTGTGAAAATGCACACATGTTTAAAAGGAATTCCACATCAGGTATTTGACAATTTCTCACAGCTTTGTGCCACACAGACCCACTCGTTACTCTACAGGAGTCTGAAGCCCCAGGTCCTCTGGTTGACTATTTGTGGGGCTGGATCTGGTCAGGTCTCTGGGGTGAGATGGCCCCGACTGGTCAGCATCTAACAGGGGGCTGCCTGAGGTTCCCGGGTGCCAAGGACAGGAAGTTGGGCTGGTCGAACCGTCCCAGTGCTTTGCTTTGTTTCTCTCCTTAGTGGGAGGGAAGTGTGCCTTAAACATCCTTAACCGGCTGTGCTTTAGTTTCGTTGGCAGAAATGAGCCTTATACTAATCCCAAAACTGCTTACTGGCAAAAAGGAGAGGAAACCTCGTAGTGGCCAGAAACAATCCCAGGCCTCTCCCACTCCTAGATTAGTCCACTTCTACCCTTGGGGGCTTCAGAGGAGGCTGGATTTCACTGTTAAGTCACTGAATTAAACCAGGAAGGTTCTAACTTAGACAAAGAGGGATCTGGGCAGCAGAGGACAGCGGTGTGTGCCTCGTGTGATTTAAAACGGCTTTTGGGTTAACCATCCAACGACAAGCCTAAGCGCACAGCTTAGGTTGTACAGTCATTAAGACAGTTTAAGAAGCCAAATCTTGTGTCATTATTATAGTCCAGGATGGTGGCATATGCCTGTAATTTTAGAACTCAGGAGGTTAGAGGCAGGAGAATCCACTTTAGGATCAATCTCAGCTGCATACTAAGTTCAAGTCTGGAAGTTATATGAGAAAACATCTGTAATAACACTTGCTGAAAAAAAAATTCTCTAATGTACTACTTAAAAAAGAAAATATGTGTTAAATGGACATTTCCAGGATGAAAATCTTTTACCCTTTAAAAAAATTATGAAAATATGCTAACAAAACTCCAAAAGCTACTCACTACACAGTTGACATAACCAAATATTTGTAAGGAAGTAAGTCATTCACACTTTGCCTATATGAAAGTATAAGATTAGGGCAAATTCCTTAATGAATTTAAACCCAGCCAACCATATGACCTAGCCATCGATTATCTCAGTAGTATCGGCCCAAGGGAAATTAAAATGTATGACACACAAACTTGAATATGAATATTTCTAACCATGTTATCCTTAAGAGTCAAAAGCTAAAAGCAACCCAAGTGTCTGTTAGCCAGTGTGTGGATAAACTAACTGATGCAGTCATGTCATGGAATCTAGCCCATTGTTAAAGAGCACTACATTTTAACACACTCAGAGACACAATTGAATCTCAGAAGCATGCTGAGTGAAGAAAGCTGAGCACAGAAGCTATGTGCTATCAGTCTGTTACTATGACATTCTAGAAAAGGCAAAACCACAATAACACAAGCAGATAGATGGCATCACCCTGGAACACACTGTTCTGGAGCCGTGGAGGTGCAGCGTGGAGAATAACACTCACACCACTGCGTGAGATTATCACAATTCAACGCGTTCACTTGGAAGTTTAGCGTATATGGAATATATATAAAACAGTGGAAAGAGCCAGGTGTTGATGGGGCAGTCTTTAATCCCAGCTCAGGAGGCAGAGGCAGGAAGATCTCTGTGAGTTCGAGGCTAGCCTGGTCTACAAAATAAGTTCCAGGACAGGTTCCAAAGCTACAGAGAAACCCTGTTCGAAAAACCAAAATAAACCAAAAATAAATAAAACAGTGGAAAGTTGATTTAAAACAAAGGTTTTGAGATTCCCCATCTCCCCCGCCCCCCAAAAGAGTCCGAGAATAAGAACAGAAGTATGGTCTCAAGTACAAAATAGCCCTATGGGAAGGGCTTAGTGGGAGAGGATTTATGCTTATATTATGAGACCCTGAATTTGATCCCCAGGAAAACAATAAACAAAGTCAGAATGTGTAAGATTGCCACATTGCCTTCTTGATGTTAATCATTTGTCTTTTGTAATTTTCCCCTAAGTTTGTATAAGTCATTATACTTACAGTAAGATTGGCTGCTTTTACTATTTGGACCTACAGAATGCTGAACAGGTTCCCCAAAAAAATCTGTTTGACCAGAGCACAGAGGCGTTTACAGGTTAGTGTCTGAAGAATCCCCACCCATGTATTGAGTATATACAGTCCTTTTCCCAAGTCTCTCTCTCCTTCTCCCTCTCCCACCTCCCAGCAATGTTCATGCTCAATTCTGTTAAAATTGCTCCTTAATAAATTCCAATTCCAATTATGCTTTGAAAAAATAATGAAGTAGGAAAACAGAGTTTAGTTTGGGCTTTTGTGGTCATTTGTTTGTTTCTTTCTTCTTTCTGTGTGCTCAGCTATTTCTCATGCTGTCCTCTCTGCAGAAATGTGTGCACAACCCATCAGTCAACACCCAGTGTCAGATAATTAGCCATTAGCATCTTCACCTGCGCCAGGATGCAAACACTATCGCTGCTTATAAGAGATCCCCTTGAAAACAGAACTGTAAGAGATTGTGGCCACATGTTGTTTCAAACCTGTATTCATTACACCTCCTGACTGTGCGTCATAGAAGAGAAGCCAAACAGATGTATAAAAATAGCTGTTTAACAGGGGGGGAAAATACTGTAAAATTGTTTATGGCAGGGCAGTGGGTTCTTATAGGCAAAGTAAATTACAAATAGATTTCTCAATTACTTTTTAAAGCCTGGTATTTGATTCTTATATAACAGTCAAAAATCAATTTTGCATGGAATTTATGTGAATGCCTCATTATTAATAAAACAGCGGTTGGTGGCGGCTGCTTCCTCCACGTAACTGCGGCACGCAGTGGGGAAGCGCTCACATGCCAGGCTATTCGGCCTCTTATCTTTTTATCCTCCTGTTCAGCATCATGAAAAAGGAAAGGGAAGGGATGAAATCTGAGCAAACTTTAAGCAGAAACATTCGGTGGTACCTGCAGCAAGGGTGACTGGAGAGGTCCCCTGTCGGTGTTTAGCAGTTGAGTGTCTTGACTGCCCACTCCCAGCTCTTATGGACCACTGAGGGACTCTTCAAAACCGTTTCTAATCAAACAAATAGCTGCAGAGTTTGATAAGCAGTTGGGCTCCATCTCTGGCCCCATGCCTAGTGTTTCCCCTGAGAAGTTGTCCAGCACATTCAGAGTGCCAGTGGCACTGTCCTGCTAATCGCCGAACTTCAAGCACATTTATTTTCGTGTCACAGGTTCAGTTCCATGAATGTCCCCAAACTGTAAAGTCCCTCTGTTCACTATATGCCAGATTCACCAAACTCTGAGTGCTCTTCCCTCACCAGTGCACAGTGGGGTGGCATGAAGACACCCGCCCTTGTTCCCCACCTAGGTGACTACCATGTCACTACCTCAGGCTGAGTCTCGAGGAGGCCAGCAAGATGGCATAGCCGGCCCAGTTGCCAAGCCCAAAGACCCCCAGGACCCACATGATGAAAGTTGTCTTCTGACCTCCACACACGCACCATAGCATTTACTAACTAATTTAACATTTTAAAACATTAAAAATAAGACAAACAGGCTTTCAGAATTATCTGAGGGTTTTTATTTTTGCTTTTGTTTCTTTTCAACTAAGACACAGGACAGAGAAAATAAATTGCTCTGTCCCCATTTTATATGAAGAGCAAAAATAAGTAAATAAATACATAGAATGTATTCTTGGCCATTGACTTATTCTTAAGGCTCAGCTTTAGAAGTTGAATCCAATTAACAGTAAGCTACATGCTGTCCTCCTACAGGTCCCACGCCTTTAAAATTCCTAGCAAGGAATAGAGCAGTTCAGGAGCCACACTGGAACTCAACACACATTTCAGAGAGTGGACTCTACCTGGGTTGGTTGAGCTTGCATCCAGCATCCAGTCAAAGCTGGCAACAGACATCACACTATGGATGGTACTCCTTCCTTTTGCTCCTTAATTCCTGCATCAGCAGCTAGCTGATTTAGATGTGGTGCTAGCATAGTCATTAAACCATCCCCAGAACATCACTGAGGGGGATCTAGCTTAGAAATTCTATTTTAAACACCCATGACCCCTCACAGGGCCCCCTTGAGACTTGGGGTAGAGTGGAGGGGAGTGTGTCATGGATATGAAGTTCCTATCTACACATCTATCTTTAGGGAGTCAGTTTGATATGCAGTTGGGAAGCAAAGAATTTCAATCTTATCTAACTTACGATGGGGCTCAAAAATATGACTTGCCTTTATTCTGTACTTAATTGTGGGAATGTTGGATCAGATTAAACCTGTCCTCATTGAATGTCTACTTTTTTCTCTAAGCCCAATTCCCCTTTGTTGTGAAAATAAGCTCAGCCACTGTTGATAGTGTTGATTTCATGGATGCTCCCAGCCCTTATCTCCTCCTATGATACCCTGTGATAGTCTGCCTAGACTATCATCAATGTGTCTGGGTTTTAGAATCATTTAGGGGACAGGCTTCTCAGTGTGTCTGTGAGGCTGTTTCCAGGGAGGCTTAGCTGGGAAGGGAAAAGCCCACCCTGAATGTGGGCAGTGCCACCCCATGGGCTGGGCTCTTAGATAGAATAAAAAGGAAAGGGCCAATTGAGGCCAGCTTTTAGTAGAGGCTGTCTGTCCCACACTCCGTGTTCTTGCCATCATGCCTTTCTCGACAACATGGAACTTCAAACTGTGAGCCAAAACCAACATCTCCGTTCTTAAATTGACTTTGTCAGGCATTTTGTCGTGGCAACAAGAAAAGAAACTAGCAGGTTCCCTTTTCCATGCAAATGTCCAGATCCTATTCTCAGAGAGGCAGATCTATCTGCCACATGGACATGGGCGTGTGACCTCTGTGCTGAATAGGATGAGAGAAAAAACAGACATGCTAGCCAGCTCTGAGCTGAGCCCTCCAGAGGTCTTGTCTTGACTTGTGCAGTCTGAAATGAACCACTGTCATGACAAGAACTGGCTGGGTTAGCTGGAGGTCCCAGGAGAGAGATGATAGCACATGAAAAAAAGCATGAACCCAAAGGAGGCTGAGTAGATGGAAAAGATCTCTGCTCCTGAAGTGTTCTGATACAAGTGTTCTGATACAAAATGTTCTTTCATGGCCAGATAACCTATCACCTGCTATTAACTGTGGCCACTGCTAGAGCTGGCCCTGCCCATCTGATCCCCCCCACTCCCCTTTCTCAGCATGAATGCTATGTTAGTTCTGAGTGACTATAGTTTTATTATTACTCATTTTGTTATTTGGAAAACTGTTCTGGAGTGCTCAAATTTTGCTGTGCCCACAATATCCCAGAGGGCTTCCCCAAACACAGATTGCAGAGGCCCACCTCCTGCGCCTCTGGTTCAGCCAGTCTAGGGTGGGACAGGAGCATGACAATGTGTTTCCTGGGTTCTTGGAGAGCATTGATGCTGTTGGCCCACTTTGGTCTGCTCTGTGAGATGTGGGCCCTCACGGGTTAAGCCTGGGATTGCTGGTTCCCTCTTTCTGTGATTTAGTCAGTCATGTTTTTCCATCACCTTCAGATGACCAATAAATGACTGGAGGCCGAGCCAAGACTCCACAGCCTTCCAGATGAGCTCCCTCTGGAAGAGGCAATCTGGGCGGCAAATGGCAAGCAGAATTGCCAAGCCACACAGCAGGGACTCAGCACCACCTTTGCCCTGAACTTAATGTCGTCCTCATGGCCTGGGAAGCTTTCTGGCTTGTACCCAAGATGCACTGGTTTCCCAGGATGAAAGAGGATCCCCAACTCTCTGTATCCACCCTCAAGCCTTCATTCTCCAGTTCCTCGTGGCAGAATGCAAGGGTTTTGCTGTCAGCCTGGTGTATTTAAGTGTGTGCAATCAATTTCCCTCTCAAATCCCCATGGCAAGCACTCTCATTTCTTCCCATTGCTGCATATCGACAGATTGCCCCCACTGGGAAAACAGAGAGCTGTTGCTGGTGGTGCAGCCCCACTCTGCCCAGTTCTTTCTTCACAACCATCTGAGGAGACATTTGAACTTTGAACTCTGACCCTTGCATGTTTTCCTCCTCTTCAGGAGGAGATGGCCAGACTCTGTCCTCTGAGCCATGCATATTGCAATGCTGTCTTAGAAACCCATGCCAGACTTAAAACCTTCCCCTGAAACATAAAAGTGTCATGGGGAAACTATTAGCATTTGCAGAGAACTGGCCAGCCTGTGTAAGTTCTCTCTCTCTCTCTCTCTCTCTCTCTCTCTCCTCCTGCATATGTACTATGAGTCTGTGTAGTCTGTAGGGGGGAGTCGATGCATGTGAGAGTTTGCATGCATGTGAGAGAGAGAGAGAGAGAGAGAGAGAGAATATATATATATATATATATATATATATATATATATGTATATGTATATGTGTGTGTATATATATACACAAAATCCCTGATTTTGATGTCAGGGGTCTTCCTTGATTACTCTCCACATTATATATTGAGACTGGGTCTCTCATGTAAATTCACAGCTTACAATGTGGCTGGTGCACTCGGCCAGCTTGCTCCAGGGATTGTCTGTTTCAACTCCTGAGCACTGGGATTACCTGCTCGGCATTTACATGGGAGCTGGCATGCAAACTCCAGTTCTCACACTTGCATGGCAAGTGCTTTGCCAACTGAGCTATGGCTTGGCACTTTTTTTTTTTTTTTTTTTTTTTTTTTTGTAAAGTGTGGTTTCCATCTGCTAAACTGACACCTTTATTCTAAGTCACTGGCAGTGCTTTGAAGAAGGAGAGAGTTGCCCTGGAGGTGTGAAAACACTTGTTCAGGTGCCTTGGGTGTGTGCATATCTGGGACTTTCCTGGAGCCATGGAAACATTTTCAATCTATTTTATAGACTTTGTTTCAGTGTTCTGAAAGTGTTTAGTCTTCAGTGGTCCTTTTGTAAAGGATCTCATACATTCCCAGTCAGTGCTGTTTCCATATGTAAAGCTGTACGTTATTTGCCACACGAAAACTGAAAAGCTATTCTCACTCAACAGATATGTATCCAGCTCCCACTAAGTGTTGACTTTCTCTCTGGCAATTAAGACACAGAGACAAAAAATGCCATCTTTGTTCTCAAACTGATTGTGGTTGTTTTGATATGATAAACTCCGAATGAATACTTGTTCTGCTCTTTAGCTAACATGTGTGCACTGAGTACCTCTTGTGTCTAAGCAGGTGCTTTCTGTGTAGTAGAACATACAAAGATACACACAACGATACAAATGTAGCTCCGACCCTGTTCATAGTGCAGACTTGTGTGACAGTTGTCAAACTGTAGCAATGCTGTAGCTTGAGGCAGCCATGTGATAAGAGTATGGGGCAGGAGATTTGATCTAGGAAGGCAGAGACAATTTTTAGATGGGTGAGCTGAGATCTTAAAATGACAAAGAAGCTAAGAAAAGCATAGGGAAAGGAGAACAGGAGAGGGAGAAAATCTGCAGGATCAACGGTTTGGGCACTGAATCAAAATCAAAGCACTTTAGTATGATGAACAGGCATAAGGAAGAGATTATCAGAGATGACACTGGAGAGCAAGAGGCGACTATGGCTTAGGGTCTGATAATATGGAGTCACATTACCCTAACCAATTAAAGGATTTTCTCAGACATTCCACTGAAAGGTGACCTTCAATTTGACCAATGTCTTGGAAGTGAAGGTAGTGAGGAGATCAGACACAGGAGAAATTGACAGGATGTTGCTTTTGGTTGAATGTAGGAGGTAATAAAGAGAGTTTTTAGTTAGAGGCAAGTTTTGGATATTAACAACCCTGTGGGAAGTAGGGATGAATGCCATATTGGAATTTAATTTGTGTTACATTAAATATCTTATAATAAAAACATCAAAGTAGAACTGTCTAGTTGGCAGTGGTATATACATGTCTAAAGCTCAAATAGGAGTCTAGACGAATACAGATTTGAAAGATGAGAAATGGGGTCTAAGTGATAGAAGAAAATCTAGGAAAGGTGATCACAGGAAGGTGGTTGTTAACAATGTGTAATTCAGGGGTTTAACACATACAGACCAAGAAGCAGTCTTTGAATTTAATAACATGGAAGACATTGACAAACTCTGTCCCCACTGTCTTAACAGAATGCTAAGAAGGAGGTGACTGACTGACAAGTCTTCAGAGTTAGTTCCAGCAAGGCATCGTGAAAACTCACACACATGTAGTAAACGTTTTGGTGAGAAAATTAGCTACATAACAGTTAATAAAACTTTAAGGAACAAATAAATACATTTCTACTAAGGAAGCAATGGAGATTGGAAAGCAACAGACAGGATGGAAATAGAAATGGAAATTTAGGGGCGGGTATGGAGGCATTCTGAGGATGGAAACAAATAACAAAAGTTGTGAGAAAGGATAGATGGTATAAGCACTAAAGAAAGAAAGTCTGTCAGAACTGAAGAAGACAAAAAAACAGATTGTCTGGATCCGGTTCCTGGTTTTACAAATGAGAAGACACTCCTCATAAGGATGCGTGCAAACAAACCACTGACCAAACAAGTTGTCAATTCTTCCAGATTGTGTTTGATGCACTCTGTTGGAAGACAGTTTAAGTGCCATATATGTTTAAAAGCATAAACAAATACATTTAAATGCAAAGCCAAAGCACCAGGAATGAATAGGGAGCACTCATTGAAAGCACAAGGCCTTAAATCCCCAGCACTACTGCAAATACTATAATAAAACAGTACTGGGAGAACACACAAGTATGAGGTTGAGTGTTTGCAGGGAGGAGAAAGAGGAAAAGAGCAGGGAGAGAAGGGAGAAAGACACAAAAGGAGGGTCAATGGGAATGCAGCAGCAGCTATGGGACCTCCCTTATCTCCACTTGAAAGGGTGTGGCTACCCCAGCACCAGTAGGGCCATGTGGTCACTTCTAAGCAACTGGGGCTACCATGTACAAAAGACTAAGTGAGTCAAAGTCGATGCAGACCCGAGGCCAGATGTTACATCCTTCACACACCCTACCAAGCTTTCTTGGTCTTGAATGGACTTTCTTTTAGGCTCAGTGGTAGGTCTCCTAACTGCAGGTGGCATCTTCTTCCTGTTAAATCAAAATACTGCCCTAATAGTAAAGTAGCAAGTTATTTCAGTGTTTGAGAGGTTTGCTGTTAATGTTCACATGTAAAGTTGTTTGTTTGTTTAAGTCTAATTCCCATGAGACTCAAGGCTTTCTGCCAGAGATAATTCTGTGATTTCAGGAGATTGCCACCAAGTAGACAAAGGGTTCAGGACAGATAGTTAAACAAAAAATAAATAAATAAAAAAAGAGACTGTCTCTGTTTCCCTAGAGATGAACGAATGAATGAGAAATCTAGATGGTATTTCTTTTCCCCTTATATTCCAAAACATTAAATTATTTGTTTTAAAAAGCAACTAAACAACGTGGAAGCACGTGGGGATGACCAGAACATTAGGTTTCTGGTCAACATGGTCTTGGTGCAACTCTAAACAAGCAGAAACAACTGAGCAGAGCCTATTAGTGGCCATGTAAATCTTCCTGACTCCACACCCCTAGTCTTCAGTCTGCTCAACAATCCTCTCAGGCAGCTTTGCTTGTTCCGCAGTCCCTGCTGTCTGAAAGACTTAATAAGACACGGAAATCTCATTCTTTCTGGATCCATTGCTCCTTAGTAGTCCCAACCCCTCCATCTTCATCAAAAAGTCAAACACCCCAGAGGGCATCTAGATGCCATGAACCGGTTCTCATTGTATTTGTTTGTTTCAAACAGTAGCTCACCTGCCTCTTGATTTCTAATTCTGAATTTTTCTCTATATAAGAAATATTCCAGTCTTCCACTCCCTTTTTCTGATCAATAGCTGGCCTCTACCTACAATCGATTCCTTCTTCAACTAGCTCTAAATCACAGCATCAGAGAGAAGCTGTTTGCTGTCCAAAGAAAGCACTGTTATAAAAAGTGGCCACAACAACACTAAAATGTGGTGCATTAACTATGTTTTGTTTGTATGAAAATTTGACTGCATTCTCTTCTCTGGGCTGCTTGCTTCTTAAATGTCTCCAGAATGCCATATGAACACATTGGTACATATTTACACTAGTCTTGGTACTGCAAGTAATGAACCTCATTTCTCCAAACACAACAGCCTTCTGCCTTCTCTGGCTCCCATGCAAATTCTCCCAGCCTGAATCTAAAACCAAAAGCATATTGATTTCTGGAGAGATGTCACCTTTTATTTTAAACCAGTAATTAGTACAGTTTTGACACTGGAGGTCTGAAATGCAGATGTTTTCTAGACATTCTAGAGCCTCCAAACTTCAAGTGTGGTCCTTAACAGTCACAAGAACCTTCTCGTGACTGGAATGCTGCACCAAACACCCACTAGATCCAACATTTGTAATCATACATAAGACGATGTTTGATGTGCAGCTGCTAATTCAAGAAAAGGGCAGAGTGAGAGAGAAGAAATGTTTGTACTCATGGCCACACTGTCAATGTACCAATGTCATTTTCAAAAGGGTTTCTATCCTCACAGCCTTCACCAACACCATGTTTCCCATAGTCTGCAACATAACAGAATCCTAAGCACCTCGTGCAATATCAATCCTCCTGCCTTCACAGAACTTTGACGCTAGCTCTGCCCACCAAAAAGCTCAATTCTAAGTTTTATGATGCATTCCCCTTTCTCTCTTTATGAATCCTGCTTCCCCAGAAGAGAGTGTGTCTGGATTAAACAGAACAAAGCAAAGATAGACACCTTCTTCATGTCCCCCTAGGGATGCAGACAAGTGTCTAACAGAACACGTCAGGATGATGGAAATGTTCTGTCCCTCGCTCCTTGATCCAAGAGCCACCAGCAGATGCACAGCTCACAAGCAACTGAAACTGTCAAAAATAAACTGTGGCACATTAAAAAAAATAGTGTACTTATTTGGGCAAATAGCAACAAATTAATCAGACACTAGCAATCCACTGCCCCACTGAAAGAATGCAAGTGGAAAGCAATTACAGGGTAAACCCAGAAACAAGAAAAAAGACAATGTTTGATTGGGAAAAGTGGAGTAACAGCCTTACCTGGGTCATTCTAGTGGAAGGTCAGAGGTTTGTTAGCAGTGTCTGGCTGGCTAAGATCTGCCTTCCTAAAATACAGCCACAGACACCGAATCCCAATATGCTTATGCAGGCTATCCCAGGGTGCCGGGGGTAGCTGCTGTCACAGGACCTTCCATTTCAACATGCTAACAAAACAGAACTCGAATGCACTGGAAGACTGGGCTTTTCAAACTGTTTTTTTCTTCGAGCTTACATATTAATTAACTAAAAGAAAACATTTAATATTCAATAACAATTCATGTGACAGATGAAGAAGTGTATGAAGTGTATCTGCTCTCATTATAGTTGTTTACAATGGTTTAGAACTCTCCTTAGAAACCAAAATTAAAAAAAAAAAAAAAAAGATTTTTTTTAGAAAATTACATGGTGCCTCAAAACTCACCCAAGAAAAGGGCCACTTTGTACACACTTTAGTGAAGAGAAACTACCATACAAGTTTCTTATTTCAGAGACTAATTTCAAAGGGCAGCAACATTGCAGGGTTTGCAATCAAGCACCTATTCATGTAGGAAGAGAAAGAAAATATTCTGATTGGTCAGTAAGAAATCTGAACAGGGACTAATGAACAATAATTCTCTGTTCTGAATTTATGAGGGATCCATCGTCATTTAATTAACAATATAATATTTAAAAACATTTTATAATAAAATTTTATAATTGTAATAAGACACCCTATAACATGAATTATGGGGTACTAATTCCCACCCAGTGTTGTTGAAACTGGGCATGAGAGAATACATTAAAATGCATACTATGTCATTTCTTAGCACTTAAAAAATAAAGTGGCAAAAAAGCACTTGACAATCCAAAGTCCCATTCCCTTAGAATATAAGCAAAGAAATTCAATGAAAATGTAATTTATTGGGTTTGAGATTTTATTCATTTTTCCACTGGTAATTATATTACCCATGTAAGAGACAGTTATTGAAGAGGTTCAAAATACTTCAACATTTTTTTTATTCTAGATTTGTAAGCTTTCGCTCCTCTGCAGAGAGCCCATATTTTCCCTCCTCAATCACCTCATAATTTAAGAATGCAATAATAATAAAATATTAAGCCAGCAAAACACAGGATCGGATTTTCCAAAGGACAGCTCTGGGTCTTCTGGACTCACCATCACTGGTTCATAGGCACTCCTCGGGGTCTAGCAGAGTAAAGGCTCAGACCTTACCTGATAGTTTAAACAGAAGCCCCTTTTGCATCTGAGAGTGAGGAATCAAGAAAAGCCAAACCCTTCAGTGCAGCCCATGCTGGAGAAAACATGTCCTCAGGGGGCCAGCTGTCAGCTGTCAGCAGTGAGGTTCCAAAGAGTGGGAACACAGAACAGACACCCTAGCTGCTCTGGCAATGCAGAATGAAAGCAATTAAGGTCAAGAGAGGTTTGGGCTATGGAAACCCAGTCTCTGAGATCCAGGGTTCAAGACATGAGTGGGCCAGCCTAAGGTAATCTATGGTGTCAATGGGCCAGCCTAAGGCACTCCATGGTGTCAATGGGCCAGCCTAAGGTGTTTGTGATTGTACAGCAATTATTTCAAAGAGGGCTCACTATATCCTGGACCATCCCCATCCTCCACTCACACAAACCTTGTCCCTTTAGGGTTTGGAGCTTCCTTCCTTTGTGGGTGGGGTGGGGATGGGAAGGGAAGCAAGGTCATCCATTCCCTAAGTCATTACTCACAGGAGTGATCCAGGCACACATTGTTACCCACACATTGGACTTACTAGGAAGTCTGCATTATAACAACTGCTGTTTGTGTTGATAGCATCACCTGCCCTTTGCATTCCTACTGAAGTTATTCAGACCTTCTTTCTTAACACAAAGTCTCCCTTCATGGCCTAGACTGGCATTGAATTTGTCACCCTTCCTCTGCCACCCAAACTCTAGAATGAAAGGTAAATACTGAACCAAGACTTTAACCAAAACACAAAACAAAACAAACAAACAAACAAACAAAAAACCCTGTGTTTTCACAGCTTATTGCTAAGTAACTGTTCTGATTTCCTAAATCTTGTACCAGGTCCATCTTTGTATTTATTGAATCTGTCTCCCTCACCGGTAGAATGGCCCTCGCTGTTGATCATGCAATTACTTGTGGTTCATATGGTAAACAAAGGTTGGACTTACTAACGAGGAAGAATTTACTTTCACTTCTGGACTACCAAGACCTTCTCCCATCCTGAACTCATATAGGTATATTAAAAAGTCACTCAAGGCCCACGAATGTGTAAATGACTATTTATTAATATTATTATTTCCAGTAGAGCTGAGTTATTTCTTCTAATAAATTCCTTTTAGTGAGGGATTTAAATACATGTTCTGGCCAGCCACTAGGAGAATCTGGAAACCATTCTTAAATTTGGTTAATGTTAAAATGTGAAAAGCAAGGAATCCAGTGATGGAGATATACACCCCAGAATTTCACACCGCAAGTGTTGGGATATTTGTAATTTCCAGTTGTTGCTTAAGTATTTGGCTGTGATAAAGAACACCTGGGGATTTGATGCAGAGTGAAAGCTTCTTGGGGAAAAGCACACAGATGTTTAACACACTGAGCAAAGCAAAGAAGGAGCCTGAGCCCTCCCAGGATTCAGCAAGAGTTCAAGGTCCAGGGGCACAGTGTGCAGCAGGCAGTTGGTGGCCTGAAAGAATAGCAGCAGCCCATGGAGCTTGCAGGGCCACCATAGGTTTTAAGCATCTGCTGCATCCAGATGTGTTCCCACGGTCCTCAGCCAGGAGCCACCAGGTTTGTAGAACCAGCAAGGCATCCCCTAAGAATCTCAAACATGGAAACTGGAACAGAGGGAAAAGTATTCTGTTATTGTGCCCATGGCCTGGTTTTCCCTTTTAGGCTACCATATGTCAAACAGGAAATGCTACTCCAAAATATGGTACCCAGGGTACTGTGTAGGCTAAGCTAAAGGAAACTGAGACAACCTTAGAAGCAAGAAGATCCTATTGCAAGCCTGGCTTTCAGCTATCAGCATCTGAAGCAAGTCATTAAAGAATCCTTTGATCACCTTTCCCTGAGTAAAGGTCCTGAGTCTCATTCCAGAAGGGCCTTCCCTGACACCAGGAGGCCAAGAATTTGAATACTGTGACCTTACTAGCTATCTAATCATTACCATCAGACCACACCCTTTTGTTCACCTGTCACACTTTTACAGAACTGTCCATAAAAATACAGTCTTCCCTGGGTCTTTGGGTCTTCATTGCTAAAGGTCCTTGTGTCACATGAAACTAAAATGAATCAGTTATGCTGTCCCTTGTCAACCTGTCTTTCTCTATAAGGGCATCAGCCATGAATCTTGCAATGGGTAAGGGGGAGAGGCAGTACTATAGGACCAAGGAGGAGGAGAATACCATCATATCACAGCAGTGTAGTGTTTGCTTGGGACAGTACTCATGCTGAAGACAAACTGGGAGCCAGTCAATGAAGCCCAGGCATGTGAGAGAAGGGGAAATCCCATCATAGGGAGCTTCTTGAAATCCAGAGCTTTTTGAAGTCACATCTGGCCATAGCCACACACTGTTGGAAGAACCTGAATGAGAAGCCAGTCAGTGGACGTTTTGATAAAGATCGTTACCACTGAATTTACCCCTGCCCCAACCCAGTGCTTAATTCACAGTGTGAGCCCTCCACTCCAACTTAGTCTGCTGCTCATTATGGTCTGCACCTTCTACACATGGAAAACACTGACTTTGACAACCTTAATCAAGCTCCTTTGCATGTTTTCCTAAATATAGTTTGGCATACAAAGTAGTGAGTTCTGCTAAAGCATTTCATACCTTCTCTTGTTGATCTGTCCTCCACCACTGACCCCTCCTCCTTTCTGGTTGCTTTCCTCATCCAGTAACCCCAATGCAGCTTTCATGTTATTAACACATGCATTCTATTACTCTCTTTCCTTTCTCTCCACCTCCCTTGAGATCTCTTTTTTTTCTCCTCTCATGTTTCCTTTCTAATTTTATGACCTATACACAAAATACACATGCATGCACCTGTGTAGGTGTGTGTGCGCGCGCACACACACACACACACACACACACACACACACAGACACACAGGGCGGGGAAGGTATGTGAAAATTAAAATCAAAGTTCTATCCATGAGGGGAAACATGCACTATTGTCTTCCTGAATCTGGTTTAGTTCACTTAATATTGTAGTGTCCAATTCCATGCATTCTCCTGGAAAACCAGAATTTTACTTTTCCTTGCTGCTTTGATTTGCTTTTTCGGTTAGGCTGAAACTTGGGTTTCCGTCTTTCAAGACAGCATGACTCCTGCTCGGTCAGTTTAATGAACCGCCCCCTTTTCTTGTTACTTATCCACAGAAGTACCTTGCACTGCTTCGGGAAAGCATCCTGTCAAATTGGTTTAGAAACTAAAACAAAACAAAAAAAAAACTCTCCCTAATAATTTGTTTGTGATTTTTCTTTCATTTTTGTCCCCTGCTCTGCAGCTTGTAACAAATCTCCTTTCCCACAAAACCCTAGAGCTGAACCCAATCTCTCAGCCTTCAGAGCGCTTTTGTAAGGTTCTGTATGGTGTATGGTGGCCTCTCCTTAAGTAAACTATCTTGTATAATTAAGTGCTCCTTTAACATACCAGAATCCAAATATTAAAGTATTAATACCAAATAATAAATTGCTGCTCAGTGGATGGGGTATGATGATAGAGAAGGCTGCCTCCGAGACTGTTTACTTTCCAGTGTGTTCTGAGTCAGCCAAACACTAGAACACCCATGAGGTGATCAACAAAAATTCACGACCAAGCAAAATATAAAAGATTTCCTGGACATTCTAAAGCTCGACATAGCTCCACCCCAGCTCCCAGTCTTTGTCATCCGATCTGACTTGTAGATGCATCTGCCCCCTCTCAGTGTCACAATTAAACTTCATCTCATGTTTGAGCGATTCATTCCCCAAATTCATCAGTTTCACCTTGATCCCCAATGTGCTAGTTTTAACAGTTGAGACTTTCAGGGGAAAACAGTTCTGAGAGAAAATCCCTTCTGTGTGGGATTATCACCCTGCTTGCCTGATTTTGTCACACATATCTTCCCTCAAGCATCTATGGTCATAGGAACGAAGAAAAAATATCACTTTAAAGTAAACATAAGCAGATTATACAAATGAGAGAGTGAGGATGAGAGTAACTTGCCTTGCTTGGTCTACCTTCTCTGCCGCATGGGGACACAAAAGTGACACTTCTGAAAGAGAGTACAAGCCCTTACCAGACAGTAAATCTGCTGGTAAGTAATTTCCCAGTCTCTAAGGCTGTAGGACATAAAGCTGCATTAATTACAAAGCAGACAGTCTAGGGTATGTTTGTGCTAATTCTAAGGGTGGCATGCAGAGCAATGGGTTTAGCAACTTTCATACATGTGTCATTCATTATAGTTTGCTCTCAATTGTTCCTCTAAGGTCTCTTTGCAACAGAAGCCAAAACACACTCTGGCAATCACCTTTGTTTTTCGTTTTTTTGTTTTTATACCTGTGTCTATAGCCCAACAAAGCTGAGCTGTGACAGTAGACTCATTGTTGGCCCAAGCTTTAAGCTGACTCAGAAAACTGAATAAGAAACTAGCCTTTCAACTATGACTTTGCACTATCCTTTACGAATGTGGCTTTTCGGGTGGGAGGAATTGCTAGGATGGAAAAATTTAGCCTAATTCTCCAGTGAACCCAGGAAGCTAGGAGTCTTAAATCCCAAGCTGACAGTCACCTACTTTAATGTTTACGACAGCCTGTGAGTGAATGAACACAGGAAATGAGCCTGTCGCCACACCCAGAAGTCTGTGCGAAAGCAGACTTCCTGGGCTAAGCGCGGGCTTGGATAGTTTAAATTAATTGGTCCGCACTGGATGCTATGAGGTGATTGGTTCATGATGTGCGGGCTTTGTTGTAACCCTATAAAAGCTGTCTCAATTTTGTACCGGGGGTCCCCAGCCCTCTACCCTGCATGGCATATGGCTGATGGCTCCAGTATACTGGAATATAAAGGACCTCGTCCATTTGCATCAAGACCGCTTCTCGTGAGTGATTTGGGGGGCCGCCCTTCCTGAGTGGGAGCGCGAGGGTCCACGCTCTCGCGGGTCTTACAGAATGGGTTAGTGCAAGGTGTTTATTATTTAGAAAGTAAATCAATAATCAACAACCCTTAAACAGCTGACAGTTTGCCCTGGTTGAGAAAGAATATGTTTTCTTCACTATGAAGAATAAATTCTAGAGGCTGTTCTTGTTTGCTATATGGGAACAGAGTTTCATGTCTTACATGTCCTAGCTTATTTAATAGATGTTCAATAAGACCAAATGTGTGAAATTAACCAATATCCACAGCAGGGAAGTCAGATATTATTTCTCTGTGTTATTTTTTGAGACTCCAGAAAAGCATCCTTTACTGAATCCCACAGAGGTCCTTGCCATCAGCAATACTCGTATGTAGTTTTCTGAACGTATCCCTGGGATAACCTGCCTTATCAGCTTTGTGGATGTGTTCTGACACATGGTATTCCAAGCCCAGTCACTGTACATTTAGAATAATCTAATAAAAAGGGAGAGCCTCTAAATGGTTAATAACAAAACCGTGAGGAAGGAATTAATGAAGATGCATGATCAGATGAAAATTTCCTTCCAGATTAATGATGGAAGACTTATGGGAGGTGAATCTTCAGTCAGGGATTTGCTAGATCATTGATAGCATTCAAATGTCACTTTAGGCAGTAACTTGTGGAATTTCCCTTTGGAGAAAAATTTTTTTACAAGAACTAACAAGAGCTTTAAAAAAAAAAAAAAAAAAAAAAAAAAGCAATGATTTCGATTCTACCTCAGGAGAGTTTGCAAACAAGTTCTGAAGTCATAGAAGAATAATGCAGGGTCTGGGCAGACAGATTGGTTAGTTAACAGCTTGCTTCAAAGCACCAGGGGAGTTCCAGCCCCACTACCCATGTGAAAAGCCAGCTATGGTGACACATACTTGTCCTGAACAAGGGCAATGTCTGGAAGTTCATGGACCAATGAGCCTGGGATACACAGCATCAATCAACAAAAGAGAGGCCCTATCTTAGATAAGAAAAAAGGAAGGTGGAGAATAACAACCAAAGCTGCTGTCCTTTCCTGGGTGTTCCATGATATGTAAACATCTGCATTCACACACACCAAAAAAAAATGTACATACATGCACATCACACACACACACACACACACACACACACACACACACACACACACACACACACGAATTTGTATCATGTACAACTTGAAAAAAACTTACTCTGAAATTTACTAGCTCTGTATCCAAGGTTCCTCTGATGTCTGGGTAGATTCCAGAACCCATTGTAATTCTATATATCAGGGTGTTTGCAAGTTTGCATGTGTTTCTGTAGTGTCGCTGTCTAGGAAAGGCCTGCTGAATTGAAGGCCTGGGAACTGATGGGTCTGGTCAACATATATCTCCAACTTTAGGAACATATGTTGTCTATACCAGATAAGTCACCTCTTTCTTAACCTGTGTATTAGGTAAATATGGTGGTTTGAATAGGAATGGTCCTCGTAGACTTATGTATGTGAATTCTTGGCCCATAGGGAATAGCAGTATAAGGATGTGTTGCCTTGTTGAAGAAAGTGTGTCACTGTGGAGACAGACTTTGAGGTCTCATATTCTCAAGCTATACTCAGCATGGCACACAGTCTCCTGCTGCTGCCTGCAGATCAAGATGTAGAACTTCTGTAGTACCATATCTGCCTGCACACCACCATGCTTCTTGCCATGACAGTAATGGACTAAACCTCTGAACTGTAAGCAAGCCCCAACTAAATCTTTTCCTTTATAAGAGTTGCCATCACCATGGTGTCTCTCCACAGCAACAAAACCCCAACTACTAAGACAGTAAACTGGTCATTTTTTTTTTAACAAAACAATTTCTCTTTTATTGAAAATAGATATTTTCATACCACATATTCAGATTACAATTTATCCTCCCTCTACTTCTCCCAGTTTCTCTGCACCTCCCCTCCAATCCAGGTCAACACCCTTTCTGTCTCTCCTTAGAAAACAGAGGTATCAAAGGAATAATAGTAAAATAAAATAAAATACATAAAAACAAACAAATTAGAATAAGACAAAACAACAAAAAGCACACAAAAAAAAAACCCACAAGAAACAAATAGATGCAGATACACACACATTCACACACATGAAAACACAGAATCAGAAGGCAATGTATGCAAAAAGGACCTGTGAGGTAAAACAAAAAAAAAACATTATGAGGCAAAGAAACTCCAAATATGCCTTGGAGATCATTTTGTGTTGGCCATCTACTCCAGGCTTGCTGTCTGCTCTTGGGAGTGCTTTGTTTCCCCAGTGAGACCCCCTTCAAGAAAACTAATTTTTCATTTGCAAATCAGTTAAAGACAGCTTCGGAGTTAGGGATGGGACATGTGTCCACTTCTCCTTCCAGTCCTAGGACCCCATCTGGTGCAGACCCATGCAGGCCCTGTGCATGCTGCTCAGCCTCCTGAGTTTACATGTGCGCTAGCCCTGTTGTGTTTTGAAGGCCTTGTTTTCTTAGCATCCTCCATTTGCTCTGGCTTTCACATTCATTCACTTCCTCTTCCCCGAGGGTTCCCTGAGGCAGGGATTTGATGAAGACATCCCTTTTAGAGCTAAGTAAACATAGTCTGTTTTGAAACTTAGATAAATACATTGTGAGTAGGCAAGGCGGGTAGGATATGCTAGCTGGCTAACCATCTCTAGGTGCTCAGACTCTGGATGTTGGTTCATTGCTGCTCCCTTGTGAACACAGTAAAAGTTTCAAAGCATTTTTCTCTCTTTTTTATTTAAACACAGGAAAGAACTAACAGTGGTCTCGATTTATTGGGAGCATAAATGTAGTTATCTAAATAACTGATTATTGTTGTAAAATCTATCAGTGAAATCCAGTGATTGAAGGCCTCAGTGTCAGGCTTATTCCAAGTCCCTTGGCACCTATTGAATTAGAGTAGATTTTTTTTTAATGTTCTTTTAATGGGATTTTTCAGGAATGAATTTAATTGGATTTAAAGATATATTGGTATATATGGCTTCTCTAATAACAAAACGAAAGAGCCAAAAAGAAAAGAGGGAAAGAAAGGATGAAAAGAGGGAAGAAGAGGGAGAGAGTAAGGCAGGGAGGAGAAGGCAGGGGCCAGAGGCCTTTCCTTACTTTGTGATGTTCCTAATGTGTGTGCTGCCCTTTCACCAGCCTTCCCAAAGTACTCACGATGCTCCTGGAACTGGCACAGCATGCTGTATGCAGCCTGGATCTCCCATTCCCACAGATCAAATTGCTTCTCGATGATGTTAGCCAAATAAGTAAATAAAGCTGCATAGTAGCTAACAAAGGAGGCTTTAGTGTCTCCTATATGCTCGTGCTATGTCCCCACAAATAGAAACCAAAGTGGTAATTGGGAGGTCCAGGCTTTAAACGGGAGTCTCCTGTAAGGCCCAGATTAAAAGGCTTTTCACCTGTAGTACCTGTCACATCTACCCAGATCCTCACCAAAATCTGTCAGAAAATCCTAATGACTGACAAGTCTATCATTCTGTAGCTGAGGCTTGCCTGCTCCAAAGTGATTCAGATTTTTAAATCAGTCCAGCCTTATCCCAAGCCCCATAAGAGCAGAGTGTTCTCTGTTTATGAAACCCCTCATCAAAAGTTGCCAGCCACACACAGCAATATACATTACTCATGCTGCTCTCTGATAGGACATGGCCAAACCTGAATCCATTAAATACTGACATATTGATGTATTGTCTTGAAAAATTAAAAAAAAAAACAAAAAAAAAAAAAAAGAAAATCCTTTTAGTGGACAATAAGGCCCAATTTAGCTAAATTCCTACAAGTTCTCTGGCACAGAGTCAAGTATCTCCAAACTCAAAAAAAGTACCCTAGAATGTTATTGGCAGACTCCGCCCAGCTGCTGCTCAGGCTACAATATCTGTTGCAGTCACTCCCTCACTCACAGATTTGAAAGGCACCCCACTAAGCCATTGTGAGACCTCAGCTAATAGACTCCCTGTGCCTCTCACCCAGGAAGTAAGTTTGCACCAAAAGGGCCATTACTGTCCACACATCCTGCTCCTATAAGCTTTCCTACCTCTGGTATGAGAATCTGAGAGCCTGGCTGCAGGCTTGTACTGTGAAACTGCCACCCTTGGAAAGGATTAAGAGATGCCCACTTCTGCCCTATGGGCCCTGGTTTCCTCTCTTCAGAGGCCCCACCATGTCTATCTGTCAATCTGTTCATGGTATTAATAACTTTTTTAATACAACCCCCCCAAATACCCCATAATGCATCTGTATCCCTCTTTAATCCTTCTCTCCATCTTTAGGAATAGACTAAAAGGCCTTCTGGATTCTTTACTTCAAAGTGCTTCCTATTGGTGTTACAATTTATTACCTTAACTGAGCTATGGAGAGCCTTTGGGTGCCACACTGTTCTAGGTGCTTTGAGTATGGAAGCAAATAAATTGATAGGTACTGTCCCTTGGGCCTTACATTTTAGCAGAGGGGTGAACTCTAAGGAACACCAATAAATGAGTAGAGAACCAGAAGAGATCTTGAGAAAGCTCAACTTGGGTCTATTTCCTTCAACCTTCCCAATAATCCTGCAAGCTAATTAATTCTCTATCCTGATAAAACCAGCCAGTATGGATTCTTTATTTCAGTAACTGAACCTCAACTAATGTGATTAGCCAGCATGCTTTGTGAAGTCTTAACCCCAATTTCTCTTTTAAAACTATAATAATGGAGTGTCATCCAATATACTGTTCTTGGTTTTAAGTAACTACCTCATTTAATGGGTCAGGGGGATCACTAGAAGGATATTGGGCAGCTCAGAGAACTACCTTGAGGACTTGAAATCCAGACAGGAAAAACAGATGGATGCCAAGAGAGGACAGGCCCCCGGAACTGTTGGGAAGCAGTTGTGCTGTTGACCGTTTTCCACCCCAGCACAACACATTCTGGGCTTTTTCACTCCTTGCCTATGCCCAGTGAGATGGTATACTCATGTTACATGATGGATCAAAAATGTCACATATCACCAGGTTTCAAAGTGGTTACTGTTTTGCAGCATTTTTCCATTCCATGTTTAGAGTTCATCTATGTGGGACTACTGACGTAGTATACTCTTCTGGCCAGCTAGAATGGAGATGATACCTGCAGCCTCATGTTACTTACCTGTTTCTGCTTGGCATATCACCCAAAGCGTAGTGGCCTCAAGCAATACCCACTTATTTTTGTTGGTAAGTCATTGATCAGCTCCATGTTGCTGCTGATCTGAGAGACAGCCTTGGCTGCTTTTGGCTCATGTATCTATGATCAATTGGATGGTCAGAGAACCCATAATGGCTTCTTCACTTATCCAGAAGTTTATCTGTAGTTGACTACAGCCAAGAGGGTAAGCAAGCCATGTATCGTCCATCTTCCAATACCCCACCCCCAGTTTCTTTATGTCATGGCTATAGTCATGGCTCATCTACAACACAAATGGGCAAGCCCCCGTGTGTGAGCACTCTTCACATCAATTGACAGCTCAGCAAGTGCATACCCTTGGCCCAGTGAGATTTCATTCTTCAACTTCCCTAAATTATCTACCTTGCTGAAATAGGTGATGTGAAGCTGTTTTTAAGTTTGGGAATTGTGCAGGATTCCTCAGCACTTCAGATAGTCCTCAGATGGTCACCTACCAGTTAAAACAAGACCTAAACATGTCACATAGCACCCATCCAGACAGGCCACTTTTGAGATCACTTACTCATTTTCAAAGCCAATGACATGTATCTGAGGTTCATAAGGACACAGAATTTCTTGAATCTCACTCTCTGCTATATGCCCACAGCCTAGGACAGGGCAGTATACAGTAGGAGGTAATTCAATTTGTTTCTCTTGATCTCCTACTGTGTGAATCTTTAGGGCTTGCCTAAGATACAGGTATGAAAGACTTGTCCTTAAACAGCTCTCAGACCAAGGTGTGGGTGTGAATGAATTGACAATTAAAGTATAGTGTGACCCTGAGACAGCAGGAAAAGCCTGGCACATTAAGTGAAGAATTGGAGGAGAGTGGATAGGAGAGGCAAGATGAGGGCCTTTGCCAGAACACAGGTAAGGAATGATACATCGTGGGAGATCAGGAAAAAGCGTGGTGTGGATATGATTAAAATATGCTATATATGCTTATGAAATTCCTCATTAATAAGTAGAAATATTTTTAAAAGAAGTTATATAGGCCAAACTAAGAAGCAAAGAGGTGGGAGGGAGATGACCACTGAGCAGTGGAGGGAAAATTGGCTGGTCTTGGTAACTGATTGTATATGAAAAGGGACTTGAGGGGCAATCATGAAGACTACAGGTGAGCCTGTAGATAACAGTGGATATAAGAAAAATTTCCCCACATTGGGAGTCCAACTCTAAGCCACAGTGCACAGGTTCAAACTGGCTACCCCATTGTTTTGATAACATTTTTGGGCAGAAACTGTTCCCAACAAACATTTATGACTCTGCTTAGGCCCACACACTTTAAAGAATCTTTTAAGCCCATAAGTCTTCAATATCCGTATGATTGCCTTTTCAGTCTCTACTGTACTCCGCCTCAAATGTGGCATCAAAACTAAGCTTAGTAAAATTATTTTTCTGTAGAGTAATATGTTTTTATTGTCCATGTCCACTTTGAAAAGCAAAGAATCTCTTTTTTATTGCTATTATCTTACAATCATAAGAGCTCCGTAGTTGGGTTATGATTGCTTCAAATGAAGAAACTTGGTCCAGGTAATTTCTCACGACAGAAGTCCACGAAGAAGGTTAAGCCTGAAGTCGGGCATTTCAGATAATGCATCCAAGTTCAGACATTTGATTTATTGCCTGTCCTCTCTGATGATTAAATATTCGGCTACCCATTCAAACTCCACATATATTCATAATGTAATGGTCAAAGCAGGTTCACCACGCACTAACTTTCCACTTTCATTCTCTAGAGAGGCGAACTAGCCTGCACACAACTCAGAATAGCAAAGAGAAACTGGATACCAAGATCCAAGAAAGAATAGAAGCAACTAATGAGGTTTCTAAGACTCAGATTTCCCTCCCCAACACCAGGATCTACAAAGTTTTCCTCTGTGGTAAAGGAACTGGAGAACAGCTGTCAAAAATATGGCACGGCTAACCCTCAAACAAATTAAAAAACACCATCTGCAGGCAAGGCAGTCTGATACACAGATGTGCGCCAGCACAAGACCCAGGGAAGAGAGAATGGGTTGGCAGGACTGAGGTTAACGCGACTGAAAGCAGACAACATATGGCTCTCCACGGAGAGGGGCAATGCATTTCTGAAGCCAACGATTTGCAACATTCATAAACAGCTATTGAACCTCTAACGCACCTCTAAATGCCTGCATTTGTGTGTTTAAAGTTTCTTCAAGAACAGTAGGTAGAGCAATTACAGAGGACTACAAACTCAGCATCTTTTCATGTACCATTAGGCGTTCAGGTAGCCAAAGAAGGTCCCCACACTATCTTTAATCTGCCCCCCCCCCCAATCTAGTTACACCTCTCATTAAAACTAACTCTTTTGAAATATGCAGCACCAGCTAGCTTGTCCCACTTGCTAATGGTCCTGAATTGATTCTTAATTAGTTGCAGTTTTGGAAAGAATCCAATTAAAATAGTGGGAGATTCCAATAGCTGAGAAGACCTGGCTAATCTGGGTTATTCTCTGAATTGCTGTTCTTTGCATTAAGGCTTGCTCAGGCAAAAGGCAGCTATGCAAAATATGGCAGGACTCAAGTCACACTAAGCATGCTCAGGTTTTAAGCAGAAACCATCACATGGTAATTTATCCTCCAGCCATAAAACATGATCAAAGAAAGGCAGCCAAACGCTGTTAGAAAAATTACATTCCTTCATTCCACTTTTCCTTCTTCCTAAAAGGACAAGGTACTAATTCAGGAGAAGACAGTAGAATCTTTTCAATTTATTATATATTTTTATTTTCCGTGTGTTTTTTCAATCCCCCACCTAAATTTCAAAATGGGGGGGGGTAAAACTCGGGTGGGAAGAAATAAAGGGGGTTGGGTGGAGAAAGTGCAGTGTGAGAGGGAAGGCTAGAGGCAGCTAAATAGGATATTTTCCAATGTTCTTTCCTAAGGCCTGGCTGCTACCAGCAAAATTCCCAGTGTTGTTTATGAGGGCAGCTGGAGGTCATTTGACAGGTATGGCTTTTATGGTTTGGATTTAATTATAGAAAAGTGAGGGCTCAGAAAAGCAAGGTCTCAGGAAACCCAGGCAGAAGGACTCCAGCCACTGCTGGTAGGTGACAGTCACGTGGCCAGCTTTTGTATTCAGCAGCAATAATTCACAGCCAGGGATGGAGCCCTGCTCCCCATCCCCGGAGGAGCTTCCACCAGGCACAGACTCCTGGTGCTTTTGATCCGCAGATTAACATGATCAGAATGCGGGCTTTGTCTTTTGCAAACATCCCTGTCCCAAAATTCATATCCTATGAGAGGTTGAGTCACACTTTTATTTGAGTAATGAATCGCAGTAATTAATACACACATTGTTTTTTTTTTTCAAATCTCCCAAAAGGCTATTTCCGTTTTTAATTTTCAGAAAAACACACATTATTCCCTTAATAAGAAAGTGCTCTACGTTTCAAAATGCGCATGGATGCAGAAGCACTCGCAAGCTAACAAGGAAACACTAAAACAGGTACCGCTCGAGATGGGGCGGTGGCTGCATTCAAGAACTCACAGCGCTTTGTGAACTGGAGGCACTGCGCCTGTGGGATTTCACTGTCCGCACCGGATCTGTCAAACACTTCCAACCGCTTTGTAAAGACAGTTATTTGAAGTGTGCGGTATTCACGTGGATAAATATCCCTTTCCTTTTAAACTAAGGGTTTCCCCTTCAACTATTAATAAAAGAGACATCCTGTGCAAAAAAGAAAAAAGAAAAGAAGAAAGAAAGGAAAGGAAAGGAAAGAAAAAAAAGAAAGAAGAAAAAAGGAAGGAAAAAGAAAGGAAAGGAAATAAAGGAAAGAGAAAAGATTAAAGCTGAATCCGTTGAAATTGTGTAATTTTAATTTTGCTTTAATAGGGTTATGTAATTTCTTTTAATTCCTATAATGAGAGAGGAAACGAGAGACATGAGAAAGACAGGAGACAGGGCAGTAGAGAGACACTGATTAACAGTCTTCTTCTAGTTGCCCCTTAAGAAAACATATCAGAGCTTAAAATGATAGGGCTTTTTTCTATTTGAGAAATATTTTTTTCTTATACCAGGGTTCTTAATAAATACCAGTACAGAGGTGTGTGTGTGTGTGTGTGTGTGTGTGTGTGTGTGTGTGTGTGTGTGTGTGTGTGTGTGTGTGTGTGTGTTTATATGTGTGCGCACGCGTGTGTAGGATCTGATGCTTATCGGAAAGTCGCCTGGGACTGAAAGAAGCAGGTAGGAGGCAGCCTGCGAGGAAGGAGGGTTTGGAGGCGCCTGCAAACCAAAGAGATACCTGATTGACCTTTTGCTGACTCTGAGCCACGTGACACACAGGACGCCTTCTTAGAGTGATGGCTTTGGAAGAAGATGTTAAATTTAACCTCTGGCGCAATGATAAATTGACAATAAAAAATTCAATGGCTTGGTAATTACCAATCACTTTGGACATCGGCAACATTTTTCAGCTCTGTCACTGAGCATTGGCACAAAAGCTTCAGCTGGAATCCTCCCGGTCTTCCTCTTTTTAACTTTGTTTTCATGATGCAGATTAAATCTGCCACCCTATTACTGATTCATTTTCCTAATTTTTCATGTCTGCACCATGCCCCAGCTGCACCAGGCTGATAATTGTGGAGCCCAGCCCTGATGATTAACATCAGAAGAATTAATTATGCCTGCCATTAAAATTCCGAGTTGCACATGGTGATCAAGAAAAATTAAGTTTCTCTAGGCCTCTAAATCATTTCACCTTTGCAGGGAAGGATAGTGCCTGGACAGCGAGGCTGCAGCCGGTTCCTGCTGAGGTCGGAACCACATGCCCTTTGTGTAATTCAACGGAGGCATTCCAGGCTATTTTTGTCCAAGATTTGGAGGAAAAGATTTAATGCTTGGAAAAATGAAGGGAGCCTGAAATATAATCTTAATCTTTTGCTTTGAAAAGGAGGTAAAAATAGTACTTTCTTGCAACTCAGATCCTTTTCCTGAAGTATCTGTTAAACCAATTTGTAGAGGAATACATTCCACAGAGAAAAGAAACCCAACCCTTGGAAAGAGCTGATAAAATGAGGGTGGCAAGGGCGCCAGCTTGATAATCATTACAAGTGGGAAGACAGGAAGTGTTCATTCAAGCTGACAAAGGCAGTGGTATTTCTTGGAAATAAATTGATGACAGAATAAAAACAGATTTCTCCGATCTTTAGGCTAAATAATAATGAGTAAAAGAAGCCGGTTGACTGACGCATTTCCAAAATGGTTGTTGCATGAGAAACCCAAAATGTATTCTGTCTACCCTAAGGTACAAAATTTACTAGAGCTGTAGAGAGTCAGATGCCATGCATTTATCATGCTCTCTTTCTACTCTATTTTCTGTTTTTAAATTACCATAATAATGTATATTACAGGCATGGCTTTCAAAGTCTACAAAAGGAGTCATATTTTGATGAACGGATGTAAATATCTTACACCAAATGGTAAATCTCTCATTCACCTCTATGCAAAGAGTATGCATAAGCTATGCATCAAATCGGTTTCATTTATTATGTTTAAAAAGTGATACCATACATAAGACAATTTCAATAGATGTTCTTGTTAGTTTTTAGGAGTAGTAAATCTATAGGGGCAAGCTAGCCATCTACCCATTCCAGGTGAGATGGTGAGAGTCAGGGAATAGTGAAATGTTAGTTTTAATGTGGCTACATTAGAAAAAAATTAAAACCTTGTAAGTTTTGAAGCTGGCATTCCTTCACAAGAAGTCTTTGACTTTGTGATGTGGCACAATTGCCAGTACAGTGATGTAGTAGTAACTTAAACAGTACATTCCCTCTATGTCTCAAAGATACTGTCTTCTTAAGAACTTAGGTGCTCAGGTGGCTGCTTCTGCACACAAAGGCCACTGACTGCAAGTTTCTTCTTCTTGCCAGGACTTTCCAAAGTACATACACCAAAAGTATAGCAGCCTACTGAAACACTGAATTTTGAAAAGTCATAAAACCTGTTCAGAGAACCCCAAAGATAGATGTGATCAAAATAAACGACTAATTAAACTTCTCACACTTTTCTTCCCTGTGGCTGAGCAGACTTTTAAGGCACCGTTTTCCAGGAAAGATCCAACTCTTTGGGAGGCCTAAAATCAGAAGGAAAAGCTTGCTATAAGCACTTAAATCTTTTCTACATAAAAAAAATACTAGAATTTAAAATGGAAGTGAATACTGAAATATATTCTCCTCTTCTAAATAATAAGCAAATTAGAGATGCAAACTGTGAAGCAACAGAGACAAGGAAGGAAAGAAGGAGAAGTGCAGGGGGGAGGGGCAGCGGAATATGCATCCCGTGTGCCCCAATATTATCAGACTGAATATATGCATATATAGTGGAACAGCTAATTATTCAGAAGTATTAATAAATAGCGTTAAAAAAATAAGAGTGTAACACTTAATACTAACATTACCATGGATGCAAATCTAGATGGTGGCTCAGAAGAAATGTCTGCATTTCTCTTACAGTTTATTAGAAACAGTGGATGTAATGTGGGGAAAACATTCTCAAACACAGGAAACTAAGAAAATAGATGAAAGCTTTCCTGTAACTATATGGGACAAACTATACTAGTGGGACAAAAAGATGCCAAGTTTTCCCATCTGCATTCTTTCCCCCTTTCAAATAGACTAATTTCTTAGTAAATGCTAAATAAATAAGCTCATATTTGTAGGGCAGAAGAGAGTAATTCAGGTGCCATAAATATTAATTTTGATTTTGCTTAATACATCATTTCTGATGTATTGTTAATATTCACTGTTACCACTGGCACTTTGCGTTTGCTGGAAGTGGGTGTGAGTGGGTGGGTGGGTGGGTGGGTGTGTTCCCATGAAATACATAAAAATAACAGTGCTGTTCTCTAATTAGGAAAAAAAGTAACCAGTTCATATTAATTAACTTTATTCCCACTACTAATAATCAGCTTTCTGTTACTCAATTTTACACTGTTTCATTTAAGTAAAATGTCCACAATAAACAATTCTATCCAGATATAAATTTGATTAGTTGGTTGTCTAGGCCTGGGTTCTCTTGGTAACTTGGAGTATTGGCTGTAATTTGAAGTTATTATTTGGGGTAAAGAAAGCGTTTTAAAGTTGATTTTGACATGAAATGTATACATCTATGTATATGCTTAAAAAGTACCTGCTTTCATGAATTCTATATGTGAAATAAATCTCAATAAAGCTATTTTAAGTGAACAGGTTCTGTGTCAAACAATCCACTCTTGAGGGCATTTCCCCCCGCCCCCTTCCTTTTTGATAAAAGTAGGATTTGTGCTGCGATTTTTTTTGGTGCAGCAAATATTATTGGCCTCCTTGTATATGGCAAGTTTTGTCCTACAAGTTAAAAATGCCATCAGCATGGCACACAAGAGTCCTGTCCTAGTGGAACTTACTCATCTAGGGAACAGAGAAAATCATGGAAAGAACAAAGCCATGTGAAGTGATTAGTGTGGACTGTGGTGGATGCTATTTAAGATTGGGGCAAAGGGACCTTTGAGGAGATGGCATTTAAGTTGAGAACAATCTGTTCCTCGAATTGGGCAAAGGCCTAGAGATTGAAATAACAGGCAAGACAGCTGGTCATTCGTTCAACGGCAATGTCAGGATGCCAAATGCTATTGATTGAGGGAATGGAGTAGGCTTATACACTGACTTACAGCACAGTGGAAAATAACAGGCTTTTCAGGCTTAGCTCCTCCCTACCAGGTGTGTGTTAGCAAACAGGCAGAGTACCAATGACAACTGGAGGGGGGGGAGCAGAAAACAGGAAGAGTACCAAATACAACTCTGGGAAAAGATGTTCTGGCCAGGCCGACAGCTTCAGGCTTGCTCAAGGTGCCTTGGGGGTCCATGCAGGGCCCTACAAAGAATGACAAGAAGCAGCAATTCATGGAAAGGTCCAGGGACTAACCTACCCATACAAGTGCCTTGAGACATTAAAGAGACTGATGTCTTCAAAAAAGGGACAGCTGTGTGTAGAGTAGGCAAGCTGTCACAAAGTCCTCAAAGGACAAGAGGGACAGAAGGGAAATCTTCTCAGAGACCTTAACAGGTCTGAATGACTACAGTCATACATATAAACCATCAGACTTAGTCTGACAGCAAAGATGGAGTTTTCTAACTGTTGGAAAGGTGGGCATAAAAACAAGACGACCTCAGGCAAACTAGGGCATCTGCTCATCAAATAGAAAAACCAAGATTTCACTTGAACGTGCAATGGAAAGCTGTTGGTGGGTATCAAGCTGGACTACGGAGAGTTTGAAAATGGCCCCTCTAAGGGGTCCCCAGAGCTAGGTTTTTTATTACAGAGATTAGGGATGGAAGTGGCACAACCAGGTGGCAGGTTTGGCATCTATTAAGAAATCTAGAGGTGCCTCTAGCCACTCCACCACACAGGGTTATGTTACCAGAACCCTTGCAGCAAGACCAGCCAGAATTGCTCCCCTCTAGCAGCTTAGGGTCAGTTCCAGGACGTGAAAAATGTTTTTGCTGAATCCCTGGGGCTCTGTGGCATACCATACAGCAGAAAACATTTGGCTCAGAAAGATTTCAGAGCAGGTGCTGCCAAACAGATGCTGTAACCAAGAGAAGGGTCAAAACCCTCCCAAGCAACATCTGCCCAGAGCATGGGAACTCGCCTTCCCAAGGGGCTATCAAGGAAGAATGAGCTCTAAAGTGAATCCCTAATCAACTACCTGGAATTGGAACGTATCTCCCCAAACCACTCACTTTCACCTTAGTTGAGTAATGCTGGTGTGTGGAATCTTTCTGACTCTAGTGAGACATCACAACATTGGTAAGTCAGTGAGGCATATGTAGCACATCCAACCACATACATGCCCATGAAACAACAACAGTATCTAAGAATGGGATGGGGGCTCATCCGGTGAAGTGCTTACTGTGCAAACACGAAAATAAGGGTTCAGATCCCCAGGATTCATGTAAAAACTTGGCACAGCACCATGCATATGCAACTCCAGTGCTTGGGTCCGGGGACAAGATGGGGGTGACATAGTCAGGACCCAAGGGGCTCACTGGCTATCCTGGCAAGCTGAAACAGCAGGTTCAGGTTCAGTGAGCAATCCTTGTTTGGAAAATGAAGTGAAAAGACGTAGTGAAGATGCCCAACATCAACTTCTGGCCTCCACACATACACATGAGCACACTCACACTTGTGCATATACACACATCCACCACAAGCAGAAGGGGGAAGCAGGAGAAAGAGGAAGAGAGTTAGAGCCTTAGAGCTAGTTGTGATGGCTCAAACTTGTAATACCAGTTACCCCAGAGATGGAGGCAAAAGGAAGGTCAGCCTGAACTACATATCAATTTCAAGACCAATCTAGATGACTTACCAAGACCCTATAAAAACTAATGATAATAATAATGATAATAATAATAGTAATAATAATAATAATAATAATAATAATAATAATAATTCCAGGCCTGCTTACTCACACTTGTAATCCTGATATTTAGGAGGCTGGTGCAGACCAGCTGCTGTGACTTTGAGACTAGCCTGGGCTACATAGTGAGCTCATGTCCGACCTGAGTTACGATGTCAGACTCTGACTCAAAAAAAAAAAAAAAAAAAAAGGTAAAATATGAAATAAATGTAAAGGTCTAGGGATAAAATCAGTGGTAGAACATTTGTCTTGAGTTCAAGCCCCACTTCTGCAGAAACAAGAAAGCAGACAATAGGCAGACAGACAAATAGAAACATTGGGGGAATTCCAACTCCAAGAAGCATTTTAAGGCCCTTAAAATTCTTTTTGAGGGGGCTGGTAAGATGGTTCAATAGTTAAGGGTACTGGTTGCTTTTCCAGAGGACCTGAATTCTGTTCCTAGCACCCACATAGTGGCTCTCAGCCATCTGTAACTCCAATCCCCGGGGATCCAATGCCCTCTTCTAGGCTTTGGGCACTGCATGTAAGTGGTGCACAGACATACTTAGAGGCCAAACACACACACACACACACACACACACACACACACACACACATATAAAATAAAATATTTTTAAGCACATATTGAAAGCAGGTGCATAACAGTTTTGTTTTATAGTACCAACTTCCAACAGGCACCATAAAAGATTCCCCAATTGCTTGAGTCATCTGTAATCCTTTACCACAGATTCACAAAGGATATGTTATTCCCATTTTACATATGAAGAAACAGAGGCATTTCTCTCACTATTCTACATTAATAAACTTCAAACTTGTCCCAAACTACTCTCCTCTGGTGAAGCCAAGCATGCTTTGATGTTTACAGAAATTGTTTTGCATGTTGTATGCAGCACCTTTGGAATTATCTATGAAGACCCAAATAAAGGTGAAGTCACTGTAACACCCCTGCATTTGCTTTGCTGACTCTAATTGTAGCACCACTCCCAAGTGCCTTTATGGTTTGCTTTGTAAGTTTCGATTTACATACACGTGTTCAGAAATGCCCCTTCTGGGGGTACTGCAGCCCAGATTTATAGCCTGTCCTATAGCATATCTATGTCTTGTGTTTCCTCATACCCTATCTCTTTGCACAAAACATTTATGTACCCAGGTGGTAACCATAAAAACCTAAGAGCTTCAGCAAATATGCTAAGATTCCTTTTAATTGTGTTGTTGAGATGGCCTGTGGCATATGCATTTTCTTCAACTGCTCTTAAGACGGTGTGTGTGTGTGTGTGTGTGTGTGTGTGTGTGTGTGTGTGTGTGTGATGTACATGCCCTTGCCTGTGCATGTGAGTACATGTATCTGAGGAAGCCAGAGGTACACATATTAAATTACCTGTGATCCTAGAGTTAAGTTGTAAGGGATGTGACCTGAACTGCTTCCATTCCTCTTAGAAACAATACTGACTACACTTGAACACACACATTTCACATTTTTATTCAAGTATCCTCATCAATAATATTTCAGAAGTGGAATTTCTAAGGCATACATACATCTTTAAGACCCTTCATCAGGTTATCAATAGAATACGTTAGACCAAGTTATATCACTATCACAAATTTTTAAGAATGTTTGTCTCTTTATTTTCCTGTCATTATGGACCATTTTCAACATTTGAAATCATAGGCGAAAATATAATTACTTTTTCAATGTATGGTTCTTTGCATATTCATAACATTTAATAAGCCTTCATGTAATTTGGTCACTCTCATTTTTATTACCATATTGGCATTTCTTATTTATGGGAGCTCTTTATGAACTAGAGATAGAATCCTCTCACAGTATGTGGTAAACACCTTTGCCCAGTTTCTCCATGCCTTGCCTTTGTTTATGGAGTGTATGTGTTTCTGCAATGGTATTGTTTCTAAGGAAGTCAAACTACCAGTGTTTTCTTTTATGATTCTGGCTTTGGTAGCATTTGCTTTTGGTATTTTGGAAAATTTATAAAATTCCAGACGGGTTTCTCATTTGTCAACAACAAAATGTCACTGGAAATCAGGACTTTTGAAAATCTATTTTAAACTGTTACACAGTCATAGACCTTTTCACAAATAGAAAAAAAATGAATGATTTAAATAAACTTCATCAATATTGTTGAAAAATAGTCAATTTTTTAAAATCCTGTCCATGTCAATAAGCAGGTGACATTTTTGCTATTCTGTACTTACAACTTGCAGTAACAATATAAACCCAATTTGTCAGGAAAATAATTTCACAAACTTCTAGAGAAGTTGATGTAAGCATGACTGTAAGAAGGGATCTGGCTAGAGTTTGGATGACGATGTTTCGATAATAGCCACACATAGGATAAAATAACTAAAAATTGTTCACTTCCATTAGTAGGGAAGACATTCTAGAAGTTTCCCTTTTATTTCCTGGAGATGCTACATAGGAACCTTCACATTTGTGAAAGTATAACAAGAATGGCACAGCCTGCAAGATGAACTCCACATAGCCACACCATTCACAGATGTAGACCTGCTCAGTGAGCCAGTATTTGGGCCCCAGAGCTTTACATTCCTCTAGAACCCTGGTCAGAAAGGTAGATTCTGCACTATGAAAATGCCCCCTGACTTCACGATACCTGTAAAGCTCTCACCATACGAAGCCACAAACAGTTCTCAAGAGGTCATAAAATGATGAACTGATAATCCAGTAGAAGCCAGGAGCAACTTTAAAGTTCTGCTTTAAGTCAGTAAAACTAACATCAAGAAATAATGAAATATGGGGGTGGAGAGGTACCTTGGTCCTGCTTCAACTAGATGATGGGACAGATTTAGTAGATTACCTAGGGGAGGCTTAACCTCTTTGTGGAGCAGATGGGAGGAGGGGAAGAGTGGGGGGAGCAGGAGGAGGCGATGGAGGGGGAACTTGGATTGGAATGTAAAAAAATAAATTAATAAAAAAAGAAAACAAACAAAAAGGAGATAATGAAATAACATGAGCAGTATGAGTCAAAAGATCTTTTTTCTCTACCAAAAAAGGGGAGTGGTTCTTAGATTCTTAGTTTTGTAAGAAACACACACACACACACACACACACACACACACACACACACACACACACTTGTTATTTGTATCCTATTATTAAATGCTGTTAGAAAAAAAAACCTAAGAAAATAATGGCAAATTAAATCCAAAAACACATCAGAGAAATCATCCACCATGGCCAAGTAGGCTTCATTCATCCCAGGGATGAAGAGATGGTTCAACATACAAAAAACAATCAATGTAATCCACCATATAAAAAAACTGAAAAAGAAAAATCATATGATCATATCACTAGATTCGGAAAAAACCTTTGACAAAATCCAATACCCATACATGATAAAGGTCTTAGAGAGATCAGGGATAACAGGAACATACTTAAACATAATAAAAGCAATATACGGCAAACCAACAGCCAACATCAAACTGGATAGAGAGAAGCTTAAGGCGATTCCTCTAAAATCAGGAAAAAGATGAGGCTGCCCACTCTCTCCATATCTCTTCAATATTGTACTTGAAGTTCTAGCTAGAGAAATAAGACAACAAAAGGAGATGAAGGGAATCCAAATTGGAAAGGAAGAAGTCAAACTGTCACTATTTGCAGATGATGTGATAGTTTGCATAAGTGACAGAAAAAAACTCTACCAGGGAACTCCTACAGCTGATAAACACCTTCAGCAAATTATCAGGATTCAAGGTTAAGTTAAAAAAAAAAAAAGAACAAAAAAACAAAAAACAACAACAACAACAACAAAAAAAAAAAAACAAATAGTAGCCCTACTATATACAGATGATAAAGGGACTAAGAAAGAAATCAGAGAAACATCACCCTTTATAATAGCCACAAACAATATAAACTATCTTAGGTTAATGCTAACCAAACAAGTGAAAGACCTATATAGCAACAACTTTGTGCCTTTAAGGAAATTAAAGACGATATCAGAAAATGGAAAGATCACCCATGCTCTTGAATAGGTAGAATAAACATAGTAAAAATGGCAATCTTGCCAAAAAGCAATCTACAGATTCAATGCAATCCCCATTAAAATCCCAGCACAATTCTTCACTGACCTTGAAAAGATAATACTCAAATTTATATAACAAAAGAAAAGATCCAGGATAGCAAGAAACAACCATGTACAATAAAGGAACTTCAGTAGGCATCACCATCCCCAACTTCAAGCTCTACTATAGAGCTATAGTCCTGAAAACAGCTTGGTATTGGTACAAAAATAGACAGGTAGGCCAATGGAATCAAATTGGAAATCCTGATTTTAACCCCCACACCTATGAACACCTAATTTTTGACAAAGCAGCTAAAATTATACAAAGGAAAAAAGAAAGCATCTTCAACAAATGGTGCTTGCATTACTGGATGCTGATCTGTAGAAGGCTGCAGATAGACCCATGTCTATCCATGCACAAAACTTAAGTTCAAATGGATCAAAGACCTCAACATAAATCCAGCCACACTGAACCTCTTAGAAGAGAAAGTGGGAGGTACCCTTGAATGAATTGGTGCAGGAGACCACTTCCTGAACGTAACACCAATAGCATGGACACTAGTAGATCGACAATTTATAAGTGGGACCTCCTCAAACTGAGAAGCTTCTGTAAGGCAAAGGACACAGTAGACAAGACCAAACGGCAGCCCACAGACTGGGAAAAGATCTTCACCAATCCCACATCTGACAGAGGACTGATCTCCAAAATATACAAAGAACACAAGAAACTAGTCACCAAGACACAAAATAACCCTATTAAAAAGTGGGGTACAGAACTGAATAGAGAATTCTCAATAGAGGAATCCAAAATGGCTGAAAGACACTTAAGAAAGTGTTCAACATCCTTAGCTATCAGGCAAATATAAATCAAAACAACTCTGAGATACCATCTTAACTTTTGTCAGAATGGCTAAAATCAGAAACAACAATGACAGCTCGTGCTGGAGAGGATGTGGAGAGAGGGGAACACTCCTCCACTACTGGTGGGAGTACAAACTTGCACAGCCATTTTGGAGATCACTATGGCGGTTCCTCAGGAAAATGGGAATCAGTTTACCACAGGACCCGGCAATTCCATTATTTGTCATATACCCAAATAAATGATCCACATCCATGCAACAAAGACATCTGTTCAACTATGTTCATAGCAGCATTCTTTGTAATAGCCAGAACCTGGAAGCAACATAGATGCCCCTCAACTGAAGAATGGATAAAGAAGATGTGGTACATTTACACGATGGAATACTACTCAGCAGGGGAAAAAAAAAAACAATAGAATATTGAAATTTGCAGGAAAATCGATGGAACTTGAAGAAACCATTCTGAGTGAGGTAACTCAGTCACAAAAAAAAAAAAGGAAAATAGTATGTACTCACTCATATATGGATTTTAGACACAGAGCAAAGGATCACCAGCCTATAATACACACCACCAGAGAAACTAGGATACAAGGAGGATTCTAAGAGATTCATACAAAGTCGCTAGCAGAAAGGGAAAGGAACAAGATCTCCTGAGCAGTGAGTGGAGAAGGAGTTAGGAGAAAGAGAAGGGGAGAAGAGGAGAACATGTGGGACCAGGAAGATTGATCAGAGCAGAGAGAGAGAGAGAGAGAGAGAGAGAGAGAGATCATAATTGAGGGAGCCATTATAGGTTTGACTCTAGAGAAATGTCCAGAGACCTATAAGGATGACCCCCCCCCCCCAACTAACAATCTGAGCAACAGTGGAGAGGCTACCTTTAATGACCTTTCTTGATAATGAGATTGATAACTAACTTATATGCCATCATAGAGCCTTCATCTAGTAGCTGATAGAAAAAAAAGCAGACACCCACAGCTAAACACTGAACTGAACTCCTGAATTCAGTTGCAGAGAGGGAAGAGTGATAAGGAAAGGGGTCAAGACCAGGATGCAGAAACCCACAGAGACAGCTGACCTGAACAAGGGGGAGCTCATGGACCCCAGACTGATAGCTGGGAAACTAGCATTGTACTGACTCAGACCCCCTTGAACATGGTCTCAGTTAGAAGACCTAGGCAGTCTAAGGGACCTCTGACAGTAGAACCAGGATGTATCTCTGGTGCACAAAAGGACTTCGGGAGCACATTTCCCATGGAGGGATACTCCCTTAGCCTAGAGGCATGAGGGAGGGTCTAGACCCTACTCCAAATGACTTGACAGATTTCGATGATCCCTCCTGGAAGGCATCACTCTCCCTATGGAGTGAGTGGGGAATGGGACAGGAGGGGGTTGGGGGACATGGAAGGGAGAGGGAACTGGGATCGATATGTAAAATAAGAAAAATACATACATACATACATACATACATACATACATACATACATACATACATAATACATCTGATTATACCAGGCAGTGGTATAGTCACCACATTCACAACTATAACTTGAAGCCACTTCTGTACAGGTTAGACCTGGGCTCAGTTATATGAGGTATCTACAGAAAACAAACACAGAGGGTTATAAAGAACTTGCCGTAGGAAGGTTGTAGAGTCACAGGAAAGGGGGATGGGGTGATTCAATGGTTACAACAGAAAATACAATGAGGAAGCAAAAATCATATCAGAAAAAAAGAGTAAGACTCACTAGGACAGGAGACACCTCTGTCAAGCCAAAGGGGATTGAGTGCGGCTTTAAGGGAATAGTGTTGTTGAATGAGGGAAAACAATTTCTGCAAACACAGAGGGTGGAACTGAGCTATCCCATGTGTGAAAGGGCCAGTGGAGTGACTGCCTGGGGAGTCACTGGACAGGAAAGACAATGCTGAACCCCAAGAGGAAGGGAAAAGTGCGAAGAGAAGCTCCCTGGGGGTCAGTAAGTGGTTCCCCCCTCATGTCAATCTCCCTAAGTCAAATTCCGAAAGGTTGGTTTTCCAGGGTGAAAGCTGCCTGTAGAGCTGAGCATACCGGGTTAAAGCCCATGTGATCTACATTGTCAGCCTCGCCTCATCAGCACTCATAGACCTTACCCAGTTAGAGGACAGCCTGGTCTACAAAGCGAGTTCCAGGACAGGTTCCAAAGCAATACTGAGAAGCCCTGGTCTCAGAAAACAAACAAACCAAAAAGTGTGTAAACTAATTTTTTAAATAATTTAATTTGAAAACAGAAAGAGAACAAATGATTGAATAAACCAATGAACAATGAACCATGATGAAAATTATTTTCAGGAGCTTCTTATATATCCACATGAACATGACCTACTACAGAGTCTACAGACAGGGAGAGAAATGGTATGAGCATGGAAAATCAGTACTGAATTTAAAATAAAAAGATCAGCTATAAAATGATAAGGACTTATATTTAGGAGGCAGAAATACAAAGGAGAACATTGAAAAAAAATTGCAGCAGGTCTTCAAGTGATTTTAGCTTATTACAATGCCTATCTAAGAGGCAGGACAAGTTTAAGTGGACTGATTAACTGTTGCAGTCATTCATTCACTTGGAAAACAACTATTATTCACCAGCCACTTTTCTGGCCTCAGAGACCAATGTAAATTTTACATGTATTTCCCCCCAAATTTCTGACTGATCACATGAAGCCCTGAACACTGACAGCCCAAACTCACACAACTGGCTAGTATCATAATTACCATCCTTGATTACCAAAACAGCCTGGCATTTAGGAAGGGAATGTGGATTTCAAGGCTGAGTGGCATCAAAACGGTCCACCTGTGTATCTGCTGGAACCATTAAGCAAGCAACTAAGTCCTTCATCTCCAGTCATTCCTCATGGTTTGTCCAGGGGCGCCATTCTCACCACAGGCAGCGCCGGTTCAGGAAACCTGAGTTCAGGGAAGAGAGTGCAAATTTATACATACATATGTACATACATACATACAGTATGAGTATGTGTGTATCCTGAGTCAAAAATTCTCTAAACCCACATGTGAACATACATTCAATTTTTTTTTAACATTTTAATTCTGGCCTCCCGACTCTACCAATCATTTGTGACCCTAAAACTTTGCATCAAGATTAGCCTTCCCTGATGTGCTGGCTAATTTTATGTCAACTTGACACACGCTAGAGTCTTTCAGAAGGAGAAAAGCTCATCTGAGAAAATGCTCCCATCAGACTGTGAGCAAGCCTGCAGTGCATTTTCTTGACTGATAGTTAGGGGAGGGGGACAGCCCATTGTGGGTGGGGACACTCCTCGGTTGGTGGTCCTGAGTATTATAAGAGACCAGGCAGAGCGAGCCATGGAGAGCAAGCCACCAAGCAATGCCCTTCCATGACTTCAAGCTCTAGTTCCTGCCTCTGGATTCCTGCTCTTTCCGTGGTGGACTATTACCTGAAATAAACCCTCCCCTCCCCCCAGCTGTTCATACCCATAATGTTTGATCACAGCACTGCAAATCCTAACTAAAACACACCACAACACAGGGCAGCACATCTGTCCTCAGGGCAAACAGGGCCCACGGTCCCCTCTTCCTCCTGTCCTTCTGGAGTACCTGTGGTGCATCAAGATGGCCTTGGGTTAGTCACCACCCTGAAGTGAACCAAAACAGTCTGTGCTTGCATTGGACACTTGAAGGGCCTTCTGACTGAGTCATCCATTTTACATGCCATTCTAAGCAGGGTCCTTCTTACCTTTCTCAGGATTACCTTCCAGTCATCTTATCCCCATTCCTCCCAAACCGCCAAGACACACCCACAGTGCTGTGTATTAGTGGGACTCTTGCAGTCTCTGTCTCTCCTAGCTTTTATCAACCCCTGTATTAGTTACTTTTCTTGGTGTTCTGATGGATACAACTTAGGAAGGATTTTTATTGGGGTTCTCAGTTCCAGAAGTTAGTCTGTCATGGCAGGACAGGCATGATGGAGCATATCTACGGAGGCTGAAGTGTGTCAAGCCAGTTCCTCACAACTTAGAGGACTGGGAAGTACAAATGCAGCTGGACACAAGGACAGGACAGACCCTTCAAAAGCCTTCCTCGAATGATAGACTTCTATCAGCCATGTCCGTCTCTGGTCCACCATCTCCCCAAAAAGTTTCTCCTGCTGGGGACTACATGTCCAAACACACAAGCCTTTCACACTCAAATCATTTAGCATTGTATACCACTCATTTGCAAAGCCACTCACCACTTGTAATATTTTACCATGAGTTTGAATTCTGACTGCATTTTTCTAGCTTTCAGGGCTTCGATGTTTTCCATAGGTAAATAAAAATAAGAATACCTACAGGCCAAGGAAAGCACTCAACAGAAGTCTGAGGATGGCTTTCCACAGCAATCCTGATAATAAAACCCTCCTCCAAAGTCCTTAGGGCCCGATGACATCTGTACTCCCTATGTCACATCAGAGGCTGCAGCGGGCTTCTTGGCTACTTTCTCATACCCTGGACAGTGTGTGACGCATAAGTGGACAGACAGACAGGGGAAAGCGGTGGCTGGCCTCCACACCACACAACTGACATTAGTAGTTGAGCTTAAACTTTCTGCTGAGTTTACAGATTCATCAGGCATTCAGATTGTGTCTCCAAATGCCTGAACCTCCAAGCTTAAACGGGAATGCAAGTCCAGTGTTTCTGCAGAATGAACTGCATCTTTTGTATTGTAGTCAGTCCGGGGGCAAATGCAGAACCCCAAAAGATTTATGTTTAGTGTTCTCTTAACTTCACATTGCTCTTTATTCTTGGCGATTATGAAGCAGTTGTTAAAGCTAAACCAAAAGAAAGTATTTTTGCAATGAAACCATTGAGATACAAAGAGAACCAGTTAGTCAAGGTTTAGTGATGAGTCAGCTCAGTTTTACAGCTGCTCCCTTCAGCTAGTGTTCATCCCCAAACAATGTCTCTCCAACCTCACAAGGATGAAAACTGCAAGCCTGCACCTTCCAAGGAATAAGCAAAGGTAAAGGGCTCACTTGTCTAGGCCATTCCCACTGTATAACTGGGCATTGTTCTCTAACTAAAGCAGCTGGAGAAAGCTGATCGGGTCCTACAGATCCACGATGTGGCCAGTAGCGCTTTGCTTCTGCAGGACTGATTTTGTACTGTTAAATCAAGGACCTTCCTCTGCTCAATCAAACTTTCCCTGCGTTCTAATCAGCCTTAACCAACTTCACCAAGACTAGGCAGCAAAGCTACCAGGAACTCGACCCACTGGTGCACAGGGAAGCAGCCAAATGTCTGGAATCCCTTCCTGACACCCATGATCCCTAGAATGGTCCTTCACCAGTCCCAGAAACCTCAAGAGTGTTCAAAGAAGACAATCCACCTACATGGATGAAGTCTCCACCTTATTAATGGACCTAACTACTCCCCAAGAGGTTGAAAAGCAACCAAAGAGACTATACCTAAACACAACCTTAGATGTGGCTCACTCAGAGTGGGAACTGCTCTGCACTGGAAAACAAGGCTTTCCCAGTGAGGACTCAGAGACTACAAAGGCAACAGGCACTAGGAGATAGATGCTGGTTGGACAGAGTTTCAAGACACATTTGGATGCAATTGTCCTTTTTCCCTCCCTTCAGTAAAGCCCCCAAAGTTGAGAGGAAATACCTCCTTGCCCCATTCTGGTAAATTTTGCCCATAACACATTATACTTCCCCAGAGACATTTAGAGAGTGCCATTCACTTAATTGCCTGAAAAACCCAAACCAGAGTAGCTGAAGCTTGTACCTCTATTTGTTGGCTGTCTACAGATTTACAATGTAGCACCATGTGGATCTTCCCAGCCAAAGTGTTAGAAATCTAAGGTGCTTATTCGACCCTCAAAAATACAATGGGCAAGAGCAGGAAATGCTTCGGTGTCCCCAGAAGGCATCAACCCCAATTACATTACTACACATGTGTGCAGCCCTTAAGCTGCTCATTAACATTTGGAAAATTCTTCTGGTAAATGTCTTCATATCCAATTTAAGCTTCTTTCCTTCTCCCTACCGCCCTGGCTTCATAGACAGGCCACGATAATGAGCTACATAAACGTAACTCCTTACATGAAGAATGTCATCACTTCACAGTACAAGAGAGCTGAGCTTGTTGCGTGTGTCTACAAACCACACTTGCTGTCTGTTAGAGTTTGTAGCAACTTTTAAATCTGTCATCACGGCATGAATTTCATACTAAGCCCCTTCCCCGGTGCTCGAGCCAGGAAGTAAGAGGGGAACAGGCTGTGTCATTTATGGGCAGACTGGTATCGGGTCAAGTGTGACGTCATGCTCTGCTGGGCCATAATGAGGTGAGAAGGCAAGCCTGCAACAACGTGGCACTTTGTTTAGTGGGGGCCTGTATTTCAGCTTACGATAAAACCGAGACTAAGGATATGGACTACAGATTTTTAATAGCCTCAAGCAAGGGAAGAATGAAGGGGTGAAAAGAGGAAAGCTATTGAAAAGTTTATCAAAATAACAATACTATAAAAAATATAAAAAGCCAAAGTGTCAGAATAGGCTCTAAGCAGGGTAGTTCCCCTGGCATATGTTTGGGTCACGTTGTATTCAACTTAAATAGTAAGACCTCAAGCAACTGTCTTGAGTTTTGCTTCCTTGTCCTGATAGTGCTGAAGCACACAGGAAACTAGACTCATAATGAGTGTTTGCATGTATACCTACTTCTTTAAAATGACAAGACACTATTTTCAATATCCTGGAAGTTCTTCTCTTGACCAAATGTTTCCATTCCAAATAGCGAGATTAAACCTCACATAGCATACCTCTTCAGTCTCTCGCTATGTATCTGTATAGTTCCTTACTCAGCATTTGAATTTATGAATAACTCAGAGTGTGATATAAATGTATATGGCAAATATGACTAGGAAAAAGAAGTTTAGTATCATTTTTTTTCTAAAGGTAGAAAAATGTGTTTATATCCACGGATTAGTGCTGTTCTCAGCCATGACAGAGAAACTTCCCTTTTCAGTGTGTGACAGTTAACGCAGACACTCAGGACTAGTCAGAGTTCTGTAAATAAGCAATTACTGAGTCCTCAGCTTGAAACAAAACACCTGTGTGAGCCCCACCAGGATCAGGAATAAGTTGCAAAGGAGGGGAGAAAGCAAGTAAGAGCCAGATGGAGAGAGTTCTATGAAAACCCTTCTGGATGTGACACGATGTGGCCATCACACTTATAAAGTCATAGTAGCTATGGTTACTGGGTCAAGGTTGGGCCTGGCAACCCTACATCATGAATAGGGAAGGGGTTCATGACACCTCATCTCACTGAGAAGCTACTGACAGTTAATGGCATAAATGGAGGTCTTAATTGGTCTAGATAATAAAAAGCCAGAGTCAGATATAGAGGAAAATGCTGAGAGATCAGAGAGAAGGAGCAAACCACCACCACATCTTACCTCCTTCGAATCTCAGCAGACAAGAGAGCAAGTTCCTGTTTCTCCCTTCTTATACCCTGCTTCTGCCCAGCTAGCTCACTTCCTGTCTGTACAGAGCTCCAGCTCTCTATGGTTAGTGGTAAGCTCCATCCTCTGACCTTCAGACAGGCTTTATGTGTACAAGCAAGACATCATAACATAATGACTTGAGAGGGAGGGATCATTTTCTTCAGTGGTGTAGCCACTGTTGAGTTATCCTCATGCAAGCAACATTAAGTAAGCCCAGCCCAGTAAACCTAAATACGACAATAGAGATCCCCTGCAAGGTGGCAGTTCCAGCTTTTCAAACTATGCAAAGCATAGTGAAGCTCTTGTGAAGTAGATATCCTTCCAGCCTAAAGTAAAGTAAAATTCTGTTTACAAGGATAAATAATCCCTACATGTTCATGTATTTACTACATTTAAAGTGGACTATGTGCTCAAGAGGTGGTCTCTGATACCTCGTGACAATGTGACAAGACAGAGTTGACTCAGAACAGGTACATTCCCTGAAAACTATTCTACCTACTTCTAAGAGAGTGCCTCCCTCAAAGTTGCTATTTTTCCTGTCTACAAATATCATAGAAGGCCTGGATAATTCAGCCTTCATGTACACGAGGAAGACAGGGAGCTTCATACCACTAAGCCCCATTAGTTCTCTGGAGGAGTTGACTTTTCAGATAGCCTTAAATAGTTCTACTTCACTTAAGTGAGAAATTTATTCTAAGTGAAAGCATAAGCATTATAAAGCTAAAAAAAAAAACTACAATTATTCTTTTGTTTTAATTTTCTTGGCTGTAATCAGACACACCCCAGAAGAAGAGGGCTGAAGCCTTATCAATTCTTCTTGCCTTTTCTGAAATATCGGTTCCTTCCCACAAGCCCAATAACAGCCCAGTATTAATTGGACTCATGCTTTTTTTTTCTAATTATGGGCCTATTAGAAGCCCTGTCTATCTCCATGGTGACCATATAGCTCTTCATCAACTGTTACGTTAACCCCTGCTTAGCCGCTTGCCTCATCTTGTAGATGCTATTTGATCTGCCCAGGTGCTTAGCCATGACCACGTTAGTCATTTTTCCTTCTCCATCACCAGGACAACGGAACCACTTGATCCTTTAAGTAATTAGAACAATGAAAAGCTAAGAGTACGATTCCATAGAATTGGGAAGGCAGGCATTTTGATCTCAACTCTACCATTTGTGTTTCCATTAATAAGGTATTTTACTCTTTTGAGCCTTAGTTTACACTCCCAGAAAATGGGAATCATAACAAAATGTAGAGAGAAACCACCCTGAAGATCAAAAATTGCACACAAAATGCTTAACATACTATTGTACATTGCGAATGCCTAAAAAGCTAATTGGCTAATTGTTGGTAAAAATAATTCTTATATAAGAATAAGAAATCATAAATATCAAATGTGATAAACATATGTCAAAATAGGTTGTCCTTGATAGGAATTCATGAGCAGCTGTTATCCAAAGAACAGTTCTTAATTATATTTTAAGGCCATATATATTGCCTGAAAGGGTAAAAACAGTGGCGGAAAAGAAAGACCATGGACACAAAATTCAAAGGCAGCCAATCAGTCAGCAAAGCCCCCACCCTGTTCGAGTACAATCAGCACCAGCTGTAGTCCAATTAAACTTAATCTAGTCACATGCTCATGTGCTCCTCAGAAATTAGAGGAAATCAATTCAAATGCTAATGAGAAAGTCCATAATTTATTATCTGCTGAGGAATGCATGTTACATTAATTTTAACTGTAAACAATTATTTTTATTGCAAGATTAATTACCCCATCTTATACAACTTCCTTTTTTTTCATATTCTTTTAAGGAATTAGTTTTCAGTTTGCTGTTTTGGGTCTCTGTCACAGTCCTTTGGCTTGAGAAAAGTATAATTAATTTAGGAATGCTGCAAATGTTGTTTTCTATTCTTCTGCCAAAAGAAAGTGGGATAAATGGCTGGGTCAAGCATGGAGAAAAATGGCCGCTGCTCTGGCCAGAATGAAAGACATTGGATCTCAAAATGAAAGGGAGGGTAACCACACAGGATTAAAAGGTGGGCTTGTCTGGGTCGGTTCTGAGAGATGCATTCCAAAGGTTTCCACAGACAAGTACATTCCTAAATCTGCCAGTGATGATGAGAACTGTGTGGCTGTCACTTTGAGCAACCCAAAAAGAAGTTTGTGCTGTCAGAATTCTGCGCCCTCGACAAAGATGTTTTCACCCCGACTTGATTTCCAAGGTGAATGAAGGCTTAATATGGCAGCTTGTGGGAAATCATTCTTAAACCGATCACTCTGAACAGGGAGAGCAGGGCTCTAGGCGGCAGGGAGCACACAGCAGTTCATTCTTTCTGATTGACCATCAGCTTGACTATCACACTGAGCAAAATTTAGAGGTTCATTTTCTTTATGGGCACAAGCAGACTAACCATTTTAAAAGTAAATATTTGTGAAATAGCAAATCCATTTGTTTACTTCATTTGGGGGCTTTCTTAATTTAAACTTCCAGTGCAGGCAACTGCAAGTCATCGATTAAAATTAAATTAGTTTAAATTAAATCAATAGGCCTAGTGGTTGATTTCAATGGGAATTTGGTTAGAAAATGGAGAAGAGAATTGAGCCCAGGGAAGATTCAACTGCTAATTACTTATAAAAGTTTAGCCTTAAAGGGTAATAAGCATTTGACCCAGGAGTGGAAAGAGAGGAAAAGGGTTAGCTATGACAAACTTAATCCACGACCTCAGTGACAGGCTTAGCCATGACTTCTGGTCATGGGAATCGAATCTTAGCTGTCCAAATATATCCCAATAGAATCATTTCTTATTACTAAGGCCTGAACAGCCATTTGAGAATATAGACCGATCATCTGGGCTGGAGTGGAGAGAGTGAGAAAAAACTTTCCCCAAAGCATACCACACTATATGACCAAAAGGAAAAGAGAGAAGACCTGCACTCTACACACACCTCTGAGATTTCTAGTGGACACTGTAGCAAGTCCCTACCAGGAGGCCATGCGCTACTTATCAGAAGCACATATAGTAACCACAAAAATCAGGAAGTGGTTGAAAGGGACAGGCTGTGGTGATAGGGGTCACACCTGGTTTTAATTTGATTGTCAGATGCCATAGGGTGGACTTGTAATGTAAGACTTGCCCCTGTTTCTACTCCAAATCCACAGGGAATCATTGCTGATTTATTTTAGCAAAGAGTTCCATGTTCTCGGTTTCTATTCCAATCTCTCTGCTTAATAAAATAAGATGTCACATGTCAAGTTACATTGTGGGAACTATTTCAACAACCCAAAACTATTCAACTCAACTTGAAAACTTGCCACAAACCAAGATCTACCACAATGCATTAGGATTTGTCACCCCTGGAAACCCTTCCTAGTCCCTAACCAACTGATGGGAAGCATACATGTAGAACCCCATGAAGGATTTCTCAGCTGTGTACCCCTTTGGTTTAATAATACACACTAGGCTTTACCATTCATTATCACCCGATAACCAAATTCAAACTACTCTGATCTGGTTTGGGGGTTTTTTTGCCAAATACCAAAATGAAATAAAACTTATCATGAGCTAAACTTATGGCCATTTTAATTTCCCAAGCTAAAAACTTCAGTGCCAACCTCTACAAAGTACATGGGCAAGGGCCACCATTAATTTCAGCATTTCACATAACAGAAATTTGCATTCCATTAAAGCTCTCTGACATTCATCGATCAGGACAACCATGCACATAATAAGCTACACATGTGTAATAGGAGTGTGTCCTGCCCTAGGTATGTTTTCTAGAGTGGGAACTGGCAACACATTGATATGACCCCCTTCTCTTCAGAGAGGTGAGTGGGAACATGCCCAGCTCTTCTCAATTGCACATGTACTTCACAGATCTCAAACCAATGAAGTAGAGAAGAAGCTACTTTGGGCAGAGTCTATAGATCATAAATGCGATGAACAGATGCCATCTGTAAGCGCTTATACATTCTATATATAAAGGCAGTGCTCCCATGTACTACCCTAAATCTCTTGTGTCAGATACATACAACATGTTCTGCAGAGCACTGACTTCTGCCACATTAATATGTTCTGGAATAAACATGACTCAGGAGAAGCAGAGAGATGCTGTGTCTAGCTACCCCCGGAGCTTCTCTTTACTGAAAAACAGGAAGTCCTGAACATCTTAACAGAAAAAGATCACCTTTTCTGATTTCCCAAAGAGAAACTCACTCTTAAAGGAGATAGAGTCTTGGACCTTGTTCAAGGAAGCAACCATAGACCCTCTCCTCCAGTATGACTGAGGCCATTCATGCACTCATGCAGCTGGACTTCTACAAATACACATAGTTCATTACTTCCCATTCTGCCAACCTCGCTGGCCTTGGAGGGACTTCTGGGCTTCCACCTCTGCTCCTGTCCCAGGAGCATCAAGATTTTAAAGCAACCCACACAGGATCAACAGACAGTTCTGTAGATTCCTGTAATCAGTTGTCATGGAAAGTGAGTGGTAGACACAATTGAACTCTAATGTTTGGGTGACCATTTAACATTCAAGGGAGAGGAAATCAGAGTGTTTGTGTGATTAAGAATTACCAGGGCAGTCAGGAGAGTGATCAATATAGTCAGAATGGGAAAAAAGGATCATGTTAGTGTGAGAACTTTAGATCTAAAGAAGTTCTGGGTAGTCATCTAAGAGTCTTAGGCAGGACATTGTCATGATCTGATTTACAATTTTAAAGATTGTTTTGATTCATGTGTATTGATGAATAGGGTGTAAAATCACCAGAGAGAAGAGGATAGTGAATCAGGAGACAATGGCAGCCAGGAGTAAGATGGTGGCCATTGGGATGAAGATACTATGATGAACTGGAATATTTATCAAATTGGGTCACAGCAGGAGACAGACTATATGGCAAAATCAATATAATCTGAGTTTTTAAAAAGGCAATTTGTAAATGTGATGGTTAACTGTAAAGAAACCTCAAAGGATTGTATAGCAGCCTAAGGTTGCTACTCCTACACCCCAAGGGAGTGGAAAGCCACACAATGGAGGTAGTCAAGGCTGCTCCAAAAGAATTGCTGTCCATCTGCAGAAGCATCCCACAGTCCTAGGCCATGGTAGCCACTGGAGGCTGGGGAAGGGGCTCACAACCCCACCCTCTTCCCATCCTTCAATCACCGATTGGCCAAAGGAAACAAGCATGTGCCACCACATCCGGCACCATTTGTTTAGTTCTAAGTCCAATCTCTTCCCTCTCAAATATCCCCTTACTAATGCCAAGCTGCCCAAAGCCAATTACCAGGTCTTCAGTAGATTTTTTTCTGGAGCAGTTTAACAGCTAGGGAAGCGCAAGCATATGGCTTCCCTTTGATCTGCTCTATATGGCCATTGTGATGTCTTAGATCTTGGTGAATAAACAAACATATCCACCACATAGCCATCTCAGTGCCACAGACAGGACCTGCTAATGTATACATTGACTCATGCTAACAGACACCACAAGCAGATCTTCTCTGGAGAGATAAACTGAGCCTCTGTGTTAGCTGATGAAAATAAAATACTGAGAACCAAGTAAAAATGACTTTATTTCTTGGGGGGGGAACTGCTTCATGCTTATCATCCACTCTATCTTGCCTGTCCTGTACAGCAGCAGGCACAACTTTTCAGCTCTGCCATCAACATGTGATAAATCTTTCCTCTGGGGCAGAGTGTATCTCTGTATTTACCCAGGGAAAGAATTTGACTCTTGTCTACATGTTTAACGGGTGTGAGGTGGGGGCAGAAAAAGGAAAGGAAGAAAAAGGTAACACACTATGAAAAGCCAAAAAACAAAATCAATCTTGAGACTTCAATGATTTAACCAGCCACAAAGGCACAGAAATGTATGAGAAAGCTTTGATTGATTTTTACCTCTGTAATCCTCCCCACCCCATCTATTATTCTGTATGGATCATATTAGCTATCATTATGACTAAGACAAGATAGAACGCTGACATCTGTCTGACATGATATAACAGTAAATGGAATCGGCTTATACACAAAGGCTTTTACCTGGTTATTAATAGTGCTCTCGGTGGGTGATGACTGGGCTGATATTACAGCCTCCATCAGCTGCATCAAGCCATTGCAATTTGATTTCATTCCAAGAAGTGGCTCCTCAAGGTACTGATTGCACAGTGTCCTGACAAACTGCTCCAGTATCATTCCTAGATACTCACCCTTTTAAAAGGCTCGTAAAGCATTAGGGGTGGGTGACAGCCTGCTGGCACTGAAGATTCTAAGTCACTTCTACTGGGCTGAAAGACACCGAGTATGTTCAAAAATCCCTCGGTGACATTCACAGGCTTAATCATCACCAATGTGAGTGCAAAGTCAAGGAAGATTTAGAGTGTACAGTTTTGCAGGTGGCATACATCGTGGTAAAACACAGATGAACACATACCATGATGTTAAGGTCACTTAGCAGCTTTTGCTTTATTCACTTACCTTCAATGAATCAATGAAAAATATTTAGATCTGCAGGGCACCATTTACCTTCTCAGCTTTGCGAGGTACTTAATCACTACTTCTTGTATAAGCAAACCAAAAACAGAGTAAAGTAGAAACAGTAGATTACTGGCCTTGTTACAGAGATTTAAGAGCAGTTCCAATTAGAAAAATCCTAATTTCCATCTCTTATTTGATCAATACTTTCTTTAGTCAGCAGATATTTACTAAAATGTGTGTGTGTGTGTGTGTGTGTGTGTGTGTGTGTGTGTGTGTGTGTGTGTACACCACTTTCTAATGAATTGACAACATGGATAAAATTTTTATCCTTTTGTAGCTAACAGCCATTTTTTTGGCCTCAGAAAATGGCTGGGAGATAGACTCTCAATTTAGAATGGGATTATATCTCAATAAACTCATCACAAATCAAAAAGTGTGTGTAATATATACAGTTTACATTGAACATCTCAGATTAGCCTAGTCTTCCTTAAACATAGAAAACCATTTAACACAAAACTTACTTTTTATTTGTTACTTATCTACTTTTGCATATGTGTGGTGATTGTGTATGCATATTCACATGTGTGTGGCCATATGAACACAAGTGTGTATGAGAGGGGCTGAAGTTGATGCTGGATGTCTTTCTGGAAGACCACTCTCTACTTATTTATTGAGGTAAAAAGTCCCTAAGCCCAGAGCATAGAGATTACAGATATGCTAGCTAGTCAGCCTGATCTGAGACCCAGTCTCTCCTTTATGAGTGTTGGGACCTAAATTCCAGTCCTCACAATTGCAAGGCAAGTGATTCATCCACTGAGTCATCTCCCCAGCCCCACAAAGCCAATGTTACAATGAACTATTGGACACATCACACACTTTATCAGACATATCACAAGAGCAAAACTCAGGGTGCATGAACACACTTTCAGACCACTGTAAAACTGAGAGTGTGTAATGTGCTTGGCAGAACTCCCCAGACTACAATGGCAGCCACAGTGTAAATAACAGCCTGAGAGATGGGGCAGGTGGGCAAGCAAGCCAGTAGGAGAGGCCACTATGTATCTTTAAAAGCATTTCCTTCCGAAAACTTGAATATATCATATTGTCCCATCTACCATGAAGATGAATTTTCCAAATCCATGTTTTGAGCTATTCATTTCTGGGGATCATCTGTGAGAATTAAATGAGGTTTTGCACAGACAGGCAGAACCCAGTGTCTGAGACACACAAAAAAAAATTATAATAAATGTGACCACTGAGGAGAAGGATAATGATGATATAGTCCGTTGTCCTTAATTCAATAAAATTGAGGCAGAAATGGCAAAGAGAGCATTCCCTCCAGTGAGCTATTTTTTCTTGAACATTTCATTTCTGCCCTTGGATTGGCATTTCTGCTGCTGGTACCAGATGCTCTCATCTTTGGACCCTCTCATAGCTACTCTGTTTCTAGAGTTTTGACATTATTGACAGGAGGGCCCGAAAAATTCCAGGGCTCCTGAAAAGATGAGCCAGCTCACGGATTTAAGTATGAAGCAAGGAAAATGCCCACCTAGTGAGGGCCTGCCTGCAGAGACACACACAACTCACCAGAGGACTGTGTGATTGGGGATTGAGGTGAAATGCCTAAACTTTACACAACTGCTCAAGCATACTGCTCAAGGGTGTGGCTTGTCATTTGCTCATGACAGTTACACAAATGGTCTCTGCTGTCACTGATGAACACTTAGTCAGAATGCTGGCTCAACAGCTGGAGGACAGTTTTTGTGAGTTAGCCACATGCAAATTTGGTGATCAGCAGAGGTAGTACTCACTCTGCACTCCTATAGACTATTCACACATTATTCACACACATCTAACTGGAGGAATCAGAAACACTTACTGGTTGAGCTTTTCACACAGTGGAGAAAGTGACAAGGGAGCTTATTCTGGGACGTGGAACCCAACATCATCATGTGAAAGAGATTGTGTACCCAAGCCGTGATGGCTGAGGAAGGGTGATAAATGTGATGAGGGGGTGAGTAGTGTTAACTTGGCTGGACCATCTGAGGTGCTTAAATACTTGTCTGAAGATGACTGTAGGTGGTGCCCGAGAGGATGCTGCTGGATGGGCGTGACTTTTACTATAGTATGTTGAGTAAAGCAGATGGTGCTCTGTGATGGGCAGTTGATGTGACTTTCACCTGTCAGAACAATTTTGTATATAAAGGTTCAGTGACATATCTCCACGTGAAAAATGACCTTACAACATGAAGCCTCAGTAACAGATTTTTGGACTGGGTGTGGTGGAATGGAGTCAGGAGGCTGCAAAGTTTGAGGCTAATCTGGGCTATAGAGGGAGACTGTTTCAGGTAAACATGTTACACCACCCTGCTCATGCAGCAGGCACTGGGGTGCACGATGCTCTTCACTGATCCCCAGTCCCCGATCCTGGCCATGGATCCCCACTGGTCTGCATCTTTTGGGCAGGCTTTCCTCATAATGATGTCACTGTCCCTTTTCCCTTTGATGCACATCTGCTGCACTGGATTTAAGCTGTTTGTCCTCTCATCTTGCCTTAATAGTTCAACACTGTGTACTTCACTCATTTGAAAACTTAAAGTAAGCAATAGTAGAGAAAGTGGTGTAGCAGCTGATGTGAGCGCCCTGTAGGTTCACTTGCTTTAAAATGTCCCACTAGTCCTTGTCCCTCTCCTCTCTGCATTTACCCTGTGATTTCTAAGTTGCGCTGTCTCAGGTGAAGATTTTGGGGAAGCAAGTGTTGATTTTTTTTTTCTTGAAAACATAGATCCATCTTCACCCAAATGTGACCCCTCATTATATTCTTTCAAAGGACTACATAGTTTCCTTCATACTTTCTATCACAGTCATTTATACAAGTGGGTGATGACTTCTGTCACCCTTCAACAGTCTAGAAGCTCCCCAAGGGTTTTTGTTGGTTGGTATATAAGCTGTAACATAACCCAGGTGTAGCAGTCACTCAGAGAATAATTACATAGTGGAAAGTGACGTAGATCCACCAGAACCAAGAGACCCAGTGTATATCTACTTGTTTTCATGAGGCCACCCTCATATGTCACTAAAAACAGGTCCTTATTATCTCTCCTTTAGCCCTTCTGCTGGGTAAACACCATTAATGCAGACACTGACACTCAGATTAATGAAGGGAAGCAATTTATTGAGCTGATATTTGGTGGAGATGTCATTAGCAGGGCTCCTGTGGAGCAACTGCATCAGATTAGATACAGCCTCCCCCAAGAACACATAGAAAATCATTTAACTGCTTTTCTGGGGCCGTTTATGGGATGTCAGCCCTCTACTGCCTCTGAGGCAACTGTGAGCCTTCTATGACTGCTCAGCATTGATGCTGGCTTTGTCTCCTCTGATAAATATACCCTGCAATAAATCACACTGTTGTGGCTTTAGTTTTTGTTGTTGTCCCTTCTCGTGTCTATATTAAAGACACTAAAAATTTCCAAGACTAAGACAAGGTCAATAGACCTACAAATAACTTTACCTACAGGTAGAGAGTTACAGTAGAGCTATAACTTTACCTACAGGTAGCATATGAAGTGTAGTCTCAGAAATGCGGAACAGAGGTCTGGTGTGCTTGAGTGGGTTTTCAAATCCATCAGGAAAAAAGGTGTATTTTTCACAAGTTCTTAGTGAGGAAAAATTAAAATATCTTCGTTAGAGGGGAAAAAAGGTGAAATGTGGGGGAGCAGCACACATGCCCCTTCCCCACTGACAAAGTAGCGGGTGGTCTATAGAGTCCACTGTAAGTGCCAGCATCCATTTTCCTAGTTCCACTTATAAGACATTTGTCACCTTTCTTAGGCTCATTCACCCATTTCCATAATGTTCATCAACCTCCTCAGCACTGACTGGCGACCAACCCTCCAGGCCCCACTGGCCAAACTATGAGATCTAATTAATGTTCCTTGCTGATACTTCCAGCTGTTAGGAATCTCTCTGTGTGGTGTGCAGAAAATCTCTGAGAGAGATGGCTCAGCAGATAAGCTCATCAGCTGCTCTTCCAGAGGTCCTGAGTTCAATTCCCAACAACCAAATGGCAATTCACAACCATCTATAATGGGATCTGATACCACCTTCTGGAGTGGACAGAGCACTCATATACGTAAAGTACAAAATTAAATCTTTTATTTTTTAAGAGTCTGCCTAAAAACAGACTTATCTCTTACTCATACCTTTTGAATTTATGCAAAGTCAATCATTCTCCCACCACCACCCCCTGGTACTTTCATCTAATATTAGGTTTTGTTGCTACAATAAACATAATAATAAACAATAAAGCGTTTCTTCCCTCCTAAGTTACTGACCAGCTGGAGAATGTCTTAATAGTCAATGGAATCACTTGTCTTTAGAGTTGGAGGGGGTTACATGTAATGTCACAACAGTTCCCTTCCTTAGAGATGCAGGTAGGTGGTATTTTGGGCGCTGATGATGAAATGCTGGCTGGCCTGTCTTTTCTTCTATAAAACTCTGTAACCCACCATCAGTATACCCTCTTCTGTGCCTGCATGTACATCATTGACTCTGACTTTCTTGTCCTGTGACTGCTCAGTATTTGAGTCTCCCAAAATAAAAAATAATAACAAATAAGCATGTTAAGTTCTATCCTCCAATTAATCTTCAAAGACCCTGTTTCTCACCTGAATCCAGGCTTTTCCTGAGGCACACGTTTGTTACTGGGATTTTGGAATTAATACTAGTTCAATCTGTCAAGTTAAGAAAAAAAAAAAGGTATGTCCTTGAAAGTCAATCTTCCACCTGGAAATTAGGATTGTGGCACGGGCACACATTAAATAAAATGTGATTGAAAAATATTGCTTTTTCCCCCCTAAAAGTCATAAAGCAAGATTAATGGTCAATTTAAAACTCAAATCAAGTACCAAATGAAATTTCCTCCTCTAAACACCACCAACACACATTAACAGACAACTTCCATCCACCTTGCTATTCTCATGTCTAGATCTCCCAGGCTGCCTTCCAGCCAGGGTTGCACAGAAAGCTTCCGGGAAGCCTACACTGGTGCGATTTCCCGCAGGTGCCACAGCCCCAGTAAGTGCCCAGAGCAATCGAACTATCCTTGCTTGTCATGGGGCTTCCTGACCAAGCTTGACACTAGGGAACCTTGAGCTCACACATCAACTGTGGCTTCACAGGAAGACAAAGTCACAATGCCACTCAGACAATGTTGACAGGAGTGGGTACTATCCACACCCAGAAAGAGCTAAGCCAGAAAGTTACTTGTCGAGGACGTTACCTGCTGAATGTATACACTGGACTAAAAAGGCTCCTAGGCTCACACTATGATAGGAAAACGAAGGCAATGGTGCATACTGAGATCTAGTGGCACCCTTGTGTCACATACTCTGTGGTTTTTGAAAGTGACGGATTGGAACAAAATCTATCAAATTAGTGGCTTTATAATTTGATTATTTCTGGCTGTCATTTAGCTAACACCACTTCCTTGATTTTTATGGTTCCCTTTGATCACAATAAATATTTTAATTTGAAAGTGACTCAAGCTGGGATATGGTATACTCCTGTGATCCCAGAACTTGGAATACTGAGACAGGAAGATCAGGAAATTGTGAAGTCAAAGCTAAGCTGGGCTGCACTATAAGAACCTGTGTCAAAAAACAGGGAGGGATATTACAAGCAGTTTTCATGCCAGGCTGGACCCATAGCTGCACCAGCCCCAAATAACACACAGAGACACTGTATTAGATATAAAGCTGTTGGCCTGTAACTAGCGTTTCTTATTGCCTAGCTCTTTCTTAAATATTAACACATTTCTATTAATCTAAGTGTTTCCACGTGGCCTTGGCTTCCTGGAGAGAGGATCTGGACTGCTGTTCTCTCAAATCTCTACATCTTGAATCTCTACTACATCTCCCAGAATCCTCCTTTTCTCCTAGTCCCACCTATCTTGCCTTTCTTTTGGCCAACAGTGCTTTATTAATTAACCAATAAGAGAAACATATTTACAGAATGACATCTCCTATCAGAGAATATGATTTGACCATCAGAATCTCTTGGTGATTAGGTGAAATTAAGTTATCAGATGAACATATGAACAGGTATTTAATATTTGTTTGGTGTGCTATTCTAGGCATTATAACGGTAAAATAAAATAATCCAATGTGTCTTTAACTATTACTTATTAACAGTCATTAAGTCAAAAATAAGGCAAACAAACTGGGCATCATGTCACAGATCTATAATCCCAGCACTTGGATGATGGAGGCAGAAGATTGAAAGTTCAAGGTCATTTGGGGCTACCTAGTGAGTTACCTGGGATATGTGAGACTCTACAAAAAAACAAAAACAAAAAAAAATGGCTAAACTAAGAAGAATAAAATGAATGACTCAATTTATGCCTTCTCAACCTAAGACAAGAATCTAATACATAGCCTTCCTTTTATTTAAGTGATTGTAAATCCATGTTCAGCAGGATAAAGTGATTTTTTTCCCTTTTTTCCTCTGGTCTTTCCTGGATTCCCTGCCTCTTCTAAAACTTGAATTTTCTTTGAAAGGGCCAGGAAAGAGACAGACATGGAAAGTGTGGAGGTGGAGCCAAGTTAGACTTTGCAAGAAGAGGAGTTCATCTTACAGGTTTTCAGCCTGAACACAGAAAGGACAGAGGGTTTCTTTAAGCTTACTAACCTTACAGAGTCCTTCTGAGACCAACTCATCAACCTAGAGAAAGAACAGGAAATTACAAATGGAGGTCCAGGGAAGGAAAGTTGGAAGAGTTCAGAAAGAGGATGCAATTCCCCGGCCCTCTTCTTAGAGGAGGTTGGATCACTAATGGGATAAGGAGAAAAGTGACTGTGCCTGGGCTCTCTGTGTGCCGTACCAGCCAAGGCTGAGTTTCCCTCTGATAACATCCACGCACGGCAGGTCTCATATATTAGAAACATGAGCGGGAGATTTGCTCTTTGGTTAGAGAACCATTTGTTCAGCATATGCCATGCTTGGTGCAGACACTGTTCAAAGTGGTATGACACAACTGTAAACTGATCCTCTGGAGCTTATATTACAGCAGAGGGAAAAGATGAACTGTGAAAGTAAAGTATAAAAATATATAGCACACAATAGTCCCAGCACCTTGGAGGCTGGAGTCAAAGACTTGCAAATTTGAGCTCAGCTTGGCAACAGAGCTAGACCTTATCTCAGAGCAAAGAAAAGCCAGGTGTGGTGGTATGTGCCTTTTATCTCAGCACTCAGGAGCGGCTGGAGGGTTTTAGTGAGTTTGAGGTCATCCTGGTGTACATAACTAGCTCCAGACCAGTCAGGGCTACATAAGGAGAACCTATTTCCAAAAATAAAAAATGAAACAAAAGAAGATGCATGTAATTGTGTGTGTGTGTGTGTGTGTGTGTGTGTGTGTGTGTGTGTACTTATATAAACATGTTAAGGAAGAAAAGAAAGCCATTATGGTATATAAGGAAGCTGGTAAAATTTCATACACTAAAAACCATTGTAAGTTTTTACTGAATTTACAATTATTGTGTATGTATGTTTTCACATGTGTGACATGCATGTGCAAGTACAGATGTGTAGGCCAGAGAACGACTTTGGGGAATTGATTCTCTCTTTCTATCGTAGCACCCAAGGGTCAATCTCGGGCCATCAGGCCTGCATAGCAAGCACCTCTACCAGATGAACCATCTTGACAGCCCAATGGTCTTGCCAGGAAAAAGATGAATGGACTTAGGAGATGTGTTTTCCCTTAAATAAATAGATGGATAAATCAGACAAGCTTTCACAGAGCACTACCCTGGCCTTGCCTCTAGGTTCCTCCAGGCAGGGTCTCAACACAGATGGCTCATACCCACCGTGCTTCATGCCTCTGCCCAGGTTGATCTCAACAATTCACCCTATCTGGCCCTGCCAACTCCCCAGAAAAACAGAAGTGTCACTACCTCCCTGGAGTCTCCCTCCAATCAAAGCAATGCCCAGGATTCACCCAGCACCCCCCAACCTACAAGTACCTCCTTTACATTAGTCTTAAAAATGGCTCAAAAGGTGGGCACTGTCACCACTCTGTCACACTGCTGGAAACGAAGACAAGAGGAATGTCAGTGACTCATGCAAGATGGAACAGCCTGCCACTGACACCATGTGCTCCAAACCTAAACCCACTGTAGACCGGAAGGAGGTTGGAGTTGTGGCAAGAGTCCGGGCTCTGATCCTGAGAGCTCCCCTCACCAGCGGGACAACTAAGAAGAGGTGCTTGGCTAGACTGAGTCTGTGTGCCTTCATTCACACAGCACTAAATGGGGAGGTTTCTGTGAGCCTATCCCAGTTCCAGCACCTAAGGGACACTAGTGGTGGGCACCTCCTACCCTCTCTCCCTTCCCACCCTCCAGGCCACCGCATGGCTGTCACTACTCTCCAGCCCCTGCAGTCCTCTCCCACACTTAGAGCATGTGCTCTCTACCGCATAACTTGGTTATTTTTATTTTAGTTAATGCTGAGCTTTATTGTGACATTCTCTCTCTCTCTCTCTCTCTCTCTCTCTCTCTCTCTCTCTCTCTCTCTCTCTCACACACACACACACACACACACTCATTATAATTTGTTCATATTTTCCCTACTGCTTTCTCTAGCACATTCCCTCTTTCTCCCCCCTAATTGTCCCCTTCAAATTAGTTCTTATTCAAATGTTACCTGGAATTCTTTATCTTATAAAGAACTAAGGTCCAGGTAAAACTGTTTTATATATAACAGATATGATTTGTTCCAATAGCTACATATAGCAAGGATTGATGGAGTTTATTCCATATAAGCTGGATCTGGATATTTCATTGTCATTAAGGCTCCTGTGGCTTTCCTTGTCTATGCACAGGCCTCATTCTCAGGCTGGCTCTCATCATGGAAGGAAATGTTCCCCAGCACTCTCACCTTCTTTATCTAGAGTCACACCTAGCAGAAGACCTGGGCCCCAGTTATCACAGAACAAGTGATAAGTCCCACTGAGGCCATGAGATGAGCCAAACCCACAGCCTTCACCTGGGGCTGCACCTCTGATCCTTCCCCAATAGCACCTCTTTTTTATCATTTTTAAATTATTTGCTTTTATTTTATGTGCATTGGTTTTTGTCTGCACGTATGTCTGCACGTATCCCCGGGAACTGGAGTTACAGGCAGACATGAGCCACTGCATTGGTGCTGGGAATTGAACACTGGTCCTCTGGAAAAGCAGCCAGTGCTCTTAACCTCTGAGCCATCTGCTCCAACTGCCCCCCTAATAGCATTTCTAATACAAAAATGGCATCATAAAGGTGAAATAGGAATATGCACCTCAAAGATACTTCAATAGATTGATGCCAAGCCACCACTGGGCCCCATTGCTTCTCCCAGCACTTGCAGTAGGTGTTGCTGGGATGAACAAAGTTTTGCCAGTCTATAGATCAAGCTCTGCTAAGAGTTTATGGAACCAAATTGCAGGTCCAGCCCCATAGGAATTATTCGTTTTGTTATGTCTCCATAGTGAAGATGGCATCTCTGGTAGGAACTAGAATACACAGAATAGCTTGTCCTTGGTCTGCATTTCAGTTTTTTGCCCTTTGAAAACTTTGTATTATATCATCTGTAAGTATGTGTGTTTACAACGCGTTTGGTTAAATATGACACTAAAGGATGCTTTTATAGACTTATCTCACCCATTTGGCTTTTCCTGGGAATGGAACCCTTCATGATGACAATGACCTTCAACAAAGGTTAAGTGAGCAAACTAGGTTTTTAAGTTTGTTCAGAACTCAACTGCTTTTATCTTCCAGCCTTTGAAGTTGATGGTAAAAGACAAAAATTCAAATATTTCATCTTGACATCTTGAGGGAAGGTATATATAAATAGGAAACACACATTAAAATCACTGAGCATAAGCAGAAAACAAGTGGCTATACGTAATTACAACTGCAGAAGTAGATACAGGAGGCCAAGCAGCTGACAGATGCCATTCTTTGAAGCCACTTTCTGTCAGTGAGACAGAGATGGATTTGCTAGCCTCATGGTCTCTGATCCTCAGGTAAAATTTGCCAGCCTCTGATTTCGTGCCACCATTCCAAATATCAGACAAAACACCACAACCCTCTGGGGTATTCGCAGCCTTTAGAGAGTTGTTGATAGCAATCACATTTCTTGTGAAGTCTTTGTTGATCCAAGAATACATATTTTGTTGTGTGAGTCTTCATAAATCAGTCTTTCCGCCCATTTATCATTTTTGTTGCTTTTCTCTGAACACTCTCCAGTATGTCTCCAACCTGCTAATAATGATGTTCGCAGACCACAGTGCATCCTTCCAGGCTCAGTCCCTCTCATCACATAAGGACAGGCTTTGCCTTTCTGCCCCCTGACCTGCTGTTTCCACTTACAAAGTTCGTATACTGCCAGATCCTGCATGACCCCATGATTCATTGCTATCCACTGCATTGCCCGAGGGAGACCCAGGACTCGGTCACTGTCTAATAGGCAAGAGGCACTCAGAAAGTTCTCTGAATGGGGGAAGTAAGTAAAGCATGGGATTTCTACTGTGTCTTCCCTACATCAAGTTGTTTATTACAAAAAGAACACCAGAGAAGGAGTGTCCATGTTTGTCAGGGGTGGGTACAAGGAAAGAGAGGACACACCAGGGGAGTCATCCATAGACTCAAATGGCTCTTCTTCTTAGAATTGATTGACACAGAGTTCAACTCTCACTTAGTACAGAGGTGATATGAGGTTTAGGAGACTAAAAGATTTGCCCACAGTGTCTGAACACTTGGGTTACCTAGGGGGACTATCTGGAATCTAAGACCCAGAGAAACAGTTAACAGTGTCACGAATGACGTTGCGCCATACTTAGAAGCCAAATCAACTGAAACTTGAGTTCCCCGTGGGATTTGTTGATCGAGGCTGTTTGTAACAGGATGCCTTAGGATGAGCATGGTGGCAGTCCAAAGAAAACCTTGTCTCCTTTTCACTGCTGGTTGCTGTAACAATAAGAACTCCAGAAACAGTTCAGAAATATTCACAATGCCATCATTGTGAGTATTTGGTTTGGTTTGGTTCTGCAAACCCAACACATAGCATCTTTCTATGTAACTGTTAAAAATAACTGACTTGGGGTGGGGAGCAGTGTGATGATGACGCAGCAGATAAAAGCACCAGCTGCCAATCCCAATAGCCTGAGTTTGATCCCTAGGACCCATATAGCGGAAGAAGAAAAGCAACTTCTACTCATTGTTCTCTGACCTCCCCACATGCATGTGTGTGCACGTGCATGCACACACACACACACACACACACACACACACACACACATGCATGCTAAAATATTTCAAGTTTAATTAAAATAGATACTATCAGTCAAATCTACCATGTAGAAACCAGGACCCGCAAAAGCTAAATCCCTGAGAAGCTTGCAGCAGAGCCAAGGGCCAGGCCAGCTGTGTGAGACCGCACCTTGCTCTTCGGTGAACATAGCTGTTCTTTGATTTCCAAACTGTCTTATCTTTGGCAGTGACTCAGACTTTCTGGTCCTTCTGTACTATTTTTAGGTATTTATTTTGTTTTATGTTTATGTGTACCGCATGCCTGCCCAGTGCCCATGGAAACCAGGTCCTCTGGAACAGGAGGTACAGATGGTCGTGAGCCGTCATGTGGGTGCAGAGAATGGAACCAATGTTCTCTGAAAGAGTAGCAAGAGCTCCTAACTACTGAGCTATCTCTCCAACTCCTTCTCTATTTTTCCCTAAAGGCAAGGAGTCAAAACCAAGATATAAGAGAGGGGACCTGCTCCTCCTACTTTAACTTAAGAAGTTTGTAATTTTCAAAACTATATTTTCTCTACCAACAAAAACCACAACTACCAAGCATGTCCCTTACTAACAGGACTAGCTAAATCAAAAGTCATCAAAGCCTTCCAATTGTGGTTCCAGTATAGCTGCTAGCTCCCATAGCAACTTAGTCTCGCCCTTGTGTCCAGTTGGTCTCTTCATCTTGCTCAGTTCCTGTCGTGGCATGAATACTCTGATAACCTCTGGTCAGAATGTAACACTTCAGATCAATACCCCACTACACAGTACTGCAATCAAACACTGCAGGGAAGTAGTTGACAAAACAAATCCCCTGAATTATTCCACTTTAAATAAATAAATGAAGCAAAGAGCAAGTCCAAATGCCCTCATAGCTGATGACAACCTCCAAAATTATCTGTCTGTTACCAGGTCTTTAAGTTGTAACTCCGTACAAACAAGCACTTACTTGAAAGGTTTTAATTAGGTAAATTCTCCAGGTAATTCCCTATGCCATGTGAAAGACGGCACAGCTTTCTGGAATGGTGCTGGAGAGGTGAGAAGCTTGGGTGGGAGCATGGCTCCCTGTGTTCTAACGGGGACTGGAAGGGAACGAGTTTTGAAAGCCCCCTGGGATATATAAAGCAGTCTCCAGTACTTGGGAAATGTTAGTTGAATTTGTTGAACTGACCCTGGGTAAACCTCTCCATATTTCCAAGCCTCGCTTTCTACATCTATAAAACAGAAACTAATAATAACTTCCTCGTCTCATATGGCTATTGTGGTGCTCCCAACAGTGTAATATATATGAAATCATCCTTTGGGCAATAAAACATCATGCAAAAGTAAGTTATGAAGAAAGAGAACTGGGCCATAGTAACAGCACCAGGGGTGTGTGCCAACAACCAGTTGAAAAGTTAATGGCACTTTTTGCTATTCATCCAGATGTCTGGACAGATTCTCACTATTAAAACCAAAGTAGGCCCTGGCAAACCTTCAGGTAGTCAAAGGACTGTGAGCAGAAGTGTAATGTCTGTTCTCTGGGTCTCCTGGGCAGGGAAAGTTCTGCATAAGACTATGCATCTGTTTTAAAAAGAAGTTACAAATTCCAGGCCCTTCTAAAAGAAAATATGCACATTCCAAATCTGCTGCCAGGCAGTCATGAGCTGAGCAGATCTACATAAGAGTTAAGTCTTTGTTTTTTTTTTTTCCGGCAGGGGAATAAGCCCTTCCAATCTTACCCTTTAACCCCAGCTCTACAGCAATCAAGCCAAGGCAAAAATTCGCACTTGCAAATATTTTTGAAAGGTCTGACTAAGCCATTTTTAGATGTTTTCCAGTATTTCTATGCCTTTCCCTCCCACCGAGCACAATTACAACGGCACCTTTAAAAGGCTATTAAAAGGCATTGATTGGCTTAACTGTGCTAATGTCGTGGCTTTAAAATAAAATTCTATTAAGTCTTTAAAATATTGCAGACAAGCGCTTTGCAGCAGAAACCCAGGACAATCATCCTGAGGCTCGGCCGCTCACATAGACTTATCAAGTTTCTGGAGTTCATCCCATCATTTTACCTGTGGTTGTTCTAAGTGTCTGCTAGTTCTCATTAAATACCTGCCTTTATACACACCAGATAGGCTACCTAACCATGCATGTCCCCAGGCCACAGTAATGACATCCTAAAGACAGACACACCCTTGCTGACTTTTGGTTTGTCACTATTAATCTATAAGAGGACAATGACATTCTCTCCTTATATTTGATTAACAGCACAGGATATCTTTCCTTTAAAGATATGTCTCAGGAACTATTTTAGATAGCACTGAGCACATTAATCCTTACAGAGTCACTTTTGTCCCTGGAGAAACCCAGGAGCTGGACAGAACAATGCCAAATTGGTTTTTTTCTCTATGTGTTTGGAACAGACAGGTGTGTTGAGGTGAGATGTAAAACTCAGATAACAAGGCTTTCTTCTAAGACAACTTTCCCTACTCCTCCGACTCTACAGAACCATGACATCCATAAGTCAGGAGAGAGCCCCAAAGCCACAGAAGCCAGTGTTGAAGCTCCTGAAGACTGCCCAGATCTGCCCCCTCAGATCTTGCTCTAGTTCTGCCTCAGCTCTTGCCCCAAGCCCCTCCCACTCACCCTTCAATCTCCCACAGCCCCTCCCACTCACTCTTTAAAGCCACACACTAGGGTCACTTGCAGAAATGTGGCACCATCCCCTCTTCCTAAAGTCACAGAGGAACTCTGAGCTTGTCACACCTGCTACATGTTCACATATGGCTCATGAATTAGCTATCAGGCACTATAATCAATTTCAGAAGCCCCTTAGTATAAAGAACTCATTCAACATTGGCTGCATTTGTTGGCTCAACCTTAGGTAAACTTTTCCACATGTCCAAGCTAAGGCCCACACGCACTCATAACTTGGCATCTTTCAAACAGATGTTCTTTAAATATTGGGTTTTATTTATTCAGTGCAGTCAAGGAAACAAATGCATGCCTGTAATCCCAGCCCTAGGGAGGCTGAGGTACCAATGTCTCAAGCTCGGGAGCCTCTTGGGCTACAAAGTGAAACTCTGTTAAGAAAATGAGAGAAGGGAATAGACGATGGAAAGGTCTCCAGGTTAAGAACATTCACTGATCTCCCAAAGGACCTGAGTCCTGTCCCATGTCAGGTGTCTCCAATCTGCCTATAACTCCCGCTCTGGGGGATCCGACACCCTCTTCTGGCTTCCATAGGTATAGACATATGAGCATAAAGACAAATAAAAATCTTTTCTTTAAAAAGCTGGAGGAAAAAAGGACAAAGAGGAGGAGACTATTAGTGAAAATAATAAACTTTCTATGCAAATGTAAATTTAAACTGACTTGGAGCTTTAATTCTGCCTCCTCATTGTCATGTTTAATACATTCTCTTATTATTTCATGCTCCAAAAACACAGCACAAATTTTATGACCTAAGACCAAAATGTTTACAAAACCATACTCCTTTTGAACTGGAAGAAAGAACTTCTCTTCCTTTTCTGGCTACCAGAGCCCGCTCTGTTCCTTGGTTCATGGCCCCTTTCCTCTAGCTACAAAGAGCACAACAATGAGTCTTTCTCATGCTGCCCTTCCTTCTGTCTTCTGCAGCCAAGAAGGGTCCCACTATCAAGGAGTCATGAGACTAGGCTGGACCACTTGCAAAGTCCAGGACAAAATTCCTCACTGTGAGGACTTAATCACATCTACAAACTCCCTTTTTCCATGTAAGCAACATATTTTCAGTTTTCAGAGACTGGCTGTAGGCATCCTTAGACATAAGCATTATTGCACCCACCATAATTTGGTTTTCCCTACTAGCCTGGAATGAATGTAACTCGGGTAAAATTACAAAGGAATCGGGCTATTACAACAGCCTCCTGGACAACTGGTATCTCCCTGGCACATGCTGATCAGATGCCTTTGCCTCTGCCTTCCTATTGAGAGTACAATTGCTATGAGGAGCACATTTTGGCTTTTTTTTTTTTTTTTTTGAAGCATACATATGCAGTATTACTTTGACTCCATAGATAAGGAGCTGGCTAACACCAAAGTAACAAATCAGTGTATATTTAAATGAGGTTCATAACTGGATGAGAAACTAACCTTCAATTACAGCAGTTCCTACCAGATATTACTTTTATGCAATATAAGAGAGATGGAAGCTGTAAAATAGAATTATCAAGGGTGAATAAAATAATCAACTGCCCCAGAATAAAGGTGAGTCAAAGAAAGGAAGTACTATTTTTATGTCTGTGGTATTAACATAGAATAGATTCTCTCATTCAGTAGTAATTTTTTTGAGTGCTCAATAAATATTCTATTATGAGTTACAGGAAACACAATACATGGCTCCAGACCTCACAAAGCTAAGGAAAACAGATGTTAAAGGAAACAGTAGATACTGGCTGAAGCGCCAGGTACTTTTATGCATACTGCATTATTTATTTTTCTACTTATTGTGTAGACATCTTACCTCAGAAGAAACGGGCTTGGGAAGGGCAGAGTACATTTCCCAAGGTTCCATGTCTTTTTTTTTTTTTTTTTCAACTTGGCAGTTTCCTCTGTACTGATGTGATTTATATCCCCCACACACACAATTATAGTCCTTTCCATATGCCCCCTCCAAAGAAAATAGTGAAAGGAAGGGACTACTGGGGCTCAGAGCCCTTTGGGCAGTTAGAAAGGGGATAGAAAATAAAACAATCTTTGGATGAGACAGACATTGACAAGCAGGGAGTCTAAAGCAATGTGGGGATGGAGAGCAAACAAGGAGAAAGAAAGGAGAGAAGAGGGATATGCAAGAGGCCCTGTCTGCCACTCCTCTCTTGCTGAGGGGGGCTAGAGAGACAGCCTCGCACATTAAGAAGTACCGGGGTCTCAGAGAGGGAGACTGTGTTTGAGCCTGAAGGAGGAGGTGGAGGTAAGGAGGGGCGCCACCTCTCTCTGTAGAAGGGAAGCCCCACACACCTCAGGGACGGCAGATACACGGACAGTTGAGGACAGTTGACGTCTTCATCGCGGAGATGCCTGTATGGAAAGAAGTCATCCTGGTGTTGTGGTGGTGCCCACCCATCGAGGCACAGGCAGATGGGATCGCATGGCTGACAAAGGAAAACAAACCATCTTCAGCTCACAGAAGGACCCTAAGGAAGAAGTTGAACTGGCAGAGTGTGATATCAGAAGCTCCCGGTGTGTGCTTGCTTTTTGTTTGTTTTTTGCCTGGATCCAGTTCTGGGGCTTTTTCTACAATCCCCAGGACCTGGTCTGGATTTCTTTCTGATCTTCTAAGCCTCAGAGAGCAGCCTCAATGGCTGCTCCTCTCTGTGCACAAACTTCATTTTCCTAGGAACCTGCTTGAACCAAAGCCCCACATTCTTGCAAATGGCAGAATCATAATTCAAAGCTGAATTTCTCTATGGATCTGTAACCTTTGACCTTGGCATAAAGGTGAGTTTTCTCCCAGTGACATAACAAGTATGGAAATAATTACAAATGTTTTAAACTGTATAAAGAGATGCACACACACACACACACACTAAGAATCCACACTGTTATAACCCAGACCTTTGTTCATGCTGCATAATGAGTTTAATCAGTGTTAAATTTCTGTTTCAGATTCCTCCTCGCTAAGGTGGATATTGACCACCACCCACCGCCTTGGTACAGTGGTTTAAGGGTTAAACCAGTTAATGCATCTGTAGCAGCTGCCACAATAGTGGAAATTCTTCCCTGAAGTTGAAGCCTGTCTGCCCACAGATATTCCCTACCTGGGATTTCTCAGTTCTATTTGTAGCTTAGGGCCATGATGAGGATTAACTTAAAGTCTGAAGCACTTCCTGTCTTCTGACTAAAAAGCATTTTTTTCTTATCTACATTTATGTTTTTATAAGATTCTGCCTAAGAAGTAACAATGCCTGTGAAGTTATAGAGAAAAAAAAAATGAATTCCTAAACACTGCTCAGGAGAATACTAATTAGTGCAACTACTAAGGAAACCAGTTTGGAGGTTCCTCAAAAATATAAAAGTTACAACCCAGATGTACTGCTCCTAAATGTAAAGGGAATGAAATTGGGATATAAAAGAGATACTCACTCCATGTTCATCGGGGCACTGCTCATAATAGCCAAAATAGGAACGCACACAGGTGAACGCACACAGGTGTCGGCAACAGAGATGAACAGATAAAGAAAACATGGTACACGCACAAAGAAGTTTGTTCAGACATAGTGGATGAAAACAGGTGGAACCAGGGGTTACCCTAAGCAAAACTGGCCAGACATGTAAAGAAAGGTATCGTTTGTTTTCCCTAATATGTGCAAACTAAAGAGAAAAGAAATAAATAGGCCCACGCTGAAAATAATGCTCATGGCAAGGGCAAGATAAAGAGAGTGAGAAGAAGGGAGAGGAGAATGAAGCAGTGCAAACCACGCTGCACAATACATACACATGCGGAAATGTCACAGTGTAACCTACCCATTTATACAAAGTATACTTCTTAGAAACTGACATGGTTTCTTTACCTGTTTAAGGCACTGACCACCCCACTCCCATCCCCCCCACCCCCTCAGCTATCCCCGCACCCCCTGAGGAGCTCAGGCCAAGTCATTACACAGATCGGTTTCCTGGCTGAGAAAGGGAAGGCTTAGATATTGAAGGGCTGGGTCAAGGTGGCTCAGCTAGTTAGAATGGAAGCCTAAGCCAGACTCTGCAGCTCCCTGTGGGACTGGAGGCCTTGACAGCTTCCTTGCTCTGAGTCCACATATGGAACTAGACCTATCTTTCATGCCAACAACCATTGCTGAAAGCATGGGCCCACCTTAGAATCGCAGAGGGCTGTGTTTTCACTGCCTTGTATGCAGGGTAGATGTTTCGTTGACCTAGTGTGGAAAGCACAGCTGAAGATGTGCTTGTTCCAAGACATGGATCTAGGTTACAGTTTGCTATAGCTTAAGATGTGTTGTCACCAACAGGCCTGTGCTGTGAAATGGGATGCTTGCCCAAATTCTACCCACAACCAGCTTCCCAAGTTTTAGTTTCCATTTACCTGTTATTATTTTTTTTTTCTTCCCTTCTTCTTCCTTCCTTCCTCCCTATTTCCTTTCCTCCTCCTCATTTGTACTTACTCATTTTAAAACTGGTCCTATTTTGGCCAGGTATTGGTGGCACACACCTTTAATCCCAGCACTCGGGAGGCAGAGGCTGGCAGATCTCTGTGAGTTCAAGGCCAACCTGGTCTACAGAGCTAGTTCCAGGACAGGCTCCAAAGCAATATAGAAAAACCCTGTCTCAGAAAACCAAAAAAAAAAAAAAAACCTGAAAACTGGTCCTATTAAGAGGCAAGCCATTGCACCATTGTACCCTACTGTTTTCATAGGCGAGTTTAATGAGCAAATTCCTGTCTCATCCTTGTCACTAAGGAAATGTTGGCTAAGATGGGACCAAGGATGGTTGGTAGAGAAACCTGTTTAATCTTCCCATTGGTGGACACTGACCACTGAAATAATATTAAGCTACTGTGAATCTTCCCAGTCATTCAAAAAGGACAAAATTCCAAAACCACATTAATGTTAGCTGTGTTAAGAAAAGGAAAAGAAGTTTAAATGGAAAATGAATGTCTCCCAAAATGGATATTCTCATACTCACTTTAAAAAGCTGTATATACCCCAGACACAAGAAGTCATACATCAGAAGAAAAATGGAGAAGGCACCTGCTATGTGGCCAGGTGCTTCTTAGCACCCAGGTGCGTTCTCCAGCATCCCTTCCCACCAGGTAGTTTTAAGGCAATTCTAGTCTTCCATGGTTACCCACCAGAAACAACTAACTGCACAACCTGCTTTACTAAAGGATTTAACTAAAGAGAGAGCTGTCCTTCTGGAATAGACTCTTACTCCGGTATAGTTCTTGTTTAGTCGTTTTTTTCTTGAACAAGAAACTGGAAAATCTGTCATTCTACAGAGCACAAAGACAGCAGTAATCTGCTATCATCATACAGTTTGATAAAAAGCCATTTCCCGTTTCTCACAATCTTCTACTGGCAGGAACAAGAGCCCAGTGCGATCCAACCCTAAGCACGTGGCATTTCTGGCTGTGATACAAAGGACTCCAACATCCTTCTGCATATTTGATGACCCTGGGGACCCTGCAGTGTAGCGCTGCTGTGGGAACATCTGAGGCAGCCAGCAGGCACAGCTGTCTTTGTCTTCCCACACTGCTCCGGGTTGTGGCTGCGGGGAGCTGCAGAAACGGAAAAGGGGTGCTGGTTGAGGAAATTATAAGGCTCACCAACACCCACGTGGCAAAACCATTCTATCTGGGTTCTTAGTTGCTGATCTCTGCTCCCCATAGATTGCCCATCTGTGCTCCAACTTCTTCAGCACTCTGAAAGCTGTGTGCCATAGAAAAAGAAAGCTGTCTCTCGGGGGAAGGGCTGTGGCCTTGAACTGGGACTGTACTCCAGAAATAGTCATATTGAAAGCTGCAGCAATATTTCCTAGGATGTGGTGAAAACAGGGTCCTCACAATGTTTATAGACCACTCAGGAAGGTACTGGAGGCTTCTGCTGAAGAAAAATCTGCCGACTGACTGGCAGTGGTGGCACATGCCTTTAATCCCAGCACACAGGAGGCAGAGGCAGACAGATCTCTGTGAGTTCAAGGGCAGCCTGTTCTACAAAGCAAATTCCAGGCCATCTAGAGCTAGGTAGTGAGACCCTGCTTCCCCCACCCCACACCGAAAACAAGGAAAAAGAAAGGAAAGAAAATGAGAAAAAGAATGTGTAGTGTCTTGCTAACAAAAAAACTTGGTCGTGACCCACTCATTTCAAGCAGCATCGTAAGTTGGTAGGTGTGTAGCTATACCTGTGCCACAGTAATGTTTGTCTGTTAGTGGCACACTGCTTCAAAACATGATGTCAAATGCGCACAGCATTGGTCTGCTGAAATAAAAGGCTTCTTCTTTTATACTCTTGTCCCATCTAAGTGGTCAGGGACATTTCTGCCTAAACACTGTCAGGGATAATTCATCACAGGTCAGCTCAGGACTGTCTGTCTTCCTGTGGGTATAATGTTCTTTCAACGCCATTCAGAAAAGTGCATTAGCTAATGACACTTCCAGGTCTAGGGTAGGCCAGTAAGGTCAAAGACTGGATCCTTCAACAAAGGAAACTAGAAAAAGCACTTTTTTCTCCACTAGCGAAACATTGGTATCTAGATAGTAACTTCTGGCCATATGCTACCCACAGACATTTGCAGTGCAGTCTCACTCACAGATAGACCCCAAATCCTCTCAGATTCTTGAATATGTCATATTATTGATAAAATGACTTAAATAAACCCATTCTCTTTTAAACCATGGCTCAGTGCCTCGATCATCCTTTGGGCAGAGTGTCACACACCCCTGCTTCTCAAGTGCTAGCTCCTGTTCCTTCATGAGCCTTCCTTTTGCCTTGATGGATGTCTTAGCCAGAATTTCTACGGCTGTGATGAAACACCATAACCAAAAACAGCTTTCATCCATAGCACTGTTCGTCTTTGAAAGAAACCAGGACAGAAACTCAAGCAGGAACCTTGAGGCAAGAGCTGATGTGGTAGGCTCAGAGGGGTGCTGCTTACTGGCTTGCTCTCCATGGTTTGTTCACAGGAACACCAGCCAGGGAATGTACTACCCACAATGGGCTGGGCCCTACCACATCAATCACCAATTAAGAAAATGCGCTGTAGATTTGCCAGCTTGCCAGTCTGGTGGGAGCATTTTCTCAATTGAAGTTTCCTTTCCCAAATTGCTCTAGTCCGTGTCAAGTTGACACAAAAGCTAGCCAGCACACTGAGGTAAGCCTTGTCCCTAGAGTGGAGTAAAGCCTGAGCTTGGCCTTTCTCGGCCCAGGAGAAAGAAAGATCAAAGAACTTAAGAGGGTTTGTAAACCCAAACATCCCTTACTGGGATGGGGACAACAACCAGCTCCTGCCCCCAGGAGCTCAGACAAATGACCATTCATTGTCTAGAGAACACTCTGGCCATCTCCAGACTAAATCAGGTAGGTATTGTTCTAGATTATAGAGGAGTTAAGAAGGACACCAAAATTGGGAAGAGATGTCCTCCTGCATGTTTGCATAAATGATACTGGTGAGAATATCCTTCTCAGTATAGTCACCTACACTGATGCAAACAAGGTAATATTAAGCTTGCCTTCAAACTATATAAAACCATGATTCTTAAGTCTGTCTAAACACCAAACTAACCACTTGTAAAGTTTTTAAAGATGCAAAGCCATTAGTGTGTGGAAGCATGGGCTGTAATCCCAGCACACAGGAAGCTGACACACAAAAAGCACAAGTTTGAGGCTGGCTTCAGCTACAGAGCTAGACTCAGCTCCTTCTCTAACACCATGTCTGCCTGCGTGCTGCCATGTCCCACCATGATGATAATGGACTAAATCTCTGAACTGTAAGCCACCCCAATTAAATGTTTTCCTTTATAAGAGTTGCCTTGGTCATGGTGTCTCTTCACAAAAGAAAAACTAACACCTGGACTCTGGGTTATAAAATGTTGGCATTACAACTTCTTTTAAAGGAGTTTGTTTGAGGTTTCAGTTAACATCTGGCTTTAACATCAATACTGACCAACTACCACAGCTGATATTAATAGGATAGAGAAATGTTACGCTTCCTGGGTAAAATGCATGAGCCAAAAACTATTCTCACAAGCGTATTAAGCTGCTAAAAATTCAGTCTGATTGATTAGTCAGTTTCACTTTTCTATTTCCGGCCTGTGAAACTGGGACAGATCATGTGCTTTATGAAGATGTATCTGGGGGCCAATTTGCACTTGGAAAAGTCTTATTTAAAAGTTTAAATGTAGAGACTTCTGACTCTGACTTCCACTATCGATTCGTACAGTGTTTAAATAGAAGGGCATGTCTTGGTCATCTCCAAAATGCACCCTCAGCACCTGAGACAGGAGGTCAAGACTTTACACCTGGAATTCAAACAGGCTCTGTACTCACTTAGGCCTTACAGTTGGCCCAATACTACTGAGAAGAAAAGAAAACTAAAGACCAATAACACCTCACCCATTATTCTATGGTAATAAACCTTGTTTGCCAAGTCTAGGCAAGATACATTGGGGATGTGACACCTTGAATACTGATGACTGACTAGCCAAAGGTAGATGAAGAGTTGGAGTCTGCATACAGTCAGAACACACAGTAGTGGTCCAGCACCAGAGTGCTCAGGTTTCACCTGGTTGATTGCTTAACACTCTTCCAGTTAGATGGCTTATCTTGCTTTCCCAAAAAAAGAGAACTATTTATGAAGAGTCAGGGATCTTTCTTTGCCTGGATAGAAATGCCATCCTCAAGCCATGAGCACAACCAGGAACATGAACACCTCAATCCCTAAGGGAACCCTAGGGACTCTCCTCCACATGCACATTTATCTTTTCCTCCCTGGGCAATGAGATTTGCCATGAGAAAAGCCCTCAAGTCCCTGGGCTTTTCTTACACACTGAATCTTCTTCCACTTAAGGGAGTTTTGCCCCTTTCCCAACTCTCCCATGGAGGGACCAACTTGGCTCTCCACCACAGGGCTGTGTGCATCCTCCTCCATCCTCTCCCTGTTCTTAGCACTGCACTCTCCCATGGTTTCCCCTCCATTCTCTGGTCTTCAATCTCTCTGTGACCCTGAACAGTAATCCTATTACATCCCTGAACTCTCTCCAGGACATCCATCTCCATCCACCTTTTTAATGGCATTGTTAATGATTTGAAGGGAGTAAATCACAGTCAAGATAATGGCTGCAAAAAATTAATAGACATGATTTTTATGATATAATATACTAGTGTACTAATCGTGAGAACAGTTAATTGAAAAGCACTAAATATTTTATTATCCATTCAGCATTCTGTTTATTCTTTCTCCCATTCTGAACTTTTTACCTATTATTCTTCCATAATTTCCCATAAAGGAAAACTGCAGAGTAAGATAAAGGGGATTCTAATCTCTACATCTAATTACAGCAATGAGTAAATCACCATTTAACATGTCATAATCTTAAGAAAAAGGAGTAAGGCACAATTCAAGGAGAAGCTAATGCCCTAAGCTTGGGAGAATCGCCATCTAACTGTTGAATTACTTCAGAAATGGAGTCTTTTTTTTTTTTTCATACTAATTATAAAGGAAGAGTATCCATAACCATTTTCATATAACAGTGTTTTCAATGAACTAAATGTTTTTTTTACTGGTTTCTGTGACTGTGGGCCACATGCCAGAGAAGGGACAATTCTGGGCTCTCCTTCATCTCTGTTCTTGAGCCTAAAGAAGCTGGGGTCTAACACAGAGAATGCACCAGCAGTACCACACACAACCTTAGGTCCCATTCCCTTTAGGGCTGTTGGGAACCACTGAGTTACTCTGTGTCCACTCATATAATTCTTCCCAACATTACCCTCTCCACCATCAAATCACCACAGTACCCTCCCCCAAGAGAAGCCAGATATCACATCTCATAAATTCTGGTACAGACCAGTACTCAGACTTGACGGTTAATTTACTTAGCTGTTGGATTTTGTTTTGTTTCTTGGGCTAGGAAAAAGATAAAAAAGCATCATACAGTATAAACCTCTACCCCACTAGCTATTATCATCTTCATCTCCAGGGAAGCAGGATAGCAGGGTTTGCAGGCTGGGTCCACTCATGCAGAGCTGGCTCCAATATCCACTGTCAAAGATGCCAAGTTTCCCTTTGATTCTTCTACCCTCCCTGCTCCTATCTGAGCTTTCATCCTTCAGGGCTCCCCATCACCATATCCCACCCTAACCCTATCTCCTGCCCACCACTATCCACCCACAGGGCCATGGCTTTCCCTATCCAGGACTCTTGGCAATGGAAGAGAAGATTGTTGTTGGAATTTAAAGCCCCTAAAGATACAGTCTTTGATCATTAATCCCTCAACCTAAAAAAGTTTCAGGATTACCTTGTAGCCTGTTACAAACACCAATTCCATGGTCTGTTTCACAGAGTCTGGATGCCCTGAAGAACAGCATGTAATCTGCCCCTGGGGTTGAGCCCATCAACCAGGGAGAGTCAAAGCCTCCAGGATCATCCCACACTCTTCTATGTACACTGGGCAGTGTTTGGGGCCTAGAATAGGAGCTAGAGGTATTAATTTCCAGGATAAGGTAGCATCTTTAATAATATGTTCAGGACAGAGGAAAAACCATCAGTGATATTTGTCATGGCCACAGTTTTCACTAAACAGTATGCTTTCTTCAATCCAATCAGCTGATCCCACCAAATAAAGATGTTTGATCAGCTAATTGCATCAGGAAAGAAAATGGCACTGGCTCTTTAATTTCTTCATTATTGTAAAAGGCAGGATTTATAGGTGTGCATAAAGGCCTTTCCTGTCCTATCCCAGAAATGAACCTGAACCTTGGCCATCTCCTAAGCCAATCTAATGGCTCCTAAATCCAGACCATTGTTGAGTTCCACTCTCCTTATTAACTAGAAGTTTCACAGTAATGCCAAGTAACAAATGAACACTCTGCAGAGGACACTCAGTTGCAAGCAGGGGAAGCATCTCTCTTCACACCTCCTACCTTTAGAAGCCCATCTAAAGGACCCCAACCTAGGGCAGCACACTCTGATCTAGGTGTGTGTGTGTTCTTGTGCATGTGTGTACATTTTTGTGTATGCACATATGTATGCACATATGTGGGTGGGAGCACATGTACGTGTGTGTACGTTCAGGATGAGAGTAAGCATCAAGTGCTCTCACTCTACCGGGTTGTTTTGAGGCAAGGTCTCTCACTGAGCCTGAAACACACCTTCTTGGCTTGGCTGGCCAGCAAGCTTCAGGGATCCACTTTCTCCACCACACTAGTACTGAGGTTATAGATACGATCCTCTCTTTACATAGGTTCTAAGGATCTGAACTCAGTTCCTCGTGCTTATGTGGCAAGAACTTTACTGACTGAGCCATCTCCCCAGCTCCGTGAGAGTAGGTTCTTGCCCCAGCACCACAGCTCTGCCTTGCAAGAGAGCCTCTTTTAATATCTACAAAAACCACATCACGGCACCTAACCTGCTTAAAGTGACACATTAAGCCCCTTGGTGTCTCAAGGTCTCTTTCAACACTTTGGTCTCAATTCAGAGAGTCCTCTCCAATTAGAGCTGTCTGATGCAAATGAGGACTCTTATGGTTCAAGTGTGATTGATTTAAGGGGTATTTTTATACCACTAGTAAATTTCTATCTCAATAATAGATAATTATAATGCAATTAGACACATTATGATGATAAATTAAGACTCTGATTATCTGAACCATGACAACTGTTATTTGTTGAAGTAATAATGTCAGTGAGTTTTCAGATAGCCAAAGGTGGTTAAGCACAGCTTGGATGACCCTTGACAGGTTGGACATAGAAGAGGGGACTCAAGGATTGAGTGGCTATAACATACACCCTCCAGGACTCTTCCAACCTTAGTGTCTAATCCTAAAGACTATCCATTATTATAAGTGTTATTAATAACAATCTGTCTCTTTTTTGCTGAAAGATGCATCCTGGAAAATTATATTCTAGCAACCAAGTTATATTTCATTTTCAATTACTGTGAGTCCACTACTCCAAGGGAATGGAGGCTCCATCACTTTGAAACCAAAAGAATACTCATTGATGTGAAAAAAAAAAAAAAACTCATTTACCTACATCTGATCTTTTTCAAGAATCGTACCCTTGAATGATGAAGAGAGATTTTACACTTCCTGAAAGCAGGAAGTTAAACGCTGGAGAAATGAAAGAAAGGAGTTTGTGACTCCGCCCACACAATTTATTTCACAACCATAATTAAAATAGCAGGTTCTCTAATTATCTTCATTATATAATTTCCAAGGTAACATTTGGAACATTGTTTGACCTCCCCCAAACAATATAGTATCAAACCAACATTGTTGTTATTGCTGAAGTACTAAGTCTGCAGCCTGGTACCATTCTGCCTGAATCACTGCAAACTTTTCTGAATAGTCATTCTGAGCCATAATCTACCAAGCAATTTCAGATGCCCTTATTACTAACAGGGATGTGATTACCCTTAGTGTATGGGGGAAAAAATACAGAGCTATAAATGGTCAGATGTTATGCAATCCTGGTGGCTTTCTCTCTCTCTCTCTCTCTCTCTCTCTCTCTCTCTCTCTCTCTCTCTCTCTCTCTCTCTCTCTCTCTGTTTTATTTAGAAACAATTATTTTACATACCAATCCCTCATTTCCTCCCCCTCCCATCCTCCCATGCCCCCTACCAACCCACCCCCCATCCACTCCCCAAGGATAGTGAGGCCTTCCATGGGGAATCATGAAAGTCTGTCACATCATTTGGGGAAGGGCCTAGGCCCTCCTCCATGTATCTGGGCTGAAATAGTATCCTTCCATCAGGAATGGGCTCCCAAAGTCCCTTTGTACACTAGGGATAAATACTGATTCCACTGTAAGAGGTCCCATATACTGTCCAGGCATCCTAACTGGCACCCACATTCAGAGGGCTTGGTTTGATCCAATGCTGGTTCCCCAGCTTTATGACTGGGATCCCTGTGCTCTCACTTGGTCAAGTCAGCTGTTTTTGTGGGTTTCTCCAGCATGGTCTTGACTCCTTTGCTCATCCCTCCTCCCTCTCTACAAATGGACTCCAGGAGTATGGCTCAGTGCTTAGCTGTGGGTGCCTGCTTCTGCTTCCATCAGCTACTGGATGAAGGCTCTTGGATGGCAATCAAGGTAGTCATCAATCTCATTATATACAGTGGAAGGGCATCAAAGGCCTCCACTTCTGCCTAGATTCTTAGTTAGGGTCATCCTTGTGGATCTCTGAACATTTCCCTAGTGCCAGATTTCTCTTTAAACTGGCTCCCTCTATTAAGGCATCTCTTTTGTTGCTTCTTGTTTTGGGTTGTTTCGTCAGTCCTCCTAGCCACACTTCTCACTGTCCAGAGTAAACTGTGTGAGCTAAATCTATGATCAACCTTGTATTCAGGTTGCCAATAGGTCTAGCCAAGGAGGACTCCAGAGGATCAAAGAGTGGAAGAAAGAGATGAATTGAAGTATTTTATGACTGCCTTCACTTTGTGCCTCAGCTGATCCAAGATTTGCAGGTGGCCCTTTTCCCATAGTAATCTGTCTTCCTTTGGGTTCAGTAGCCATGCTTTGCCCTGCTCCACTAGGTCAGGTGGTGACATTGTTCTCTGCTAGGATTAGCCTTGCAATCTTGCTTTTCCTAAGCCATAGCAATACATCAAGCCCTCTGGCTCTTTGATTGTCAGCTTCTAACCTCTGGCACTCAGGGTGAACAGGTTGGTTGAAGCCATGAAGTCATGGTAACTTGTTGCAAAAGCAATAGGAAACCAACACAATGTGTGCATGAACTGGAACCAGTCTTGGGCTACTGACCTCCTCTCTAATTCAACTCACACCCATTCCCTAATCACTAATCACCCATCCAGACATGAACTTGAGTAAATGTTAAACAGAGACTAGTTCACCAAAATGTGTTTTACAGAGCCATGCTCTGGTGGTTTGAATGATAGTTTCATATGTTTGAATGCTTGGTCCCCAATTAGTAGAACCACTTAGGAAGGATTAAGAGGTGTGTTCCTGTTGACACAGGTGTGGCCTTGTTGCAGAAGGTGTGTCACTGATGATGGGGAAAGTGAGGTTTCAAAAACCCATGCTAAACTCAGTCTCTGTCTCTGTCTCTGTCTCTGTCTCTGTCTCTCTCTCTCTCTCTCTCTCTCTCTCTCTCTCTTTCTGTGTATCTCTCTGTTTCTGTCTCTCTGTGTATCTCCACCCCCTCTCCCACCCTCACCCCCTGTCTCTCTGCCTCTCTGCCTGCCTATGGCTCTGGATACAAGCTTTCAGTCCCCAGCCTGCCTGCCTGCTTGCCACCAAGCTTCCGTTTAGCTAAGGGATTGCTTACAGTTTCAGAGGGTTGGTTCATGCTCCCTACCATGATGACAATGGACAAATCTTCTGAAACTGTAAGCAAGCCCTTAATTAAATGCTTTATTTTATAAGAGTTGCCTTGGCCATGGTGACCCTTCACAGCAATAGAACAGTAACTAAGACACATGCTTAAACAATTCCACCTGAAAAGAAACACAAATCTTCTAGCTCAACAGCCTCTTTTATTGGAAAAAACCAGTGTGAGCAAGGAGTTTGTAGTTCAGAGCTACCCAGACTCTAATTGAATTTCAATGCTACCATATCCTTCAAGTCCTCTTAACTTTTGTTTTATTTTGTTTAATTAGTAAAATTCATTGAAAACAAAGTCTTGTATGTTCCAGGCTGGCCTGAAACTCACAGCACTACTTCTGCCTTGGGTTCCCAGGGGCTTAGATTGTGGGCATGGGCCACTCCCATCCCCACCCCCAGTCAAGTTTATGGTTTTCCCCTCGCCTTTCCTTTTCTCTGTTGTTGTTGTTTGACACATAGTCTCACTCTGTAGCCCAGGTTGCCTTAACACTCACTATGTAACCCAGGCTAGCCCTGAATTGATCTCACTTTCCAGTTTCACACCAGTCACTTTTACATCATCATCTTTGACTGGATGTGACAGTAAAGTAGTAATTCCACACAAAATATAAAATATATAATTGTATGCAGATAGAAAGTACGAATCACAATGTTTATAATATTTTCAAGAAAGGGAACATTGGCAAAGTGATGGGCCCTTCTTTTTCGACCTCTGTGATGCCCATGAAGACACTGTACTGGCACCTCTTGGCAAACCTGTGCAGCAGAATCCACACCGCAAAGCAGAGATGAAAGAAGAGGTCTGTAAGCTGTCCACAGAGGATTCGATTTAAAGGAGAAGGGCAAGCAAGCACTGCCGTTGAGTAGCAGGGTGATGGAGAACTGGCCCAGTGTGGGAGACTCAGAACCCATCTGCACCTGATGCTTGTGAAAATAGCTTGCTCCTGGTAATTCACCGGGCTTCGAATCCGCATGATGCCTTCTGTTTAAAATGCATTGATAAACAAAGCAAAGAGCTTCCAGCAGAACTGGATCAATACCTTCCATCTCTCTCTAGAAGACAGAAAAGGTACTCCTCCCTTGTCCAGCACAATAGCTACATTTTTCTTAGGTCCCAATATGGACACCAGCAGGAATTCTCCTACAGAGGCTGTTGCACGACCTGGCTAAAACGGTTCTAACAAGGAGTGTTTTTTCTTAAGAGATTTTTAAAGCCCTGTGTCTTCTTGTCTTTCCTAGAAAATAGACATTTTTTTCTAAAATCTACTCACCATGAGGGTTCCCAAATGCACAGAAAATGTGTGATTTCAAAGGTAGTGAAAACAAGTTTAGTGTTCCTGTGAGGGTGGAGATAAGGGAATCATCTGGACACAGCTGTTTCTGAGGGTCATCATGGGGAACTGAGACCAGCATAAAGTTACTGCCCTGTCAGAAAGGTGGTTGGCATCTCCCGAGATTAGAGCTTGTAAATCAGCATGCTGCTGAAAACACAATTGAGTGAGACCTGTGGTTTTGACAAGGAGACATAAATAAATAAATAGATAAATAAATAGATAAATAAATAAATAAATAAAATAGATGCCGGTTTTCATAAATACACCAGGTCTTACACACCTCCAAAAACAGTGTCTCCCTCAAACTAAGGACCTGAAAGTCCCATGGTACTTCTGTTATTCCAAATAGGTTTAAGTCCTTCTTAAGGGCTACATTCTGGATGCAGGAATTCTCCACTGTGAAACTGAGCTGCAGGTGTGATTGCCTTGAGTGATGGTTTTTTGTTTTTTTTGTTTTTTTTTTTTTTAAGATTACAAAATCCCTAGGGCATAGTATGGATCAGAACAGGGGTTGGAAGAAGAAAGCCATAAAATGGAATTCTGGGAAGCTCAAGGGCCAGCCCGATGACAGCTCAGATAGAGGAGCTAACTGAAGGACTGAATGATGGCATTATTGGAGTAGAAATACATACGCTCAATGTGATTCTCACAAAAGGAAAACCTCTCAGTTGGTATATGCCCAAGATCTGTCTGAAAGAGAGACAGAGATGGACAGAACAAAATCTCATTAGTTTAGAATGATTTTGAGCTGGGAGAAAGCCCAGGTAGTAACATACTCATCATATAAGCCTTTTGGAGCTCTAGTCCTGGAACCCATGTAAAAAGCTAGGTTTGGTGGTCCATAATTGCAAGCCCAAATATGGGGAAGTGGAGATGAAAGGATTCCTGGAGCTCCATTGCCAACACTCCTAGCCTAAATGGTGAGCTCCAGGTTCCAAAGAGAGACTCTACCACAGAGAAACACGGGGTATGGTTCTTGAGGAATAATGTTCATGGTTGATCTGTGGCCTCTCTGCACGCACACTGGCATACATATGAACACACACACACACACACACACACACACACACACACACAAATAAGTAGAATACATATTTTTGTTTTCAGTACACTTTTGAAATACTGAGTGAGGATCAGCAAAGAATTTTTGCATCTATGAGTTATATCCACTGATATTTACCTGTTAGAAATTAAAACATATAAAATGTCTGTTGATTCACTTAACAATGACAGTAATAAGCTACATGTTAATACAAGTAACAGTCTATGTAAAATAACAAATTTTCAAAAAGAAAAAAAAACCAAAATGTAGCAAGAATAATGGTATCATTTTCTTTGCAAAACTCTCTAATGGGAGTGGCTTAATAACAACCAGCTAAATCTCACACCTGTTTCAACCTTCAATCTGCTGTGTATCACATGACCTGTAAGTGGATATCTCCACTGTGCACCATGACAGAATGAAAAGGAGAAACATCTTGGTGTAGTCATGAATATAGTTCAAGCTAGCCGATTCCCTGTGGGCCTTGAAGTCCCCAAGATCCCTCCTACCACAGTAGGAAAAACACTGTTTAGAATCAGTTGAATGTGACAATAAGCACAGTGTGTATGGGTATCTAAAAACTGAGAGCCAATGCAAATACAGAATGGAAGTGTGGGAACCCAGAGAAGTAGAGTTTTTTAAGTTTTCACTGCCTTCCTTTTCCACCCTATCAGGGCCTATCTCCCTCCTGGGCTCCTCTCTCATCTATATCTTTGTTTGCTGATTAGGTACTTCTGTCTGTGAAGACAAAATGAGTCATACCAGCAGCCTGGACAGCCCCTGAAGGACACTATCTAGGTTATCCTAAAGTTTTGGTGGTGAGGGCATCCCAGGGTTTTGGTGTTGAGGACAGACATCCCAGGGTTTTGTGTTTTGTCTGATAGATCCACCCAAGCTTGTTCATTGTTCACATGGACTGTTCTCAGTCAAAAATGGGCCACAGCTATTACCTAGTAACAGGCCATGGGACTAAGTCATCCCACTATGAGACACTAGAGAAGCATGGGTTGGTGGGGTTGTCACCAGTTATTTGGGCCAAAGCATGGGCCTTAGCAAACCCTTAGAAAGGAGGCTCACCTACCTGTCCTCAACACATCAATTCAAGAGACAAGTGATAACAGCCAGAGAAAAGATATTTATTCAACATGGCTATACTGGGGAATGGAACAGGTAAAAAGGTCAATGAGCAACACCACTGCCCCCTGCCCTGCTATGTCTAATGAGGATAGATGTTAACAGAAGGCCAGAGTATGCATACCTGAGCAGCCCAGCTCAAGGTCCTGCTGTCACTGGCCCATCATTGTCTCGTGCAATGTCTCCTACTAGGTGGAGTAGGAAAGGTCTTTCTCAGAGACAAATTCCTCCACAGGCTGCCACAAAGGTCCCAACTTTCTCTTCTCCAAACATGAGACTCCTGAAGGAATTCCATTTTCTTGGAATCCATTGTCTTTACAATCTAATAGCCCAAGGCGGAGGCCCAATTGTTTCCTTTTGGAATAGCTGCACTCCTAGCTAGACACATATCTGTAAATCCTAACACTTGGGAGGTAGAGGGAGGGGGATGTCTGCAAGTTTGAGGCCAGGTTAACCAGTGCTATATTGTAAGATTGTTTCCCAAAAGACAGCATAGAATATCTCTGCTCCTGCTTGGATGGTTTCTGGGGAAGGAGGGCGCAGTTTAGACTTCAAGACCATACACTGCAGACATGAGAGATGTTCTCTTGTGTTGGGAAAATCCTTGTATTGATGTGAAAGGAGAAGTATTAAGAGCGAATATGTCTTCGACTGATCCCTTGAAGAATATACTGTAGTCCACAAATCACTGTCATTTTAGTTTAGGAACTGATGGTCCCTGGGTTCCAGGCCCATTGTAGGTGTTTGCCATCCTAGCAGGAAGAGCACTCAGTTGAAAGATAAGGTTTTCTGTGATCTAGTCTCTAGGCTGCATCTAAACTAGCTGTGTGACCCCAGACAAATCAACTCACCTCTCCAGTCCTAAGCTTCTACTCAGGAAAATTGGAGACATTAAGACAAATGAACCCCAAACACTTTACCATTCAAAATTTTCAAAGCCTTAAGAACTGGGTCCGTGCATGCCCTGACTCCACTCCACATAGCTGCTATAGGGGAGACTCTGACCTTTGCTGTTTGGGATCTCATTATTCCCAGGGCTCCAGACGGAACACGCAAAGTCCCTGTGGAGCTGAGCATATGGCCTGGCTCAAGAAGTGCTCACCTGCACAAAGAATAGAATACATCCCAGAGACAAAAACAGCTGGCTGCAGCCAGGACTCGAAGCAAAATGATCCTCATCTTGGAAGCGCATGAACACGGATAATGTCAAGGCTCAGCATGACAACAGGAGCAGTCACTACCACGTTCCCTTGAGTGACACTTCCTCCAACCCCAGCTCCGCCACATGCTTTTGTGAAATATCAAATTGCTTGCAGCTCGTATTGAATAATGAATATGCCCGCCTCTGCCTATCACCAAGCCTTCAGCAATCCGCCTGGGGAACTAAGAAGAGATGGTAGAGGTTTGCAGGCCAAGCACAAAATTGAAGACAAGCTTGAATTAATAATTTGCTCATTTCTATACATCTGCTTCAAAATAAAGTGCAAATTGAATAAGGTAATAACAGAGCTTGGGAAGTGAGGGGGAGCTTTCCTCTTGCAAACTGCTGACACTTCAGATTTCATTATCTCTCACTACGCCGAGTGATCTGCATATGTGGAAATGACTTCCTGGGAAGAGCCAGAAGAATGAAAAGTAATTCCATGGGGTGGGGCAGAATAAAACCTCTCATTTTATGTTTTATTTTTTTAAAAAAGAGCAGTTTCTTAAATGTGTGTTTCATGAACCTGACTAATCTGGGATTTCTGCAGAAATCTTAAGAGATAGTTCATACAATGTCTTTTCCAGGTCAGTGCCCCCTTACTTTACTTTGACACAAACATCTCTGTCACATTCTTGCCAGTCCCAGCTGCCATGCACCTCTGGAGCCATGTTTTGTGAATTACCAGTTACAAGCATGTTTGTCCTTGTGTTTATGCCTAAAAATACAGGTATATTTGCCTGGGTTTGTAATGTTTTCTCACATATGTCCATATTTGATGGTTTGTAAAAGGATAAAAACAACGCAGTTCAATTATAATACCAGTGTGGTAATCTATCTGATTCATTGGGACACCAATATTTTAAAAGAAGTGGGGAGCTGAGTTGAGTGTATACACACACACACACACACACACACACACACACACACACACACACCTTATAGCTCAAAACACATTTTCACTCAATTTTTTCCATCATTTCTCTTGCAAGTATTTAAAGCCTGTCTATGTGATATTTTATCATGTCTTAGTGTTGACTGGTGCAAAGTAATTGGACCTGGTGTGCCGTATAGTTGGACAAGCTCAGTCCACGAATGGTGGTTACATACTGAAGACACTGGAGGAAGTGAACCTCAAATAAGGGACAAGCTGAAGACCAGCCCCACCCCAACCTCGTGCCCTGAAAATTGTGTCCTCATGACCAGTGTGGAGTATCTTTGAGGAGAGCTACCTGTGGCCAAGAGACAAGACCACACAAAGATCGCCTGGTCTAGGAGCAGAAGATTGTCCCCTTTATTCATGCATTTCCAGAACAAATCTGCTTGCTCTCCTCTCCCAACTCAGCCCTTCTCTTGTTCTCTCTGGCCATCCATCCATCCATCTGCCGGACCCCTCAAACCTTGACAGTACCTTAAATTTGGGTTCAGTCTTGTTTGTGTGCACTCTCAGAGCACTTACTGCTCACATTTTAAACTGCTTGATCATTTCCCTCCTATATAAGCTTGTGTAACACGGGAACCCTGCTTGCTGGGCTCTGTGGTCAACACCTTTTCCATTACCTGGCATAGTAGCCACAAACTGGGGGAGGAAATGAATGTGTGTGCCCAGACTCCCCTGCTCCGTAACCCAGCAAGGGTGAGACAAGCAAAGGAAATGATAATTATGGATCCAGAAGTAAGCCACCCAGAATTAGATCTCCCGTATCTGGGTTTCCAGTTTACATCCAAACTTCATAGGCCATTTATAAAAACTGAAATCAATTAATACCAATTTGGCCAGGGACACTAGTGTACTTCCACGAGCCAACATCCAAAGCTAGAACAAATGGGAAATCATTATTGTCCACTTTAATTATCAATAACCTCAAAGACATGAAGAATTAGTCAGACCATACAAGTTAACAATCACCCTTCCTCTAGAGATAGCCTAAGACCTCTTGGCAATGACAATCAATGAAACTCAAACAGAAAGATGCCTCTGGATATGCGCCCTCACTGCCTTTTATCTTCCATCGAGAGCGCCGGGTAAGCTTAAACCAGCACAGCTATGCACTTTGGCCAGAGAAGCTTCTTTTTGCAGTGGACAACAGCTAATATAGAGATCCAAGTGGTCAAAATACTGAGACTAAATGACTATTAATGTTCCATCTGTATCACCACCCCAAGACTCACAAAAAATCACAGAAGGAGGAGCAGAAAAATGTTAAGAACTAAAGGATGAGCAGGAATCCTGTGAAAAGCTGTCTTCTGCATGTGGCCTGACTGATGTGGTTATGATGTGGCTATCTGCACAAGAGCTGCACACAAATGTGCACATGCACACACACACACACACACACACACACACACACACACACACACACACACTGAAAGAAGAAGGTCTGTAGGGGCAGGAGGGATAAAAGAGTTAAGGGATGAATATGCTCACACTGCATGCACAAATGAGATAGAGTTGAATTAGAACGGGTGTAGGATAAGGATGAAAATGAGGTTAACAGCCTCACCAAGGCCACCCGGGACCAACTTCTACCTTTGCAGGGTATCCCCTGTGTCTACAAGCTAGGAATTGGTATGACAAGATTGAATGACATCATCTTGGAGAACCTTAGGACGTAGAGGGGGAACAAAACAGAATGTCAGACCCATGGTGATGCAAGGCAAAGTACTGGGAATTAATACCTAGTTCCCAGAAGTGAAAATTAGAAACATCTACACTTTGAGCTTTCTGATTCCCCATGCACAAAGCTGAATTCTTCCTTCTCCTCCAAAATATCCACTGTTTGTTATCCTACTGAACTGTCACCGTACCAAAAATTAGGCCTCTTTCTTAGCTCATAATTAATCCATCTTTCCACATCACTACCCCTTTGATCAACCAATAAGAACTACAGATTCTACTTTCCAATGTTTCTCTCGGCTCCCATTATCAATACCTTGCATTACCCCTGGTCCACATTCTGCATTATTCATGTTAAATAATGTGTGCTACTGCTTAAAACCCAAAGTCTGAGTGATTTGACAGAATAGCAGTTTATTTCTCAAACCACAGAGTTCAAAGAGAGTTGCTGATTAGACTCCTACTGCCTTAGTCTCCCAGGGCTTTGGAGTTCTCAGCTGCATATACTGCTTCAGTCTAGCAGATGAGGGGAGAGGGAACAGGGAGGCTTACAGGAAGCAGAAGCAGTAAACATCACATCAATGCTCACACTGTTGACCAGGACCCCACTGGGTTCCTCTCCCCATTGTGAAGAAGCTGGAGAATTCCTTGGACTCCTGGGCCAGGAAGGAAAGGGAAACCTGGTTACACTTGGCATCAGCCTCCTTGCCCATAAAGCTCCTCTCATCTGCTCTTGACCTAACTGGCTGACCCGTGGCCTCCACGCTGCAGGTGGAATGGGGAAATGCTCGTCACAATGCTCTTCCACATAGAGCCCTTCAGTGGTCATCACTGCTCTTTAAATCCTTTTCACGGTACACCAGTTAGGGCTGGATGAGAGAGGTAAAACCACCATGCCAAGGGATAAAGGAGTTATTAAAGAGGTCATGCTTCACACAATTGTGATAGGGCCAGGAACAGAAACTGCTGCCTCCGTGTCTACACCCAAGCCTAAAATTCTGTAATGCAATTGGGCTGACGAGTAGAAGGCAAGCTAAATGCAGGCAAGAGTCGGGTGAGGGTGAATTGGGGACCCCATGACAGGTGGAGCCATGTCTGCCTCTGCCTAGCTTTGGATTCAACTGTAGCCCTGGGACTACGTGTACGCTCAGCCCGGCTAGCCTTGGAGAACCCACAGACATGAGTGTTATTCTACACTAACAAAATGAATAAGCCGATGCATCGCTGGCTGCCCCGGGACCTGGAGCTCTCCCCCAGCGCTCAGAACATGCACTGGGCCAACATCTGTTCCACTTCTGACACACTGCTTTCCCACAGAGAGGTCTCCTGAGGTATACAGTAACCCAGAACCAACAAACAAAACCCAAAGCCAACTGAGAAGGTCAGGCATGCTCTAGCCTGGTCTACTTCTCCAGCCTCATCTGAGTGAGCTTCCCCGCTTTACCATCTCCACCCTTTATCATTCTTTTTTAAAAAAATAATTTTATTAGTGTGTGCTATTTCAGTATCTTTTACATAATATACAATGTTATTATTTCATTTCTTGAGAAATCTTTATTGTGTGCAGATACGTTTCCTTTGCCTGCCCCTCTGTTGGCATATACCTAAGCTGATTTATAATTGGTTCCTTTGAATACTGTCATAATAAATACAGGTGTCTCTCTAGTACTGACTTTGATCTTTTCTTTTTTACATCCCAATACCAGTTTCCCCCTCCCCCTCCCTCCTCTCCTGCCACTGTCCCCTCCTTCTCCTATCCCCTCGCCCATCCTCTCCTCAGAGAAGGGTAAAACCTCCCCTAGGATGTCACCTAAGTCTGTGTCATCACCTTGTTGAGTGAGACAGGACCAATGTACTTGCATCCCCATATCTAGGCTGAGCAAGGTATCCCTCCATAGAGAATAGGCTCCACAAAGTCGGTTTACACATTATACTGATTTTGATCCCTAAGGGATATATATGCCCAGAAATGAGATGGCCAACTCATATGGAGGTTCTCTTTTTAATATTTTGAGGAATCCCCATCCTGGTTTTCATCCAGACCTGACTAGTCTGCATTCCCACCATCAATGTATAAAGGTTCTTTCCCTATCCTAACCCTGCAACACAACTTTAGCCACTTGTCCAGAAATAATTACTTATTTAAACTTGTCTTTAAAATACTGAGGGACTCGGACATAGATCAGTTGGCAAAGCACAAGCACAAGGACCTAATGGTATCTCCAGAATTCATGTTTTAAAAAAACTCTTGTCATGGGACTGGGAAAATACCTTGGTGGTGAGGAGTGCTTGCTGCTCTTTCAGAAGACTGAAGTTTTGTTCCCCACACTCACAACCAGGGGCTTACAACTTCCTGTAACTCTAGCTACAAGGAGAGCTAATGCCCCCACCTGGCCTCTGGAGGTACCTGCAGCTGCATGCATGAACACATACATAGACATACACACATACGCATAAATAAATCTTTAAAAGTAAAAGCAACACATAGAGGCACACACTTGTAATCTCGGTACTGAGGAAGCAAAGACAGGCAGATCTAGGGAGCTACTGGCCAAACAGTCTAGTCTACATGGGATATTGCAGTGAGAGACCCTGTCTCTAAGAAGGGGAGTAGGGGTTGGCACCTAAGAAAGGACAACCAAGGTTGTAATTTGTTCTACACACACTACTGTATCCACATTCAGGCTTGACCATCTCATTACAAGCACCAGTAAGAAAGGAACAAAGAGCAGAGTGTCTAACACATCCAGCCTATGACATGACACCTAGGACACAGAAGGTTCCAAGTAAGTCCTCAATGTGGAAACATCAGTGGATGTGCTATCCACAGACATCTTATATACAATTCCAATGAAAGCACACAGGGCTGATGTTTGCTTAGCTTTAGTTTCAAAGAAGCTCCACACTCTGGCCTGACATTCACTTTCATTACCCTTCTCCTAAATCTTTAATGCCTTGAAAACTACCCAATGAAGTTCTCACTAAAGAGATATTGGCCACTAAATTATTCTGTATTAGCAACAAGGAAGATCAGGAGTTCTTCCTTTGGAGATTTATTATAAATAGTATACGGTTAATATCTCTACAGTATATTAGAACCACCTGCCCAAAAGCCAGGAGAGGACTTCTAGGGCCCTTTAGGGAAATCCCAGCGCAATGAGCCTCTCAAAGTTATTTTACTAGCATAGTCGTGTGAGATTAATCATCTTTGTGAATTCTTAATTGCTGTGGCCAGAAGCTCCCCAGAGGGTGTTCTCACCATGGTCTAGTCCCTGCTCTGTTTTTGCTCTCCAGTGCTGAAGGGGAAGGAAGGGATTTAGCTATGTACTGTTTGCTCTTTCTTTCAAGAAATAATTTTGGGTATTTTCTGCAAAATAGGTGCTGGAGACACAAAGATGACCAAAGGGACTCAAAATCTAGTTCAAAGAAAGGCCATTTCTAGTTCAAAGAAACAGGTGGGGGCAATATTTCTTTAGAAGCACTTAAAAAAAATGTCAGCTGCTATTTCCAAAAGTGTAAGTACCACCAGGTATGATTGCCCTCTTGTTCATCAGATCTTAAGTACAAGTAGAGAGGTGTTGATTACAGTAATCAACCCTCATCATGGAAACTTCTCTTTGCAACATACAGAGGCCACTACAGAAATCCACACGCATTCAAAATGCAGAGTTGCAGAGTTGCAGAGCCCAGTTTCAATGGACACATGGACAATATAACTACCACATCTAAGGTTCAGGGATTATTGTGGAAGAAATGGGGAAAAGAGTTTAAGAGCCAGAGGACCAAGGAGTTTCCTTTGAGATTGTGTCTTCTAGTAACATTGAAGCTTCGCTCAGAAAGTCTCACGAACAAATGTGAGCTTAACAAGGTCAACACCAAGAGTCAAACTAAACAGGCTCAACCCTACACAAAGAAATACAGGCAACCCAGTGGAATCAGGATGGAACCTGGTGCTTGAAAGACTTTGGGAGCACACTCCCCATGGAGGGAAACTCCCTTAGCCTAGAGGCAGGAGGGAGGGCCTAGATCCTACTCCAAATGACTTGACAGATTTTGATGATCCCTCCTGGAAGGCATCACCCTCCCTATGGAGTGGGGTGAAATGGGATGTGGTGGGGGGGGAAGTTGGAGACATGGGAGGGAGGGAGAGGGAACTGAGATTGATATGTAAAATAAGGAAAAATCACACACACACACACACACACACACACACACATATATATGAAAAAAAGAAATACAGGCAACCAAGATATGCTTGGGTGGGGTGATGGTCTTCCCCACAGTGTTGGTTTGAATGAGAATGGCCCCCATCAGCTCCTATGTTTGAATGTTCAATCCCCAGTGGAACTGTTTGGGAAGGATTAGGTAGTGTGGCCTTGTTGGATTGGATGTGGCCTTGTTGGAGAAGGTGTGTCACTGGGAGTGAACTTCGAGGTTACAAAAGATCCAGTCTTTCTCTCTTCCCAGTCCTGCAGCTTACAAATCAGGTGTGAGCCCTCAGCTACTGCTTCAGCATCATGTCAGCCTGCTTGCTGCCATACTCCCTGCTGTGATGACAATGTACTAACCCTCTGAAACTGTCCCCAAGTCCCCAATTAAATGCTTTATTTTATAAGTTGCCTTGATAGTGGTATCTCCTCAGAGCAATAGAACAGTAACTAAGTCTGAAGAGAAGAGCACATCAACTGTTTATCAATACACAATGTTCAGCCTTGAAAATATATACAAACAAGCAACATGATGCAGATTGAACAAATTATATGTAGAAATATACAAGTATATACATACACATATACACATGTAACATCAATGAATGGGAGAGAAGTGCCATGAATTTGAATGAGAGCAAGAGGGCAGTCTATGGAAGGGTTTGAAGGGAGGAAAGGGAAGAGGGAAAGATGTAATTACATTAAAATCTCATAAATATATATATTATTGTATATACATATATATGTGTATATATATACATATATATATATATGTATATATATATATGTTTTTAGTGTAAGTGACCAAAAATGTCATAAGAAATTCTTAGTAAACACTACTGAAGTGTCAGGCACCAGTATAAGCATCTTACATGAATTTACACACTGATTTCTCATACTAATTTAGTGGTATAAGTACATTCGCATTTTACAGATGAGAATATTGAGCCACAGAGAAATTAACTAACTTGCTCTAGACCACACAGAAGGTATTCAAAGTCTACTTATTAAATACAGCACTTCCCTTCCTTAGTCTCCCTGTACCTATCTCCATGACTATCAAGCCTAAAAACTACAAACTAAGCTATTAAAGGTTTGATGATTCAGTACTAAAATATGAATTATTAAGATTTGGTAAAATGCCATTTAACATCTAAAGAGGTTTGAATTCATAATCTGTTCACTTTTTCCCCTGCAAATGCCCATGTATTCTCAAAGGGTAAATTATTACCAGAAGCAATCTCATCTTTGACCATGCTCCATCTTCCTCTGTACTCAGGCTTCTCCTCCACATGGAGATGAGTGATGAAGTAAGTCCACTCCCTACCACTTGAGTCACAGTGCTCTACAATGCAAGTGACAGCTTTCACGGAAACACTGAAGTCACTTCTACCCTCTCTATCACTCCTCAGATTTCCTAAGCAGTATCCCTGGCAAACAAGCTGATTTGGATGTGCAGAAGAAATGATTCTTCTCATAGAAAGGATGTAAGAATCATGTCTTGCTTTGTCAGTGGATGCCTCCACTCATGCATACAGGGATAATCTAATAGAGTCCATAGAGATTATAAAATGAAAGAAAGGGACATAAAAGGGACAGGAAGACATGTTGGGAACCCTGAGGAGAATGGGAAGGAGGAGTTAGGAGTGGATATGATCAAGATACATTGGATGGCAGGTATGGTGGTACAAGTCTTTAATCCCAGCACTGGGGAGACAGAGGCAAGCAGATCTTTGTGAGTTCAAAGCCAGCTTGTTCTACATAATAAGTTCCAGGCCAGTCACAGCTACATGAGACCCTATCTCAAAAAATAGGGGGGGGGGGTGAGAAAGTGGCTGGGAAATGCCTTTAAAAGTGGCCATAATAATAACTGACAAAATTAGAAGATAAGATAGACAAAGCTAGAGTCACAAAATATATATGAACCCAAGCCTGATTCAAAAGTGACAGCAAATCTCAGTGGAATGTTTAAGTTCCAAAGGAGGCTGTCAGGGGAAAGACTGATGCTACATTGAGGCTGAGCCAGGAGAAACAACATAGGGAGCTCAGCTGATGACAGGCAAGCATCAGGAAGGTTCAGACAACCTGTACTGGCTTTATATCATAAGTAGGAGGGCACAGGCTTCATCCTCAAGCCATTGTCTGTCCTCTTTTCATGGCGGCATGCCCATAGATATTACAAGAGTTGGAGTGCCTGGATTGGGGGGCAGTTTATGATCCTTTGTCTCATAATGTTTGATCAGAGGAGAAGTTTTTATGATACTTTACAGTACATAGTAGTTAAATTGAACAAATATTATGACCACAATAAAACACATTCTTATCACTGGAACATAAATCAGTAATAGCTACAGTGTGAGGGAGTTTCCCCCAAGACCAGGGATGCTGCTCGAATCAGTGTGGTGGGGGCGATAGATGTTTAAAGGAGAAACCAAAGCATCAACTCTCTGTTGAAAGCCAAACATCACAAAACCAAAACCTGTTACCTCCAGGGCTTCAGAGCCACTTCACAACCTCTCAGAAAGGCTTTTCTCTCTAACCCAGCACTAAAAAAGCCACCTAAATAAAGCCCATTAAAAAGAACTCCAGCGGAGAGACTTGCTTGCATAAACAGCAACGTGCTTTGGAGCCTGCCACACACAGCCTGGCGGGGGCCCAGCTGCACGCCAGTACACACTTTTTCAATTACAAGCTGCAGATTCCTATCAGAGGTCAGGACTCGGCTTTCATTCCACTGGCGTGGAAGAAACACTTCATGGAAGAAAGTGTTCATGGCTCACATCCTCGGAGCTCTTTGGAAGAAAGATTGGCCACTCCCATCAACAGGGAAGGTTTCTTTGGCTTTCGTGTCTTAAAATTTGTGAATTCCTGAAGCAATGGAATCAAAGTTGCATCCCATAATGACCTGATAAACACTCCATATTTATAGACTCTTTGGGAATGCCAAAGTCTAGATCTTTGAGGCCAAATGAAGTGTCCACTTTCTGGTTTTTCCATAGTTTAGCTGAGATCCATTAAACCTCTAAAGACAATTGAAGAACTTTTAAGGAATATGGCCACAGGCAGGACTGCGTTTAACTTGAAAATTGGCTATTTCACACTGAGTGCTGAACAGACCTATAACCCCAGCACTAGGGTGGCTGTGCCAGGAAGATCATGAATTCAAGGCCAGCCTGAGCTACATAGCAAGATCTTATCAAAAGAAAGAAAAAAAGGAAGGAAGGAAGGAAGGAAGATCTCTTCTTTTTTTTAATACTCATTTTTACAGGATGATCTAAGACTGAAACAATTTAGGGATGAATTTCTAAGATTCAAGACCATCAGTTACCCCAAAAGTTTATCATTCAGGCTCGTTCAGAGCTCTTAGTATGAACACTTAGCCCTATGCTAGCCACACGTGAAGAGCGCACTTCTATCCTCTGTCTTCTAAGTAAGGAAACTGAGCCTCAGATGGTCTCATGCAGTTGGCCAAGGTCGCCCTGCTAAGAAGGGGTGGTTGAAGGACTTGCAGTCTGGAGTTCATTGCTATGGCAAGGGGCCTCCTTAGAAAGCAGCAACAGGAGAGGCCCTCCTGCGGCACCTCTGCTCCCACTGCTGTTGAGTCCAGACAAACCAAGTCCGTTAGACTCGGACATAGTGGCCACCTATCCCTCTGCTTTGTTGTAATCATCCCTCTCGATTACGGAAAGCACGTGAAAGGGGAGGACAGGGGATACTATGTTTGCCTTTAGCAATGGTAACTTGTTCTGCTCTGGTTAGGCAAGCTATGCACTGACTTTAGCTAATCAGAGAGCTCTCTGGTTCTTCTGAAACTAAAGTTTACTTTCCCAAAAGGCCCATCAAGAACGATCTGGAAGGAACTTGTTCATTTGTGTTTGCTCTCTCTCTCTCTCTCTCTCTCTCTCTCTCTCTCTCTCTCTCTCTCTCTCTCTCTCTCTCTCTCCTTTCTTACAGCTGTTGTTAGTGTTTTTCACATCTACATGCCCCAGGTAGGCAGTGCAGCCCCCTGCCCCCTTGTGAGCACTGCCTTTGTGAGGTGCACCATCATAGCACTGACTTCGACCTCCTCTCGCTGCTTTTATAAGCTCACAAGTTCTCACAAAAGGACACTGCTGTTTCTATTACATGTGACGGGAAAAAGCTTTCATACACACAGCTTTTATTTATCCACGCAGTGATCAGTTCTGGGGATGGGTCCAAGGATACAAGAGGGTCTGGGGTTACTGATGGCATCTCATCTACACTGCTGAGGGAGAGAGAGAAAGGGAGGGAGGAGGGGGGGAGGACCTAATTCAGTAATGATTCTTTTTCACTTACATTGCTCAGTTGCATGTCTCCCACCCAACAGAGAGTTAACAATATATAACACATTCTCTTTGCCCCAATTACCACAGAAAAGCAAAGGCGGAAAGCTAAATCATTCTCAGGGCAACCTGCAAAGAGGAACTCAAATCAACCTTGGAAGGAGTGCCTGACTCTGGTTTTAAACTAATTGCCATGTAAATTAACAAAAAGCACAACCCCACCAGCAAGGAGAAGGAAGGCTTCTTCACAGACCATCAGCAAAGGCAACCCCGGAAGCCTAAACAACACTGCGCCTGCTTCTTTAGACAATAAAATGCCAAAGTTGTTCCTTCTGCTGTCAGCAAATGATGAATACATGTGGTACCGATTATTTAATACCAGGAGACCACCAGGGAAGAAGATTTAGGTGAACTGTAGCAGAACTGTGCCATTTATTTTTATTACCATGCATTAAAAATTACGTTTACAGATAATTGTTTTTCTCCTTCCAATAAAGCAAGATTAAAAAAATATCCAGAAGAATATTTAATAATAGTGGACCACCAGGGAGGAATTTTAAAAGTTGATTTTTTTATTGAAAAATTAGATTTGCTTTTTAAAAATTTTTTCCCAATTATTTTTAAGTGCAATTTGTGAAGAAATTGTTTTAAAGCAGGGCAATAGGATGAGTTTTAAGCTGGGGGGCAGTCTCATGGAGTAAGTTTCTTCTTGACAACAGTCAATGCCTAGCCAAATAGTTCCTATGAATGTCCAGGTTTCAAATATTTGGGTAACTTGGTATCTTTACCACCAACCCTGTCGCACATTCTCACAGGTTTCTGCCAGCATCCAGGTCTCCAAAGCATCTCAGATTAAAATAAACCCTTGGTACATTTTTTTCCCAGCAGTTTGTACTAATAAGAAAAAAAAAATTGTACTTTCCTTTTTTAAAGGAGAGTAAGAAACAAAAGGAAGAAGGGTAGAACTAACAGAAAATAGGAGAAGACCAGAGTACAAGACCATTGCCGCAAGAACAGACACAGTTCAAACGATGATCCTGACATATTTATAAATGTTAGTTGCCGTATTTACAATCAGGGAAGGAAGCCATTACAGCTCCCTCTCCATCCTTCACTGTATTGCCCACACATGGTCCTGAAGTTGAAGTTTTCTTGGCTGATCATCCATTACTATCAGAATGCCCTCCTCGGGATCCCCCACAGCTGCCCATGAATCCAGTCAGAACATTAGCTGACTCCCCAAAATCAGGCTGCCCTGTAGCCATAGACCCTCACCTCCAAGGGGAGGGAAGTTCCTTGTCTGGCAGTAACTCCCATTTCAGGTCCTTCCTGTTGCTGCTCTCTGAGGTAAGAGGAGTGAGTGGTCCTGAGCAGAGTGGGATCAACTTAGCATCTGACCCCAAAGAACCCTTGCAGAGCCCATGGTGCAATGCTTTGGAGTTAATTACACATTATGAAAAGGCAGTGCATGGTTTCTGGGCTTGAAACCAGTCAGGGAAGCAGGAAGACTCACACACAACATATCTCAAGTCTGGTTTTTTTTTTTTTTTTTTTTTTTTTTTTTCCTTCCTCTGAATGGTTCCAGGGATAAAGGAAGAAACCAGGGTCGTATCTAGAAAGGACTATGACATCCTAAAAAAGCTGCCTGTGACCCTTCCCAGTTCCTCAGTTCGCCATGTGTGGTGGTCTGAGAGAGAATGCACCCCCACAGACTCAGGCTTTCAACTACTCAATGCCCAGCTGGTGGTGCTATTTAGGGAGCCTTGGGAGATTGGCCTTGTTGAAGGGAGACAGTCACTGGAAGCAGGCTTTGGGAGGTAAAGACTCCTACCATTTCTAGTCTGTTCTCTCTGTTTTCTGCTTGTGGCTCAGGTGTAACTGCTCAGCTTGCTGAACAAGCCATCTGCTGCTCCCATTCTACCCCCCCACACACACACACACCCTAGCCCCCCCCACCCCCTGCCCCGTGGACTCTGACCCTCTGGAACCATAAGTCCAAATAAACTCTTCTATAAGCTGCCTTGGCCATGTTGTGTCATCACAGCAGCAGAAAAGTGACTAATAGACTATGCTATTTCCATCACTATACTGTCTGCTATGATATCTTACTTTGATTAAGTGTCAAATATTCATCCCATGATCACATCTTTGGGGAGTGTGTGTCTCAAACCACAAAGCACTTATTCATATGGTTGGGGGTGAGGTAGGGCTGACACTGTTTGAGTATGAAATGTCTCACACAAGGTCCTGTGTTTGAACACTTGGTTCCCAGGTAGCAATGCTGTTTGGAGGACTTTTATGAGGAATCAACAGGCTGGAAGAAGTAGGGCACTGGGGTTGGGCCTTGGGTTGTAGCATTCCCCACTTCTAGTCAAGGCTCTGGGCTTCTAGACCACCAATATGATGTAAGCAGCCGTCTCATGCTCCCACCTGCCATGCCTTTCCAGCCATGATGGACTGAATTTCCTGAACTGTGAACCAGAATAAACCCTGCCTCATCTAAACTACTTCATATCATGTGTCTATTCACAGTGACAATACAGGTATCGATACAGTTGTCCCTTCTGTGATTCAGACTGGTTATAGGACTACAAGCATGCCTACATGCAGACCAGTGCCAAAAGCTGTTTGTCTTGAGAGGCCAAGAATGTTGCTACAGTTTGGGACTCAATCAGGTCACATAGGGCATCTGTGAGGATCGTATACTTGGTTGTAGTTTCTTTTTATTTCAAGGTCCAGACAGTTTAATGGATGGTTTTATTGCTGTACTCAATTTCTTCCAAGGAAAATCAAAAGGCACGAGGTGGCTGGAGACAGACCAGCTCAGAGCTGATCAGCATTGAACTTGTTGTCAAAGCATGTAGCCCAGCAGAGGAAACAGGGCATGACTGTGACCCACACATTGGACCCTGGCAACAAGTGCCTTCTCAATCTAAAACCGGTGATCTCTGCTACCGTAAAGCCCAAAGTAGTCTAACCATCACTTCCGTGTGAGCCAGTCACTAACCCTTGATTAACAAGCTGTCCTAGAACATACGCCTTCAGAACCTCACTCTTCCAAATCCCACCAGCAAAAGCCCAGGAGCCCTCTGGGCCTCCTGGCTGAAGGTCAAAGGTCGATGAAAAGAGCAGAGTGGTCAAACACCAACATGGCCTGACCCTTCTCTCTGGAAGCACTTCTGTGGCCCAACAGCAGTGCCTGCATGTCCCTTGCATAGGGTTTGACTCTGCCTGGTCCCTTGGCCCCTCCAGCATCTGTGCCTTGTGCAGTGAACCCCTCCAGTACTGGAGCATCTTGGATGGCTGAGCTGTTGGGTGTGCAGCTCCTCACCACACCTCAATGAGTTTCTCCCCATCTTTCCTCATCAGATAAGAACCCTTGAGGAAGGTGAACAGTGTGGCTCTCAGAGATAGCATTCTACATCTAGGAAAAATGTCCCTGGGTTTTGTATTTGTGAGTTTTACCCCCCCCAAAAAAAAAAGGTGGGGGAGGGAAGGAGAGGGAAAAGACAGAATGCAGACAGGATGGGAGTTTCAGACTGCCAGTTCAGGGCATGCTTAACCAAGCTACTGTCTTAGCCCACCCAGACCACTTTTTCCTAATACCAAAATATATGTAATAAAACCCCACTTTTGGTGATTCCAGATCAAGACACTGGCCATTTGTGAACTTAGTGAGAAACTTTTGGTTCATAGATAACACCTTCTCACTGTGTTCAAAGATGGTGGGAGGGACACAGAAACTTATTATGGCCTCTTTTATGGAAGAATTAACCCTATTCCAGATGTCTCTATTTCAAAATCCCCCTCATCTCCCCCTGAAGATGCTAAGTCCTGGTGCCATAACCTTACAAATGAGGATTTGAATACACAACACTTTAATGAGACACACGAATAGCATACACAACAAATTCAACACTTATTTCATCTAGTTTGTGACAACTTAACTTACTAGGGCCTAGGCCACTGAACCGGAAGCTATCTCTGACTTCAATGATATAATAACAGACCTACTACACCAAACCCAAGGCCAGGTGTCACCCTTCAGAATGGTGCTTCTGACTTTGAAAGATGCTCTCACAGAGCTTATCGCTCTGTGAGACACCACCTTGCTGTGATCTTACCATGTACCACAGATGAGAAAAGCCGGGACTTTGGGAAATGTATGTGACTAGCCAAAGGCTACTTAACTCATCAGTGTAGCACATGTCTCCACAGAAACTCCTGGCTGCGTTCTGCTAGATTTTTTTTAACTCATTTTCACAGGCACTGTGATCAACAGCAAAAATACAGCAGAAGCTCCATTCTGTGACAAAGACTCAAATTCAGTTCAGACTTCTCCCTATACTTCGACCTGATGTCACTCTCAATGTCTCTCAGACCTCTGGGCTTTCATGGCTTTCAACTATGAAAGCCCCTATTTCACCAAAAACAAAATATATATAATGCTAAAAAGTTACCCAAATAGTGACTTTTAACCCATCATTATTGTTGACAAGTTAATGCCCTGGGTATTTAAGTACCTAACTTAAATGATTGGCTATAGATATATTGGAAATGGTGTCTAAATAAGCACTCCATGAGATTTCCCTGGTCTTTGGGATTGGCCAAGAAATGCCTAATTCCCTGGGGACCCAAATATTTTTTAACTAAAGAGGTTTTTTTTTTATACAAAAAGTCAGGTCAGGACTTCAAAACACTCTAAGTTCGCAAAATGCTTCAAGTTAAATAAAAATGAGTGGTAATGAGGAAGGAGCCCTAGACTAGGAATCTACAGATGTAAACTCTAGATACAACTGCCCTGAACCAGCCGGGAAGCCTCGATGAAGCCCCACAGAGTCCCCGGCCTCGATTCCTTCATCTGTCAAGGTCGTTGGACTGTACTGTGTGAGACATTTACAGCTTTGTGTTCTGTGACTTGAGTACCCATCCCTGGAGAAGCTCCTTCCTGGTCCATAAACTAAAGCTAACGATCGCTTCAGGCCAGCAAGACTGCAAAACTATGCAAGCAGGAGAAAATGTGCATCCACCAAAACAAACAAGCTCTGACTCCTGGAGCTGAGACCCACTGAGTAATGGTGACACACAGCAGTAACTTGGAGACTGGCTGCACCCATTAAAAGCATTTTGCTTCACGTGATGCATGGGACCATGGCAATTTTCATCAAAACCCTTGCATAGGAATTTCTAGAGCAAATATTTTTCACAATGAAAATTGAATCTGAATACATGTATTAGACTTAATGACATCATTGTCCCTGAGCCATTGGCTGCACAGACAACTCCGTGCTGCATGGGCCCCCACGAGGATTTGAGGATTCTTAATTCACCCAAGGATGCTAATCAAGTTGAGAGGCTTCCAGACATGAGTATTTGTGTCTGTGTGCTGCTTGTTTTAAATCGGAACACCTACTTTGTGTGCGGCTGATTCCTGTTATTAAATCCCCTTTTGTTCTGTCTGTACACCCATCAATCTTACTTCACAAATCAAATAGAGAAAAGATAGCATGTCTGTAAGCTGTTCCAAACATCTAGTCAGATGCCCTATGCAGTGTGTGACCATAAATGTCCTCTAATTATATAGTCAAGTTTCTCTCAGCAGTGTTTATAATTATTTTTGCAGTAAAACAATGGCTTACAATCTCTTCAGGTTTTTAAATAATTCAGACTTTAAACCTTGCTTTGAGATTGGGTATTGTTCTTACTGTCTTCATTACATCCAAGACAAGATAGTTTTGTTACAAATAAGGAGAAAAATCACACATGCCATTGCCAACTAACTTTGAAAATTCCAAACTCATAAAAAATATTGTTTGTGTTACTACTTTGGAAATAGAACAGGGTTGTTCCTGGACCACAGTGAAGTGTTTCTTCTCTTTAGGACTAGACTCCTGCACAAGTTTTAACAAGATAGTGCTGGACCATGCCCTCTATTAGAGGTAAAAGCTACGAAGTTGGAATTGCAGCTGTCTGCTCGTTAGTTCTCACGGCCTGGCACAGGTCATCTCTCAGCCTCCCTTGCAGCTAGACACGGACTTATAACTAAGTCCTCATTAAATAGAATACAAGCAGGAACGGTGTGTGCACATCCTATATCCTTTTTTTGTTGTTGTTGTTGTTTTGTTTTGTTTTGTTTTGTTTTTCAAGACAGGGTTTCTCTGTATTGTTTTAGAGCCTGTCCTGGAACTAGCTCTGTAGACCAGGTTAGTCTCCAACTCACAGAGATTCACCTGCCCTGCCTCTGAGTGCTGGGATTAAAGGCATGCACCACCAACACCTGGCTTCTAGCTCCTCATTTTTAAGAAGTCTGTGTCTCCCACCTCCTATGCACTGGAATGGAAGTATGTCAGCTTCAGACATTCTGCCCTTGGACTAGCAGAATGCCCAAATGAAGGAATATGTATTTCTGGAGAACTCTGGAACCCTGCATTTCTTGAAGCTAAACTACAATAAAAAAGTAAACATCTTTTTTAATCTACAAAATAATGAGTTTCATTATAATATTTTCATACACATTTATCATTTACTTTTTGCCCCCATTACTTTCTCATATCCTTCTGTTCCCCTTCCTCCAAATGTCCTCCCTCCCAGACATCTATATTGAGTAATCCACTGCATTTTGTCACAACATTTTCACAAATACCTAATACAGAAATTTTAATTTTTGTTTAAATAAATCTAAACTTATACCACACAGCCCATTTTCACAGAAAATAAGTACTCTCCAATGTGGACAGTCATCAAAATGAACACTTAATGTGTATTATATGCATAACGGAAGCCTTCTCAGCAGAGTGTTTTAAAGAAAAGCTACAGATCCAAGTCTCCAGAAAACAAACATTGGTGCAGCTACTTATTGCCCTTTATAATCTTGAGATTAAATACTTGCCTTGGTTATATCATCCATAAGCATCATTGTGACAATGTCCATCTTACACAACAACTATTATTTAGTGAACTGATAATACATGCTGAAAACACAAGGTGTTATTATAGGAAGATATTGTTACTATGACTTTGACAAATTTAGGGAACGACACGGGACATAAAGTATTATAGGATATAGCTTCAATTTCCATAAGCTCTCATGAAATGACAAAAATTTAAATCTTGCAAATTTGAAAACCTCTGTTTCTTAAATTTCCTTTTTCTCTTTCTATTCCCCAGTGAAGCAGCTCTCTTTCTTTAATTCCTTGATTTCTAAACTACCAGACAACTCAGATAGATATTTTCGTTCTGAGAAAAGGTTAAGCACTGTGTTTTAGACAAGAGGGATTTCATGGTATCACCTTACTACATTCTTTTGGAAACTCAGTTTGTCCTGGATTGTCACTGACTTTCTGTTCTACCATACTTCTCAGTCATGCTTTACTCCTAATTTTCCCATCAACCTGGATCCTTGGCTGGAAACAGAATATCAAATATTAGCTTTTGAGAACTCTAAGGAGTAGAAAGAGGTGAAGAGTGCAGAAAGAGAATGAAAGCAGGGACTGCTGACACTGGCCATTCCAAATCTAAGGCCTGTGGAGAGTAGGGAGGGGAGGGGCAGGGAAGCTGATTACTACAACATTTGAGACACTTATATTTTGGATGAGTATATGGAACGGTAACAATAGCAAATTGAAACAAGGATATTGAAATAACTGATACATGTACACTGATTGAGACCCCAGAGGGCTGATACTAGAACACTCAAACAGTAGTTTTGTAAGACTTAAAATTCTAAAAATAATGCATAAAAAAAAAGCAGTGATGGTGGTGGTGGTGACAGCAATGGTGGGTGTAGGCACCTCAGTGATACCTGCCATGAAGATTCTTACTCTCAGTGTGGCCTTCCTCCATCACTGCAGACAAGCTTCTGAGTGTGTCATCCTGCTCCCTGTAGCCAGAGACACTTTGGAGCAGAAGACAACTCTGACCTAAAATCAGGACCATCGGACTCTTTCTTCTAGAATAGATTGTTAGTTCACAATTCATAATTTGGTCACAGGACGTAGAGAAACTGAGCTGGTACTTATTAAGAAGTTGCTTCCCTGCTAGCTCTTTTTCATAGTACAGGCTGCTAGAGGAAAAAAAGTTATCAGCAGTCTTACCCATTTATAAATCTTATGAGCTACAATAATGACTAGCCTGGCAGGATATGCCCATGGGTACAATAGTAGCATGAATGTTATGGGGGTAGCCAAGCACTTTCTGGTTGTATTTAAGGTCCACTCCACAGGAGGAAACACATGCTTGGTACTGTAAATCTAACCAAGAACCTATTGTTGGAGAGAGCTCACAGGCCCCAGGGGTGACCCTACTACTACTATTATTCTGCTAAATGGCCGCAGTATCAAACAGTTCTCTAAATGCACCTCTCTCCATGTAAATCAAGTGCAGCTCATAGACCTCATCAGAGAGATTTCTTTGTACAGTGGGTGGTGGTTAATGTGGAAATTCATGATTGATCAAAATGCAGTGAATAATTATCTGTGGTGTGCTTGGCCAAAAACCAGACATCTTGCTGGCCAGTGGTGACACACGCCTTTAATCCCAGCATTTGGGAGGCAGAGGCAGGTGGATTTCTGTGAGTTCAAGACCAACCTGGTCTACAGAGTGAGTTCCAGCACAGGCTCCAAAGCTACACAGAGAAACCCTGTCTCAAACAAAAAGAATAAAAGGACAGCTAGATCACACCCCTTCCCCATGGCTCAGGGACTATTGCAAAAGAAGGAAGAGGAAAGATTGCAAGAACAAAAAGTTGAGGAAGACAGTAGTGAACATTGTCCTCTGGACAGGACTAGACTGCTGCACTCGTGAGCTCATGGTACTGTGGTCGCCTTCACAGGACCTGACAAAGATCAAGCCAGTCAACATCCCAACATGGAGATGAGAGAAGCTCATGATCCCCCCACCCCTAGTTGAGGAGCTATTGACAGTTGATGGCTCCTTGGGGAACAAGAATCAGTTTCCTTTAAGGTAGGTCAAACATGCTCCAGTGATGGCACCATACCAATGAATATATGGAAAATACAAATTGGACTCCATGAGTTTATAAAAAATAAAGAGGACATGAAATTGAGAAGAGGGCAGATAGGGGGAGGATAAAAGAGGAGTTGGGAAGAATATGATCAAAATAGATTGCATTCTATTTTGCATATATGAAAATCTCAAAGAAGTAATTGAAATATATTTAAAAAGAAGATAGCATGTTTTACTCTTTGATCAAGCTCCCAAATATACTCCTATGTTTTTAGTCATATAGTTGTTGATTCTCTTGATGTACTATATTGCTTTTCACTTGTGTACATTTCTAACTGTTGCTTTTCCTGTGGCTTCAATTAGAAGATCCCTCTGTGCAAACTGCATATAATCCAGGTGGCCCTGGAAGAGAGGGCTACGCAAAGGCAGGCAAGAAGACAAAGATCACAAATGAACAGAAATGAGAGAAATGCAGAAAAGTGTAATGGCATTTGAAGTATAGCAAAGCAAAACCAAGAAGACCCTCAAAAATAGTCTAGAAAGAAGACACATTAAGATTCCAAGAGGCAGAGTTTCAGTACGGCTGAGACTATAACCAAACGCCCTTGAACATTGGCAATTATATTTTTCTCTTCATTCATTCCAGTTTATTTGCAGGTAGGCCATTTTGTTCCTGTACAGAAATGTGTCTGCTTTACCTGAACACATTCAGCAATTTACAAATTTTAATCTACAGTCAATCAAAAAAAGAAAGAAAGAAAATGTCTTTTGCTGGTGAATTCAGGAAGCAGTTTTAGAAGGTAACATGCATATGTCACCTCCTTTGTTCCTTCAGCCAAATCCACAAAATTCAAACAAAAGACACAAGCGCCACCAAGTAAAATGAGCTAAAATTAGCAAGCAGCAAAAATGATGCCAGTTGCCCAGGGCAACAAATGGTTGATGGATGGAATAATTAAGATCGACAGTAAACTAATCTCTGTTCCTTTATTGAAAATGAAATCCCCTGAATCAATTAGCCTTGTCATGGATACCTTTTGTAAAACAACTATGACATCCCAACTACTTCCCTTTGTTTACGGATTTGCGAGCACTTCAGGACCGACTTCCAAGGTACAGAGAGACAATGATGGAGAGCTGCAATACATTAGACGCTGCACAAACAGAACCACCATCCTTGAAAACATACACATTTCATGATGTAGGCTTAGAAGGTTTCATGGACATTCTCAATGATGCAGTGCTCTCCATGATATCCTCCTAAGGGAATACTTTAAAAGAAAAAGAAAAAGGAAAGCCTTTAAACAGTGCACATACTAGCCTGCTGAAATACAGATCCAATGACTTACAAACATTGGGAGAGCAAAGGCTTAGGGAGAGAGTTCCTAGAACTCACACAGCTACTTTTGGGGTCTGACAAAAGGAGAAAGAAAAAAAGGTGTAAGGAAAAACGGGTGGTGTTCCTGGAGCAAACGGTGGGCATATCTCGGAAGTGAAGCAAAGACCAAATCAACCCATCTGCAGCTGCCAAAGGCACCACCTTGAAACCAGGAAATAAACTGAGACTAAGAAAGGAGGCCAAGACAACTGTACCCTATACACTGTAGCTTGGCTTCCAGTGTTTTCCTGAGCAGAATTCAAGCAATAGTTGCTAAGGCTGTCTAGATGTCTGGGGGAGTCCTACAGTCAGCTGAAAAGCTTAGATGAAGCAGAGTCCTGATTTAAGCATAAACCCTGCTTATTGTTATAGAATATTTCACTTAGTTTCTTTGTTGCCTCTTCTGCTTTACACTAAGCACAGCAAGAGAAAGCCATCTGTTCCTTTCATGATATAGGCTCTTGCAGTGTCCTGGAAGGGGTGCTTCCTTATCCTGGCTGGATTAGATTGGGAAATACTGGTTTAAGTGAAGCATCCCTTTCCTGCAGAACATTGGGACCACTCACTTGGGAGGGTTAGAGAGCTTAGCGTTCCCGACGTTTCTTGCAATACAGAACACTTTTCACACACATCTATAGAACAATGATTCTGTGGGATCCATTTCTGGAATCCCTATTTTAGGACATAATTGTATCTGTGAATGATGCACACAAATACACTGAACAGGTAAAAACCTCCAAATTAATCCAGTAAAATGGTCGTTCAAAACTCACACACACACACACACACTCTGCACTATGAAAGCAGGAGGAAACGGTGGAATCGCTTAATATGGGAGCTTGCCATTTGTCCCCAGAACAGTCAAATATCAAAAATAAAAGCTAGTGATTCCATTATTTTTAAACAAGATTTAATAACACTGGCAACTGTTTACACATAACTGTACCCACTCTATCTAAACATACGCATTTTACATTTTCCTTTATATGTAGGTATTGTGTGTTTGCATTTGAGTGTGAAACGCTACCACACTTCTCTCAGGTGAAAAGATAAAGTCTTCAGACATTAGAGCTTAAACCAAGTGCACCTGACTTGCCCTGCAAAAGCTAGCATCTCTCACAAATGTGCATCATAACTCTCTGAGGGAAATACACAAATCCATGAATGGGCTAAGGTGGGCGGGACCACTTACCTTATCCACAGAGAATGACAGAACAATAATGATTTTTGCCACACTACAAGCAAGCAAAGCTTTTTAAACAGTTCCCAATGCAAATAGATGTTCCAGTTTATTTTTTAAAATAAACACTAATTGTATAGAGATCTTTAAAGTCATAATGTTCACTATAGAATGTCTGGAAATCATAGGACATCATTACTAATAGTCACATGCTTGAAACAAAGCCTGTTCGCCACCCACAATGTGTGATTTGTATGTCCCTTGGTCCCCATTGTTTTGGAGTTCAAATTATACTGAGTGTATTTTGCTTCCTACTTACTAGTGTCCAAGGCATTTCTCAACATGTCCTAAAAACACGTCAAAAAGCATCATTCCAAACACCTGACTATGACTTCCAAGCTATTAGCAGGAAGATATCAATGCATGGCTGTTTTCCTTCCCTCTTGAGACCTTACACTGCTGAAACCTTCCTGACCAGGCAGCTAGGCTACAGCTGAAGATGGGGCAAGCTACAGAAGCCACCCATTGAATATTCATACAGGGAGAAGCAAGTCTTTTCTTCTGCACAATCAATGGCATGTACCTAAATTACAGCTTCCCCTCAAGTTAAAATGTAAACAGTAGGTAACCTTGGACCTAAAACACTATTTGCTTCCATCAAACTCACCAAACATGGGAATCATCTGTCCGGTGGCACAAGCAGAAAGGGCCAAAATCCCTGAGTGTTGTGACATTGCCTAACCTCATCGATGCAGGAAGCAGGCTGGAGACTCAGTGAATCACAGGGTGGAGTTTTACTGCCAAGGAGAGCCGTGTGCCTGGGCCATTTAAAGTCCCTCTTTGTAAATAAATATATCCAGTGGTGAAAAGAAAACGAGCCTTCTTATATTTTTTTTTTCCCTGTGATTATGAGTCTCATGAGAAGTAATACAAAAATTCTATTATCAGGACATGCAGTGGTGGGGAAGCTTACAGAAACAACTCAGAACACCATCCATTAGCTGGGATGGGGCCATCTATTGGAGAGAGAGGGCAATTCACATGTTGGTATTCCTTCCTGGTGGGCTGCAGCTGCAGGGAGATTTCCAAACACCCTTTCCTGGGGTCAGGGCAAGCCATCAATAGGAAATAACTTGAATCACTACGCATGTGAGCTGGATATGAAGCAGCCCCCCTACAAGGCAGATCTGGACAGACTAATACTGAACTCAGGTTGCCGGCTGCCCCCAACCCAGGCCGCTGACACTTTTATTTGCTGGCATTAACAATGTTGTAGCAGCTGGGTCCTGCCAGCGTGGCTGCTTCCAACACTGGACTTCAGCAAGAACTCCTTTAAGAGGAAAGCAGAAGGGTGAGCCCTGTGCTAGTCCTGTTCACATCAGAATGAGAATAGGTACTGCGTGGTCTCAAAAATAAAGCAAGACCTGAGAATTAGCAAATGTCACACGCACACCTGCATTTTGTGCTTCGAAACTGCTTTCACACATACAAACCTTGTCATACTTTTTATTGCTATTTGTTAACCCTTCTAAATGGAGTAAAGAAAATTTGCACTTTAAAAGACACAGGACCCGAGCTATATCTCAGTTGGTAAAGTGCTAGCCTAGCACTCCATTTATCCCCACCACCAAAAATAATGGGTTTTCTGGCTCACATCTGTAATCGTTAACACTTTGGTGGAATCAGCAATCTAAGGTCATTCTTAGCTAAATAGAGAGTTCAGGGCTAGCCTTTGCTACACAAGATCCTGTCCAAAATAAGTAAACCCACAGTTGCAGCTTAAGAAAGGTACCATTTTCAGAGAGCAGAGAACACCCACAGAAGCTGAGGAAGGTCATAGTCACTGGCCTGATAACTAGAGATGGGCATGGAGTCTGGATTAAGAAACATCTTAGAACATAAGTGTTTGAGTGGCTACTAAAGAGACAGTGTCACAGTGGAAGGAAATGCAGAAGTACAGCGACAACAGAGAAGGGGAGATTGCTGGACTCTGCTGTGTGCAAAAATACTGGTGGTAGGACAGACAGAGGGACCTTTGCAACTGAGATGTCTTCACTTGCCTGCTGTGACTGAACCCCAGGGCCTACAAACCTCCCTTGCACACTCTGCCAACTGTGACAGCCTGGTCTACACAGTTCACTGAGAACACCGACATTTACAAAGACCCAATGTCTTAAATTCCTTGTGCTCTGTGTACACTCACTAGTTGAGTTCTTGCAAGGTGTCCTGCGCTAGGTGCTATTATTTTTCCAACCTTCCCCATTTCATGAATGAGGAGACAGAGGCAAAGAGAAGCTAATGAGTCAGTAAATGACAAGGGTGGGGTGTGAACTTCCCTGCTGGAAGTAGGGGCTTCCAGCCTCTACTGCTTGGTGACGAAATTAATAGCCAGTATATGATTCAGTGGGAAGGGGAACTGGAGGCAAAAGTGATGTGGCCGTGGAAATAAAAATGTTTCAGCAAAGAATGCTGGGTTAGCCTTCTGCTGGCCTTGAGTCATATACAAGCTCCTTTTTGTGGATCACTAATTCCAAACGCATCCTGTGAAACTCCTAAAAGGTGGCAGGCACTGCATTCGGCACAAAGAAAACTATGAACAAGGCGGGCCTGGTTCTTGCTCCTGATGAGTTTGCAGCCTAAAGGGAAAAGACAGTCAGAAGGCCAACGGCATACAAAATCACCTTACTGAGTTAATAAAGCATGGTGGGATTAGAAATGCATAGACTTGGAAGACTGCACCAAGCTGCCTGGGACAGGAAAGGAAACCTAAATTAAACCGAGTCCTGATAATTGAACTCGGGTTAGCTGGAAGAAAGAAGACAAAAAAGAATTCCAGGCAAAGGAATGGCATGTACAGAGCAAGCAAGGCAGACCACGATTTTGTAGAGCTGAAGAATTCAAGAAATAAGTAGGGAAATGTATTTGTGTAGGTAAATTGGAGCTGGGCCATATCTGCCACCTAAATAAGTCAAGCATTATTTTGAAGCCTATGGAAGCCACTGTGGTATTTTATATAAAAGCAAGACAAGAATTATTTTTTTAAAAAAAATGTGTTGAGGGCCTACTATGTCCTGGGCATTGCTCTGGGTGCTCCCGGCACAGACGGAAGAGCCTGGTTTCACGTGCAGAGGGAGAGAAGGATGATTAACATCAAGCTTGAAAAGCAAATTGTCTAGCATGTTGGAAGAAAAGGCAATGTGGAGTAAAGTGGACTTGGGGATAAGGGCGAGGTGAGCCTGACCACGCACAATGTTAAACAGAGCCTTTGGGAGTGATCATGCAGACAATGATAGCAAAGGATTGAAGGGGCCTATTAATGATCACTCCACAACTCCGCAGGCAACAGATGCAAATGCAAGCTTAGACAACCACAGTTCGGGTGTTTGAAATTGTCTGTATCCCCACAAAGTCTTGCTTATCCAACATGACATTATAGCCCCATCTTAGTTCAAGAACATAAAAGCACTACACTTTAGATTGTCCATCCTAGAATACAGAAAATGGCCAAATCCAGAAGCAAACTAAACTTTAGCTTGAACCTACAGTGATGTCTGTGAGCTGCTAATATCATCCACATGTGCTAGATGCCTGGACCACTGGAAGCTTGCCGCACACCATTATCTTACCAGCATCTCTTTCAATGGAGAGCTACTTAAAAGATTTGATTTACGTCTATTTTTTTTTCCTGTGTCTGTTCCCAAAGACTTGTTTTTCACTGGGGAACAAAAACAACCATATTTGGTCAATTCTACTTCTTTTTTCCTTTTCACTTTTCCCCCCACCCCCAATTCAGTATTTATAATCAGCAGAAACAGCTGCACAAACCCCCCATTCCTTCCCCAAACTAACAGGGCTCTAACATACAAAACATCTATTCTGCTTCTAAATTTGTTTTTAATTATATTACAAGATGGAAAAAGAAATGCCTTAGCTGTTAACACTGGCTTGTGGGGCCAATGTTAGACATAGAGCAGACACAAGGAAATACTTCAAAAAAGATTTTTTTTTTCTTTTTGGTTTGCCATGATTTAATAGCAGATATTCCTGGCTTTGAGTGAACTCTGCAATATTCCTGTGTGACAGGATAAATGATCGTCTACCACTATTAATTTTAGGTCATAATGTCTGAAATGCCGCTTCAAAAATAAATGCAGTATTTTCACTTTATTTGGTCAGGTAAATACTAAACTATTTTGTCATAATAACTTTACAACACTGTGTTTCACCTTGTCTTGCCTTGACTGCTGAAGGTAATAGGGACCGTTTTATTATGTCCATAAATTGAGTCAATTGACTTATCCTTATATCCTGTTTCCTGAACTTAACGAGAGATTCTGCATCATTAGGAAAGCACACCATCCTGCAGCAGGATCAAAAGCGAAGGAAGCCCGAGAATAAGTCATTTTTATTCCGGGGAGTGTTCAGCAGACAAACTTTCAATAATCTGACAGAAGTAAAATAAATAACCGGCTTTGCAAAGCAGGTTTTCTCAGGGCTGTGCTCCTGCCGGAGACATCCCAGAAGGTTCTATACACACTTTCCAAAACAAAAAATCATTCTCTCTGAATATGAGGCACCTGTCATGAATCTGCAGCCCAGGCAACTTAACCTGTCTATCAAAAGGCTCAGATCAAACCGACTGTCCTCCCTTTGCAAGGCAATTTTTTAAAAAGTTACTTTGTGGTCATGATTCTTGAGAGTTCAGACTAAGAATCATACCCATATTCTCAAATTAGATCTGTCCAAGGTAAAAATCAAACTATCTAAAAAAAACTGTGCAGCTGTTGAGGGTTTCTTTGGTTCCATTTGGTTGTTTTCTTTGTGTGTGTTTCTTTAACTCTCTGTCCAGGTGAGGTACCTGGGACAGCGCTCTGACAGCGTCCTCTTGTGGCAGTGATTTAGCCTCAATGGTGGATCTCTTCCGCAAGAGCCTTTGCATTTCAGATTCCAGTTTGTTTGGAATTCTCAGATTCTTCCTTAGAGCCCTAGACCAAAGAGTTTTAAGATCTTCAGATTCATTATGGCAAACAAAAGTGTTATGGCTATTCTCCAAATCACCCAACATAATTAAATGCTTTTGAGGTCAGGTGACCCTTAGCCAGCTCCAGTGGACAGCAAGCCCAGGACAAACGTGCCTGAGACACTAACAAAGGAGAAAGGAGACTGTGGTTATAGAAGCCAATCCAATTAAAGAGCTGAGTCATTATTGGTGAATTTTATCAGACTATCTAGGTTCATAATCATTTATATTCTCCACTACATAGAAATAAAAATACAAACTACCTAGCTCTCTACTGGTACTAGCCTGAACAAATGAAGTGTTATAAGCCTAACTATGTCTACTAAGAGCCAAAGCATAAATGACTAGCCGGTGACAAGGAATGACAGTATCTGACCTCTGCCAATTCTCCAGTTTCCTCTTGCTCCTCCTACTCCACCTCATCGCCTCTCTCTGTACATGTGGGGCCACTTTCTGTTCCCACTCACATTCATAACCTAGATAACTCCTGACACTTGCCAGTGCAAATAACAGAAACCCAAACTTAAATGAACATCATGTCTAAAACAGTCAAGGCTGCTCCACAGTGGATGTTTTCAGGCAAGGAAGCCTAAAGGACCTTCTGTACTTTCCATCGTGTGTGTGTGTGTGTGTGTGTGTGTGTGTGTGTGTGTGTGTTCCTGTGCGTAGATGTACATGCATGTACATGCATGTGCAGACCAGAGGTCAAGGCCAGGTGTCTTCCTCTGTCACTCTCTACCTTATTTTTATTACATTTATTTGTTTAGGAGGCTGTGTGCTCACATGTTGCAGTGCACATCTAGAGGTCTGAAGACAAGTTGTGTGAGTCACTTCTCTCTTCCCATTATGTGAGTTCTGAGGCTCTAAATCAAGTCATCAGGCTTGGAAGCAAGCACATTTACCCCCTGAGCCATCTCACCAGCCCTCAGACTTATTTTTAGAGACAGGAAATAAATGAAAGTGGAGCTTATCAATTCTGCTAGACTGGGTGGCCAGCAAGCCCATGGGTCCCTCTGTCTCCTCCTTTAGAATGTCATACTCCTAGCACAGCTTGACAGACATAGCAATGCCCCCACCTCTTCACATGAGTTCTGTAGACCAAACCCCAGGGCCCAGTGCTTGCATAGGATCTGCAGGCTGTCTCCACACCCCTCTCTCTCTTGTCTCTCTCTATCTCTCTGTCTCTGTCTCTCTCTCCCTCTCTCTCTTTCTCTCTTTAACGAGTGGTATTTGTGAGCTGCACTCACAGTCACAAACCATGCATACATTCTGATGCAAAAGAGGCCACTTCTTTATTATAAAAGTGAGGAATTTTCCCCTAAAGTTTTCCCCTAAAGTGTATTTCTCTTTCATTTGGAGTGATACATGCCCTAAATAGTCACATGGTCTAATTAAACCTGTGCCTGAAACAGTCAGTGCCAAGGGACTAAGACCACTATGATTGTCCCAGACCAACCAGGAATCAGTTTCTACTTCCCTTTAAGTACATAGCTACAAAAAGGAAGATGGACACCTCAACATCCAAAGTAAATCAGGAGGTGAAGGCAAGTGGCTCCTCAAGGAGGAAAGGAGGTACACCATTGCTGAGCTGTCTATATTACCTCTTATGATAACCTACAGGGCTTACTAGCAATGTGACCTTCTCAGGAGAGCCCTCCCTGTAACCTACCCCCTACAGACTAATATCCCTCCATTATGTGCTGTCAAAGATGACCCTACTTTCATCATGATGCTTGCAACAGTTGTAATTAAATAAGAACATGCACTGATATGTGTGCCTTCCTATGCTGCCACTGCACCTCCTGTCTATTGTTCCACCATCAGCCCTTAAATGGCGCCTAGTAGGGATGTTGACCAGAAGGGATATCCTTCATGACTGGAGCTGTATTGCTACCAAGACTTCCCCGCATCTCCTTCCTCCAGTTCTTACTACAGCTATCCCAGAGACTTTTAGGAGTCCCAAACACTGACAGTTTAGGAGTCTGTCTCCATGTCTTTCTACCAGCAATGACATGACTTCTCCGTCTTCCTTATTCATGAAGTCAGCCTACATCAGCCCCTGCCAACAGAGCAGATGGCTAGGCTCTGGCCAGCTTGAGCTCCTGAAGGGGTATATTTCCTTATTTCCTTTTGTAGCTCACAGCTTCCAAGAACAGGCAGCCCAAAAGACAGAAATCTAGCACTGGCTGACCCAAATTTGTCTACACCAGTCTCTTCAATGGCATCAGGATAAAATGAGTAATTTGTTTTATTCCTCCCTTTTGGGAGAATAATTGAGGTTTCTTTAAAGTCAGACAGACTATCAAAAATGACTTCCTTTTTAATCTCATTTTACTCATCTTTAAGTGGGAAAAGCTACCATTCCAGCATTTGCTGCTATGAGGTGCCATGACCTGTGATTGCAAAATGTCGAAAGGGGATAGAATTCATCAGACAAAAACTATTTTTATGATCGAAACTGCATGAATGGTGAGTGCTGATATCTAATGTGACAGTCCTCGGAATTGCAAATTGCTTGCTAGAAACAAATGACTGCCATGATTCTGCCAATGCTGGTTGTTCAGACCTGTATGTTCCTTCCTGAAGAAGATGAAGAAATGCTTTGTGTTTAAGGTGGTTTGATAAACTCTACCTTTAGAGATGATAATGGAGGACATGAATCCAGAGTGATGTCCACTTACCATACCTTAAGGAACAGATCTAATCTGGGAATCATGCTGAGAACAGTTTTTGTAGCAACTTGTGGCTTGGTTGCCTTATAATGTTTTTCCTTTAACTGATGCCAGAAGGCTGAAGATATCATGTCCCTTCCCCAGGGAACACCAAGGACAAAAAGTGGCTTCTTCTACGGTAGAGGAGAGCAGGCTGCATCTGTGATGTATGCAAAGAAAGTGAAAAAAGGCAAGCAGAGCCCCACCACCACCACCAGAAGACAGGATGTGTTCTGTAGGCTTTGGTACCCATGTTCCGCAAAGGAGACAGGCCCTTCTGCCAGATACCTCTTTCTGCCCCATACCATGTGGCAATGACCACTGTCTCAAGTCATCCTGGAGTTGTGCTGGAAGAACATGCTTCAGGCAAATGACACAGTCCAGTTCATGCAAGGAAGCAGTCAACACTATAAAATATCATAGTCTCAAAATACCATAGTTCTTGCCTGAACACGTCTGCCCAAGTCTCTAGAGGAAGCTTCATGTCTTGGTACCAGCTTTCCTTTTTACTACAGAAATAAAGTTTTAGCTTATGGAAATAAAAGCTCAGATGAATGCATGGCTTCAGAAAGGCAAAGGTTCTAAGCATCATGATGTAAAATGTGGCCTTATAACATCAAGGCTACAGCCTGAAAAGAAGGTGCAGTAATTTCCTTTACCCTTTCGCTGTCCCTCCTGGGTGAAATATGAGAATGGACACTTCCGTGGGACTCAATGTCCCAAGAGTTGGAGCAACAAAGTCACCCCACTTAGTCCACCCATCCCTACAGTATCATATGAAACCAACCTCTGCTGTACTTAAGCCTGTATCCTGGGCTGGAGAGATGGCTCAGGAGTTAAAGTACTTGCTGCTATTCCAGAGAATGAGAGTTCAGTTCTCAGCATACACTTTGGGTAGGCTCACAACCATCTGAAGCTCTGTTTCCATGGAACCCAATAGTCTCTTCTAACCCCCACACAAACACATGCAATTCTTTTTAAGGTCAGTTTTTTTTTTTTTTTTTTTTTTTTGTTTTGTTTTGTTTTGTTTTTTCTGAGAGACAGGATTTCTCTGTGTAACATCCCTGGCTGTCCTGGAATTTGCTTTGTAGACCCTGGCCTCAAAAAAGTCTAATTTTAAAAAAACAAAAAGCACTATATCTTGAGTTCCCTAGTCACATATTTTAACCCTTTGAGACAGAAATTTACTGAATGAGGGAAGGCCTCTGGGAAGTAAGACTTGAGGACATTTTAGACTTATTAAGTCGGACATTCCTTGGAAATATCAAAATGACTATATGAGGTGAAGAACTGGCTCCACTGTCTATAGCTCATAGGAGCTCTTTGTTAAGGTCATACATGGGAGAATCGCCAGCATACAGGTTTTAACCAACTTTACTGAGGTATAACGTACAATAAATTACATCCGTTAAATGTGTTCCATTTTGAGTCTTGACTGACAGCACTCCTATGAAACCATCCTCATGACAAAGATACAGGGCACATCTACCCCCCCTCAAAGGTTTCCTGTGTTCCTTCACAGTCTGTCCCTCCCTCTACCCCAGTCTCAAGCAATACTGATAAGCATTTTGTCACTCTAAGTCAGCTTTCATTTTCTAGAATTTAAATGGATTTGTACAATACATGTGCACTCTCTGTGTCAGTCTTTAAAGAATGTGAGATTCATTTGTGGTGTTATATGGTTATCCTTTATGATTGCTGATCAGTGTTTCATTGTATAGATAGCACAGGTTTTTGTCTATCCGTTTTTCTGTTGTTGCTTTTGTGTTGTTTCCAGTTTGAGAACATTGTGTAAACTTGTGTTTTCTATATGGGTGGATTGATAGGAGAGCCCAGAACATGCTCTGAGGTCTCCTACTCAGATGTTGGGTAGCAGAGGTGAAGTCTCCAAGATAGAGCTAAAAACAAAGACCAGACAGCTCTTGTGAATGTCACTGCAGATTGAAAATGACTGTTACGTCTAATACCATGAAATAGTAGACAACCTCAGCAAGCTGAATCTCAGTAGAGAGATGAGTCAAAACCCAACTGAAACCAGTAAATAAAGATAAAACCAAAAAAGTGAGATGAGAGCAATTGAAATAAATATATGTACATTGACATTGAAGGGGACAATTGGGGGAAAGTGAGCTGAAGAGAACTCTTTTTCATAGACGATACAAAAGCACATTTGGACAGTGATGGGAAAGAATGAGGCCTGGTGAACACAGGCAAGGTAAAAGAAAGGTTGTCTTGTGCTGGAATAGAGAGGGCAAGGAAGCTGAGTGCATCTGCAAGAAATGCATGGGCCGAGACGTGTAAGAGAATTGAGTAGGGAGAGGGGAGCCTGCCAAGGGAGATAGAGAAGTCAGTCGATGGAGATCTCAACAAGGTGCTGCTGCAGCTGAAGAATGAATGAACAGCACTCTGGAGTGAGTCCGTCTGGAGAGTGACCACAGAGGTGAATGGCTAAGTCAGAGTGAACAAGAAAGCTATCGTCTCTAGCGAGGTCAAATGAAAAGAAGAGACTTCCTGCCCAGGCCATCCATGAAGTGGCCACAGCGAAAGTTAGGGAGATGGAGCTGGGCTGAAAACAATGGCAGCTAACATACGTGTCTCTAGGAAAAGGTCAGATTCCCTGGTCAAGAAAAACTAGGTGAGGGTAGAGTGGGTGGGCTCTGAGGAAGCCAGAGCACACAAACTCAAGAAAGTCACCCCAGCCGGTTAGAGGTTCCGCCCCAGATTGAAGAGACATGAGCATGCCAGAGTTAGCTGTGATGTGGTTGCCGTGAGAGCTCCTAATTGGTTAAAAACCTGTTCTTGTACTGCTATGTCTTCAGGAAAGAATACTCGAGAAAATGTGTTTTTATTCCAGAAGTTCTTCATGCTTCCCAAGTACCAGTCCTGTGAGAAGCAGCTACTATTATTTTATATTTATTACTATACTTAATCTTTTAAGAAAACAGGATTAACTTTCAGATTAAACACCATGTAAATGTTGCACTGTGCTTTAATTAAAATGAATAAGCTAATTAAACCGAAAAAAAAAGTTCAAATAAACCCACAGGAGTGTAACATTAAAGAATATACCCTTTGTTAATGCTTTGTGGTGTGAGAAAAGATTATAGCACATTAGAGATAAATATTAGTTGGCTTTTGTTATATTAAAGGTTCCCGGATCGTATATCATACTATTAATGGCTAGCTTATATTAATTATGTCTGCGAACCAAAACAATATTTGACAATATATGATATATGGTATGTGATAACATTACTCAACTTTGAACAGCATTGTTATTGAGAATTTAAACTCTCATTCTGAATTAGATTTCCAAAGAAGGGGAGTGCCTTCTATTTATTTGACATCAATAGAAATGAACACTTGTATAAGACTAAACTAGACTCCCTTAATATAGGTGACAATTGTGTGACAGGGACAATATATGAGGCCACTGGCTGTGGGTCCAAGATCTAACACTAATGCACAAACTGACTTAGTGGAGCCCGTTCTATATGGAGAGATACCTTGCTCAGCCTAGACACAGAGGTGTCGGGTGTGGGGTGGAGAGGTGCTTTGGTCCTGCCTCAGTGAGATGACTCTGTAGACTTCCTCACCCTATGTGAGGAGCAGATGGGAGGAGGGGATGGAGTGGGAGGAGTAGGAAAAGAGAAGGGAGGGGGAACTGGCATTGGGATGTAAAATAAATAAATAAATAAATAATGCAATGAAAAAAGGAAGGAAGGAAGGAAGGAAGGAAGGAAGAAAGAGAAATAAACACTTAATGGGGGAGCCAGCTTGTAGAAGTAAAGACTAAAATGCATCATTCAATCTACTTGTTACTTCAAGCTCCTGAGTGTGGAAGGGTTCCCCTGGAGCTATTACTATCACACCGTGGGAGAGTGAGCTGGTAGCTCTCAATGAGATTCAGTCCACACCTCATTGCCACTGAACTCAGGCCATGGTCTGCTATGTAAATGTGCACTGTGGGCCTCTTTAAGTGAAGATTATGGGTACCACAGGCCATTGCTGCTCTTCTCTGCTCCAATGTGTTCTTGGGGGATTTCAATATGTATATTACAGCTCAACTCCAGAGTAATTTGGGGGATGGTCTTATCAATTCTGTCCAATGTCTTTAATGAGAACATTCTTAGTTTGCAAATGAGTGATTTCTCTACCAAACTGTGGCTCTAACAGTCTACTGAGACTAATTGTGCCCAGATCCATTTCACAGCTTGTCCTTAATATGAATTAAGGACACTTAGTGCACCTTGACTAAGTGATTCTCCATGAAGATTCTAATGATTCCTATAGCAGCCCCTTAAAATTCAGTCGACTTTGAGGCTGACAATAGATGGATGGATGATAGATAGATAGATAGATAGATAGATAGATAGACAGATAGACAGATAGACAGATAAATGAGAGTTGTTGTGAGATGCCTGATTCACGCTGTCTGGTGACCTCACCTTCTTTTCTTCATTTAGAGCCATTCCTTATTTGCAGATAGCTCATAACACATCCTCAAAACCCTCCTCCCAAGAGTCAGTGACATAAATTAGACAGAAGCCACACAACAGAAACTGATAAATCACCTTCTAAGTATCCCCAATCTACCACCCATAGAAAACCAAACTCAAAAGCCATAGCTTGACCTTTGTTTGTCTTCACAACTCCAACCTCTAAAGTCGTTGACCCAGTAGTTCCAGTACATATTATATATGTGCATATATGTAACATATAATGTAATATATGTATGTCATTTCAGCTAATACATCATTCACAGTTGAACATACTGTTAGTATATTTACCTAATGAGCCATCTAGACCACCTTAAACTTACAAATATTCAAGGCAGAAGCATCTGTTGCTATCCTTCTACTCAGCCCCAGTAATTACCAACCCCTGGGGACAGCTTAACACCAAAATCCCACTCTGTGTCCTGCAGAACCCTGAAGAATGTGGAGGTTTCCCTTATGGAGCCAAAACCAAACTGAACTAAGTCTGCTTTTGCTGTGGCAGATTTGACAGTGGTTGTTTTGTTGTATTTTATTGTGTTGTCAGCATTATCATAGTGCAGTATTACAGCCACTTTTTTTCTGGTGAAATGAAAGAATACACACTTTCCTCCTTTCCAGATAGCTTTTTATCTTTCATTGAACAGAAAAGAAACAGAAGATAAAAGGCGGAATGGTAAGAAGAATACGAGGTAGCGAGGTCTTCTCATCCTATAATTGAGGCTCATGGAGGCTGAGTAGTCAGCACAAGATTACAACAGCAGCGAGCCCAGTAATAGATGAGCCAGGATATGGACTGTGTCTCTCCACAACAAATCTAAAGTTTTTCTCTTTGAAAATGGGCCTATGGTCGCATCTCGTACCATGAAGTATTTCTTCAGAACTGTCTATCTTCACTGAATTTCTGGAAAATTGATAGCAAAAAGAAAAGAGATTTCCTCTGAAAAAAAAATTTTTACTCTAGAATATATTTACCAACCACCTTGATCTGAGCAGTATATGACAGGACTTTAAAACACTAACACAAACTCATTAAGCAGTGAATCAACTAAGATGGACAACCTACAGAAGTTTTGTTTATATAGCATCGTTAAAACATCTAAATGGAATATAAAGGAATAAGACAATAAGAGAATAAGATTTAAATCAGCTCTGTTATTGTGTTTCAAGATTTGATCTACTTGGAATGCAAAAAATAAATTAAAAAAAAATAGTGCCATAAAGAAAAAGATTTGACCTACTACTGTATATGCCCTGGGCCTTCATCTTCAACTTTAGTAAATGAGGCAGACTTGGATGATCTTTCCACATTGGTGACAGCTGACACGTGACAGTGGGCACCATCCTCTTGTGCCTTCCCTTCTGGCTACTGGCACGATTAAAGACTTCTTTAAGATGGTTAGGCTATTAAGAAGTATGACAAAGGAAACTCCGGGTCGTGGGCCTTGTGTACAAGGCACATAACAAATCCTCATTTCTGTCACTACAGCTCTACATAAACAGCACTAAACCATCCTTGGACCTCAGGGAGGGTGATGACACCTACAGTGTGCTCTTCCACAGCCTCTGATTGAACTATCTGCTTCCCCTCTCCTTCTCCCCCCCCCAAAAAAAAAAACCCTGTTCTTTCTTTATCAATTCTTTCCTAACAAGGGAAGGGGCATGCATGCATGGCACACAGGCAGAAGCCAGAGGACAACTTGTAAGAGTCAGCTCTTTCCTTTTATCCTATGGATCCTGGGGACTGAACTCAAGTTGTCCGTCTTGGTAGCACACATTTTTACCCATTACTCCATCTTGCTGGCCGCTCTGGTCTTTCTTTTTCTAATAACTGTTGGGTTAGCACACACAGTAATAGGTTTTATTCTGTCTCTTCATACAAATCATGTTTGTCATTACACATCAGCCTCTCTCACTCGCTGCTCTTCTTGGAGTCTGGTGCACCCTCTGGCTGGCTCTCACCCTTCCCCCAGTTAGTCTCCACTTCTGGAACTTTCCACCCTTATGAAAGCTCAGACCACACTAAAGTAAAAACTCTCTGAGCCCGTGAAGCTCCCAGGGCTATGAGACCTTGCGAAACGATTTTACCCAAGTTCCAGGTATGTTACTGACAAAAACAAAATAGCATTAAGTAAAAATAAAGGCCTGTGACAAGATAGGCAAATGACTCCCCACATTGTGCACGGGAAAACAGAGGTAAAAACTAAAAGATTTGCTTACACACACACACACACACACACACACACACACACACACGCACCACAACCAGAATGGAATTTGCTGCATTCCCAGGCACCATCATGGAAGTTTATAATAGTTATATACCTAATTTATCCAATGCTTAAAAAAAAATGTGGAAATGAAATCTATACTAGCTAAGTAAATGCTGCTAAAAGACAAATAAACGCTATTCTTCCTCGAGCTTTTTTTGAAATGTCAATGGTTCTGTGAGACAGTGTTATTCCATAACTTCAACCAACACAAGGACTGCATTCTTTTGGTGTCGAAGATCAAGAACAATCAGCATTCTGAACTCAGCATGGAATTAAAATTTGAAACAGTTAGGACTAATACAGTAATTGTAGTCAGGAAAAGTACTGGAATGCCAGAATAATAAACAAATGTAAACCTAGTTACAGGAGAGAGAGAGAGAGAGGGAGGGAGGGAGGGAGGATAAACACGTCAAGGGTTCCATAAAGAGAGGAGCTGTGTAGTATATGAGACATTTACAAAAGCCTTGTTGATTTATAAGGCAGCCAGCCTGTTCCTGCCAGCAAAGCGCTCAGCATTCTGACTGTGGTCGTGGTGGATTGCCTGGTGTTAACACAAACGGCATCTGGTTCCCGAACTGCCGCCTCCCTCCTAAGAAAGGAAGCCACATCTGTGTTAAAGAGGGGAGCAAATTAATTCTTTGAATGAAAAGGCTCACACAGAAGGCTTTTCATCAATCAGACTTCTCATTCTGAAAGACAAATATGTATCTTTCCGAAATTTTTATTTTGTATAAGTGCCTTACCAGAATTTGAAAAGCAGAAGAGGAAAAGAATGAATGCTTGTCAGCAACCGCAGGCAGCAGCTTTCTATTCAGTCACTCAGAAGCAACAGCCAGATACAACACAAATGCTGACCCAACACGAGACGCTGCCTCTAATGATTCTAATCTTAGTGATTAACTTCAACACGTCCTGAAGCTGAGAGACATAAGCATACCTAGACATCACACAGTGATCAACAACCCATCGCCCAGGGACCAAACCTACCTTCCAAACTGTTTTGAAATAAAAGCCGTCAGAACAACCAACCCCATTCACTTACATATTGCCTATGGCCACTTACACGATGCAGTAAGAGCTAAGTAGGCACAACAAACGGTCAAGTGGCACAGAATCTGGGTGTTTGCTTATTTGTTTGTTTTCCACAGGTTCTCATTAGAGCTCAGGCTGGTGTCAAACACACTATCATACCCCACCTCTACCTTCTGCGTACTGGCAGGTATGCACAACTTATCTCTGCCAAATCTATACTCTTTTTTTGTTTATTTGTTTGGTTGGTTGGTTGGTTGGTTTTTCAAGACAGGGTTTCTCTGTGTAGCCCTGGCTGTCCTAGAACTCGCTCTGTAGACCAGGCTGGCCTTGAACTCACAGAGATCTGCCTGCCTCTGCCTCCCAAATGCTGGGACTAAAGGCATGTGCCACCACTGCCCGGCTCAAAGCTGTACTTTTAAAATAATTACCATCTGGAGCAGAGCGTGGTGGTGTATTCCTATACCCCAGCACATAGAAGGCTGAAACAGAAATATTTCAAGTTCTACACCAGCCTGGGATATATAGCAAAATCCTGTCTCATAAAAATAAAGAAAGGAAGGGAGGGAGTAAGTAGAGAGAGAGGGAGAGAGAGAGAGAAAAAAGAATCTTGTCCTACCTCATCCTTTTGCATCTAATTAACTAGTTCATAGGGATTTGAATATAGTATTAGAAAGAAAATCTCACTAGTTTCCCATAGCAACTCATTTCCATGTCTACCACTTTCTCAATGAGAAAAATCCCCCCTTGCCTATTTCCATTGAAGCTCATTTACTCCTGGTGTCCAAGTGACCTAGGTGATTAGTAACTGCTAGCATATCTGAATGCTATCTAGGGTGAACACGTTTATTCACTTATTTTCTTTGGATCACTTTCAAACTAACCCAAGAAGCATCTCTATAATGCACAAATGTGCTAGTAGAATTCTTCTATAATGAAATCTACTCATTCACCCAAACTGTGCAGCACATAAACTCCTTTGAAAAAGTCTATTTATTTCCATTTGAAAGATAATAAATTTGAAGCAGACAGAAAAGAACACTATCCCAAAAAGGTGGGTGATATGGTTGTTGATATGTCCACTGCTCATCTCCTCTCCATTTACCAATCTCTACAAGAAATGACACACAAAGAAGCCAACGTCAGGACTCTGCAGCTACATAGCTCAACCCATCATGTTAAAGAGGCCACTTCACATGTGTTAGAGAATAACTTGCAAGCCCCAAACAACACACACACATGATGATCTGTTATCTTACTGTAACATTGCTATGAAGAGACACCATGACCAAGATAACTCTTATAAAAAAGAGCATCTAATCAAACACTTGCTCTCAGTTTGAGGTCAGTCCATTATCATCATGGTGGGGAGCATGGTAGCAGGCAGACATGATGTTACAGAAGTATTTAAGAGCTACACCTTGATCTGCAAAGAGAGAGACTTGGTCTGGCATGAGCTTTTAAACCTTTAAAGCCCACTCCCAGTAATACACTTCCTCCAACAAGACCACACCTCCTAATCCTTCTAATCTTTTTGAAGAGTTCTACCCCCTAGTGACTAGCATTCAAATACATGGGCCCGTAAGACCTATTCAAACCACCCCAGCTAATGAAAGAAAATAAGACTAGGAAAAATCCACCACTGTTTCCCTAAAATACACACACATTTTAGGAATAATGAGGTGGCTCAGTGGTTAGGAACACCAGCTGTTCTTCAGCAGTCCTAGGTTCCATATCTAACACCCACATGGTAGCTCACAATTGTGAGGGACTGGATGAGATAACACCTTCTTCTGGCCTCTGAGGGCACTGCACACATCCACAGCACAGACTCACATGCAGACAAAACACTCATACAAGCAAAACAACACAAAATATTTTAGTAATTACAACACCTCCTTTCCCCTTGATGGCCAACCTTATGCATAAAGTAAAGGCGGACTTCAATTCACTCTAACTTAAGTTTTAGCAATCAAAAATGCCAGAGTTCCCTATGCCATGCAGATTTAAAGAGTCAATTTGCTAATTAAGCAATACATTAATGTATGGCAATTAAGTCTAGATACTATTCTTTCTTCCCCAATCAACAAAAGACTAAGCTGGGGTAAGCTTTGGCCCATATATTTAGTTAGTGATGTTGGAAAATCTGGCTCTTGACAACAAATCAGAACCATGGAAATGCTCTAAATCTGACCCTGTTTGTAGAAATTAAAATACTCTTAAAGTAGTGCAATTCAACACAGTGCACCAAGAACAGCAGACTTAGAATCGAAACAATAAATACTGTGAGCTCTAAAAGAATGCTACCAAGCCACTGGGCCTCCCAGCAGGTTTTCTACTTCAAATGGCAAACCCCTGTATAGCCACACATTGCTTTCAAGCCATCCATTCACCAGCAATCATGCTGCTATGACAGGATTGATTTAATGCTTGGAAGAATTTTGAATTTGATAAATATCTGACAGCAGCTTATTTTGGCCTTTTTTTGTAAAAAAAAAAAAAAAAAAAAAAAAAAACAAAACAGTAGCTAACATTATTTGGAAAGCTCTAGATGAAAATTCTATTTCTTCCCTATTTTATTTATCAGGGCATATTCGAAGTAACTGCCACAGAGTAAAAAAGAAATGGTTCTGAGGATTCCAAGAGAATGGGGTGGTGCTGGAAGTGGGTATCTAGGTGAACTGGGAGCTTAGAGTATGGTGTCTTTGCAAGCCTGTGTCATCCCTCTGTCAATACCAAGGCCACTATCTGCAGCCCCTACTTAGTTCTCCTTGACTCCCCTCAAGGCACCATGGGTCTCCAGCCTTGACACCTCCATCTTCTATACCTGTTATTTTGGATAATCCTGTGTGCTACAGGGACATTTATCCATGTCACCCAAGGTTTCCCATCTACCCCTACCTACCCTTTCTCTCCACACACAGACCTTTTCCTTAAGATTTCCTCCAAGCTCTAGCAGCCACAGTATAGTTTTTTTTTTTGGTTTTTTTTTTTTTTTTTTATCTCTTTATAGTAGTCAGTAACTATTTCTCAATGGCTTTCTGTGAGCTGGTTGGGGTTAAAAGAACTCTTAGATCAAATAGTAGAAAGTAAAGACTGTGCTGGGGAGTATGGAGCTGGGGTTAGTGGCTCATAGTCTAGTGAGCTAATCCTCCGTAGCCAAGTGGGTAGACATTCTGCCCTCTGCCCTTCACCAGCTCAGTGCATAGTGCAACACTTGCAATAAGCAGCAAATTCACAGCACATACTACAGTGGTTCAAGTACATACATTGATAAATTCATGCTTATCATCGATTTTTGTTCAGTTCTACACATTTGAGGACGATATTTCAGACACGCACACAAAAAAATTATACCACATTGGGGTGATGCAAAACACAAAACATTTATCTTTCTGGAAAATGCTTTGGGTGTTTGAGAAAGATCTTTTAACTATCCTGCTCACTTTGAAAGCCTTCACTCCAAACTCAAGGACAGTTTCAGAAGTCAGTTTCTTAATTATGTTGAAACTCTTGCTCTACCCAAGGTATTCACTTGGAAACTTCTAGAAGTTGGCTCCCAACCATGGCTCTGGCTGGAGACATAAGCAATGTCATTGATAATTGGGGGGTAAAAAAAAAAAAAAAAAGAAAAAGAAATTAGTGTAGGTGGTAGTAGAGATGGCAGCTTGCTGGGAAAGCTAGACTGTGACCCTTCAGGGAGCCTGCACAGGGAGCAAAGGGTAGCAATCCAAGGTATCAGACACTGAAACTGAGTTGAGAATTCCCTATCAGATTTGGGGGTGAGCAATTACAGAAACAGTCCCAAATGGATTGCTGTCCTTCTAATTGAATAAAATCACTTATTATAATGAACTCACAAATAAAAGCAGCAGACAGCTAGATTAAGGCAGGCACTCAGGCAAACTTACCTTGTCCAAAATTCTATAAATTTCAAGAGAACTTCTATACAGTTGATTACTTTCAATGACAGGACAGGGGTGACAGGAAACAGATAATTACGTGTTCTGGCCACGGTGGGGCTTAAATACATGAAGGTCTAGAGCAGTGGTTCTCAACCTTCCTAATGCTGAGACACCTTAATCCAGTTCCTAACATTGTTGTGATCCCAACCATAAAATTATTTTCATTGCTACTTCATAACTGTAATTTTGCTACTTTTGTGAATCGTGATGTAAAAATTTGTGTTTCCCAATGGTCTTAGGTGACCCCTGTGAAATGGTTGTTCAACCCTGAAGGGATTACAACCCACAGGTTGAGAACCACTGACCTGGGGGAAGAATCTTCCAGGGACTCTGGGGAATCCAACCCAGAAAACATAAGCTGCAGTTGATCTGTAAAGTGTATGGGGGCGGGGAGAAGGCGGTTGATCTGTAAGGTGGCAGGGGCTGTCAGTTCATTTTCAATTTCTGTAACTAGAGTCTGAGACAACAAACTTCAAAAGAGGAAAGGTTTATTTCCGCTTAGTTGTGGTTTAGGCTATTTCTTTTTCTTTCTCTGTCTGATTCTTTTCAGTGGCCAAATTTGACAGAGAGGGGAGCCCAGATGTAATGCATTTGAGACCTCCTCTCAGAGCCAGAGCAGGGCAGAGGTGTGGACAGTAACAATGTAGACACTAGAATATCCAGTGCAACAGAACTCAGGAGCTGTTCAGAAAGAGGCTGGGAGGGCACAGAAAAGCAAAGGCATGCATAGGACCGCCCCATCTGATCTAAGTGTCCAACTTGCTTCTAATTCTGGGTAGTGGGTAGGAGGCTCCTCCCCTATTCAGTCTTCCTTCATTTTGGCCCAAGTACCAGCTCATCGGAACTCTCCAGCAGGAGTCATCTCCTCGATTGCACAAACCTCAGAAGCACGACTCCTCTAACGCTTGCACTGGTCCTCTGGACGTCTTTCAGCAATGTCAGTAACACACACAGAAACTTCAGCAAACATGGCAGTCCAGGGGCTTGGTGCCGGCTTCTCCACTTGCAAGTGTATCAGCCGCACGAATCATAAAGAAGTTGGATTACAGGAAAATCGGCAACCATTAGAAGGCAATCCATTCAAATGTTTCGGGAGCCTTCGCCCACGGACCACATCTTTCACACTATGGAACAGAGCTCCTTTTTGTGGGTTAAGGCCACAGACCCCAGCAGGTGTCACCAACATGGTCTGTGTCCCCACCTTTGCTGCTACTTTCCTATTCCCCTCAGGTACTGGAAAACACACGATCACTCTGGCCAAGGCCAAGGCTGTAGCCATTTCCCTGGTCTCTAAGCAGCTCCCCTCTCCCACCTTCCCCCACTGCGCCCCCAGGTTGTAATATGTGTTTGCTGCTTGCTTAATTAGGCTCATTTAGCCTCTAGGCTTCGGCAGAAGGTCAAACCACAGTGTGGAATTTAAGCCATTGCTACCCAGCTTGATCAGCAGGACCCCAGCATGAAGTCCACAGTCTACTCACTCAGTCCTGCCTCCAGGTAAATTCCTTTCCCCCTACTCTCTAAGTGGTTATAAAAAGCCTCTCTTCTTCTTATTTTCTTTTTTTTTTTTTCTTCAGACTTCTTGCTAACCATTATTTTAACCTTTCCCTTTGCTCTTCTTACCCACTGGGGTGCCTCAGTAAACACAAGTTTTATGAATGTTTTGCAAAGGTGAGATGGTGTTTAGGGAGTCTGCATTAGGGCTGGCAATCATGTAGCTAGCCATTTTGCTCACAGTCATATCCAGATGCTACACAGCTTGATGGGTTCATAATTAGCTTGACCCAGAGAATCTGGTCCCTTTGTAAGTGGTTTCTGGAAGAGCCATACAAATCATCGCCGTTATAATAGAAGCCAATGTTTATGGAGGCTAACTAGGTCCTGTACATTAAACAGTATGCCTTCCATATTTATCATTTAATCCCCACAGCAGTCGATGTATTGTTAACGTCGTGTTAGAAATTAGCCTACAGAACTTAGGTAATATCCCCAAGATGAAAAGTTAGGAAGTTGCAAAGACAGGCTTGGAAATAACGTGGCCTGAGAAAGCTAATCTCAGTGCCCGATGTGCCTCCCATCTCAGTGTGTGTGTGTGTGTGTGTGTGTGTGTGTGTGTGTGTGTGTGTGTGTGTGTGTGTGTTGGGGAAGGAATCACGGCTTCCATAGCCCCTGCAGGGAATGAGACTAACTCATCTTATACAGAGGTATAAGAAGGTGTTCATTTCAAATTGTAACAGTGCCAGCATGCCACTCACAGCACCATGAACATGAAGATAATACATCCCAGTAAACAAACATGATGGTCTGTACTTTCACCTCATCCTACCTGTGAATTCTTTGGTGCATACTTTACATATCTAGTTCCTAACACTGCTGCCTAATTTACCTTTTATTTTCTTCGAACTTGTGGAAATACTTAAAGTACAAGACAATTAATCTTTTCACAACTTTATGATGAGAGCTGGGAATACAGCTCAGTAGTAAAATGCTTACCCGGCACACATGAGGTCCTAGATTCAATGTTTAGTACTACAGGCAGAAGTTTCTGTCCCACCAGCCACTCCCAAATAACCACACAGAGATTTCTTATTAATTATGAAAGCTCAACCTATAGCTTAGGCTTGTTTTTAGCTCACTCTTAGAACTTAAATTAACCCATTTCTGCTCGTTTATATGCTGCCCCAAGGCTCGTTTACCTCATGTACATACTCCCCTTTCTGCTGCCTCTGTGTCTCATGGCATCTCTTCAGACTCCGCCCTCCTCCTCCCCATCATTCTCTCTGCCCTGAAAACCCTGCCTAGTCATTAACCAATCAGCTTTTTCTTAACAATGGCAGCAAGACATCTTCACAGAAGGATTATTCCACAGCATAGTACCACAAACAAAAATAACTAATTAAAACCATGATTTCAGTCACCTGTTTGTAAGGACAGCAAACTCCCTTTCCTTAAGTGCCGGTTCTAATTTCTAGGAGTATGCATGGTCCACAAGGCTTGTGGCTGTCATCCTCTATGGCAGCCTGATACTTTTCTAGTCTTGTTCTCCCCCCTGTGATATGTTCTTTTAGGTAAGGAACGATGTCTTTCCTCGACTATCATCATGTGGATAACTAAGGCATCTATCTATAACCTAAGACCACTAATAATAACATGTTCAAAAGCATCTAATAATATTTATGGAGCACAGAAGGCTTTATAAGGAAACTAAGAGGCAGATAAGGAAAGTGGCATATTTTATGCTTGGGTTTGATGAAGAGAGGGGTAGTAATAGCAAAGTATGACTGGACAAAGCAGGTAGTCTAGTGGTGATTGGGAGAGACACGGTAAAGCCTGATTGCTTGGATTCTCCTGTGGGTCTCCACACCTTTGGGATGAGGCCATTTCTTTCTTCTGGATTCAGAAAGGATGTTTTATGAGGGGCTTTAGATAAAAGCTGTTTCCTCGAATGTCACAGAGCCACATGCAGTGGTAGCATTTCCAACAAGCCTCAGGAGGTGACCCCCGTAGATGACGAGAGGTGTCAGAAGAACACCGTTGTGAACCCACAAGTCCCCCAAAAGGCCAAGCAGTGGTCAATCAGGTTCCCCTCCCCAAGGTTCGGATAGGCTGAGCCCAAAACTCAACAAATAAAGTGTCCCTACAAGCAAAGCAACTGATATAAGTGAGTGAGACGGTCAGAAATGAAGCAATGAGGGTTGGGGGTGTTGCACACTGTAGAGCTCTTGTCTGACAGAAAGAGCCCCCTCATTTAAACCCATTCTCACCACAAAGAATTGTGACCAGTATTCCCAGCTCCTCTGATTTCTAATGAAGGATTCAAAGCCCCAGCTTTTATAAGGTTATCTGTGCTTTTGCATGCAATAAGTGATTTCAGTGCATTTTAAATTCTGTGACCCCAGTGGGACACACCCTCGGCTGTGGAACTGTAGGAGTGCCACCTCTGTCCTGCCCTCGCCCTTTCCTTGGTCATCTGCTCTTTGGCTGTGACTTGCATCATCCCAATTCCTTCGGTACAGATCCTGGTACCTTTTCTCAAAATTCTACATGACAGTTATATAAAAAAAAGACAAACCCCATTCCCTAAGTCAAACAGGGCAACTGAGGAAGGAAATCAAAATTAATAAAATGTTTAAACCTTGCATTTAAAGGCACCAACAGGCTTCTTTAGTCCCCTGTAGGCACTTTATAAGTATTAATATTTCAAAGGCTCATATCTGAATTGAATTTAGTTTTTATTCCTACTTGATATTGCTTCATATATAGGCTGCCCGTTCTCCTAGAGATCTTGAAGTGAAAAGACCGACTGACTTTTCCCTGTTCAGCCACCCTGCTTGGCTCAGGCCCGGGACTCATCCCCACAAATAAGAAAGAAACCAAGACAGCTCAGACCTCTCCTCCCCATTGGCTAACCTGGAACCGCTCCCTGTGGGAGAGGGAAGCTTTCCAGTGGCTACTCATCCAGTTCTGGGTCATCCACTCTCCATCCCATATTTTCTGTGTTTTCATGGACAGAGACATTAAAAAAAAAAATACCTATTGTAGTTGGTTACAAACACAGTCCAGTAAACGCTGAAAATGTCCCCTACTTGTTCACAGCGGCTGAAACCTGCATTTAAGTTCTCTTTCCCCATCAAAATGTGTACGCCCAGAAAAGCCACAGGCCTTTTCAGTCCACATCACAGAGTGGGCACCAGGACAGAGAAAGGGGAAACCACAGGCTCCAGGTTGGGTGGTGACCCCTTAGGAAAGGGGAGGCCGACTGGATAGAGACACTGAGATGGACAACTCCATCCTGAATGCTTCCCTGCCCTCGTCCACTTGCCTTCTCCAACCCTGGCATGCAGTGACCATGTGCAGCCAGAGGGAGGAACTAACACTTCCAGCAGTCCTGAAGATAAGATGGCGCCTCTGTCCCATGTCCCCCACGCTCTCAGTGCTCTGAAATCACACTGACAACTCGGCAGACAGATAAAATCTATAGGACTGTCACTTGGGTAATTCCTGGCCAGGGAAGACTTAGAGGCAGGTCTTTTTTCATGGAAGAATTTCACTTTCCTGGCCCTGCAAAGATGCAGCCCAGAGGGCAAACTCCTGTGCTGGGTTCAATTCTTTGGGTGAAATGTTTAGAAGAGTCCTGACAACACAGTACAGCAATTTCTATGCAAATTTGTGCCTGTGGGGGAAATGCAATTGGCCCAACCATCTCTGCTAATGGCCCACGTTGCTACTGCAGTGGGGTGTGAAGAGGGACTGGAAGAGACCTCTATTTGTTCAGCTTTTGTGTCTGCCTCTACACTGCTGCTCAACGTCAAGGACTGCCTAGAAATGAGAAGTTGTCATCTCTGTCTGGTGGGACTGCACAACAAAGACTGTCTGTTGGGGGCCGGGGAAACAAAAGCCAACACATTCACGATTCATGAAACATAAAGGCTGGCTACCGATGTAACACAAAGGAATCATAATTAATAATTATCTATTTGAACAGGAATTCCTGGTAGTCACAAGGCAGAGCTGGATACAGTGAGTGGCAGGGGGAATTCAGTATCAAGAGATCACTCTAGATTCCTTTTCCATGAAGCAGGGAAAGTTGAAATAAAGACAGCAGAATTCTGTCATCCCAGGGGTCTTTATACTCCGGCAGGTCCAAGTGCCCAGGTACCAGAAAGAGCCTGGGGACTCAGTTGCCAAATCTTTGACCAAACCGTGTCTGGAGGCGCTACAAGGAATCTTTTTGCCTTTTTTGCCTCCGTTTGCCTGTACTACCTTGCAAGAGAGAAAAAGCACACTCACCCCAGTCTTCACTCACTCAGTCTTCACTCACTTAGTCTTACTCGGGTTCATTGTCTGAAATATGAAAACCTCTCTCCATCGGTCCATGGCTTCCTTCAGAGGGGGTGTCTGTGGAATTAAAAGAGCAAAGAAACTTCAGGAAGACTGACAGCATGAAAGGCTTCATGATGGCTCTCTGCAGACCTCTCTCTCTCTCTCTCTCTCTCTCTCTCTCTCTCTCTCTCTCTCTCTCTCTCTCTCTCTCTCTCACACACACACACACACACACACACACACACACACACACACACACACACATATCCTTTCTTCAGCTCTTAGAATTAGAAGACAGAAGTAAGAAACTTCTGAAAGGCTGCATATTAACACAACCATCTGAACTAAAAAATGAAGTAAGACTTTTTTTTCTGACAGAAATATCCAAATTGACAGGATAGCTTGACAACTGGTCTAGCCACACCAATTAATTTGTGTAATGGGCAGTTTCTATAAATTAAATGAACTCACTCTGGAACCCCAAAGTTTAGATGAAAATGTGCTTTAACCACAGACTTGATACTAGGTGGATCATGTGATGTGCATTTTGCAAGTATTTAAATTTATTATAAAGTTTCGGATGTCAATCAATAGAGGGTCACTAGTGTAGTCAGTTCTTTCTAGAACAGCTAGGTATCATAGCATATGCCCAATGCTTTTTATAGAGAAAAGGAGGATTAGGAGTTCAAGACCATCCATGGCTACCTCAACAAGTTCAAGGTCAGCCTGGGACACACAAGGCCTTTCCCCTGGCTCTTCTGAGGCTGCCCTGCAGCCCTGCTTCACCAGCCATAATACCTAAGGAAATCCATGATTCCAAGTATTCCATGTACTATTTGAAGTCCCCCCAAACAAAACAAACCTGAAATATTCAGAACAGAAGCAGGGTAAGTTGTGAGTGCCAACTGTAAAATCCTCAAGGCCCCCCACACTTTGACCACCTTATAGATGAGGGGACTAGAACATAAGCTGAGTTGATCACTAACTCCTCCAACAGATTAATTCAGTGTTTGCTTCCCACTCAGAAGAGATGACGATGTTATTCAAGGGTCATCAGATTGGCAACCTTTCTTTTTTAACTCTGACTTTTATATATCTTTTTAAAATTTATTTTACATTTTAAATTTCTATAGGTGTGTCTCTCTGATTGGATTCAAGCCTGCCCACTCCACAAGATGGAACCATTCATAGCTCTGTTCTGGTGGCCAAGAGCCTGAGACTAACTGGCCATGGGCCTAGAGGAAAACCACATACTTCTGTTCTGCTAAAGGGACACAGAAATAAAATTACTCCTAATGACATTCTCCTGTGCCCATTGACCAATGCCTCATTCACCATCAGAGAAGCTTCCTCTTGCCATAGGTGGGAACTAACACAGAGAGTGGAGGACTTTGAAGCACTCAGTCCTAACTGGGATTTCTCCATCAAACCCTCCCTCTCATGGTTCAGAGAAAGCCAATGAGGATGGAGGACACCAAGGAAACAGTGTCCATGAGACAAAATGGGGCTGACACACATATAAACTCACAGAGATGGCAGGACACACAGAATCTACAAAGGTCCAAGCCAGATGGTGATGGGAGATGTTATTCTGTGTATATGTTTCTCATACTGGTTAATAAAGCTCTGTGGCCAATGAGATAGCAAGATAGGCGGGGCTAGGAGACAAGGAGGAAAGAGGAAGTGGGAAGGAGGAGTCAAGATGTAGCCCGCCACGGCTTCCCGATAAGACGACCACATGGAAATACTTATATAAGTAGAAATGGGTTAATAATTAAGGCAGAGCTAGCCTATTAACAATAATGGTAACTGGCCAACAGGATTGTATCAAATATAGAGTCTCCTGCGTGTTATTGGGGGCCGGCACACCAGACCAGCAGCGGGCAGGCTGGCTGGAAAACAACAAGCTACAAGATGGGGTCCCAGCATTGACAGGGGAAAACAAACAGGGGCTCTCATGCTTAATCAAGAAGCTATTTGCAATTGGTACTCATTTGCCAAGGAAAACTTAATTTTCTCCAGTGGAATCTCACTGGGTATGTTAACCACACTTAAGGGTAGGCATCATGCCCTACAGTTGACAGCCAACACAAAATTAACTCAATGGTATTTTTTTGTAGACTTTTGGTCTAATATTGCTTTGTTTGGGCAATTTTTGTCTTATTGGTCTTTTGTTTGTAAATTATGTTTTCCCATTTCATGATTTTATGAAGTTTGTTTTTGTATGTCTATGTGTTTCTTATTATTTTTCTTTTTAGCATTCTGTTTTCTTTGCTCTTTTTGATTGACTGTTTTGTTTTATTTTGATTTTTTTCTAAAGAGAGAAAGAAACAAAGAGAGAAAGAAAAAAGAGGGAGAGAAAGAAAGAGAGAAAGAAAGACAGGAAAGAAAGAAGGAAGGAAGGAAGGAAGGAAGGAAGGAAGGAAGGAAGGAAAAGAGCCATGGAGTTGAGTGGGTGGGGAGGATCTAGGCAGAGTTAGGGGAGGGGAAACCATAATCAGAATATATTACATAAAAAATTTTTCAACAACAACAACAAAAAAAAAATTTTATTTGTGTTTGTGTGCCTGTTTATATCATACATGCAGTTGAACCTAACATCGAACATCTTTACCCACTGAGCCATCTTGCTGGCCTGACTTTTGTTAACTTTTTCTTTTAATACATCCCATTAATATAATTCTCCTTTTTTGTCCAAATGTAAATATAAAACTTGCGGGAAAATATACATAGATGTAGGTAGGAGAGCGCTCCCTTCCCCTTTTCTCAGTTTATAAAGGCTAACGGGTCAGCAAGGCCCTCCCTACCAACTACCTTACCTGAGTGCCTTATATTTTTCAAATTGCTTGTCTACATCCACATCCTAAATCATATTTTCCCAAGATGACTTTTCCTTCCTCTGTGTGGTGGGTAGGGCCGGAATTATTATTAAATATTCCCATGGTTTGAAGACTTGGCCAAGTTCTAATGACATGGCAGGAGAAGGACTAAAGCTATGCCCAAGGCACAAAGACTTGGGCCAGGGCTTTGGTGCCTGCCCACTTTTGCAGTCCATTTAATTTCCATGCACTCTTCTTTGCCACACAATGTCAGTCAAAAAAACTGGCACTCAATGTATTCTTAAATCTCACAATCCCTTTCATAGGAAGACATTTATTGTTCCACCTCTCATCCAGAAGTTCCACATGTGATTATCCCACCAGGCTATAAGGAGAATAACAGACCACAAATCCCACCATGAAAGGTTCTCCAAGCATGGTGCCATAAGGCCAGAAGGCAGCCTTGGGTATCACTTCTCATGCACTATCTTTTCTTCCCTTTTTAAGTCAGTATTTCTCACTGGCCTGAAACTCATAAAGTAGTCTAGGCTAGCTAGCCAGGGAGTTCCAGGAAAACATCTTTCTCTACCTCTCCCACACGGGGGTTATAAGCACACCCAGCCATGCCTGCTTTTTTTTTATGTGACTTCTGAGGATCAAACCCAGGTCCTCATGCTTGCAAAGCAAACACTTTTATCAATGAAGCCATCTCCCAACCCCTCTCAGGAAGGTCTTCATCTGGGAAAAGATGTCACTTCTGCTTCCCACAGTACACTTAAGACTAAATTGCTATGGACAAGAATGCACACTTTTGGATCAGAAAGGTCTGGATTTCCATTCCTAGCTCTGCCATTTACTGTATCGTCTATTCAAGCTCCTCGGTGTCACAGTGTTCTAGTCTGTGAAACAGAGACATATACTTATTTCATAGGACTGTTGAAAAGATTTAAGGATCAGTAACTGTAGTTGGAACTACCAGGTTAAATGACTATTACAACATTATCATAGCCATTAAGGTGCAAGTAAGCCTGTATAGCTCCAGTATAGTTATATAAACTGAACTTAGGTAATATAGGTACACATGCAGGTATGTACATACACATGCAAGATTAAAAATATTTATATCTTCCATTTCACCAGGCATGCTCTCTGTATTTTCACAAATGTCTACATAGAGAGTGTGTGAGGGAGGTATGGTGGTAGGGAGGGGTGGGCTTTAGGAGTTGAGGCAGAGCCTTGTATTGTAACCAAGTGCTCTACCCCTAAGCTACACACACCTCCTGCACACTTTTTTCTACCAGTCTTATATACCAGCATTTTAAGTAGTGATTACTTAGAAGACATTTCTGTCTTAGAAAAGCATCCAGATGCAATGCTTAGGTTCAACCGACCACAAAGAATATAGCAGGATGAAAATGCCTCAGAGTACCACAAAGAAACACTTCAATATTTAAGACAGTTGGATGAACTCCAAAGACTAAGAGACAATGTGCCTATCACTAGTTCTGCTTCAAATATATAGCTCTTGGCTCCAGCCTGCAGCCCACTGAATGTGATCAGCACACGTTCAAGGCAAATAAATCTTCAAGATACTGAACTAAGTTATTTCCTAACACAAAAACAGACGGGGCAAGACAATCTTGGATTAGTCGATGCCCAAGCTAGTATTTCATCTTGGACTGGCTGATATGAAGGTTAATGTTACTGACTTCCTCTCTGAATCCTCTTTGGAAAAAGCAATACTTTGCTCCTACTTCGTTAGGTTGTATTGTGGCACCATCTTCATAGTAAAAATCTGTCAATATTCCTTCATCTGGGAGATACTTTGGGACTAAGCTTTTGCCGGTCTTGGCATGAAGTTGTTTACACCACAATTCATGTGCAGCTTGCTGTACATGGCTCAAACCCTGTGATGAAATGAGACTCTTCCCGACAGAGGGACTCTGTGTACCTTGCTGTTATCTGCAGCTGTGCATAGGAAACAGGATGGAGGGCAGAGGCAAGGGGGTTTCCAAAACTTCCAGTTTTGTTTTTCAATAGACAACAAAGGATTGGAGGAAACATTGAAATTGTATTGATTTTCTATGACTGCCAGAACTAAGTACCACAAGTTTTTTTTTAATAGATTTGGTATATCAATTAGGAGATTAAAAGTTCAAAGTGTGATTCGTTGGCCAGGATAGCCGCTCCTAAGAGCTACAAGGGAGAATCTGTCCAAGCCTTGCCTAGCATCTGGCAACCCTAAATGGTCTGCAGCTTGTGACTCCAGAACTCAGGTCTCTGTCTCCATCCTCATGTGGCTGAGCTCTCCCTGTGTGTTCTACATATCTTCTCTCCACACACATCTGTCTATCTGATGGGAACAAATTCAATCCCTAACAAACACTATACAAAATTTCCAAGACAAACAGAGCAAGAAAATGACAGTTGCACCATGGCAACAGAGGCGTAGGAAAACACCAGAGCAATCCAGGGGCTCCATCCACTAATGTGAAGCCAACTCCCCACTGCTCAGTCCCCATTTCTCTAAGCCTTCTACCTCTAATAGTATTTCACATGTAGTCACTACAACTGGGAGCACCAGAGCAAGAGGATAACTCTCTTGACAGATCACTTCCGGGAAACTTAGCTCCTAGGTTGGTTCTTCTGCCAGGTATAGGGTTCCTCTAACAGAATTCAGTGCATATTGTTTCCTTAGCAGGAACGTTTAGAATAATACAGCCACTAATATGGGCTGACTGCTGCTCTTCATGTACCACTGCCCCCTGACCTCATTCGCTGTGACTATACGCCAGCCGAAAAGAGCTACCTCTCTGCCCTTCCAGCAAAGGTAAAGGCCGGACGGATGTGACATCTTTGCTGGACTAAACACTTAAATATATTTGCTGCAGCAGTTGGCCTTGTGGACTCTTCTGAGTGGCGCTTATGTCACTGTTTTCGAAACATCTTTATGGTCAGTGGAAAGATCAAGCATTACCTTCTGTGATCAGAAGAGCCAAATAGCCAGTTCCAGTAACATCCCTGGGCATGAGTCATATGCCTGGTAGGTTGATTTATAATAAATCTACTCCTCATGAATCTTAATAAAAGCAAGACCTTTCAGGACTTTTTATTACAAGTTTTCTTTCCATACTTCTGAGTTCTCAGATTATATGAACTTCTTATTGTCCTCATTGACTGTGGACATTATTGGCTTCATAATCCCTCAAAGCATTATCTGGGAATAGAGTGAACTGGTTCCAATTTCATTTCATACACATGCACACACATGAAAACTCATGCAAGCCTGCACATTTGTGCACATGCACGTGCTCAGACACACAAAGAAAGAAAATAGGTCCTGCTTTAAATGTTTCTCCTTGTCATTTTTTTTTTCATTAAATTGCAAAAGGTTTTGTGTGGGTCAGCATAGCCGGTACCTCCTCACTTCCATTCTGCAACAATCTTCTTCATTATTAATAACAATGATAACAATAAACAGTGGCAATGCCCACATGCCTTCCCAGGAGCACAAAGGTCTTGGCCCTGAGCACACAGCACTGGCTTGCACTAAGATACACAGCAGATGCTACCTATGACTCTCTTTAACTTCTTGACTGTCAAAACCAGTTGTTCTCAAGTTACTATACACATTCTAATCTTAGTTACTAATGACAGGAAAGTAGCAAATACCAACAATAATAATAGTTGAAATCAGCTTCCCTCTTCCTTCCCCCTTCAACAGAGCCACACTATATTTTCAGCCTTTCAACCCTCATATACACACTACAAATCCAGTGATGTTACATAGGTATACCAGAAATACTGCATAATGTGTAAAATGGGAAACTAGCATTTGTGAAGGAGGTTTTTCCTGACCAGGAAGCATCTAGATGTCTGTTACTTATCTAGAGGTAAGCCATGTTTCTGAGAGGGATAAGCAATGGCCTTCAGCTCCAAGGTCTAAACTGTCCTCTTCTATTCAGAGTACTTCACCAAAAATTTTCCCTTATTAATCAGCCCTTGGAAAACGTGATCAGTCTTTGAGTCATCTGATAGACCTCTAACAGTCAATAATGGGCTTTGATGATTTTTTTTTCCCCCTTGGCATCATATCTGCCAAACCAGAGGCAGCCATAGATGGATGGATCAAAAGGTATAGGTTGAGTTTTTTTGAAATACAGCAGGAGAGATGGAATTTTTTTAACCCTGGTTTTTTTTTTTCATCCCCTTAAACTTAGCATAGAACTCTAATTGTCCTAGACAAAGTTCCCTGAACATTCCAAGCTTTCCTGGAATGTATAAACCCAGAATTGTTTGCATGATGGAAACTGCAAACTGGGGTAGATACAATTAAGAGTTAATATAGGAGCTGAACAGTAGTGTGGCACAAACCTTTAATCCCAGCACTCCAGAGGCAGAGGCAGGCGGATCTCTGTGAGTTCGAGACCAGCCTTGTCTACAAGAGCTATTTCCAGGACAGTCTTCAAAGCCACAAAGAAACCCTATCTCAAAAAAAAAAAAAAAAAGAGCTAATGTAGGGTCTTATTGTGTTACCCAATCACTACATCTCAAGGACACATGGTTACTAGAGATAAATGGTACAGATACAGAGAAGCTGTCACACAAGCTTCCCTCAGCTCCTGTGTCCTGAGTCATACAAAGTTAGCTGTCATCTGAAATGTAAGTTCAAAGTTCGACAGAGATCACTTTGAAGACATCTAGTACCTAAAATTATATGCAACAAACTCATTTCCTAGTCAAATAGGACTATGGAAAGAATAACTTACACATTATTAAATATGTCCTACCTCTATTTTCAAATCACAAAGAGAAAAATATCTTCGGGTTAATGATTTCCTTTGAGGACACAACATAATGGTATATGAGGGTTTTGTTTTGTTTTTTCAAAATTGTTTTCCTTTATGAATTTCACTTAGTGTAGTATTTGAAGGCAATGAACATTAATCAAAAAAATATTTGGTCTCTTTCTGGAGAATTTTTCTTTCTGAGACCCTCTGGACTAGCGGAATTAAACTAATATGAATAAGAGCTTACAAGAAACATAGTCTCTCACGGTGGCCACCACTGAGTAGATGAGCATCGCATCCAATGTGGTGGGAAAAAGAAGATGTGGTGGGAAATTAGAAGAATAAAATATTCTCTTCACTGTTGTGCAAATAAATTATTTGTATTCAAACATTAGCAGTGCTGTAACTGTGATAACATTTTATAAATTGTAAATTTTCCAGTATGTTTTATTAGTTGAGAATGTTCTGTGTTTTCATCATATCCCTCCCCCAACTCTTCCCAGACCTGTACTGCTTTCCCTTTTCACCCAGCTTTGTGTCCCTCCATGGCTCCCCATCAGGGTCAGTTTGTGCTGCCCTAACATTCTTGGAGTATGGCTTTCCATGGAAGTGTGGTCGACCTGCCAGATGTTGGAATTATAGCTGTGAGCAATCATACTCAGGCCCTTCTTGTGTTTGCTACAGGTTCTGTCACAAGCGACTCCTCTGAGATAATGATGGGGTATAAATTCAGGTGCCATTGCTATAAGACCTAGGCACAAACTCTGTCCCTGACTGGCTATTAGATCTCAGGGAAGTCACTCAGTCTTGCTAAACCCCATCGTTTTATCTGTAACATGGTAATGGTCATACTCCTTGCTATCAGGCTGCCCAGGTTTTGGTGGCCCAGAGTGAGTGCTCCTGGTATCTTAGTTGCTGTTCATGTGCATATGGTTAATCTAAATGATGCATCTAAACTGAAAAGTGAAGCTTGCCAAGCCCCTGGTGAAAGAAATCTTTTTCTGCCTTTCCTCTAACGCACTTGAAGCCTTCTCCATGTAGAGTTACTCCTTGATTTGTGTGTGTGTGTGTGTGTGTGTGTGTGTGTGTTGTTGTTGTTGTTGTTGTTGTTGTTGTTGTTGTTGTTGTTGTTTTAAGACAAGGTCCTACTGTGCAGCTATGTATGGCTGGCCTGGAACTCTTTTGTTTGTTTGTTTGTTTGGGATTTTTGTTGTTGTTGTTGTTTAGTTGGTTGGTTTTTGGTGGGGGGTTGTTGTTTTGTTTTGTTTTTGTAAGACAGGGTTTCTCTGTGTAGCCCTGGCTGTCCTGGTACTTGCTCTGTATACCAGACTGGCCTTGTACTCACAGAGATCTACGTGCCTCTGCCCCCAAGTGCTGGAATTAAAGGCACGAGCTACCACTGGCTGACTGGCCTGAAACTGCTGACCCAGTTTCTCCCGTGCTGAGATTACCGGCCCACACTGTCATGCCAGACTAAAGCTACCTATTAGATTATGCTGAACCTCTATGAGCCAGGCTCTGCAGAGTGGGCTGGCTTGGGTACAGTGACTGAGGTCCAGCTTCCTTGACCTTTTAATGCTATCAGGCTCTTCAAAGGAGCCACAACTAAGGCCCGCCCACTTACTGATCAAATGTCCTGATTGCTGCTGAGTTTCTCATACTGTGACATTAGGCCATCTGGGCTCTGTTTTAGTCACTTTTCTCATTACTGGACAAAGTATCCCATACAAGCATCTTAAGGAAAGGGGAATATTCTGGCTCACAGTTTGAGCACACATACCATGGCAGGAAAATCAAGGCAGCAGGGACAAGAGGCAGCCAGTCACATTTCATCCACAGTAAGGAAGCAGAGATGACGCCACCAGCACACAGCTCACCTTCTCCTTTGTCATCACTCAGGGCCCTCCCCACCCCTCCACAGAACATCACTGCCCACATTTAGGGCAAGTTTTCCCACCTCAATCTAACCTTGGAGCTCCCCTTCAGATATACTCAGAGGTGTGTTTCCATGGCAACCGTAAATTCAAATTGACGAGCAAGATTAACCATCACAAGTTCCTCCCCAAAATGCTTGTTGCTTTTCCAGGGCTGAAGAGCTGTCTCAGAGTTTAAAAGCACTTGCTGCTCTTGTAGAAGGCTCAGGTTCAATTCCCAGCACTCCCATTGCAGCTCATAGCTGCCTGTAACTCCATCTTCAGGGATTTGATGCCTTTATCTGGCTTCATCACAGGCATGCATGCAAAACACCCACACACATAAAGTAAAAGTAAATAAGTCTCTTTTAAAAAAAAAAAAAAAAAAAAAAAAAAAAAGGTGAGGGTGAAGTATGATATCACTTGTCTTTAATCCCAGCATTTGAGAGGCAGAAGCAGTTGGACCTCTGTGAGTTCACAGCCAAACTAGTCTACATAGTGAGTTCCAAACCAGCCAAAGCTACCTAGCGAGACCCTGTCTGAAGAAAGCAAAAACAAGAATCTGCTTTTCCATATCTTAGAAAGTCAGCAATATTCTGCATTTCCTATTTTTAAGCAGTTCATATTTCTTTTCCCCTTTTATTCGGTCAAAATTAGATTACCAATTTTTTTCTCTTTGACTATTGTTGAATTTTTCCCCAAACCTTTCTTTATAAAATCATTAACATTCATGAAGTCATTTGCATATTAAATTTACATAAGTATGCGATAATAGGAAACTTTCCACCCCCAAGATTTATTCTTGTGCCAGAAGACTCAGGGGCTCCTATAAATACCAATTTTTATGGCTTTCTTTTCATGTTTGGCTTTTCTCCTGCCTTTCAATGGAACCATGACTGAAAACAGAAAGGCCCACGTGGTGGAATGGGACTCTGACCACATCGAGGTGTCCTGCCCCTATCAAGATGGACTACAGTCTAAAGCATGATTCAGAACAAACATCTTGCCTTCAGCTGCTCCTGTCGTGCATTCTGTCTCGGTTATGAGAAAGGCTAAACAGTATTCTTTTTTTATTTTATTTTATTTTTTTTAGGTAGGAACAAGCACACAAGGACTGAAGACACCTACCACCAACCTGAGTTCAATGTCCAGGACCTACATGGTGGAGCAGAGGACCAGCTCTTGCAGGTGTCCTCTGACCTCCACACTGCTGCTATAACCACAGGCACACACACAAATTCTCTTTTAAAAGCTCCCAGACGTATAAGATGCAATGAAGGTAGAATTAGAATTAAAGAAGCTGCTCCATAATGTGTTAAGCTTAGGGCAAATGCTAATGGGTTTCCATGCCTGGCTTTGCTCTGACCACCCAGAATGTACTTTTCTGAGGCACAGGCTTTAGCGCTGTTGGTACCATGCACAATGTCTCAAGGTTGATCCCTGGCACTGCATAAGTTAGGCAGGGTGGCACACACTTAAAGCTCAAGCACTGGAACAGAGGCAAGGGATGGATAGGGAGGTCAAGGCGGTCTTTGGCTACAAAGGGAATCTGAGGCCAGCCTGGTTTATGTGAGACCCTGTCTCAAAAAGAAAACGTAATTTATTTTGTTGGTTCAGCTGCTATCAACTTTCAAAGCTCGGCTGAATTTCTATAGATTAACAAACCCTGTTTTGGTTATTGAAGCCTACAGTTGTCTCTCCCAACTCAAAGTCATACTAAATTGACTTCTTTGAGTGTCATGTATATGTTCACATGTCTGTGTGCACAAGTATGCGTGCGTGTGTGTGTGTGTGTGTGTGTGTGTGTGTGTGTGTGTGTGTGTGTGTGTGTGTGTGTAGGCCAGAGGTTCACATCAGATATTTTCCTCAGTCATTCTCTATCTTATTTTTTGAAGCAAGGTCACTGGTTCAGGTAATTAGCCAGCCAGAAAGCTCCAGGCACCCTCTGCCTGCCCTGCACTGGAGTTACAGGTATGCTTCACTGCACTTGGTTTGTCTGAGTGTGCTGAAGCTCTGAATTCAGACATCCATGCTTTTGTGCAAGCTCTTTATTGACTGAGACATCTCCCAAAACTTAAATTGATTTCTCTGAGCTTCATTTGTGCGATATTATAATAGGAAAATAAAGTTCATTAACAACAATTTGAACCACAAATATGGTAAAGTGAGTCAATCTGTGTAACTCTTCTACTTTTTCCTTTTCTGCTTTCTCTTTCTTCTTTTAAAAGTTTATTTTAGTGTGAGTGTGAATGCTATGTATATGAAGAAGGCTGTATAGGACAGAAGAGACGACAGGATCCATTAGAGCTGGGAGTTATAGGTGGTTGTGAGCCATTTAAAATGAAGTCTGGGAATCAGACCACTGTTCCCTGGCAAAGCAGCAAGTGCCCTCAGCTTCTGGACCACCTTCCCAGTCCCTCTTTCTCTCTTTCTGTGGCCAAGGGAACATGCAGGGTGTTGGTTGAGTCATGACACAGAGAGCTAGGACTGAGAAAAGAAGCAGGCTGACATCCTTTAAGTCCAGTCCCCAGTAACCAATCCCCAACAGCCAAGTTTCCACAGACTCTCAGAAGAACATAGAGTGGGGCATGATGGCACATGTGTTTAAGGCCAGAACTTGGAAGGCGGGGACAGGCAAACCTCTATGAGCTTGAGGCCATCCTTGTCTACAGAGGGAGTTCTAGGCCAACCAGCGACGAATAGCTGGACCCTATTTCAAAATAAAAAAAAAAAAAGACTAACAGCTAGGGTTCAGGTACTCAACCAAATATCTGTGGGACTATTTCACATTTTTTCATTCAAATTATGACAAATGCTTATAAAATTAAAACAAATTAGAAGTATATACAGTAAGAAGAAAAAACTTGTCTTTGGTTTCCTCTTTAAATTCAATCTCAAGGCCCTTTCACATAATTAAATTGTGGTGTGTGCATTATCAGACTTATCATGGTGCATTGATAAACACACACACACATGCACAAGCATGACACGTAGTATTTAGCAAGTCCAGGAAATCCAAAATGATTAGGAAGTTGATTAGAAATAGGAAAGATGGCTATTTGAGGAGAAATAATTAACATGCCTGAGCATATGTTAAAATGTTTTATTTCATGACAGGTAAGACAGAGTTGAAACGAAAAGAAATGGAGGCACGGTTGAGCATGGGATGGTGAGACATAACTGATGCTTTCGGCAGTCACGTGGCAGCAACAGGCAAAGGATCTGCTGTTGGATGAATAGAGAGGGAAATGATGCAGGATCCCAGGGGTGTAAAGTATATATTCTCAAGGGAAGATAGAGATTTATACTCCAGCCTTCCACCACAGTATTAGAACAGAGTCATCTTTCAAACACAGAAATGAGCAAAATATTCCAAGAGAGGATGTGGTTAAGCAAGGGATGATATTTGGTATCATTAACAATAATGATATTGTTTCTGAAAAGCGCTGGTGACATGGAAAATGCTGGTGGTGCAGCACTGAGTGAAAACACGGACAGATTGCAGATGAGTTTGACCCCAATTTCATGGATATCTTCCTTAAGGACTCTGTTGTGGTGATCTTGCCATAGAAGAAAAGACCATTAGTGGTAATGAGCAGGTTTTCGTTTATAATGCTCTTCTTTTAGTAAATAAATAAAAGAAAATTTTCATGAGTCAGCATGACTTAGCTAAAGGAAACTGAATCTGTTCAGGAATCAACAATAACTGAACTCCACTTCTTGAGTGATGTTAGAAGTACGTAAGCCACAGAACAAAATTGCTCCATCTGAGAACAGATGCCTGTCTTAGACCACCTCGATGCCTTTAATTTTGTAATATTAATAATGCTTTTGATAATTAGAGTTGCTTGTTTAATGAAATTTAAATCTGAATAAAGGGATGTGTGTTAAGGACTGACATAGGAAGGCAGGAAAATGGAAAAGACCCCAAGTTCCTTTTGCTTCTGTGTATAGAGAGCAGATAACAATGGTTTACTGTGTATGTGGCCATCACAGACTTCCCATATCTTCAGGATTATAGACATTAAGGAAACAAAATCAGGTTACATACAGGACTTTTCTAAAAGACCATAGAATAAAGTAAAAAGTAAACAGCACATGTTTAATTCTTTTCATTATTTTTATGGGTATGAGTGCATGTATATGTGTACCATATGCATACCTGGTGTCTGCAAAGACCAAAAGAGGCCATCTGATCTCCTGAGAATGGAGTTACAGAAGATTATGAGCCTCCTGTGGATAGATACTGGAAATGGGACCTAGATCCTCTGCAATAGCAATAGCTGCTGAGCCAACTCTACAAACATACGTGTGTGTGTGTGTGTGTGTGTGTGTGTGTGTGTGTGTGTGTGTTATATTAGGATGTGGGGAGGGTAACTTGCTAGGTAGCTGAGGATAGCTAAACTACTGATCTTGTAGCCTATACCTCTCAAGTGCAAGAATTATAGGCCTATGCCACCATAGCTGACTACAATAGTACATCCTATCAAATACCCAAGTGTCTAATCTGGCTTGCAATGTTAGCAGTACAGCACAAGAACATTTAAATTTTCCCATTATTAGCCAAAAGCAAGTGAAGCATAAATAAAAATGGGAAATTGTGCATCATTACTGTGACATTTCTGAAGAAGACCACATTCAAACCTCACACAAGTCTCAAGACGGTATTCTAAAGTTCTTAGTTCTATTGCCATTTCATGATACTAATGGGACTATAAAGTTATTATAACAATTTATTGTAAAATGAAGTCTCGTAATTCATCCCTCTAGTCTTTGTTTTACTGCTAATCTCAAACAAATAAATTCCACCATGCGCAAACATTCTGGTTCTAATTTTCACTCATTAAACCAATCAGTCATGAAATGAGCATTTATAGAGTTTGGTGTCACCAGGAATAATCCAATGCCTGTTTGTCACAGTCCTGATGCATAAATGATATCTTTAGACCTCAAGTCGTGTCCTGTCAATGCTAAAAAGAATTGACCTGGACAATTATGCAAAACTCAATCAACAGAGTATCAAGTACTATTAAATATAAATGAGATAGATTCTCATTTTAATAATAAAAGGTTGTTGTTGTTTTTAAGACACAGAATTTGGTGGAAAGGGAAAGGAGTGTAGATCTGAGAAGAGTTGGTGGGAATATGATTGAAACATGCTGTATGATGCTTTCAAAGAACTAATTTTTTAAAGGGTAGCAAGTAAAAAAGTGTATGCCACAATCTACAGAGCACTGGTTTCTGTATTATCAAAGCATAGCAACAGGAATAATGAAGTTTAAAAAAAAAAAATCCTATACCCCACATCTCCATAGTCTACAGCAAGTCTATATTTTAAATTTGTCTTTTTTATTATTTATCATTTATTTATTTTATTGTATGAGTGTTTTATATGCAAGTATGTCTGTTCACTATATGCATGCCTTGTGCCTGTGGAGATCAGAACAGGGTATCAGATCCTCTGGAACTGAGGTTGTATACAGTTGTAAGTCAATATGTGGGTGCTAGGAATTGAACTCACGTCCTCTGAAAGAGCTACCAGTACTCTAGTCCTTTGTCTTTGTTTTCTGATTTTATAAGCAGAATCCTCCAAACATGGTTTTACACCTCCATATTATGTGAAAATGGTTATTCTCCCTATGACTCATGGGCCTTATCAGAAAAGTACATTTAGCAAATAGTTATGAACAACTTACTTTCCAAAAGGCATCACTAAACAAGGAGGCATTGGAAAGTGCTCATCTTCTTGCCCAGTAGAGACTTTAACACCATTATTTGCTTTTCTTCTGACTCTTGGCTACTACACATCTTTCCTTTGAGTATCTTCCATTCAATGCCACATTACAGCCCAACTGATCTCTGAGTCATGGTGTCTCGTGAATCCTCACACCCTTGAAGAGCATTCACCATGTTAGGCGGATGAGGATGAAAAGATTCAAAGGCGTGAGATCTGTATGACTGTCCTGCTTAATGTCACAGTTTTCTTTTGGAGGGCAGCTACTCCTCACACTCAACTGACCTCTCTTGCTAGGTGGTTGGGACCTGGCACGTCCTTCCTTTGATGTCCTTGGTGTGTGTCCATACATGACAAACAAACACACATGTCTGCAAGAGTAAATCTGTTTGGTAAAGTTTGAGGGTTATTAACCTAACAACTTCCTTTTCCTCCATTTTCCTTTTATAGTCTGTGGCCTCCCCTATCATCTGTTCCTGGTCTTCCCTTCTTTGCCAGCTATATCTGGAAGTTCAAAACACAGAGGTCCACTCCTGTATATGGCCTAGCTCCAAACCTATCACTGGTCTTTATTGAAAGTGGGGATTATCGAGAACATTCTAGTTCCAATAGCTAGAAGAAAATGTCCTTTGATGAGGTAGCTCAGTTTCTGGCAATGAACATTCTAAGTTTCAGGGACAGCTCCCTCCCTCTCTGAGATGAGAATTAAAATTCCTGAACAAAATATAACAATACCACCTTCTCTGCATCCACATAAGAACAACACGACAAGAAGGCCACTCTGACAGCTCTGGTACACTTGCAGAACTCAGTGAACTTGAGCACAGTTTGCACTCTCTGGAGACAGAAAACAAAGCCCAGGGACCACCCAAGTTGGAGTGTCCTACATTACAACCTTCATAAAACTGGAGCCCACAGCACACCCTCACTGAAGGAGGGAACATAAACTCTCCACTTCTCCCCTAGAAACAACATGGAAAACTAACATCTCAAAACCCAGCAGTGTGGAGAACAGAAGGAATTACTCCCTGGGAATGCATGGCCAAAAGCTGGGCCTCACACAAGTTTGCACACAAATCCATGTTTAAAGGTGTCTTTTAAAAAAAATTAATCTAAAGGCAATCTTACAAGATTGGCCCATGTCCCAGTAGCCATGTCCCAGGAACTTAACTAAGGCAAGTACAGATCCTTTGTTGGAAAAGCCTCCTTTGTTATAGGACACAAAGAATCTTCATCTACAAAGGCCCAAGAAAACTAAACAACTCAAGGTTCAAATGCAGTAGACACATAGGGCATCAGGGCCATAGGAAACGGCCAGTAAAAATGGGAAGACTCTAGATGCTCAGATTACCCAACACAGAATATTTAAAATCACCTTTAACATACTTATAAGAGAAACTACAAAACCAGCAATTGAACACTTGGTTGCTATATTTAATAAATGCTATTGTTAGATTCTAACAAAGAAACTCAAGAATAACAGTCAAGGTAGTGAAAGAATTTAAACACTAAAAAGATAGGAAAACATTTGTGTATCAAAGATATTATAAAGGAAGGGGAAAGAACACCTGCAAAATGGGAGGAAGCATCTAAAATCATGTATCTGGTAAGAGCCCAATAATATCCAAAAAGTATAAAGAAGTCCTATAACTCAATAGAAAAGGAAAAGCAACCCAAATCAAAATGGACAAAGGAATCCAGTGAGCATGTTTTCAGAGGAGATCCAGGAGTGGCCAAGCACACGAGAAGTGAGATCAGACCCACATGAGATGACACAGCACACCTATTGGAATGGCCACATTTTCTAAAAGCTGAAAATAAAAAGTGTTGGAATATATGTATAGAACTGGAACCCTTGTATGTTGGTTCAGCTACTTCCTCATATATATAGTCACTATGACTCACAATTCCATTCCTAGTTACATGCCCAAAGGAATCTGAAAATTTACTATCTGAAGTGCTCCACAAACTAAACTTTTTACGTACCCGTACCAAATTAAAAAAAAAAAAAACACTTAAAAATCTAGTATGATAAGGCCTAACAGACAAGTAACATTCATTGACAAATAAATGTTATTAAACACAAATACAATTATTGCTTACACGTGAAAAATTCAACTCATTTGGAAGATTGCATAATATGTCTATATATGTAATTATACTCATAATACCTTCAGCACAAATATAATAAAAATTAAAAATTTAGAATCACATTGAAAAATTGACTAACCTATCATACTGAGATATTTCAGAACTTTTCTTGGCAATTCACTGTGGAAATAGAGAAAGATATCAGTAGTTGTATACAAACCAATGAATATATTTAAATACATTAGGAGGACACATATGAACCATTGATGCCCTCATTTCTATACAAAGTTAAACTGCAGCCAGGCCGTGGTGGTGCATGCCTACCATACCAACACTCGGAAGGCAGAGGCAGGTGAATCTCAGTGAGTTCGAGGCCATCCTGATCTACAGAGTGAGCTCCAGGACAGCCAGGCATGATACACAGAGAAACCCTGTCTCGAAAAAAACTTAAACTGGAGGCCCCATCCAGTCCAAAAATGCAAGCAAAAGAAACAAATAGTGTAAGGATTCAGGAAGAAAGACCAGTCCTGTCATCCAAAATGGTATGATTTTCCAGAGATTAAGTTATGAAAACAAAACATTCTGTAAATATGCTGGTATAAAAATCATGTGCAAAAACTGATGTATGTCATTATCCTTAGAATAAGCAGAAAGTTAAAAGGTACGTATTGTCAAATTAAAAATATGAATGCTTAGAAAGAAAGATACCCAATAAAAGGTGCTAGACTTTAAGGCGAAAACACAAATGTTTATTGAAGTGTATAGCAATACTTTAATTAATGAAGAGACATTCATTATGACTGACATTTTCTTAGAAGGGAGTGTGGTGGCTCATGCTTGCAATCTCAGTCCTCAGGAGGCTGAGGCAGGAGGATCAAAAGTTCAAGGCCAGCCAGGGCAACATAATGAAACCCTGTCTTAGGAAACAAAATTACAGAGGAGAGAAACAGAAAGAGAGTAGGCCGTTCGCCCAATGGAATAGCTGGGGAGTCCAGCTCACGCATGACAGGGGGGTTAATACAAACAAACAGGGAAATAATGAGTGATGAATGAGTTTTTTGTTATTTTTGTTTTTTGACTTTTTTTTCTTTTTCAGTAAATAGTGCTGGAATAATTAGTTTCAAAATGAAGACATTAAATGAAACTCCTATTTCACACAATCAGTAAGAATCAGTTCCAGGTAAATTAAAACCCAACTATGAAAAGCAAGAACATAAACCTTATAGAAGACCAAGCCATGGACTGTCTTTATGACTTCCAACTGGGGAAAGAGTTCTTAAAGGAGACAAGTTATAAAGCAAGACACTGACTTGTGAAGTTAATGTCTTATATGGGTGGAAAGGCGTCATACAACTGGAGAGACAAGGGTGACAGCACACTAACGATGTGTCAGAGTGCCTTTGGAAAACAACTTTCAAAATTCTACAAGTCTGAAAGAATGACAAAGAGCTAAACAGCTAAATGAAGCCTAAGGAGCCTATACACAGAAGAAAGAGGTGCCCAGTTTCACCGCCAGTGAGAGAAATTAGAACCATGGAAAGCCCATCCTAAACAACCAGGCTTAAGAAGGGCAATAAAACAGTTTTATGGGGTTACAGAGCAGAGAACACTCAACTCTGCTGGTGAGAATGACATACTGTGCATTTTCTTTTTTTTGGTAAACAGCTTGATATTATTTAGTAAAATTAAACATTCGCTAACATGATCCGACCTTCCCACTCTCAGCATAGAGAAATCTGTACATGTGCATTGAGAGAAACAGTAGGACATGTGTGCTGTGTTGAAACAATAGAGAAACAGAAAAACGATGGGAGTGTATTCAACAGACTGCATCAATAAGGTATGAGATCTCTTTATAATGATTCCATGTAGAGCAATGCAAATTAATAAGCTACAGCAATGATCATCAACCACAATGAACCTCAAAAACAACATGTGAGATTAAAAGAAATGAGTTCCAGGCAAATCCATAAAATGTTTTCATTTAAGGGAAGTTTAGCAACAATCCAGCTGAACAACTCCAGGTTTAGCCACACACCAGTTAGCGGTGGTGAGCACAAAGACTAAAGGATGTGGTCAGAGCCCAGAACCAGGGCTTGTAGAGAAAGAAAACCGGGACACACAGGGTCTTCCCGACATGATGCTGTCCTGCGTCCCACTCCTGGTGCTGTTCCAAATGTTTTTTGTTTTACTTTATTAAACATGTATATTAGAAACATTTAGCTGCCTTTACTATCTGAATGTTTCAAATAAAAATGTTTTGTCTCAAATTATAAGAAAATATACTTTAGTGCCCTCTTTGATGACTTATGAAAGGGAGTCACAACACTCGGGCTTCTCTCAGTTATAAAGTGCTAAGGAGTACTTCTGTGGGGATTGAACTTGGGGTTTCAAGCATATTAGGCAAGCGCCAGACCACCGACAAACACGTTATCCCTAAAAACATGCTTCCAGAAACATTCCCTTTCATTCAGCAACAGGTTTGTTGTTGTTGTTGTTGTTGTTGTTGTTGTTGTTGTTGTTGTTGTTGTTGTCGTTGTTGTTTTATTTGTTTGGTTTTGGTTTTTCAAGACAGGGTTTCTCGGTGTAGCCTGTAGACCAAGCTGGCCTCGAACTCACAGAGACCCACCTGCCTCTGCCTCCCAAGTACTGGGATTAAAGGCATGTGCCACCACCACCTGGTTCAGCAACAGGTTTTAATTAATTAAGCCCTAGATGTTTTCTTTTTCCCACAAAAGCAGGGTAGAAAATTCTGTCATGTTGCTTTAGCTTGTAACAGCTTTCATGATATTTCAAGAAGTATTACCCTAAGGTTTTGCTGTCTGGTGGAAGTATTTTGTAAACTAAACGTATAATTTTATGCTTTCTGGAAACTGCATTTCAATATCTGATCAATATCTTTAAATTATTAACAAGGTGTTTTATCTTCATTTCCATACTCTGTTTTCAAATCCAGTGTGTAAATACAACATCTCTTGAGGCAGCCTAGCCCCTTGTCAAGTGCTCAACAGCAACATGTAGTTAGTGACTGCCATCCTAAACAGCTCAGCCTGATGGTACACAAATGAGTGTCCACACCCATGGCTGTAGCCTGAGGAACTAAAAGGAAAAAAGCACCCACCCAAACCTACCTCCCTGAGACAAAGGAGCAGCACCCCCCTCAAACCCACCTCCCTGAGACAAAGGAGCAGCATTCCTGTTTTAACATTATGAGTTTAGCATTTCAGCATGACAGGTACCTTGTTCACACAGAGGAACAGAACTGACTGTTCTTTAACCTTATCTTTCTTCTTCTTCTTCTTCTTCTTCTTCTTCTTCTTCTTCTTCTTCTTCTTCTTCTCCTTCTTCTCCTTCTCTTTCCATCTCCCTGAATGTCCTCTGAATTGGGCCTAAAGGAACTTCTTGAGAAGGGAAAACAATAATGCTTAGGAGTTCTTAAGCCTATTTTCCTCAGGAATCTAAAATAAATAAATAAATAAATAAGACCACTGTTCATCAATCAGCAGCTTCACGATGCACTTGACACAGGCTGCCATTTTTTCAGCTTTATTTAGAGAAATGGAACCTAAACATAGACTGGCTCACATCCAGTATGTAAACTGAAGCCCAGAAGTCAGGGTCTGAGGCCCACGACTTCCCTAACCTAACCCCTGAGCACACATACATGTTTCTTTATGACATTCGATGCTTTTAGACCCCATATGTCGGATTATTCATGATTAATGTCCTACGTTATTTATATCACAGTTAGTGTCCTTCGTTTCAATATTCTCCTGCTTCCTCTGCCTCAGTCACTACAGAAACCAAATTTAAAGGGCTGACTTCATGACTTATTTAGCAATGTTCTGAGGGGAAATATACAATTGCCGAGAGCTTTTGTTTTTTGTTTTTTGGTTTTTTTTTTTCTTTCTCAAGGACCAGATATTATAATTTCTGTAGAACAACTTTTGTAGTAATAAAAGCCAAATACTGACTAATTACCAGGGCGCCACAGGAATGAGATCATCAATATTTATGGGAATTTTCTCCCGACCCGTTTTCACGATGTAGTTTCTAGTAAGTGTTGTTTAGTGACTGTATTCATTTTGCAGTAGTAATTGCATAAAGGTGTTAGTAATGAGAGCCAAGCATCTCTTCCTGGGATTCATTTGTACGCCTATATGCACATTCATTTTCTGGGTCTTCCCCTGTTTTGTAAACTGTATTTTATCCAAAGCAGTGGGTAGCATTTAGCTAACCTCTAGCACCTGGGTTTTTCTGCCTTTCTAACTTCATAAACCAATAAAAATATTTTAATTAAGAGGTAAGTTAGCATAAAGTCACCAGTTCCCGGTTTGGCCACTTATGGCTATAGAAAAATGTAAATTGACCACTTACTTTCTCACTCAACATTCCAGGCACGCAGCATTAGCGTGCATCACTCACCACCCCTGCAAAGCGCCTACACAACTGATCCAAGTTAGGGACACGAGCTTGCCTTTCATACAGGTTTACACATGCTGCTGATACCAAGGGGCCCGCCACTCTTTGAAAATGCTTGTGTTGAAGAGAGAGGCCACTTCAGCAATTAGAGTGGACAGAGGGTTCATCTATTAAAGGATAAAGCTTACACTGAGGAAACACGGCTGTGTTTTGCTCGTTTCTCTCTGTAGGTTTAACTGGAACTCCTTGCAGTAATGTTTAGAAAACCCTCTAACCAACTAGGCTTGACATCCATGTGCTTCAAACACAGTTGGTCTGGGGGTAAAATGTGCTGTAAGGGTGAGCTATACCACCGATTTTGGAGATTTACTACCTCCAAAAAGAACATATATTTCATTGGTTGTCTGTTTATTATTTTGAAGCACATCCAGCTTTCATTATTGTTTATATTGCTTGAAGTTGAACCCATAAAGTTAGATAGATGATTGCTAAATACATCTAATTTGACATTATATAATGTAATATGGCTGCTAGAATGGTTTCAATCGTGTATGTGGTGCTGACATGATTCTGTCAGTTGGACTGTCCTAGAGCAGTGGCCCTGTTGGCCACTGGCCTAGCAGCAGCACCTGAGACCTTATGAGAAGTAACCTTCTCCACACTCAACACAGGGGAATAGGGCTAAGCATTTGAAAAGCCCTACAGCCTTCTGTGACCGTGTGAATGCTTTGAGTACTGTGCTGGAATGGTGCTTTTAGCAAACTTCTGGGCCTGCTCACTGCCTGGAGAGCATCCTAAGCTCAGATTCTCATTCAGAAGGTAAAAGGTAGAATTCAAGGTTCTGCAAGCTCCCACATAATGTATGGGGGACACTGATAGTCCTGGATCATCCCTTGGACTACAAAAACCTAGAATGTTTTCCCCAAGACCAACTAACCAGCACACATCCATTCTCCAAGAATGGGGACCTCAAGACCCCACTGTGCCAAGGGAGAGGCCTGTGTTCTTTTGACAAGAGATACTTAGTCAGGATCCTTTGAGAGCTATAAATAAATTCTCCCATTTAATTGTTTGCATTATCAGACAACCTGCCATGTTCATCTAATAAGAGTGCGTGTGTCGGTGCCCCTGTTTTCTCCAGTAGGTTAATCGTGATTCAATATATTTGGACCTGGAAGCTGCTTCTACGAGGCTGGAACATTTGAATGAAAAATGGGTACTCCAGCTGCATCTCCCTTGGCAAAGTGATCCATTTAATCAGCACTGCTGTTTATATCTGGAGACCAGGGGTTTAATCTGAGTTACTATCTGCTGACTTTAACTCCAGAGAAGGCAAGGAAAGTAAAGATCAGACAGAAAGCTCCCCAGCTGTGCTGAGGCCACTGAGCTTGTCCATCATGACCAGAGCCCATTTGACTTTCTCAAATTCAGCTTGGTTCCCAGGAGAGGTTGTGACGTATTCAAGAAACAGTTGCCCCCACATGGAACATGGCACCATTTTTAAATGATTCCCTCACCTGAATCTTCTATTATTATATTTTCTCCACATCTTCTTATAGAAAGGAGATATATAAAAGGGTCTTTAAAAATATTTGTTAGCATAATTTTATTATTCATGTTATGACTTTTAAGAATTAGAGCACAGAAAAAAAAAAACTTAGGAAGCATGTTCTGGTTTGTTTTTTTTTTTTAAATCTTTTTTTTCTTTAAGACAGGGTTTCTCTGTGATACCCTGGCTGTCCTAGACCTCTCTGTAGATCAGGCTGACCTTTAACTCCCAAGTTCTGGGATTAAAAGCATGTGCCACAACTACCCAGAAAAGAAAAGAAAACCACTTTGAAATAACACATTTTTCAGAGTGTTTTGAAGGGTAGAACAGGCTGACTTTGAATTGGGAGATCTGCCTGCTTCTGCTTCTCAAGTGATGGGATTCAAGGAGTCACTACCATGCCTAACCTGGCTCCAGCTTCTAGCTAAAATCTCTCTTTTTCATTATGAAGAAACAAAATGCAGGGCAGTGTTGGCATGTGGCTTTTATCCTAGTCCTCTAGACGCTGAGGCAGATAGATCTGAGTCAGAGCCAACATGGTCTACAGAGCAAGTTCCAGGACAGCCAAAGCTACACAAAGAAACCCTGTCTCGGAAAAAAAAAAAAAACCCAGAAAGAAGGAAGAGGAGGAGGAGAAGAAACAAAACTAGAATTTAAAGGATGAGTTGTTTTGTTTTTAAGATAAATGTGATTTATTACCTTTTTCTTTCCATTTTGGCAAAAACCTATAAAAAATGGGACATAATTTGTGCTATGAAAGAGTGTGCTACAAGATAGTCTATATAGATACAGATACATTCATTTGTTGGTGAACATTTTTGTGTTTTCAAATTTTGTGCTGTGGGTTAAAGTCAACAATTAAACTCAGCTTATAGAGTAGGAATCATAAGCCGTAAGTCCTGTTGTGCCTAGATCCCAGCAACCCTGAATAAGCAAAACCAGAGGGAAAAATGAAAAAGTTAACTACTGAGATCTATGTTAATTGATCCTTACACCACTATAAATATAAAGCAATCAGTTATTGTTTGAACAAAGAATGTGAAACAAGTCCTAGAAATCAATACAGTAAAAGATTAAACTCAAAGGTCCATTGTACGTGGAAATAAGCAATGTGTTGGTTGGTTGGTTGGTTGGTTGGTTGGTTGGTTGGTTGGTTGGTTGGATTTTGAAACAGTGTTTCACTATATAGCCCTAGCTGGCCTGGGACTTCCATGTAGACCTAGCTAGCATGAAACTCACAGAAATCTACCTACCTCTGCTTCCTGAATGATAGGATTAAAGGAGTGTGCCTCACCTAGTTAATTTGTGTCTTTTGTATGAATTCAGACACCTGTCAGATTATAGTAGTATAGGGCTTTGTAGCTATTGAGTTTGCTTAACAAAAGCACATCATGTTGTCAAACAAAGAAAGAAAGATGTACCCTAGAGAGTCTGGACCTTCAGAAGCCCCTCTGTTGGGGGCACATAGGCTTCCTTTCCTTACAAAGCAGTGAGACAGATTGTTCTTCCAATGCTTGGTTCTGCATCTTATCTCTTCCCACTTAACAGCCTGTTGACTTTGGACATAGCCCTCAGGCCCAGTCTCCTCAGCTCACACTGCCAACAAATAAAAAATGAAGAGTTTCACCGTGACTTCTGAATAAGTCCTGCTCTTCCTTGGAGTCCAGATATGAGATCCTTATCTCCTCTTGAAGCACTGCACTACAGTACCTACTTTCCATTGCTGTGGCCCTGCCTAGAAACCCCTCCCACCAACCATATTGGGCCAGCTCTTTCAGAGACCAGCAGCATCACTTCCTCCCAGCAATAACCCACATACCACAGCCCCTCCCCAGCTTGCTCTGCCCATCACACTGAGCTCTCTTCTTCTGAACTGACTGCTCCTCCTAGAGGCCAGTGATCTCCAAACATCATGGTGACTCAGATCAGGAGGTCTCCCAATACAGCTCCGATTTCTAACAAGTTTCCATGGATAATGAGGCTGCTGGTCCAAAATTTCACATGAAGAACATTTGCTTTAGCCTACCAGTGCTTTGCAGAAAAAAAAAAAAGCCCTGTTTATTTTATTTGGTATCCCTGACACCTAGCACTGTGGTCCAGCAGACATCTGTTGTACCTCTTGCCAATTAAGAGTCCAAGATACACCTCATGATCCAGCTCCTCTAAGGACAAGCACTGAGGAAGGGCCTTCTGCTGGGCTCAGAACATCAGCCCTCTTATCCAATGTTGCTAAAAATGCTGCTGGAAAATGCCTTTTCTTTTTTATTTTGTGTCATGTTGTGGTGTGTGTGTGTGTGTGTGTGTGTGTGTGTGTGTGTGTGTGTGTGTGTGTGTGCATGCTGCCAAAGAACTGAACCCCCAGTCCACAAATTTTGTTTTGAATCCATGAAATTATCCCCTAGAATCAGACACTTGGAAATAAATATGATAAACCTTGTCTTCTGACAAGAATCTCTTATTTAATAGTGCTCATATGTCAACACATAAAAGAAGACATGTAAGACACCAACTAATGAAACATGTCTTTAGGACCGCTAAGTTCATTTCCAAAGTACACCATTAAGTGCTGTCTCTAAAATCAATAACCTAAATCAAGCTGAATTCATTTTCTCTAACTGTCCAGGAAACTTTTCCAAAATATAGGTACCCAGGGCCTTTCTAAAAGCTCTAACTTCAGTAAGAAAATGATGAGTACACACAGAGACACATCACACACACACACACACACACACACACACACACACACACACACACACACACACAAATCAACATTTTTAAAGTGGGTCCCACAGGCTAGTTGTTTGAACTCGCTGGATAATGCCTAATTAACTGATGTACATCTATGGCGGAGAACCACTTCAGGAACCCAAGCAAGAATTTTCTCATGAAAGTATTTTTGACCCAATAATTTTTCACCTGGAATAGGTTAGGTCATGGTGTGAAAGGCAGGGCTCTCAACCTGGAATGTTGCCCTTTGGTTTCCTAGGGGGGAATAAATGTGGGAGGCATTTCTTCCAAAGATCAAGTTTTGCGTCATGGTGCTATGGGGCATGAGCCACTCCACAATAACAATAGGGCCATTAGTCAATGGACCAGGAAGAAGGGAAACTTGTCACAGGATGACGCCAATTACCCAATTATTCTGAACTCAAAGACTAAATCCCTAACATTTGTCTCCTGGTATCATGGCTAGGGTCTGATCTGGAGAAGCAATCATCAGAACTTCCAACATTGTCTTCATGCTGGTACAACACCTGGGTAGACTAAGGTGGGTTTAGGGACGTGCAGGGGCAGATGGACTAAGGATGGCCCTGCATTCAGCTACAAATACGGTGGTGCCGACAACCTCCCATTGAGAATACTTTTCCTGTTTATGCCCATGCTCTGGTGGGAAAAACTGGGTGCTGAATATTATGTTTGGAACATGACTTCTTTTGTGCTTAGTTTATTTAAAGAGGAATTATAGTTTTAATTCAGAGAGAGAAAATTTCTTTTTAAAAATCAAATTACCTTGGAGCCATACTTGCTTTCTGCCTCTCTTCACCCTCTTTGCCTTCTCATTAAGTCTCAAAGATAAAAATCCAAGTATTTGCCATGCCTCTCTGTACTGGCCTCTGCCCAAGGCTCTGGAAAAGGCCAATGTGACTATGTGTGTTCTGAGACACTTCAGTTCATTAAGTTGTTTAATGTGAGCACTAATTTTTACAATCAGGTAGTAAAAATAGATGTTTTCCAAAATGGACAGTAGACAAAGATAGGAAAAAATATAGGTTTCCCTGACACATGCCCACAGGACACTTTATAGCTTGTTAGCCTGGCACCAGCACAGGAGTCACCGATGAGTGTTTGATGGCATTCGTTTCCTCAATAAGTGCCCGTGTCTTTCATTAAACAACTACCATCAAAGAAAGTGTTTCTTACAAAAGAATGATACGAGGAATGAAAAGCTGCGAATGAGCAAACTAAAGTTCACTGGGTTTTTAATAAGAATTTCAAGCCCAATAAAGATTTTATATCCAAATATATCACAGGGGAGTAGGATGCTGACACACATTAAAGGTTACTACACCAGGCCCTTCGCCTCTTTCTTTCTCTCTTTTATTTTTCCTCCTGCCCAAAGTAATACCCTCCCTTTCAAAGAAAGCAGCTCTGAGATTCTGCAGCAGTTCTCAAGTCTAATGTTTGCAAACTTTGGGACACATCCTTTGATCTCTTCAACCCCATCATTCATGACAGAAGGAAGACTAGGCAGACTGGCCAACTGAAGATGGAAGACACGGTAGATGCTGCCTGGATCTACCACACATCCTCCCCACAACTGACATAAGACATCTTTAACCCTTGCATGGGAGGGAATCAAGCTAAAATGTGCAGAAAGGTGTTCATCCAAGGAGGCAATGAGAACAACCTCCCTCTGTCTATCACCTGGATTCATGTGGGCGTTGAAATTTATGAAACTGGGCAACTTTTCAGTTTCTCAACTGTCAGAGTCACATTCCAGGCTCTCGAGAGCTGTCTGTAGTTCGTTAGTATCATATTCAAAAGGACAGAGCAAGCGCTACTACCATAATTCACCTCCAGAGGGTATAGCTAAGGAAGGGGTTGATTCTCTGGCCACTTGAAGTATCAAGAAAAAAGCAGTCTCCATGTCCCCAGACAGTCTACCAACTTCTGCCTGTCTTCCTTATCAAAGAGAAAACAGAGTGGTAAGGTGGGGGAGATGTTTGAAGTCTATTAAAATATTAATCCAGACAACTTGCAAAGTGTGGTAGCATGCCTGCATTCACACCATAGGTTCACATAGTATGCCTGTACTGTGGCTTAATTAATGCCCATGTGAAAGTTGCTGTTGGAATTCTGGGGTCTTCCATATGACCATATCTATCCAAACAAAATTATTTTTATTATGCAATCATCATACTGGTTGGTATTTGGAATTCATACCTATGCTGCCTCACATAATAGTCTTGGAAATCAATTGCAAGACTGCAAAATAATAGTTTTAATATTGATAAAGACCAATCTTGCTACTACTTTTAAATAAAAATCTAATTGGGAGCAAATTCCCCATATATTAAAATATAGTAAGAGCCAATAATAATGAAGTCATTTTTTAAATTCATGCCCAAAGAAAAGAACAATACATTTATTTCCAATACACATAAGCTTGCCTATAGTAGACATCGGTGATATTTCCCAATATTTAGCTGTTCATCATTTTAGGGTACACAGAGGTCATAAATCCCCATCCCCTGGAGTGGGGATATAGCATGGAATTATTTCTAACCCATAAACAGAGAACAGACAGGAAGCACCTTGCTTCCAGGCAGAATGTCTGTTGGCAAGAGCTGGTTCCATTCTTCTCTCCCCGATTGATGAGACCTAAAGTACTACAGATGCTGAAGCCTCCGCCCCTCAGAAAGATAAACGATGAAAGCAGGATTTGCTACCCACCTACATGCCAATACATAGTCAACATGAGTCAGGTGTACAAGCAGTAAACCATTCTTAGTTCAGCCACTGATCGCTGAAGTCATTTTATTTGTTGTTTTTTATTAATACATGTGTCTGCGTGTATGTGTATGTATGTATGTGCATGTGGGGGGGGGGAGGTCAGAGAACACAACTTCCAGGAGTTGGTTCTTCCTTCCACCTTGTGAGGCAGGGTCTCTCTTGTTTCTTCTGGGCTTTGTACTCAGGCGAACTGGCTCAAGGGCTTCCAAATTGCAAAACAAGGGCCTTTACCCATTGAGATACCTCACTGACCTCTGAAGTTAGTCTCTGAACGATACACCAACCATAACTGTCTTTCCCACTGGCACAACCTTTATGGTTCCTTCAAGTCATAAAGACCGGTGTTTCCCTGTGACATAGCATGAACTGCTTCTTTAAATGTTCACATTTTGAGGTGCCTTGGATTTTGCCATACACACACACATCATGGTCCTGAGAGCCTGGAGCTGTCCTTTCGGTACTGTCCCAGGTTAGCCTTGCCCTGTGAACCATCATCCCCATGACTCATTCTCAGACACTCTGCCCTCCTGTTCTGGCTGGAGTGAACTATCTCATCACATAGCCTGATTACTCACATACTAGAAAATGAACTTTGGCAAGGAGGACTTTGGTGTAGTTCCTGTGTCCCCAGAGTCTAGCACAACGACTGAGGAGAGTAGACAACATTAACATTACTTCTCCTCAAGTGTTATAGTGTGCAGATTTGCTCACACCTGGCATAATGTAGAGTCACTAACAGCCCAACTCTGTGAAACTCCTACGATGGCTTCCAATTAGCATCTTAGAGTACAAGAAAGAGGAGTTATTTGTTGAAAGCCTTCAATGCTGTTCGCCAATACGTAAAGCAAGTGATATCCGGCTAAAAGCAGTCAAAGTAGAACAGACTGGGCAGCTGTGCTGACAGTCATTAAAACAGCACCTTAGGAAAAGTGATTCCCAACTTTTGTAAGTGCCATCCCCTTAAACTGACTGTTGGACTCTGCCACTCTGCCCTCAATCCCAGTACAGCCATTTCATATATTTACTTTCAAAGTATCTGCAGAAAGCATCAGTTTGCTGTCATACTTCTTTTGTCCCTCTTCTTAGCTTTAAGGACAAAGAGCAGTCATGCTCTGTCTCCAGGTCTGGCATGGGTTCAGATGCTGAGGAGCTAACCCACTTGTTCTCAACCAGGTTGCTTATTGGAACCACTGGGAAGCTTTGGGAACAAATCTGCTGGACCTCACCCACAGCAGAGTCCAATTTAACTGACCTGGATTATCATCCAACTAGTATTTTTTTTTTGGTGGGGGGAGGTTGTTTTGTTTTGTTTCTTTGCTTTTTGAGACAGGGTTTCTCTGTGTAGCTTTGGAACCTGTTCTGGAACTCACTTTATAGACCAGACTGGCAGATCCTCCTGCCTTGGATTAAAGGCATGCACCGCCACTGCCCATCTGATCCAGGTGTTCTTTTAAATCCTACACTTACATTGAAAACTGCTTCTTTAGTCCAACAACCAATAGAAAACAATATTGGATTAGGAATGAGAGGCCCATCATCTACTCATTCAACAAGCTTATTTCTAAGCCATCTCGCTATATACCGGACATTACACTGAGACCTGGAATTTAAAAGTGAATAAAACAGACCTAGTAAGGCTCATCTAGTTAGAGAGAAAGGAAAATTCCTTAATGTTAGGACTGAAAGACACAAAGGGCCTTGCAAAACAAAGGAAGGCCATTATTTAATCCATACTAAGAAAGTTAGGACACTCTTCCTGGAGCAGAGAGTGCCCTGGATTCTGAGCAATGGGTAGTATTTGATCTGCCAAAGAAAGGATAGCAAAGGCATGCAACAGAAAAGATAACATTCACAAAGTACTCGAGTATGATGCCTGCAGGGAACTCAGCAATTAATGCAGTCTGTCATTGAGTAAGTGAAAGAGACAGGTGGAGGCCAGATCAGGGTAAGATAAAGGGCCTGAAGCCTTGGCACCAAAGTCACCAGCTGCCTACATGTGATATGAGATTTACCTCAATGCCTGAAGGTCATTGCTAATGAGTTACAACACACCTGGCAATGAGCTCCTACCTTCTTTGGAGCCCTTTTCCTGCAGAGCAATGAGAAGCACAGCCTAGAGGGATGATCACGGAATAGGCGTAGGAAGATTCAACTCTCCGTCTTCTCTATCTTCATCCTCCTTTTCCAAGAACCATCTGAACTAAAACCACAACCTTCTAAAAGTCATGAACTTGTCTACAGACTGAACTGTCCCTTCCAACTGTAGGCCTCCCCTTGTTACTTTACTTGGGGTTCTACTACCCATCAGCAAGAATCCAATTAAAATGACCAAATTAACAGACTTTTTTGTTTTGTTTTGTTTTAATGAGTTTGGGGGGAATTAATTTAATGTGGCCACATTGGGAAAAAGAGCAAAGACATACCATGACCCCCTCCAGTACTTCTCTGGGGTCTTGAAATGAGCTTTAGGCTCGAGCCATATTAATCTGAGCAGTCCTCTGTCGAGGTGTGGCCCCACCCATCCTTGTCTGGGCTCCAATCTACAGTTAGATGCTATGTAAAACCTCTTTCTTAGGGGCACCTCCTCTGGGTGGAACCAAGCTTTAGGTTTGAGATTCCTGGGGGAGGGGACCAGTTTGGTGGGGGGGGGCTGCTGTTTCAGAAGTCTGATAGGCAGAATAAGGGACACATGTGTCTCTTCAAAATATCCTCATTGCTGCCAGGCCAGTTATAGCCTGGCTGTGGGGAGGAGGGGTACAGGAACTCAGTGGTAGAGTAATTATACCCACCCACCCTCATTCCCTTACCCCCTCAACCCTGCCATACACACCAGCAAGCTCGAGAAACTGTGAGTTCCTTCCGCAGTTTTGCAAAGCAGAGTAAACCTGTAACTTGAGGGAGGCTTCTACTAAAACCAGTCAGGTACTTAAGCCTCCCTCCACTCATCTTATCTGAACCTGTGGTCCCTACTCCAGTCCTGTTTCCTTATATCTACACCTTGACCATGGTGCTTCAACTCTGGCTTGCTGTATTCTTGAGACAGCCACACCACGTAAGGCAGGCTAGTCTTGATTTTGAGCTCCTCCCACCCTTAGCGTCTGAGTGCTGGGATTACAGACACGCACTACCACACGTAGAGTACATTTACATTCATTCCACCTTAATCTGCTGTGTCCTCAGCTACAGTCACTTTGGGTTCTGAGGCTGTCTTGGTGATACACCCATGACTATTGAGTATCCCCCTGCTTGACCATGAACAATATAATTTTCTTTTTAATAATAAAGTAGAGGAGGCATTATCCTGAACCTGAACAAAATTAGAAAAGATTTTCTCAGGTCATAGTCCAAGGAAGAAAGAATACAAAATCTTTTCAAAAAAAAAAAAAAAAAAAGAAGGACGGGAGGGAAGGAGGGAGGGAGGGAGGGAGGGAGGGAGGGAGACAGGGAGGGAGGGAGACAGGGAGGGAGGGAGGGAGGGAGGGAGGGAGGGAGGGAGGGAGGGAGGGAGGGAGGGAGGGAGGGAGGAAGGAGATTGGGGGTATGAGCTGGACTCCACCTTCTAGAACCAATTTCTCAGAGGCGAAGTTTGTTGTTATACCCATCTCCCCTTCTCCACTTCTCACTTCTACTAACCTTCATTATAAAAATGTTTTTATATTAAGTTTATTCATTTTTTACATATTTTGCCTGCATGTATGTCTGTATACCCCATGCATGCTTGACAGCCATGGAGGTCAGAAGAAGGCATCATATTCCCTGGAACTGGAATTCTGGATGGCTGTGAGCCACCAAGTGAATGGGAGGAATCAAACCTGGGTCCTCTACAAGAGCAACATGTGCCCTTAACTGCTGAGCCATCTTTCCAGCCCTCCTCCAACTAATGTTAGCAGTAAAATATCTAGTAGCCAAGAAAATTAAACAGTGAAGTATTGCAATTGTGCCCTTTTGGTTTTGAAAATTCCGTAGCAAAATGTTCTTAGGGTTGACTCAAAGGTTAGAAAACACTTATTTTAAAACTTGCCCTTATAAATTAAATCATGGTTTAGTAGCACTAATTCTAAGTGCAATTAAAGGTCATCGAAAGTTCGAGTGGAGATCAGACTTGGTGTATGCATTTGTATATGCCCTTCCAATTGCACCCAGCAATAGAACTGAGGCACAAAATCAGGGAGGCCTGCTGGGGAGCTACTGCAGGAGTCACACACGATGGCCAGGTGGGGAGGGAAAGCATGGATGATGGCAGAAGAGCTCAATGACAGGTGTTTGGGACTCACCAGTATGGGAAGGAATAAGGATAACTTCTGGTTTCAACTTCTGGAAAAGGTCATTTTATTATCATGCAAGATTAGCAAAGATGAGATCTTTGGAAAGACCTGTTGAGGTGTTTTGAAAACATCACAGCAATGGGGAGGAAGTGGTGAGTAAAGCCACTCCAGTCGAACCAGTAGAGCAGCCAGGAGCAAACATCCAGGTTTGCATTTAACATTAAGAAGATTGTCTAGACTGGAGTAGGGCATCAAATACCAGTATGTAGGATCCCAACCTTTCAGTGATCGAAGTGTTTCAGAGAGAAAGGGAGCAATAGATGGAGCTTGGGCACAAGCAGTGAGGCAGTGAGTTCAACCTTGAAACCTGGATCTAGAACTGGATGAGAACAGCAATGATCTGAGATGAACTCCCAGATTTAGGGCCATGCTTGCCAGTGCTGGATACGCAAATATTTTTTAAGTAGCCTTATTTGCCTGATGAATACTTATGAAGTATTTGCTATGTACCAAACACCAAACAAGTACATTATATATATATATATATATATATATATATATATATATTGACTTGTTTAATTCTTATCATAACCCTCTAAAATAAAAAGCCATTGTTCCTCCATCTCCCAAATGATGCAGGTGAGACATGGTGGATACCCAGAATGGTTCCTCTTGCTTACTTCCTTGGCAGTGTTTATCATCTGCCTACTAACTTGTGTTGATTGAACAAATATAAAGGGACTTCTTGTTTGTATTTGCTACCACATACAGTATTGAACCCACTACACTCATGGAGAACTATATCTATAACACATGGCTAAGAAAGGGCCTAAGGCATTCACATACTTTATCTATATAATGACAGTTTGATTTCCAAACAGGCACAGCAACAACAGCACATTAGGCTTCTCTTGCTATTTCCTTGACAGTGTTTATCATCCACCTATTAACTTTTGTCGATTGAGCAGTATAAAGGGACAGTTTGTATTTGCTCTATAGTTGCAGATCAACTTCACATCTGTTCATATCTATATGTTACATTTTTTAGTATATCCTTACTTTAAGAAAAAATAAGCTGCCAAGTGTGGTGGTGCACACCTTTGATCCCAGCAGTCAGGAGGCAGAGGCAGTCAGATTTCTGTGAGTTCCAGACCAGCCTGGTTTTCATAAAGAGTTACAGGACAGCCGGGGCTACCTAGTAAGACTATGTCTCAAAAAAAAAATGCTATTTATATATCTATATCTTTGATCATTGCCTTGTCAGACTTACTTTTTCTCATTGGTTTTTAGAAGGCTCTTTGACCGTCTTTCTAGTAGTTCTTTGTCACTTTTAAACACTAAACATAGCTCTCTTGTCTCTAGCATCAGTTAAATTTATCTGTGAATTGTATATGGCAAACGGTAAAAACTTTTCATGAAATGGCATTACCTTTTCTTTGAAAAAGACTGGAAAAGGTGAAGGCCTTTAACTCTCTTAATTCTCATAATTTCAAAGCCATCCCTCCACCAAACTCTGAGACATGGTGGCTAAGGAGAGCCTGGGAAATTCATAGGAAGCCCTAATTGCCAGGTCACTAAGTTGGTGATTAAAAGACATTTTTGGTGCATTCTATTAATAATCCAAAGTGTCTTTATTTATCCAAGTTTGTTCCCACCAAAGATCTAAGGAAGCCTGGGGAAAAAAACAAGCAATAAAATTAAACGGCAAAAATTTTACAAATCGGGAACACAGAACACACAGCAGAACAGAAGGTCAAACTCAGGAAGAAACCACAGCCTCAGGGATGTGGGCCATAGGCAGTTCCCACTGCGAAGCCAAAGCATTAGCTCTGAGCTTCTTGGCAACCAGGGAGAAAAGGGAAAAGGGCACACAATCAAGCACATTCAACAATATTCTCTTTGTTGATAAAAAAGAAATACACAAGTTCCTCATTGGAAGATAAGCTTTTCCTGACCCTGAGCTCAGGAAGAAACTCTTATATGGCCCAGACAGGGACAGCTCCCTCACCAACATCCTATGGTGGAAGCAACCATTCTTGTTTCTTATAATATCCCCCCATGACACAAAGGGTCACCATCAATTCGATCATGAAAATCAACCCAGATGATGAGCTTCCACTTAGCTATGAGAAAATAAAAACACGACAGGATAGAAAACAACTCCAATCAAGCATGAATCTTTGAGGGGGTCTATTTTAGTATGATAATCAAAGAATTAAAAGGATGCTAAAAATCTTCATAGCTCAACACAAAGAAGCTTATTTTTCATTCATATAAAGCCACAGGAACCAGACACATTTCATCTTAGGACCCCACCATCTACTAAAAAAGAATGAAGCTTGCACATGCCTGGGGACAAAACTCTATCTCCTACTCACATTGTACTGGCTGACACCAAGCCATGTGGCCACTATTAACTATGAGAAAAATGGCCAGTCTGGAGTCATGGGTCTAGAGAAACATTTATCAGGAATTATTTGTACTTTTCAAATATTTCCTCATCGCATCTATCCCCTAGACTAAGGCTCAGCAGTATACAGTCTACAAGCTAACCTTTTTTTTTTTCTTTTTTTGCTTTTGAGCCAGTGTCTTGCTATCCCCCAATTCTTGATTGCCTTCTCTCCCAAGTGCTGAGATTACCAGCTATCCCACCACCCCATATCTCCATTTTGTAATGATTGTGGGGGGAGGAGTCAAAAAAGACTATTTTGTGACACATAAAAAACTTATAGGAGCCGGGCATTGGTGGTGCATGGCTTTAATCCCAGCACTCGGGAGGCAGAGGTAGGTGGATCTCTGTGAGTTCGAGGCCAGCCTGATCTACAGAGTAAGTTCCAGGACAGGCTCCAAAGCAATACAGAGAAACCCTGTCTCAAAAAAAACAATAAATAAAAATTCCTTGATTCCAATAATAAAAAGATGAAGGAAGGTTACAAAAGATCATATTTCAAAAAATATATATATATCAAGGGGTTTACTTACTCTTATTGACTGTGTTAACGTAACTTTGTTTCTTCATAGTCCAAGCCCAGATCAAGAGCAAAAGTAACTGGAATGCCCCAAATACTGCCTGATAGCATTTCTGTCCATTGAAGTCCAAAACATAAACAGGCTCACTGTGAGCAGGTACAGCTAGTCCCTGGCATAAGCAGAAACCTCAACACAATTTCCTTAAACCACTAATGCTGGCTTCATTCGGTGCCAGCAAAACCCTTTGCCCTGGGGAGCCAGGCTACCTGAGACGGAGAACATCCTCAGAGATCGTTGTTCCGGGTCCCCACTGCGCTCTGTTTTATATAAGAGGAAAGTGAGTACAGGCTGGTAAGGCATTCATCCACACCACACAGCTGAACCACAGCCTTGATGATGCCTGCAAGTTCCTGTCCTGTGTTCTTCTCTACACCACAATTCAGACAGCATACTGGCTCTCTGGAGCCATTGCTGACTCCCACTCAGTTACGTGTCCATCTTCCAAGGTAGATAGATTCAAGTCCAATACCACTTATTTCTTTCCTCGTTGGAATCTCTTTCCAATGAGGCCTATAACACAGAGATCTGTGGGCTCTGCAGGGCTCCAAACACCTTACTATGCCTTTTTTCAAGAGCTGAGTTTACCTCAATTCTTTGGCCAAAGGCTCAAGGGTCTTCCACATTTCCTTACCCCTTCACACTTCACTGGTTATCCGGGGCACATGCTCACCCCTGCCTCTTCCCTCTGTAGCAACAATTTTGCACATCATATTTTCATAGAATCCTGGGACCAAGAACTCCAAAATTCCTCCACTCAACTACTGGAGATTCCCAGGCAGTTATACTATACTAAGCCCCTATATTCACAGCCAGGATGTTTTGGTAGATTTATCTCTGCTAAAACCATGATTTTTAAAGTAACTAAAGCCATGATGAAATTCTATTGATTTTTTTTTTATTCTAAGATATCCCAATGAGGGCCACTCTCTCTTTCTTGGCAAGTTATTAGAAGGAAAATTCTAATCAACCAAACTTAATTATTGTTTGGTGTTACTTGACAAAAGTAAGTAGTAATCTCCAATTTCCCTCTGCTTTTGTATAGGACCAGATCTCAATTAATGGCATTGATTTATTTCAAGCAAAAGTAATGATCTCTCTATTCTCCAGTTCCCAATTGCAAATCCCACAATCTCTAATTAACAATGATTTATTCTACACAACTATTCTTTTTCTCATCAATTCCCAATATGCATCCTCATACCTCAGTGGCTTCCAATACTGACCAGAAACACCAAAGTTCTTTTGAATTCAGCAAAGCAGTTGGCATTCAAAGGGGACTAACATTGGATGGAGAGATGGCTCAGCAGTTAAGAGCACTGATTGCTTTTCTAGGAGACTCGGGTTCAATTCCCATTCCCCAGCTCACCATTGGCGGTACCATCCCTGGATAGCTGGTCTTGGATAGTATACAAAAGCAGGCAAGTAAGCCATTGGGAGCAAGCCAGTAAGCACCATAGCCTCTGCTTCAGCCCCTGCCTCCTGGTTCCTGCTTTGAGTTCCTGTACTGATTTCTCTCACTGACTACAACCTGTGAGATGAAGTAAATGCTTCCTCCCCAAGTTGCATTTGATTGAAGTTTTATTCCAGCAATAGAAGCCTTAAGACGGGGATAGGTGTAACTTTCATTCGAGAGTTTTGACCATGGTGGGCATCTGATTTGCCCATCTGGATGTACCCAGCAGTAAAGTACAGAACTATGACAGAACCACACAAGAGCAGAAGAACTGAGTGGGAAGCATCTACAGCTACGAGAGTAAAAGGGAAGACCACCTAGCCATTTGGGACTATATGCAAACCACCACGGATCCAGCTTGTCTGTCAGTTTCACCCAAGTTCTTGTGCAATTAGAGTTCCATGTGAGTGCAGGGAGAAGGGACTGTGGAAATCTTATAGTTCCGCCCCTACTCCCCCCCACCAGCCCTCCCCCACGTCTTTAGGAGAAGATCACCAACAGGCACCATGGCTAGAGGCCACACTCTAGGTGGAGTAACAAAGCTGCAAACCCTGTCCCAATCAACTTCTCTTCCGTGAAATGGACCTACCACTTTCTGAATCAGAATGTTCTCATTTATAAAATAGGATAACAATGGCACAATTCAATCTGTGAGGCTCAAATGAAATTATATGCACACACACACACACACACACACACACACACATATACATCCACACACATGTACATACAACTCACACACACACACACACACACACACACACACATATACATGTATGTATATATATAAAGAACTGGTTGCTTAGCAAACTTTAGTAAACATGTTTCCTTATAAATTAGGATCTGGAGACCAGAAAAGTTATGTTACTTACCCAGTGTAGCAATTCAAAAGGCTCTAGAATTCCAAGCTTTCCCATTACATACCCAGCACTCTCCACAGGTTAGTCTCCTCCTCACGTCGGTGCAGATCTAGAAAACATATCTGTGAATGACACTTGGCATCACACCACAGCTGGAGCACATTTAAAAACCATCTCAGAAATAACCAAAGTTTGCCTGGCAGTGTGTGCCCTTTAACCAACAACTCTGCACCTTCATGAATGCGCGTGCGCGCGCACGCGCGCACACACACACACACACACACACACACACACACACACATACGTGTGCTTGTGCAACACATGTTCCAGTTGAAGGCCCTGGTGTATCCTTGCCCATACTGCACCTTGAGAAGAGAGATGAGTTCTGCCCTTATTCATAAAATGGTGCCGGGCTGATCACAGAGATCGGTATTCCTCCTAGACACCATGTTAGGAAACTACAGAAAGATACAGCCAGGTGTCAACTTCCTCCAGGAAATCTGAGCATTTGGAATCCCTTTTTTTCCTTTTATAGGAACAAATCTAATAAAGAAGTCCATTTTTCATGCCACTAAAGACCAAATGAGGCCAAACAAGCAGTCTAGGATCAATCTGAGACAGAAAGTAATTCCATTATCATCAATCAGAGCAGCGTGCCCTTGTTTAATAATAGTTCTTTAAGTTTTGAGCTGTCTCACACAGTGAGGAAATTCAAATAGACTATACTTTTTAACTTCAGGGTGGAAGGACCAAGGACCATAAGCTGACCTCACCTTGATGGCTTAAAGGAGACCATTTAAAACTTTTCCTTAAGTAGTTCCAATGGTGAGTGAGCCACAGTACTAAAGGTATGAAGTAGATAAAAATACCCAATAAAGAAGGGCTAGAGTAAATAAGTTATGGCATATTTCCATATGAGAATACTATATAACCATCAACATTATTAGGTATAAATCTGTTGTCATGTAAATTTGCTTATAAGGAAAATCAGTTATTGCTATCAATAGTAACTCTTATCACTAAAGATAAAATCAATAAAAATCTATGATAAAAAGTACTATTTCACATATATAGTTATACATAGAAAAGAAAGGTTGGAATGACATACATCAAAATAATGACATCTATTTTTAGATAGAAGAATTACTGAGTGGGTTGTTTATATTATCTAAATGTTTACATTCATATGTTTTGCGTAATGAAGTTTATAGTACATCAGAAAGAGGGTCATCCAAAAAAGAAATCATTACATCGACCTCTTAGAAGGCTGAAGCAGGCCAATTCCTATGATTTTGAAGCTAGCCTGGTCTACACAGCAAGTTCCATGCCAGCCAGGGCTACTGTGAGATCCTGTTCCAAAGAGAGAAAGGAGAGAGAAGGTATGAAGGAAAAAAATTGATTAAAGTCTGGGGGTTTGACTCAGAGAGTAAAGTGCTTACCACATAATACAGGGACTTGAGTTCAGATCTCTAGCACCCACATAAAAGCTGGGCATGGTGGCAGCTTTCTGCAATTCCAGCCCTGGGAGCTAGGGGACAAAGATCTCAGGCAATCACTGAGTAGCCAGCCTAGCCAAAATGACAAACTCCAAGTTCACTGAGAGATTTTGTCTCAAAAACTAAAGTGGAGAGTGACTGAGGAAGACAAAGGAATGTCATCCTCTTACATCCACAGGTGAGCACACCTAAATGCAGGCACACCATGCACAGGAAGGGAGGGAGAGAGGGAGGGAGGGAGGGAGGGAGGGAGGGAGGGAGGGAGGGAGGGAGGGAGGGAGGGAGGGAGGGAGGGAGGGAGGGAGGGAGAGAGAGAATTGGAGGAGGGTCTCAACTGCATGGTGCTAGGCTCTGTAGCAATATACTTCACACCTGGGTGATCTAGGTAGGTAAGGAATTGCTTTATTTCTTCCATCGCTGACTAAATCAAGTTACCAAGGAAAATCAGAGCCGAAAAGAATCAAAACACAAAGGCTATGATCTCAGCTTCTGTTACTAAGGCTCATTGACTCATATATTCAATCCATACTCAGCAGGCAGCTAGAATCTAAAAGGCACAAGGGCATGTGCACAGGTCCAACTTTCAGAGACTCCAGTTACTATGACAACAGGAACCCACTTCCAACTGCTGTGCTACGAGGAGCAGGCATGGAGGAGACTTTCCCTGTAGTTCTGAGAAGTAGGGAAGTTATCATTGAATAAAAGCACCATTGAAACTCAATGTTGGAAAGGTGAACTCTTGAAAACAGATTTCTGCCTTTTACCCTGTACGAAAACCACTCCAGGAATGAGAGATGGCTCAACAGTTAAAAACACTTGCTGCTCTTTCAGAGGACCTGGGTTCGATTCCAGACACACATATGGTGGCACATTTAAAATAAACAAATAAATAAACAATTCCAAATGTATTCTCAGCCACCAGGCACTCCTGTGATACACAGACACACATGCAGGCAAAATACTCATACACAAGAAAGAATAAACCTTACAAAAAAAACAAATTGGGCTGAAGAGATGGCTCAGTAGTTAAGACACTGGCTGATCTTCTAAAGAACCTGGATTCAATTCCCAGCACCCAGCTCACAACTGTCTGCAATTCCATTACAGGGGATCTGACATCCTCACACGGGCAAAACACCAATGTATATAAAATAAAAATAAATCATTAAAAAAGAAAAAGAAACGAGTGATATCATCTCCCCTCTCTTTAAATGCCTGCATGCAAGCACCCCCAGAGTTCTGAACTTAAAAATGGAAATGAATAAATGTCTGGACATTCAAGGGAGAAGCTAGGAAAGCTGGGGAACTAACAAGTGACAGACTATTCCATTCCTAGAAGAGATAGCTAGAGGTAAGTTAGTTACCCTGCTCTCTCTGAAGAGAGCTAATGCAAATACTGTTACATTCTTCATTTTTGTTTCTTTATTCTGTGTTTTGAAACAGTCTCACAGAACACAGTCTAGCCTCCTGCTCACTATGTAAGTAGCAAGAGCCTGGCCTTGAACTCCTATTCCTCCTGCCTCCATCTCCAAGTGTTCCAATCACAGGCATGAGCTACCACAAGGTCAGTGTTATATTTTTATATAGAAATATCCAAAAATGTGTGGTTTATACATTCAGACTAGGGAAATGGACCATTAAATACAATAATGGATAACAACAATAAAAACAAACAAAAGCACAACTGAAATAATTTTTCCTGAATGCTTTTGCAGATGAGCAATCACTTCAGTTGTAGTGAGGAAGGTTTGCATACAAACCTCTGTGAACTTGGGAGCTGGCTACTTTTGTCACTTCCACAGCCAACATCTACTGCTTTATGATAAACACTAATAATCAGACAACCTGAGAATCTAGGCATAATTGAATGGAAAATTCAACACTTAGACTTATCACAAGAAGTCAGTAGGTACCCACTGAAATAAAAATCATCATAGTGACCCACAGAATATGTCATTGTGGTGTGGGGGGTCAACATATACCCCCCCCAAAAAAGGGCAAAGAATCCAAAGTGTTTCTAGCAGAGATCACCTTCCTATGTTACATTAGAAACATTTAAAATCTTAGTTCTAAACACCCAATCATCAGCTTTGCTATGTGCATATTGCAATACAATGTAACAAGAAGTAACTCTGCTTTAAACTCCTCCACTCAGAACTAAAACTGTTGTATATTACAAATTGCTGTTTTTACTATACATGCAATATTTTCTGCTCTTATAGAAACATAGATTTAATTTATGAAAAACAAAACAATGGTAAAATTATATATAACCAAAGTCTTATTTTAAAATAAATTTAGTTTTTGCTTTATCATAAAAAAAAAACCCTCATTTGGATGTATAGAACACAGATTTCTGAAAAATCCCAGGCTGAATTCTTCATGCATATTTGTGAAGCTTTCTAATTTTTTTTAATTAGCTGGTTATTTAATAATCCAGAATGTCCTAAATAAAGTCTGATATTAAATCCAATATAATTCTTCTGGTTCCAAAATGCATTCAGTACACACAGCAGTGTGTACAGCCAGAATAAGAAATGCTGACACAGCTCTTGGCTCTTCCTATATATCAACTGTTCTATTATTTCATTATTGGTCTGTTATTTAATTTTCAATATATAACTGTTACAGTAACTTTTATGTCACTAAACAGCCTTTAGCATCTCTGCCTTTCAAAAAAAAAAAAAAGTGGATGGGTGCCCCAAACCTATTGATTTAGTACCAAATTTAAATAAGCCCAGAAGCCCTCTCTTTCTGCACAGAGTCGAACAAGGTCAGACTGGGCAGCTTGCAAAGGCTTAATTGGACTAACTCTTTTGTGATAATAATGTATATTTAAGATGGCCACTAAAAATTGTCAATGCTAATTTAGTAGATCAATTCCATTAAACGTTCTGAACTTTTCTCCACTTGCTAACCTCATCTATTACAGATGCTGTTTTGGTGGGAAAACTGAAGCTATAACTTCATTGCCAGTTATAACAATTCTAACGAAGCCTGAAAGATACTGTTCTGTACGCGAAATAAAACCTTGAAAGATCTTAAATCAAGTCAACAATTCTAGGCATATAACTTCTTGTTGCCAAAAACAGACAGATCCTCTGAGCTTTTGGCAATTGGCATTATGGTAAGATGCATATAGAATGTGGGGTGTTCTTTCGTTGTTGTTGTTTGTTTTTTAGTGTATCTTAAAGTGTTTAAAGTAAAACTTCCGCTTTTGTAATTATTGATCAAAGACCAAACAACCTTTATACAACCAAAACATTCAGGTTCGGATTTTAGCATCAGACACTATGTAGCTGAAGAACTTGTTCTATTCAGATCAATAAAAATGTCAACCTTGTACTTAAACATCTAGGTGAGCGAGGTAAACAGTATGACTGGCTGATATAAAAATAACATAGCCATTAATCAGCTAATGGGGAATTTAAGAAGACTCCAGAAGCCTCTTACACACCCACCACGGCGCATCTGTTTGAAGCTGGGGCTCTGTGTCTATTTTTGCGCCGTGATTTAGCACCAGAGTCCTCTGGGTGATAGTTGAGGAAACAGATGCTGGCAATCGCTGGACCAGGAGAGTTCTGACTCACGCTTTGTCGGCTCCTGCTTTGTACTCACATGAGAGGGGTGGAGCGAACGAAAAGACTGACTTCCAGCCAGGCTGCCAGCTTCCTCAAAGTTTCCACTTACGCATTTTGCCTCCTTTACCAACTTCGTTTGAAGTTCCCATGCCAAAATCCTGAACGGCATGTTCCCAGGATGCATTAAAATTTGAAAAGGAAAAAAAAAAAAAAAAAAAAAAAAAATCAGCGGGGATTTTTCCAACTGAAATAAAAAGTAAATTGAAAACTAAAAAAGGACAGTCTTTTTCCTTTCTTTTCTTCTTTTTGTTTTTTCCCCCTTTAAGTTTTCCTTGATGAAGATGGATTGTCCCTGCATCCGCAGGAGAAAAATTTAGATATGAAAATGACATTGAAGACGTTCTTCTCTAAGCACCAGCTATACAGTTCCTACTGAGGAATCATAACCCTTTGCATCGTTTCCTATCCCCGATTATTTATTGTGAAATGATTGAAGCTAATAACATCCACATCTATTTGGAGATTACATTTCAATTGTCAATTAAAAATTAACATTCATTAAATGTCCACAAGATATAAATCTTTATTCTTTCTTACTGTATCAGAGCTGACAAGAACACAGGGGGCAATAAAATCCATGATGCTTCGATCCTTTTTATACTGGATTTAAAACAGAAGCAAGGGCCATGTTACAGCCTGAGAATGTGGGTTCTCAAGCTGCAGTTTCTATTAAAGCTGAGCTTTTTTCAGAGAAATTAAATTCAATAGCTGGAGTTTTACGAAGCTTCTCCTTAAGCTGCTTTCCATTTACTCAATTTAATACTGGACCTGTAAAGGTGATTTTTTTTTTTTAATTCTGATTTTTATTTGAACCAGTCAGATTTTCTTCTCCAGTGCCACTGTAATTTCTGTGACTTAATAACAGCCTAGAACAATTAGTTTAGGCTATTTTTACAGTAGGAATATGCAGCAATTGTTTATGCCTTTCAGTTAAAATGGATGTTAGTCTGGTTCCAAGGCATAATTGTAACACCATCTCTGTGAGAAGAGCCTGGCTGATCTCTGACAAAAATCTGTCAGGTCTTGATGTGGGGCAGAGTTGGGAAAAATATTTCTTTGTTTTCATGTACCTAAAGAACCTACTAACGACTGTTTCATAGGGACACCAGGGGAAGGGGTGGGGCTCAGTGGTCAGACCTTGGGGGAAGGGGTGGGACTCAGGGGTCAGACCTTGGGGGAAGGGGTGGGGCTTAGTGGTCAGACCTTGGGGGAAGGGGTGGGGCTTAGGGGTCAGACCATGGGAGAAGCGGTGAGGCTCAGTGGTCAGACCTTGTGCCTAGATTGTTTAAGGTCTCGCTTGGGTTTGATCCCAGCCTTGTGGATGACTGAAAGACCACCCTCCTGATGACCGCCATTTTGTTCTCTGGGAAAGGACTTATTGGTGGACTGGGCCCCCTCATTGCCACTACTAAGTATTCTCGGGATTGGAAAGATGTTTCAGTGGTTAAGAACAATTTCTGCTCTTGCGGAGAACCCAGGTTCAGTTCCAGCACTCATGTGGTGGCTCACAACTGTCTGTAACTCCAGTTCCAGGGGATCCGACTTCTGGCTTCTCCGGGGATCAGGCACACATGTGATGTATATACTTCATGCAGAAAAACATAAAATAAATAAATCTTTTTAAAAAAATAAGTAATTCTTGACAGCTACAGAAAGAACTATATTGTACCAATTCGTAACATTCTAGAGAGAAACGAGGCACAGTAAATAAGAAACCGTACTTCCATGAAACCAAAATGCAGAGAGATGTTCAAAATGCACAAAAGGAGAATCTTAGCCATCCAGAGTTTCCAATGGACTGCTACAGCCAGCCCAGAAGTCCACATAAAACCTGACACTCAAGGATAGAGATGTAGTTCAGTCACAGAGTACATAGGTTTGATCCCCAAGCCCTGAAAACAAAGACATTTAAAAATGCCCAAGTCCCCAGTAATATTTTGCACAGATACTAAAAGAAAAACCACACATGGGTGGGTGGGGAGTGGCACATGCCAACAGTTCACTACCTTGGTAGCAGCAACCAGCAACCAATGCTTAGCAGCTATAATGTTAGTCTTCAGTGACCAACTCATTCCATCAGAAATTAAACAAATCTCAACAGCCATTTGGCCATCCAGGCAAAGAAGTAAATTCACCATTGACATGTGTTTCTTTTTTAGACGGTGTCTAACAATGTAGCCCTGGAACTCACTGTGTAAATCAGGGTGGCCTCAAATATCAACAAGATCTGTCTGCCTCTGCTTCTGAGTCCTGGGACTAAAGGTATATTGCCCCCCCCCCCGCCCCCTGCCCCCCCTCCCCGTACCTAACACATAAAAAATGTTTAAGGCAAAGTCTGTAATACAGTGATACACATTAGAGAGAGGAGAACTGTTATAGTGAGCACATCACCCTGGTACACAAATCACAAAAAGGTGTTTCTTCCTTCATATACAAGAGTCTGAGGACACACTGTCTTTGTAATGTCCCCTGACTGCCTCATGTGGCCCAGTAAATTTACTACTGAAGGTCCTTTCTCCAGCATCTTGAGGGTTAAATTCCTTGTTATGCCTCCTTTTGAAAAGGTATTATCCCAGTAAGCATCTTGCTTAGGCTAGTTCAGCTAGGGAACCAACCAGTCCATAATGAGGCCTGGCCTCGCCAGTCCCAGTAGAATTAATTTTGTGCAGTAGAACACCTAGATAAATTAGTTTTGCTTTAAATATTGAGTCCTAAAAGAGTTAAAAGAGGGGGGATATCAATCAATAATTTTTAGATTAACTACTTTGTATATGACAAAACAAAATTAACTTTGGCATTATAACCCCTTTATCCGGTATTTCTGACCTGCCCTGAGTTTCAAATAAAGAATTAGACATCTTAAAACCAACTGACCTGTGCACATGTTTCCTTGGCAGACAATACTCTACCTCGTTTGTAAGAGATGTAAGGACTGCCTACCACACATTTTGCATAAGTGTAACTACAATTGCTACTTATTAAAATAATCCTGTCCTGGAAATAAAATTTTGAAGATAAAGAAACAGGTTTTGTGGGATTTGGGGGTTTTGGGTTTTTTTTAGTGTTTTTTTTTTTTTTGTTTGTTTGTTTTTTTGTTTTTTTAATATTGAAGGCATCCAGCTTTAAATGTAAGTGAAAATTAATCCCTTAGTGACTAATGTTATATTTTCAAAATTACATTTTGATTAGTTAGGTTTTCCCAGTATCTAACCATCTTTTCATAAAACTGACATCTACTGAAATATCTTTACGAAATTAAAATCATGTCTACAAGTGACAACAAATTTAAACTAAAACTCTCGTAGTTTAATGGTCTTTTCAAGTTAAATGGCTACCACAACGTAAATAGATTTCTTTTCAAGCAATATGTAATCAAGTTTTTAACTTGGCCAACTGCCCATATAAACAATCCTTAATATTATTTGGTCATCTTTGGTAATTTTAATGGCACATCACAACCATGTTGAATTTACATTCATGTGACAAAAGTTATTTAGAGAGGAGTGTGGGTGGAGGAAGTGTCTCTTTAACAGATTCTTTGAAGAATATGTCTAACAGGAAGCAACTGCTTTCAAATGCACATAAAAACAAGAAGCAGTTGAACAGCGCCACCTAGCGGTGAAAAGTATATTACATCTGGAGGTTACATCGCCGACCTTAACTGTTTCTCAGCCGTCCTTCCTGCCACCTTACAGATGTTTCTAGTAACATATCAGAAATCGCTGGCTCCTGATTCTGTATTGAAATTTAATATTTTAGTAAGTAAAATTAAATGTTTTGCTGTAGAAAAGGCGCTTTATTTTTTGCTTGCTAATTCTTCACTTTTGAAACAATAAGAAAACTAACTAAATAGCAGGCAAAACACTTCCCAGAGATGCATAATTATTCACCCTTCTTTTAATCCATAAAAATTATTATGAAATTCTATGTTTAAAGGACCACCCTGTCGTTACTCCACTATTTCCAAATGCCCTTAACTAACCTTGGAAAAGATCTTAAGAAATTCATTGAACACCATAGTAAGAGGAAGATATTGAAGAACCCTGGGCAAGTACAAGAAAAAGATGGTAAAGAATACTTTTTTTCTCTTTTTTATTATTCTACAGGAACTATAAATTTGACTTTTTAAAATCTTACTATGTGTTCGGATGTGGTACGCAGACATACATGCAGGCGGAACACCCATACACACAAAAGTTTAAATTCTTTAAGTCTTGTTTTGAACGAAATCAGAATGAGCTTGCCGATCTGTGCTTACAGAAGCCGCGTAGCATAAACTTGAACCCAAGACAAGCCGCAGCATTAATGGGAACTCCTGGGTCACACTGCAGGAAAAAGGCCTCTTGTGCCTCACGGCCTTCGGCCATCTCAGACAAACCAGCACGGACAAGCTTCTGAGAAACGCGTAGAACCGGTCTTGGGGCAGCTCCGGGCGAGCGTGCAGGATCTGTAACTGCGTTGCCATAGCTATCCGTCAAGCGTTCCCCTCAAGACCCAGGCTGCTGCCTTCTAATCGCCTAAGAATCAGGCTTATTCGTTGTGATCCGCATCTTTAGCCTAACAATGAGAAATGGGTTTTCATAACCTTGAAAGAGCCAGGGAAATGACGCCAAAGCCATTACTTAATGTTTCGGGTGGAAAGGAAGACACCTGCCCCCTTTTAGAAGAGTAACAAAAGGGTAAAACTATGGCAAAGCCTTCAGCATTGCAAATAGAAAATAAAGAGAATCGGCTGGCGCTATCCTAAAGAAAAGCAAAATGCATGCACCTCCCACTATAAAATCTGTATCAGAATCTAGCCTCGATTTCATTACAAAATGAGAGAAAATTATACTGTTAAGAAAACCAATACCAGAAGGCTCTCTATCTCTTAATGTTTCAATCTTGTCTTTTTCCCTTTCCTCTATGTAGCTGTGCCATTGCCCACATCGGTATTTTTGTTTTAAGCAGCTTTGGGGGCTTCTGGTTTTGCAGCCTGTGGTTTGGGGATGGGTTGCAAGCTGCAGCTGGAAGCTTGTCTGTAGTCACAACAGCTTGTAGGAACCCCAGGCTTAAGGCTTGTGGAGCTGGCCTTGAGCAAGCTGCCCCACCCGAGATGGCACTGCTCGCCGCAGCCTGGCTTGGAAAATCCACCGCAGTTACCGCTGAGGCTCGTGCGTGCCACCTAGTGGACACTGTTTGCCTGGGGTGTCAGCAGGATATGATGGGTTATACAAAAATCTGCAAACCTCTAAATCAACCAGTAAATACAATTTTCTTCATTCTGTAGTCGAATCGGTGGGGAAGGAGACATATTTAAAAGAAAATTACAAACACGCAAATGAGTCAATTCACGAAAGCTTCAAGACTGCCTTTTAAAATATAAATCTTACTCCATCAAATCTCTCCCTTCGGGACTCAGGGAACGCTACCGGGTGGGGGCGGGGGTCAGAAAGAATGTAAAGAGCCGGAAGGAATGGAGAACACCAAGGAAATAAAGCCTTTAGCCACAACAGGACTGTTTCACATACGAACTCACAGATCCTGAAGCACTGGTCTACACCAGATGGGGACCCAGGGCTGAAAAGACAAATGGACACATGCCCCTGCCCCCAACCCAGACGCTATCTCCAACTGATAATCACTTGCAAATGAAAAATTCATTTTCTTCAAGGGAGTCTCACTGGGGAAACAAAATATTCTTAAGGGCGGGCTACATACCCAGCCGTAGATAGGCAACAGAAAACAAACTCAATGGCATCTTTAGCATCTTTGGAGGTTGTAAAGGCTTTCTTTTTTTCTTTTCTTTTTTTTTTTTTTTAACTTTTATTTTGTTATTAGCTTGACTTCACAGGCTTTGTGTATATATTATGGTTTTCCATTTTGTGTATGTTTGGTTTTGAAGACAGGGTTTCTCTGTGTAACAGCTCTGGCTGTCCTGGAACTAGCTGTATAGACCAGGCTATCCTCACAGAGATTTACCCGCCTCCTGCCTTTGCCTCCTGAGTGCTGGAGGTGTGTCACCACTACCCAGCCCACGTCCCTGTTTTTATGGGATTCCTGAATGTGCGAACAAGTGGGTGGCTGTATCTATGTTTTTTGTGCCTTTTATTGGGCTCGTTTCCTTCTGATTGTTTTTGTTCTATGCCTTCTTTGTTTTTGTTTTATCTTATTACATTTTATTCTATTATTATCCCTTAGGTATATTTTTGTCTCCTCTAACAAGAGACAGAAAGGCAGTGGGTTTGAATTGGAGGAGAGATGGGGAGGAACTTGGAAGTGTAGAGGGAAAGGAAAACACAACTAGAATATATTGTATGAAAAAAAAACGATTTTCAATAAGGGAAAAGATTATATATACATATGTATATATGTATATCTTGCAACTGCCAAAGTGCTGTGCCATTTTTATCTTTATGAGTAAAAAGGAAAGACCGTAATTGGTATTTGACTGGCATGCATTTCACTGGCCCTGGGTTGAAGTCTCAGCAACAAGTAGGTCACCCCAACAATTTCATTTGCATCCCCCAAAAAAAGTTCTTTCTTGCCTCCTCCTCCTCTAGTCTTTGTGCACAAATTGTTTTCTGGATTAAAGAACTTTGCTTTTCTTAGCCAAGTTGTATAACATCTCATTCAAATTACAGTTCCTAGAAAGTTGTTTAGACTGATCTGTACACATGTCACAGGTGTCCCACTTCATGGTCCTAACCTTTTGTTGTTGTTTGTTTGTTTGTTTGTTTGTTTGTTTGTTTTTCCATTCTCTGTGTAGCTTGGCTGTCCAGGAACTCACTCTGTAGACTAGGCTGGCCTGGACTCACAGAGATCCACTTACCTCTGCCTCCCAAGTCCTGGGATTAAAGTCGGGTGCCACCACTGCCTGGCCTCCTAAACATTTAAGTTGTCAACTTTGCTATGATTTCCTAATTGTCTCATCCCCATGAACGGTACTTCTATTTGATTGGCATCAGTTGCCTCCCAAAAGCTTCTTAAATGGTGAATGAATTGCTATGACATAGATGACATTTCTGTCAGGGAGGTTATAAATTCTTCAGCATCCTATCTGATGCAGGAATGACATCCACTTACCAGGCTTCAGAAAATCCAGCCCTTTGCTCAGCACCCAGCTCAGAGAAGCCACAGTGAAATGCATTCAGTACTAGGACCATTCTCACTCTAAGCCTGAGAGGTAGGAGCCTGAGGAATGCAAAGAGTGAAGGGGACCAGGAATCCTCACCCAACCTTTCCTCTCCAGGGGTTAGAGGCTGACATGACACCCACCTAGCTTATATGTTGCAATTTACACAAAAGCTGCACTCCGTCTTATCGCTGGCTGTATTCTATCTCAATGCCTCCCTTTCCAAAATTCAGTTATCAATTTATTCCTCCACCAAATCTCTTTAGATAGTTGCTAAAACTACTTGAGTCCATGGATACTTCCTACTGCGTTCCTCAAAGGATTTGCACAGAGGAAGGAAAAGAAATTACTGATCAAAGGGCCAGGGTAGAAGAAAGTGCCTGCTGACTTCACCTAGCTAAGGTCACAACAATGGAGTGCAGAGCTGGGGGAAGTTGTGGGTCTGGTGCTAACTAGTTCTTTGTTTTTCAGTCCACCTGACCTCTTTAGATACTTTGATTGAGAAACACTCCTGCAGCTCCTGGGACCTCCCTGGTGAGTAAGCAAAGCAACTCCACAGGAACCACGTGCCAGCTTCCGATCCAAGATGAGAAAGGAATCCCAGCACTCTCAGCTATGTGAAGTTTAAAATTGCTCTAGGTACTTCTGAATGCAGAAAAAGACTGTTCAAAGAAGCAGAAGGTTTCACAGTTGTGCATCCCCAAAACAGGCTGCAAGTCCCTAAAATGGACTCGGCATGGAGTTGGTAAATGAAGTAGTATTCGTTGAGGAAAAGAGATTCCCTGGACTGGGAGGTGTGGCTTGATGGGAGATTGCTCCCCCAATGTGTACAAAGCCCTGGACTTGCTCCCTAGCGCTGAAAAGGGAAATTTAAACATAGAATTTCACAATCAAAATACTAAACAAAGCCATCAATGGACACTTCAAAATGCATCAGGAGTGACTACAGCCCAGGGATAGAGCATCTGACTGCAAAATGCATGGGGGTGGGGTGGGGCGGTTTTGTACTTGATTCCTGTTTTAATGAAAGTTTACCAGAGAAGGATGACAAACAGGAGTTGGGGAGAGAAGAGCTGCATGGAGGCTATAAGAGGAGGGGTTTGGCCTTCAGGGGGCGGACCCCCTGAAGCCCAGCTGCTTGCTCGCTGTGGGCCTGCAGCTGGTGGGTAAACCTCTCAAGTCCTCAGGGGCTCAGTTGTAAAAATAGAATCCGTTTAACCAACCCCATGTCACTGGATCATCTCAAGCCTTAAACTACTTATCACCGGGTTTCATCCACTGGCTCAAAAGCAGAGGTACTCACCCTGGGAAATAGAAAGGAAGAAAACCCACAGACTACCATCACCGAGGCCCCTTACCACTCATCAATAGGCCACTCCTCCAGTTTTTTTGTTAATGGGACTCACCATGGTCCTTCTAAACATCAAATTCAAGGAACAGATTTTATCTGCATCAATTGTCAATGTTGCCTACAGCTTCCTCCTTGACATTTTGGTACTCTTGTCTTCTTTGGTGACCCGGCAATACCATCTTCAGCACTGCCCAACCTGGTATCAAGCCTTTGTCGTTTTTCTCCTGACCAGCTACAGCCTCCTCTCTCTCTGGTCCTCTGAAGAACGGCCCCTCTGCCATCCTTTCCTCACACGGTAGCCCAGCGTTCATCCTAACATGGAAACCATCCCTCCTCTTCCCAGGAAGGTCACCAAAGCCCTTCCTCTCACTCTGGGCGCGCCTTCTTGCCCCACCACTCCAGTGAACCAGAAAGCAGCAGTGTGGACAATGAGATTTGTTTACATTTTCAAATTTCCTAAGGATGGCAGGCAGTATGGTTTCTAGGCTAAAAAGCAGCTGATAGAAAAACAGACAGTAGAAAAACAGGTCCTTGGAGGCTGAGCAAAAGTACGTATGCAACAAAGAGGTGGAAAGATAGTTCGGTGGGTAAAGTGTACACTATGATCCCCAGTGTCCATGTAAGAAGCCGGGAGCTCCTGTAACCCCAACACCAGAAGGCAGAGTGTAGATCCCAGAGGCTCACTGCCAGCCAGGCTAGTCCAAACATCAAACTCCATATTCAGTGAGAGACTCATCTCTAAATAAATAAATAAATAAGGTGGGGAGCGTTAGAGGAAGACACCTTACTTTTACCTCCTACCTACCTACACACACACACACACACACACACACACACACACACACACACACACATAGTCCTCATATACACATGTGCTTACTCATATACCACACATACACACACGTAAGAATTAAAACAGTAAGTGTTCAACAAAGATGTGTTATTATTAAATCACAATTACGGCTGGGTCTGGTAGCACATGCCTTTAATCCCAGCACACAAGAGGCAAGGACAGGTGGATCTCTGTTAGTTTGAGGCCAGCCTGATCTACAAGGTAAATTCCAAGCTAGCCAAGACTATAGAGCAAGGCCTTGTCACAAAAAAAAAAAAAAAAAAAGTAAAATTAAATCACATTTCACCATAATGCCCTGAACATTTCAAAACTAAAGGCCACCTTGTTTAAGAGTAAAGCCAGCTGGGTGGTGGTGGTGGTGGTGCACACCTTTAATCCGAGAGGCAAAGGCTGGTGGATCTCTGAGTTTGAGGCCAGGCTGGTGTACAGAGTGAGTTCCGGGACAGCCAGGACTACACAGAGAAATCCTGTCTCTCAAAAAAGAAAGAAAGAAAGAAAGAAAGAAAGAAAGAAAGAAAGAAAGAAAGAAAGAAAGGAGAAAAATAAAAATAAAAGTAAAACCTTAGTAATTATATTTTCACCCAAAGAAAATCTGAGCTAGAATAAATTAAATGAAAACACATAATCCACTCAATAAATGCTAGCATCTTCATAGTGTAACTTATCTGCATATTTTATTAATTGTGTGTGTTTGTTGGTGAATGTGAGCATTAATTCCCAGCTAAAATGTTGTTATATTTAAAATGGTGGATTTGAAGAATGCAATGGAAACATAAAAACATAAATGAAAAGAAACTAAATTCTTTGACAGGTTTTCTCTAGCTGTCTTGGAACTCGCTCTGTAGACCAGGCTGGCCTTGAACTCAGAGATCCACCTACCTCTGCCTCCCAAGTGCTAGGATTAGAGGTGTGCTTCCACACACCCCAGCAGAAACTGAATTCTTAAATAAAATGTTATGAGGACATTTGAATGGCCTTTGCAGATATCTTTGGAAGTATTTCCTGACCTATAATTTATATTATAGATATATGTAATTGTTCACACACACACACACACACACACACACACACACACACACACACGAAGGGCCTTGTCATCTGTGAAACGGACTTCCTCAGCTTCAGTTGCTGTGCCCCCCAAGGCCAGGCCTGAGTCACTCCATTCAAAAGAAGGTTGGGACAGTGGGATTCAGATGACAAGCATTTTCCACACTGAATGGCATTGGTTAAGATAAGACATTGTAAACGTCAATGGTACTTATTTTGAAGTCTAAACTATCATGCTTTTAAAAAAAAAAGTCATTTCCTTTAACAGGAAATGCATTAATAATGACTCAAAAGACAGTACAAGTCATACTATAGAGTACAATGTTTCCCTTTGGAAAAATTATAATAACCTAGCCTCAAAGGGTAGTAGAAATGCTTTAGAAAAAAAAAAAACTTCAAGAGAGGGAAATTCTACACTTCCTCTCATGTGCACATGTTTTGTTGATGAGGAATCATCCAAAATGTTTATGTATTTTCCTCAGGACTGAGGTTGGGAATATCTGAAATTTATAACCACATCAATATAATCTAGGGCTTGCCAAATAAATTCTACTTGATTTCAACATACATTATTCATTTGTTTTTATGCCAGCATCTAAAAACTATCATAACTTTGCATTGTAACACAAAATAATGTTTCAGCAAACATTACAAAGATGACTTAGGAAATGAACACATGTTTGCAAGTTCCTAAAGTTTTGATACTTCTAAAACATTTATCTAAAATGGGAACCTTTTTCTTCGTATTTCATTTCTTTGCAATGATTTTCCAGAACAGTGTGGGGAGTGTAGTTTCAAGCATCCTCAAAGGGAAGCCTTTCTTTTCCCAGGTTTGGGATACAAGATCTCCGGAAAGAAACAGTTCATGGCTTTTGAAAACTGACTCTCAAAGATGGCTCCAAACCTCTGCATCACTGGCTTTGTCTTTGAGCTGGTAGCCTGAGCATCAAGGACATTTGTTTTTCTCCCCCTTGAAGACAATGGATTATTAAATCCTGTTTTGAGGAGTGATTTGGAAAACAGTTCCCTATGGTCCCGTTTTCATGAGCAGAAGATGGACAAATAGCAGAAATGGTGGGATTTTAGTCTTTCATGAAATTGGAGATTGTATAACTATATTGGCATGAACAGGCATGAATTTCCTATGAGAACTCTCTGAACTCTTGTGTTAAGCAAACAACATGGAAACACCAAATCTGACACTCAGCTAAGGTGGCAAGGGAAAAGTCACTGCATTCAGGTGATTTGGTGAAAATCTCCAAGTCCTCACAGCGCAAATGGGGATGAGTGACTGGGGCATTTACAGTTTCTTGCACTTTGGGGCCCAGGTAGCCGCCACTTCGGCCAGCATGATCTGAGGGGAAAAAAAAAGAGAGAAGAAATGAAACCCACACACAAAAAAGTATTTCCTTTCTCCAAATATTTTTTCCTAATAGCAGGTGGTTCAAAGAATAAGAGTTGAGGCGACATCTCTCCCAGGCATCCCAGCCCGAATGAAGCTTGATCAAATACTGTCCCCCAAATGAACACAAATCCAGATGCTCTCATGAAAAGAATTTTGTGACGTTCTTTGTTGTCTTTTTCTTTTCCCTATCCAATCTCTTACCAGTCCTTAAATGCAAGAACTCAAAGAAATTGCGGGAAATCTCCGACAAAGACCCCAAGCTAGGGTTCATCCTTTACTAAGGGAAAAAATGAATTTCTGATGTGAACCCATTGGGGAGTATCGGTGCTGGTCTGGCTAGACTCGGAGGTTCTCAACCTGTAGGTTGTGACTCCTTTGGGGATACATATCAGATATTTACATTATGATTCATAACAGTAGCAAATGTATGGTTATGAAGTATCAAATGAAAATAATTTTACAGTTGGGGGCCACCACAGCATGAGGAAGTATGTTAAAGGGCCACAGCGTCAGGAAGGTTCAGAAACACTGGGCTAGCGCCTCATAAAGGAAGAACACAGAATAAATGCTTCGTTCCAATAGATGAATTTGGTTACTGGATAATGAAGTACATTCTTTATCATAAAAATTTTGTGATCCAAAATTCAGTGGGTGGTAGTATGTCCTCAACTTTATACATGCCTATAAATCCTAATTCTAACCTTACTTCATTGAGCAGTTGGGGTCGGAGCGGTGGATTAAGTGATGAAAATAATACTGGCACCTTGATTCCCAACCAGCTCTACAACTGGGATTGACTGTTAAAATACCAAAGAAAGACAAATAACAGACGCCCGAAATGAAATTCCAATCTTCATGAAAATCCATCCGTAAATAAAATGTTCCCCCCACCCACCCAAGGAGCCTGGGGGCCTGGGTGAATTTGGACAGTGTGTAACGCAGAGTCTGGATAAGATATTTTGGAATGAGCTCCATGGAGAGCCCTGGACTGTGGTGTAATGCCAACTCTGATTACTGTTAAAGAGAAGCGATCACGGCCGATTGTCACTGCAACACTTCAAAGAAAAGGCAATATAGCTGCATTAAATTCAGGAAGGAAAAATTGTTTAGTTGCATCTTTGTTAACAATTTGGAAGCATCCATTGTACGACTTCTGTAATGCTATTGAGCTGGTTTTATTAAGGGAAATTTATAGCAATGTTAGAAATTAATACCTCTCTTATTTCCTCCACTGCCTGACTTTATTGAATGCCATGGGGCATATTAATCAGTAAAGCCAAGTAGTGCATGAAATAAAAGTATAAATTAACCTGTAACATGAATGTAAAAAGGGCTTAATAAAATAGAAATAAATAACACTTTAATGATAATCAACCTGCCCTTCCTGAGCCAAGCAAAAATTGTGACAATGCCAAACACCGGGTCTAAAGAGCCCCATCTGTCTACACAAAGTTAGGAGAAAGAGCACACAGACATGGAAGGCAGGTGACCAGGAGCCAGGAAGGACCAGCCTCCAGCCATGGTCCAAGCAACTCAGCAGACAAACTCATATGCCGGTGTCCTTGTTTTTGAGCACTGTATGGCAAAAGACCCTACTTTATATCAGGTGGTTACATTTTGGATTTGGGGGATTTGTTTGGTATTTTTAGGGGATGAGGGTGGGGCAGGTACTTTTGAGACAAGGTCTTGCTGAACTGTAATTCAGGTTGGTTTAGAACTCATAGTGTAGCCCAAGCCACCCTCATATTCATAGTAAACCTCCTACCTTAGCCTCCTAAGTACTAGGACACAGGCCTGTACTGCTTCACCCTGGGGCCCAGTCAGATGGTCTGGAAGACAATGATTGTCTTAGCCAGGTATGACGGTAAATACCTGCAATCCTAGAACTTAGGAAGCTGAGGCATGAGGATCATGAGTTCAAGGCTACCCTGTGCTACACTGCAAGGCCCTCTCAAAAACAAAAAGAAGTAGATTGTCTTATTGGGCTTTCTCCAAACCCCAATATGTTCTGGTGCTTTCAAAATAATACCATGTGACTTATTGATTTATTAATATAAATTATGTTCTTCACATATTTTTAATTTTATGTGCTATTAAAAAGTTTTGGGGTTTTTGATTTTGGTTGGTTGGTTGGTTGGTTGGTTGGTTGGTTTTTTGGGTTATTGGGGGTGAGTTCAAGACAGGGTTTCTCTGTGTAGCTTTGGAGGCTGTCCTGGATTTCAGTTTGTAGACCAGGCTGGTCCTGAATTCACAGAGGTCTGCCTGACTCTGCCTCCTAAGTGCTGGGATCAAAGGCGAGTGCCACCACCACCCAGACTATGAAAAGTTTTTTAATATCTTTAATTTAGGGTCTCTTTATTCTTTATTTGTTTTACTTCTGCTGTGGAGACACTGCCTCACTGTGTAGCCCAAGCTATTCTAGAACTCCAAGTTCTTATGGACTCTACCTCTCACATAAGATTGTAGTGTGTGTGTGTGTGTGTGTGTGTGTGTGTGTGTGTGTGTGTGTGTGTGTGTTGGAGCCTTGTACATGCTAGGCAAGTACTCCACAGTTGAACTACACCTCCAGGTCATCCCACCTTTCATTTATTTGTATTACTGTAGATACTCTCTTTTTGTATCAAGTGAAGTAATACATAGTGTTAATACATCGTATCCACAAAGTATGAGCCTTTTTTTTTTTTTAAAGACAACAGGCATTGTTGGACAATACTTGATACAACTGGATATCACTGTAACTTATTTGCCAATTTCTATGAGCATGTGACTGAATAAGCCACAGTCCCACAGTACAGGGTACCTGAAAGAAGCCATTAAACAACCTCAACTCCTTGCAGAAATACTGATGAGCCATAGCTTGCAGCCATGTCTGCATATCTGTGTCACAGCAACAATCAAAAGGAGATTGTGTTTGGGAGTTCACTTGCCCTGTTGTGAGTACCTGTTAGCCAGTAGCATGGCTCAGCAGACTGAAGCACTTCCTACACTCTGAATGCATCTGCCCCACCCCACCCCCACCTCCCCCACTCCAGTTCCATGGATGGAGAGAGTTGACTCCCAAAAGCTGTCCTCCGACCTCCACACTCCTGCATGCATGCATCACACACAAGCACACGCACGTGCGTGCACACACACACACACACACACACACACACACACACACTAATACTACTAATAATAACTAAATAAAAAGTATCTGTTAACTTTATCAGAGTTATGAGGAATAAGATAATGCATTAGCATTTGGAATACTAATATAGAATGTTATTTCAGTAGTCATGGAAATAAAATGAGCACATACTCTCTACTCCTGGGTTGTGTCGCTGATCAATCAATCATCAAGGGAGATCTTTTTTTTTTTAATCTATGTGAATAGGGGTTTTTAAATTATAATTCTTTATTTTGCTTTCTACTCGCTGTGATATCAGTTTGATTAATTCTTCAAAGATCCTGTACCTTGTCACCAAATCAAACATGCCTAGAGTATAATTCCTATTAAATCTCATCCAAAACTCTCCCTAGCTTCCACTGCAGTACATGGGATGATCACAGAGAGCCCACAGCTCCTGCATGTATGCCCAGCCCCCAGTCCTCACCTGACAGGGGCTCTTCCCATCGCCCACTGGATGCCTCCGCCCCTCTGGGAACCACACAGGTCCATTCCACCACCTTCCCCATCAAGTTTTCCAGCCTCCAAGGCTTGGGGCAGGATTTGTGCCAAATGATTTTGTCTACAGTTTCCTGGTCACTTGAAGGTCACGTTGTTTTCAATACAGAGAGAACTAGCAATGTTGTTTATCATAAACCCCTATATGATACTGTTTTTCAAAAAAGAAAAACAATTATTTATTTATATATTTTCTAGAAAGGGTCTCAATATATAGCCTGACTAACTTCAAACTCACTAAGTAGACAGTTGACCTAAAATTCCACCCGTTTCTGGGTCCCAAGCCCTGGGAGCATAGGTATGTGCCATAGCATTCAGCATTATTCTTAAGTATTTGTTGCTTTTTATTTATCTGTTTTGTGTCTTTGTGTGTATGGGGAGATGCCTGGCACTGCTATTAGTGGAGGTCAGAGCAGCTTATGGAAATCAGATTCACCAAGTAAATAAATCCCAGGGATCAAACTTGCCTTGTCAGGCTTGGTGGCAGGAGCTCAGCCACAGAACTGGCTCATCAGCCCTTAGTCTTAACTTTTTTTTAATCATGTTTTTACCCCATATGTATTTTAGAGCCAATATTCCACACCCTTGTCAACGTAAAGCTGATGCTTAGTTTTATGCTATTCCTAATGAAACTCAAAAGTCACTCAATAGAAATTGTTTTGATTTACAAAACAAGTCTTACCGTTGTTGTGAATCATATAGTGAAATGATTGTTCTACCGCTATAAGACAGCCTTGCGTTTAGGCCCTAAGCATCACTCCAGAGTTCCTTCCCCTTCAGGGTTATCAGTAAGTGAGCCACAATATGTAAAGTGTATGTCCACAGGCATTAAAATGGTTTACAAAGCAAAGAGTAATTCAGGCATCCTAAACTACCTTACAATAGCACAGAGCTACTGATCCACAACCTCATCAAACACCAGAACATAATATAAAGGCCACTGAGCTTTAAATGTTACCAACTATAAAAATTTAAAACGGAAGTCTGGCTCATATTAGAATACAGTGACTACAGGAGGGTCTTGTCCCACTATCACCATCACAAAAAAGCCACCAAGTGATCCATTTCTGAAGAACCAGACTCTCACCCAGCCCCCTGCTTTGGCAGCCATGACAGGCTGCAGAAAAGACCCAGCAAGATGCAGGCCCCTGACTCAGCAGCATGTCCTGAGCCCCTGACCTAGCCCTAATCAGTAGGAAACAACTGCCAGATGCCCTCCATATGGCAGGGAGCCAATCAGAAGTAAGCTGGCAGGTTCTGGGTGTGCTTTACTGATAATAGTGGAATGCAGTAGGCAACAACAGCCCCGGAATGGTCTCCAGGCATAGCAACCATTCTGCAGCTGCAGCAGACCAATCAACTCAGGACCGGTTCCACCAGCCAGGAGGTGCACCAACCCTGAGACTGTTACTATGCAACTAGCAGACACCCAGACACCCCCTTGCTCTACCCCAATATATAACCTGCCCCTCTGCAGCTCGAGGTCCCTCCTACTCCACCCACTGTGTCCAACTGGAAGGACCCAAGTTAACTAGTAAATTAAAAAGACTCTGCTTTTGTATCGGATCTGGTCTCTTGGTTGTTTGGGGGGTTCAGAGTCTGGGAGCAACAGTTGCAATTTCTCTGTTACAGGAAAGAAAGGGAATGGGATGGGGAGGGGGTGCTGGAGACACAACTCAGCCGGTAACAGCAATTGCTATTCTTGCAAAGGACCCAAGTTCAGTTCCTGGCATCCACAAGTTGGCTCACAAGCATCCCTAACTCCAGTTCCAGAGAACCTGATATGGGACACCAGACACGACCATGGTGAAAACACAGACATGAAGACATGAAGACATGCATGCACATAAAATAAAAGAAATCGGAAGAAAAATGCTTTAAGTCATAAACTAGAAGTTACAAGAAGAAAGCTGCAAGATTGCGTAGGGAAGTTAGATGCTTTCAGTAAATACATTCTTTTGGCAGTGTTGAAAGACAAAGAAAATTCTTCTGTCAAGTTCTTACCAGTCATTTCCCTTCCCCGGCTAACATCCTGATAACTTCAGATGCTTACAAAATAAAAACGGATGCTTCTGTGACTTAAAATTTGAGTCATTTAGTGCGTGATGATTGTCTGTGTTCTGCACGTCTATGTCACACATGTACACAGATTGTAAACATCAATGTCCTAATTGTTAAGACAGAACACAGCTATCATAGCTATTCCAATCTAGCTTGAGAAACTGCAGACGGTAAAGCAGTATGAGCTCCCCCTGCTGTTTCGACTGCTAAACTTAACTAACATTTCCGGTGCCAGGGTAGGATGCCCGGATTCCAAGGCTGGTTCGTAAACAAAGGGTAAAGAAAACAGAATTAAAATCCAGTAATGTTAATATATTAGTGGGCCGACAAGGAAGAGAAGTGAGGCTGCCAAGGCATCTCATGGCGTGGGGAGAGGGGAGCTGGACATGAAGGTGCATGGGGCATGGGCTCTGAAAACCATGCTCCATTTACAGCGGACCCAGGCTAGCCCAGAATTTGAAAGTTTCCCGGGTCGGCTCTGGGGACATAGGCCTGGAGCTGTCACTTCTCCCAACCTGAGCCTGGCAGGGCAGCACTGAGCAAAGGATTTGGAGAAACCGTAATGACATTGAACAGGAGGCTAGCTTAACATCTTGTCCAAGTGCCATCCGAAGCCTCCTCCGGATGGCTGCTTGGAGCGCTGTAGGCTAACGAGGGGGACCATCTGCAGTGCTTGGCTGGCAGCTGCGCCCCCTCATCCTGCACCGATGTCTCCTAAAGGGATGCTCTGCAGCGGGCCCCCAGCTCCCAGCGCAGGGGAACAGAGTGCTGCTTCACAGCCATGGCATCTGGAAGCCAAACAAATATTTAACTGTGTGTCTGCATTTTAGTAGGTCTCATGTCTGCAGATGCGAATAGCAGAAGGAACATGCAAGTCTGTTTATTTGTAAGTTTCTCTTTATGTCGTCACATTCAGGGCCACGAATAAAATTTTATAAAATTTTTATAGACCACCTTACACGCAGGGAAGATTGGAATTGAGTGAACTGGTTATTTGCTGGTCAAAGTCACGGACTGGTTTCTAAAGAAGTGTTGTTTTTTTGTTTTGTTTTGTTTTGGTTTTTTGTTGTTCTTTTTTAACTCAGGAATATATTCAGATTCCCTTCCATTAAATGTGTTCATTTGCAATATACAGTTAATTCCTGACTGCATAATTTCAAAAATAAGAAATAACATTGCAATGATAATCTTAAAGTCTTTATGAGCAAATTTCAAATTATGATGGGATGGTATTTTGTAGCACTTGCTTGGCAGCATATGGGGAATTATATAAAGATTATAGTAGGCATCAAAATATTTTAAAGCAACCACTAAAAAGTTTTAAAGATATGCCTAATGACAAACTCAGCATTTAAAATAAATACTACAGACTACAAAGATGATGTCAAAGAGCATAAATTATTTTGGTTTGGTGTGAGTTTCAAGTTTTTATGGTAATTCAACTATCACTTCTATTTCAATTTGTCCTCTGTCATTAATATAGCCTTATTGAAATCAATTCTCTTTCTGAAAAAATACAATGATACTTCCTTTAATGTATGATTTAAAACTTAGTCAATTCTATGAGCTTGACTTCCACCTTAAGAGGTGAAATAGAGAACAGAAAACTTTAAAAATTTTTGTCTTTATGCATCAAAGGTTAACAGATTAATTGCAACAAGGAAAGGCAACATTTTGACTAGATTGGCAAGAAGAGGTGAATTCTCCATACAAAATACTCAGATTCAATAACAGGTTAAAATATCTCATACAGCAGCACCATGGCCGTCTATTCTGCAGTTTGATGTCTCTCATCAGTAAGATTTTAAACATTATTTCCCAACAGCACACACAGCAGTCAAGCTGCAAGGTTAAACTGTGGTGATGCTTTCTTCCTACATCTCCAAAGCTAGACTTACCTTCCAAAAATATTACAAGTGGCCCCAGCCTGGAATGTCCTTGTTCTCCATAACTGACACATATCCACAAATGAAATTTCTAAAGAAAGCTCCTTAACCACCCTCAGCTTGTTTCCATAATAAATTCCATGTATATTATTAGTAATATTGATTTTTAGCAATCAGCAACAGAGTTATAAAGAGCTCCTATTATTTAGTGAGTATGACATCTCTGCTTTGGGTTGTATTTATTAGTGACTTCTATAACCCCAGCACGATCAGATATTGCTTAACTAAATGAAAGAAGTAGCCTGCCAGAAATTCTCTTTGTTCATCAAATAAATTCCTTATTTTCAGTTTTCCCAAAAACCATCATAGTGTTTTTGGGAAAAAACTCTTCGAGAGGACTGAGCTCCACACCCAAATGTGCTTCGTCTCACCTAAAACGTGTCCTTTGTGTATGACTTTAGTATTTTTTTCCGTATAGGGTACCAGATACAAATGACATCCTAAGAGATTTCTGCTCATCTGAGAACTGTTCCTCTCAGAATTCCTGCGCATAACGGAAATATTTGCTGCCTTGAAGCAAACATACATTTCCACTTACAGCCCGTCCTCAGTGCTGCCTGTGCTGAGACTCACAGTTATCACATGGCTGAGGTATATAGTCAAACTTGTCTACAAATGAAAAACAAAAGGCTCGAGACTCATTGGCAAAACCTGACCCGCTCGGTCGAATGTCAGGAATATTTAAATAAATAAATAAATAAATTATCTCAAATCCTTTTCTCTCTCTGCCACTGAACTACTTGTTTATCTAAATTCATCTATAATCACGTCGTTTACTTCTTGCGCTCACCAACCGCAACGACTCATTATGTCGATGAAGAAAAACGATTGAAGGATATAGGAAAAGGGCATGTGGTAAAACAGTTCATAATCTGAGAGCGACTTGCAGTTCCTCATCGCTACCACTAGCTGGCGCGAGAGGTCTAAAGATGTGACGATATAGTGCATCACTGCTTGTTAATTAATAAAACTGTTTTCAAGCTGCTAGTAGTTTACCTGATGAAAATGTTTAATCTAATGCGGCAGCAAAGAGGCAGACATTCCGGTGAAAACAACTGTATTGTGTGCGTTTTGTCTTCTTGCAAAGAAGTAAAAATGTATCTTTAAAGAATGGTTAAATTGCAGGGCGGTGGTGGGGCACGCCTTTAATCCCAGCAGTCGGGAGGCAGAAGCAAGAGGCTCTCCGTGAGTTTGAGATCAGCCTGGTCTACAAGAGCTAATTCCAAGACAGCCTCCAAAGCCACAAGGAAACCCTGTCTCGGAAAAAAAAAAAAAAAAAAAGTGTGAGTCTTGCTTTTTAAATCTTATCAAATAATAAAACAGAAAGGAAGCCTTCCGCCCAACACATACACAGAGAGAACTCACAATACATATAAAACTATTAAAAATTCCAGTTATGCAATACTCTACTAACTTAAATAAATGTATTACTATGTCTTTGGTCTAAGCCAGGTACGTTTCCCATGTCAAGGTCAAGGGAACACGGAGTGTCTTTCTCCCAAGTAGCCTTGGCTTTCTTCTTAGCACACGCTTCTCAGCAGCTTTGATTTTTCTTGTCCTCAAGCTCGATCGTGAGCATGCAGAATACGGCGCCTCTAGACTCATGTTAGGGGGAGGAGCCAAACAGACATCTCAAGAATGCAACATTGCTCATTTTAAGACACAGTCCGTAGACAAATGTGAGAGAAGTTGTGCACTAATAATGTTCACAATGTAAACTAAGACATGCAAATTTTAGGAGATCTGGAGAGAACAAGTTCAAATTTAAAAAAAAAAAAAAAAAAAACTGACGAAATCCGATATGCCTGGCATATGGGTATATGTGAGGGTAAAATATAAAAAACGTACAATGATAGATTCCAGTTGCTTTGCTGATAGGATGTGAACTCGGATAAAGCAATGACACATCATAATTATTATAAAGAACTATAGTTTCACTGCTGACCTTTTGAAGTTTCTGATGCTGCTGCTGAGACTCTCGTGTGCTGATGCCCACCGCCACCCTGTTCTCTGGACCTGGGGAGGAAGAATTCTTGAGAAGGCATTGAGATGGAGCTAGTTTCTCTGACCTTGGCTGTGACTTTCACAAGAAGTATAAGGCTTTCCTACCTAAGCCCTTACCCTAATTCTTCAACGAAATAGAGTGGGCCGGCCTTCTTTTGGGTAGGTTTAGACTAAAACACATTCCTCTGGTCACCTGCCCCAGGGACCTGGAGAGAATTGGTTCCAGGAGGCCCTGTTGATGGATGCTCTTGTCCATCCTATGAATCCACTCATTTTCGCATATAACTTGCACAGATGCACACATCCTCTCGGAGCACTTAAATCTCTCCTTTCTAAATACTTTCTCTAAAACAGTTGTACTGAATGACAAAAACAAAACCGAACACACCAAGGGGAAAAAACACCCTGCACAATTTCAGTGTTTATTCTTTTAAATATTTGCAGTGTTTTCCATTTGTAATTGTTTGCATCAATGGACAGAAAGCTGGAGGCTATTGAACGATGGCTATACTTACAACTCGGTCTTTGTACTTAGAACTCGGTCTCTCCATCAGCCAAACTTGTGCAAATTGTTCTTTCCAGGCCAAGACTAACATCCTTTCCTGAGTGGAGTTTTCCCTTTATGGTATAAATAAAGCATCATCTTTATGTATTTTGTGTAAATGCACTGGTGTGTGTGTGTGTCTGTCTGTCTCTTTCTAACTGTGTGTGTGTGTGTGTAGGGGACAAAGGAGGTGTATTGCATATGTGTGAGTATCCCCAGAGCCCAGAAGGGGTTATCAGATGCTCTGAAGTTATAGACAGTTGTTAGCCACCTCATGTGGGTGCTGGAAAGCAAACTCCAATCTTTTCAAAGAAAAGCAAATGCTCTTGACCCCTGCTGCATCTCTCCACTCCCCTATCCAGCCACCCACCTCCTCCTCCCACCAGCCTTACACACACACACACACACACACACACACACACACACACACACACACACACGGCTTTTTACAAAGGAGAACATTCAGAAACTGAAAGTGAAATCTGAAGAAAGGATCCAAAATTCTACATTGCAGACACAATACAGAAGTTTGTCCTGACTGCCATGTAATAAAATGTCGGGTTTCCTCCTTGGCTATCACCAGTAGTTTTGCTGCATCTTTTTGGGAGATGTGACAGGAAACTATATTAATCACTGCGTGGAATGCCCCGACCTTCCTACGGTTATCTTTTGTTATTTACTGGCTTTGACCTCCGTACGGACTACATTAGGTGCTTCCAACCAGCAGGTCCCTCTCCAAAGCCTGGTGGAAGCCTGAGCCCCATGCAGTTTAATTCATATTCCACTCAACACAGCCGTTTTATTTCCAGTGGAAATTGCTCATTTAATTGCACTGTAAGTTTTATGGGGTATGCCCCAGGCTGCGTTCTTTATGCTAGGCATTTCAGTATTTATGAGCAGAGCTATACCCAAAACTTCAAACATAAAGTAAAACCAGCAAAATATGCTCTCCTCTGGTTCCATAAATACTTTTCACCGGTTTCATTATTTTTTTCCAATGAAATTAAATGAGTGTGTTAACCCTGTAGCACAGGCTATTGCCCAGCACCCCCAGAGCTGCTTTTGCCCTTCAGACTCAGACTGATGCAGCTCCTATTTCCTGCCTAGCTGAGAACAGGGGCCAAGGAGACAGCTCAGTGCATAAGAACGCCCACTGCTCTTGCAGGGGACCTGAGTTCGGTTCCCAGCATCCAGTTAGGAAGCTCGCAGCTGCCTGTAACTCTGGCTTCAGATCATTCGATGCCTCTGGCCCCCAAGAGCTGGAGTACACACGCATTACACGTAAACTAATGGAAGAAGTAAACACACACTTGGTGTGTACATGTTTAAAGGAGGATTCAGAACAGCCAGCAGGGTCCCTGGCCACAGTAAAGCTTCCTCTGCTCATAACAGAAAAAACTTTCCTACAAGAGACTGACCTGGGAAAGGTGCTTGCATTGGTGTTTTGTGACCAGGATCTGCTTCTAGAGTAAACAGACACTCTGGATTACAGAGTCGAGGCCTGTGTGTGACCTGAGATGGTTTAAAGGAGGCCTGTGTGTGACCTGAGATGGTTTAAAGGCCTTTTGCAGATGCTTTTGCCTGAAACAAGTCAAAATGCTTTCCTGGACCACTCGTATGCCCAACTCCCCCTTGTTTTTGCTTAACCTATGACTATTTTTATATGCTACTGTAATCCCACAATATAAAATACATGAAAGTCTGTTTCCAGAGAATTCTGAAGTTTGTGGCAAATAGTTCTTCGTGAAGATCAAAGGTAACTTTTTTGGGTAATTTCAGAGAAATGTCACAGAAGCCTCATCATGGGCGCTTCCTGAAGGCAAACAAAGAGGGGATGAAGGACAGCCACAGAACAACCCATCTCTGTCTGAAAAAGTGTTGTCCAGCCCAGTGGGGGATGCTTTCCGAGGCAAGGAGGTAGTTAGAGCCACTGAGAAAAGTGACAGAGCTCAGGGATTAACATTTAGATGAGGGAACAAAGCTGAATAGAGGGAAATGAAAGCTGTGCTTCTCGAAAGAATAGGGAACAGTTCCAAGATTTAGAAGGTGTGAGAGCCAGTTACACAACCACAGGAAAGGGAATGTTGGACGCGTGCCTCTGAGTGGCAGTTCTCAGTGAGTCAATGGAGTGGGAAGGGAATGAGAATCCTAACAAATCCTGCCAGGTGGCAGATGCACACACACCCAGGGATAGCCTTGGTTTTACACACCACAGCATCTATGTGGTTGTCCCACAGTAACGTAATCCAAGTTCAAGACTCGCCCAGTGGGAACCTGCATAGGGCTGAACTAGATCCCCTGACCTAAGGTGATAGTGGATGGCAGTGGGACTAGGATCTATCCCTAGTGCATGAACTGGCTTTTTGGAGCCCATTTCCTATGGAGGATACCTTGCTCAGTCTGGGGGGGGTAGCAGGGAGGAGCTTGGTCCTGCCTCAACATGGTGATGGGACAGACTTGGAGACTTCATTGATTCCCCGTGGGAAGCCTTACCCTCTCTGAGGAGTGGATGGGGAAAGGTGGGGAGAGCAGGATGCAGGGAGGGTGGGGGAACTGGAATTGGTATATAAAGTCAAAACAAACAAGCAAACAAAACCAGACTAGTTCAGGCTACATAAAGAGACCCTACCAGTCTTCAAAAAGCAAAATGAAAGTTTTCTCTCTGTACAAACATACACTCTCCTTCCCCATTTTCTACAGAAACACAGGTGGAGAGATTAGTGTTGCGAGCACTTTCCCAACAGCCTGGTTCCACAGCTGCATCGGTCCCAAAAAAACACACAGAGATTCTATTTGTCATAAAGTTGTTGGCCAATGACTAGAGCTTATTATTGGCTAGCTCTGTCTTAAACATTAAGTCATTTCTGTCAATCTAAGTGTTTCCACTTGGTCTTCTCTTACTGGAGAGAGGGTCCGGACCTCTTACTCTCCTTGTGTCCTACATTTCGACTCCTCTCTCAGAACCCTCCTTGTCTCCTAGTCCTGCTTATCTTGCTTTCCTGCTGGCCAAGAGAACTTTACTCATTAACCAATAAGAGAAACATATTTACAGAATGACATCTCCCATCATCTCCTCTTTTCTGTCTAAAATAAAAAGAAGGGCTTTAACTTTAACATAGTAAAATATATAACAAAATAGTTATAATAGTTATCAAATAAGAACTTTAGTTAACAATATTTAGTCCATTAACATTATAAGGAATTAAAGAAAATATTCATCGTCTATCCTATCCTTGTGAGTCTAAAGTCTTATATGTAACTTATCTTTAATTCTAACTAAGGAAAACTATAACTATCTGTCTTCAATTCCATCAAAGACCACAGAAGGATAATATATAAACTCTAGAAATGACAAAGACATCTTGCCTGGTCAGTCACCTGAAGTTCTTCTGTAATGTCCCATCTTTGGCCCATAGGCCATAGTGTAACTGGCAGACTCCTCAGCAAAGCAAGAAACTTTAAACTGTCCCTGTATTGACAGTTTGTCAGTCACTTTTCTCTGCGTCCTGCAGATCATCTGGCAGACTCTTCCATGAAGCAAGAACCCTTCAGCAATGTCCATCTTGCATCAGCAGTCACTTTCCTGTGTGTCCTGCATCTAATTTATAAAGCATATAGTTAAAGAGTCTAGACAAGAGCAGTATCTTGCCCAGATGGCTAGTCTTGCCATATTGGAAACAAACTTCATAACAAGTTTCTTTGATATCCATCTTCCCTTCTGATGCAGTTAGTGTTGCCAGGAGCAGTTGTACCTCAGTTAAAAAACCCTTAAACCATTTTAAATGCCATATTCTCTAGGTCTTTGAAAGGTTTGAAGAATGCTTATCCAACTGAAATATATCTCTGTATTACCTATTAAAACCTAACCTAACTATGTTTTGACTATTATAAGTAACTGTCTATGATTTGTACTTAATTATACATTACATTTTATATGAGCTATGTAAACACAATACTTAAACAAGAGGAGAAATGTACATATCACAAAATTGACCTTAAGTTTGTATCAATAAATGAAAATCCATTTCAATACAAAGTATTCATTTCTATACCATAATTCCCTTTTACCTTTAAAAACAGATTGGTTATGATCATTAACCATTTATAACCAACCCCATTTAAATGAAAACAAACATTTATAGACAATATTTGGGAATTTGGGCATCAATCTTTCCAAACTGCTTCCTGATGGTTGGGGATGCTATAATACCATGGGGATCCTAAGGAGATGCAGAAATCTTGGCTGTAGTCTGAAAGGCGGCTGCCTTGTCCCAGCTGTTTTGAATGTTGGATCACCTAGGACTCTGTTTCAGGTGGTCTGGCATGATCAAACCATGTTAGTCTAGAAAGAATCCACAGCTTTTCATTTTCTGTGGAAACAAAAATAGAAATCCTTTTCCCCAGTAACCATCCTTAGACTTAAATTTTGAAGTCCAAGAAATTTTAAAATATATATGTTGAATTAATTTAGCAGCATTGATAATCAAATGTATTTAGTAGTTATAGATCTTTCCTCGGCAAACAAGCAATTTAAAAACAGCACTATAGTATACAGTATCCAGACTTTATGTGTATTTTCCATTTTTTACATAGCTTTTTTATTACTCTATTTCTTCTCCTTCCCCCCACCCACCGTCCTGAAATTCACTCTGTACACCAGGTTTACCTTGAAATCACAGAAATCTGCCTGCCTCTTCCTCCAGAGATGGAAGGAGAGGATCAACCAATGTCTTTGAAAAACAAAACTGATAACAAACAAAAAGCCTGGGCTGCTTGTTTACAGAGTTCTCCAAGAAAAGCAAAGAGAAAAACTATGTTTGCTTTAACCTCTGCCCTGAGTTCATTCTTGGTCGCCATTCCTTCCAGAGATATTTCTTAATTGTCAAAATAAAATAAAATGTCCCCAAAGAACTACACCCAGACAAGAAAGGAACCCAGCCTGACCCACACAGTACTCATGGTCCCTGGTGTACGAAGAAAGAAGGCAATTTTTGCAGCCAATTTAAGCCTCCAAATAAAGAGCACCCAGAGGAGCTGGGGCAGGAAGGGCCACTGGATGGCTCTGTCCTTCTACTCGCTGTTTCTTGGCCTCTGCATCCTTTCCCGCTTCCCCTCTTTGTGGACATGGAAGGAAACCTCATTCCTTCAAGCATGCCTGGACAGAATCCGCAAACTGGTGGGGCAGGATTTGCCAAGGCCCAAGGGGCCCCTGGCAGGGACCCAAATTGGGTCTGCTACTTAAACATATCCAGACAAGTTTAGCAAACGGTGTGGGAGGCAGTGAGGTAGGGGGTGGGAGTTTGAATTGTGTCAGGAAGAGGGAGAGTCTTAATCATGGAGTTCATCGCGTGACAAGGGGACTGACTCATTTCCTCCTTTGAAAATCATTCACAGGGCTATTTTTTAACTCTGAGACAATCGGGGACAGGAGGTCAGAATCTGTGTACCCAGTGGCATTATCTCTGCTACAGTCCCAGACAGCGTTTGGTATCAAGTCAAAAAAAACAAGCCTGTACTATGCCTTTGTACACATGAGACAGAAGTGTCCTGTGGAGGAGCATGCCAAAGGACAAGCAAGGGCACTCAGAGCCATAGGCTGATGCAGATCACCCAGTACCTCATGACCCACCTCCTTCGATGCCTAGTATTCCATTAAAAAACAAACAAACAACAACAGCAACAAAACACTAATTGGTCAAGGATGTGCGTTTGGGTTTGTTTACAGTGTGGCCAAACCAAGGAGACAAAAGTTCTTCACTTCATTCCTGCCCCCCAATTTTTAACACGCCATGAGACAAAGGTCAGAAGATGTATGCATTTCACCATGAGCTGATTTGGCAGTAACAGTCCTTTTCTGGAGGGAAGGTGATTGGGCCTCAAGTTGTCTTCGTTGTCTTTGTTCTTTGTTATAGAAAGTTTTTTATTTTTAATTCAGTCCAGGCCTGAAGAAAATGGGGTTGAAGGCCGAACTTTTGAAAATGAGAATTCCAAGGATTCCAAGGGTTTTTTTTTTTGTTTTGTTTTTATGGGATCGTGGATATAAAACTCCCATTCGTTCAGGCCCAGCTGAGTTCTTCGTCTGTGGGTCCATTTGGGAGGAGCCCTGATAGGGCAATGCCTTCTGCACCTCTTCCAGGTCAGCTTCAAGCTGCACCTCCCTGCTTGCCTGCTAAACCTTAATTTTGTGAGTGAAAAGAGCTCTGACAGCACAAGAGTGTGGTCTTTACAATTTTTTTTTTTTTTTTTTTTTTTTTTTTTAAAGAAATGACCTCAGTATATGGTCCTGGCTGGCCTGGCCTGGCCTGGCCTGGCCTGGAACTCACTCTGTAGACCAGGTTGGCCACAAACTCAAAAGTAGTGGGATTAAAGGTGAGTGCCACCACCATCAGCTGTCATTACAATTTTTAATATCTCCTATGTCATACCCAGCTCCAGCTGCTTCCCTCTCAACATGGAATGGCAGTCACACAGTCACTCATAGACACCCCATCCACCCACCCCCTACCCCCCCACCCCCCCCACCCCACCCCCAAAGTAGCAAAGTTGTACATTGTTCCAGTACCTCTCCTCCCCACAGATGTGTGCAAAAGATGCTGAGGAGAATGAAAATTGGGACCCCAAAGCATTGGATGCTGTATCCCCCAAATTCATAGGTTGAAGTTTTACCTCCTGGTGTGATGGTATTTAGAGGCAGGACCTTTGAGAAATAGTAAACAAAACTTACATGAGGCCATCTTTAGTTTTTTTTTTGGTTGGTTGGGGGTTTTTTGGTCTGTATATTTTATTATTGTATGTGTATGATACAGTAACATCTGTGTACCACTTAATGTGTAGTGCTCACAGAAGTCAGAAGAGGGCGTCAGATCCCCAGAACTGGAGTTACAGGCAATTATGAGTTGCCTTGTGGTTGCTGGGAATTGAACCCAGTTCCTCTGGAAGGGCAGCCAGTGTTCTTAACCCTGAGCCATCCCTCCACCCCTCATCTTTCTCTTTAAAAAAACAAAACAAAACAAAAAACCTAACTTAACTGGATGGTGGTAGTGTATGCCTTTAGTCCAAGGACTTGGAAGTGAGTTAAAGTCCAGTCTGGTCTTTAAAAAAAGCCAGGACAGCCAGGGCTGCTGCACAGAAAAAACAATAATAATAAATTTATTTTACATGTATAAGAGTTTTCCTATGTGTATGTCTATACAGCATGCACTGCCTGGTGTTCTCAAAGGCCAGAAGAAGATGTCTGATCCACTGGAACTGGGGGGAACTGGGTGCAACCTGCCCTGTGGATGCTGGAAATCAAACGCAGGTCCTCTGGAAAATCAGCAGTGCTCTTAACCACTGAGCCTTCTCTCCAGCCCCCAAAGACCGTCTTTCTAAATTCAACTCCTGCATTATGTCCCAACCAAACCAAAATGGAGTCAGTTATGCTAAGTACCACTTATCAAATTGAAACCTTACATGATCAGATGAGACCCCAGCAGTTTAGAGCACCTGTTGCTCTTCCAGAGAACAGCACCCTATTCAAGTGTTCACAACTGCCTATCATTGGATTTGAGGAGACCCAACCCCTTCCTCTGGCCTCTGTGGGCACCTGCATATATGTGGCAAACATACAAACAGATATACATGAACACATGAATAAAAATTTAAAGTAAACTTAAAAAAAAAAAAAAACCCGAGTCTTCAGCATAATGAAGTCACCTTCACCTCTGCTTTATAATCCTGCCAGGTAAGTAACCTGGCAGTCACCTGTTCTTTAGAACTTCCATTTCCCATCCCAAGTTAGAAAAACCAATTTCTGCACTACCCAATAGGATGCCTTGCCTTTCTTCTCTTTCTTGGTTCTTTTCGTAGTTCTGGGGAACAGATCCAGAGTCTTACACACACTGGCAAGAGCTCCACCACTGCGCTTCTCAGCCAGGCCCGTAAATTCCCTTTTCAAAATCTTCAGATGAGTTGCTCATAAATTGCTAATGAAGTCCATTAGGGGTCCAGTGAGATGACTCAGGGGGTAAAGAAACTTGCCACCAAAGCTGATGAATCAGTGTTACTTTGCTGTGATAAAGCCATAATCAAAGAAACCTGTGGAAGAGTTTGCTGGGGCTTATGGTGTTCCAGAAAGGCGAGAGTCCTAGTCCGTTGTGGTAGGGAGACTTGGCAGCAAGGGGGCAGGCATGGCTGAAGAAGAATGAAGCTAATAGAGCTCACTTTGTTTTTTGTTTTGTTTTCAAGATAGTTTCTCTGTATATTTTGGAGCCTGTCCTTGGAACTCGTTCTGTAGGCTGGCCTCGAACTCACAGAGATCCTCATGTCTCTGGCTCCTGAGTGCTGGGATTAAAGGTGAGTGCCACCACTTTCAACTGTAAACAGGAGGCAGAGAGAGCTGAAAGTGGGTTGGGACCAAGAGCTCTGAAAGCCCACCCCCAGTGACACACTTTCTCCATCAAGGCCACAACTCCTAAACCTTCCCCAAACAGCATCACCAACTGGGAACCAACCAGTCAAATGCATGAGCCTCTGGGGACATTTCTCAACTAAACCTCCATACCCAGCAACCTGAATATGATCCCATGGACCCATGTGGTGAAGAGAAAGAACTAACTTATGCAAGTGGCCCCACAAGTATGTTTGCCCACATGCATGAAATAAACATAAAGAAACATAATGCAAGATGTTTGGGAGAAGCTAGGTTTTTGTTTTGTTTTAAGTCCAGTTAGATCTTAAAATGTATTATGACATGTTGCTGGGCCATGATGGAGCACACCTTTAGTCCCAGCATTTAGAGGCAGAGGCAGGCGGATCTCTGTGAGTTCAAGGCCAGCCTGGTCTACAGAGAGAGTGCCAGGACAGGCTCCAAAGCTACACAGAGAAATCCTGTCTCTAAAAACCAAAAAAAAAAAAAAAAAAAAAAAAAAAAGCAGGCTCAGTAAGTTTATAAGAGCAAGACAGTAAGCAACACTCTTCTAAGGCCTCTTATCAGCTCCTGCCTCCAGGTTCCTGCCCTGACTTCTGTAGATAATGAACAATACTGTGGAAGTGTAAGTCAAGTAAACCCCTTTCCTCCCCAACTTGCTTTTTGACCTATTAACCCTAACTAAGGTACTGCTTATGGATACTTCAAATATTCTTCATACCCTAGGGTTCAGTGAGAGATCCTTTTAAATATTCTAGGAATTTAGCAACCAGCAGTACACAGCTTTTCTTACCCATTTAAATAACTTCTTAACTTCATACCATGACATTCTCAATGCATATTTCAGATATACTTTCCTTCAAATTTAGAGCATTGTATACCATTGTAAAGAGGGCGCATTAATTAATTATTTTAAAACTTGTTCTTAGAGGGGTTGGAGAGGTGGCTCAGTGGTTAAGAGCACTGGCTGCTCTTCCAGGGTATTCAAATTCAATTCTCAGCACCCACAAAGAAGCTTACAATTGTCTGTAACTCCAATTCCAGGGGATCCAATATCTTTTTTTTTTTTTTTTTTTTTTTTTTTGGTACCAGACATGCATAGTACACAAACATACATGCAGGAAAAATACCCATACATGTAAAATTAAAAAAAAAAAAAAAGAACCAGGCCATTGTGGTATATGCCTTTTATTCCAGCACTTGGGAGACAGAGGCAGGTGGATCTCTGTGAGTTCAAGGCCAGCCTGGTCTACAGAGAGAGTTCTAGGACAGCTTCCAAAGCTACACAGAGAAAACTTGTCTCAAAAAAACCACGTAACTGCAGTTTCAAGAATATAACCACAAAAAGGCATCCTGACCATCAGGAGACAGATACCAAAACACAGCTTCTGTTTTGTTTTGGTTTTGTTTTTGTTTTGTTTTGGTTTGGTTTGGTTTTTTTTTTTTTTTTTTTTTTTTGGTTGTCCCATATCTGTTTGCCTACCTGGTATCAATTTGAGAATGAAATGTTCCTCACAGTCTCATGTATTTAAACATAGTAGTTTCCAGTTGCTGATGCTGTTTGGAGAGATTATAAAACATGAGGGCTAGGGCTGAAGAGGGCTCAGTTGTTGAAGGTACTTGCTGCTCTTGAAGAGGACCTGAGTTTACTTCCCATCACCCACATCAAGCAGCCACAACTGCCTATAACATCCAGCTCCGGGAGATCTGACACTCTCTTCTGACCTCTACAGAAACCTGCACACATGTGACAGGCACACACACATACATAATTTTTTTAAAGATTTATTTATTATGTTACAGTGTTCTGTCCATATGTATGCCTACATGCCAGAAGAGGTCACTGAATCTTATTATAGATGGTTGTGAGCCACCATATGGTTTTGGGGAATTGATCTCATGACCTCTGGAAGAGTAGCCAGTGATCTTAACCTCTGAGCCATTTCTCCAGCCCACATACATGTAAATTTTTAAAAATAAATAAATCTTTAAAATAGCATGGGGACTAGATAGCAGACATAACCAATGGTAGTAGGTCTTTACGGGATCCAGCTAGGCTTGATTCCTATCACATTTTCTGCTTTCTGATCTGCTGAGATGTAAACAGCTTCCAGTGCACATGCATGTCCACCACACACACACACACACACACAACCCAGAGCCTCTCCACCACACCTTTCCTGCCATAACGAACTGAACCCTGTGAAACCTTGAGCCAAAGTAATTACTTCCTCTCTTTCCTTGCTATTATTAGATAACTTGTCACAAGGAGAAAACTGACTCCTCTATCTCAATCCCCATCTTGGCGAACATACAAAACAACACCAAGCACAATGTAGCTTACAATTTCTCTGGAAGACCCAGAGACTTTTTTTCTGACCTTATGCATACACACACCTTTGTGATCCAGTGGTCACGTTCAAACACGATCCAAGAAAAGTGAAAAGCAACAAATGAAGAGAGCAAGCATGAAAAGGAAATAGGAATTCAAAGCATGCCTATTGTTGGAATGAAACACCATGACCAAGGCAACTTATAGAAGAAAGTTTATATGGAACTTAACAGTTTCAGGAGGTGAGTCCATGTTTGTGGTAGGAAGCTGGTAGGTAGGTAGGCAGTAGGCGGGCATGGCATTGGAGCAGTAACTAAAAGTAGATGAGGTGTGGTTTGCTCTGTGAACACACAGAAAGATAGCCTACTACAGTCTTGATGGCCTTGCAGTGAGAACTTAGGCCCAAACAGGAGTCCCAGTCTTTCTCCTCTGCTCCCTAAAGGAACAGAAGAGGACAAATACCATACTCTGGTATTTGCTAGCTGTCTTAGTTAAGGTTACTATTGCTGTGATGAAACACCATAGCCAAAGCAACTTGGGGAGAAAAGGGTTTATACTGCTAACACTTTCATATTGATGCTCATCATCAAAGCCAGGACTGAACTCCAGCAGGGCAGGAACCTGGAAGCAGGAGCTGATACAGAGGCCATGGGAGGGAACTGCTTACTGGCTTGCTCAATCTGCTTTCTTATAGACCCAGGACCACAAGCTCAGGGATGGAACCACCTACAATGGGCTGGGCCCTCCTCCATCAATCACTAATTAAGAAAATGTCCTACAGGTTTGCCTACAGCTGGAGCTGATCCATCAATTGAAAATCCCCTCCTCTCTGAAGAATCTAGCTTGTGTCAAGTTGGCACAAAACTAGCCAGCACACTAGCTGTACAGTCGATCCTTTTGATTCCATGAGATTATTCCAGAATGAGAACAAGAGAAGACAATGAGAAGCCTCATATGGACCTCACTGTTTACTGTCCTATAAGAAGAAGCAGGCAGCCTTTCTGATAGAGACGACTGCTCCAGAACATGTTTTGAGACCCTAAGTAGTTATTAATGGACGTAGGGAGGGAACATCACAGCAAAACAAGATGATTGCATGTAGGCATTGGAAGAGTGCCTCCCACTCCTTATTTGGTATTTATTAATCTCTCTGAACTCTAAAAACATTGTAGGAATGGATACTCCCTTAAGAAGGACATTACAGGGGATGGAGAGATGGTTCAGTGGTTAAAGAGCACTGGCTATTCTTGTTTGTTTGTTTGTTTTTTGAGACAAGGTTTCTCTGTGTAGCTTCGGAGCCTGTCCTGGAACTCGCTTAGTAGACCAGGCTAGCCTCGAACTCACAGAAATCCACCTCCTCTCTCTCCCAAGTGCTGGGATCAAAGGCATGCGCCACACAGCCACCACTACCACCACCACCAAGGTACACCACCACTGCCCAATGTACTGGTTGGTTGTTCTTATAAAAGATCTATGTTTGGTTCCCAGCACCCAAGTGATGGCTCACAGCCAGCTACAACTCCAATCTCAAGGCATACAATAACCTCTTCTGTTCCCTGAGGGATTCACACATGCATGGGTGGGTACACATATAGACATGAAAGCAAAACATTCGTGCACATACATATAAAAATAAAAGGAGGAAGAAGAAAGAAGAGGAGGAGGAGAAGGTGTGTGTTGGGGGGAGGGGAGGAGACAGAGGTTACCTCCAGGGGAAAATTTCAACTCAAAGTCTGAGAAGGAAAACACTATGGTAGCCTATTTGTCTTTCCAGCTGTATACATGTGGTGAACACCAGGAGTACAAGTTGCCAGGTAGACATGCTGAGATTAGAGAGAATGTAGAAGATTGACAGTGGGCTGGGATTTACAGTAGGATGTCTGGTCTTCAAAAATGCCAGACACAAGACTGCAGAACCAGTTTTGTAGAACCAGTTTTTATTCACTTGAGTAGGAAGATAGTGGAATTCCCCAAGTGATAACTCCTGGCTCTAATAAAGGGATGACATCATTCCATTTGGTAGAGGCTATACTCTTAGCACACATAGCAAAATAGCTGTATTCACAGTCATTCACAAAAGGGAGTATGATGCCAACCCCAACAAGATTCAGATGCTCACACATCTACTGAGCTGAATCTCCATGTCATGTCCTTAGCCTTGCTGCCACCTACACCCATGCTTTCCTTAGTAAAATTTGCCATGAAGCCTTGTTTTTGCCTCTTTTCTTTGCACTCATAATAATTTGGAGCTGGTTCTCCTACACTGAGACCAAGTTGTCCAGGGAAGACACCTATAAACCATGTAAAGGATTTAAAACATAACATTCAGTTGTTTTTAGATACGCAATCAGGGCTGGAGAGATGGTCCGTTGATTAGGTGTGCCTGTTGCACAAGCATGAGAAACAGAGTTCAGATCCCAGAACCCATGTGAAATTGGGTATGGCCCCACACAAACCTGTAACCCAAGACTAGAGTGGGAGAAAGACAGAAGAATCCTGAAGCCTGCTGGCTGCCTGCCTAGTAGGAAAAAAAAAAAATGTGAGCATCAGGTTCATTGACAGACCCTGCCTCAAAGGAACAAGGTGAGGAGTGATAAAAGAGGAAATGCTATGCTTTATGACTTGCATACATACACTCCTATGCACAGACCTGCATAAATATACATGTTATACACATCACACACACACACACACACACACACACACACACAAAGAGCTTAGTGAGATTTCTCATAATAATATTGATAATTATGTTTCTTAACATTGTTTTACTTTTCTCCTGTTTACAATTTTCCATATTGAAAATTTAGATTTTTTTAAATTATTATGAAAAAGTTGTAGTATGTAAAGAGGGAACATGTTTAGCACTATAAGTGTGGATGTTTGATTTCAATTTCCTTTTTAATTATTTATTTATGTGTTATTGTTTTGCCTACATGTATGTCTGTGTGAGGATGCCAGATCCTTTGGAACTGTAGTTGCAGACAGTTGTGAGCTGCCATGTGGGTGCTGGGAATTGAACTGGGGACCTCTGGAGCAGCAGCCACTGCTCTTAACCACTGAGCCATCTCTCCAGCCCTGATTTCACTTTCCAAACTATGAAGGTAAAAATCAAGTCTGCCAAACTTGATGGGGTTTTTGCTTGCTTGTTTGGTTGGTTGAGTTTTTTGTTGTTGTTGTTGTTGTTGTTGTTGTTGTTGTTGTTGGTTTTTGGAGACAGGGTTTCTCTGTATTGCTTTGGAGCCTGTCATGGAACTAGCTCTGTAGATCAGGGTGGACTCAAACTCACAGAGACCTACCTGCCTCTGCCTCCGGAGTGCTGGAATCAAAGGCGTGGGCCACCAACACCTGGCTTGTTTGTTTTTCTTTTATAGCACCTAACACACAGTCTCTGTCCTTGTCAGATGAAGACACAATGAAGCTGGAAGGTGATGGTGGCACATTCCTTTAATCCCACCACTTGGAAACAGAGGCAGTCAGTGAACTCTCTGTGAGTTCCAGGCCAGTCTGATCTACAGAGTGAGTTTCAGAACAGCCAGGGCTATCTGAGGGGATTTATGGAAAAAGACACTCACATACTCTATCGACAGTTTCTTTCTTTATTCTCTGTTCTCATGTTCCTTCAGTGTTCTTTCTACTGTACACTTTTTTTCCACAGCTTATATACCCCAACAAAGTTTTTCAGGCAACACTGGAATTACAATGTGTTTACACTATTTTTTTCATCTCCCTTACATGATTTTATGCTTTATGTATTATAGGTGAAAAACTAATTATCCCAAGAAGCTATATACATTCATACCCATGCAACTTGTAGATTGTGTGGGCAAGCAAGGTATTCTTTTCACTTAGGTCTTTTACTAGCAGGCTGCATTTTGCAGCTACAAAGAAAGGGCCTATTATTGTATTACTTATCTTGAAAGGTAATCTTATAAGAAATCACAAACCTAAACTTGTATATATGAAAAAGAATCAGTCAACTCTACTTTAAATCTGTAGGGTGCATACCCATTAGCCATAATAAATATATTAGGAGGTTGAGGGCAGAAATGGGTATAAGGAATACCTTTGGTCATCAACCAATTCTACCTAGCAAGAAAGGTACACCAGCCATTGATAATTAGGCTGCTTTGTTCTTATTCCATGGCCTCAATGAACTCCACCTTCAACTATGTGCCTTTCTAAAACTTTAGATTGTCTTCTCAAAGCTCTTTAACAAAAACATCTTCAGTGGGCTCTGGTGGCACACGACTTTGATTCCAGCTCTTGGGAGTCAGAGAGAGGCAAGTGGATCTCTGTGAGTTTGAGTCCAGCCTGGTCTACAGAGCTAGTTCCAGGACAGGCTCCGAAGCAATACAAAGAAACCCTGTCTTGAAAAATCAAAAAATCAAAACCCAAAAAAAAATCTCAGTCTACCTTGATATTTTCAAAGCTTTGTTTCAGCTGTGATACACTTTGAAACCTGTGAACACATCTCCACAAACAATAAGGTTAAAAGAATTTAAACTAGCTGGGCTACTGGGACTTGGACTTGGTTGTTTTTGTTTGTTTGTTTTGGGGTTTTTTGTTTGGTTTGGTTTGGTTTGGTTTTTTCGAGACAGTGTTTTTCTGTGGCTTTGGAGCCTGTCCTGTAACTTGCTCTTGTAGATCAGGCTGGTCTCCAACTCACAGAGTTAAGAGCATTGGCTGTTCTTCCAGAGGAAGAACCCTCTAGAAGCTCACAACTGTCTGTAACTCTAGTTCCAGAGAATCTGACACCATTATACCAATGCACATTAAATAAAGTTAAATTATATTTTAAAATATATAGGAAATAAAAATATATGCACTGGCACACACAATGAATAGGTATAAAATGTGTAATGAAATATATAGACATGCACACACAATAAATACATGTAGTAAAAATATATCATCTACACATTATCCTTTGAATTGCTCTTAATATCTTATTGATTTCCTTATTTCATGAGTTGAGGAAATATTTAACATATCTTCATTTTGTGGATGACTTCATAGATGCATGAAAATTATGTCTCTAACCTTTTAAAAATTATACATTAGCACCATAGATGTTTCTAGAAATAATTTTATTTAACAGCCCAAGTTCAAAATTAAACTTTTAACTTTCCAAGCAATGTCATTCCACTTTTGAAGTTACTATAGTGTTGTAATAAGTCAAATTTTTCTAAATCTACACAAGAAAAATACACAGATCTGGAAAATTCCAAAGGGGGTTTTAAAGAAAAGTGATCATTGTGGCTGGGAAGATGGTTCAGCAGCAGAGGCAATTGCTACCAAGCCTGGGACAAGCTGAGTTCTATCCTTGGGGCCTCCCACACGTTGTCCTCTGGTCTCTACACCCCTGCTGGGGCATGCATACATCCACATACATAAATAAGTGCAAAACGCAGGTCCAGTGGCTCACCCATGCAATTCCAGCGTTCTGCGGTAGGAGGATGGTGAGTTCAAGTGCAGACCAAGAATAGTGAGCTTCCTAGTAGCGTGGTGCAGTGAGACCTTATCTAAAGATAAGGCGGGGAGGGGAGCAACAGATCAGGAGACTGTGAAGAGAATAAAACCAAAGCATAATCAATGTTAAAGATAAATGATTTTAATACTTTCCCTGGGCAAAGGTCAACAGAATGTACCTAGTTAAATAGATGACGTGTGAACATTTACAGAGGAAAATAAAAGATTGATCATCAGTCCAGAATTATTATTGAGGCAAGAATTACGGTGTAGACTAATCCATATACTCACCTTGTTCCAGAAAATGGGAAACCATAAATCCCTGTTAAATTGATCTATACTTTCGGGTGAGGATATACCAAATGGTCTCTTAGCCACGGAAGATTTGCACATCTTTCTGAAAAGTTAATCTTCAGTTATCCCCGTATTCTGGCTTTCAAAGAGCTGAGGCATCAAACATAACTCAAGAGGCTGAGATTCTAGCACAGTGGTGACTTGTTTGCCTAACCTGTGAGGCCCTGGGTGCTGTCCTTGGCATTGCAAACAAGCAGAACAAAACACAATGTTACTTAACTTGTATCGTGTTTTGTCTTATAAATGTTTTCTGATTAAAATGTACATGGTTAACCAGGCCTGGGAGTGGAGAGGTCTGTAGTCCCAGCTCCTTGAGAACCTAAAGCAAGAAGATTACAAATTTAAAGTCTACCTGAACTATAGGCTAAGTTCAAAGGCAGCCTGGGCAATTTAGTAGGACACTAAATCAAAATAAAAATAAGGGGAGGGACTGAGGAAATGACAACAATTAAGAGCACTGGCCACTGTTCTTTCAGGGGACCCAGGTTTGATTCCCAGCATCCATTTGGCAGCTCACAACTGTCTGTGACTCCCATTCCCAGGAGTCCAACATCCTCTTTTAGTCTTCAGGGGCACCAGAGATGCAAAGACATGCATGCATGTCTCATCCACGTAAAATAAAAATATTTTTTACAAAAAAATAAATAAAATGGGTAAGTGGTCAAGCACTTGCCTGCCAGCCCTAGGTTCAGTCCCCAGTACTGTAATAAATAAAGACTTTTACAGTGACTTAAAATGTTGATGGAATAAACCAAATCTTACACTGTTATGAATTTTTTCCCACTAAGGACAATGAGTGTATCAGAAGATCTATCCAGGTTAAAAAAAAAAAATCTCAAGTACTGCTTACCTCTTCTGGCCCTTTCTCTCCTTTTAGCATTAATTCCCACCAGCAATCCAGTAGGTAAAATCTTGATGCAAAAATAAAAAATAGAAAAAAAATAAAGATCTTGATGCCTAGGATCACCACACCCAGAGTTATTATTCCAACTGTCCCCAATATTGTCACCTACTGGTGATCTGTTCAGTGTCCTTATGTGTGGGACAGTTAGGGTTTCTGCTCCTTTCTCCTGATTTCCTTCTTTCTTGCATCTAACCCAGCCTCTAAGAGGAATCAGTGAAGATTGTTCTGAGTCTGAGACTGTGTATTGTGCCAAGTTTACGGCTGAATAGATTTACTGAGTGGTTGGTTACGTCTTGTTCCCATTTTTCAATGTACATCAATCCAACCGAGAGCCTCAAGGTGCGAGCTCTCTCCTCTTCTTTTTCTCCTCCTCCTTCTTCCTTTCCATATTTCCTCATGTGGCCAATCAGATCTCAAAGCAAAATTGAGACCAGATTTGCACACAACCTCCAAAGAACCTGAACTTCCTTACCCACCAGCAGTCACAGAAGGGTTCTGGGCCAAAACCAAAACCGAAAAAAGCAACAGGTGCGGCAAGGAGCTGACCCCTTAGGTCAGAAATGAAGTAGTTTGTGGGAAATCCATAAAAACGGAGAGAAGGAGGGCACTCACTTTCATTTTGTGAGGAAGGCCAGATCTCCATAGTTTACCCACTGTCTTGTTTTTCTTTCTTTTTAAAATAAAGTTTCTCTTAAAAAGCTAAAGAAGGAAATAAATCTAACAGTCAAATTTTATATTTTACCTAGTAATAAGAATCCAAATATTCACAGCACTTTTTCCTTAAGAAGTACAAATGAAGAGATAATGAGGGCCTGATGTGGACACATTTGACCCCAGCACTCAGGAGCTGCAGGCAGAAGAATCTCTAAATTTGAGGCCAGCTTTTTGACCTAGGGCATGGGTTATCAGCCTGTGGGTTTCAAACCTTTTGGGATCAAAAGATCCTCTCACAGGGGTCATATATCAGATATCTTTCATATCAGATGTTTATGTTATGATTCATAACAGTAGCAAAATTATAGTTACGAAGTAGCAACGAAATAATTTTATGGTTGGGGGGTCACCACAACATGAGGAACTGTATAAAGGGTCCCAGCATTAGGAAATTTGAGAACCACTGACCTAGAGAGTTCCAGGACAGACAAGGCTACATAGGGAGGGAGGAAAAGAAGAAGAGGGGTGGTGGTTGGTACTGGAAAGTACTACATGAATATGGGTATATCAAAATAATCCAGTCAAGTTTTCAAAATAATGCACCAATGTGTCTTTGTTTAACTGCAAGAATGTGACCTAACGGCCTGAGGGGAACCCTGCTGCAGACTGGGAGGGTGGGAGCCCCTGCTCTCTGTCATGGAGCCCTGATGCAAAATACACAATGCAGAAGTGACTCACACTGCGACATTTTCATGAACATATTTAGTTTAGTTTTGTGAAACATCCAAGCTGGCCTTGAACATGTGATCTTCCTGCATGACCCACTAAAGCGCTGAGATCACAGGCATATACTACCATACCCAGCAATCCTTTCATTATCGTGTCATTATAACTGTGGAGATACTTTATGAAGATAAAGCAAAAAAGATAAGAACTACAAACGTGGAGTTTCAACTTGACCTTTGCCCATGGTTAGCAATTAAACTTTGATCCAATTTACTCAAATGACAAACAGAAGATTGATTTTGATTGAGCTGGAAGGAAATGATAATAAATGACTAGAAAACATTCAGTGACCAAATAGCAATGTATATGCAATTGAAAGTAAATAAAATGCTTCATTTCTTTAAAACAATAATTTTTATTATTTTCATAAAATAGCATACATTTTACCCAATTGATGTTGAAAAGAATAAACATTATTTTTCTTTTTTGTTGCTAGAAACTGAGTTCAAAGCCAATTATATGCTAAGTAAATACTCTGCCACCAGCAAACTACCCTCGCCTGCCTCCCAAACCCTAAAGACATTTCATTTCTTTCTTGTTTGGTTCTATTTTTGAAACACAGTCTGTCCTGGAACTCATATGTAGCCCAGGTTGATTTCAGAGTCCAGAGCCTCCTATCTCCTGAGGGCTGTTATTATAGGCAAGGACCACTAAACATAGCTTAACATTTTAATTTCTCAGTCTTGAAAATATAACAGTGTTTTCTCGGCAGCCTGACAGTTCAGGCTGCTGACCTAAGGCTGCTGGCCCACAGGAGTTTGTACAGGCAAACTAAAGAATGGACAACTCTCAAAATACCAAGGGATAGGGCAAATCAAAAAGACTGTCACATTTATTTCAATGTTCTTTTCTTAAAGCTAAATGTAGGCAAAATGAACAGAATACCCTTCATGTACCTTAAACCCAGCCCAGCCGATTGTTCATAGCCCTACCCCATGAGTCAGTGTGGCTGCCATCCACTCAGTGGCAGAAACCTTGCTCCGATCCTCTTTTTTCCCCCAACATTTACTCAAGTTTTATTTTAAGTGATGTTAATTACAGCATTGGAAGTGGAGGAGCTAATTCCACACAAAATGGAAGACATTAAAGTGTTTCCATTAAGCTGCTAAAAAATAAGAGTGTGAGGCTCTAACAGAGGTCAGGTTAGATCCCTAGTATTGTCATGGTGTGACTACAGTAATCACCTGCTCAGCTGGGAGCTGTGGATCCCAGAAGCTATCTCTTACTCTGGTGCAATGGCAAAAAAAAAAAAAAAAAAAAAAAAAAAAACAAAGTCCTCCATGATTGGCTAGATCATGCTCACCCCTAACTACACTCTCAGACTACATCTGCTGTAAAATAGGTACTGATAGGCTGGGGTGGAAAGAGGGCATGAAGATTTGCTTTTAAAAGGTCTCTTTCAGGCTGGAGAGATGGCTCAGAGGTTAAGAGCACTGGCTGCTCTTCCAGAGAAGTTCAATAACCAGTAACCACATGGTAGTTCACATCCATCTGTAATGAGATCCTGTGCCCTCTTCTGGCATGCAGGCAGAACCCTGTATACATAATAAATAAATTAAAAATAAAATGTTCCATTTCAGTCGGGCAGTGGTGGCACATGCCTTTAATCCCAGCTCTCCGTGAGTTCGAGACCAGCCTGTTCTACAGAGTGAATTCCATGACAGCCAGGGCTAGACAGAGAAACCCTGTCTCAAAACCAAAAACCAAAAGCCAAAAGCCAGAAGCCAAAAATAAAAAATAAAAATTAGTCCCTTTCAGATGGGTGTGTACATACTTTTAGCAGTTAGGGTTAGGCCACCAAGGTTGGGTGTCCAGCAAGTCACAATTTCATTGATAGATTCAGTACATATTTACAGCCTATGGACCATCAGCTTTCTCTCGAAGTCATTTCTGGATTAAAAAGGAAAAGCCAGCATCTCTAGAGTGGTTCTTTCTGAACCCATGGCAACTGCTGGAAGGGCTTTTCTGAAATGGAGTTTCTTCTCTACCTCTGAAATGATAACACCTTAAAGTTAAATCATCCTTAACCTGTATCTAATGCAGTAGTTAGCAATGATTGCATAATATAATAAATACTTAAAGGTACACTAGATACTGAAGTAGCTATTCAGCAAAATAGTTTAAAATTAATGATTTACAGTATTCATTTACCTTGAAGTTCCAGACCTAGACCAACCCTGTGGATGCCCCATTGATGTTGCAGGCCAACTGAGCTTGCAGCATCACTTTGGTACCTGGCTTTAGGGTCTGAGTGTACCCTAGGATCAGGCTGTAGTTTGTCCACTTTGGTGGAAAACCAGTCGTCAGGATCCACCTAATACTACATTTCCTATTCCTAAGCAAGTGTTTCCTGCTGTCTGGACATCGATCTCAAACTGCTTATTCAACTTCTGGAAGTAGCCACCAAATTGTCCCCATTGTTCACTTTAGTATAAAACTGAATGTGGTCCACCTTTATACTTTATAGCCAACCTCGAAGCTGCTATAGTCACTCTGGATCTCATTTACCTGGTGGCCAGCCAACCAGCAAGTGCTTGAGGTCCTGTCAGAGTGTCCCATTCTGAGGGCTCCACATTCAAACCCTCACCCAGTCTCCTGGTGGCAGCCATGACAGGCTGCAGAAAAGACCCAGCAAGACATAAGCCTTTGACTCAGCAACATGTGCTGAGCACCCCTGACCTTACCCTAATCATTAGAAAGCAACGACAGATACCCTCCTTATGATAAGGAACCAATCAGAAGTTAGCTGGCAGGCTCTGGATGTGCTTTACTGACAATAGTGGAATGCAGGGCAGAGCAAGTGCCTTGGGATGACATCCAGGTATAGCAACCTTATTGCGGTTGCATCTGACCAATCAACTCAGGATAGATTGCCCAAGCCCAGAGGTGCACCAATCCCGAGACTGTTGTTATGCAACTAGTGGACCCCCAGACACTCCTCTTGCTCTACCCTAATATATGCCCTGCCTGCCCCACTGCTGCTCAGGGTCCCTCCCACTCCACCCGCTGTGTAGGACAGACAAAGGGCCCGAGTTAACTCCAGTTAACTAGTAAATTAAAAAACTGCTTTTGCATCAGATCCGGTCTCTTGGTGGTTTGGGGGGGTTCAGAGTCTGTGTGCAACACTGTCTGGATTTTAGCATTTCCCCCAGGGTTGGACGAGAAGAATGAATCAAAGGTCAGCTTCACGTGCACGCATGCACAAGCTGGCCTTCCACAGTCATCTTGGTGTCCAGGTACATCTGCGTTCCACTTCTCTGTAAGGTCAGGACATCCCGGTCCACCAGACTGCCATTCATTTTGGTGAGATCTGTGTGGGATGAGACTGAGCAGGCAAATTCCAATCTATTCTCAAACCAAGTTTTTTTTTTAAGCAAACTCACGTCCCTTGGTGAAGACGTTCCTGGAGATTTTTCCCAGATTCAGTACAGGAACTTGCACCCTCTCCTCTTGGGAGCAGTGATGGTAAGAGCTACAGGGCAGTTGTGGGGAGGGGGGGTGTGCTGTGCTCAGGAGATCCCACCTCTCTTTATTCATTCAGGCTCTATAAACTGCTTCTCTATGAAAACCTCTACCAAACAAACACAATAAACAAACAAACAAACAAACAGGCTTTTATTATACAGACTAAGCTGTCCTTGAGCTCACAATCTTCCTGTGGCCTTGTGGGGTTTGTGTGTGTGTGTTTGTTTGTTTGTTTTAAAGGACTAGCATCCACACAGAGGCTCACAACTGCATAACACTCTCTTTTGGCCTTGAGATATGCAAGTGGTATAGACACACATGCAAGAAAATCTCCTTTACATATACAATACTTTTTTTAAAGAAATGAAGGGGAACATCTAGCACTGGGAGACAAAGGAATGAGTGAAGTTGGGGTACAGGGAAGACCCTGTCTCAAGGGGGACAGGGCTAAAGAGTAGTTAAGAGCAAGTATCACTCTTTCAAATGACCCAGGTTCTTTCAAACCCAGGACCAATGTCAGACAGCTCACAACTGCCTGCAGGTTCAGCTCCCAGGGATCTCACACCTCTGACCTCCATGGGACCTACACAAATATGGAATGCATTCACATAGATACACAAATGTATATATGATTAAAAATATATTATTTGAGAGGTGAGGGAAGGAGGGAGAAGGGGGAGGGGAGGAGGAATAAGGAGGAGAGGGAGAAGGAAGAAAGGGGAGGGGAGGGGAGGGAAGGAGAGGGGAGAGAGAAGTAGCAATGGGGAAATGGGAGAAGTGGCAGAAATGAATGGGAAACAACTTCAATTACATGGAAAGCCACAATTGGGCAGTGAGTTAATGAGGGAGGAAGAACAATGAACAAAATGCCACATTCCCTCTGAATCCTAGTTCTATTGGTTAGAGTTCATTCTGGGTAGTTAACACCCTAGCCCTTTGCATTGCATCATCCAAAGACTTGGGCAACCATCTGTGAAACTAGATACCTTGCTCTTTGATGAAGTGTTTCATCAAAAGCCAGGCATTCCAAATGCATGACTGTTACAGAAGCTGCCAAGAAAAGCTAACATCCTGGACACACAACTGGTCAGCCCCAGGCAGTAGAACCATGGCCTCAGAGCAGTCAATTGTGATAAAGTCCAAGTCAGAGCAGCCAGCCCTGGGGCCTGGGAAGTCTGAGGGAGAGTTCGTGGTAAGATGTCTCTGATATATGCCCACCCTAAGGTGTAGGGGACAAGAAATTCTGCTTTCTCTGAATTCTTTCCTGGTACTCTCAGAAGCAGTGAGATTGCTTCGGGCTCTGGATGTGCTTCACTGATAATAGTGGAATGCAGGTGAATCAGGATTGCTGCCAGTAGCATTTATGAAAAAAAAAAAAAAAAAGGAAAGAAAGAAAGAAAGAAAGAAAGAAAGAAAGAAAGAAAGAAAGAAAGAAAGAAAGAAAGAAAAAAAGAGAGAGAGAGAGAAAAGAAAAAAACAGACGACACATTTTATACTCTATGGTTGCCCATAGGAGTACATGGGAGACAGAGGCATTTGAGCTGAGCTATGGCTTGAGGTCAGGGGTTGAGGAATCTAGTATTGACCTTGACAATAGGCACCATCCATATGTTAATGGAAGAGCCATGGTTCCTCTTCCTAGAGATAAGAATGTCTCCCTTTTTAGCAAGCAGGAACTTTCCTCAAGCCCCCAGGGAATAGAGACCCTTATTAAAATGCCTGACCTTAGGGAAAGGATTCTGGAAAGCTGACACTATACTAAAGTGTCTTAGTCTTACTATTGAAGGGACAAGGCCCTCACCCAGCCCCCTGCTTTAGCAGCCATGACAGGCTGCAGAAAAGACCCAGACCCAGCAAGACAAAGGCTTAGCAACTTGCCCTAGGCACTAGGAAGTCAGATACCCTCTATGAGGCAAGGAACCAATCAGAAGTTAGCTGGCAGGCTCTGGATGTGCTTTATGGTTACAGTGACACACAGAGCATAACAACCACCCTGGGAGGGCCTATAAGCCATAGCAATCAGCTGACCAATCAACACAGGACAGGTCACCCAAGCTCCGAAGTGCACCAATCCTGAGACTGTTGCAGACCCCAGATACTCCCCTTTCTCCACCCCAATAAATTTCCTGCTCCACAGTCCCTCAGAGCTCTACCCACTGTGTCAGACTGATGGAGGAATCAAGTTAATTCAGTTAACTCATTAATTAATTAAAGACTCTTTGCTTTAGCATCGGATCGGGTCTCTTGGTGATTTTGGGGTTCAGAATTTGGGCACAACAACTATATGGACCTGTTTCCCTCATAATGATCCCCAAAGAGAATATCCTGTTGTCTTATTCTTTTCCATGACATTGCACCATTCTGGTTTCACCACATTTATTAACTGAACTCTTGCATTGAATGGCCTCAGGCTCTGGATCTGAATTGTAGGCATTTCATCCTTGGAGTCAAGTGTGTCTAGTAAATCTCTAATGAGATTCCTGTTTCTGTGGTAGTGAGGATTTTTTTTCCAAAAAAAAAAAAAAAACTATTTGGTTTAGAGAGGCTACCAATGTACACATTTTTATTTATTTATTTGTTTATTTATTGGTATACTTTTTTTTTTAGATTTATTTATTTATTGTGCAGATAGTATTCTGTCTGCATGTATGCTTTCAGGCCAGAAGAGTGCACCAGATCTCATCACAGATGGTTGTGAGCCACCATGTGGTTGCTGGGAATTGAACTCAGGACCTCTGGAAGGATAGCCAGTGCTCTTAACTGCTGAGCCACCTCTCCAGCCCCCATTGTACACATTTTTATCATTTACTAAAGTCCACACAAAATTTTCCAAAGAGAAAGGCATTAATACTAACAGTCATTAAAAATGAAAGTAAAAGCCGGGCGGTGGTAGCACACGCATTTAATCCCAGCACTTGGGAGGCAGAGGCAGGTGGATCTCTGTGAATTCTAGCCCAGTCTGGTCTACAGAGCGAGTTCCAGGACAGGCGCCAAAACAATACAGAGAAAGTCTGTCTCAAAAAAACAAAACAACAACAACAACAACAACAACAACAAAGGTGCTGGAGAAGTGTGGTCTGCAATGTTGAAATGCTGGAACTTTGTCAAGCAGCAATGGTCACCATGTGGTCCATGCCACAAAATAATAATAACAATAATAGTAATAATATACTTTATGGCAATTGTATAAACTTCAGAGTGTTCAAATACAAAGCTCTCACACAAAATAGGCTATTGGTTAATTCCTCTTTGGAGAAACAAAGCTGACAATTTCCTGCATGAAACCGAAAGTAAAGCTGGGCTTATCGCCTAATCATCTGGCTCGTTACAGTGGTGATGGAAGTGGTGCTCCATGCTTATTATCTCAGTTCTTGAGAAGTCTAGGGAAAAGGATCAGGAGTCAAGGCTATCCTCTACTACAGGTTCAAGACCAGGCTACTCTAAGAGACCATGTCAAAACCAAAACAAAAGAACCAACCACTAGAAGAAAGAACTTACCTCAGTACCTCTGCTAGCTGACAACTTCCCACTGAAGGCCCATTCCTTCTGGAGTGGGATGAACTTACTCTGGTGTCAGGTGACAAGTTCCACTGACAAACTGCTAATAAGAGAGGTAATTTAGGCTCAGCAAGATGGTTGAGATAAAAGAGACAGCCTAAAGCCTGAATTCCATCCCAAGAACTCATCTGAAGCTGAGAAAGAGCTGGCTCTACCGAGTTGTCCTCTGACCACACACACTGTGACAAGCACACAGCCACCCCTAGATGAACATATCACACACACACACACACACACACACACACACACACACACACACACACACACCACCAGCACCAGCACCACCACCACCACCACCACCACCAACAACAACAACAACAATAAAGTTTAAAAAAATAAAAAGGGTTTAGAGAGATGGCTCCATGGTCAAAAGCACCGGCTGCTCTTCCAAAGGTCCCAGGTTTGATTTATAGCACCCACATTGTGGCTCACAATTGTAACTTCCAATGCCCTCTTCTGGCCTCTGCAGGCACCAAGCGTGCACGACACATACAATGAAGGCAAAATGTCCATACATATCACATAAAAATTATTTTAAAATCTTCAAAAAATTAAAATTAATAAAAGGTAAAAGTAAAGGAGGGATTCAACATTAAGCCTTATTTTTTCTTCCAGATATAAGATCTCACCGTGCAGCCTAAGCTGGCCTTAGATTCATGTCCTGGCACCTTAGCCTCCTGACCACTAGAATTACAGATGTATGTCACCATGCCTAGAAACTTACATTTATTTATAATATTTTCCACCAGTCTATTGGGTCAGCTGTGGCTGACATTTGGGAAAAGTGAAGCTTCTGCTTGGTAGCCATCATCTTCCTCCTGCAGGAAGGCTTAGGGATGCCTCTACAGCTGTTCAGGGTGGCAGGGTCAAGAGTGGGGGATCACTAACTGAGTGAACCCTGCTCCCTCTGTTTCTAATTTAAAGTCACATTCACTTCCAGTTTTTTTTTTTTAATCAGCTCTATGATTGTAACAATTACTTAGCTTCTCTGACTCACAATAACTTTATATCCTCCCTGGAAACAATAAACCTGCTTACGGTCAACAAAAGGACTAATTGAGACAACGTACATAAACACTTTGGACAAGGGGTGGGCTCTTTATATCAAAGTTTCTAACTACCTCCATCTTTTAAATAGAAGTGGAAATCGGAAACCACACTGTTCCTACTTTGTTATCTTTGTTGCTTAGAAATTCGAACTCACAACACAGGAAACAGTACAGAACCGAATGCTGCAATTGACAGAGAGTCAGGAAGACAAGATGGCTGCCTTAGTTGCTTTAGGAATTGCTAGATTCCAGACAAACAAATTCTCAAAGGGATGAGAAAAAGAGTTCCATCTTAGTCATGTTTTTCAAACATAGTTCACTATGTAGGAATTTGACCTTTTGAAAGTTTTTAGAAATGGCCTTTGTTCCACAAAGTAAGGAATACTTTAATGTCATCGTCTTAGCTTCTACTATCATATAAAAATGTCTCCCTCGGAAAAAACGTGATGTTCTTGGCACCTAGAAATAGCCTGGTTGCTGTCCTTTCTATCACTGTGCTAAAAACCTCCTTTCACTTGTGAAAGGTGTGTGGCCAGGAAAGTGTGAACAGGACTGAAGTGCTTGTCACTGACTTTAGCTTGGGGATTTCAACGCATATTCCTTTTTCTGTTTGTTTTTGTTTAGTTTGATTTGGTATGATTTAGATTTTTTTGTTGATATTATTATTGTTTAAAAAATAAACAAACAAAAAAACAGGGCAGTGTTAATGGTGGTGGTGGCGTCAGCGTGTCGATGCAGTGCACACCTTTAATCCCAGCACTCAGGAGACTGAGTTCAAGGCCACCCTGGTCTACAAAGTGAGTTCCAGGACAGCCAGGGATGTTACACAGAGAAACCCTTCCTCAAAACAAAACAAAACATACAAACAAAAAAGCTCAAGCAACCACAACAAAACAGGGTCACTCTATGCAGCCATGGTTGTCCCTGAACTCACTGTATCAACTAGGCTGCCTGTGATCTCACAGAGATTCTCCTATCTATGCCTCTTAAGTGCTGGATTAAAGACATGTACCCCCACACCCCATTTATACTACATATTCCTACTTGTTGAGATGCCTTACTCAAGAGAGTACTTCAATATTTAATGATTATATTGTAGAAACAAATCATTTGTTATCAAATAATGTGAAGCATGAAACATAAAAAAGGCTTTTCTACAAAATAAAAATTTCAGCGGGACAGTAGCACACACCTCTTGGGAGGCCTAAACAGGTAGATCTCTGAGTGTAAGGCCAACCTGTTCTACAAAGTGATTTCCAGGACAGTCAGGGCTACACAGAGAAACTATCTCAAAAAACAAAAACAACAAAAACTTCAACATCAGTGCTATATTTAATATTTATTAAATTTAGTATTTAATGCTTTGCTGATAATGAAAGTCAGAGAATCAGCTCAAAGTTTGCTGTAATAGATATCACAGACATGGCCACCCATTCCATATATGAATATTTTAATTATGGATAGCACAAATTAAAATGAAAATATAAGTATTGAAAATGTATTGGTTACCATTGCTATGATAAAATATGTTGGCATGAAGCAACTTGTGTGAGAAAGGGTTTATTTAGCTTACATTCCATGTTACCATTCACCATTACTGGGAAATCAAAGCAGAGAGACAGTTAATTAATAAATACTTTCATTGTATTGGAAGACTAAAATGATGTGTTAATTTATAAAGGATTTGGGCTACTTAAATTTTTTTTTTAAATCTATTTATTATGTATACAGTGTTCTGCCTGCATGTAAGCCTGCAGGCCAAAAGAGGGGGTATGAGATCTCAGTATAGATGGTTGTGAGCTACCATGTGGTTGCTGAGAATAGAACTCAGGACCTCCGGAAGCAGCCAGTGTTCTTAACCTCTGAGCCATCTCTCTATCCCCTGGGCTACAATAATTTCTAACGTTTCTTCCATATTTAATTTCTATCACAAAATTCCATAGGCAATAAAGAAGAAAAACATAATCATAGCATCAGTGAACTGACTGACACACACTAGATGAAGAAGTCTTTGCAGTTATCCAACTAGGCAATTATTTGATAGGCTTAAATTCACACGGAACACCATCATTTTAAAGGGAATTATAGTCACTCAAAGGAACGGAGGTCCCTAGGGGGTGACATGCTCAATGTTAAACAAACATCAGTTCTATACACACTTATTAAAATACTCAAACGGCAAGGAAGGGAAGATTTAAATAATCATATTAGATTTAGTCTCTGGTTTAGTTTTATAAGATGGGATTTCATGCATCCCAGACTCCAGAACTAGCCATGTAGCAAGGATGACTTTGAACTTCTGACCTCTTAGTCTGAGGTCACCACGCCTGCCCTTATGAAGTCCTGGAGATGAAACCAGGGCTTCATGCCTGGAGGCCAATATTCTTCCAACTGAAGGCCCCAGCCCTGTGTCTTCCATTCATGCATTATCTGCTAAGCAAAGCCCAGGTTCATGCCCACTGGAGGACTCAGAGCACTAATTTCCCTTGTCAGCTTCAATATACATCTATTTTTTTTTTTTTTTGTGGGGAAGGGAGGTTGGTCCTCATGTAGCCCAGGCTGGGTTTGAACTTACTATGGAGCTAGGAATGACCTTGAACTTCTGATCTCCTAATCTTTGTCTCACAAGTATGGGGATCATAGGTTTGCTGCTACTGTGTCTGGCTCAGGGTAGAAATATTAATATAAAATTGTTCTATTAGGTTTGAAATCCATGAAATGACATTATCACATGAAATGGCATTACATTTGTCAATAAAAAGAAAAGTTGTTTGATTCTTCAGATAAAATTTTAATTGTAAATTTTGAATGGCCCTGTAAAATGGTTTTAAATATTTTATCACCCACTTATATGACCAGAGTCCCTCAATGATAATGAGTATTCAGAATATGAGGAACTCATCATTAAAAAGTCTGGCTCAAAAACTGCATAAAGCGATTTCAACCATAAAACTCAATACTAAGATATAGTCACAGGACCAAGTTCAAAATGATCATTAAGGAAATGGAAATTTTTATTTGAAAGTTTTATGCAAATTCCATGTGCAATATTTTCCCTAATAATTTGCATCTTTTTTAAAATCACAATTATATAAATAAAATGTTATGAGAATTTTAAATCAGCCATTACTTAGATGGCTCCAAATCACTTGCTGCTTACCCTAGCATGCTTTAAAAAATAGTTTTCTAAGTTCAGGGCCACCCTCAGTTACACATTGAGTTCAAGGCCACCCTGGGCTGCATAAAATCCTATCTCAAAAAATTTTCTTAATTATTTTCTAGGCTTGGTAGCAAATGCCTTTAATCCCAGAACTTGGGAGGCAGAGGCAGGCATATCTCCTGAGCTCTAGGCCAACTTGGTCTACAGAATGAATTTTAAGTTAGGGCCAATGAGACCATCTCAAAAAAGAAAAATCTGTACCTCGTAAAATCAAAGTGCAAAGACCCTCATATAAAATCTACAGGCCATTTCTTTCACTGTATCTCCCTGTTCCCCATGCCACCTACACTCCCTCATTTCAAGCAGAAGTTTTTTGTTTTTTAATTTATTTATTTAGTTTTTTTGGCACAGGATTTCTCTGTGTGGCTTTGTACACTAGGCTGGCCTCGAACTCAGATACCTGTCTACCTCTGATTGCCAAGTGCTGGGATCAAAGGTGTGAGCCACCCCTTCATTTCAAAGAAAGTTAGGACTCCAAGGATTGACAAAAGACAAGGTTCAACAAAGTTTGAGTATGTGTTTTATTGGATCAAGAGCTAGATATTATGCTGGGCGGTGGTGGCACACACCTTTAATCCCAGCACTTGGGAAGCAGAAGCAGGTGGATATCTGTGAGTTCAAGACCAGCCTGGTCTACAAGAGCTAGTTTCAGGATAGGTTCCAAAGCTACAGAGAAAACAATAAAAAAAAAAAAGAGCTAGATATTATATTTGAGGTATATTTAGCCTAAGAACTGGAGGTACCTTTAGGGAGGGGAAAAAAAGCATAGAAGAACAGCTGGGCATGTTTGCTCACCCATAGGCGGGAGCTTTGCCAGCTAGCTCTGCAGTACGAATTACAGGCAAGGACTACATAGCAAGACAGTCTTTTTTTTTAGACATGGTTTCTCTGTGTAGCCTTGGCTGTCCTGGAACTCACTCTGTAGACCAGGCTGGCCTCAATCTCTAAGTTCCAAGTGCTGGGATCAAAGGCTTAAACCACTACCAACCCGGCTTAAGATCAGTCTTAAAACATAAAACTTCACTGGGTAGTGGTGGCCCATGCCTTTGATCCCAGCACTCCTGAAGGTAGAGGCAGGTGAATCTCTGTGAGTTTGAGGCCAGCCTGGTCTAGAGTGAGTTCCAGAACAGCTAGAGCTGTTACACAGAGAAACCCTGTCTCAACAAACAAAAACAAAAAAAGGTAATACAGTTCAAAAAATGAGGTTAAAAAAAATTATTGATTAGGCCAGGCGTTGGTGGCCCACACCTTTAATCTCAAGCATTAAGGAGGCAGAGGCAGGCACATCTTTGAGTTCAAGGCCAGCCTGGTCTACGGATCAAGTTCCAGGACAGGCTCCAGAGCTACACAAAGAAACCCTGTCTCAAACAAACAAACTAACTTATTGATTAGAAATTATTTGGTGAAGGGATGGCTCAGTGGTTAAGAGCACTGGGCTGCTCTTCTGAGGTCCTGAGTTCAAACCTCAGAAATAATTTGTTAAACACCACGCAGAGAGGCAGATGATTGCAGATCCTCACTAAGCCTGTCCCTTTTCCTGAGTTCTAACTTAAAGAATGTAACTTTTTCTTTTCTCTTTCTTTTGGATATTGGCCAGAGCTTATAACCACGCTTTCCTAGACCCACTGGACCTCCTGTTTCCTAGACCCACTGGACCTCCCCGCCAGTTTTCTACAGCTGCTTACCTATGTCCATGCCCTACTCAAAAGGAGTATTCCTCTTCTCTAGGTCCCTCTTTCCAACAGGTGTGGGACTTACAGCTTGCCTACTCTGTTCATTTTCTCTCAAACTATTAAAATAGTCAAAACTTCAAAAAGAAAGAAAATAATCCTAGACAAACATAAAATGCCCTATTTTGAAGCCAGGTAGGTCTTACCAATCACCCTGGCAGTATTTCATAGGGAAGTACAGTCTGAATATCATATTTTGAGGGTCTTTAAGATTGTCCTCCCTAAGCCAGGTGTTGGTGGCTCATGTCTTTAGTCCCAGCACTCGGGAGGCACAGGCAGGCAGATCTCTGTGAGTTTAAGGCCAGCCTGGTGTACAGAGTTAGTTCCAGGGGAGGCTGCAAAGCAATACAGAGAAACTCTGTCTGGAAGAAAAGAAAAAAGAAAATCTGAGTTTGAGCCTGGTCTACAGAGCAAGTGTCAGGATAGGTTCCAAAGCTACACAAGGAAACCCTATCTGAAAAAAACAAAAAACAAAAACAAAAAAGAAAACAACAACAAAAACCGAAGAGCTGCCCCCCCCCCAAAAAAAAAGCTAGCTGAGCATGAGTGAGAGAACAGGCCAGTAAGCAAGCAAAGATCATTAATGGATTCTGCTTCAGTTCCTGCCTTTTCAATGGTGGCCCACGACCTGGAAGTAAAAATGAATTTGCTCTCCTAAATTGCTTTTGTTCGTGGTATTTATTACAGCAACAGAAAGCAAACTAGAAACAAGGTATCTTGTAGCTCAGAGCGGAATCACATTGCCCTTTGTATCTGTGGGTGTCCTTGAACTTTTTCTTTTTTGAGAATGGGTCTCATTGTGTAGCTGTCTCGGAACTAGCTGTGTAGAATCTGCCTCCTGAGTGCTGGGATTAAAAGTTTCAAGCACTGCAGGGCTGTGGTGAATCTTCCACTCCACAAATGCTAGGGTTAGGGGCTGTGTCACCCTGCCCAGTTTGAGGAGGATCCCGGCAAAGGCCTCATGCACTGTAGGCAATCAAGTTACTACATAACTGAACCCCTTTCTTTCTTCCTTTTTCAAGACAGATGAGTTTCTTTGTGTAACCCAAGCTGTCCTAGAACTTGCTCTGTAGACCACGTTGGCCTCAAACTCAGAGATGTACTGGCCTCTGTCTCCAGAGGCGAGGAGGGAGGTGCATGCCACAACCTGAATCCATTTCTAGTATCTCAAAGGAAAGACAGATAATTATAAAGGAATTTGTTGTTATGCTGAATTTAAATTAAAAGACGATCTGTTGCAGTAAAGTACTTGTCAATTGTGCTTTTCTTTCCCCCAGTAATTTTATTTAAAAAGAGAACTGCATATTTTTTTTCCTCTTTTGATTTTCCTCCAGTAGTATGTTTTTTTTTTTTTTTCTCTTTTGAGACAGGGTGTCACTATATAACTCTGGCTTCCTGGAATTCCATGTAGGACAGAGCAGGCTAGAGGTATGATATACCATGCCTGTTAACTTACATTGTCATGGGTGTTGGGAGATCACCTAATCCTATGTTCACTTTTATTTGAAAAACTAAAATCCAGTGATTTCAAATCCCTTTGCCGGGCAGAGAAAGGACTCCATTTCTATTTCACGCATGTGCTTCATAATAAAACTTCAAACAGATGTCACTTTAAAAAGATACAAATAACTAGACAACATTGGTAGCTCATCAGGCCACCAAACCTTTTCAAAAACTTTGGAAATGGCTCCATTCTCAATTCTGTACCCTAGACAAATGATTCTGTTCCCTCCCTCAGACTGACAAACATCTTCATTCTGTAACTCTGAGAGTCGCCTATAAGGGAAAGTCTCATTATGTCAGCCGCATTTTCCCGCCCTGCGACATGCCGGGTGTAGGAAGGTCAGTGCCGCAGGGCTTGCAGCGTGGGCCTCCCAAGGGCCCCCAGCATTTGGACTCCCGCGAGGGAGGCGAAGGGGTCAGCGGGCTTTCTTGCAACCTTAAGTCGCAGGATAGAAAAGCGTGGTTTCCCTTCAGACACTGGAGTAGGGGCCAGGTGGGAAATGGAGACGCCAAAGCGCGCGGGGAGGGGCGAGAGGCGCCAAAAGAAAAGGAAAGGCCTTTCTCTAGGCTGACGCGCGGTCACGCGGCTTTCTCCCGACGTGGGCGCTTGCCATTGGTCGGGCTGCCACTGACGTGCCTGACGTTGCCTGGCGCGAACCGCGGCGAGGGCGGCGCTGCGTTGGAAGTTGGTGAGGCGCGCGCGCTCCTGCGGCTCGACCAATCCCCACCCTCCGCCCTCGGCCCGCCAACCCGCTCGTCCAGTCACGTTCCGCTTAGGCGTGACTCCGCCCCCGGTGGGCGGGCGGCGCGCGGAAAGCGCGTCACGTGATGACTAGCCCCGCCTCTTCCTCTCGGTCCCATATTGAACTCGAGTTGGAAGAGGCGAGTCCGGTCTCAAAATGGAGGTAAAACCGCCGCCCGGTCGCCCCCAGCCTGACTCCGGCCGTCGCCGCCGCCGCCGGGGGGAGGAGGTATTAGGGGGAGAGCGGGGGGTTGCTGGGTAGATGCCGGCGTGGGGGGGGCTTTGGCTCGATGGGAGCGGGGAGGCCGGGGGGAAACCGGGACGATCGTCCCGCGCTCTGCGCTGAGAGGGTGGTGGGAGGGGGAGGGGAGCGGGCCTGGCGGCCCCCTCCAAGCCCTCCGTCGGCCTGGCCCTCTCGGTCGGCCGCAGCAGCAGCCCTCGGAGACGCGGCGCGGCCGGGGAGGTGGTCCGCGGCCGGGCGAGGAGCCCGAGGCCTGCGCGGCCTGACTGGCGAGGCCGCGGGCGGCATGGCGGGCCTCGGCGGGAGCGGTTGGGAGGAGGCGGTGGGGGAGGGGAGGAGCACATCCGGGCGAGCGAGCAGGCGGGCGGCGGCCACATTGACATTGATCCGCTGCCGCGTTACGAAATGGCGCATTGGCCCGCAATGGCCGCCGCCTGGTTACGCCGCCAAGAAGGAGTGCGTGGGATTGGAGGGAGCGGCGAGAGGCGGCCGGGCAGAAGATGCCGCAGATGGCCTCGGGGCGCGGTGCTTTCCGCTGGGGTGCTGCCGGCGCGTGTGTGGGCCTTCGGGCCTCCTCGGGGACGGCAATCCACGCAGTTCTCTGCGTTCATTTGGGGATACATTACTGAAATGCTTGCTGCTTTGAGGTGCTTCCTAACCCGCTACTGATTTCGCTCAAGTGTTTGGAATGAAAGTGCTTATAGCGTCTTGTGGTTGAAGTATTTAAACTGTTTCGAGGATTTGCGTATAGATGAGTGCTTATTTGGAGCTTAATGTTTTATTGGTGAAATTTCCCGTGGATTGGCACCGGTTGTGGCTTCCTGGATTTTGGTTTTAGAGAATTGCGACCACAGTCCAAAAAAAAAAAAAAATTCACGGTTACGAGGACTTTGGGTGTACGGAGATGTTGTTTTTGTGTATTGTCAAATGCGTTTATCCGAGGCTTGACTAAATGGGAGTAATTGAATTAAAGCTTTGGGCAGTTGGTCGTTTAACATGTTTCTAGTATGTGGCAGTCTTATAAGTATTGAATGCTTTTAGAAGATTGAAGACTTTTTTAAATGTGTGTGTCCTTTAAGGATTTGTGTTGAATTGTCTTAATGCGTGCTTTAAAAACCAGTTCACTTGAATGTAAAACCTTCAAAATGAAAAGTCAAGATACTATTTATTTTCTAAGTCAATTACAGTTTTGTGCTTAATTCCTTGGGCAGACGGTATATGCTATACGTGACATAAATTGAAATAATATGCTTTTGAATGTAGGTGTACTGTTTGAAATCACTTAACTATATGATGTAAGTGGGCATTCAAGTTAAAATTGATTTCAGAAAGCAAAGTATTGCCACCAGGTGTGATGATGTACACGTGTTATACTGGCACGTGGAAGGCTGAGGTAGGACTGCCTCAAGGTCCACATTATAGCCTAGCCTGTCCTTGAGAACCTCCCAGTGCAGCCCCCTCCCTTCAAAGCACTACGGGCCTTAGTCTTACCGCTGTTTTTGTTTTGTTCCTTGTGGGTTATGCCTGTTTTGCCTAGGAATGACTTAAATAACTGATGTGCTGGAAATTTGAATCTCTCCCAGTTTGCCACTCCACAAACTTTTAACTTGCATTTTATAGATTGTGTTCTAAAATTAGGGGATTGTTGCTGTTCCAAACTGATAGTGGAAATGGCACTGGTTGAATAATGCTGACTCTTGGGTTCTTTTGTAGTGAATGACATTACACACATTTGAAATATATATATGTATGTGTGTGTATATATATATTAACTAACAGTTGAAGCTCTCAGAAATTTTTTTTAATTCTGGGATAGTTTTGGGGTTCAGTTAAATTACAAAATGCTTAAAATGACCCTGCATGCCATTATAGTGAGTTTTTTGTTTTTAACTTACCCACTATATACTTCATACTATTATGAACTCTATACATAGCCCAGTGTAGCCTCTGCCTCAAACGCTGAAATTAACTGGTGTGTATATCATGCCCAGCGTGGAGCAGATTTTTAATTTGGAATATTAATGTTAGAAATTTTGAGAGTCATGTAAAAAATTAATTTGCTTCAAGAAAAAATAAAACTATATTGATCTTTTTTCCTCAGGGCCATGATCCAAAGGAACCAGAACAGTTGAGGAAGCTGTTTATTGGTGGTCTGAGCTTTGAAACCACAGATGATAGCTTAAGAGAACATTTTGAGAAATGGGGCACACTTACAGACTGTGTGGTGAGTCCTTGGGAGCGAGGATGGTATTAGGAAGGGATGGGGACCTACAGGACTATTTAAGCACTTTTGTCTGTTTATTTTGTAGGTCATGAGAGACCCCCAAACAAAACGTTCCAGGGGCTTTGGTTTTGTGACCTACTCTTGTGTTGAAGAGGTGGATGCTGCAATGTGTGCTAGACCACACAAGGTTGATGGGCGTGTGGTGGAACCAAAGAGAGCTGTTTCTAGAGAGGTATTTTAATAACATGTTGTATAATGCATGGAACTGTGAGAGTTTGGTTTTTTTGACTTAAAATTATTGTATTTGCAGGATTCTGTAAAGCCTGGTGCCCATTTAACAGTGAAGAAAATTTTTGTTGGTGGTATTAAAGAAGATACAGAAGAATATAATCTGAGAGACTACTTTGAGAAGTATGGCAAGATTGAAACCATAGAAGTGATGGAAGACAGGCAGAGTGGAAAAAAGAGAGGATTTGCTTTTGTAACTTTTGATGATCATGACACCGTTGATAAAATTGTTGGTAAGTAACAGCTCCAACACAAATGATTTCTGTTTTTAACTGAACTCTCTAACATTTGGAGGAAGGAGTAAAAGGATATAATTCTAGTTTTCATAAATTATCACGCTGTGACCCTTTACAGTTTCTTATGTTGTAGTGACCCCCAGCCATAACATTTTCGTTACTACTTCACTAATTTTGCTGTTGTTACACACTTACCTGATATGCTCCCTGTGGAGGTCGAATCACATCCAGATTAAGAAATCTTTCTTTCTCAAATTTCCTTATTCCCTTCTCAGTCTACCATTTTAACAGTATTTAAATAAATTGCATGGCAACAAAGGGTTTCACTTACTTGGCTTTTCCAAACAAAAAAAAATAACTTTTTTTATTTAAAATTTATAGTTCAGAAATACCACACTATTAATGGGCATAATTGTGAAGTGAAAAAGGCCCTTTCTAAACAAGAGATGCAGTCTGCTGGATCACAGAGAGGTAAGTAGGATCATATAACTCACAAATAATAGACATGAATAGTAATTGAAAGATTTTGAAATTTTTACTTCAACATGTGTTACAGGTCGTGGAGGTGGATCTGGCAACTTTATGGGTCGTGGAGGAAACTTTGGAGGTGGTGGAGGTAATTTTGGCCGTGGTGGAAACTTTGGTGGAAGAGGTAAGGTGCTTTCAAGTGCTAATGCATCATAAATTTACTCGTCAGTTGAAGGTCAGTTTTAATTCAAACGTTGATTTTCCTCAGGAGGCTATGGTGGTGGAGGTGGTGGCAGCAGAGGTAGTTATGGAGGTGGTGATGGTGGATATAATGGATTTGGAGGTGATGGTGAGTATTTAAAGACTGAATTTTGTCTTTAATTTCTGCATTGCCAGGAATCTAAGACATGGCTCTTGCTAGGTAGGTAGGAAAACTTAAACATAGATATGGTAGATGGTTTTGACTTTTAACGGCCATATTAAAAGTACCATAACTTCCAGTCCTAAAATTTTGAATGGATTGAAATATACTTTGTAACAAGAACCACAGAAGAAGCCTCTTCCCAAGGAAGGAAGCAAATATTAACTAGTCTTCTTCGGTCAATAAGTTTTATTTGTGCCAGCAGTTGAGCTAAAATCGCTATATGTAAGGCTATATTGTCCTGAGGGAAATGAAAACTGACGTGTTTGAAAGAACAAAAACTTGAGTTTACCCATCAAGATTGCTTGGCTCTGACTAGATTTTGAGTGTTAAATCTGTTCAGTGGTTGTTGCCCGTGATGGTGTACTGTAAGCCAGAAGTATTTGGCCTTCCCTGTACATTTGTTTCTGTGTGGCTTTCTTTTCAGGTGGCAACTATGGTGGTGGTCCTGGTTACAGTAGTAGAGGAGGCTATGGTGGTGGTGGACCAGGATATGGAAACCAAGGTGGTGGATATGGTGGTGGAGGAGGATATGATGGTTACAATGAAGGAGGAAATTTTGGTGGAGGTAAGTAAGTTAACGGTGTTTGAAGTAAATGCAAACTAACATTTAAGTTAATTCTCTGCAATACTTGGAAATGCTTAAGGATACACTGGCAAAGTTTTAAGTGTTAATAGCTATATTAAAACACAGCTCATCTATGTAAACTTACCATGTGCATTGTTTTTAATTTGTGGGACAATGGGTACTGCCTATATCCTACAACTAGAAAACAAATTTTAAGATATGTATACAGGGGAACTTGAGTTCCAGATCAGTCTGGATAGTATAGAAAATTTGATAAAGGTTTCTAGTGTAGGATTCAATGCTGTTAAGGCTTATTTTGATTATTTTACAAACCCCATCACTGTTCCAGAAACACATCATTCCAAATAGGACTTTTTTAAAAAAAAAAATTATAACCTATGTAGCTTCAAATATGTAATGGACTCCGGCTTTGAACTGTCTTGGTTGTCCACCTCCCAACCATACTAGGCAAATTTGATTTTTAAAAATGTTTTTTTCAGTGTTAAAATGCATACTGTAAATTGGTAAAAGGAACTTAAAAAGGACACTTTACTAGTTACTAAATTACAAGGAAAGTTTTAAATGTGGTTTAACTTAACTCTTGGGTATTTTTAAACTAGGTAAATGGGATGTGCCAATTGATTGAATACTTAAGCGAATAGGGTGCCATATCAATGTGTTATGCTACTGTATTATAATGTGTCATGTTACTGTATTATGTGTTACATACTGTAGCATGGGTAATGCACAATTACAGTTATTGTGGAGCTTTGTTAGGGAACTGTTGGACCTAGCTCATAAATGTACTTTAAAGGCCACATTGCATTGAATCATGGAATACAATTTTGATGGTCTAAATGATAATGGTAGGAATGTGTATCTAGGATATAATAGCAAAGAAAAAACTAGGTGTTCCTCAGATATGCTGAAGTTTTTGATAAGCTTAGAAATGTAGTCTTCTGAACATGTTCACTTACTGTGTGCCCCCCCTTTATGTTTTATTAGATCATTTGGGCTTCTGGTAAATGGTTGCATAAGAATAGTTCTAATACTTGCCTTCATGACTGTCCAAATAAAGGAATAAATATTTTGATAAACTAAATAAAATCTTTTGATTTCAGGTAACTATGGTGGTGGAAACTATAATGACTTTGGAAATTATAGTGGACAACAGCAATCAAATTATGGACCCATGAAAGGGGGCAGTTTTGGTGGAAGAAGCTCAGGCAGTCCCTATGGTGGTAAGTGTTTTTTAATCAGAATTTTTAAGAGCCATCCTGGTAAACAATTTATGTGTATTTAAAACTGTGTTATTTTTCAGGTGGCTATGGATCTGGTGGTGGAAGTGGTGGATATGGTAGCAGAAGGTTTTAAAAAAAATACAGCAGAAAAGGGTAGGTATCTTTAAATTTTTATTAAATAATGATGATAAAAGAATATGTGGAACTTCATTGAGTGTAATAATTTTTTTATCCTGTATTATTCAACAGGCTACAGTTCTTAGCAGGAGAGAGAGCGAGGAGTTGTCAGGAAAGCTGCAGGTTACTTTGAGACAGTCGTCCTAAATGCATTAGAGGAACTGTAAAAATCTGCCACAGGAGGAACGATGATCCATAGTCAGAAAAGTTACTGCAGCTTAAACAGGAAACCCTTCTTGTTCAGGACTGTCATAGCCACAGTTTGCAAAAAGTGCAGCTATTGATTAATGCAATGTAGTGTCAATTAGATGTACATTCCTGAGGTCTTTTATCTGTTGTAGCTTTGTCTTTTTCTTTTTCTTTTCATTACATCAGGTATATTGCCCTGTAAATTGTGGTAGTGGTACCAGGAATAAAAAATTAAGGAATTTTTAACTTTTCAATATTTGTGTAGTTCAGTTTTTCTACATTTTAGTACAGAAACTTTAACAAAAATGCAGTTTTGAAGGTGTTTCTTAGAGTTAACAAGTGAAGATCATTGTTAATTACTATTTTGTATGAATTTTGCTAAAGTTAACTGTAAAGAAACACCTACTGACTTGCAATTTAAGGGGAATCTATTCTATCCATTTCCAAAACCATGATGAATGGGGGCTGACATGTGGAGAGAATAGATATTTGTATGTTTGCAATGTGTGTTTTAGATAATTAGGATTGGGTAATAAAAACTAGCATATTTGTGGATTTAATAGCATTAAGATTACTTTCAAATGAAATATCTCAAAAGTTCTTATTTGGGTTTTGTGCATTTTATTTCAAAATGTAATCACAACTTTAGTATGTTAGTTTCATTGAGTCCTAGCCGTGTTAAGAACATCTCCACTCCACATTTACACTGATCACATTGAAACTGCTGCCATTGAAACTGCTGCCAATAGTTTGGGGTATAAAGTGTTTATACTGCCCTCTATTAATACAGGACCACTAAGTCTGCTGTGTCTGAGCAAACTGGTGGCTACCTGGTTTGTTCTGCTTTTTCAAATTCAAAGTCCAAAAGCACATTACTCCTTGGTTTAGTTACCCCATACCATACACACAGCTTTTCAGAGCAGAGGAATAAAAATCACTCATTTGAACCCAAAACTGGCTGGCATGCTTTCCTCTTTATACCCTGTACATTTTGCTGGATGATGGAACCAAGGATAGTTTGGCGTCCAAAACAAAGCAGCAGAAAATGTATCACAGTTGCTTAGTGTGAGCTCCTCACTACCCAAAGACCTGAATGAATTCAAATTTGGATAGTCCCAAATGCTTAAATCCCCAAAGAACACACGGTTATTCTTTGTATATATTTCATCCTGAAACACGGTGTTTGTTCAGAGACCCTGGTTGAGAAGAGTTGTAGATACTAAGGTCATATATATGAAAAATGTCTACTGTTGCGCCAGCTAGTGCTTAACAACTTCATTCAAGCCCCTGAGTATGTGCTCTGCTGTTGCTTTCTTTGGCATTTGAACATGGAATTCATTTTTTTTCCTGGTTTTTGAAGTATAAGCAAAACAAGCAATAAAAAGGGGAATGGGGCGTGCTAGTGTTTGAATATGCTCTCTTGTTGCTCTAATTCTGTGCCTCTGTGCATTATTAATATTTGGATGCATGCAGTGCTAGCATGGAACTTTGGTCTTCACAAATACTGCAGTTTTTCCAGAAAACACTCACAAAACAATAAATGTAACAGACAACATTTCCATTTGTTAATGGGCATATGTGAATAAGCAGTGCAGAAAGTAGGCTCATGTTAGAAAATGGTTACACCTTTCAAAACTAAAAGTGTGATTATAAATGGACACTGTCAATGTTCTTAGTTTAAACCTGGGTACCTGGTCAAAATGCTTAGGAATATTAAAAGTGAGCTAAATTGTCTCAAGTTCTTTTATTCATATAATAAAGATTGAAAGAATTGGGGAGGTTAACATTTCCTGGTTTTGTTTGTGAAATTGTTGGACACAACCTTGACAGTATCCTTTAATGTCATGAGGTCTATTGTATTGTTAACCAATTTTTTATGTTCTGGAACTACTATAATAGTGAAACATTTTTTCAGTAAGTCGATGTTTACAACCTATAATCAGGTGAAATGTGTGTGTGACCTGTTTATAAGTTGTACTAGGTTAGCTCTTGTGAACAGTGTGGAAAAAGTAAGCCATGAGAGCGATTTAACCAGCTTTAAAGGACCTAAGTTGTGCTTTTTAAGCACTGGATCAAAGAAAACCCACTAAGACAGGACTTCAGCAGCCTTTTGTGTATGGACAAGTCAGCATAAATAAAGAATGAGAAGGCAGCAGCAAGAGCTTCAACTACAGAGAAGTGGAGGCATAAGATACTATGATGCTAGTGAGCAGCTTTCCAAAAGCTAGTTAAATCTGCTTATTGCAACTGAAATGTCGAAGAAAGTAGCAGGAAGGAGCTCCGCCCTTTGGAACATCAATGAGATAGTGGCCACAGTCGCTAGGTCTAGCATTTAGACCTGCAAGGAAGGGCAATAAGCATTAGGTAAGGCTTGAATTTGAATTTTTTCACTAATTAAAGAGTGCTTTTTTGTAAAGCAAGGTAAGAGTAATCTTTTTGATTTGCAGGTGAATGAGAACCCTACTTGCCTAAATGAGGAATGTCTTTCCTACCATCTTAAATACGAAGGTTTCTGGCTTGGGTAAGGTTTGTTTGTAGCTCACAGTAAAACATGATGACACTATTGGTTTCCCTACAAATGAATGCCACAGGTGAAACATTACCCCCCTTAGTAGGTACACTGGCAGAATTGTCAGGTTTTTTGGGGGGGGGTACCCTGCTGAACAAATTGTAAGACTTCAGGTGGTTACAAATATTTGTGGTGAGCCAGATATGGCCTCTTCATGTGAACAGCTCGGTATCTTGGTAAGATCAGCTTTCCATAAAGGAAAGTCCTGTTCCCCTTCCAGAAAATGATTCTTGAACTATGTATGACTTCCAATAAGCTGCAAGTTCCCACCCTAGTAGAAATAGGGAACATTCACAATTGGCCAGAATACTTGTCTTCCTTAGACTTCTCTGGCATACCAGTCAGTTTTTAGGTGGTGTGTGTCTGTCTGTCGCCTCCCATCTTTTTAACACACAGGGTCTCACTGTTATCCTGGCCTGGAACTCCATCCACCTGCTTGTCTCCCAAATGCTGGGATGCTGAAAGAAGGGTGGTGCCTAATTGTTGCTCATGTTCCTTGAAAAACAAAACCCAAAGAACAGCTGAATTACTATTCAAATAATTTGCTGATTGTTCATAAGGGCTATTTTTTTTTTTTTTTTTTTTTTTTTTGCTGCCTTCATAGGGCTTTGAAAGTTGCTTGCTTAATTCAGATTACTTTTTAATGTTTTTAGGGGACAAGTTTGCAAAATACTGGTTAGTAAGTTAAGAAATTTTGTTTTCCACACAAGGATGTCCTATGAGGTCTGAATTTATACAAACCTGTTACTAATAAAGCAAGGTAGCTATCTTTCAATGGTTCCTTCATACAGACTTGGAGAAATACATTTTTTAACAGGCATTTATTCCATTTCTTTTCTGAAATAAAATGATTCTTCTTAATGTTGTTCCGCTGTCATTTCTGCAAAAACATTTTACATACAAAAGTTGTACATACAAAACAGGAAACAATTGAGGGTGGCTTTGACTTTTGTTGGACCTGTAGGGTATTCCCGGTTTACATGTCTAAAAGCTGCATTCACACCTCTATAAAGAAGAGACCATGTTGAAAATCTGCAAAGTGCTAAAGAGAAATGGGCTTGGTTTTAAAGAAATTTGTGTTATAATTCAAAACATTCCTAATGATAGTAATTGGCATGTTAAAGTGATAAGCATGGGGATATACAGGGTGCTATGAGGACTGTTAGTTTATTCAAGTATTAAGTTTTAACATGACAGGTGGTCTGTACAGGATTCAATTGTTTCATTTGTAGTATGATGAAATGTTACAGAGAGATGACGTTCATTAAAATATTTTTAGAAATGTGTCTGGTTTTATTACTGCAATATTCCTTTGACTCGACCCTGTGTGTGAATATAGACAGTAACAAAATAGTTTGGGATGAACCTAAATAGTTATTGTAATCTGAATTAGAAACATGCCCACTTAATTTAAAGACAACATAGAATAATTGGTGTTTATGGAATTATGCACTTTGGGTGGTGGGGTGGGATAATTAGGCAAATGAAAGAAAGGGGGGGACATGTGACAACTTTAATTTTAAAAAGTAGTTCCTTATTTGGACATGAAGGTAATAGGGTCAATAAGTTGTTCATTTATACTGCAGTTTCCTGATAAAAATATGTATGTAGTCTATTGATAACATTTACAGCTATAAACCCAGCCTACTCAGGTTTCAGGTTGTACTACCTTGCAATTCTTGAGTACTGTGGTCTGTGAAGGTGCCTAACCACACATGACCCCCAAGTGAGTTATTTTGTGAATAAAATCCAGGTGAACGTTCTTAGTTGTAGGAATTTTACATTTAATGTGCTGGCTTTATGTTGTAATTACGAACCACAAAAAAATTGATTTTAGGTTAAGTCCTGTCCTGAAATGGGTTTCATTTAAACCAACATACTTTGCTATCCAGATGAAAATAGCAATAAAGTGGCTGATGCATAAGGTCCTGTCTTCATTCAGTCTGCCCTCTTCACAAGCATGCCAAACAGGAAAAGATGGAAGGCAACCCATAATGTATTTATCCCTATTATACCTCACTTTATCAAGATCTTGGAAGTTGGTATAACCAGGTTGACCAGAGATTTAGGGGAAGTGCCAGTTTTGGTCATTTAAAAACAGGCAATGGTGGTACAGAGCCTCAATAAACCTGGGGACTAGAAGGTAAGTAGCATACATTTGCTCATGCTATTTATGTCTTAGAAACTATCAGCGAACAAGTTCCAAGTTAAGGGGATTTAAGAAATGGTTCATATTTTTATGTACATTGGTGTTTGGCCTGCATGTCTTTTGAGTCAGAGCCACTGGAACTTTAGACATTTGTGAGCTGCTAATGTGGGTGTTGGGAATTGAACCCAGGTCCTCTGTATGAGCAACCAGTGCTCTTAACCAATCTTTAGCTCAAGTTTCAGGAATTTTGAGCTGGCAATGGTGCATGCCTGTAATTAGCAGGAGGCAGAGGCAGGTAAGTCTCTGAAGTTGAGGCCAGCCTGGTGAGTTCCATGACAGCCGGAACTGTTATACCAGAAACCAACCAGTCTCAAAAAGCCAAGTGGATGTTGTACAATTAATTTTTGTGTATTTTTAAAGACTTGCCTGTATGCACATAATGTGCATATCTGGTATCCCTTGAATCCAGAAGAGAGCACCATTTTCAGGAGCTGGACTTGCAGAGCATTGATTTTACTATATGGGTGCTGAGAACCCATACTTCTACAAGAGTAGAGGTTCCCTTAACAGCTGGACAATTTCTGTAGCCCCTTCCAGTCGGTTCTGTCTGGACTTATCTTGGGTAATTTTCTTTTTGAGGGACATTGTGTTTCCCTGTGTGGTTAATGGAAACCTCTTTAAGTTTCAGATATGTTGCTGGCTGTGAATTTAGTCTCAGCTTTGCTTATCAAATTGTGACCTCAACCATGTGGGCTTGAACAATTTTTTTTCCTTTTGATTCTAGACAGGGTTTCTCTGTGTTGCTTTAGTGTGTGCCCTAGAGCTTGTTCTGTAGATTAGGCTGTCCTTGAACTCTCAGACGTCTTCATGCTGCTGCCTCTCAAGTTTGGGGGTCAAAGGCATATGTCACCACCATCTACCTAAGGGCTCAGACAATTTATTTGGGGGTGGTTTTGTGTTTTTCCTTGTTTGATATTGCCAACAAGAAAGCTTAAAATAACTGGGTTTGGGCATTGAGATGGCTTAGTGGCTAAGAGTATGTGTTGCTTTTCCAGAGGACTTAAGTTTGATTTCCAGCACCTACATGGGACATCTCAACCATATGTACTTCTAGTCCCAGGGGATCCAACACCCATAGGCACAACTTTTAAAATACTGACTTTGGGAGAGAGTTGTGATTGCATGCTTTTAATTCTAACAGTTGGGAGATGGGGCAGGTAAGTCTTAGTTCCAAGCCAGCCAGGTTTATACAGTGACACTTGGGAAACATTTTTAAAAGTTGGTTTTGTTTTGTTCAGAAACAGCCCAATCTGGCCTCTGTCCTCTGGCCAGAGCATTCCCAAACTGGAGTTATACTTTGAACATCTAATGCTGGCTCAATGTTAAACTGCTTAAATGTGGACAGTTTCTCAGTGGTAATAGTTCTGGCTGCTCCTCAAGAAGTCCTGAGTTCAACTCCCAGTTCTCACAGGCTGACAACTATAATGGGATTTGATACCATCTTCAAAGTACTAATTATCTTGCTCAGCAATAGTTAGATGCTTTATACATTAAATCCTGATTTCATTTGATAGATTTGCTCTTGCTGTGCAAGCGTGAGGACCTCAGTTTGAATTTTAAGCATGGATGTAAATAGCCAGGTGTGGTCATATGTCCACTGAAGCTTGTTGGCTGCTAGCCTGGCTCCAAGTTCAGCCAAAAGATCATGTGTCAAGGGTAGAATGGAGTGATGAAGGCAGCACACTCGATGTCTTCTGGTCACATGTGCATGTGCACTACAAGATTATAAGACCTAGGTTTATGTTAACTATGCAAATATAGAGTACTGCCTGAGGTTAAGTGTGAGAATTGGCTAAAGGGGTGCCTATCTAAAAGAGTGACTTTGTAATCATTTTAACATATCCTGAAGCATACCTAGAGTTTAATGGGAGATTAGTTAAGTCAGGATCTTGGTTTTCCTTTTTTCCCTCCAAGTAAAGAATTGAAGACATTAAGTTTCCTCTCAATTCTCTGGCAGCAACTCTTATCAACAGAAAGTACTGGCCTGCCTTTTTTTTTCTTGAGACAGGGTTTCTCTGTAACAGCCCTGACTGTCCTGGAGACCAGGCAGGCCTCAAACTCAGAGATCCACCTGCCTCTGCTTCCCAAAATGCCAGGATTAAAAGGCATGTTCCATCATACCCGAAACTGCTGTCCTCCAAAGTGGGAAAGATATGTTCCTTTAAAAAAATTTTGTTGTTGTTGTAGGGTTTCACAATGTATTCTTTGCTGGCCTGGAACTCTAGAGATCTGCCTGTCATGAGTGGTAGCATTAAACCTATGTACTATTCCATCCAGCCTCATAATCACAAACATTATGGATGTGGCAGTATATTTGAATAGACTCCCTATTCACTCAAAAGCAGCTGGGAAAAAAAAATTTGGATGGGTTTTAAGATTTTTTTAATACAAGGGGCTGAAGAACATGGTTCTGCAAAGGCCCCAAGTTTGATAACCAATCCCACATGGTGGTTTACAACCATCCATAACTCCAGTTTCAGGGGATATACATGTAGGTAAAACCTTCGTACAAAAAAAAATCTAAAATACAATAATAAAAGTAAGGGGCTGGAGATACAGTTCTGCAGTTAAGAGTATGTACTGCTCTTGCATGGGACTAGAGCTCAGTTCCTAGCACCCACATCAGATGGCTCACAACCACCTGCCTGTCACTCCAGTATCAAAATCAAACGCCCTACTCCTGGTCTTCACAGACAACTGCACATAACTGTACAGATACTTAGACATACACATAGTTAAAAGTTTTAAAAAAAAATAGTGTTTGACATAGCCTCGAAGGTGTGCACTGTAGCCTACAGAATTGAACTAAAAACAGTTCAAGAAAAGCTTAAATATTTGGGCTAGATTTACTATTTCAAATATATAACCAACAGTTTTGGTTTTGATAGTTGGGTATGTTAGTGTTCAGAAGTTTTGTATTTTGTTTTCTTTCTTTTTGCTCTGTATAACAACCGCTCTGGCTGTCCTGGAACTCTCTGTAGACCAGGCCTCTGCCTCCCAAGTACTGGGATTAAAGGTGTGTGCCACCACCACCTGACTTCAACATTTTCTTGAAAGACTTTCTGTGTATGGGTGTTTTGTGTGCATGCCTGTCTCTGTAACTGGTGCCCAGAGAGGTCCAAAGAGTGGGTTGAGTCCCCTGGGACTGCAGTTAGATGGTTGTGAGTTGCCACATATGTGCTGGAATTTGAACCCATGTCCTCTAAAAGGGCGGTTAGAGCTCTTAACCAATGAACTATCTTTCTAGCCCCTCTATTTGAAATTTTAAGCAGTTACATAAAGCACTATGTGATTAAATTTAGGCACTGTAAAGTCTTATGGTCAGTTCCTTTATCAATGGCAGAATCTTGTCAAAATGGACTGTGATTAATGCAGATGGGGAGTCTATTCCTGCATGCTCCACATGGAGCTGCTCCCAGGATTCCGGTCAGTTTCATTGTCAGTTGGAATAAAGAGGGATCATCCATCACTGCCACACCTCCAGAGAAGATGGATAGCATGAGAGAACTCAGGAACAAGTAACTTAAGAATCCTCGAACAAGGTCTGAAGATGAACAAAGAATTCACTTAAGGGTGTTTCCATCACAGATGAGACAAAGCTGAGTGCTAGAGTGAGTGGATGGAGGCTTTTCTCTAGAAACGAATAGAACAGGGTCAGTCTGGTGTCAGGGCTGCCAAGTACATGACTGGTCCCAGTGTACTGGTAGGACTCTTGGAGCAGTCACGTTTATCAAGTCTCAAGTGCATCTCCAGGAACCCCTTCCTCAAATTCCTTATGTAATTTAGCCCTGAACTGCTCAGGCTGGGTTTAAACTTGGGATAATTCTGCCTCCTGGGTACACAGCCACAGCTAGCTCCCAACTCTTAAAAAGGCAATAAGCATGGACTACAGTGATTAGATGAAATTGAACTGGTATTATCAAGTGTTTTTGTTTTAAAGGAATGCACATTTTTAAATTTTAGGGACATTGTTTTTATACCCTCTTCATGTCTAGTAGGTCACAACCTATCTACACATGTGAGCTAGTTTCCCCACCATTAGAATCTCTTCATTCTTGGGTAACTCAATTCCTTGATTTTATTAGAAAATGAAGGTGTGTATTCCTTTAATCGCAGATGTGAGGAGTCAAGGGCAGGCAGATCTCGAGCTCAAATCCAGTCTGGTCTCTATAGAGTTCCAGGACAGCCAGGGATACAGAAAACCCCTTGTAAAGATAAGAAAAAAAAAGTAGTTGCATATACAAGCCTCATAACTGTCCACTCTGGTCCAACTCTTGCCTTCTAGATTGCTCAAATGCACAAACCAGAGGGTACGATATGCCACTCAGCCTTAGCCCCTCTCGTCTAGAGACTGCCCACTCCTATGATTTTCCTAGCAGTTCTTCCCATCACTTCCATCCCTGTGGCTCAGCCGTGGTCTGCAGTTTTGTATTAGCACACAATGCTCTAATGGTGGTTTGGCCTACACCTTCAGATGTTACAAGCTCAGAGTTGCAGTGGTTTTCACTACCATTCATTTATTTGGATTTTTTTTTTTTTTTTTTTTTTTGGAGACATGGTTTCTCTACATAGCTCTGGCTATCTTGGAACTCTCTATGTAGACCAGACTGGCCATGAACTCAAACAGATTGGCCAGTCCCTGCCCCAGATTGGCAAGATGAAAGACATGAACCACTAGGTCCAGCTTTTGTTTTTGGTTTTCTTTTTTTCCTTACTCTAGTTTTCTCAATCCTTTTTCTTTACATTCCTAACCCTTAGAATGCTACTTCTAAGAACACAGGGATATTACTGTTTCACCCTTTGTGCTACAGTACTGCACAGCAGACACACCATTGTTGTTAATAAACAAGTTTTCATGGTGACATACACCATTTCCTTAGTATGACAATCCTAGTAACCACATTTAGTATAGGAAGGGTTTTTTTGTTGTTTTTGAAAACAGTCTCTCACTATGTAGCCCTGGCTGGCCTGGAGTTCAAAGATCTGCCTGCCTCTACCTCCTGAATGCTGAGAATAAACATCATGTACTATCACACCTGGTTAGAAAATGCTTTTCAATTTTCAAAACCATTCTGAAAGTGAAAAGTAAATGTGGTAAATGGGTAATTCTCCTATTGAAATACTGTTGTGAATAAACTCAATCCAGAGTAATTTAAGTCATGATATTCCTTTATTAGTGCCAGCTCCTTTAATTTTTGTCAGAGCTAAACAATTTAATATAAAAATGTCATTTTTGTTCATACAGTATATAAAAAAGTATAGTGGTTTGGTTAGTTTTACAATAATTTGCTTTTAGCCAGATGTCATATAAATCTATGAATGTAACAAATAAGAACAGTATAAATAAGTTTTGTAGTATTTACACTTACACAGAAACTACCCCAAATGATGCCCTAAGAAATTAACTTCAGAGTTAGAATGAAACTGATTCAACATTGAAACATTAATGCTCTGTAGTTTCATATTATTTCTACACTAGCTTTGGCTATAGTTCTGCAGTTACTAAAGTGTGTTTCTGCATTTCACATCACAGTAGGAAGTCTTAGCAGTACAAAACACTAGCTCAAAACATCTTTTTGAACCTAGTTTTTCTTGGTGTCTGGCTTCTTGCTTTTGGGAACCAGGAATACATTGCCGTCTCTGGTCTGCTGCAGGGAGTACTCACTAGGAGAGTAAGGGTTCCCATCCTCATCACGCAACATGCTGAAGACTTCAAGATACAAGGTGCTGAGCTGCCTCTTCAGCAGGTGGAGGTTTCTGTCGTTTTCTCCCTTTTCTCTGAGTAGTTTTTCTCTTTCATCTTTTAAGTGGCCTAAGTCTTGCTCCAGTTCGACTATGTTCTCCAGTTTCCGTTTCCTACAGTTCTGAGCGGCGACTTTATTCTTCCCTCTCCTGCGTATATCTCGGATTAATGCAAGTTGAGCTTCACTGAATTGCTCCTTGGACATCATTTCATTGAAGTCATCAACGGGGAGGTTAATGATTTTTTCAACAGGGAAGGGGATATGGAGAGCTTTTGCCCTAAGCTCATCTCTCGTGAGATGAGCCTCCAAGCGGCTTGAATGTTTGTCTTTTGTGAATGGGACTTTTTGATGACCGGGGCTCACAGGCATTTCTTTTTTTGTTCTATTTTCACACTGGGCATCATGCGCAGGAGGACTGTGCCCTTGAGCAGGTGACAGAGGCTGCACTGTGTCCCCAGAAGAATGTGCTGGCTGTGTTTTAGGACCATTCTGATTGACACTTTCAGGGGCACTCTCTAGCTCTTCCATCTCAGAGTCACTGAGCCCAGGCGGTGGGTCTCCGTAAATGGAAGACTCGGCAGAGTGCTCTGGGGATGCTCGGCTGGGACTAGTGTTCAAGGAGATGCCAGAGTCAGAGTCATTGAATTCTGCTGTGCTTTCCGGGTGCTTCTGGTTGAAAGCTTTACAAAGTGACAGGTCACAGCCATCAATAGGCCCGCCCAGGAGTTCAGAGAGAGACTGACTGACAGCAGCAGGGGAAGCCATGCTGCTACTGCCATTGGGCTCTGCTATGAAAGCAGAATAGAACTCATCACCAAAATCACTGTTTAACGTGGAATTCGAATCTAAGGAGTTGAGCTGGCTGGCATCTTCCGTGGAGAGGATGCTGCCGAAAGAATCTTCAAAACCATGAAGAAAATGTGGACTGCAGCTATCCACTTCTTTATCCAGTGAGGGGACAGATGAGTAAAAATGGTAATTGCTGTCAATTTCTGTCAGATTGGCTTCTGGGCTGGGAACAGTGGTAGTCTCAACCAGCGGCTTGTTTTCAATATTAAGACACTAGAAAAGAAGTTCATATTGTATGAATAGAGGCTAGGTATTTTTTAGATCAATTCTCTACCCCAAATTCCAACGTAATTCCAGTAACTCTCATTTTCAATAGATAGATATGATTGTCAGAACTCTAAATTAGCTTTCAAACTTAGAATGAATCTATCCTGAAATATTCAACCTGCTTAACTAAAAATTGTATGTGTCAAATGAGCCTGGGGAGCTCTCGAGTAATTTGAACACCCCCCCCCAATTTCTTCCTGTAAGTAGGTGACATGTAAATAATAAATAACCAGGATGACTAATTTAAAAGGGCCACATAGCAAATAACACACTCACAGGGCTCGCTTACCTGTAACTCGGGAATGGAAAGAAGCTCCTGCCAAACTTGCTCCACGTCCTGCTGTATGCTGTTTAGATCAGTCATGGTTGTCTCCAGACAGCTGTCCAGTGACTGAGCCTGATCCGGACTGGTGAAGACGGGGCTTTCAACGTGGCTGGAAATATCCAGGGCGAGTGATTGAAACGTAGGCGAAGAAACCTAAGATTGACAGATTGGCAAGGCATTTACACAAGTGAGAGCCAGGCATGCAGGGCACACGGTAGTGGGGTCTACAGCTCTCTGATTACCGATCATTGTTTCTATAAAATGACATTTCTTCCTTCCCAAATGATTCCACATTTACAAGTTATTAGGTTGTTACCCATTTATTTAATGGTAGACTTCAAAATGGATACAAATAATGATTAGGACTTAATTTCTATCTATAACATCTAGCAGAGTGCTTCAAACAATAGATTAAGATATTTTTCTTTTGTCTTTTTTTTTTTTTTGGAGACAGGGTTTCTCTGTCTGGCTTTGGAGCCTGTCTTAGAACTCACTATGTAGACCAGACCAGGCTGGACTGAAACTCAGAGATCTGCCTGCCTCTGCCTCTCAAGTGCTGGGATTAAAGGTGTATGTCACCACTGCCCAGTGAGACTATTAACTGAAGTACTTTTTTTTTTTTTTTTTTTTTTTTGTAGTTACACAGTAAAATTGACTTGTGGTTTAGTATTGTATACAGGTCTTATTTTTAAACATTGTATAGATGCCAGTATTATTTCCTAAAAAAAGTACTTCTTTGATCAAATTTGTCCTAAATTTTTTTCTATTCTCATAATTGGGGACACATTAAAGGGACTAATACCAAGTAAGGGAATTTTGCTGTAAAGCAAACATTTTTATACCTCATGGTCATCTACAAATGGGAATGTCTCTGCCAAAAGCTGCATGCAGTCTTCAAAGTACAAGGCATCTGGTTTGGGAATGTGGGCCACCTAGATCAAGAAGGAAAGGCACAAAAGAATTTATTAAAAGTTCTACTGCTGAGCCCAAGAGTCGAGACTGGCATCGAGAGTCACGATACTTACAAACTAATGATACGTCAGAAATCAGTTTGCTGCACAAGTTCAAACCAGATCACTTGGATTCAAATCTTAGTCCCATCCTGACCTGTCCACCCCTTAATAAATAGTGCTGAGGGGTTGAACAGAGTTGTGCTAGGCAATAACCTCCCTTAATTTTCTGAGTGATCTGGGTAAATGACTTAACCCTTTTGAGCTTTAGTTGTCTATCGACACATTAACATGGAAATTACAGTACTTAACACAGTAAGTTAAATCAGTTCACACAATCAGGGTGATGCCTGCCACAACTCTACTGCTGCAGTTTCTCCCAACAGGGTGTTTCTAGAATTCTCCAAGTGCTTCCTGTGATCTGTGTCGTGATCATTGCAAGGACCCCCCAAGAAGAGCTCAGGTACCGAACTCATCAGCTTGGGGACTTGATCTAGTCACAGAAGACATGGTAGACAGCAGACGAAGAACTCAAATCCAGGCTGTTCGTTTGAGCTTTCCTTAGATCCCACCATGCTCCTTTTCTGAGAACTAAGTGTACCTGGGGATAGCTGGCAGAGCCACTGGCGTCTGTCTGGATGTGCTGGGCTGGCTGAATTGGAAGGAATTCTCCAGTCTCTTCATCCAGTTGTAGCTGAGCGAAAAAGGCTTTCTCCTGTTCCTTCTGGAGTTGCTCTTGTCTTTCCTTTTCAAGTTTTTTCTGTTTTTCCAGCTCATAGTCCTTCTGTCGCTGACTGAAGTCAAATACTTCTCGGCTTACCCCGAGATCTATGTCTTGTCTCCAAAGAATGTCAATCAAATCCATGTCCTGTGTTTAAGAAAGAAAAGGAAGGAGAAACCATCGTCAAGATGGTCCACATGGGATAATTCACTGTATGCCATCCTTGATGGGGGAGAGTACAAACTCACTCTAAATGAGAGTATAATCTGGCAATCTAGAAGAGCATGGTTAATTCCATTCATTCAATCTATTCACTCAAAGCAACAGTATCTATCTATAGCCAGCCATTCTAATCACAATTTGAATCATTAAAGGGGATCGCCTATTACCTATAAAAGTATCAAGGGCGTATATGCTAAGCACACCACACTACTGACCTAGATCCTCACACCTAAAATTTTTCCTAAAACACTCTCTAGAACAACCACTGTTCTAGACAGACTGAAGACATCAAATTTAAGACATGGGGAAATCTTACAGAGAAGCCAAGATTCCATTTTAATTAGCATTATTAGTCTGAAATAATGTCTCACTCTGTAGCCCAAGCAGTTGTCCACCCACAAAGCGTAGGGATAAAGGTATGTGTCACTATGCTTGCCACTGGAGCTAACTCTCCAGCCCTAAACCAGTTTCTCTGATATATAACTATAGTTTTTGGAACATCAACTTAGATGGAAAGTTGAAGTCCGTTTCCATTTAATATACCGCTTATAATGAACTTAATAAAATAAGGCTGGAGAGATGGCTTATCAGATAAAAGAGTACCTTCCAGAAGACCCATGTTCTATGCCCAGACTCTACATGGTGGCTCACAACTGTCTGAAATGCCAGGGGATCTGATGCCCTCCTGGCCTCTGTGGGCACTTGGATGCATGTGATATATGTGAGAACAAGCCAGGACTGATGCTGCTTAGCGTCAAAACAGATGGGCCACGTTCAGAGTGATGGTCATAGGCCTGAATACAGGCATTCTGACCAGAACGCAGAAATGGTGAGTTTCTTATGACTAACATGTTTTGCTCTTTTAAGATTTCCACAAGTTTCAAATGGAAAATGTCTGAAATTTTGATTTTTTTTTCCCTCTTAAGACAGGGTTTCGTATTGAGCCCAAGATGGCTTTGAACATACAGCAATCTTCCTGCCCCAGCTTCCCAAAGTGTGTGCCACATGACCTGGCTCCAGATATTGGGTACTGTTTGAAGCATTCAGAGTATAACACTGGAAAAAAGCACTGTGCAGAACCCAAAGCACTGCTCGGGAGGCCCACAGCCTGAGTGCTGTTTTCTGTAATGAATGACCAAATAAGCACCGAGCATTTCCTGTAAGGAGCCCTGTGACTGGCGCATGACTTACACCACAAAGACCCATCCCTGACCCACTGTTCTGTGAAGCTCGAACATCATCTGAGAGGAAATACTAGGGTGGCGCCCGTAACAAGCGAGAACATGACAGCAGACAGCAGGGAAGGGAAGTGCCTAAGGAGAACCAAAACTGCCCAACGCCAAAGTTCTGGAGAGCAGCTAGAGGCCTGATCCCCACCTTGTCGGTCGCCCAGGAGGGAAAGCCACAGAAACAGAGGAGGAAATCTACAGTGGGGAAGTTAGCAGCATCCCAACAGGTATTTCCTTGGACTGGACAAAGCCACCCAAGGGTAACACAAGTACAGGGTTGCGCCTTGGGACATGTGGGGCAAATGCTCCTGCCACTTACTGTTTCATGCTTTTGTTTGTTCCAAATTCTGCTACAGACTTAGCTCACACAAAAGACATTAAGAAAATGTTGGACAATTCATGTTAAATCACCATCTGGTCTAACAAAGTTATATTCAAAACGTGCAATAGTCATTTGCCATCTGGGTAATCACTTTCATGGAATTCTTCAGCTGGACACCAGATACAAGCCATTTTGAAATAAACATTTCTGTACATGGATGGACGGAGACCTTAAACACTGGAGCCATACTACATCTTGAGCCAATTTTAGTTCTTTGAACAAACATTTATTATGCTTAGATGATTTTAAAAGAGAAAAAAAATAAGCAAAGGTGGTATTTTCATTCTAAATAAAAAGCTATTCAGTAAGCTGAGACTTTGCTATATCATTGAAAAATTTTAAATCATATCTTAAGATTTTTGTTACATTTTATGGAGGGGGGAGACACACATGTACTACAGAGCATGAACAGTAGTAGGAGGACAACTTAGAGGAGTGGTTTCTCACTCTACTATGTGGGTCCCAAGGACTGAACTAGGGTTGTCAGGCTTGGGGGCAGCTGCCTTTACCTTGGATGACATCTCTCCAGTCCCACAATAACAGTTATCTTAATAAACTGCCAAAAAATAATAAATTGAACCTGTCATCTAGCCTAGAATGAAAACTGATATTTTCCCAATTTTCAAGTAAATGTTGTTATTCCTTCCACCACCACCCCCCCCCCCCTTGAGACAGGAGCTCAGTACGAAGGCCTGGCTGATCTCAAACTCATCCTCTTGACTCAGCCTCCCAAATGATGGGGTCTCAGGTGAAAACAGACATTCCCAAAGCCATGCGTTCTCTCATTCATCCAAATATTAGTTGCTAAAACTCCCAGACTGAGAACTTGGTTATGCTGTCCTCTCATATACCTCATTATGATGTCCAGGTGAACATATTATTCACCTAGACTGCAGAGCTGGTTTAGCTCCCCCCCTGCCCAAGACAATACTCAGATGCTTTTGAATAAGATCAGACAGAAAACATGACTCATGTTCTACAGCCTGAAAGGTATCCAGATGAGAGCTATCAGAAATTACAATAAATATTTACCCATTTACTTCTCCAAGGCCCCTGCATTATGTGGTAGACAAAACAATGCCAACTGTTTCTCAACAAAAATTCCAGCCGCAGCACAAGAGACCAAGCATTCATAGCAGCTGGGTCCACACACAAGCATTTTTGGTAACAGTGGATTAAATTTCTAATTCTTAATTGTGTTATTACTATATAATAGGTGATTCAAATATATAGAATATTTAACAACACAAAAGACTAGTATGGGGTCAAAGAGGGCCTTACCACTATCTAAACCAGGCACAAATATTGCTAGTTTATGTCTGAAACCATAGCATCATTAGAAGAAACTGGTTGAGCAACTCCTACATACTTGGCTGACTCCTAACCCGTTTTCCTACTACATAAACCTTCCCTCAATATTCAACAGTTAGAGATTTTAGCCACACAAATATTCCCAAACGCACACCAAGAATGATGAGTCAGCAAGGATAAATTAGCTCAGGGAAATGCCGTTCCCTAGGCTGTGGAGCTCTCTGGTGCGGCTAGAAAGTGGTCCCTTCCTCAGTCTGGCAGGTGACCATGTGCAGGCACTTTAACGGGTTGCTTCCTGTTCTCAAACAAGGTTCTTAGCAATGACTCACTCCATCTAAGACATATGATCTGGCCAGTTTACTGGAACTCTCACCCATTACCCTGTCCATAACCTGCAAGGAATGATGCAAGACAATGCAAAACTGGGAAGTGAAGGCAGTCAGAACCCGGGCTTTCTCCAGAGGCCTATTTGTAATGTGGTCAAAATGAAATCACAAAAGGCATGTCGTTCCTTTCCAAACAGTGGTAAGACCACCTGCTGTAGAACACACACAGCTCTGACTCTTCCATGAGAAGTTCCACACTTGGCTCTCAACAGTTACAGTCTGGTTGTGCTGGAGCAGACAGAGGAGGGCTATAAAATACAAAGAATACCTCACCAATTTGCATATTGTCTCTGAAGGCATACATCCCCTGTGTCAGCCCCATTTTCCTCCATGTGCTGCTGGAAACAACAAGAGCAAGCAGGATTTCTTGAAGTAATAGGCACTAATCGCTAAAGCACTGTCAAAAAGTGGCAGTCATGCCGAGGGTGGTGGCACACGCCTTTGATCCCAGCACTCAGGAGGCAGAAGCAGGCAGATCACTGTGAGTTTGAGGCCAGCCTGGTCTATAAAGTGAGTTCCAGGACAGTCTGGGCTACAGAGAAAGCCTGTCTTGAGAAAGAAAAAGCGGTAGTCGTAACGTTGGTGGTCAAGACCAGCAAGCTTAGTGTCCAGTCTGATCTAAGTGGAGCATTAGTGTATGCACCCATTGAACACAGACACACACAGGTCACATGTAAGGTGCCAGGGACACAGAATGAAGAAGCAGACTCTGAGTCAAGTTCTGAGGCATGAGCAGCATGTGGGGACCTCAGGCAGCACAGAAATGCACTAAAGCTGCAGTGATACAACTGAGGCAGTAATTGTCATCAATAGAACAGTCATGACCATGAACGCCCTGAACATAAACACGGGGTAAGTCTGCGTTCCCAAATGCTCCTCATGGGAGCATTTGAAAGCAACAGATGTCAGGCACAGTCACACACACCTGTAATCGCAGTACTCAGGAGGCTGGAGCAAGGTCATGAGTTCAAGGTTAGCCTGAGCCAGAAACAAAAACCAAGAAAACTATTCAAGGCAGTAACAACATACAAACATCACCACAGCTACCACCTCATGTCCTTGGTCTCCCTGCTTGGCAGTGACAATGTTTTCTCTCATTCTCAACTGTGTGCATCTCCCAACCTCCCAAAACGAGCTCAAGGAAATACTCTAGCTCAAGGAAAATCTCATCCCCAGAGACTTCCTCCTTTCCTCTGGACTTTTTGGTACATGTGACTCAAATCACATGGGAACCACTGTTTATGTCACACAGTCACGGAACGCTACCACTCAAAAGACTGTTTGTCAGAATCACCTATAGCTCCTCTCCTCACATTTTGCAAAGGGGGTGAGGTAATTTGCCCAGGGTCAGAGGGCAAGGAATTTGAAAACTACTTAGACTACTTCTCTAATTTTATCACTCCTATCAAGCTGGCAGAAAAAAAAAAGATGAACCTCTACTTCACTATACCTTTTCAATGAATTCATGGTTTTGTGTTTTTTTTTTTTTTCAAGACAGGGTTTCTCTAGCAGTCCTGGAACTCACTCAGTAGACCAGGCTAGCCTGGAATGCAAAGATCTACCTTTCTCTGCTCCCAGAGTGCTGGGATTAAAGGCATGAGTCACCACACCCGGCACAGTTTTGTACAATAAGAAAAAAAAAACTTTTCCTATGTTTTTGTGTGTGGATGCGTGTACCAATATATGTGAGTGGAGGCCAGAGCAGGGTGTCTGCCACTTATCACGCAGTCTTCCTACTTTGAGAGGCAGGGTCCCTCCCTGAATCTGGAGTTCATGTTTTTTGGGCCAGGCTAGCAGCCAACAAGCTCTGGTAATCCTGACCGAAGACACTGGGGTTTTAAGCAAGCACAAGACCACACCAGTTTGTTATTAGTTCTCGACTCCAAACTCGGGTCCTTGTAGTTGTGCAACAATCACTTTTAACCACTGAGCCATCTCTGCAGCCCCAGTCTGTTTACAGGAGTGCTTCTCCCATGAGGAAGGAGCCCTGACACAGTCATCTTCATTTAATGAGCACACTGACGCTTTTCGGGTGGAGCTAACACTCTCAAACCACATTTTCAGCAACCAACAGAGCTGACTCCAGCCGTGAACTTCTGATTCTAAGGGTGAAGGAAGGGGGATGTATTCTCCACATGCTCCAGCACCTGGGTAACTTGATAATCATACCAAAGTAGACAAAAAATGTAAGAGGAGGAGGAGGGGCTGGATAGATGGCTCAGTGGTTAGGTTAAGAGCACTGGCTGCTCTTCCAGAGGATACAGGTTCAATTCTAAGCACCCACAGGGCAGCTTACAACTGTCTGTAAATATAGTTCCAGAGGATCTGCTACCTTCACACGTAAGATAAATTTAAATAAATTATTTTTAAAAAGAAACCCCCAAAACTATTATGCATTCCTCTGAAGACAGACATTGATAATGCTGTTGCCAGGTGTATTAGCACACACCTTGTCATCCTGCATTCAAGGATGCAGAGGCAGACAGATGTATTGCTGTAAACTGGAGGCTAGCCTGGGCTGAGGTCCAAACTAAACAGGACAACATCAAAACCAAAAAAAAAAAAAAAAAAAACAAAAAAACAAAAAAACAAAACAAAGACTTGCTATGTAGGACTTACCTGTGAAGCTAAATGATCGGCCAGTGAAATCCTGTTATCAGAAGCCAGACTGACATATGACCAGACAGGGTCTCCAAGGGTCTTGCTCTTTCCCCCATCTGAACAGCCCATGGCCTTTCCAAGGCTGCACCATTGCTGACTCCCAGCCCTCAGTCTCTGCCACAGCCTGTATACCTGACCTTGACCAAACTGCCTGAAACTAGTGTGCACCCAGAAAGACCCAAATCAGGTGATGCAGGCCCTGTACTCACTAAAAGCAACACAAAGTTGCCTGCTAGTTCCAAGCTTCAAGACTGGGATCAGGCAACAGTCCTTGCCTTCCTTGGGCACTGGCCCTGGCATTCACGTGCCCGAAGGCTGCAAAACATCTACTTGCCCCTTATTTCATGTAATTCTTGGGCCTCTCTGTGTAAAGGCCGAGAGGAAGAAAATGCAAGGAAGAGAAAGTGCCCAAGACAACACACTTGGGCTGTGCCTGCAGCTCGAGCTACCCATCTCCACACTGGAGGGCTCTGGCCAGCAACATCAAGTCCCACCTGGGAAATCAGAAAAACATTCTTTCTCTTTCCTCTCTCACGCCTTGAAAAGTAACATTAATTTGCCCTTAGAATTGTTCAATGCAGCTGTAGACGGCCTCTTCAAGCCAGTTTTGCAAACAACACCAAAAAAGCAGGCCTGAACTGCTAAGTGATGACATCTCTATCTAAGCACAGAGTCAAATTCTTTGTCTTTTCCCTTAAAGACTAAAGCTGTAGATCTGGTTAAAAAAAAAAACCTATGACTTTGAGTCACCACCATCTCTGACTCAAAGCCTTCAACCCCAGCACTCAAGAGGCAAAGGCAGGCAGATTTCTGAGTTCAAGGCTAGCCTGGTCTGCAAAGCGAGTTCCAGGATAGCCAGGGCTTCTCAAAAAGAAACAAAACTTCTCTGGCTTTGTGACTTAAGACGTTAGAATAGGAAAACCAGTATAGAGTTTTCCAAAGTAGATGACCAAAGTGTGGGAATATGAACATTACTGTTGCCCCTCATGCAAGTGTTACTACCCTGCCTGAGAATGACAAACATGGTGAACACCTATTGACCATGGTCTTTCACTGGGGGGGGGGGGTATGGCATTCCTTAACACCCCCCCCCCCGCAATACTGTGGTAAGGAATCTGCTAAGGATTCATTTCCATTTTCAGTTTGTAACAGAAAGAGACTGAAGCTCCAGTCTGCTGTGTCCTGAGTCAGATGACCAAGTTCAAGTTCCAGGCCTACCTGGGACTGAGAATGACAAACATGGTGAACACCTATTGACCATGGTCTTTCACTGGGGGGGGGTATGGCATTCCTTAACACCCCCCCCCCTGCAATACTGTGGTAAGGAATCTGCTAAGGATTCATTTCCATTTTCAGTTTGTAACAGAAAGAGACTGAAGCTCCAGTCTGCTGTGTCCTGAGTCAGATGACCAAGTTCAAGTTCCAGGCCTACCTGGGACTGGGTACCACTGATTTATAGAGACCTTCATTCAGCCTTTGTTTCTGCACCATAAGGACTGAAGATGCCTAAAATGCATGCCTCTAAGCATTTCTGCTTTTATGATACCCAAAATTAAGTTAATTTTTAATGTCAAAATATACATTAATTTTAAGTACTTACAGGATGTGCTAAAGCAACTCTAAGAGAAATATAATATGTAATGGTATTGTTTGCAGCTTAGAACAATAACAAACACAACACAATAAATTTGAACCATGTATTTAATCCAATTTGCTTAAATATTATTTTAACATATAACAAAAATTACTGTGATATTAGAAGTGACAAACACACTCAAGCACATAACAATAAATTTTACCCAACAAGATAGCATGAAATGTAGTCTTACCAAACAACAAAGACATGCCTACAAGACCCGAGCCCACTCCTGAGCTATGGAGTGCGCTGCCCACCTAAGGCATACACAGCAGTGGTTTTCACTCTTTGTAAATGTCAAGTTTGTTAAAATGAAAACTCCAGCTCTCAGTTTCACACCACATCCCCAGCCTGCAAAGTGGCTAGCGACTGCACGGTGGGCAGCACAGCCCTGCAGCAGCATCCACTATGGGTCCTTGCTCTTTCTAAGCAGATGCTTTGAGTGGCTACCAACATGTGTGGACATTCCCTTCCAAATACTCCAGGTGTCTGTTAGCAATTACTTCAAAGAGCTGGTGTGAATCTGAATCACAAAGAGGGCTTTTAATGACTAACTTGATGGTATCCTATGCTTTGTTCTAAATAAAGACATAAATTAACCCTGAGCTTGGAAATTACATTTCAACTACTTTCTGATGGGTACATTTGAAAACACATAATGGTACTCACTATTGTTGCTGATTGCTATGGGAGCAATTTGGGTCTCTTAAAAAGGATTAATAGGGGATGGAAAGACCAATGGTTAAGAGCACTCGCTGCTCTTCCAGATAAGTCAGGTTCTGCTCCAGAACCCACATGGCGGCTCACATCTGTCTGTAACTACATTCCCAGGGAACCTGATGCTATTTTCTGGACTCTAAAGACATCAGGTAATCATGTGGTACACATACATACATACATATATACATACATACATGTGTGTGTGTGTTTATGCACATATACATACATATATTTAAAGAAGGAATATTAAAGTTTGTAAGTTTTACCTTCTTAAAATTAATGCAGACATCCTTTCCTTAATGTTAATCTTTTTAATTAATTAAGCCCACTATATAACTGTGTGCGACACAGGTCACATTGAGCTTTGAAAATGGAAAGTTACACCAGGCGGTGGTGGCACACGCCTTGAGTCCCAGCACTCGGGAGGCAGAGGCAGGCAGATCTCTGTGAGTTTGAGGCCAGCCTGGTCTATAGAGCTAGTTCCAGGACAGGCTCCAAAGCTACAGAGAAAACCCTGTCTCACCCCCGCTCCCCCCCCCAAGAAAAGAAAATGGAAGGTTACAATTGTGGATAGTCTAAGTCCAGATAAAGTAGGCATTACATTGCAACAATAACAGCCACCACTGACCACATACTTTCTACATGCTCAAAACAATCGTTCCAAAACTTGTACAGCCTTGTCTGGGTGCACAGCAATCCACCAAGCAGGCAGTATGTCATCGTCATTCTGGAGTAAGGAAATGGAAGCACAAAGAGCTTTAGTACTTTTGCCAGTAAACATCAAACACAGTGACAGAGAGATCCAAAGCCAGCAAGTGCGGGAAGTGAATTATCTATCACCCACTCTAGAACACAGCTTAAACTCTCCAGCCCCTTTCTTTGGAGGAGGCTGCTTGGAGAATGAACAGCACACTATAGCTTGGAACAATTGAGCATCTTTGCTATTAACTATGTAGGTGACAGTGCCCACCCACTTCACCCTGACAGTGGGCTCTCACACAACAGAAAGCCAAGTAACATCAGTCTTCACAGAATGATCTTTTATAGGAAAAAAGTATGTAAGCGCATCTTTAAAATGTAAAGGAGAAGGCTAGGGTGTGGCAGCGACACTATTAATAAATCTATCTCCTGAAGCAAATGTCAGTGACTGTGAAAGAAGCTACTTTTTAGGCTTCTGGGTCTAGCCACTGCTCGGAAAATAGAAGGTGAGGCCATAACTTGTTTATGGCAACACAGTGGCAAATGTAAATGCCTTTCAGCTGTGCCATCCCTCTTTCAGGATCCCAGGAGGCTTTCCTTTTCTCCACTGCGCTGCTGACTTTAAAGGCCAAAGTTATTTTGGAAGCGATATTACAAAACAATACTTTAAAGCCTCCAAAGGAGGAGTGGGGGTGAGGAGAGGACAAGGAGATGGGTTTGCTCGGTTTGCATTTTGATTTAGCTTTCCTCCAAACTTGCTGCTGCTCCCCAAACTTCTCTATCCAGTTGTTTGGACAGGACTCTAGGTTCCTAGGCCAGGATCCCCGAGTAAGAAATTCTGTGCAAGTGAAGAGACAGGCCTGCAAGGCATCCTAAGTGATGGTTTATTAACCCATTTAACAATAAGGGATTCAGCAACAGGATGAAGAATCCCCAGGGAGAGTCAGGCGGTGTGTGGCCTTTGTTGGGCTCAAGTACACGAAAGGCCTGTTCACAGGTTGGCTTTCAGTGTTAGTAGACTTAGTTTCCAACCAGGCCCCATGTAATAAGGTCAGAGAGTGCATAAGGAAGATGCAGGAAAAGAGGACATTTATGGTGAAGAACACAATGGAGCAAGGAGGTCTGAGCTCTGCTGCAGCTGCAAATGGAAGCGGGACTTGGTTTTCATGTGGCCAATGGAAACCTCACACCACTACACATCCAAATGCTTCAGAGAAAGACAAATACGACAACAACGGTAGCTACCACCTGTTGATGCCAGAGCCCGTACTGAGTTATCTTCCTGATACAGCATCACAGACAGGATGACCCACAATAAAAGCCACAAAGAAACCCACCATAAGTCTCTCGGCAAGGCCTCCCTCTAGGCCTCAGTTCTTACTGAAAGAAAGCTTCTTCCGTCCAGGGTGTAAAAGGATAGAGCCCAACAACAGTAGTTTGTTAAAGCACACAGCACCATGCTCAGGGCTGAGGAGAGCCCTGGACACTGCAGCTGCCATAATGCCACACTTGCTTGCTTGGAGGCCCTTCTGCCAAGCGGCACAAGAAGTCAGGAGTTTTTTCTGAGTGAATACTAATACACAGTGTGTCTGGAAACCAAGGAAAGGAATGCTACAGAGGACTAGACAACACACTGATCTCAGAAGGGCCAAAAGAGGCACGCCATGCCATGTCAGAGGAGAGTAGAATGTACTCAGGAAGAGAAGGAGCAGGTCAGGGGTTCTCCATCCTCCCATCGCTGGACTGCGCATATGGAAAGATGGGTTTCTACCAGAACATGCAAGCATGGGCCCCTTGTACAACGAGTTCACATTGTGACCTAGGGAGAAAACTACTCACTTCCTCACCTCAAAAGGGTTTTATTATTATTTATTTATTTGGCCAGGCAGTGGTATGGCACATGCCTTTAATTTCAGCACTGAGGAGACAAAGTCAGGTAGAGCTCTTGAGTTCGAGGCCAGCCTGGTCTACAAAGCAAGTTCCCAAAAAGCCAGGACTGTTACACAGAGAAATCCGGTGTTGGAGGGATGGGGGTACTTTGGGGGCGCTGAGAGCAAGGGTAGGAGTTGAGAAAGGGTCTCATGTAGCTCAGCCTGAAGTCACACATGCTGTGTAGTGCAGCCTAGCCCTGAATTCTCAGTCTTCCTGCTTCCATCTCCCACATACTGGAAATGCAGGCATGTGCCACAGTATCTCTGGTTCTAAATGTTTTTAAACTTAAAAAAAAAAAAAGTCCAATATAGCACCTACAATTACAGATCTTCGTACATGGGCTGGCAAATGGACCAAGCCATTAGAAGAATATTCATATCTACTGTACAGCATGGGCCTCTCACCGTCTCCCAGCCTCCAACCTGCCCATCTTCTGACTCACCACAAAAGCACCCTTGACCACAGCCAGGTCCCTCTGTCTTTCCTAATACCTCCCAAGGCTGCCAGGGCTCTGTGATCCAGATGCAGTGTAGCCATACAGGAGAGCTGGAGGCCCACAACCCCACCCACCCCCACCCCACCTGGTTAACTTTCTCAGCATGTTAGATGCTGAGGTCCAGTTCATGCTTGCTCTGTTCCCCAGCTTTACTAAGGGGTTTCTAAGCTGAGAACATGGCTAGGAAATCTAAAAACCAGTGAAAATGCTACCACCTTCTAGGCACCCTAAGCACCCCAGGCAGAAGTGGTGTTTTCTCATGTGTTGTCAAGGCCTCATGGTTGGTATTGAGTACCAAGCTCCTGGATGGTAGAGATTCCGTCCTCCTGTTTACTGAGCAACTACTAAACAAATGCCAACCACCATAAGAATGTATACCCCAGCAGAAGACACCATTAATGAAATCACACTAATCACCATATAAAACACACCCTGTAATTCAGCAGTGCAAAGAGGCAAAGGCTTATAGTAATTAGAAAGAACAATTTTAGAAACTCTTGTCCTTGAAGAACAGTTGCTGGCACTATCTTGAGAGATTATAGAAACTCTTCATGCCATACAAGTCCGGATGTAGGCCTCGTGCATATTTGTGCAATGAGTAAGTACACATTGTTTAGTCTCAGAATCCAATATTTTCATTGTAAACCATGAGGTCTAAGGTTATAGTTCAAGTTACCAAAGTAACAAAGCACACTTTTCATATCATCTGTGATGAAATGCCAGTCACAGAAAAAATATTTAACTTCATTCCTATGGCAATACTTGAACATTACTGAGTACAAGAAGTATTGTATCTTAATATTAGCATACACCCTTTCATCACACATCTTTCAAGATAAAGACAATTATCTTCTGGGAGGCATAGGAAATGCTGCTAGCGATTGAGCCTCAGGCCTCGTGCATTCGAGGTAAGTACTCTACTATCCCCACACTAGATTTCCAGCCTTAACACTGGCTTTTTAAAGAGAACAAATGTGACAGTATCTTGAAATGCCCACTAAAAGGATTCTGTGATCTGGATGTTGGGCACATGCTGCAGACCTAGAATCTCAGAGGCTGATGGCTTAGTGAGTTTAAGACCATTCTGGACTTGTCAGAGCATTCAAGCCTAACTTTCCTCCATGGCAAGTCTGTTCAAAAAGCAAAAGCCAAGGAGTTGCAATCCAGGGATGCAATGAAAATAAATTAATCCATCAATCTATAATCCTGACTAGGTGTATTTTATTCAAGGACACCAGCTATTTCTCTCATGATGGTCAAAATGGGTGAGCTTGCACCAATAGGCTAGCTTTTTTTATAAAGCACTAAGCTATCCGCTTGGCATCACTACTACCACAGCATCGCCATTAACTTGGTATCTCAACCTATTCAGCCATTCACATCTTTCCTCGCTCTCACCTCTCTATTCAGACCTCTGGTGAAAAGAGCATGAGGAAAAACTAACATGGGATGTGTTTCTAACTCTTTCTCTTTATATACTAGACAAGAATAATATTAAATAATCTTTTTAGGGCCGTCTCCTTGCAGCTGTAGACCCTGTACCAGTGTTCTTGGTGGGTAAGGATCTGGGCCAGTTGCTCTTGAGAGTCAGGAAAATGTGCCTGGTCTCTGGCGCTATCTACAGTCTCTCTCTTTGCCTCTGTTCTATGAGAATAAAAGGCATATGCAGTTCACTCTCTGAGATGGTGGGTTTCCCTACAAACAAGACAGAAAATGTCCATCAATGTTCTGCAGCCAGGAGTCTTCTAATTACAGGAGGCAGAGGATGGGGCCTGCTGGTAGCTGCTGTACCACAGGACTGTTCTCCTTGCAGAAGCTGGGTACAGGAGCACACACTGCCCCTTTGGCGGGACTCTTTTGTAAAGAGGCCTTCCCTCTCTGGCAGCTAACAAAGGAAAACACTTTCTCCTTTAGAGAAGGACAGAATGAAAAAGGAGTGAAGGGTTAAGCCAGGAGCCAGAAAGCAGGGATCAGGGACATGCAAATTCCCTGTTCTGTCACATGCATGCAGTGTGATCCTGGAAAGCAGTTTACCTACTCCGAATAGCCTTTGTCAACTATAATGGGGTATCTACATAGACGTATTATTATTGTCATATGACATGTGTCTGTGGACACGTGCATGGTTCACTCGTGGAGGGTAGCTTTGTGCAGGTTCTCTCCCTCCGCCTTTACATGGGTTCTAGAGACTGAACTCATGATGTCAGGCTCACACAGAAAGTGCTTTACTTTCTCACTGAGCCATCTTGCCAGCTTCTATGTAGACTTTTGATAAAAGCAAGTACCAGAACGTGTCTAAGGTCTGGTACTAGCAGGATTTCAACAAATAGTTTAATCTCCTCCACCCCGGAAAGTGCCAGAGCTGCAATGTAGCTGCCCATCCATATCCAGGGGTTTCACACTGCAGATTCAAGCAGCCCTCAACTGAAAGGGTTCTTTACATTGTCTGCATTGACATTTCATTCGGCAGTGTCAGGGAGTTAGAAAGGATGTGTATAGAGTATGCCTATTTTACAAGGAGGATCTGAGCATCTGAAGAGTTCTAGAACTACATATCCTGAGACACTGAGGGACACCAGAGATTGGCTATCTTCACAGGGAGGGTGTGAGTTGGTAACAGAAATCCAAGAGTGGAAATGGAAATCCTCTCCACTTTTGTCTTTTGCAGTGTACACACTGACATTTTACAGCCATGGCCTTATCATCTGAACTTTGAACAAAGCACACAAGACACAGACCCCTTGAGCTCTGGACTTCCTGCAGGTGGGGGCAGAAGACACCCAGGGTTTTACCTAGAACAGCCATTATGACCCATGTCTCTAGATAAAGGACTGTACTAGTCAAGGTCAAAGAGAAGAGTGTTAAAGTGGCCAGTTGCCTCCCCCCAACATTGTAGGGAGTGGCCCCTGGATTCGTCAGAACCAACTGCTTTAAACCAGGTAGAGATTTTCTAGTGACATGTGACATGTCCCTAGAGAAGGCCTGCTCTCAGCCTGGGAACCACTAGGTACACTGAGCTGGTGCAGGTCCCCCCAGCAAGCAGCACACAGGAAAGCAGACCATTACAAGGGTATCTTTTCATGTATATTTCACTGTTTCATTGGGAATTGCCAACAGCAAAAACAAAACCCTCAAAACTTGGCAGTTTTTCCTACTGCACATAAAATGGCATGCTTATTTTGGGTGATTTTCATTACCAAGACTTTCATGGTTTAACAACAAAATGCCATGATTCTCCAACACTCTCAATTCGTGGAAACAAGATTCCATGGCTTGCCAGGCGAGGTGAGCTCACACCTGTAAAGCCAGACTGGGGAAGCTGAAGTACGAGGATCATACTGGCCAGCGTGGGCTAGTGTGAGATCCTATCTCGAGAAAAAAATAAAACAAAAACCAAAACGAATGCCTGGTCCCAGTACAGCAAAACAAACCAACAGAGTCCAAATTCCTGGTCACCCCTAAGAATCGCAGCAGCAGCAGCAGCACAATGTCCCCTGCAGCCACCACTCTGCAAGGTTCAGCTCCCAGCAAGCACCAACCACAACCACTTCCCCTCCAACCTAATACCTTGGGCTGGGCAGAGGTTAGGTTCTGAACCATGCGCAATCCTACAAATCCCGCTAAAACAGCAGAAAGACCATCACATTTGACAAAGGAAAATTCCAATGCCCCCTTTCAGTGGGCCAGTCACCTAAGACACATCAATACAGCTCCAACATCATGTTCTTCCTCTCAACAAATACGGGAGGTGAGGTACTAACCCACTCCAAATGTCGTCTTCTAAGAACAAATATAAAAATAAGATACCATTTTTCAAAACCTCAAAGCAGTAGGAGTCAAACTTTCACCAGCTCCCTGTCAGGTGACTAAATATATCCCAACAAGCAGCTATTGGAATGGCTGGGGTGGAGCCCAACCAGCTCTGCCTGGCAGCACTAAGCAAAAGAAACAGTGAGGGCAGAGGTGTGCAAAGAGCGTACAGGCCAGCCACAGAGGGCACACCCAATAGGCTCACATCCCCCCCAGCAGGGTCCCACTCCAGCTCCAAATATGTGAATCAGAAATTGGCCTGGCAATGTAAGAACTGATCACTGTGGCCAGGTTTATACAGCTGCCTGTAGCAGTTAGGCACAATCCAAAAGGGAGCTGTTACAAGTTGGCTTGGAGATTCCAGAGTTTTCTTTGGAGAAAGAAAACAAAGCACAGGGATGATACGTGTGCAGGAATCCACATTCAACACCCACCCCAGCATGAGCATCCCATTCTCCTCCTGTGTCTGGAGACACGGTTCTACTGCCAGACTGTCCTCCAACTGCCAGCAACCGTCCCTAGGAGGCTGGAACGCAGGAATGACCCACCACACTTCCTGGCTCTGCCTTTTAAAATTATGTGTCTGTGTGGGGATACCAGGGGGTGCTAATGCATGCAGATGCCAGGCAGGTCAGAACCTCAGGCAGTTTTAAACCTCTGGATTTGGGCGCTGGGAACTGAATTTGGATCCTCTTCAGGAGCAGCGAGCACTCTTTAACTCTTGAGCCATCTTTCTAGCCTTTTTAACATGCCATTCCTCAATCATCTCACTGCAGGTCATCCACACTCCTGGCTGGTTCTTTTGGAAAATACAAGGTCATCATCTAAGTCTTCATAGGGTATTGAAGAACTCAAGCTATATTTACTACATTTTAAATATTCTCCAGGTAACTTGAAACAGGCTATGATCAAACACAAGAGCTTTCCACAACTAAGGCATCCTAACCAGCTTTTCTAAATCACTGCACACAGGATGCTTCTAATTTGCACCAGGCACTGCGTTAGGTGTCTGAGGTCCTGGTTCTCCATCCTTGCTGCAACTGGAACCCAAAGGGATGCCTTAAAACACACCGCTAATGCCTAAAGCCACCCCTCCCCCACCCAGAGGTCCGCTGATGTGATATGCCCACCCACACAATGGAATAGTACTCAGCAATAAAAAGGAACGATGACACGGGATGTATGTTATAACAAAGTCAGTCTTCAAAGCACCAGTCTTCAAAGCTAGTCACAGGGTGTTTCATTTCTATAAAATGTCTAGCATGGACAAATCCAGAAGGAGAAACAAATAGCTGAGTGGTTATCATGGACTTGGGGAACTGGAGGAAAATAAGTAGGAGGTGGCTGCTGGTGGACCTGGGGCTTCTTTTAGGAGTGATAAAATTAACTATAGTGATGCTTACAGAGCTATAAACACACTGGACTACTGAATGGGCTTTAAATGGGTGAACGGTGTGGAGGGTGGATTATTTTTCACTTACACAGATCCTTCAGGAGGCAGCTGTTGCTGGATTGTAACCATGTGAGTGTGAGCCAGTCATCACACAGGCCTGGATGAGATGAGCTAGGTGCTCAGAGATCTGCTTAGGTCCTGGATTTGTCTTCACACTGCAATAGCCTGGGGAAAATATGCTTACACTCTAGTACAGGACTTTCATAGCCTGGAGGTAAGCTCAGTGGTGGAGTTTGGGCCTAGCATATGCAAGGACCTGGGGTCTGATCCCCAACACCTTAACCATCCAACCTCAGAATAAAGAATTTTATTCTTTGTGATGTCAGTGTTGCTGTTCATATGCTAGAAAGATGACAGATTAGCATTGTACTGCTTCCTGCCGATCAATTTATTGAATTTTTAAAATAATTTATTTAACTTTGCTTTAGTGCATTGGTGTGAAGGTGTCAGATCCCTTGGAACTGAAGTAACAGACAGCTGTGAGCTGCCACGTGGGTGCTGGGAATTGAAACGGGGTTCTCTGAAGAGCAGCCTGTGCTCTTAACTGCTGAGCCATTTCTCTAGCCTCTCAAAATTCTTAACATTATCATAGCAAGGCATATAAAGAGAAGCCCAATTTAGGATTTTGTTTAAGGTTTTGGACTCCAGTTTAGAATTTTGTTTTAGTCTTTCTGAGGAGAAAATTCTCATAAGAATGTACTTGTTTTTCCATAAACATAAACCCATTTTTTGCTTTCCTGTCTATAAAACATACCATTACCAACTGTTCGAGTCTTGGTTTGGTACCTTGAAGCCCTTTTCACTAAATGTTGTTGGCACTTAAAGCAATGAAATTTCAATATCTCCTTGGAATTCCCATCATTAAAATAGAAACCCCGATTGTCACAGTACCACTGTCCCTTTAACAGCCATGGATGGAGTAAAGCAGGGTAACTATTGACTACCTCTAGCAAGTCGTCTCCACCCCTGTATTCGGCACATCCTGAAGTGGGTGACCTAATCAAGTATCTGGACTCACATCCACGAAGTTCAGGTTAAATCATCCACAAAACCCTGAAGGTCTTGAGGCATATTTAATTTAGACAAATCATACAATAATTCCTAACAAGATTTTACAGTAAAGACCAGGAAATAGAGCAGTTACTAATCTCCAAATGTACTAGTCCCAAAGCTACAGGTACACCAAATAGGCTTCAGCTCTTGATGCTGGTTTCAATGGACAGGTGCCAAGACAGGGGATCAGTGTTCAGTTTGAGCTAACAGATTTCTGCTAGCTGTTTTCAACTCGCTGTCCCCCAATCCCAAACCCGGTTTCCATCAAACTAGTTTAACCTTGTTGGTCACACTATACAACATACCCTACTTACTAAATGTAGTTTTGATGGCCACCTCAAAACCAACACAGGAGAGTGTAGCAAAAACAAGGCAAACAGGCTCACATAAGGGCAGCTAAAAGATTTAATTAAGAAGAAGGGAAAATGTGAAGCAGACTCTCAGACATTGCTTTAAAAATGATAATTACAGGAAACCCCCCCCCCAAAAAAAACAACAACAACAACAACAAAAATCCTGCCTCTCCAAACGAAGCCACCTAGGCCTGCTTCTGTGTCTTCCTGGACAAGACCACAGGCACCATCCCATTGCCGGTTTCCTCGAACTCAACTGTCTTGAAAGGATCCGATCCCTCTCAATGGTTATTAACTTCCTTGGTAAGAGGGGAAGGTGCACATACTACCTTTACCCGCCTCTCCTCCTTGGTTTGATTTTGTTGTTGCTTTTTAGTTTACCCACTTGAAGCTTTGTGGCCCTGCTGCAAGTTCCCTTTGGTCCAATTTGGAAGTGGAGATTCAGAGCCCTAGGAGTCAGGCCAAGTTTAAATTCTATTCTATCTTCAACATGAAGAAGTTGGAGAGTTGTCTTGGTCTCTTTTCTAACCTGAAAACTGAAGATAAAACGTTTTCCCCATGGGAGTACTGAGAAATTATACATCCGAGGCAATTACTGTATTGCTTGGCTTGCAAAGGAGTATCCACTTACTTACCTACTATCTGGTTAGTATCTAAGTTCCAAATTCCTCCTACATCCTCAAGCTAATCCTAGTTCTAAGAAAAATTAAGAAGTATGGATTTATGAAAACCTTTTAAATCTGCTCAATCACAATGAAGGAAACACCCAGAAATAAGCATAACTGCTAAAGTGCTCCTTTCTCCTGCAGCTTTGCTGAGCATAGCTCATCCTAAATAAAAATAAACATTAAGAACCATGTATCTGGCTTTCAACTCTCCCAAGTAATCCTAAAAAACTTGGTTGTTCCCCCAGCATTGTTTTTAAGGACCCAAATTACAAAATGGCCCTAGTTATTTTTTAATTATTTATTTTTTAATTCATGTGCATTCTGTTTTTGCCTGTATGTAAGTTCATATGAGGGTGCTGGATACCCTATAACTGGAGTTACAGACAGTTGTGAGCTAGGTGGGTCCTAGGAATTGAATCTGGGCCCTCTGGAAGAGCAGCAAGTGCTCTTAACCACTAGGCCATCTCTCCAGCCCCAGCTCGTTATTTTTTTAAGACAAAAGACTGATGTAGTCATGTTTATCAATCCACATTCAGTAACATCTCAGAGATGTTCCATATATCTAAAGAGTCAAGTTGGTCTCACTTAACATTCATTCTGGAGGAAAGGCCTGTCCACTTTCTGTGTGTTCGACTTTTAAAAATAAGCTCATCTGTCTCATTTAATATCAACTTCATCTCTTGTCTTCAAAAGTATTTTATCTTTCCAAGACAACACTGAACAGAGTAATGGATGGTTTTCCCCTGAGATTAACAATCATTGAGCAGTTAAAACCATATCCTCCTACAACAACACAATCATTTGCTCAAACCTGTAACTCACATTCCTTCTGGACTACCAAACAATGATTTTAAGATGAATTATAATTTTTAATTCTTTTTTCAAAGTCAATGTCTGGAAATAACAATGTTGTTGGCAAAAGAAAACTTTCACATGGAGGAGAAATTGGTGCATCTGTCATTTTTGTACATGAAATGGTATGCTACATGCTACACAGAAAAGGGAAGAAAACTTTAAAATCAAAGTTCATTTGCATCGTGTATCCTGTGGCCAGACAAGCATTCCTTTTGATCACTAATGAAGAACAGAAGATCAGAAAGTACAGTTTACTTCTTCATCCTAATGAAAACCAGGCTACAACCCCAATCATTTCTGGGGGAAAGTTCAAGGGAGGGAGTAGAATTAATGCATTGTCAGTAACTAAAAGCTTACATTGGGACCTTCCAGGTCAGCGATTTAACATTTAAATTAACTTACTGTTTACCAAGTTACACATTCCCTCGAGCTAAATGTTTTTTTTTTCTAAAAATCCAAGTACAACACAATTTTTTTGGCAACATAAGCACTTACTTCTTTAAAAGTGCCTGAAGTATGACCAGAAACTGGTTTTCACTTACATAACAATCTTCAAAACTTATCAACAACGAGTTATGAAACGCAAGCGTCCCATCCTTTCTGTGTTCATAAAAGTTCACAATATGCTAAGAAATCGAGGAGGAAAAAAAATCACAAACAGCAAAGGAAAATGTACTAAAGACACAAGGAAGGGGTAATAGCTAAACACAAAACTTCACCATCAATATAAAAAGCAACAATTTCTAATCTACAACTCTTACCCTTGACGGCAAGGAACAGAATATCCCGCCTTACACATTTTGGGACTGCAATTCTGTAATGCTAAATCCAAAGACAAAGCCGCCCAGGGGGAAAATAACAATTGCGCAACAGATCAACAGCTCCAACTTGTCCCTTGGCCCCAGAGCGGAGAGGTTTGCACGCTATAAAGCAGGAAAGGGCCAACCGAGGGCTTCTGTGACTGCCAACCGGCCCGTTGTCACCCATCCGGAGGCCACTGCCAAGCACACACGCAGCGTGGGGCCCCGGGAGTCACGGTGCCCAGAACACGCAGCTACGCGTGCAGCCGCCTAGGTCCTCTGAGCCCGCCCAGGTCCTCAAGTCCTCGCCTGACGTGAGGCCAACCCCAGATTCCCCGGGCGAGGGAGCGCGCGGAGCCCTGCCCGCCGGCCGACCGTCGGGGCGCCTGAGCATGAGGGCCACCCGGTGACTTTCTCTTCCGCCCCCAGAGGGCTGGGCTTTTCTAGATCTAGCCGGACAGGCATGATCCCACAGACGACGACGGGCTCTCGGGCTGAGAAAGTCACAGACAGCTAAGGGGGCTAGGCTCCCGTGCTGGAGGTCGCAGCCAGGGGAGGGGAGCAGGCTCCGGAGCAGTAGCCGAGACCTCAGCTCCCCCGAGCACGGCCCCGTGACTAGGCACATTTTTACCGGCACCGAACTGGAAAACTACGCAGGCCCGGAAAGGGCCGGGCTGTGCCGGCGAAGAGAGCCAGCGTCCACCCCCTCCCGCCGCCTCTGAGCATCCGACCCAGCTTGGTGATGTTGTTGCCCTCCGGCCCCACGAAGCCCGAGCTTCCTCCATCCCCCAACCCCAGCGCCCCTGGGGACTTCAGGCTTGGTCCCTACTCTCGTTGCTGCCCCAACATCCCCCGGTGCTTTCCCAGCCCGGCGGGGCAGCTCCCAGGCGCGGCTGACACAGTCCGGGTTCAGACTGTCCCTCCCTCCCGGGGCCACTGTCCCCTCGAGCTCCTGCCCGCTTCCTGGCACAGCCGAGAGGCCCGAGGGCCGGGGGCAGCACCTGCTGGGACTGCAGTCCTGGCGGTGGCAACTCCAAGTCCATCATGCTGAGGACGGATGCTGAGCTGAGGATCCCCGACGGCGTCGCTACGTTGGCTGCCGAGGTGCGGCGGTGACAGTGACCCGACGGAGCTGCCGGGATCCAGCAGATAGCCAGCTCGCTTGAGTGTCCAGCCAGTCTCAGTCCGCTCCGCCCCCCGCCCCCTGGGGGCGGAACAAGGACCTGGGGAAGGGACAGGAACTTAAGGGCGTAGTGAGGGTTTGAGCTAGAGGCAAGGGCTAGAGTAGGGGCGAGGGCCTGTGGGCGGGGCGAGGTCCTGGGGGCGGGGCAAAAGCCTGGAGTGGTGCAAGGGCCCTGGGCAGGGAAAGGGTCCGAGGGCCCGGCAAAGGGCGGAGCAAGGATAAAGGGACAAGCAAGGGCCAGAGGGGCGGGGCAAGGGCCAGAGGGCTTGCCCCAGAGGGCTTGCCCTAGGACCGGGCAAGGGTAAAAGGGACAAGGCAGGGGCCAGAGAGGAGGGGCAAGGGCCAGAGGGCTTCCGGCCAGAGTTCCCGTGGTCCCGGTGGTCCCCGATGATGATCATCTAGCTGTCCCCCGTGGCCAAATCTGGTGGGCGATGGTCCCACGGGGGCGGAGTGCGGGCCAGAGGCCCTCGGTTCCCCGAATCCTCCCTAGGACAGCTCTCCCTGGCTAGAGATTAGCAGCTGTTTGCTGAAGGTCGCTCGCTTGGGCTCTGGCGCTTTGAAGCAGTTTAAACAGTTGGAGCAAACACACCGGGAGCCCAGCCCGGGCGCTGCTATCGGAACTGCACCTCCCTGATTTGGATCCGCAGAACCTTGCCCGCTTTATCTCGCCCCACCGGCTGACTGTGGCGCCAGCCCGGGGGTGGGGGCTCTGGGTAGGGACCGGGGACTGTGCAGGCAGCCAACTGCTCTCTGTCCCCCGGTCCCGCTCATGCTGGTGCCGGACAGCTCTGCCCCAGGGAGATGCGTCCACGCTGCAAACTCGTGCTCACTTAAGTGAACACCCTCTACTTCTCTCACATACCCACGGCTAGTGGCCGATCGCCCACCCAGAACAGACAGGAAGCAGCCACACAACAAATAGCATCCTTCATTGGTGTGGATCCTCATGATATAGTCCCCCCCCCTTTTTTTTTTTTTTTTAACTATTTGTTTTGGAACTTTGAGATAGGGTTTCATGAAGTCCAGGTGACTTTGAGCTCCTTATCCTCCTGCCTCTACCTCCCAAAGGGTGGTATTATAGCAGTGGTTCTCCACCTTCCTAATGCGACCTCTGTGAAAGTCAGTCGATCCCCAAAGGGATCACGACCCATAGATTGAGAACCATTCCATTATAGGCTATGTCACTAGGTTCTGTTGGTCGAGGTGGTGATTGTTTTTTACAACGTCCATTCCCAAACATACCTCCTTAGCCTCTGGGGAAAAAATACAATCTATAAAACAGTTCATAAAGGACCTAGAAAAAAATCGAGGAATGTTCACTAATGTGTTAATAGTTGAAAACCCACGAAATATTTTTTATCTTTTGTTGTTTAAAAGTATGTTGGAAATTCACAACGAATATTTTCTTTCAAAATGTAATTCAAAAGCCATTACCCACCTGGCAGTGGTGGCGCAGGCCTTTAATCCCAGCATTTGAGAGGCAGAGGCAGGCGAGGCTCTGTAAATTTAGGGCCAGCTTGGTCTACAGAGCAAATTCTGGGACAGCCAGGACTACACAAAGAAACCCTGTTTCAAAAAAACAAAAATAGATAGATAGATAGATAGATAGATAGATAGATAGATAGATAACCATTAACCTGTTTTGGATCTAGGGTCCTTCAGATATTCATCTGACCAAATACAAAGTTACAATTTGCCCTGTGCACACAGAAGTTCCTCTCAAAAAAAAAAAAAAAAGCTTGTTTACAGAAGCAGAAAAATAGCAGTAAAAAATATGTAACCTTTATCAGTCCTTTACATTCTCTAAAGCACATAGATTTCAAACTTTTAAACATAAAGTTAGCCATCAACATCATGAACATCATGTTAGTCATTGCATACTCCCCACTCCAAGTTATACTCTGAGCCAATCCTTGACTGTGGTGGGTACCTATTTATACTAGAACTTAATTACCATCATCTTAATAGCTTCTAAGTGGGAATTTACATACCTGGTTAAGGCATTAATGATTCAGGGACCAAATGTAATCAGTAGCAGCAGGAGCGCTAAGGGCCCTGTGATGGCCCACAGCAGTCACTAGTTGGGAAGAACCTGGGAAAGAAAATGAGAGGCATTTACTTCCTCTTCATAGGGCCTTTTCCCTCTCTATGTGGTGTTTTTAAAGTTTGGTCAAATTATCCCTATAATTCCTGAGTGGTTTGCAGAGAGGCGGTGGCTTTTTTCTAACTAGCTCTGATAATTTAATTAACCTGTTTTTATTAATCTATGTTCTATCAGGTGGCTTGGTTACCTTTCCTCTGTCCTGTATGTCTTAACTTGTTCCCGTCCTACTGGTGTCTCAAGTACCTAGATTCATCCCTCTGACTGTCTCTTTGCTTGTCCCACTTTTTCTCTCCTGCCTAGCTAGTGACCACTCAGCTTTTTATTATACCAATCACAGCAACACATTTTCATACAGTCTACAAATATTCCATAACACTCTACCATGTTTTAAGGCTACCCCAGCTAATGAGTCAACCTGTTTTAATTTTGCAATAGATTTTTCTAATGCAAATAAATCCTGGGCTGTGTGATGTCCTAAGTTTCTGTAGTTGACATTAGCCATTGCTGTGCTGATTGCCCCAAGAATGGCTTATGATGAGGAGCATAAGAAGAGGAACTGGATGTTTTTCTTGAATACAAGTGTTCTTTCCATGCTACATCATATGCAAACATCCATGGAAATAGGAAAGGAATACTAAGATATAAACTTTGGGGGGATTGATGCATATGTCAAATAGATAAGCAGGGCTGTAATCCATGGTCACATGCAAACCAAACATTTTCAAATGAGAGGCGAAGGAAAGAATGTCCACCTGACAAAGTGTGGCCAGGAGCAGTGAGACAGTTATGGCAAGTTTACATTTTCTCTTAAAGACGAATCTAGACATATGTCCCATGGAAGAGCAGGTGGGAACATAGACAACACATTAATTTACAACCTGTATCAATCTTATCTTTAGTGGGTCTTAGGCCATTGTGATGGTTCATTTTTCTGCTGAAGGGTTATCCTCCCTGTTCCCTGTGACCTGCTGATGTATGTATCCAGGTGTGGACATGGTCTATCTTGACAGCAGTAGGGGTGGTAGGGAAGATAAGGTATGGTCCCTTCCAGTGGGGTCCCAGTTTTCTTTAGAGCTAACATTCCAATCTTTGGTTGAGGATAAGGGGTAACATAATCTCTTCTGTAACTGCTTTTCTCCTGAGATTAGGATGTCATTGTCAGCGCCCATGAAGGCTGGAAAGCTAGTCAAAGCCCAAGGGGGGTATTGGGGTTATAGGGGGGCAATCACCATTTAGTAAGGGGGCATTGAGGGGGCATTTACCAGAAGCATCTGGTTTGCTGTCCCAGCTGAAGAGACTGGGAGCATTGGCTGCACTGGTTTACATCAGCTTTCAATAAGTCTAGAGCTCATGGCTGTTTGGAGTAGTTTGCTGTTCACGGCTGATTCCTGGATGGTGTCTGTCAGCCAAGTGGAAATCTGCCGGGACATATATAAACTAAGAACTGAATTTTAAGTTTAAGAACTTAAAGGAGGGGCTAGGGAGAAGGCTCAGAGGTTAAGAGCTCTGGCTGCTCTTCCAGAGGTCCTGAGTTCAATTCCCAGCAACCACATGATGGCTCACAACCATCCATAATGAGATCTGGTGCCCTCTTCTGACCGGAAGGATATATACAGACAGGATAATGTATATAATAAATAAATAAATCTTAAAAAAAAAAAAAAAAAAAAAAAAGAACTTAAAGGAAAATCTTACATTTAGAACTTATCCCTAAGGGCTGGGTGATGGTAGTGCATGCCTTTACTCCCAGCACCCAGGAGGCAGAGGCAGGAGGATCTTGAAGTTCGAAACCAGCCTGGTCTACAAGAGCTAGTTCCAGAACAGCCTCCAAAGCAAACCTCCAAAGCAAACCTCCAAAGAAAAACCCTGTCTTGGAAAACAAAACAAAACAAAACAAAAAAAAACCAAAACCCAAACCAAACCAAAAAAGAACTTATCCTTGAGGAATAAGCAGAAGGTGGAGTTTAGGCTGTTGATTGACAAGAGTGCTGGGATCCATTTGCTCTCTGACAGGTGACTCTAAGTCTCAATCCCTGCAGCTTACATGGATTTAAAGTTTACAAGAAAAGATAAAGGTTTAGATATATTAGCATTGCCACTTTGTAATCTGTACAAAATCCACATTGTAGAAAAAAGCAACACCTTTAAATCACAGTAAAAGCTTTGGAACCCAAAGAAATGATTTTGAGTTAAAAACATTAACACATTCCTCTGTCCAGGGGGCTGGATATATATAGATTGGACAGAGATGTTTTTAGTACAAAGAGTTTTTAGTACACAGCTTTAGTACTTAAAGCACTTTTTAGTCTATACTTAGAAAACAACCAAAGGAATTTTTAAGATTTAAGCTTATGACTATAACAGTAGTCAGCGTTTTACCAGGGCCAGATTAATAGTTTACCAGAATTCCATTGATTAGTATGTTAAAACTCTGAACCTTTTAAGTCTTAACACCATATATTATCTCTAAGGGTTTTTTTAAATTTATTTTATTATGTATATAGATGTTTTGTCTGCAGATACATCTATCTGTACATCAGAAGAGGTCAACTGACCCTATGAGATTACAGTTATAGATGGTTGCGAACCACCATGTGGGTGCTGAGAATTGAACTCAGGACCTTTGGAAGGCCAGCCAGTGCTCTTAATCACAGCCCCATCTCTTAAGTTTTATTATTACCTTTTAATTATTTTCTCAGACCCTTACAACTTACATAAACCTCAAAACGTTTTTTTTCATTCAGTCATTTACCATGAGACTCAAGTGCAAAGCGAGTTCTTCTGAATAGAGGAATAGTAAAAGTTACATGAAAACCTGTGTTGTGATTTATTTTGCCTTTCCCTCTAGCAGACTTAATAGCTCTAGAAAAAGCAAGACCTGGTTTTCATATATGAAATTCATTGACCAGGCAGCTGCTGCTAAACTGATAAAGATACAGTTAGCCATCAACAGCATCAGAGTTCAGAGAATGATAAATCTGAGCAGGAAGTATAAACTGAATGGCCTCTGTATCAATAAAATGAGACTTAGCAGCTACCTGGATGGTTGCCATAGGCTCCTACTCAGTCTCAGTAACCTCCATGGAGACAGAGTGGCTTAAGTCTCCAGTGGTCTCACACACACAGGTCAGCATTAACTCTCTGACTGCCACACAGGCAGCATCAGCCTTTGGCTGCCAGATCTGAAAGACCCCAGAGAATTTCCTGTAGGTGAGGAACTTGAGAGCCTGGTGAGGCAAACAGGGACAGTCAATTCTTCACTGTCCTACTTGTCCACTTTCCCAGTGGGATCCTGGGGTATGGTGAATGGTGAGGCATGAACACTTTTGTTTTTTTTTTTTTTTTTTTTGTTTTTTGTTTTTTGTTTTTTTTTTTTTTGAGACAGGGTTTCTTTATGTAGCCTCTAGCTGCCTTGGAACTAGCTCAGTAGATTAGGCTGGCCTCAGACTCATAGAGATCAACCTGCCTCTGCCTCCCAAGTGCTGGGATTAAAGGTGTGCCACTGCCATCCAGCACAAAGTGCAGTTTTGCCCAATAGTTAGCGTTACTACAATGCAGGTGTTGTTATCTTCTTTGGAGGAGACCTTAGGGTTGCCCCTAGGAGCTGGCTTCTGTTTTGTTTAGTTTTGTTGAACACTGGAAGCCTTTTCCACTAAACACTTTAAATGCCATATTCAGCAGGTCTCTGAAGAATTTTTGAAGGTTATCTATTAAGTACATCTGACTTTAAAGAAACTTTACTTGTTTTTAGTTACTTGCTTTAGACTTAATCCTGAAACCATACAGAAGATATGGTTTCTGTGAAGAGACACCATGACCATAGCAACTCTGACAAAGAAAACATTTAATCACGGAGGGTAGCTTACAGTTTAGAGGTTCTGTCCATTATCATCATGGTGGGGAGTATGGCAGCGTGCTGGAAGACATCTTGATCAGAAGGCAACAAAAAAGTAGAGTATCTGTTACCCTGAGTGAAGCTTGAGCAAAGGAGACCTCTATTAGTATTCAGGCATTTACACTGGCCTGCTCTCAGGGACCTAACAGGATACATCCTCAGCTGCAGCCACTAAGCAGAGCGCTCCCTGTGCACATGCCCTATATCCCCTCATAAAAGGCAAGACCTTCTCACCCCTCCCTCTCGTCCCTTAATTATCCCTCAGAGGCTGACTCTGTATCAACCTGCCCCCACCAAACCTCCCATGGGAGTTCTGTTGTACGGTGTGATTTTGTGGTACCCTTGGCTCTAACCCACCAAGGTTGCCTTCCTGCTGCTGCTAAACTACCACATTGGTACTGAGACTCTGGCAGGCTCTCCTGGTGGTACCTCCTGCCCACAGATGACCGGAGGCTCACCGGGATCCTGTACCCAGTCTACTTGCTGGGTTCTCCACCCAACACTGACATGATTGGTAAGTTCCCTCCTCCCAGACGGCAGAAACACTTCCCTGGATATGTGAGAGTAACCAATGAGTGTCCGGCACCCCTCTGGTGTGCTTGGAAGCAGAAGAACCCCCAACTGTTGACCCTCTTCAACACTCACTTCTGGCCATTTCCCATGAGTGAGGTTTAATCTCTCGAGCATGGTTTCTTACCCTTTGGCCTCATTCACAAGCCCTGGTACCAGGTGACCACATCTCAGGCTCTCAGCCCTTAGCCTCTGTTCTTTAGTGACAACATACTGAACAGATTGTACCTACACACACTGATCCTCCCTGGATCCCTGGGATGCTAGGGTATCCAGGCCTTGGATCTTCTTTCCCTACCTCAATCATGGCAATTGTGTTCTCGACCATGTCCCTAAGCTCTTGGAAAATCTCAGACCTCTACACCTCGCACCCGATTTAAGGGCTTGTAACTTAACCACCTTTTTAATCAAGTCTGGCCCCATATCCCTTAGATAATCAACCCATGTGGCCATCTACAGGCAACCTGGATCCCAATATTATACAGGACTAATGCAACTTTTGCCAGCAATCCTTCTCTCCAACAACAGGCTGTACTAACTGCCCAACTCTGATACCCACTTTCACTCTCCCTGTTGCTTGCTCCCACTCCGCTGTGGGAACTCCCTCCATCTCTCCCTACTCATCCCAACCCATTTGCAGCTCTCCCTTTGTGAGAGGTTGCCAAGGTGGATGGTCTGGTTAAGGTATATGTCCCCTTTTTGTTAAGTATTTGGCAGAATGAATTCCCAGAACAGTCGACTAGTTCAGTTCATAGCTCAGATGAGATTCTTAATCTCAGGGTGGTGGGTTTGGGCCCCATGTTGGGCACCAGATATTGGTGAAAATATGTGAATCCATGAGAGCACAAATAAAAGGATATCAAAGACTTACTAGGATACATGAATAACAAGGTAGAGAGCTGCCATGGTCTTCCATTCTGCCTTGGGGTCAACAGAAGCAACAATCCAGTCTCCTGACTACCACACAAGAGAGTGGGCACCCTCCCCTTTAATTATAAGAGGTCACATCCGAAAACATGGAGCCATACCTTAAGATGGGTACACCAAATCTATTTATGGAATGAGTTCCCACAACACTGAACTCTTCTCAAACAGAAACTGGGTCTTATACATCTAACTCTGCTTCTTTGCTTCTTTCATTAAAGAATTCCAATATATCACCCAATTGTACAGTCTCACCTTCCATTGTACTTATGATTCTAGTTAACAACTTACTCCTGAGCAATGCAGGTGAGTTTGGAAGCAGGCTAGAGCACATGCAGGTGAAACCCACCAAACCAAGACAGCACAACTGGCTGGGGCTGAGGCAGTGGTCCAACCAATCACAAGGAGTTGTTTGCCCTCTGGGTTTTCGGCATCTAGATTGGTGTACTGTTAGAAGGCCTTTGTGAGGCATTCTAGGAACTGAGATGACTTTTCCTGTTTGTTCTGGATGACCTTTTGGAGTTTCTCATAGTTAACTGGTTTAAGGGCAGCCTTACGGAGACCAGCCAGGAGGCAAGTTATAAACTAATCTCTGCTCCCCTCCCAAGGCCAGTATTGTAGTCCCATTGGGGATTCTGGTCTGACAGCTGCTTTGTTATGTATTCATGTGTTTGTTTTTTTATTGTACCCCTTAATAAATTATTAGACTTTTGTGGGCTCTCACTACATGACTCCTTAAAAAAACACCCTTGCCAAAATGTTACAGGCACTTCACCTCAATCGGGTAAAGCCCTTGCTGCTGGCTGTCTCAGGCTCTGGGCTCTCCCAGGTGACCCCTTTCCATCTCATTATTTGAGCTCATGTTTGGATGGCCAGCTCTGGCCCCTGGTCTTTCACCCAAACCCTCACCTCTCCATGATCACCTACTGATGTCCTTACTCTGTGATTTCTGCTACTTCTCTTCTATCTCGACTATGTGCCAACCCTGGTCCATCCCCAATCAACATCGGGGATCTGGTCCCTCTCTCTCCTCCAGACCAATGTCCCTCACCCTTTCTTCCTAAACTGCAGGGCCCCTTCATGGTAATTCTTGTAAGCCCCACAGCTGCTAGGCCTGAGGGCCCCCCTCTTTGGATTCACCTATCCCACCTCAAGCCCTTACTCCCTCACCTCAAGACAAATTTCCTTTGTATACATCAACCCCAACGGGACCCTGCTCCCTCATGTTTCAGAGGGCACTGAGACCAGCCACCTTGTTCCCGTTCCAGAACAATGAGGCTTCACCCTACAGCTGTGCTCAATTCTATTGGATTGAGAACTCCATACAGAAGAAGACACTTTCCTTCCTGACCCCCTCCTCATTCTCCTGTCTCTACTAATCACACCATGCTTCATCAGTTTCTTCTCTATGTATCTCCAATGACATATTCAAAAAAATCTCTGATCAAACAACTAATCAGCTATTGCTACAGGACTACCAACTGTTAGCCACGGAGCTGTAGGCACAAGACTAACAAACATGTCAAGGTGGTGAGAGCCAGCAGCACTCCAGAGGTATCCACGTCCCCCCCAGATTAAAAGAGAGAGAGATTCACAGAATAAGATTTCAATGTAACTTTTTTTTTTAACTATTTCTTTATGTAAAAGGTACTCACTCTACAATGATTACCCTCAGTAATGGACCACCTATGTCTCCTGGAAAATTGGATAGGAAGAATGTGGTTTAAGGTTTGTTTTTGAGGACAGGAAAGCTTAAGTGGTGATAAGGAGGTGACTTGAAGTGTATACAAGAATGAAACATGTTTCAGATTGCTCTCACTCACCATGCTACTGTTATACTGACTCCAAAAGTTTATGGTCTCAACATTAAATGATGGAACTCTGATAAGCTATTAATCTTAACATTAAATGATGGAACTCTGATAAGCCACTAATCTAGCTCTGGAAGATTGCCACTTCTATTACCATGGTCACAAGCTCAAGATTTTAAGTTCCTTTTGGTTGTTTAAGTATAAACTTAAAAGTGCTTCTCTTTGTGCTGAAAGTGTCTGCTAATCTACATACATCCAGTTTTCCAGGTAGAGGAAAAAGTGTCAGTGCTTTCAACCAGAATCATTTCTGGGTCCCCTATGAGTCTACTGCCTTTCCTATAATGTGGATTTCACGAATTCAAATAGTGGGAATGTGAATGATTCTAAAACTAATCTCTTTTTGTAAACTGAAAAACTTATTGTGAGCACCAGAGAGTCAACTTGGACCCACCTCAAACAGGTCAAATGAACTCTGGATAAGTACTGTCAATCCACAGCCTATGTTTCCCCACCTACTGCCTGTTCCTGAGGATGGGCTTCCCCCACCTAACTTACCTTTATCTTCTGCTCTGTCAGCATCTTGCCAGGTTCAGGCATCCCCTTAATCTGTATCTGAGACAGCTTCAAAGTGGCTAGCCCTAAGTGGTCCAGCCTCCCAAACTGCTTCAACTAGACCTGCATTTTCCTAGCGCTGGACAGTGGTTCCACAGAGCCTGCATAGCAAAGTGAAACAGCCAGCTACCCTAAGACTTGACTAGCATCCCAGCTTTCTCAGGTCCTCCAAAAGACGTCAGCACCCCCAGGTCAACAGTAAACAGTCTTGAGAACACCATGCCCTCATTCCTGCCTCACCTGCTACCTCTTCCTATTTCCTCACCTTTTTATATTAAACAAAATGGAGGAATACTAGTATTCAAGCATTTACACTGGCCTGCTCTCAGGGACCTAACAGGATACATCATCAGCTGCAGCCACTAAGTAGAGCACTCCCTGTGCGCAAGCACTACATCCCCTCATAAAAGGCAAGACCTTCTCACCCCTCCCTCACAGGCTGACTCTATCCCCCATCCACAACAAACCTCCCATGTGAGTTCTGTTGTATGGTGTGATTTTGTGGTGCCCTTGGCTCTAATCCCCCAAGGTTGCCTTCCTGCTGCTGCTAAACTACCACAACCTCAAAGCTGACCCCCACAGTGACACATATACTCCAACAAGGCCATACCTCCTAGTAATGTCACTCCCTTTGGTATTATGGAAGCCAGTTACATTCAAACTACCACGGAAGGTTAAATAAAGCTCATCCCTGTCAGTGAGTTACATTTAGAATGACTAAATGTAACTAAGCACAGAACTAAGCACAGTTCTGAGCATGTTAAAGAATTTAATTATTTATTAACCTGCATTTCCTAATTAGAGCCTTAAAAATCACAGTTCTTGAACTGAACCTCCTTTAGTACCAAAATAAAACTTCAAGTGACAAACTCAGTCCACACAGAGACTAAGAATCTTAATTTTTATCCTTTTATAGTACATCCTTAGAGAATATCACAGTTTCTTGTATGACTCAGTTTATCCAAATAGCTCAAGTAACAAAGTCAACAAAGGCAAAGAGGCCAGATATATAACTTCTTTTATATTATTTTACATATTGATCCCAGTTCCCCCTCCCTCCCTCCCAGATATATATTTTTTAGTCAGCTTCTTCTAGCCTGAATAAACCTTATGTAAGGAGAGATTTTTCTATAGGTTATTGCCAAACTGTTTAGGATATTGTATAGCTGCATCGTAGCTAGATAGAGATATCTCAGTTTTTTTGGTGCTCATACCTGTAGTCCTAACTCCTTAACTTCTCTTCTCCTTCCCCGTATTTTTAATTTTTTCTTTAGTTCCATTTTATCCTAGTTCAACGTTTCTTGAGCATCTGTTATTTTAGAGAATGTAGAATCATATCATCTAGGATAATACATCTCTCTGCCATTTTATTCTGTCTTACAATTAGATCTTATCTTATGACACCAAACCTCTGCTTGTCTTTTTTTTTAAGTCATATTTTTAGTCAGAAGATCCAACTAGGGATGCCGGATAGTGGCTGTCAAGTTGGGATCATACCTGGCCAGAGGCAAGTAGCCCTGAACCAGGAGGCCTGAGCTGGGTTATTTGTTTGGTTTGGTGTTTTGTTTTGTTTTGTTGTTTGTTTGTTTTTGAAACAGCTTCCTTTCTGGAGCTTTCCTATGTGGTTCTACTTTTGGCAACATGTCTGTCTTGCTTCTTTCAAATGGATTTCTCATGCCTAGTCCTCTGGGCCCTGAGCCCGTGTATTCCATTAGCTTAGGTATGTATCTGGCCATAGCCCTCTGTTTAAAGTGAAAACTTCAATTTGCAAAATTACTAGAAGAATCTTGGCATATATCAAACCACTGCCACTTGCAGATTCAAAGAACTTTGAGAGCATTCAAGGACAAACATGTTGGTTTAACCTGTGACATTATTCTGGGATAAGCTAACATCTAACATCCAGAATAGTTGTTATTTACACATATTTTAAAAAGAGCAAAGAGTTACTTAACACTGTAAGCAAAACCTCATTTATATTGCCTTAATTGAGGAATAAAAATTACATTTTTAATCATGGTAGCCTTTTTAGTATTTCTGAGATTTTTTTTTTTTTTACAAACTCTATTTTTATGATTTCCTCCCTCATCTGTTATTCTTATTCTCAGAACAAGAGTCACCTTACAAAAGTCCATCCTAATACAAAATATCTTGGAGACCTGCTATAATTCAAAAATATCTATTTTTTTAAATGGATGTTTTTTAAAAGAAAAGTTAATTCCAACTTATACATTCAGTACACAGTAGTAAATTAAGATTACCTATGTATAGATTTTCAACCATCAACCTTCATTGCTATAAATTTGAAGTTAACTTTTTGTTACAGAATTTACAGATCTTTAACCATACCCAATAAACTTACCAAACTTGAGTTATAGAAAGTTTATCTAATAGTCTTACAAATCTCAAGACTCATATTTAGAAGTTTTAAAGTTAAACTAAAGCTAAAAGGAGTGTAAATGAGTAGCAACCCTCCCACTCAGGAGTATCTACTCTTTTGTCTTATTTTGCTCTCCTTTCTCGGTCACATAATCAGATGGCACACTTGACAAAGGACAGAGATTTTGCAGGTAACCTTTAAACAAACATGTTTGGGTCTAGAGGAGGGCAAACCATAACCCAGCTCCAGAATCAGCTTTTCACTGAAGTAGAACAGTGTAAAGCAACAATTGAATGTCACCCATACCTAAAAGACACCCAAAACCCCTGTAAGACTAAATTCAGTAATGTGGCAGAGAACAGAGTAAGCTGAGAACAAAGAAGGCTTAGACATGAGTTTTCGGGTTTTTTGTTTGTTTGTTTGTTTTTTAAAAAGAAGATGCAACACCATAAACATAAACAATATAAGTAACACAAAACAGACAGACAAAACTCTTCAATTTGGTGGCTAGACAAACCAAAACCAAACCAGGGCTTCTGGCATCCTGCATCCTAGTGGTGGTCCCTTTGAAGCAGGGCTCTGATTAGCTCTTCCACAAGTCTCACAAGAGAACCCTACAAACTGTATCTTTGCCTACAGAGGTTTTCTGATGGTTTTCTGATGCCTCTTTCCTCACAATCTAAGTGTTGAGAACCTACTAATGGCCCCCTCCAAATGCTGGACCTATCAGCTGTCTTGACTCCTAGTATGCTCGGTGCCTCCGGGGTCCCAAGATCTGCCATAGAAAGGTGGATCTGGCTGAATGCCGAAATCCCAGCAAAGCCCACAAATGTTATGGGTCTGGGGTTGTTCAGAGATTCAACAGTCTGACAATTACTAAATTTTAACAAAGAGAAGGCTTTTATTTGAATACTGGCTCCAGGTCTATGCCCAGGAATGCAGTGCCTAGCCACCTCAGTCAGGGGTTTATAAAAGCAAAGAATACAAAGTTCCAATTTGTTCTCGTGCAAGCAGAAGGTTCTCTCCTGAAAAAACAAGCTTTTGTTTGCAGAAGCAAAACCAGCAGAAAAACATTTAACCCTTAAAAGCTCTTCAGCATTTGGAGGTCTAAATTTGCTTTATAGTTTTTTGTTTTTGTTTTTGTCTTTGTTTTTTTAGTCAGGGTTTCTCTGTGTAAGAGCCCCAGCTGTCCTGGAACTCAATCTGTAGACTAGACTGGCCTCGGACCCACAGAAACCAGTCTACCCCTGTATCCCAAGTGCTGGGATTAAAGGCATGGGACACCAGTGCTCAGGTGCTGTATAGTTCTTTTAAGCACAGAGATTTTAAACTTTTAAATATAAAGTTAGCCATCCACATAACATTACAACCCTAAGTCAGGTGTCGTGGTGTTATGTTTTTTTTTAAGTCCAGCACTCGAGAGGCAGAGGCAGGCAGCTCTCTGAGTTCAAGGCCAGCGTGGTCTACAGAGGAAGTTCCAGAAAAGACAGGGCTATCCAAAGAAACCCTGTGTCAAAGACAAAAACTACAACAAAAATAAAATCATTATCCACATTGCCTGGGTGTGGTGGTGCCAGTCTTTAATGCCAGTGTTATGTGATATGGCTACTTACCCCCAGATAGGCAACCCATGATAGACCAAAGTACAGATACCACCAAAGTCTAGTTTGGTAAACCAGTAAATTTTATTGGGCTTAGCCTGAGGATTATGGTTGAGGGGTTACTAACAGGTGCAGAAAGTGACTCAAAGACAGTTCCATCACCAAAGCCCATTTCAGCACAGGTAACAATTCACAAAGCTGGGAATTTGTAACACACAGTACAGCCTACAAATGGCTCAGTGGGTTTGAGAGTGGGGTTGGAGAGTGTCCTTTCCAGGTACCTGGGTTGTTCTAAACCTCTTCCAGGCAGCCTGTCTAATCTCAGTCTTCTTTATAGCTTGGCTGTTCTTGAGAGTGATGTTCAATTTTTTTTTTTACTCCGGCAGGGAGCAGCCTAGGGAATCTGGTCAGTTTCAGGGACTTCCAGAAACTAGTTGTTTACCTGCCTAAGGAGCTTCCCTGTATCTTGGAATATTTCCATCTGGAGGAAATCGTTACACACATTTAGAATTTGGAAGGCAGAGGCAGGTGGGTTCTGTGAGTTGAAATCAGCCTGGTCTACATAATGAGTTCCTTCTTAGCTGGGGCTACATTGTGAGGCCCTGTCTCAAAGTGGGGAAAAATCATTGCCTATAGAAAACACCAAGAATTGCAAAACATAAGTAGAATTCATGAATGCTTTTAAAAGAATGGCTTTTGTGTTTCCTTTTAAGCTTTAGCTATCTCTTATGTGAGTTTCCTGTTTTGTTTGTTTGTTTGCTAGTTTTTTTTTTTTTTTTTTTTTTTTTTTTTTGAGACAGGGTTTCCCTGTGCAGCTTTTGGAGCCTGTCCTGGAACTTGCTCTGTAAACCAGGCTGGCCTCCAATTCACAAAGATCTGCCTGCCTCTGCCTCTTGAATGCTGGGATTAAAGGCATGCACCACCACTGCCTGACTTATTTAGAGTTTTTTTTTTTTTTAATTTCTTGGAATTATTTTTAAAAACTAATTGAAGCTGTTAATTTTACTGTTTCATTCAAAAACCTGACAGAATGTGCACACTGACTATAGCAATCAACTCCCCAAAGACTGCAGACTTGCTTTCTCTTAGTTGCATAATTCGACACTCCCAGGATTTCTATGTAAACTTTTATGTTCAAATATTCCTTGAGATAAATGGAGCCTAAATTCATTACTTGTAATTGAAGCAAGCATCTCCAACTTGAATTAAGCCTTTCATCTGTTAGATGAAAAGCCTGCAAAATGTTCTGCACAGTGAAAACAAGCTTGAGAGAAATTATTTACAAAGACCTTGACACAAAAGAGGGAGCCACATAATAGTAAAATGATACTTCTGCATCAAAGAAAGAGGTTTAGCACGTAACGTGAACAGTTCAGATTACTTATTAAAACTACAGCAACTGAAAAGGTAGACAGTGAGCCCAGGAGGTAGATCATACCAAAGTCCTGGGTGACACAGCTCCTGCCCTGAAGGAATTTTTAGAGCATTTTCATTTCCTTGTTAAGCAGTATTTCCCCTGAGCTTGGACTGATTGAAACAACCATTCCCTTCACATAATAAATTTACTGGGTACATGTTATTTCAGAGTACACACTTTCAAGGGGGAGGAGAGCCGTATAATAAGAGCCTGAACAAGTTAAAGAAAGAGAACTAAACATGAGAAAAACTTTTTGATGGTTCAGCTTAAGAAAATGGAACCTCGGTCTCAGACCACCCAAGTTAAGGAGGTTTCCAATCTTTGCAAACAGAGAAATGCACTTTCTTCACGGGAAGCTCCTGGCTTGTAATGGTGCAAACCTTGCTATGGAAGCACTGAGCTCTGTGAACACCGTGCTATGGGAGCCCCGTGCTATGGGGAGTACCAGTGCTGCTTGTTGAGAAGCACCAGGTGAGCAGGAAAGAGGATTTGCTCCTTTCGCCTCTGGTTCTGGTATGGGGAGAGCTGATTTATTGCCAAGCTCTACACTTTTATTTGTTTTTAAAGGTGCTTGGGGGTACAATGTTGGGACCCAGCCCAGGGCCTTGGGCATGCTAGGCAAGTGATCTGTTACTGAGCTGCACGCCTAGTGCTACTGTTTCATCCTCACCCCAACTGTCCCGTTAGTTTGATTCCGCTGATCCTTGCCCATTCCCACTGATGTCTGAACTCCATGTTGAGTTTGAATGTCAGGTCTCTGTGCATGCTTCAGATGCGTCAGCCCTATTGTGCCTCAATCCAGAGTTTCCCAGGAAGCACCATGGAGGAAGGCTTCTGAGGGCACCAAGATTGGATACTGGTGATGCCCTGGCCCATCATTCTGTCTTCTCTTGCTCTAACCCACCAAGTCTCAAGGCCTGTGGAGTGTCCCGACTGATTTAAACTCCTCCAACGCTTCAAGGCTTGAAGCGTTATGTTGTGTTGGAGATGGAAAATCTTCAGACACTTTTGAAATGAAAGTTGAAATACTCTTTGGTTCAGTATGCTGTGTAGCAAGTCTGCAAATAACAGCCAGTGAAAAGCCCTCCTACTATCAATGTGCATATGACCCATCCCTCGAATGTGGAATCAAGACTATCTTTTTACTGAAGAAAGCCATAAGCACCAGCGTGCCACAGTGTAGCCTAAGCCTGGAAAAGGTTTGATGGGAGGCTCTTGGAATTCAGCCATCATGTCAGAACTCTGACTAACTAGGGGAAGAGAGAAGCATGAAGGATGGAACTCTGTAGGGAGATTATGTCAACTAGACATGACGTGAATTGAATGACGAAAGCATCTTGGAAGGTGGGTGCCAGCAACCAAGAGGCAGGAACATGGTCACCACTTTGAGGATAACCTGGTCTACCCAAGGTCCTGGCCTGCCAGACTTTGCCTCAAAAGACCTGAAACAAAACCAGAAACAACAAAAGAAACAAACCAAACTGAAAAGAAAAAAAAAGCGGGGGTGAGGGGGGGGGAGAAAATGAGGCAGACAAGATGGCTCAGAGGTGTTCTGCCAAGTTGTCTTCTGACCTCTGACCCCTACACTTGTTCTGTGGGAAGCATGACACACACACACACACACACACACACACACACACACACACTGCGCTAAATAAAATGGAATACAGTTTTATATTAAGAAAAAACAAAAGGAAAAACTGCATTGGACCTTAGGCCTTCCTTCCATGGCTACCATTGCAAGACCCTAGAGAATTCCAGCCCTAGGCACAATCAGACTGAGGTCATGTAGCAGAAGCCTGCCTGGGCCCAGTCAACCCACAGACCTGTGACAGATTATGTAAATTACTCCCAACTACTAAGTATTAGGTAATTTGTTTCATTACAGCCAGGGATCAGAAGAGCATATGGTGAGCCTCAGAGGCAGCCTGCCTCCTGGGCGCCTTGCTCATTAACCACTGAGAACTCGAATAGGGGCTGTTCTTAGCAGGCCCTCAGTGAAGAATTAACTTCTCCGAGAACAAGTAAAGTGTTTTTCCCATAATACATACCTGTTGCTACCAACAGAGTAAATGACCTCATCACACCAGGCATTCATTTCTGTCCAATAGACAGAGGCTGGCAAGATGCCCTCATTAAACACACATACAGAGCACAGATGCCATCAGCTTACTAGTAGATGGTGATGTGAGTGTCTATCAAGGAACTGTCCCAGTCTGACCTCATTTATATCTGTTATATAAGATGCTTGTGAATAGCTCTAAGGAAGTTCGAACTCGAGGAGCCGCCTACCCAGTAGATAAACTCCAGCACGGCAATGTTTGAAATAATTGGGGTGTTAACTTCCAAACACACTCATAACCTTGATTCTTGGACTTAAGACAGACACCTCACTAGGCAAACTACCGGTACAAAGAGCTGTAAGTCTACAAAGCCAGTTTCAACCAGTGTAGTTTCCTGTTCTGCAGAAACAGAGCCCCACAGTGCTGTGTGGAATGACAGAGAGCAGAAGTTAGAAGTTTGACCTCTACAAAGACAAACACAGATGGAAAAGGTACTGAATGAATAACTTCCCAAGTGTCCACCGAGTCATTGTGTCAGCTGGAGACATGATTTTCTTCTTCTTTTTTTTTTTTTTTTTTTTTTTTTTGCCTGTCTATAGTTTCCTAAGTAAATTATTGTTACAAGAAAAAAAAAAAAAAAAAAAAGCAAAGCACTGGTGGAGGGTGGGAACTCAGATGCAGAGGTGAGGAGGGTAATTCTTGCTTTTTTCCTAAGCCTGTTTTATTTTCAAAATGAATTTTAATCACAGACTTTGCAAATGTATTCAGTCTGTATTTTCTTGCATTGAACCCAGAGAAGGGATTGCTTTTTTGAATTGTGCTTCTGTTGAGGGCCTAGACATCTTTTCCTCTTGCAATACATTGTTGTATTTGCAAGGGTTTGTGCAGCAGAATAGGACTTCCCAGAGAAAGATGGAGGTTTATGAGCAGAGACCAAGAATTGAATCTTCAGAGTGAGGTGCACTGCCGTGAGGGGAAAGGAAACCTGTGTCTTCGCTGACGCTCTAAAGAATTTAGTAACAGAGCAGAAAACCAAATACTTATCATTTCTATAGTTTTCCCCTTTTTTAAGTTCAAATTTCTTTATTTTGTGCACATGCGTGTGTATGCCGTGTCAGGGGACAACTGGTGGGAACTGATTCTCTACTTCTGCCGTGTAGGCTTCAGGAGTAGAACGCAAGTCAGCAGGCATGGCGACGACACTTCTATTTGTTCAGGATTTCACAGAAAATAATTTCAGAACTAAGGGGAAGGTAATTAAATGGCTTTCATTTTGGACGAATGGAAGTCGGAGAGTGCTGCAAGTGAAAGAGCAGCGTGACCCCTGAGCGGGCCCTCCAGAGAGGACTCGACATTGGAAAAGGAGCAAAGGAGGAATTCCATCTGTAAGAAAACTGTCCTCTGTCATTTGTTTCATCCCATGGATTTCGTGTTTGTTTGTTTTTAGAGACAGGGTTTCTCTGTGAAGCCCTGGCTGTCATAACTCACTCTGTAGACCAGGCTGACCTAGAATTCAGAGATCTGCCTGCCTTTTCCTCCCAAGTGCTGGGATTAAGGGTATGTGTCACTATTGCCTGGCTGGTTTTGTCCTTTGAATAATAATAAAATTAAAAGAAATCTTAGAAATGACCTCGCTCAGGAAGGACTAATGTCTTTTAGTGTCTTTTTCTTTTTCTTTTCTTTTTCTTCCTTTTTCTGTCTCCCTTTCCTGTCTTAACTTCTCTTTTGTTCTCCTTCCTCCCTTCTTTCCCTCATTCCTTCTCTCCCTCCCTTTCTCCCCGCCTCTCTCCCTCCCTTCCTCCTCTCCCTCCCTCCATCCCTCTCTCCCCCCTCCCTCCCTCCCTTCCTTCTGATTTTTGTGACAGGATCTGGTTATGTAGCCCAGGCTAGCCCTGCACTCACAATAGCCTTCTTCATTAGCCTCATAAGTCTTGGGATTATAGATGTACACCAGTATATGGAAGAAAACATTTTTATTGTCAATTCAAATCTGTTATGCAATGGCTGCCTATAGTGCTTTCTTAAGTGTTCAGACAGCTAGCTGTCCAAGGTTCCTTTTGTGAACCCCCTCTACCCCCATTAAAGTCGAATCCAGACCCTCACACACACCAGGCAACCACTGTACCATTCAGCTATCTATACTGCACTCTACCTTCTAGCTTCCCAATATGGTATAAAAGGCCAGTGACTGATTATTAATGTCTGTAATGGCACAAAAATTACAGGACTAGTAATGTTTACTAGGTTTTTTTTCCTGGTCAAGCTCTTATATTTGAGGAGACTGAGGGGTTATCAGTGATCATCCATCTACTGTGGACAGAATCAGAAATAGAATGACATTTCTCTCTCAACTACTGGTCTTCTATTTACCTCACACAAACAAACTGAGTTGCACTTTGAAGGCCATACTTAAATGAGCCATACTTAACCATACTTAAATGGTCAGATGTAAATACTAGTCACATTATCACATTTTGGATTTGGAAGGGGATAAATAACCTAGTTTACCAAGGATAACAGTTATTGTACATATTTTACAGATATTCCCTAATTGGGCCTAATATAGATTAGACAATAACAGAGTATTTTTAAGTAAATGGCTGAAAGCTCAAGAAAAATTGATGCTGAAAAGGGTTGGTTCCAAAGCCCAGGCTTAGTTCACAGGAGGTCGGGACTCTGGGCTCCCTTGGCTCAGGCTGTATTTACTGAGCTCACCCACAGTGGAGCTCCCTGAAGAGTCCACTTCCCCACGTTCTGTTTAATTAGTTCTCTAAGGACAGAACGGCATAGTGTTTTTCACCAGAGGAAACATGCAAACAAATATGAGAAGAGGACTTCCACAGGTAAGGACTTCAAAGTGAACATCAGGGAGAAAGTCAACAGTAGCGTTTTCATTTTCTCTTCAGGGAAAGGTCTGAGGACAAGGCATAAAATATGCTGACAAGACCATAAGCTACAGCACCGCGTGTGATTGTTCTAATAAATTAAATTCCTCAAGTCGCGTGCCTCTGGAAAGCCTAACCTTCAGATGAACTTTAATATCAACTTGCAGTGGTTCCTTCCTCCAGGGAAGGCTCAGGTCTCTGTCCATCATGTTTTCTCTCTCCTAATGAAAGACAGGGCATGTCTGTCTGTGGAGTTCATAAACTAAAATATTTGTGCTGGAGATGTATTAATTCATTTGCAACTGGATATGAGGATGGGATTTTCTCTTCTAGCATCCATTGTACGTTTTGTATGTTTGCTATATATGCTGACATATTTTTAGAATATTTAAGGTTTTTTTGTTTTGTTTTTTTCAGGATTCCTTTTATAACATACTGGATCTGCCAGGCAGTGGTGACTCACGCCTTTAGTTCCAACACTTGGAAGGCAGAGGCAGGCAGATCTCTCTCAGTTCAAGACCAGACTGGTTTACAGAGTGTTCCAGGACAGCCATGGCTACACAGAGAAATCCTGTCTTGAAAAGCAAGCAAGAAAAAAAAAAAAAAAAAAAAAAAAGAAAAAGAAAAAGGAAAAGAAAAGAAAAGAAAGATGGAAACAGAAGCAGACACCCACAACTAACCACTGAACCTACTGGAATCCAGATGCAGAGAGGGAGGACAAGACCAGGCTGCAGAAACCCATAGAGACAGCTGACCTGAACAAGGAGGAGCTAACGGCCCCCAGACCGATAGCTGGGAATCCAGCACTGGACCGACTCAGTGCTTCTGAACATGGGTCTCAGTTAGAAGGCCTGGGCAGTCTAAGGGACCTCTGACAGTGGAACCAGGATGTATCCCAGGTGCACAAAAGGACTTTGGGAGCACATTCCCCTTGGAGGGATACTCCCTTAACCTAGAGACAGGAGGGAAGGCCTAGTCCCTACTCCAAATGACTTGACAGATTTAGATGACCCCTCCTGGAAGGCATCACCCTCCCTGTGGAGTGAGGGGGGGAGGGGAGAGTAGTTGGGGGGCATGGAAGGGTGGGAGAGAGGGAAAGAGGAAGGGAGAGGGAACTGGGATCAATATGTAAAATAAAAATAAAAAGAAAGAAAGAAAGAGAGGGAAGGAAGGAAGGAGAAACAAAGAAACAGAGAAACAAAGAGATAAAGAAAATAACCAAAAACTATACTGGAGCTAGGACCTGTCAACAGTATTAACAGCCTAAAATAAAAAGAAACATTTCTTAATTACTGGGGGTCAAGTGCTTTGAAGGAATTGGTTCATTTTTACTCTCTCCAAAAGGGGGAGAAAAAGACATGGGTATATTATTACCCCTCTTAACAACTGAGGAGGGGTGAGTGAGAGGACTCAGCAGGTAAAGGTGCTAACTCTGACAAACTAAGTTCAATTCCCAGGATCCACATATTGTAAGAAAAGAATCAGCTCCTGGAAGTGACCTCCATACAAGTACTGGGCATATACACATGCGGGCAGGTGCACACACACACACACACACACACACACACACACACACACACACACACACCTCTCTTTTTTAAGAACTAAGGAAACTAAGGCCTGCAGTCTTGGTTTTTTTTTTGTTTTTGTTTTTTTTTTTTCTTTTCTTTCTTTTTTTCTGCACTCAGGCAGTAAGTAATTGAGTGCCACCTTCCACTTGCTGTCTATTTTTGTGTCTGAGACAGAGTCTGACTTGTAACCCAGGCTGGTCACTATTTGCAATGATCCTCCTGTCTCTGCCTCAGCAAGTGCTAGGATCACAGGCCTGAGACAACTTGTCCCACAAAAGTTCCAAGTGTGATGATGACTGTAAACCGTGGCTGTGTCAAACAAATGCAGGTTAGTTTGGAAAGTTATCTGGGACTGTCAGACAATTTATTATTCATCAAAAAACAAAATATTTGACCCACAGTCAAATATTTAGTGAGTAGTAGCCTGCTGGTGGGGACAGGGTGGGGTTTGATAGACTTGAATTAAATATAGATTTTACGTTTAAGGCCCAATAGTCCAGAAATAAAACATCACAGTTGCCTATAGTCAGGAAGTAATGGAGATTCAGTCTCGTGACAGAGGAATGGAGCTTTTTTTTTTTTTAAATTTTTTTTTGTTTTACGCAAAATCAACGTAATTCCCTCCCTCCCTTCCTTCATTTCTTCCTTTTTGAGAGGTTCTAGGAATTGAACTCAGGGCCTCACCTATGCAAGACACTTTTCTTTAAAAAAAAAAAAAAAAAAAAAAAAGAGGAAGAAGGTTTTATTGAAGTATATCTGACATACAATAAATGACACATATTTAAAGTACATAATTTAGTAAGTACACATACACACCTACACACACTAATGAAGCCATTACCACCATCAAGATAAGTCATTTGCCATCCCAGAGGTGTGCTCTTTTGGTATTGTTGGGGACAGAACTCAGGGTGTCACAGGTGCTGTACAAGCACTCCACCATAAACTCCTTCCAGGGTAAAACACTGGCCTTGGGTTTTAATCCTGCTTCTTCATGCCAGTTTTCCTTCTTAGGTATCTACTGGTCTACTTTAGGTAACCATGTTTATCTTGATGTTCTAAAATACCGTAAATAGCATCATCTAATATGGCCTCTCTTTAATCAGGGTTCTTTTACCACATCGTTGAGATTCAGATATGAGTACTTTTGACTCTGGAAGAATGTGTCAGGCCTTTTTCCATGCTGTTCCAATTTACATTCTTACCAGCAATGTATTGAAGAGTTCAAATCCCTTTCCACCCTTACAAAGACTACCTACCAGGGGTAGCCAATTTTAAAGTATATATACTTGAACATTACCCATCTATCTATACACACTCATAATTATGGTTTTAATTTTCCAGATGTTGGTTATCTTTTCATAGCACAATAGTTTTAACGCACACTGTAAGATTTCCTGTATACTGACTGAGAGGAGGGGCTGTATTCCTACGGTAGGTTTCATTATTTAAAATCTGCTGTGGCGGGACCGAGCATGGTGGTATATGCCTTTAAGAATCCCAGCACTCAGGAGGCAACGGCAGGTGGATCTCTATGAGTTCAAGATTAACCTGGTCTACATAGTTACAAGCCAACCAGGACGACATAGAGAGACCTTGCCTCAAAAGCAAAACGGGAAAACACTGCTGGGGCTGAAGAGTTGTCAGAGCAGTTTAGAGCGCGTGTGGCTCTTCCAATGATCCAGGTTCAGTTCCCAGCACTCAGGTGGCAGCTCACAGCTGCCTGTAACGCCAGTGCCAAGGGGCATTGCACCCTCTTCTGGCCTTGGAAGGCACCAGGCATAAACAGAGTGCACATACATACAGAGGCAAACACTCATTCATAGAAAATAGAAATAAATAAACCTGCTGGTATATAACTAAAGAGAAGTTTTAGTAAGAAAGTATCATGAACTGTTGATAATATGGTACAAAAAAAAATCCAGAGAATATAAAACATGCATTATTATGCAAATCTGAGATTTTTGAAAACAGAAACCACCAAAGATTAGGATCTTTTTTTTAAAAATGGCAGCATTTTTTGTGTAGCTGAGGTATGACTGAGGGGTGGAGCATATGCCTAGAATGTGTAAGACTCTAGGTTCAGTCTTCTGAACCAAAGCAAAGAAAATCCTCTGCTACTCGTGTGTGTGTGTGTGTGTGTGTGTGTGTGTGTGTGTGTGTGTGTGTGTGTGTATGTGTGTGTGCTTGTGCATTTTATTTATTGTGTATGTGTGTGTTCCTGTACATATTTTCACATTCATGCCATATGAGACCAGATGACAACTTTCAGAAATCAGTTCTTTTTTTCTGAGGAGCAAACTCAGGCAGTCAGGCTTGGTGGCCAGCACTTTTACATGCTGAGCCTTCTGGCAGGCCCAGTTTTATCTCTTTTTGGAAAGGCTTTAAATATTGAATAGATAGGTAGATGTTTTGTGAGCCTACTCGGTGTGTTTCCAGGACTTGGGAGGCTGAGCCAGGATGATGGCAAGTTGGAGGCCAGCCGGGTTACAAAGTAAGATACTAGTCAAAAGGCTTTACTTTCTGTGACCATATCAACTGATAAAGTTTTCTTCTGCTGTTTTTGTTTAGTTTTGTTTCTGACTCTTCTAAAGAGGGACATTATGGAGGCATTTCTTTCTGAAGTTCACCCAACCCAGGCTATTGCTGCTTGAATTATGAGCAGCAGTAAAATATGTCCTTTCGGTTGCCCGCTGCAGTTGGCAGTTCAGATACAAACAGCTGATCTTCGGATACTCTAATTCGACTCAGCAAAGTTGTGTTTGCAGTGGGAAGGGCCCATGGGAGTCTTGACTGTCTTGAGCACTGTAAGGCCATGCTCCCTGATTCCGTTACTAATCCTCACAATGGCCCTTTCCAGGTGATAAAGCCTGGTTCGGTTTGAACAGGGAACTTGGTCAAGGTCGAATAGTTCTATGATTCAGTCACTCAGCTAAAGTTCCAATCAGAGTTCCTGTGCAACCCTAGGTTAGCACGTTCCAAAAACCTTTGCTCTTTTCACTGGATCAGGCTAGGCCATGAAATGCCTCCCCAATTCTTTGTGAATAATTAAACACCATGGAGCTCATGATCTATACCATAATTTTGCCCCTGACCCTTTAGTATATGGCATAATTTGAAGGGTGAAACATAATTCTACACTATTGGGTGTAATAAAGCTATAATAGCTGTGTTTTTCATATTGAAATTCAAATTAAGATGCTCATAAATTTACTTTTATTTCCTTTTCTTTTTCTCTGTGTGCATTAAGTTATTTATTTTTGTGGTGGGCATAGTAAGGGGAACTCCACTGGGGAAGCAAAAGAAACCATATTGGGAGAGCTTAAGGACCCTGCTTCCTATACCCCTGCCTTGATTGTTGCTTATCAACCTCTGCCATTGACCCAAATCTGTACCTATATAAAAGGGAAATTATAAGGGCCTCTAAAACCCCATATCTGATTGTTAGTAGTTCTTTGGTGATTTGAAGACTATCACTCAAAGGAACATTACTCAAACTTCACAGTCTTAGTCCAAGGTCCAAAGTCTTCAAAGCCAACCTCCAGTCAATACCAGATGGGATCATGGCACTTTGCTCCAACTATCTCTTTGGCTAAGAATCAATTTCATATCTGAAATATCATATTTACATCTGCTCTGAGTGCCCTATGAATTGATAATTCACCAAACAGCTAATGCCTTGGCTAGGTGTGGTGACACACGCCTGTAATCCCATTGCTCAGTAGGTTAAGGCAAGAGCAGATGACAAATTCCAGGCCTGACTGGCCCAAATAATAAGACCTTGTCTCAAAAAAAAAAAAAAAAAAAAAAAAAAAACCACAGAGAAAAAAAGAAAAGTCTGTTTCTTGAAAGGTTCAAGTAGGAAAGATAAAAGGGTACATGGTAAGTGGAGACACAGCAGCATGGTTAGAAGAACAATGAGGGGTCAAGGGAAAGGGCTCAGTGGATTAAGTAAGCACGAGGACCAGAGTTCAATCCTTAGTGTGATCTACCACGTGAGAGCTGCACCCTGCAATCCTAGCACTGGGGAGGCAGAAGCAGGAGGACTGCTGGGGTTGGCTGGCCAGCTAGTTTGACTGAACCAATGAGTTCCACGTCCAGTGAGAGACCCTGCCTCAAAGGTCAAGGCGGAGAAGCAATTGAGCAATTCTTTCATACACACACACACACACACACACACACACACACACACACACACACACACAGGGGAGGGGGGCATGAACTCATACAAATGCAAAAAGATATTCAGGCACTTTTAAAAAAACTACAGTAATGTTAAAACTATGTAATGTCTTTAAAAACGTATCATACTTGAAATGGCTACTTAAAAGGTATGGAGCAGAGCCGTTCAAAGAAAAGATGAAGTTCCAGGAAGTTCTGAGGATAAAAGGCAAATTAATATAATGGGGTGGGGATCAGAACTACATTTAATGTAAGGTAGGTAATGACTGGTGCTAATGGCACCCATACTCATCTGATAAGCAATGTGGGTGTACACTTACAGTGTGGTTATCTCTAAGACATTCTCTGTGATGCAACTGAAGCTTTAACATCCAAATGGAAATCATATCCAAGCAGTGCTTTACAAATTGTATTTTGTTTGCATATGTATCAAACTTTATTTTATGTGTGTGGGTATTTTGCCTGCATGTATGTCTGTATGTCATGTGCATGTCTGGTGCCTGAGGAAGCCAGAGGAAGGCTTCAGATCCCTAGGGACTGGACACTTACAGATGGTTGTGAGCTGCCATGTGGGTGGGAATCCAACCCAGGCCCTCTGGAAGAGCAGTTTTAACTGTCACATTACTCCTGCCCTCTACCTATAACCAGTCCTGCTGGATGCTGTGGTGCAGAGAATGTAGGTACCAGGATCAGGCAGATCTGAGTTTAGTTCTGTAACAACTGTGTGATCCTGGGAACGTTGCCCAATCTCACTGACGGGTTTGCTGAACTGTAAAATGGAAGTTGTCAGGAGGCTAAGAGAGCATATGAAGTTACTTATGAAGAGGAAGAGCAGTGATATGTCCTGACATGACTGTTTGAAGAGCAAATTTGGGCCAGTAAGATGGCTCAACAGGTAAAGGTGCTTGCTGCCAAACCTTAGTTTCATCCCAGGGACCTATGTAGCAGAAGGAAAGAAGTGATGGCCAAAAGTTGTCCTTTGACCTACATATACATGTCATGACACACAAATGCTCACACATGTGAGCACATGCACACAGAGACAGACACACAAAATAAATACAATGAAAAAGAAGGGGGAAATAAAATCTTACTTGTGAAAAAATATTAATGTAACACTAGACTACTGCCAACCCCTAAATGCAAAATATTTAATTTTGTGTGTGTGTGTGTGTGTGTGTGTTTTAAATAAAGTGAGTTATTTGATATAATGAAAAGAAAGGCCCTTTGGGGGTTAGAGAGATCACTCAATAATTAAGAACAACACTCTTCTTGGAGAGGACCCAAGTTCAATTCCTAGCACCCACATGGGTTGAAAGACCTGGAGAGCATGGTCCCTCACGCTCCCATTCAGGAAAGGCGCCCCCCCAAATCACTCACGAGAAGTGGTCTGATGCAAAAGCATGAGGTCTTTTTTATTCCGAGTGCACTGGGGTCCACAGCCATACTCCACGTAGGGGTAGAGGACTGGGGACCTGGGTACAGGCTTGAGACAGCTTTTTATAGGTTTACAACAAAGCCCACGCATCGTAAACCAATTATCTCATAGCATCCAGTGCGGACCAATTCATTTAAACTATCCAAGCCTGCGCTTAGCCCAGGAAGTCTGCTTTTGCAAGGGCTTCTGGGTGAGGTGACAAGGCTCTGTTGTTCACTCACTCACAGGTGCTATCATAAACAGCCCTATCACAAACAGTCAAGAAATGTGACCTTTAGCCTGCTCACTGCTAGGGGACCAGGGTCTGGGATTTAAATTCCCAGCTACCTGGGGTCAGTGGAGAGTTAGGATAAAATTTTCCATCCTTACAGGGTCAGCTCACAAGCACTTATAACTCCAAGTCCTTGAGAATCTGTTGCTTTCTCATGGCCTCTGTAGGCACCTTCAGGCATGTGTGTATATACACACACAAACACAGACACATAAATTTAAAAAAATTTGGAATATTTATCTGAGCTTGAGATTCTTAGAGATTCTTCAAGATCAAAATAAGGGAGTTGGCTAAGACTTCAACTCCTCAAGAGCTAGAATTTGTCATTCATCTCAGCAGTTTTTACTTTTCATTTTATAGGGATATGCTGGATGTCATTTATTGAATGAATGGTCATGTGAATAAAGGGACAGTATCCAGTGTTTCTCCTAACAACATGCTGCTCTGTTAGGATATGGAGGAGGGTGTTGTGTAAACAAAGTTTTGCTGCATTTGATTAGAGCAAATGTAAAATCAACTGCTGGTTGGCAAGAGCTCTAGGTATTTAGTTGAAATGAAGACTTTGTGTATCTAATCTTGTGTATCCTTTTGTTGATAAATATTTACAAAACGTCATTTTCCTACCTACTACAAAATTTTCTGATATGAAGGAACTAAGTCTGGAGATGGAGACTGTCTTTTTTCTTAAGCCATAATCTCTCTATGTTGTCCTGGCTGGCCTGGAACTCATTATGTATAACAGGTTGACCTTGAACTCACAGAGATTTGACTGCCTCTGCCTCCCAAATGCTGGGATTAAAGGTTTGCATCACTCAAAAGGCTATCATACATTCTCCATCCTCTGGATCGCCTCCCCTTTTCTTCCTTTCACCATGACTGTTCTTTTAATGTTTTTAAAACACTAATAATACAGTTAATGTAATACCTTTACATAAGGAAGGTAACCTAGTGCATACTGCGCATACCTCATGTTTTTCACTTAAAATATCTTCTAGATGTTACCAACTTTTTAAAGTTCTTTTTAAATTATTATTACATTCATTTATTTATTTAGTGTGTGTGTGTGTGTGTGTAGGAGCCTCGGCATAAATATGGAGGCCAGAGGATGACCTGGGGGTGGGGCAGGGGAATCCTCCTTCTACCATGTGAGTCCTGGGGATTGAATCAGACTGTCATATTCTGTAGCAAGTGCAGAATTGCTTTACTGACCCAAAGAGAGGTTTTGTTTTTAGCTCTAGGGACTGAACCTGGGACCTTACACACGCTTGACAAGGATCCCACTCCTGAGTGTCATCCCCGGTCCAATGTTACCAGATTTTAAATTATGTTTATGAGGACCTGCATTGTAGGCTCTTAGATGGTACATCTTCATTCTCTTTCTATATACTTCACTTGCATTGCTGGATGTTTCATTACTCTTGATGAATTATGGTTCATTGGACTGAACCAATGTTGCTATTGTAAGTAATGATTTCATGAGTGGCTTTGTATCTCGGTTATTTTTAAATTAAAAACCAACTTTTAATTGTGAATAATAGCAGTATATGTTTATGGTTACAATGTGATGTTATAACATACACACACACACACACAGTACAATGGTTAAATCAAGCTATTATTATGTCAAGCACATTCATATGCTGAAGCAGTTACAAGAGTTTGAGTCAACAATATGTGTGCTTAGTAGTTTCATGGATCTTGCAAAATTGCCTCCCACAGAATAGTATTAATTTGTAGTTCCACAAGACAGATTTTTGAATATATCTACATCTATATCTATAGATAGATAGATATAGATATGAATAGTTATTGCTTAGTTTTCTATTGGATTGCCATTATTTAATCTCATTTGTTTCCAGTAATGTTTTGTATAAAAAGGGTATTTAATCTTATAATATTTCTAGGAGTGCTTTTATTTTTTTATAAAGGAAATTAATGCTTTATCTAAGACAGGAGCTGAACACACGTGTTCTAGTATGCTTTTTTAACTTTAGGATTCTATATTTTCCCATAATCAAATTTATTTATTTATCTTGTATGGGGCAGGGGACTGAACCTAGGGCCTTGTCTTCTGCAGCCAGATACTCTAACACTCACTGACTTTTCCAGCCCTCAAATTTAAAATCAATTTTTAAATAGCTTTTAGATTTTGAGCTACATGAACCTTCAGAACACAAATATGTTTTCTCATAATATAAAAATAGATAAAATCAGAAATAAGGTTTCCATATCCTTAAACAGACAAGAAAACTAGTGCCCACAGTCTGTAGTGTACTTAAAGACTATGGTCCCTGGGAGCAGATAAGAGACATTTAAGACTCAGAATACCCCTGGCAGCCAGTAGTGATGGCTCGTGCCTTTAATCCCAGGACCTGGGAGGCAAAGGCAGGGGGAACTCTGTGAGTTCAAGGCTGGTCTGGTCTACAGAGTGAGTTCTAGGATAGTCAAGGTTACACTGAAAAACCCTGTCTCAAAAACCAAACAAAACCCAAAGTAAAAAATTTCTGGCTATTTTCCCATTCTAAAAAATATATTTAATGATCATCTTGTCAAATATAAGAGGAAAATAAGTTGGTATTTTAATTGGGATCATGTTAAACTAGTCATTTAAAGAGAGGTGACATTTTAACCATTAAAATGTTTTGTTTCCATGTGTGTCTCTCTACTCATCTGAAACCTTTTCAGTCCTTTGGTTTTTCCCCTAAAGTTTTCTTGAGCCAAGACTGTGCATTTCCTGTTAAATCCATTTCTAGGCACTTTCCTTTTTTTGTTGTTTTTGCTATTAAGTAGAGCCTATCTTTGTTGGACAGGTTATTGCTTGTAAGTATGAGGCTAATTGTGTCTACATATGAATTTTGCATACTCTATCAAATTGTCTCACTATTTTTGCAATTTTCAGTTTAGTCTCAAGCCTGAAGGCATATAATCATACCCCAAGTAAAGAATAAAAATCAGGCTGGAGAGATGGCTCAGCAGTAAGAGCACTGGCTGCTCTTCCAGAGGGCCCAGGTTCAATTCCCAGCACCCACATGGTAGTTAACACCTGTTTGTAACTCATCTCCAAATGATCTGACACCTCATAGACATACATACAGACAAAACACCAATGCACATAAAGTAAAAATAATAAATAATTTTTTAAAGAATAAAAAACATTTTTCTTCTTTTTCCATTTTTTATATTAGAAATTTGGAGGGGCATTATTATAAATTGAACCAAGGATCTTTTGCATATTAAATACCACTGAGCTACTCCCTAACCCCTGTGAAGTACTTATAGAGGCTAACCATGACTGCTAGTGCCTTTAGTGAAAGTTGGTAAATAATAGTGACAGGGAACATACCTGTCATTTTGATCATTAGTGTTGCTGTCTCTGCTATTTCCCCATCAAAGACAAAGCGGTGAGATTATTCCATCATGTTGAAGTTTCTATCTAATTGAGCTTTTTATCAGGTTGCTGACCCATGAGCATTTTTTTTTTTTTTTTTTTTTTTTTTGAGACAGGGTCTCACTGTGTAGCTTTGGCTGTCCTGAAACTCACTATGTAGAGCACCTGTCTCTGCTTCCCAAGTGCTGGGATTAAAGGTGTGTACCACCTGGCTCAACCATGAGCATTTTTTTTTTAATAGACACATAAAACAGTATTCTAGTCCCCTGATTTTCCACCTTCCAAACGCTTGCACAAGGCCACCATCAGCTGGGCCTAAGAATTGGAGGGAAAGTTACCTTCTAAAGACTCAGAGCTGGCTATGGAGGGCCAAAGACATCTGGAAGTAACAGGCTGGGTGTGTCCAGCACAGACACAACAGATAACAAATTAGCCTTTTTATTAGTTGAAAACAAAAGGTTATAAGTGACAAAAGGAATTTTCTTGAATCTAGTAGAGTACCTTCGTTGTGACAAAAGTGAAAGACAAGCGTGGTGTCACTGACATTTTTAACAGAAAACTGTCAGTACTAACCGTTTTCAGATTTGACTGCATGAGGCCTAGGAATTGTGGTTCCTGGTTTTGAACTGGCTTTCAGGAGTGAGCTGCCTGAATGCAACCCCCCTTTATCTGTTACCTTATTTTTAAGACCTTGCCACTCTTCCGTGGGCCTAAAAATAACGTTCTAGGCCGGTGGCTATCAGACAGCTCAGTTGTTGGAAGCAGACGCTCCACCTTCTGGCAAGGGCCCAGCACAGCCAGCGTGCCTGCCTTCCCGCAGCTAGGCCAGGCTCCAGGAGCATTCCGTGCAGGCTGGCCTCAGATGCCCCCTTACATCAGCTAGCTGACTTTGGGGGCAGCAGCGTCACCCAACTGTACCACATGGTCCTTTCCCTGATAGGTTTGTTCTTCTCCTGCCAGACTCTTGGAAGTTGTCCCAAACTCCACAGTGGTCCTGGCTCTTAACACCACAGGCGATAGATAGGGTTGCAGATAAAATACAGGATCCACAGTTAGATTTGACTTTGAGAATGAGTATCATTCATGGGTATACCTGTACCAGATGATGTCTGTTGTTCAGATGGAAGCCAAATTCAACTGGCTGGTCTGTATTTTCCTTTGCTAAATTTGGCAACCCCTGTCATCGACATCTTCCCCAAAATAACCAACTCTACTTTCCACCACCACCTCCCTCTCTTCTAACTCCAAAATCGCTCCCCTAGGACTAGCTTCATTAAAATGTTAAGATAGCCTGGTAGGGGTATTAAATCTGTGGGTCACAATTGAGGTTCATTTTTGGAGTCATCATCCAAGGTTAGTTTGTCAGGTTAGTAAATCTGTCACATGGGCACTAAGGACATTTTGGTGGTGGTTGACTACAAGGACAAATTATTGAATGACTAGAGTGTAAGGGCTGGGGATATGGTTCAATTGGTAGTGTCTGCTAGCAATAAAGAAGCCTAGGGTTCGATTCCCCAGCACAGCATGATCTAGGCATCATGGCAAACATTTACAATCTTTGAACTCAGGTGGTGGAGTTAGGAGACTAGGACGTTCAAACTCATTCTTGCCATATAAGATTTAGGCCAGCCTGTCTCAAAAAGGAAAAAAAAAAAAAAAAAAAAGGAAGTTAGCATGTGTATAAGGATGGGGTTTAGGGTGTTCAGATTATCTAAGAGGGTGGTGGTAAAGAAGAGAATGGACATATATAATATAACTCAACCAGTCTTCACATTTTACATTTCCCTCACTTTGTTCAGTCTAGGAGTTAGAGGATTAGGTGGAGCCTAGATTAGAAACGTTCAAAGCAAAGGAGGCCATGGAAACAGCAAACAACTACCAAACAACCAAAGGCTAGGAGTAAAATAACCCAGGAGGAGAAGTAAAACCAGGAAAAATTTTGAAGTGAGGGGTTTGACATTTGGGGGAAAAGTCCAAAGTTGGCCAAGGATGACAGACTATTGCAGGCCTCAAAACCTCCAAATGAGGAAACTTCTGAAGAAGGAAGTCAGGAGAACATGGATGTCTTGCCGATCCGTCTCTCCGAGCCACACTTCTCCATTCCTAGCCTATAGAAAGTCACTTAGAGCAGCACCCACCCCCAATGTATCATGAATACACAAGACCACAGCCTCATTTTGAGAGACAGACTTTGTGTAAGCAACTTTTTCACATGTTGTAGTCTAAGAGGCTCAGACTTTGGTCAGGCATGAGTAAGACACAATACAGCTGTTCCCTGGTGACACCCACACCCATGCCTGGGGGACTGGTGACCCTGCAGAGCCATACGACAAAGTTGCATTTGAACTGTACCATGCAGCTCGGGATCCCAGCAAGCTTGTTTAGATCCCACCTGCCTAGAGGGGCAGAGGACTGTGAGATTTCACCTCTCTGACAGTGGGTAACTTGTGATGTCTTATCCAGGACTTTCCCTGATTTGAACACTAGAAATCCCATATCCCGTGCCCCTGGAAATAGGAATGGTCACCCTAAAATCAAGCCTCTTAGGCTTTAGTGCCTGAATATCAGTTTCTGAATCCATAAAATGTTGGGACTGGCTGGTGTAGTTTGCAATGCTATTGTCAGTCAGGTCTGAGAGTGTTGCCTTATCTCCACACCTCTGATCTTACCTACCTACCCAGCTCAGCTTCCAAAGGACATTCACGTGATCCAAACTCTGAGTTTACAAACTCAACCAGCAGTGTGTAAGCAGGAGAGCTCTGTAGGGTTTGCAAGAGTAGTGTCAACAGTGGCCCTGGAAGACAGCATATGGCTCACACCGTGGGAAGCTCCCTTGGGGATGAGGCTGTGCCACCATTGTGAGAGGGACATAATTTTAGATGGGCAGGTTATGGGGGAGCCAAGTTAACTAACAGTTGGTTTGATAGGCTGGTTTAGGGTAAGATAAAACTGTGGTTTGAGTAGGAATGGCCCCCATAGGTTCACATATTTGAATGCTTGGTTCTCTATTGGTGGACTATTTAGGAAGGATTAGATGGCCTTGTTGGAAGAGTTGTATCTCCAGTTTTCTCTCTCTGCCTGCAACTTTCAGATCAGATGAGAGATCTCAGCTACTGTTCTAGCATCACGCCTGCCTGGCTGTTCCCATCCATGATGATGATGGTCTAACCCTCCAAAACTGTATACAAGCCCCTAATTAAATGTCTTCTTTTATAAGCTGCATTGGTCATGATGTCTTTTCATAGCATTGAAATGTAACTAAGATAGCCATAGACAGAGCAATCCAGTCTGACTTGAGTCAACTTTTAACAGGGACCTGAATAAAGAGAGCAGTTGAAATCAGAAGATTCCATGGAAGCAGAAGCTATCTACCGAGAGTCGGTGTGTGTGTGTGTGTGTGTGTGTGTGTGTGTGTGTGTGTGTGTGTGTGTGTATGCCCACGCCCATGCATATGTGCTCCAAGACATATCATCTGAAGTATAAATATGGATCTCTGTTTTTTGGGAAAGCTGAGTTCATACTCTGCAGTTGGGGGACTAGACAGATGTTGTCAGTGCACAAGCATGAGTACCCAAGTTTAACCCCAGCACGCACCCATTTGTAAGCCCAGCGCTGGGAAGGCAAAGACCAGAGGAGCCCTGGGGCATGGTGAACAGAAGCTTCAGTTTGAGTGAGAGAGACTACCTCAAAGAACACAGTAGACAGAGATGGAGGAAGATGTCCTCTCATCAACCTCTTACCTCCACAACCACAAAATATTCCTCTAGAATCAGTGCCCACTCATTGTGATACTTGGGAAGTAGATGATTAAAGTATATAACTTGGCTGATATTTGACCTTTTTGATTTACAAAAATGTCTAGAGGATTCAGTTTAGTAACCTGCTCACTTTTCCTTGACTTTCTCAAGTATGAAACGCAGAGAGGCACCAACTAGGAAAGGGCACCATGAAGTCTCAGAAAGAACACACACACTCAGCTCCTGACTCACAGTTCACAATCAAGGAGCTCAGCTAGGTGGCTGCCACCATTATCATTGGTGAAAAAGCACACCGGACCCTTTGAGTCCACCAGATGCTCGAGGGAGACCTAAACCCCTCAAAGGACATGGGTCAAGGACAAGAATGAAGTTTACTCAATATTGGACCCAGTCTTCAGCCTTACATTTGCTTGTGACAATGTGGCATGCTGTCATATTCAACTTAATTGTACACACATATAGAATATACATACTTCGAGAAGCACACAGAAAACAAACACAAAAGCCTTGCCATTACCAAAGTACAAGAGTCACATTGGAGTTCTCTCCAGTAACAGGAAGAAACAAAGATCTACTGTAGTATCATCATCACAATTAAGTAGAATTTATGAACTTAAATACATTTACTTGGGCTTTTTATGTCTCAGGGGTTAAGAAATAGCTTCCTTATATCGACTGAAGAAGTGTATTGCAGGTCTTCTTTTATTTTTCTTCCCCAGGACACTCTCCAAGATCATGACTTTGATGCCAATACAATCTGTCCAAGAAAGAACAGGGAACAGGCCTGTGTGTGCAAATGATGGTTAGGAGAACCATGGGACTCCAATGCCAGTCCTTTCCCATTGTGCAACTCCCACAGAGCTGATGTCAGACATCCAAAAAAGAAAAGAACCTTAGACCTGGCTTGGTTTGAGGTTTCTCGGAAGCAGAACTCTATCAAACGTGAGAAAGTTCGGTTCTCAATGCACATTAACAAAAGGTGTTTACCACTGGGTGCCTGATTGTCCCTAATAATGGCTTTACTTTTTAAATTGATTCCTCCCTGATGACAAAGGCTGGGCTTTTGAACTTCTGACTATGGCTAGGCAGGGCATTTTTGACTTGGCTTCACTCTCTTACATAGGTAGAAAAGGCTTAGTTGGGCACCTGGCTGTTTATGGTCGATAATTACATGACTATTGTCATTGTGCGTTACCGAAACTTGGGGCTTTTGACTAAAAGCCAACTGTACTCTTTAAAACAAACATCTGTTGAAAGCCTGGCATGCGTTGAAATGATCTTAAAATCCATTTCATAAATAGATTGTGGTACACTAGTACATTTCAGGGTTGATTGTTTTCTTTTGTCTGTTTTTTAATGAAAATGTTTTGCTTTCGTGGGGCGTCATACTGCTGGCTACTGATCTACTTTCTTCCAGCTCTTACAAGTGGGACACCCTTGCTGAAGCTGTGTCAACGTTTTCATGGTTGTACCTCATCCCTGCCTCCAACAGGCCTACTCTTTGGGATGTCTCACAACTGAGGCAGAGGCAGTGACAAGCACCCTAAAAGCCCACCAAATTGTTTTCTTATATTTGGAAAACAAAAATTGGGGGGGGGGCGTGTAAAGCTGGTGAGATGACTTAGCAATAAAGACCAAAGAGTTCTCATGTGGGGAAGGGGAACCAGCTGCTTCAAGTGTCCCTTGACCTACATGTGCTCCATTGCAAGTGTTGCCCACACAAAATAAACAATGGTTTTGATACAACCACATCACCTGTGGATAGACTTTCATAGATGTAAGTCCTCTTCTGAGAAGATCAGGTCCCTGGTTAACTGAAAATTTAGTCACTGGGGAAATGATTCAGTGGGTGAAATGTCAATTGTAAGTGTGAGGACAGCTTAGCAACCTATGCAAATGCTGGGTGGGCTTGGTGGTCCCCCAGGCAAGTTAGCTAGCCAGATCAATTGAATTGAGGATCTCTGGGTTCAAATGACAGACTCTTCCTCCGTATAAGGTGGAGAGTGATTGAGGAAAACATGGATGCACACATGTTCACAAACATGTGAAACCACGTACACATGCACACATGAACATGCATGTATACTCATGTATTCCAGACATGTAAACCCATGCACATCTGTGTGTGTGTGTGTGTGTGTGTGTGTGTGTGTGTGTGTGTGTGTGTGTGCCCACATGCACGTTAGAATCAAGCCATCTAGGGTGGAGTTCTGGGGTTCCCATGGGTGGGGTTGAGATGGTATATTTAAAAGCCAGTCAGGATGGAGAATTGTAACCTGCCAGCTTCCAAATAGAAGAAATCCTATCAATGTCTCCTCCTCTCCTAGTGAGCCTCATAAAAATGGCACTGATGCTCACCTCACAGGGACACTGGTGACACTGGTGACACTGAATGCAATACACATGTGGGGAAATTTGTCTTCATGGCATTTCCCTGCTTCTCCTTCCTGGTGCACACATACAAGGACATCTCACAGTGTACACTCTATAGTTAAGATGGGACCACGCGATGGGGTTTTGGCTTAGGAGGTACAGCAGAAGTAGTATATGCCATAAATCTTGCTATGTGGTCTTATGCATACTCTCTCTCTGTAGCAGCATTGGAGACCCAGTGTGGGAGACAAAGACATTTAGGGTAAAAAGAGCTTAAATCCTCATGGTCAGCTAGAATTTAGAGAATCAGCCAGAACTGTGATGCATGAGACAAATCCTATTATATTAAATCAATACTATTTTAGGATATATGTGTTGATGCTACCTATTTAACCTATCATAACCAAGCTACAATTAATGATAATAGGATATACATACTATTATGTATGCATGCAAATACACATACATGAGATATCTTGATGTATAAAAGAATGACAAAGTCAATTTTCCTTCCCACAGTATAAAGGCATAAAAGTTCCCTTTGTGCTGCTTTTGGGAAAAGGTGCCACAAACATGATGGCATTGGAGTGTGTGTCTGGTTTAATCACTGGCAAGCATTCACCTAGAAAGCTGGGAGAGACCCCTTGCCTGGAATAGGACAAACCAGGCTCCGCCCTACATCATCTCAGCTAGGAGGTGGGCATAAGTCCCTCCTCATCTTAAACTCCCAATGGACACTTACCACTCTAACGGGTAAGACCCAGGGGATGCCCCGGATCCAGCAGTGAAGAGAACCTGTCCTGCGGGGAGCATCCAAGTTATAAAACATTTCAAAGCAGGTTTGGCCTGTTTGCTCATTATTTCATGCATTCCCCGAACAGTTCTAACATGCACGTGTTTGTTCTTTACTGTCTCCTCAGGCCAGTGAACAGAACCCCCCTCTATCCTGGAGGCTGCCCAACTAGTGCTTTCCCCGCAAACTGCACTCTTTGTCCAGAGCCGGAAAGAGAGCCCAGTTACCTTTGAGAACTAGGCTTCAAATTACTTCTGCTCCATCATGCCTGGTCACCACCTCTCACTAGACAAAGCTTTGTGCTAATGTTGTAGATGGGTGGGAAGATACCCAGGGAGGGTCAAGCAATCATTGCAGATATTATCCTTGTTTGGATCACTTAGCTGGCTTTGACCCATGGCAGAGATTCCTGCCCAGTGGGCATGCAGACTTGGGCCACACAGGGTAAAGGAGGAACTAGAACATACCAGTAATCTGGGCTCCCTTCCTAATGAAGGCTGGTAAGTGCAGCTGCTCTCAGCCCCCTTCCAGGGTCTTACATGTAGCTCTGGCTGGTTTGGAACTCCCTATGTAGACAAGGTTGGTCTTGAACCCACAAAGAATCACCTACCCCAGCCTCCCAAGTGCTGGGATTAAAGGCATGAGCCACTAGGCTTGGCTTGTTATATCACTTTCAAACAATGGTACTGACCTTCAGCAAGGGAAGGCTTTAGTGCACGTTCTATAGGTATTACCATTAGGGCAATGAGAATCGGTTACCTAAAGACTAAAGATGCCGTCTTGAAGTGTTATTTTAAAAATCATTATGCGTGTGTGTGTGTGTGTGTGTGTGTGTGTGTGTGTGTGTGTGTGTGTGATGGTAGTGCACTCCTTTTGTACCAGCACTTAGAAGGCAGAGGGAGATAGGTTTCTTGAGTTTCTTGAGTTTGAGGCTAGCTGGACCTACATAAAGAGTACCAGGCCAGCCAGAGAGACTCCTGTTTCAAAAACAAATATATATACTTAAGTCTATGTGTTACCTGTAGCTGGGGTCTGGGCCAAGTGTTTCAAAGTCTTTGGCTGCTTATTCAAGGAACTGAAAGAAATGTTGAGACAGGTTTGTAAAACTATCCAGGAAACTTTATTGCGGTTGCAGGAGAATCACGAAGTCAAAGTCATCCTCAGCCACATAGTGAATCAAGGCCCACAGGAAAGTTGTTCAGTCACAGTTTGGCTCTGATCACCTTCACACTTGGGCCCATGCTGATGGAGTGGTGGATAACTAAAAGACTGATAATTGCCCTGGGAGGTGACTAACTCTGGGCTGTCTGGAACTAATCCAGTTTTAGCACTGAAAATGCCATACTTGATCTCAAGTCAATCCAGATAATGAGCTACCCTATAGAAAACAGTTTCACCATATCTATTTTTTTCTTTCCTTTCAGTGTTGGGGTAAAACCAAGAGTCTTGCACATACTAGATAAATATGCTACTGCTGAATTACTCCCCAGGCTCCTACTTGGTTCTTCAAGCTTATGAATGGAGGCAAAGCAACACTGGGTTTATTTCAATGGCCTAGGTAACTCATGTGGCCATGGAGACATCCAAGGGAAAAGGGGAAGGGGCATCCTCTTTTATTGTGGAAATCACTGGTCAGACCTGGAATTCATTGATCTACTGCACTCATTTCTCCTTCTTGTCCATTCTGTATTATAGTATCCCCCAGGTGACATTCAGCCCTAGCACACTAATCCCCAAACAATCATTGCCATAAGACTATCATTCCCTGTGTTTCACTCCAAGAGCAGAGATATGCTGGACTTTGGATGCCAAATAAAGACACACTCAGCTTCTCCCTCAGTAATGCAATTTATGGATGGATGGATGGATGGATGGATGGATGGATGGATGGATGGATTGATTAGTGAATCCATTTGTTAGACAAGTGTTGATTAAACCCTACTAATACCGGAGATGTGCTAAGTGGGATGACAAGACCTTTTAGCACAAAATACATAAATCTAAGAAAGAATGAGATGATAATAGCTGGCAATATTAACCTTTTACTGTGCCATGTACAAGATCTCATTTCCTCTATTAAATTATTCCGAGAGTAGCTGGTATTTGCAGCTTCTCAACATTCACAAAAAACTAAATTTATGAGCTTCAAGTAGGAAAGGCTATAGAGAGTGCTCAAACTAATAATTTGTGCCTCCTTAGCCCAAGAGCATTTCCAGCTGTACCTCCTGGGGCAGGTGTGGATTTGGAGAAAGAGAAAGGACTTAAAGTTGGGAAATTATGATGCTTGCACACTTGCTAGTACCTGAAGCTTCACTAGACAGCAAACGTGACTTTGGTTGCTCCTGAGGAAAGATGTTGTGTCTGAAAGTTCAGGCTACAGTGGTCTACATCACCCGAGGAACTTTAGAAAGATCTCTGTGTGGGACTCATCCCAAACCACTTAAATCGGAATCTCGAGGAGAGTATGAAGCGCAAGCACCAGTGTTATGAAACATTTGCTGGGTGAAGCCATTGGCCTAGGAGCATGGTTCTCAAGCTCTCACATGCCAAAGTCACTTGGGTGTGGGTTAAAGCCAGATCTCTGGGGTCCATTCCAGAATTTGGGAGTCAGATCTGGAGTAGGGTCTGGGGATTTGGATTATTTTATGGCTTCCCAGATGGTAACAATGCCACTGGTTGGTCTGGGGACCACACTGTGAGGACTTCCAGTCTAAGAGAAGTTCCCTGTCATTAACAACTAAATGAAATGGAACAGGGAAAAGGAAGGGAAGGCCTGGGGGATTACTTAGTCTTTGTCTTTCTGTGTGCCAATCAAACTAGATCATTTCAGAACTGGGACCTCAAGCCTTTCTTGATTATTTTTAATGATGGGGGGTGGTAGCTTACTGTGGGTGGTGCCACACCTGGGCAGGTGATCCTGGGTAGTATAAGAAAGCAAGCTATGTGGAGAAAGCCAGTAGGTCCCATTCTCCCATGGTCTGGCCTCCCTGTTCCTGCTTGAGTTCCTATTCTGGCTTCCCCTCACGAAGGACTGTAAGCTGTAAGGCAGTGGTTCTCAAACTTCCTAATGCTTTCACCTTTCAATACAGCTCCTCATGTTGTGCTGACCCCAACCAGAAGATTAGTTTTGTTGCTACTTCATAACTGTAATTTTACTACTGTTATGAATCTTAATGTAAGTGTCTGTGTCTTAAGTGACTCCTGTGAAAGGGTCGTTTGATCCTTTATAAGTACCCAGACTAGTTTCCATGAGTTGCTTGTGTTCATGATGTTCATTACAACAATAGAAAACACAGGAGAACAGCCTGCTTTAGCTTTGACTCTCCTTGCAGAACCTGACTGCCCCATGAGCTCAGGTCCACTTGAGAGATCTGCAACCCAGAGATTTAGCGGAACAGTCCTGTGGGTGACTGTGGAGTTTCAGTGAGGTAAGGCTCTTCAAGCCCTTAGTTCCAGAGCTGGTCACAAAAGAAGCGCTCACCAACATGAGCAAGTTTGGCAGGAAAGGGGCTGGCTTCCTCGGGAGCTCAAGGGTAGCCAGGTGTCTTTGGAAACCCAGGAACAGACTGGAATCTTTGGGTTGGGTGTGGCACTGATACTTCACATATCTTTCTGCTTTTATTTCACTCTCTCTCAACTTAATATACAGGCTCGTGAGGTAGCTCGGGGGGTTAAAGTGCTGGCGGCTCTCCCACAGGATCCAGGTTGGATTCTCAGAACCCATATGATGGCTCACGACTCTCTGTAACTCCAGTCCCAGGGGATCTGACACCATCTTCTGGCCTCTGTGGGCACCAGACATGTACATGCCGCACAAACACGTGCAGGCAAAACACCCATACCCATAGTAAAATAATAATAAAAAGAAGATCTTGTGTTTACTCATTTTTATTCCCACTGAGCTGCACCCTTAACTATTTTTAACTTCAAGTGCACGAAAGTGGATTAATAATACTCCTTAGACCATAACATTATGTCTCATTCATTTCTTTAGTCTCTCATTAGCCTCTCTTGTTTTTATCTATATCTTTATGATAGCTGCCTATCATCTATCACCCATCTATTTGCCTTTCCACCCACATTCATCTCTTCCCAGAATCAACAGTGCTCCTGTACTTAATGTGTCTTTTGTTTGTACGAGTTATACAACTCTATAGAATTCCGGTTGTGCTGTGTAGAGTTTCATATTTACTCTTCCAAGGACAGCAAAGGTCTATGCTTTCGCCATTATGCAAGGCTGCTGCTACCGGTTGCGCTACAATGCTCCAACAACTATGCTACCAAAACTAACAATACACCGTCTCTCTTTGTTAACTTGCAAGGAATCAGCTTTTTAAAAGCACAGCAAGACGACAAGATAGGCTAGAGATGAATCTCAATCAGCTCCCCAAATCCCTGGTCATCCCAAAGACTAACAAACAGATTGTGCAGATATGATGAGCGTGCCATAAAACATACAAGTTACTTAATTTCTCATTTCTGAGCAGATCGGTACCAGTGATGGTTGGCTTAAGTCACCCAGGGGTGCTTTGTTACAGCAGTGCAGGAAGACAAGGCAAGGATGGACAGCCATGTTCTGGGCTGCGTCTCACTAGGAAGATTGTATAGCGACCATGAAGAAACTAGTCTGGGTACTTATAAAGAGAGGACTATTTGAGCTCATAGTTCCAGCAGCTGAAAGTCCAGAAAGTATAGTGTGGGTTCTGGAAAGGGCGGTGAATGGTGTCACATCATAGAAGAGGTCACCACAATGGCAGTATGTGAGAGGAGGAAGGAAATCGAATAACCAGAAAAGGAGCCACTGAGCAGGGAGGGGGCCAGGAATAACATCCCACTAAGCTCTGCCTCTTAGGGGTCCAAGCTCCTTCTCTCAAAGGCCCACTGCATCACCAGCCTCACTCTGAGGGCCACACTTCCAATCCATGGATGGAAAAAAATCTTACCCAATTACAGCTGAGACGCTGACCCAGACTTTGATACTTATCCCTGGTTCCCCCACTCCGGACCCATGCAACCAGGCAGCCAGCCCTACCTCTGGACAGGACACAGTGCATCCACGAACTGTCTCAGTGATAGCAATATCACTGTCTCCAACCTCAGTCGCTCCTTTCTAGGCTTGAGCAATCTTTCCTAAGTATGGTAAAAATTCTCACCTGGCAGAAGAAGGCTCATGGTTTGAAACCAACACTTTGCCTCAGCTGGGTGAGGTGACATATGCCTACAATCCTAGATACTTGAGAATTGGTGGGCTGTCTTTGCAGGGCTGCTGTTGGGGCCAGCCGAGCAGCCCCAGGTTCGGCCCCAGGTCTGAACCTGAGACAGGGAGTATAAACCAAAGAAAGGCTAGCTAAAGATGATAAAGGAGAGACAGAGACCAGAAAAAAAAACCAAAAAAAAACAGGAGGGCAGATTCAGTAAATACTGAATCACCCCGAGCTTAGTTTTTACCACTCTTATATACCCGAATCAAGAAGGGGGACATGGTAACATGGATATGGAACAAACAGACTTTTCTTCCTCTTTTCTTCAAGTATTCAGTAACCACAACTTAGATTCAACTTCTAGCTACCTGGCCTTGAGGATCAGGAGTAAACACATCTCAGACCATGTCTGTTGTTACTTAGAATAAGACAGCCAAGGCCAAGATCTAACATCCTACTATAGCCATACCTTGACCTTTAGGTCTTATGACTTGCTGGGGACAGTTTTGAACTCTCTGCCCTTGAGCAAAGATAGAGTGCAGCCATCTTATGGGCACCGGCAGAGAATATGAGGCAGGAGGACTATAAATTCATGGCCAGCCTGAACAACTTAGAAAGATCGTATCTCAAAAAGAGTGATGATGGCTGTTGAGCTGCCAGCCTAATGGTGTCTCCTCGTTTTTTTACTCCCCAGCCAACACTTGAACCCATCACTCCCTGTCTTCCTTACAGTTACCTCTCCAGTGTCTTTTTGTTTTCTGGCGTCTTTCTCCTCTGCTCCAACTGCTTTCTCTTGCCTGATCACCTTTCTCTCTTGCCTGGCCTGTGCTTGCACACAGCCCCAACCTCTTGTTTGCTTTCTACGATTTATGTTATTTGTATCCATGAGTGTAGGCCACATATGTGTATATGTCCAAGGAGGCCAGGAGAGCAGCGCATGGGAATCTCCCGAAGCTGGAATTGCAGAGGCTGTGAATACTAGGAACATAACGTGAGTCCTTGGCGAGAGCAGTGTGTGCCCTTAGCCACCTGGCCTTCTCCCAAGCCCCTCCTCCCCACGCTTATCTCCACAGCAATTAAATTCAACTACCTCTGTTACAAATCTCCACACCTCGCACGCACAACCTTTTCAGCCCCTCATGGCCTACAGCTCTGCACCTTAAGTTCTGTTTATCGCATGGCATTGTGGTGGGACCTTTAATCCCAGCACTGAGGAGGCAGACACAGTTGGATCTCTGTGAGTTTGAGGCCAGCCTGGTCTACAGAGTGAGTTCCACCACAGGCTCCAAAGCTACAGAGAAACCCTGTCTTGAAAAAAACAAAACAAAACAAAACAAAACAAAAAAGTTCTGCTTATCCTTGAGTGCTCAGTGCCAATGGCACTTTCAAAGAGCTATGAATGACTGCTCCGTCTTCTAACTCCAAGCTACCAAGCCATCCCTCTGCCTCTGAGTTCTTTTAGCTCTCCAGACCTCTCTTATGAAAGCCTGTCCTTTGCATGCTAAAGTTGCTTGTCCTAATGACAATAGATATCCCTCAGTTAGTAAGGGATTTCTTTGTCTGTTTCCTTTGGTTTGGAGATATTAAACCCAGGGCTTGGCATGTGCTGGACAAGTACTCTAACCCTGAGCTACACAGCAGCCCTCTTTCACTGAAGTCTTTAAATGTTTTCCTGTTGTTGTTTTTATTTTCTTTTTGCTATGAAGCTCTGGTTTGGAACTTGATATGTAGACCAGGCTGGCTTTGAACTTCCAAGACCCTGCTGTTTCTGCAACCCTGGGATCAGGCATGCTTTCTTGTAGTTAGGAGGCCGGGCCTGGAGACTTTATGTAACTTAACCATGTGAGTTTAACACTTGGAGCCACAACTGCCTGAGACACTATTGCAATTTCCTAGATTGGAAGCTCTCAGACTGAAAAGCTCGCTCCATCTTCATCCCTCTCCTAAATCTGTAAAGAAGTTCTGAAGGAAACAGTTTGCAATGTTCCCTTCCTCCCACCAATAACCCTGGAAATCAGTGACTGCTATATGGCAGTATGGATTATATTTCCGTCCCATTTTCTCACCATTCTCTCAATTTTTTCCTCTTTTCCCCCAGCAGCCTTTCTGCCCTCAGCCTGTACAGAAGACAGTGGGGTCAGGAGGGGTGGCTGGACCTTCATCGTCAGATGCCCGCCCCATGTGCTCCGCTCTGCAGCAGGCAAACGCGCCACAGTTGTAACCTCAGGTTGCTTAGGGGAACAGCTGTCTCAGAGCAAACACGGAGAACCACAGGCCTTTGATTATCTCCAGATGGAGTACTGCAGCCTTGGAAGCCTGGAAAGGATCCGGCTGTGGCCCACGCTCCCATTATCTTCCCCAAACATGAACTGTCCTCTCACTGAGAAGTGGTAAGCAGTGTTAACTAAGCGTCAGCATGAATTTAGTCCTTCAGAGAGACCCTCCGAAACACTCATAGCTTTCTGTTGGCTTTTTTACCCCACTCTTTTTTTTTCTTCTTCTTCTTCTTTTACATTTTTTCTTTTGTAGTTTTTCGAGACAGGGTTTTTCTATGTAGCTTTGGAGCTTCTCCTGGCACTCTATAGGCCAGGCTGGCCTTGAACTCACAGAGATCCGTTTGCTGCTGCCTCCCAAATGCTGGGACTAAAGGTGTGTGCCACCACCGCCGGGCTCCCTCTCCCTCTTTTAAAATAAGATTTTAGGTTGGGCTGGTATACACACAATGGCAAAACTGTTAAATTGCTTTTGAATCACAACCCAAGCTTTAGATGTTATTTTTTATTTTATTCATTTATTTGGTTTGCTATTTTGAGACATACTTTCACAGTATATAGCAATTTGCCTTCACATTTTTGGTTATAGGTGTATATCACTACTGCTTGGCTACATAGTACTATTTTTACTTTTCAAATTTTTCCCCCTGTCTTTGAGAGTCTTTGTAGTTCAGTCAGGTCCAGGACTTGCTATATAGCCTAGACTTGAACTTAGGAAAATTTCTCCTGCTTTAGCCTCCCAAGTGCTGGGATTATAGATATGAGCTACCACACTCAGCTAGACATTATTATTATTATTTTCTAGATAGGATTTCTTTGTGTAGCTTCCGCTGTCCTAGAACTCCCTCTGTAGACCAGGCTGGCCTTGAACTTACATAGATCCACCTGCCTCTGCCTCCTAAGTGTAATGCCCAACTAGACTTTCTTTCTTTTCCTTTCTTTTCTTCCTTTCTTTTTTTTTTTTTTTTTGTATTTGTTGTTTTTGTGTTTGTTTCTTGTTTTGTTTTTCAAGACGGGGTTTCTTTGTGTAGCCCTTGCTGTCCTGGAACTCACTTTGTAGGCCAAGCTGGCCTCCAACTCATAGAGTTCTCTCTGACTCTGCCTCCTGAGTATTGGGATTAAAGGGGTTCACCACCACTGCCCAGCTAGACATTATTTTTAAGACCATAATTAATTAAAAAAATGAAAATGCATACCCTATTCCTGGAAACACAACCATGGTAAGAGCATTACAGACACTGTGTCAGCAGTGGCTGGTTGAACAGCTGTTGTGTAGAAGAAACCTAATGAGTATCCATTGAATGAATACCACAAATACTTACAATTTGGGGCTGTACCACTATGAAACACAAATTTTAAATTGATGGTCCTACTGAAGCTGACGATATATAATATTAAACAAATAGATCCATAAATAAGTTATTTCATGTTTTATAATCTTTTGTCACTTGCTCCTATGGAGATTCTAGGAGTACCCCATGGGTCAGAAGGCAAGCTTGGTCAGTGCAAATATGAGGCACTGATATTTAAAAATGGGTTGGTCTCTGCCAAGTGTGTGCTAAGTGTTCAGCACTTAGGTGGGTGTTAGAAAAAGAAAGGCAAGACCCTCAAGACACCTGCCTACTGAGAACTGTCAACCAAGACAACAAAGTGAGAAATAGCCCAGCACTGAGATACACAATGCTTATTGTACATATGTGGATGCAGTACATGGAGAACATAACTTTGATCCTGCAGGCCAGAAGCAAGACTGCTTTGCTTGCCCCAGGTGTCCTAACCATGGCACCTCACAGTCAACTGACAAAGCAGAGGTCAAGTACCATGGCGAGATGCACGTGGCTTAAGATGATTGTAAAACAAGGCTGACAAAGCCAATCAGAAAATACATGTTAACACATGACCTGCTATGGAGGAGGTGGGAACGGAATCCGGTTCTGGAAAAATCCCTTCAGGGATTTGTCCCCTAATCCCTATTGAAGTCATCTGGGCAGGGAGAGCCTGTGGTAGCCTGGGATTTGGTTTGAACTTGAAATTTTCATGGTTTGCTGTGCCAACCCACGCTTTTTCCTCAGGCAAGGACTAGTTCTGTGCAAAGTCCAAAAGCCAAGGAAGAGAAGGAGTGAAGTTAGGGAGGTAGGGGTGGGTGAGTAGGGAGTGGAGTGGGTTGGTGGGGGAATAGGGATGGGTGAGTGAGGGATAAGGATGGGTGAGTGGGGGATGGGATCAGGTCTGTGGGAGACAGTAAGCATTAACTCTAAGCCTGGAAATCTTATGGGTGAAACTAATTCAAATATTCAAGTAGCCCAGAAAAAGATCTTTCCATCCTTCTACCCTCCAACCCAGCCACATGCTCCAAGGTCTTCCTATGATCTTTGGCAATAGTCTACCAGAAGTCTTAAAATGATCATATCTCCTGATCTAGTATTTTCCCTTCTGAGAAAGTTAAGAACATAACCAGAAACCAGAACAGACTTTCTGGAACAAAAGAAAAAATAATGGACTCAATATGGAAATAGTTAACTTTAAAAAGTGTGTGTGTGTGTGTGTGTGTGTGTGTGTGTGTGTGTCTGTGTGTGTGTATGTGTGTATGTGTGTGTAGATAAACAAGCATAAGTGTGTAGATAAACAAGCATATCATTGATGTTCACTTGCCAGCTCATCTAGCCAATCAATGTACTCCAGATTTAATAATAGATCCTGTTTCAAAAAGTAAGGTATGAAAACAAGGGGTGGGAAGAGTATTAGAGAAAGATAGTTGGTATAGACCCCCTGGCCTCTACACACACACTCCTGTATACAGGAACACACATTCTATATCTAGATATAGTTCTGTATTCATGCCCAAAAATCAAAACCCACTTGAACTGATTTCAATGTCTTCCTGGTTCTCTCATCAAAATTTTAAATAAAATCTTTCTATGTACTTATTTAGCAGTTTTGCATGCATACTAGGCAAGCAAACATTACAGCACCAAGGCATATCTGTAGCTCAGTGCCTTTATTTTACATTTATATATGGTCATAATTTGGACTCACTTTAAAGACAATTCTTTACCATTCTTTATTTACTACATTCTGAGAAGTAGCTATAGTTTTCTGCCAAACATTCTTTGCTACTTGAAGTAAACATCTAAAGATTTCTTTATTTTTATTTTGTGTGTATAAATGTTTTGCCTGCATGTGTGTCTCTATGCCATGAGTGCTGTCTAGTACAAGAAAGCTATAAAGAGCTCCAGATCTGGGCTAGAGAGATGGCTCAACTGTTAAAGGCTAGGCTCACAATGTGAAATGTAAGAGCTCCAGATCCCCTGGACCAGTGCATAGACAGGCAATTGGTGTAGACAGGTGGTGGAAACACCTGTAGCAACAGGTGCAAGAGGAAAGAGAGCTGTAGCCATCTTATGAGTGTATCGTCTTCTCTTTCCTTTCTCTCTCCTCTTCCCCTTTACAAACCTCCCTATTTTTAGAGTTATGAAGGGTTGTAAGCCACCAGGTCCTCTGTAAGAGTAGCAAGTCCTCTTAACCTCCACGACATCTCCAGCCCAGAGTGTATGTTTAAAGTTCAGTTAATTTTTATAAAATCAATACACTCAAGTCACTAGTTCCCCAAACAAGAATAGAACATTATTTACTATCCAACAGCTGCTTCTGGGCTCCTCTCATTCACTAGTCCCACTTTCCCACAGATAAACATCAGTGTGAGACTTTTAATGTCCATAAATTCAAGTCCTTAGAGTTTGAATCTCATGTGAATGGAGTCATGCAGGTTTTCTCATCTGCATCTGGCTTCCCTGGCTCATCCTGTGTGAGACTCATTCAGGCTGTGGTGTAGTTTAGTTTCTTCATTGCCCTTATTGCAAAGTGTTCCTTCATGTGATGAGAAATAAATCCAGGTCGTTTCTGGCTTGTGCTTTTATTAATTAATAAAGACATCACGCACCAATGGATATTTCAACACATTTTGTTGAAAACAAGCATACATCTCTGCTGACCATAGTCCATATTCATTTAAAATATGAAAAAAAATAAAACCTAAAATAAAAACTCAGTTTTTCTTTTCTCTCCATACAAATAATGTGGACACATTCCAGAAGGATCAGCCTTCACTCACTCTTCATTGCCAGTTTCGCTGCCCTGATGATGAGACCAGGGGGTAGTGGAGGAGTTTTCACTGGTGTGTAAGGAATTGAGGAAACTTGAGCTGAGGAACTGGGGTGTTGGGGGTTGGCTCTCACAGAAAACAGGGAGTGGTGACAGTGAGAGGGGAGGGGGATTACTGACCTCTGTTCACTCAAGGGCTTGACTGTTTCCCTTTGAAAACAAGTCACTTCAGAGATTTAACATGATTTTTTTTTCTCAAACAGGTTATCCTTAGCAAAGCACTTCTACAGCCATGACCTCGTTTGGGCTTGCTCTCATGAGAAGGCCGATTATTTTCCTAGCTGTTCCTAATGCCAGTGTTTAACCCTCATGCCTACGAGTCACAAAGAGATAGAGGATTAGTGCTGCATATTTGCCCCCTTAGAGGTCAGACTCCATGACTGCGAGCTCGTCCTTTGCAGGTCAATTTGATAGCTCCCTAGTGAGCTCTTCCCAGGAGCAGGGATGGAAGGAGACATTGAAGATCAGGGGGAGTGGAAAGCATGCCTCCATTGCCTACTCACAAGGGACGTGGCAACACACAACCAAAGAGAGTGGCACAAAACCTGAGTCTGCACTTTGGCCTATCTCCAGTGAACAGTGATCTGATGAGAAGGTGAGCCTGGGGTGGAGATTTAGGGTAGGCTCACCCCTGCAGGTTTGGTGGGAGTGGGGTGTGGGAGCCATGGAGAGGATGGCAATGAGGTTGCTATGCATAGCTCAAGCTGTGTTTTAGAGTTCCTGAGAGTTTGGGGGTACAGACACAAACGGTAGAATGTCCTCCGGAAGTCATGCTGAGTTCGGGGGTGAGTGTGATATGTGGAAAGGATTAGGTACGAGGCTGAGAACACAGAGATGAGGGCAGAAAGGTCCTGGTGGAGCTGGCATAGCTGTGCATCTGACAGACTTGGTCTTAGAAAAATTTTCAGAACTTGGATCTGGACTTGGGCTGTTGGAGATCTTTTGAGACTGGCTCATCGGGACTTGCTGTAGAGCACTGCAGATGTCAGGGGATGTGGCTATGGCTTTCTTTGGATGGCCAGGAAGAGGGGGACTCACCTGACAACTCCTGACAGGTACACTCTTGCATGCATTGCTTCAGTGCCTGGGAAAGGATTAAGGCTGATCTGTGCCAGCTCTGCCAATCCAATCGGCTCATTCCAACTGGGCAAGCTTATTGTTGTTGACAGCTTCCAAGTGTGCGTTTTCTTAGAGATGGAGTCCATGCAAGAAAAATGGCATCCTTGTTGCCAAGAATAAGTAAACAATTTACAAAACACTAAAGGAAAACATGAAGACATTTTCTAGGCTTCCCACAGGGAACTGTTTGACCCTTTTCATGGTGAAAAGGACCAATAGCCCAATAGCTGTAGATGGATGTTTTATCCAGTGTGTGTGTGTGTGTGTGTGTGTGTGTGTGTGTGTGTGTGTGTGTGTGTGTTTTGCTGGGAATTGAACCCAGAACCTTGCATACAACTAGGCAGGCACTCCGCCACTGGGTGACATCCCAGGCCCTGTCCTCTTGTTAATAAATAGTCTACAGCAGTGGTTCTTAACATTTAATTTGCAGAATAGATAGAATTATTCCCATTTCAAATGTACGAAATTAAAAGCCTATGAAATTATGGGGCTGGAGAGATGGCTCAGTGGTTAAGAGCACTGGCTGCTCTTCAGATCAGAATATGAGTCCGAGCACCCTCATGGTGGCTCACAAATGCCTGTAACTCCAGTTTCAGGGGATTCAATGCCTTTCTCTTTTCTTTTTTGTTTCTGTTTTGTTTTTTGAGACAGGGTTTCTCTGTGGCTTTGGAGGCTATCCTGGAACTAGCTCTTGTAAGACTAGGCTGGCCTCGAACTCACAGAGATCTGTCTGCCTCTGCCTCCCAAGTGCTGGGATTAAAGGTGTGCGCAACTACCACCCGGACTGATCCAATGCCTTTCTATGGTTTTCACAGATGTCAGGTACACATGTGGTGTGCAAGCATACTCAAGGATAAAACACCTGTATACATAAAATAAAAAAGGTTTTAAATGTGAGATTAAAGCTATTCAAACTGTGCATCTGTCTATGTATGTCTCTCTTGTGAGGGCCATACAATTCCATCCTATCCTCCCACTGTCCACTGCTTGGAATCAGTGGTCCCACAAGCTGATTACACTCCCAGGTTGGAAAGCTTGCCGAAGGGCTCATCCTGGCTCAGTGGCTTCCTATTCCTTATCTTCAAAAAGATCCAAAGGATTTGGTTGCTCCATACACATCTAAGATAAACACCTGGTTGTGATGCATGCTTTCAATGGCATTCTTTGGGGACAGCCCAGCCACAATTGCTCAGTTATGCAGACAGAAGCACAGATTAATAATCACTGGCACGCGAGAGTTTCTCTTCTGTACTAGCTGGAGTTCCTACCTGATTCCCTCTTACGCAATGCAGCAGCAGCCTATTTAACACTACCGCTGCTTTTGAGGGGAGTGGGCTGTTGAGACAATGTTTCTCTGTGTAACGTCCCCACCTGCCCTGGAACTCATTCTGTTGACCAGGCTGGCCTGGAACTCAGAGAGATCTGCCTACCTCTGCCTCCCTGAGTGCTGGATTAGAGGGTGTCACCACCATTGCTACCTTTCTTTCCTTTCTTTCTCTCTTTCTCTCTTTCTTTCTTCCTTCCTCCCTTTCTTCCTTTCTTCCTTCCTTGCTTTCTTTCCTTTCCTTTCCTTTCTTTCTTTCTTTCTTTCGTTCTTTCTTCCTTTCTTTCTTTCTTCCTTCCTTCCTCCTCCTCCTTCTTCTTTTTTTCAAATTTTATTTAAGTGTGTTTCAAATTCTGGGAAAAAATCATAACAGATCAAAGCAGATTTGAGCTTCACATAAGTTCATAAGGCACATTACACTGAATTCATAAAGAAATGAAACCTATCAACAGGCTGGTATCAAACACTATTTGCCACAGATTGTGGCTGAGGTTTGTACCTGGGTGGAAAGAGTATAAAATTGTGATGACACATGCCTTATCACTAAACAGTGCTCCATGTGGCAGAGGATGGAAAAGAGCTGGTCTGGAGAAAATAGTTGTTGGGCTATCTTGTTTGTTGTCTTTGGAAATGAGTCATCCTCGGCCATCAGCAGGTACAGGTGGCAAGAAAGCAGTAGCTACCACTGCATAATCTTCTTTTATCTCTCTTTTTTCATTTAAAAGTTAACAATTTCATATGTATATTCTCTCCCTTCCTTCCCCCTTTTCTTTCTTCTGCTATGCAGTTTGAGAATGCTTTATCTGAAAATGTGAAATGCTCCAAAATCCATGTATCAGGTTTTTGAGTTAAGGAATGTTTAACAAGTGCATGCAGATATGCCCAAATCTGGAAACCTTTGAAATCTGGTCTCCTTCTGGTTGTAAGCTTTTGGATAAGGGCTATCCAAACGTGCATATGGTTTCCTGTCACTAAAAGAACATTACTTCTTATCAAAATAGAAAATCTAATGAGAGAGACAATCATTATCATTAAGGATTATTAATATGGGCACCAACTTTCCATTTTCTTAGAAGTTAATTTCTAAATTCTGAGGAGAATAAAAGTTTCCCTGGTGGCTGGTGCCTGAGTGTGTTGTGTAATATATTACTTTAACTGTGTAAAGCTGTGCTATATTTGCTTATGTTGTCTTTGTGAATGACATGAAGACGTGTTACATTTGGTTTTGCTGCATTTGTTTAATGATGAAAAGATATGTTGCTGTTTCACCTCGTCTGTCTAAGACACCAGCTCGGTCTAATCAAGAGCTGAATGGCCAATAGCTAGGCAGAAGAGGGATAGGCGGGTAGTGTGTAATTCAAGTTCTAATAGGTCTTAATAATAAAAGCCCAGAGTCAGATATAGGAGAAAATGCTGAGAGATCAGAGAGAAGAAGGAGCAAGCCAAAGCCACCGTTATTTCACTAGCTTCCCAGCTGAAAAGAGTCTAAGTTCCTCCCACCTATGTTCCTTTCTCCACTCAGCCATCTCACTGTCTGTCTATCTGTATAGACCTCCAGACCTCTATGGTTAGCTAGTAGCAGGCTCCACTTTCTGATCTTCAGACAGGCTTTATTTGTACAAACAAGACATCACCACGTTGGTGGGCAGAGAGAATAAATAGGAACAGAAATCTAGGTGAGAGGAGATGGGGAGGAAAAAGAAGAGAGAGGAAAGGGTGGGGGAAAAAAAGAGGGAGACATCCCAGCGACCACCATCCAGCCACTGGAAGAAAAAGATATAGGGGCTGGAGAGATGGCTCAGTGGTTAAGAGCACTGGCTGCTCTTCCAGTGGACCTGGGTTCAATTCCCAGTACCCATATGGTAGCTCACAACTGTCTGTAACTCCAGTCCTAGGGGATCTGACACATCCACACCAATCCACATAAAATAGAGTGAAATAAATTATTTTTTAAAGGATAAAGAAAGAAAAAGACACAGAGTAGGACATACAGAAAGGAAGGTAAAGAGCCTGGAGGCAAAACACAGATGAAGAGAAATGGGCTAAGTTAAAAGAGCTAGCAAGAAATAAGCTGAAGCTTAGACTGAGCATTCATAAATAGAAAGAAGTCTCTGTGTCATGATTTGGGAGCTGGTAGGTAGCCTAAAAGAAAAAGCCTGCTATATGAGTGGGTAAAGACACCTGTTACCAAGACTGGGACCCACATGGTAGGCAGAGAGAACCAACCCCTCAAATTGTTCTCTGACTTCCATTGAAATCACACACACACACACACACACACACACACACACACACACACACACACACCACACACACCAAAACTGAAATGTAATAAAAAATTCTTTTAAAAGAACGACCCTAGAAAATACCTTGAATCATTCAGTGTTGGGAGAGCACATTGCATTGCCTTTGCACATCTAATGGGGTATGTACCATGTTATTTCAGTTTTAACAAACAAAGCAATAGGTTTTGTTAACAGTAGACTCACTCAGGGTGACAGATGGGACCAGAATGGATCAAGTGTGCATTATCTCTTTCATATTTAGTTTGGGTTAATTAGAGGGCAGAAGACACTACACTGCTTAAATAGCCGCTCTGAGCCAGGCCTAGTGGAGAGCAGTTTTGTTTCTTAAGAGTTGTAGACATATCTGGGGTGCAGCACTTGCCTAGAATGTTCCATCCTCAGGATGAATGTATAAAAAAAATGAATAAAGGCCAGGCAGTGGTGATGCACACCTTTAGTCCCAGCATGTGAGAGGCAGGCAGAGCTCTGTGAGTTTGAGGACAGCCTGATCTGCAGAGTGAGTTCCAGGACAGCCAGATCTACACAGAGAAACCCTGTCTTGGAAAACAGAAAAGCAAACAAACAAAAACAAAAGAAGTAAAGAACTCCCCCCTACACACAAAAGAATGAATGAATGAAAGAAATGACATAAAACGAATGTTCTTGTTTGCTCCCTCTTTCTCCCTTCATCCTATTTCTCCCCCTCTGCCCCATCTTTTTCACTATTTTTCATTTGCCTTCTACCCTTCTCAAGTTTAGGTAGATTCTAGTTAAGCTAAACACAAAATGTTTTAACCCCACTGAATTATTTCTTTTGTATGTAGCCTTCAGTAGTCTTTTCTCCTTGCCTCCTCATCCCTTTGTGTCTCCTGTTTTTCATCTTCCTCTTTTCCTCTTTCTCTTTCTCTCCCCTTCCCAACTCTTCCTCCTTCTCCTCCTTCTCCTTCTCCTCCTTCTCCTCCTTCTCCTCCTCCTCCTATACAGGGTCTCACTAAATACCACAGGCTAGCCTTAAACTTGTGATCCTCCTCCTTCTACCTCTAGAGTGTTAAGGTTACAGGTGAACATCATGCCTTGTCTTCTCCCCCCATTTGTTTCTTTTCTTTGAAGTGTAATCTTACTATGTAGCCTAGCTTAGTTTGGAACTTGTTATGTAACCAAGAACAGCCTCGCACTTTAGCTCCTCCTGTGTCCACCTCCAAAATTCTGATATTACAGGTGTAGGCCAAGTTTGGCTTTAGCAACTGCTCACAAAAGTCATAGTTCTAATGAAAAAGTCCAAATATAGTGTTTTCTTTCCCCCTTATCTGTGATTTCATTTTCTGGGGTTTCAGCTATTCAAGGTCAACAAATGCCCAAAAACAGTAAGTGAAGAAGTCCAGAAATCAGTAATTCATGAGTCTTGAAATTGCTTTATTACAGTGTATTGTTACAGTTGTTTTTGTCTGGTTATGTTATCATTGCTAATCCTTACTAGCCTAATTTATAACTTAAACTATGTTAAGTTAATTAAGATAGAAAAGCACTAAATGTATGCCCTTGTAGAAATAACACAATACATATTAATGTTTGGTCCTGGCTGAAGTTTCAGACATTCACATTGGGTTTTGGAGCGTAACTAGGACCAGGAAGGAGTGACTCTCACATTACAAAATGCAGGAAGAAAATTCTCCTGTCTCAGTCCCCGGTATCCTTCCCACTTCAAAGATGCAGGCGAGACCCAGAGCCAGAGCCAGGTAAAGTGACAGTCCTCTTGTGACTTTGACCAGCTGTGTCCTTGGTGGCTGTGTATGTGTCAGAGGGACCAGAAAATGGGGACACTAAAAGCATGAACTCAGTCCATCATTATGAACTTGTAGCCCTTCAAGGGCCTTTTAGGAGTTTTTGACTTGTCTCTTTGTGTTTGAGATGGGGTCTTGCAATCCTGGGTCTCATACTCTAGAACTCACTATGCACAGCGCCCAGACGGTAAACTCAGGGCCCTTCTGTTCTTGCCTCCTGTGTGCTAGACTAAAAAAACACACACTACCATGGCCAGTTCTTTAGGGGCTTTTGGAAGTGTACACATACCTATTCACACATTTATTTACTTTATCAGAATAAAACCATGTGAGTTCATATTGGTACCTATGCTTGTCTTTTAGCACCTGAGACATCTTATCCTGGCACTCTAAATGTAATGAGTGTGTCATGGTAAGGATGTGTTCGTTGAACTCTTACTGGTGGATTCAGGTTGCTTTATTCTTTCTGTGTGATGAACATAGCTTGAATAATCACCCTAATTACTGCCTTAATTGCTTCCGAAGCATAGAGCAATAAAGATGAGGTAATAGGTGTTCTTGTCCCCACCCTGAACCCTATGGTCTGAGCACTATCCTCACACACAGGCTAGGAAGCACACTATTACTGAGCTAGCCTCCCCTATAGGTTAATTTTTAAGGCCTTTGAGCACTTACTATTCTTACACATTGTTTTCCATTTTTTCCCTTTATTTTAAATATACTTACAAAGTGTGCTTATTAGTGACCTGTGGTGTGATGATATTTCGTTGTATGAACACTGAGTGCATTAATCAAATCCAGCTTGTTTTTATTCACTCTACCTGCACCCTTCCCAAACTAGTAAACACTGCTCTGCACCGCAATCAACTTCTTGGCACCCCTGTATAACACAGAACACGCAGTACTTGGCTTTCGATGTCTAGTTTATTTTACTTAACACAACGTCTACCAAGGCTGTTCATTTTGCTGCAAATGACAGGACTCTGTTCCCCTTTAAGGCAGGGTACTATTTCCCAGCACACGTAGGCCACGGTTTTCTTGATCTGTGTACCCACTGATGGCCACCTAAGCCGATTGGATTTCCTAGCCTTTGTGAACAGAGTCCTGATAACCAGGCGTGTTCTTTACGTTTAAACTGCAATCGGGACGCTAACAATGAATCCAGTTCCTTTTCTTGGTTAAGCCACTGTAAACTGCTTTCGTGTCAAAGGCTGCTTTATTTTCCAAAGTGGGAGTTGCCAGCATCAGGCTGTGGGGGTGGAAGCCTAATCCTCCTCTCAAAGGCTGCAGTGAGTCACCCTCTGCTTCCTCCCTCCACCCTTCCTGACTCCATATACATCCTTCTCTCTCCCTCTCCCTCTCTATCTCTTCCACAAGCAGAATTCAGCCCAAAGGTTCTACTGAGGTAGAATTGGAAAGTGGCATCTGTTCTATTATATCTTTCAGATTGAAACTCACCTTGTCGCTTAAGCCAAAACTGTGCTAAGTTTATATCGTTTTGTTTTGTTTTGTTTTGTTTTGTTTTGTTTTGTTTTGGAGACAGGGTTTCTCTGTATTGCTTTGGAGCCTATCCTAGAACTCACTGTGTAGGCCAGGTTGGTAAGAGCTGATTTGAGTAAGTAAATTCATAGAAGTGAGTAAAATCTCCAGAGGGAGGGCTGGGAACTGCTGCTCAATGGTAGACTTACATTTATAGTGTACAAGGCTCTGGGATATATCCCCACAAAAGAAACAGCTCTGGGAATAGACACCAGGGCCTTGCATTCTACAACAGAGGACATGCCCAACCGTGGTGGGTGGTTTTTTTGGTTTGTTTTATTTTTCCCTTTTGAAATGAACTTGGGTGGACATCTATTTAGGCAGTAGGTCTCACATGGATTGCTAAGACCTGGGTACATTCCTTGTGTGGTTTGAATATCCCCTAGCTATCACAAGCCTAGGAGCATCCAGCACCCCAGGATTCAGGATTCAAGCCACCCCATTCTCCTCTTTTTATTGCTACTGACCACACTACAACCACTGTGCCATAGCGGTGCATTTAACGCATAATGTGGTCGCCATGACTGGTCAGTGTATTTTCTAGATTGAAAAGCTAAGGAAATGTAAAAACAAAGTTTCAAAACCCTACAGTGCTCTGCAGCTCTGAAGTCTATAAGGCACCATGTGTCTTACGTCATGTGTTCTTACACCTGTTGAATAGGTAAGGTGACCCCATTTTACGGAACACAAAACAGCCGTGGACAGAGGTTAAAAACTGCTGAGGTCCAAGTCCATGATTTGCTTGTGTGAATGCTCTCTTCTTCCCAGGATGCCACATCCAGGCACTGACTGCTGAAGGAGAGAGAAGCCATGTAGTCCAACTGGCTAGTCCCAAGTTAGGGATTTTATGTTCTCCAGGAGGAGTGTGAAACTCTGCCCAGACCTACCTGCTGCTGAGGGAATGCTCCCATTCACTCTCTGGGGCATACACTGTTGTATACACTCACAGTCTCAGATTACTCAGATGGACTCTTCTAGTAGCACTGGCTCCCATGATTGGATTTCAGCTAATTACAGATTCATCTCCAGCAGATTCCAGATTTTTCAAAAAAGGACAACCAGAACTTAGGAAAGCAATGCTATCAAGTCTCTTGGAATCCGTATCTGAGTGCTGTCTGCCCCAGAGGGGCTAAAGGCACATGCTGTTCAAGTTTAGAACTGGTGCCAGGTCAGAAGTCCCTACTTTGTTCTGGAAGAGTAAAGAATGGGGAGAATGCCCAAAGTCCATGCTAGGGTAGCCAGGCTGGCAAGGGTTAAAGTCACCTGAGTTTTGCAAGGAGAGATCCATGGTTCTTATCAAGGGCCATATCAGATTGTATTCCAAATTGCTGTTTGGAGACATGGGCAGATTTTCTATAAAAACTTACATTCAGTGGTTATCCGCTTGTCCCTAAAGCCTGTTAGAATTACAAGCTCAGTGGTTAAGAGCACTGCCCACCCTCCCTGAGGACCCAGGTTTGGTTCCCAACCATCTGCTACTCTGGTCCCAGGGATCTGATACCCTCTTCTGTGCCCTGAGGACACCCAGCACATGTGTGCAGACAAAACACACATATACATAAATTAATTTAAAAAAAAAAAAGAAAGAGCTGTATTCACTCTGAAAGCGCATTTTCAAGTTCTCTGAGATTTCATCTTCAGAGAAGCCTCGTACTCAGAAGGGAAACTGAGTCTAGAGGCCAGCTGAACCTAGTGATGATGAACCTGGATCCTTCCCAGCTTGAAAACTTTCAAACGAGCACAAGAGAACACTTACCCTTTTTTCTGGGAATAACACAGAAGTCAGGGGACTCAGCTTCTCGCTAGAACCTTAACTTCCCTGGGCTACCATTGGTATGGTGGACACAATTTGCACTTGTATTTCTTTTGATCTCTATTCTGATCATCAGAACTGCTACTGGGCACATAGCCAGTGCCAAGAAATCATTGTTTCATGTAATGAATCAGGGATTTACTGAGATGACTGGCATGCCTTGGTGCAATGGGCTCTGACAGAGATGAATTCTTTGAAGGTAATAAGTGGTTTGTTTAAGATCCACAAAGCAGAGCTGGAGTGTACTGGTGGATTATTAGTGAACATTCACACAAGAGTCAAGAAGTTAATCCACAGCAAGAGCTTTACCACTTATGAGACACAAGGCCTTTGGGTGTGTTACTTAACCTCCAAGCTCCCATCTATGAAACGTAGTCAGTGAGAACAACTGTAATACAGTTTGGTGATTTAAGTAAGACAATGCATGCAGAGTAATTAGTAGAGTATTGGGAAAACAGAACTGGCAAGATCTTAGGAGCTATACAGACAGTCAGGCGGTCAGACCTCTGGGGACCACCCAGGCATGGTAGAGGGCCCTTCCCATAAAGGTGTCCCAGAGCTCAACTTGTCACTAGTCTCTGCTCCATCACTGTAAAGTCATTAAGGACTAGCTGACACTCTGTTCCAGAAGCCTGGGTACACTGTGAAGTCCAACTTTTCCTCTAGTATTGTACCTACTTTCTTTGGTTAAGCTTTAAGACTTCTCTCCTCTTTTCCCTTCTCCTCCCCTCCCCTCTTCTCTTCCCTTTTGATCTTAAGTGTCAAAGGTAAGGCCTCCAGAGTAGGCAAACCTTCTGTTACTGAGCCATAATCTCTAAGCTAAAGCAACCCTTTGTGATGGTATTCTCTTTCTTCTTCTTCTTTTCTTCTTCTTTTTCTCCTCCTTCTCTTTCTCCTTCTCCTTCTCCCTCTCCTCCTCCTCCTCCTCCTCCTCCTCCTCCTCCTTCTTCTCCTTCTCCTTTTCCTTCTCCTTCTCCTTCTCCTTCTCCTCCTCCTCCTTCTCCTTTTCCTTTTCCTTCTTCTCCTTCTCCTCCTCCTCCTCCTCCTCCTCCTTTTCCTTTTCCTTCTCCTTCTCCTCCTCCTCCTCCTCCTTCTTCTCCTTTTCCTTTTCCTTCTCCTTCTCCTCCTCCTCCTCCTTCTTCTCCTTCTCCTTTTCCTTCTCCTTCTCCTCCTCCTCCTCCGTTTCCTTCTCCTTCTCCTCCTCCTCCTCCTCCTCCTCCTCCTCCTTCTTCTTCTCCTTCTCCTTCTCCTTCTCCTTCTCCTTCTCCTCCTCCTCCTCCTCCTCCTCCTCCTCCTCCTCCTCCTCCTCCTCCTCCTCCTTCTTTCTTTCTTTTTTTGGGGTTTTTTTTTTGAGACTGGGTTTCTCTGTAGCTTTGGAGCCTGTCCTGGAACTTACTCTGTAGATGAGGCTGGCCTTGAACTCACAGAGATCCACCTGTCTCTGCCTCTCAATTGCTGGGATTAAAGGTGCATGCCACCACCACCCTGGTCTTCTTTCCATTTATTTGAGAGCAGTTCTGTTCCTGCTAGGACTCCAATGGTGACATTCCAAGAGGCTGAGTGAGAAGGAAGAGGCCAAGTAAGTGGCGGGGGAGAGTATTAAATATGGAGAACTGTCCCATGGAAGACAATATGTATTTGAAAAGGAGTTCAGGGGGCTGGGAGTTTGCCTAGGATTTTTTTTTTTGTTTCTTTCTATGGTGCTCAGGATAGAACCCAGGGTAAGTTACCTTAGTCCACGACTGCACAGTGTAAACTCTTACCTGTGCTTACTATGTCAGTATGATAAGTGTAGTTTGCAATAACTAGAAAATCCAATGGCATATTCCTACCTTTCACTGTATATGAATTTCAACACCAGACAAATTGTAAATTGAAATGTGACCAATACAATGGTAAAGAGTTTAGTGAGAAAACAAGAGAATGTCCCCATGTCACTAAAGTTGGCAAGGATGGCTTAAAGTGGACACAAGAAAAATGAATGAATCAGAGAACAAGAAAAATTCATCACACTGGTAAGACAATCAGTCAAAAAAACTTAAATGGTACTTCATAGAAGAGGGTATCCAGTGACTGATGGGGAATGTTTTCATATATATATATATGTTTGTCTTATTGGTTGATGAATAAAACACTGGTTGGCTAGGCAGGATGATAGGGCTAGGAGACAAGGAGGATTCTGGGAAGTGTAGGCAGAGAAGGGTTATCATGTGATCCCAGGAAGTGATGTAGCTGGGCAGAATCAGAATATAAGTAAGGACAAACAGGAAATCGCTCTTTTCTGTGGAGATGTAGCAGGCAAAGGAGTTGCAGGTCTGGCATTCTCGGTAAGCCAAAACCATGTGGAAATACTTAGATTGATAGAAATGAGTTAATGTTTAAGACAGAGCTAGCCAATAAGAAACACTAGTCACTGGCCAACAGTTTCATAATATAGCATCTGCCTGTTCATTTGGGGCTGAGGTGGCAGCAGGGCTCACTGGGCCAGAAAACTCACCTTACAAAAATTGACCAATCAGCATATGAAAAATTACCCTTCTTGGGGGTGGAGAGATGACTTAGGTTAAGAGCAGACTTAGGTCTGCTCTTCCAGAGGCCCTGAGTTCAATTCCCAGCAACCACATGGTGGCTCATAACCATCTATAATGAGATCTGGTGCCCTCGTCTTGCCTACAGGCTTATATACAGGTAGAACACTGTATACATAATAAATAAATAAATCTTTAAAAAAATTCTTACTAGAGATGAGAAAAACAGGAACCAAATCCATAATGAAACTTTAAATCACATTTATTTATGTATCATGGGTAAGTTCTGTCTTTCCACCATGTGGGATCTGGGGATTGAACTCAAGTCATCAGGTTTGGCAGCAAGTACCTTTACCCACTGAGCCATCTTGCTGGCCCTAGTTCAGATATTCTTAATGGGAAATTCCGAAACTGAGTAATACTACGATTAAAATTGCTTGGCATTCTGAACAGCTTGATATCATCTTAGTGTCCCACTCTGCTGCTTCTGGGATAGGAAGTATGTCACACCGCTTGCCTGCCAGTCAGTCTTTACATTATTGGCCAGCCTAGTGACTCTGAATCCAGGATGCCACATCACCGTGTTCAGGGGCTCTTAATTTCTTTAATAGCAGTTCCAAAGCAAGAAAGCAGTAAATCTGTCAACTGAACACGCTAGAGGTAGTGATGAAGTGTTCTCCCTCCCTCCCTCCCTTCCCCATTCTTCTTTCTCTTTCTTTTTGAATAGGTTTGCTTGAACCTCAAGCTAGGCTCCAACTTCCTAAGTAGCTAAGAATGGCCTTGAACTTCTAGTCCTTCTGCCTTTAACTCTTGAGCGTTGGGATTACGTGGTGCTGGTAATCAAACCCCAGGCTTTGTTTCTGCTGGGTGAGCACTGATCAACTGAGTTATACCCTCCACTCCATGAAGTGTTTTCTTTACACAGAAAAGTAAATGTTCTGGATTGAAGGAGGAAGAGGAGGAGGAGAAATCTGTTCTGAAGTTGCTAAGATCCACTGTGAACAAATCTTACTATAAACATTTGTTATGTTACAGTGGATGGAGCCCAGCATCACTTGTGCTGAAAACAAGTTCTTCCAGTGAGCAAAATCCCACAAAATCAACCTCCCACATGGAAGACTCTTACTATCACTCCAAGGCAATATGGATGCATTCTTCCAACAGGATGTTGAGTAAGAAAACTCAGTCAGGCAAGGGTGTGTTCTCTATTGTCCCATTTTATTTATGGGTCACCTGTAGGCAAGATTAGTCTATGGTGTGAGAGTGCAAGATTCCAGTTGCTTGTCAGTATATGTTAATTGTGCAAAATACTGGGCTTCACCATGCTTTTCACACACATATGTAATACAATTTCATCATTTTCATCCCCTCTATTACCTTCTCTCCCCCACTTTCCCACAGGTTCCTTTCCTTTCCCTCAAGTAGTCCCCATTCTATTTTCATAGATTCTGCATATGAGAGAAATGTAGTGTTTGAGTCTGGCTTACTTTGTGTAACATGATGATTCCCAGTTCTACCCATTTTCCTGCAAAGAAAATGGTTTGTTTTCCTGAATAATACCCCATTGAGTACATAGATCCCATTTTTCAACTATCTATCTATCTATCTATCTATCTATCTATCTATCTATCTATCATCCTTCCTTCCTTTTTTTTGTTTTGTTTTGTTTTGTTTTTTGGAAACAGGGTTTCTCTGTATTGCTTTGGAATCTGCCCTGGAACTCTCTCTGTAGACCAGGCTGGCCTCGAACTCACAGAGATCCACCTGCCTTGCAAGTGCTGGCATTAAAGGCATGTGCTACCAACACCCAGATCTTTCTTTCTTGAGATAGTGTTTCCCTGTGTAACAGCCTAGCTGTCCTGGAACTCGATTTATAGATCAGGCTAGCCTAGAACTCACAGAGATTGCCTGCCTCTGCCTCCCAAGCAGTAGGATTAAAGGTGTGTGTCACCATGTCTGGCTGATCACATTTTTCTTAAGCCATTCATCTGTTGGTAGACACCCAGGCTGATTTCACAACATGGCTGTTGTGAAATAGTGTTGTGATAACTGTGGGTGTGCAAATACATCTGGACATTCATTTAAGTATCTAAAGGAATTCACCAGCTGGATAATATAACAGAGTCTCTGTTTTGTTTTGGAATCCTCCATAGTGACTGGACTAACATACTTTCCCACCAACAATGTAGAAGGGATCACCTCCTATATCCTTTCCAGCATTCGCTGTTTGTTTTCTGGATGCTAGCCATTCTGACTAGGGTGAAATGGGATCTCAGTGTAGTTTGGATTTCCAGTTCCCTGATGTCAAAGGACATCGAACTTTTTGTGTATATATTTACTGACCATTAGCACTTCTTTTGAACACTATTTATTCAGCTCACCTTTGCATTTATTGATTAGATTGTTTGTTTCTAGGTAGTAGAGATTGAATCCAGGACCTTAGTTCTATCACTGTGCTATCCCAGTCCCTGTAGTGGTTAGAGGGCAGATAATACTTAGGAATATGCAGTAGCTTCTGGTATTCTGGTAGTGTTCTTCTCCCTTGCTGGGTGCTGGCTACATGGGAGTGTGCTCATTTTATGAGAATTCACCAATCTCCTTGACTATGACTTGAACATTTGTTTTTTGTTTGTTTGTTTGTTTTGAGACAGGGTTTCCTTTATGTAACAGCTCTGGCTGTCTTGGAACTTGCTTTGTAGACCAGGCAGGCCTAGAAATCACAGAGATCCTCTGTCTTTGCCTCCCGAGTACTGGAATGATGGGAGATTTGGAAGGTCAAAGGAAGATGAGAGGTGTTTTCCCCATCAGTGAGGGTCATAGCAGACGCTGATGTGTTTGCTGTGTCAAATGGGATTCTCCAGGCCTCCACTCCTACCAATGCTCTTGGTGATAAGTGGCAGTGATGTCAGCAGTGTCTCTGTAGACAGCTCCTTGACCTTTAGAGTGTAACCATGTGGTCTGAACTGGAAACTTAAGGACAGCATCTGACTTCTGCCCTCCTAGCCTTCCCTGTGGTTTGGTGAGCACATGGTACTCAGTGGCAGCTGTGGTATGTGTGTAGCCCACAAGCTGATGGGCAGCTAGCTAGTAGGTGGTGGTTGATTCTAATAATCTCTAGGAAAGGGAACTAGCACCTGACATTCTACCATCTAGGTTCATCATTTTCAGGAGAAAGCTAGTCTAAATCTACCTGATATGCCAACAGCCATTCACATCACCAGATCTGTTGGTTTCTGTTTGTGTTCTCTTCACAGGTAGCCAGTAAAGATGCTTTTGTTTTTCTCTGCCTGCCATGCAGTGATTTCCACTTGAACAAAGGGTACATTAAGTGTGACAGGAAGCCCACCAGAGGTAAGACATAAACGCAGGGTATAGCCCATTGAAGGTCTTTATTCCAGTTGGCTAGTGTTTTGAAGGCAAAGACCACATCTTAATACCTCAATTGACAGCTTCAGGGGGGAGGTTTTGCAAAAGCAAGAAGCTTAATAGAAGCTGAGATAAGCAGTTGACTGGGAGAGGGGTTTCTGCACAAGCAAGCAGTTTAAGAATGCAAAAGTAAGTTAGCTGGGCTATCCTGACCTTGGTTCCTAGAATAGAATCAACTGGTTTTCCATGAGGATTCTTACCAAGATGATGGACTTCTAGTCAAACCTAAAATAGCCTCAGAAAGAAAACAAGATGGAGGAACATATGCATCATCTTGCCCTGTCACATGGAGACTCGCTAGTCTGATAGCATTAGCTTCCCTTTTGGACACCCTCCTACGCTCTCAGTTGCTTATTTTACTAAGTGCTTTACTGCTGACTCAAGTCTAGCTTATGATTCCAGCCTGTTATCATGTTATCATCAGCCAAGACTTCCATGGATCAAAGTAAAAGGCTGAGAACAGCCTAAGACATTTATGCCCAGCTTTCCAATAGAGAAGAGTGCCTAAAATAGCAGACATGAGCACCAAGAAGCAGAAGCCCAAAGAAAAATTGCATGATGGCTGAAGAGCAATAATTGAAGCATGGGAGTACACCATTAGAGTGGATGTTAGAAAGAGTCCATCTAGATCAGGAACCTGAGCTCCAATGTGTTTGCAGGCCCTGGTTTAGTGCCTTCTGGTCTGATCATACCTCCTTTTCTAGGTGTGGCTCCCACTGGCAACAGCAGCACTCCAGGGAGCTGGATAGCGTTGTAGGATCTCAGGCCCCAGGCCCTATCAAATCAGAGCCTGTGTTTTAACATGACTTCTCTAGATGACTGGCATGCATGTTAAAATTTGGAAACTAGAGCTAAGGAGATGGTTCAGTCAATAAAGTCTTGGCCATTAAGCATGAAAATCTGAGTTCAAGCCTCAGAACACACTCCCCCCTACACACACACACACCACACACCACACACCACTCACACACACAACATACACACACACACCACTCACACACCACACAAACACACACACACTCACACACACTACACACACACATTCACACACATACCATACACACACACCACACAAACTCACACAAACACTACACACACATTCACACACACACACACATACCATACACACCACACACACACATACCATACACACTCACACACCACACACACACACATACTCACACACACACACACCACACACACCACACACATACATACCACACACACACACACACCACTCACACACCACACATACTCACACACACTCACACATACCACACACACTCACATACATACCACTCACATACCAAACACACTCATACATACACACACCACACACACACATACTCACACACACACCATATACACATACCACACACACTCACACACACCACACACACACACACACACCACTCACGTATCACACACACTCATACATACTCACACACCACACACACACACACACACATACACCACACACCACACACACACTCACACACACACATACACATACACACACATACCACACACACCACACACACTCACACACACCACACACACATACCACTCACACACCACACACACCACACACACCACACATACCACACACACTCACACACACTCACACATACCACACACACACACACACACACCACTCACATACCACACACACTCATACATACTCACACATCACACACACACCACTCACACACCACACACACCACACATACACCACACACCACACACACACTCACACACACACACACCACTCACGTACCACACACACACACATACACATACACACCACACATACCACACACACCACTCACGTACCACACACACACACACATACACATACACACCACACACACTCACACCACACACACTCACACACACCACACACACATACCACTCACACACCACACATACACCACACACACCACACACACCACACACACCACACATACCACACACTCACACACACTCATACATACCACACACATACACACACACACACACACCACTCACATACCACACACACTCATAGATATTCACACACCACACACACACATATACACACACACACCACTCACACACCACACATATACCACACATACATACATACACACCACACACACACACACCACTCACATGCACACATACACACTCACATACACATATACACACATACACACAGTGATAAGCACCACAGGTACTCTTTTTCTTAGCATTTCTACTTCTCAGGGCAGGGCCTATATTATTACAGGCCTTATAAGAGCAGATTGTGTGAAGAGCTAAACAAAATGAACAACTCTTATGGAGCACTGCTCTTTTTTCATGTGCCCATTCAGATCCCAATCTACTAGAAAAGCTAATTGCCTATTTGCTAGTAGCATGTCCTTCAAAAGGAAGGCCATTAAATAGATATTTAAATCATGCAGTCATCAGTTATTTAATTTTCAGTTACACCAAGATAATTACACTAGAACTACCTTATTCACCCTGCTCTGAGAAAATTTGAGGTGTTGAAATAGGCTCATGCTTTTAGGCCATGACTGAGCTCCACTCCTTTTTGGCCAGGACTTGAATCCATTTGTTTTAAACAGTTTAGGGTGTATGCTAGAATTTGAATGGTAGCAACGCCCTGTGACCCTTCCCTGGAGTGAAGTCACATCATTATTCAGGGTACTTGTGAAGACACAGGCCCAGCTTCGGAACTCATACAGCTTGGGAATTGGGCCCATGTTGGAATGACAGGCCCCCAAAGAGGAGAGTGTCACACCGTGGCTCTTCCTAAAACCGTGGTTGATGAGTTGCAAGCAGAGGAGGCTTCTGGGATGTTAGCGTTTTTCTTTTACTTGAGGAATAGGGTGTTTTGAGTTTACAAGTTGAAGTATTTTGAACAGAAAAAATGTAGACTTTACAGAATGTGAGGAGACAATCTTGCAAAGGTAACAAGACTCAAAGGCACTTTCTCCCCAACCCTATCAGCTTGAATGGGTTTCAAACCAGGTCCTTGAACAACCTAGCTGTCTATTTGGCCCCAGTGTTCAGTGGCTAAAGTACATAGGTTTACCTATGTAGGATTACCTACAGTAGATAGTCTCCCTATCTCATCTGGGAAGTGGGAGAAGTTGATAAAGGGCTTTTTTAGTTTTCAATTGGAGAGTTAATAACTTACTCTAAGGTAGACTTTAATAACTGAACCTTGATAACAACCAACATATGAATTAATCATCTTACTTCACTGCCAAGTCAAATTCTTGCACAAATCTGAAAAAGAATGTTGCAGGACTCAAAACAACAGAAATATTTGTGGCATCAATGCCAAAACACCATGAACTCTATTATTCATAACCACAAAAAGAAATAAAATGCAATGAGCACTAAAAATATGAATGGGAATTAAAAATAAGTCTAGAATGGGAATCAGTCAGTTAACAAAAAACATCTCAATCCAGAACAAGGTCCCATCCAGGTAGAGGACCTTAGTGCTTCAGCCCAGTGGTAGACTGCTTCCCTGGCATGCCAGAAGCCCTGGGATCAACTCTCAGCACTGCCCAAAACAAACAGACTTAACAAATAAACCAGCATCTATGTTCCCATGCCTAGCCTTATCTTATTTGAAGAGACAACCCTTGTACTCCACTTGTGAGATTACAGTCCTATGCTTTGTTTTTCCCACTCAGCTGCCAGAGTGCTGGAAAGAGATCTTTTCAGTCAAAGAGACACATTCTTGGGTCTGGAGAGATGACTCAATAGCCCAAGGAGCCTACTGCTCTTGTTGAGGTCCCAAGAGCATCTGTATCAGGTGGCTCACAACCACCTGTAACTCCAGCTCCATAGGGATCGAATGCCTCCGGTCCCCTTGGGTACCTGCACTCATGTGCTGACATACACATGATTAAATAAATAACAAATAAATGCATTCTAGGCCGAAATACCATAAAGTGATCAATCTCTGTAAGATTTATTACAAGTTAATGCTGGTGCTTACTAGTGTAGCTCAGTGGTAGAAGTCAAGGTTAATGAGCACATACACACACACAGACATGCACATACACACAAAAACACATACAGAAACTAGGGAAGTCTTATGCACTCACTCAGTTCTTGACTTTCATGGTCTGTCTTGGTGAAAAAGACTTCTAGATGTAAGTAGAACTTTCTAACAGTTTCGAGGAAACAAGTACTGAAATGGTTTCTGTTTTGAACGTTTTTATTTACTCAAAAGAGTTATAGTAACTTGAGATATGATACATGATGAATTTTAAAAATTGTTGAAATAAAAGTAGTTTTATAACTACTCATCTCACATTGACTTTTATGATCAACTATTTTTGTAATAAGGGTGTCAAATAACTCCTCAGATAGAGAGCAGCAGGGTGACTGAACTACATCCATATACAAAAGGCTTTCTCCACACCACATATGAAAAGGAGCACACAATGAATCAGAGGCCTCAGGCTAAGGCTCAGATGGTGAAACCTGGGAGAAAGTATCCATATCTTTATTCACTTGGTTTCTTAGACACGATGCCAAACCATGAGAAACAAAGGCATCATAAAGTAGATGTCATCAAATTTAAAACTTTCCTGGATGTAGTGGTCCATGCTTTAATCCCTGAGTCTGGAAGAAGACTTTAATCCCTGAGGCAGGAAGATTGGAGTTCAAGGCCAGCTTTGGCTGTATATGGAGTTTGAGGCCAGTCTGGGCTGTAGAAGACCCTATCTCAACAAGGGGGAAAAATAAATCAAACCAACCAAACAACCTACCCCCAACAAAAATGATACCAACAAAAACTTAAGGAGTGTTAGGAACTGTCCAAATCATGTATTTGATGTGGGGCTTGTGTCTAGAATATGGACATGAACTCTTACAACTCAGTAACATGAAAAGACAAATCTCCCAACTTGGATGAAGAACTGAATAGATATTTGTAGAAAGCAGATACACAGTGAACTTTAATAAAAAGCTGGAACTTCCAAGAAGGTCCGCCAGTGGTTCCCTGGGTCTGAGTTCAGAAAGGAGAGAGAGGGTGGCTACTTACTGATTGAGGGATCACAAATACTTGCTGAAATTCAAACTCAGCTTTGAGTGTCTTGCCTGGGCATGTTCTTGTTTCATCTGCCAAAATAAACAGCTACCAGAAAGGTTTCCTGGATCTGGCCAATGAGCTGTGCTGAACAATCAACTCATCAATGCTGAGCACTTTCCTGGGAGTTGCAGCCTAATTTGCATAAGCACACCGGACTAAGAACCTGGGTACTGGTCTCAGCATAAGCCAACCTTTTCTTTGTTCCTTGGAATATGCTTGAATTTTGTACCAAAGTCTGAATTTCCCTGGCTTGGAAACTGCTTGTTTCTGAAACTAAGCCTCCCTTTTCATCTGGAATTCTTTTCTGGTGAATTTGTGTTAACAATAGGAATGAGCAACAAATGCAAGAAAAGATGCCCCCTATCTGTAATCATCAGAAAAATGCAAATCGAAACTATAATGGTAGATAGCCTCTGCCATGGTTGGAGTAAAAGACATAGTAACGGGCCAGTGAGGTTGTGGGGACACTGGGACCGTGTTTGTTTTTGCATAGCCGTGGCCAAATAACTGGGAGAATAACCCATTTTAGTCCACAGTTCCAAGGATTCCAGCCCTTGGTTCCGTTATTTCATAGCTAAGTGAAACATTGTGTTGGTGGGAGTGTGCAATGTGGAGTTTTTTGTTTGTTTTTTGAGATGGGGCTTCTTTGTGCAGTTTGGACCCAAACTGGACTTTGTGCAGTTTGTGCAGTGGAACTCACTCTGGAGACCAGGCTGGTCTCGAACTCACAGAGATCCACCTGCTTCTGCCTTGAATGTGGAGATCAAAGGACAACTTGCAACCTACTTTGTGGGTCCTGGCAATGGAACTCAGACTGCCAAGCTTGGTGGCATGTGCTTTTGCCCTCTAAGATAGCTTCTTGGTCCTAAAGGCAGCAGCTTCTCAAAAGGCTAATAACTCTCTCTTAGGTTTATAACCCCAAAGAAATAAAAATATGAGCACATGAAACTTAACTGTGAATGTTTGGAAAAATATTATTCATGACATCTAAAAAGTAGGAATAATGCATATGGACATTGAAGTCTCGCTATGTGAAAGAAACCCATGACAAAGGAGCATGTATGTTATGACTCCACAATGGGTGTGATGTTCAGCACAGGTAAGAATATTGATTAGAGTTTGCCTGGGGATAGAGCCGGGAGTTGAGGGAAAGCAGAAGTTAGGAATGATGAGAATGTTCTAAAATTGATCTGTGGTGTTGACTACACCTATCTGTACATATTCAGAGATGGAACATCTGGCACATCATGCCATGTGCTTTCTCCTTCTCTGCCAGCACTGTGGCAGAAGCACACACAGATAGAAAAGTTCCAGAACATCAAAGTACCCAAAACACAGAGCCAACACCTGGAAGGAATGTTCTAGAGACTCAGATGCACAGCTGAGTGGTTTTGAATAAAAGAGAAATGATTTTGTGTGCTTAAAAAAGAGAAACACCTCATTCAGTTTTTGTTGAAAGAAGGTTTAGAAATAGTTTATCTACTCTAGCGTTTCTCAACCTCTTACCAATATTGACATTTGAATGGAATAATTCTTTGCTGTAGAGGTAAAAGAGTAAGCTAAATAGATCCTTGCTGTCCTGCTTCTCCAGGTACAATCCACAGCAACAAAAACCCGGGAAGAGAAATGTTAACATGACCTCACCTTGTGTCATTTAATCAGTGACTGAAAGCAGAGCAGCCCGGTCAGGAAAGTTAGTCTCCATCTTAGGGACTTGATCTTTCCTCACTCTTCAGAGCCTGAGCTCTTGCTTCTCCATTTGATGTCAACCAAAGAGGGCTTTGAGATGTGCTGGCAGATTTTCCTGCAACAGTTCTAGCATAGATTCTCCCAAGAGGTCCTCCTGCATCTTGAGGTTGCTATGCCATGGAGGGCTGGTCGAGGTGCAAGACAGTGAAGATGGTGGGTCCTGTAGAGCTATTTGGTGAATCACTCTTCTACTCTACCCACTTCAGCCACTAAAACTGTCAGTTTCTCTTGATTCTATGCCATTAAATATGAAGGAAGATGGTTCAGGAACTTGCAGGAAGGACTCACACACACAGCACTGGCCATGTGTCACTCCATATGTCAGAAAACGTCTGAAGTGTGTAAAAAGATGCCATGAGCAAGCCTCGAGGTCAACATATGAAAACGTTCTGGTATTTGGCCACTGGGGCATATATACAAGGCTTGGTTGTGTAATTTAAGTACTATAGGAAGATAAAATCAAGTAACTGAAATATAAATATAAACAAGTAACTTAATAAAACACAGAAACACACTGTCAAATGGTACCAAATGATAGCAATATATGGGGAGAGCACATAGGCTATTAAATCTATAGAGAAATCCAAACAGGATCTTAAATGGATCTCTATACTTTGCCATCCTGAAATGCAATTCAGACCTAACTGATGTCACATAAACTTACAATGATCATTTGGAAGGGTAGTTTTTAAATAGCAGGTAAATAATACATTATAAGGTTTGGATCAATCTAACATTTATGAAGTATTAACCTCACCAAATGAGAGTAAAGGCCATTGCTCAAATTATGAGAATTTTATTTTCTCCCAGATAGGGATATCTCCCTAAAGTGGAGTTTGAGAAATAGCATCAGATAGAGGAAGCAGTGGGGTTTATATAAAAAAAAAAAACCCAACTAACCAACCAACCAAACAACCAACCAAACAATCAACCAAACAAACAAAAACTGCAAGACTAGGTGGTTTTCAAGGATTGGGAGATTTTCAGCAGAATTCTGGTTACGTATGACCTTGGTTAAATATTTCAAAATTATTTGGCAAAACATCTTATCAGGATGGAGGTCAAGGTATAGTGTGGAGCATTTCAAATTCTAGAAAAATTCCAGGTTGAGACCTGGTCACATCCAACTTTTACAGAAAACGGTAACAAATTTATTTTGACCTTGCAACAAGATGGCTTTTAATTTTAAAAGGAAGTCAGGTTGGTGCATCAAGGGTCAAAGCTAGGGAGACAAATGGAGAGATATAATCCATATGTTTGACTACAGGGAACTTATCTGTGAAGTTAAAGTTTTTTCCCACTTTAGGAAAAACAACAACAACAACAACTATCTTTCTAGAGAACCAGCTAGATTAGAATGTAAAACTCTTGGACTTTTCGGGGTTCTGGACTAGAAGGTAAAGTCTTGGAGGAGCCAGGACCCCAGTCTGAAGCTCCCCTCTCCTCTCTCCATCCTTTGTGGATGCCCCAGGCTACATACCATACTCTCCTCAGTAGGCTCCACTTGGCAAGCCTGGAGCCAATTACACATCCCACTATTGTAGTCTACTCTGAGAAAGAAGGCTGAGGAAGAAGTCTAGGCAAGCCCTGAGATTACTCCTGGTACCTTTGACAAGGAATTGAGAGGTAATTCCCTAGTGAGTGAGGTCTAGAAGGAAGCTGTGGGTGCTGAGGCTTGGCCTCTGTCTCCTGTGGTGAGGGGCAGGGTCAAGGAGGGTTGGAACAGAAGAACTCCTTATAGCCTACCAGCAGTCCTACAGCCTGGAATGTGTCATTAGCAAGAGTCAGGAAATCCTGGCGCGGACCTCTGACCTGCTTTGGCAGGAAGAGGGAGCCTGGATTGGGCTTGTCCAGACAGCGATGGTGGAGCTTGTCTTTCTAGCCTTGGAGTGGTCACACAATCTTATCACCCAACCCAGCAGAGTGTGCCCAGACTTGAGTGCCGGTTGGGTTAATGATTTAAAAGGACATTTACCTTTTCACTCCCTGGAGAGGATTCCAGAAGATTCTGGAACTGCTTTATCAGGCTCGCCGAGTTCTCCCTGAGCAGGGCCCGCCCCTGCTCTTCCATCCTCCAGCCATTCACAGTCCCAGGGGTCCTGCTCCCTTTGCTTGCTCTCCTCTCTCCTGCTAGTCGTGTTTTCAGTTATTATCCTGACAGGATAATTACTTCTTTCCCTGGCAATTTGTCTCCTGTCTTATTAAGCTCCACCTCTGAAGGAAGCCCACTGCACTTTCTCTCTCTGCTCTGCCAGAGAGAAAAAGTCACAAATGGCTTTGGGCCAGTATAAACTGATTAGTTCTGGCTTTTACTTCTACCAGTCAATTCTGCTTGTTCAAAACTGCCTTCTCAAGCTGGGCATAGTGTTCCACACCTGCAATCCTAGATCTTGGAAGCTAAATCAAGGGGATAGCTGTGAGTTCTAGGCTGGCCTAGGCTACATTGCTAAACCCTGTCTTAAACCAACTGCCCACCCAAAAAACCACCGCCACCAACCCCCCCCCCCTTCTACCGCATTCCGCAGAATTCCCTTCCTATACTTCTCCCAGTTCCCTCAAGTGTCATTACTACTTCTGCATTCAGCTTCCCCTCTTGCTTAATATAAGACTGTCAACATTTTCCAGCCTGGCTTTCTTCCTCCTGCTTCTCTGCTGAGAAGTATTTAAAGACAACACCATTTCTCCCCCCCCCCCATTTCAGGGGAAGAAGAAGCCAGGGCTTATTTTTCTGTTAAGTCCCAGGTCCCGTGAATTTCTGTGCCCTATACAATAGCACAGCACTTTGCTATCCCGATCATGCCAGGGTTCTTTCTGACTCCTGCATAACCACATCTAATCTTTCCTTCTTCTGTCCTTCTCTCTCTCTCTCTCTCTCTCTCTCTCTCTCTCTCTCTCTCTCTCTTTCTTTCTGTTTTCCTTCCCCTTCACTGCTGAGGTTTGAACCCGGGACCTTGAGCCACATCCCCAGTCCACCATTCAGGGTCTTGCCCGCTTTTTGTTGCTCACGCTCCTCACCAGCCTGCCCACTTACATCCCCACTGAGCTTATCTGTCATTGCCCATCTTGATGACTTTTTTTTTTTTTTTAAATCATGAGTATTTGTTGAGGAGGGAGTGTGTTGGGGAATGTGTGGGCTCTGAGGCCATGTAACAGCTGGCTTGCACTCTTATTTACTTACTTAATTTATTATTTAGCAAGTTTTTCTTGAGTACACGCTAGGTGCTAGGAGTGAGCACTGTTGTGTCTTAGGAGTATCTGTATCAGGACAAATGCTTCACATGGGAAGCTTTTGGGGATGTGCAGCAGTGGCACATCTGTCAAGGATGACAAAGAACTTCCTGGCAGGTGGCATGTAACTTGACATCAAGGGAACATGTGGGGATTAGCCATAGCAGGCAAACGTTGGAAAGACATCTAGAAATATGAAGGCCAGAGGCAAGAGAGAACATGGGACTGAAAGAAAAAGAAGGAAATATGGGAAATGAGAAGCTAGACATAATCAATGGTCAGGCTATTTCATTTTAACTTTATTTTATGTGCATTGGTGTGAGGGTGTCAGATCCCCTGGAATTGGAGATACAAACAGTTGTGAGTGGCCAGGTGGGTGCTGGGAATTGAAACTGGGTCCTCTGGAAGAGCAGTCAGTGTTCTTAACCCCTGAACCATCTCTCCAGCTCCCAAGGTCAGGTTATCTTAAAGAGATTTATTTATTGTGAGTTCAAAGCCAGCCTGGCCTACATAGTAAATGCCAGGACAGCCAGAGTTATAGGTGAGATTCTGTCTCAAAAACTTATTGATAGTACATACATAAGTGTTTTTCCTGAATGTACACATTTGTGCCTGGTGTTTGACTCCAGAAGAGGGCATTGAGTCCCCTAGAATTGGAGTTACAGATGGTTGTAAGCCACCATGAAGTTTCTGAGAACTGAACCCAGGTCCTCTGCAAGCATAGAAAGTGTTCTTAGCCTCTGAGGCAACTCTTCAGTCCCTTGTGGGTAGATCTTAACTTGTCTGTAAAGTTTAAAAGATTAGATTTTATCCCAAAGGCAATGGGAAATTTTAACATTGTGATTTGGGAAGAGCATGCAACAGAACAATATGAGAAGTATTGACAGGATGGTTTTCCTCACTCATCTTTCTCCCTAGGCTCTGGACTGCCAACCTGTGTCTTCTACACAGAAATGTGCACATGTGTGTATGCCCCACCCCCCACTCTACAAATGCTTTTGTCAACCAAATGTAAAGCACATTATTGTGAGACAGAGTTTCTTTGTATAGCCCTGACTGTCTTGGAACCAGTCTGACTGTCTGTAGACCAGACTGGCCTCAGACTCATAGAGATCTGCTTACCTCTGCTTCTCAAGTGCTGGGATTAAAGGCATGTACCTCCACGGCCTAGCTACATTACAAAATTTAAACATAAAACATTTTGCCCCTTAACTTGAAGATGAAACTGGTGCCATAAAACCAATGTGCCCAAATGTAAAAATATGAAATGGTTATTTTCCCCTCTGTGGTAGGAGGAGAAGTAGCTGGTATATGTCTTAGTGTTCTATTGCTGTGAAGAGGCGCCATAATGAAAACAACTCTTATAAAAGGTAGCATTTAATTGGGTGCTTGCTCACAGTTTCAATATCATCATGGCGGGAGCATGCTGGCATGCAGACAGGCATGGTGCTGGAGAAGGAGCTGAGAGCTCTACATCCTGATCCACTGGCAGAGAAGGAGAGATAGAGAGACACAGACAGAGACAGAGAGACACTGAGCTTGGCATGGGTTATGGAAACCTCAGGGCCCACTCTCAGCGACACACCTCCTCCAACAAGGATATACCTCCTATCAAACAGTCCACCAGCTGATGACTAAGCGTTCAAATACATGGGCCTATGAGTGTCACTCTCATTCAAGCCACTACAGTGTGGAAGGAGATGTGGTAGGGCAGTGGTTCTCAACCTCTGGGGCTCCGACCCCTTTGGCAAACCTCTATCTCCAAAGATATTTACATTAGGATTCATAGCAGCAGTAAAATTATAGTTATGAATTAGCAATGAAAATAACTTTATGGCTGGGGGACACCACGCTATGAGGAACTGTATTAAAGGGTCACAGGAAGGTTGGGAACCACTGAGGCAGGGAAAAAGAAGGTATTCCTAGATTGATGGCTGGGGTTCCAAGGGATACAGGACTTCCCTTCCTGTAGGACAGGGAACTGCTCTCATGGGAGCCAGCTGGCTAGACCCAATATTCCAGAGGATGCACTGGGCCCAACTGTGTTGAGAAGATAGTATTAGCTGCTCAGACAAACAGTAGGTTCCCCTACCCCCCAAAATAACACAGCCAATCACACATGGACTTCCACCCACTTCCTCATTTCCCTTGGGCAGCCATCCAAGGAGCCCCACAATGCAAGAGCAGGGGAAGAAAGGTCTGACATTCTGAACTAGAATATTTACCTAATTTTGGTTGACAGACAAATCACAGAAGTCACTGGAGAGAGTCTAGATGAAATCATCTGCCAGGAAGAAGGCTGAGAGCCTGGGGTGGGGTTGGGGGTGCTGGTGTTCGTTTCGAGTAGGTGCTTGTAGAGTTCAGCATCTGTGAGGTTCCTAGTGAATTACAAACATGGGTCTATCCCATGGGAAGTGGTTTGAAAAGAAGACTCAGTCGGGGGCTTTGGTGAGGTGGGGTGGTCAGTGGTAGAGGGAAAGGTGATTAGTAAAATGATGGAAGAGATATTTAGGTGGCACAGTTCTCGGCATCACAACTGGATGTGAGAGATAATGTAGACAGAGCAGTTAAGGCGATCCAGGAGGCTACAGCAACAGCAGTAGTCCATAATAACCCTTGCAGGGGAGAGTCAGGAGGAAGAACAGGAGTTCAGCTTGAATTTGAGATGCCTGTGAGACCTGCCGTAGGGTCTGATGTTCAAGGAGAGAGATGGGGGAGGGGTGAAGGGGAGACAGAGAGAGAGGAGAGTCCATCATAAATGTTCAGATTAGAGAAAGAATCATGAGCCCAGATATGTCAAATGTTGCCAGAGGTCAAATAAGGAGAGAAGGGTAAAGAATCCTTTGAATTTAGCAGTGTGGAGTTCACAGATTACCCTGGAGGGGATAATTCTGGAGAGTGTGTGGGAGGTAAGCAAATTGAAAGTGTAGAGAATTATCCAGAAATGAAGCTGGCAAGGCAGGGAGAGAGGTCTGCGTGTGGAGGGAGATGTGGTAGAAAGGCAAGGTTGATGGTACAGACATAAATGGGAAAGAACAGCAGAAATCCATGAAGGAAAGGACATGGCCAGGTGGGTAGCAGCTGACAGCTGGCACAGGGCGCAGGGCACTGTGACTCTGCAGAGCGTCTCAGAGGGTAAGAGCTGAGACAATGGGATGGCAGTGTGGGCCAAGAGGAGCTGGCCCTGCCTTCTTTCGTGGGGGTTTTCAGACTATGCTTTTGGAGAAACTGGGATTTTTTTTTCCCCCTCTAGAAGATGAATAGATAGAGGTGTGATGGAATTCAGTGATGAAACGGGATTTCTGAGGATCTGTTTCGGATGAAAAGGGTCAAAGATGTATGCAAAGGGGCTGCAGTAGAGATCCGGACACCATGACAGCCCCATGGTATGGTTAAGGGGAAGGTTTTTATTACGGCCCAAGAGAGAGAAAGTCCCCAGGAGCATTTGGAGGAGCCTAGAGCTGGGAGAAAGGAAAGGAAGCATGGCCAGGAATAGCTTTGAGAGAAGGGAGAGTAGCAAGGGAAGAGAAAATAGTGTGTGGGGGTCAGGTAGTGAGATATGGAGAGAGCAATTTCCTGGGATGACTGCCAAGGAGGAGGAGGGGGGGGAGGGGGAGGGGAAGGGAAAGAGGAGAGGGAGGGGGAACGGAAGGGGAGGGGGAGGGGGAGGGGGAGGAGGAGGAGGAGGAGAAGGAGAAGGAGGAGGAGGAGGAGGAAGCTGGACAGGTGGGATACGCCTGTACTGGGGAGGTCCAGGCAGAAGGTTCAGGAATTCAAAACCAGCTTTGGCCACCCAGCAGATTTGAAGCCAGCTTGGGCTGCATTAGATACTGTCTCAGCCCCTCATTTCCCCCAAATTTTTAAAATAAAAAAGAAGATAGAGATTTAAAAAAATCCTCAGCTATATTAAAAATTGATTTAAAAAATATATGAACTGATATGCACTTACTTCCTTACTTTGGCCTCAGGTGGTTTTATTTATAGATTAAATTTATTTTTACTTCACCCAGAGATTTTCCATTTTACCTTTTTAAAGGTATAGGCCACCTTTTAGCCTCTGCCCAGTTCACTACACATGAGCAATTTAGAGTTGAACACTGTACAAGCCCTTGAAATGCCATCCATTGCGGGGGGTCAGCTTCCTTGTTTTTCCCATCAGCAGATTTTGCAGAGAACATCTTGCTGGTAGAGCCCATTTTATTGTTTAATGGTAAGATTCAATGAAGCACTGCTGGGAAGGCTTTTAAAATATTGCTTTGACGTAGAGCATAGAGGTCTCCTCTCTAGGGCCGTCCTGCTCCTCTTCTTGTGCTTCATTAATTCAACCATAAATTGCACACTTTTCATGAAGTGTTACCTTTCTGCTAACTTCCAGGGTTTCAGTTCAGTGCAGCATCTGGTGGTCCAGGGAATCACTTTACAGCTGGTTCGAAGCATCTGTTGACAAGAGGACCAGACATGGCGTTGCTACAGACCTTAAACGGAGCCAGTACATTAGCAAACCAGGTAGCTCAGAGCTGGGCCATGTCCAATGCCTATGCTGAGGACACAGACCATCATACTTCAATAGCCAGCTTGCTGCATGAACTAAGATTGCAGCTAGCATCATTTTTCAGATATAGACAACATTGTAAGCACGGGAGAGATGAATACATGGGGTCACTTCCCTCATCCATTGTCATTAATTCTTGGCACTGTTCTGTAAGTGATTAAATCTATTTGAGGAAAGAAATGCATTTACCATCACACCGGATGTCCTGTTTCTTAAAAAAAAAAAAAATTACTCAAGAAGGACATGTTGTGTCCAGGCTTATTGGCACACACCTTTAATCCCAGAACTCAGAAGGCAGAGGCAGGTGGATTTCTGTGAGTTCAAGGCCAGCCTGGGCTACAAAGTGACACTCTTGTCTAGAAACAAGAGAGGCATGTGGTGGAGGGTTGTGGATGGCAGTTTGCTGAGGCTGAAACTGGCTGAGACCCAGATCTTGTGGCATTTTTTCACCTGGCCTGCCATCTAGAGGAGAGAATTGGAAGGACAGGGACTAAGTTCCCAGATGGAATTAAGGGGAAACCAACACTGGAAATGTGTTTGTAAAAACTCTAAGAAAAGTCAGCAAGCTTTGGCAGCTCTAACATTGCATTTTTCTCTTCTCTTTCCAGCTGGTCCAGTTACAAACATGAGTTGAATATCTGCTTATGGGCTTGTGTAGCAATTTTCCAGGCATTTCCAGGGTTGCAATGGACCTCCTAGAGATATAAAATCAGTCACGGAACTTTCTGATGTCTGCAGTACGTGGAGAAGAAGTGGTCTTTTTGTTTGCTGTTTGCTTTTTTTGTGAATGCTGGGAGAGCCTTTTCAAACGTCCTCCACCTTGAAGCTCCGTGCTTTTCATAGAACTAGTGTCCTACGCATGCCCTAGGAGCTATTCCCACAGGGAAGAGACTGGTCTGCTTCGTGAATAACTGTATGCAAACAGACCAGCCCTCCTCCAGCTCTCTGTTTAAACATCATTGAAGCTTTGTTTGGGGCTGAGTGGCTTAAAGAATGTAACCATGGTCACCTACCTCAGGGACATGTCTCTGTGAGAGCATCGTCGAGTGTGCTTTCACAAGCCTCAATGGTACAGGCTAATTACTCCATCACACGGCCTCGTGTGCAATCGAGAACTGTAAATACAGCATTATGAGGCTGCTGTTGGCCTAACTGTTTTAAGTAAATTCTGTTTTTTCCTGGTGTGTTTTGGGCCTCTACTCAGGCATGAAGATGCTAGGCCTGGCCAGACTAGGGTGTCAGGGACCCTCTATCACTCTCTGCCTTGTTCTGTTGAAGGAGAATCTCTTTCTAAGCCTGCCACTGCCGGCTAGGCAGGCATTCAGTAAGCCTCAGTGAGTCTTCCCTCTCCACCTTCCAGGTATTCATTCGGCAATGCCTGGCTTATTCCATGGGTGCTGGGATTCCATGGTTCTCATGGTTAAGCAGCAAGCAAGGTTAATCACTGAGACGTATCTTCACCTCCCCGCCTTGTTTTTTTTTTTTTTTAAAGACAAGGTCTCTTACAGTCCAGGCTGGCTTCCTACTCATTTTGCAGCCGAGGATGGCCTTGAATTTCTGATTCTCCTGCCTCTCTCCTGTGTGCTTGGGTTGCAGGAACCCACCACACTTGGTTTATGTGGTGTTGGGGGACTGTATGCAAAGCTTGGTACATGCTAGACAAGCCCTCTGCCAACTGGGCTGCATCCCCAATCCCTACTGTTTAGTTTTCTTAAGTAGGACCACACTCTAAAATAAAGACAAAAGCGATAGCATAGCAATGAGTGTATGGGTCCTTCTTTACCCTTAGGAAACATTCTGTGTTGTACACAGCTGTGTTGTACTTTCAAAAGTGTGAAGGCATGGTGGCTTCATATACTCCAACAATGCCTAAACAAGCAAGTAATATGCTGTGCTACATGGCGGTGGTGGCAATGCCACGAATTCTCCAGTTATATTGTATCTGCAAGACATCAGTGATGTGGCCTGTGGCTACCTAATCATCAGTGTGTGGTACATAACTGCTTCTTTCTTTCTTTCTTTCTTTCTTTCTTTCTTTCTTTCTTTCTTTCTTCCTTCCTTCCTTCCTTCCTTCCTTCCTTCCTTTCTTTCTTTTTTTCCTAGAAGGAATGCGATACAGGTAAGTTTCTTTTTGAAATTTGCTATGTGCAGATAAAACACAGTAAGTTCACCTATAGCATGAGACAATTTATCTGCATTTCTGTGCCAAGAAGCTTACTGTAAGAATGTCTTCCCATTTTGTATACATCTAGTCTACTCTAACTCTATGAAGTGGCTATTGGGAGGGAGAACAGAGCTGAGAAAGCCAGAGAGAGCCTTGCTACTCTCTGACCATTAAATAAGTGGAGTGATAAGTTTACATACAAGGATTCCTCCGCTAGATAAATAATTGCCAGACCAGATTTATTCATTGTAACTAGGACAGTGGGACTTTGCTTCTTGTGCAACAAGGCCACATTCTTCCATGGAAAGAAAATAGCCTTACAGGAAGGTTGTCATAGTGGCATCCGTTGTTAGAGCAGCTCACCCTCATTTGAAAGATTTAAATGCCAGTGACTATGAATATTTATTGTGTCAATTCTATAGTTTTATACACATTGCAGTGCTCTGCCACTGAGCCATCTTTAGCTCTGGGTTCTTTTTAAGCTTTAGGTTGGCCTTGAAGTATATCGCCTTGGTAACTTGTGACCCTCCTCATCTCAGCCTTCCAGGTGCTAGGGTAATAAGCCTGCACCGGCACACCCAGTCAGAATGACATTCTTGCTGCAATTAAGTAAATAATATTAATATTTCTGTTGAATTTAAGAGAATCTGCAATTAATATGTTTGATTCAAGGTGTTATGTTCAGATATTAATAAAAGGTGATAGAAAAACATCATCCCTTACAAGGGAAATGCACCATCTTTAGTTTATAGAAGCAACAGTGACTACTAGGAACTCGTATGTTTAATAATGTAAAAAGACACCAGGTGGTGGTGGCACGTGCCTTTAATCACAACAGAGGCAGGGGGAATCTCTGAGTTTGTGCCAAGCCTGGAATACAAAGAAAGTTCCAGGACAACCAGGGCTGTACTACACAGAGATGCCCTGTCTTGGCAAAACAAAAACAAGACCAAAAAAAAAAAAAAAAAAAAAAAAAAAAGTAAGGAGGCAGGAGTGGATTCTAATTCAATTCTAAACTATTGGTTTATTTGATCTTGGAGCAGAGTAATTTCAGAAAGTGTTTGCATATTCTTTCATTGTTGTTGTTGTTGAAATGGGGTCTTGTTATATAGTCTACATTGACTTTGAACTCATGAACTCAAGCAATTCTCCTACCTTTGCCACCCAAGTATCTGAGTCTGCTTGCCTGAGCCACTGCACCCAGTTTCCCCTGATTTTTATAACCTACAAGTACGACCTACCAAAGTGAAATGGGGAAGAATTTTTCTGGGGTTTAGAGAATTGTACATGTGATGTTTTGGAATAGGTATTGGGTTCATACACTTTTCAATGCCTTGTCATCTCCCCTGCCAAAATAATTCAGCAATGAATCTATAAAAGAAAACTAAGGTACGGTTCTAATTCAGGCCACTTGAAACTAAGTCTGTGATCCGGACTGAGTCTTGGCAGGTTTGTGAACTAATTTTCTCATTAAATTTCAACAATTAATTCAGCACACCATGAGTTAATTTATGACAGTGGAAGAACCTTTCTCTACATGGATGTCTGGTCATTTCCCCAGCAAATTCATTCCCTGATGGTGGATTTTTCAAAGTAGACTTGGAAGCAAATTAGATATGAAGATAGAAACTAAATTTTGAAATGTGTGTGCCTTTAGTACCTTGTTTTATAACAGATACATGCTGAAAAAGAAGCAGGAGTCTTAAAGAACTAGGGGGAGTTGGGGAAAGAAAATCTTGGCCAACCATGGGAACTTAAACAAATCATTTCGCCTTTTCTTTCTTCAGTCTCTTTCTGGAAGCCAGACTTTGACCTAGCTAACCCTTAAGGCAGGCCCTAATGGCCAGTAGGTGAGTAAACGAAGCCATGATTCATTGTGTCCACTAGAAGGCACTGTAGCACCGGTACAGTGCCTTCACCTTTGATGTATCCAAACCAATTGATTAAGATCTCCCTCCTTCCCTTCCTCCTTCCCTCCTTCCTGAATTTATTTTTCTTGCCTTTAACCTTCAAACTTGTTTATGCTACTAAGAAATCTACGATTTAACTCATTAACAACAGTTGGATAAACCTAGGAAGAATTTAGCCCAGCAATTTATGGGGCTGGATGGGGAAATCAGAATCTGCACCATTTGCATTGTAAATAATGGCTCAGGGTTTCCCTTGGGCATAAGGAAGGGCTGGGAATTCTTAAGGGGACAATAGAGTAGGGCAAATCCAACTTCTATAACAACAAAACCATAAATAAAGTAGGGTGCAACTAGTCTAGTGGGGGTGATGCACACGTTTGATCCCAGCACTCGGAAGGCAGAGGCAGGAGGATCTATGTGAGTTTGAAACCAGCCTGATCTGCAAGAGTTGGTTCCAGGACAGCCTCCAAAGTTACACAGAGAAACCCTGTCTTGAAAAACAAAAACAAAACAACAATAGCAACAACAAAAACAAAAAAAGAAGTGTGCCAACTCTATGTGAAGACAATTATGAAATTACTCAAGAATAGAAAAGGGCTCTTAAATTGAGATATACCATGTTCTTGGATAAGAAGGTTCAGTACTGTGTATAAATGTAATAAAACTAGAAACAACAGGCAGAAAGCTGACGCTCATTGGCCAGTCAACTTAGCTGAATTGAAGAGCTTTAGATTCAGTGAGAGACCCTGTCTCAAAAAATAAAGCTGGGCTGGTGAGATGGCTCAGTGGTTAAGAACATTGACCGCTCTTCCAGAGGACTTGTGTTCAATTCCCAGCACCCACATGGCAGCTCACAGCTGTCTATAATTCCAGTTCCAGGGTACCCAACACCCATGGCAAAACACCAATGCACCTAAAATAAAAATAAGAAAATAAGGTCAGAAAAGTGGCTCAGTAGGTAAAGGTACTTTCAACCAAGCTCTGTGAAGAACATTCAGCCCCCAGAACCTACATTGTGGAAGGAGGGAATGAATTCCTACAAGTTGTTTTTTTGTCTTGCACACACATGCTGTGACACTCACCTACATGCATGTATGTGCTGTGACACTCATCTACATGTGTGTGTGTGTGCACTCATGCATGCAAGCTTTTGCACACCCACAATAAGTAAACAAAAACAAATTTTTAAAAGGTGGATAGCAATGAAGAAAGACACCCAAAGTCAACCTCTAGTTTCCACATATATGTACATACATGCACCCAATATGTACATACACACACACTAATAAGCACATATACCACATATACATAACACATCACATCCAAAAAGTAGTTATCTGTTGACATGAGACACCTCTGCTCTTAGCAGCACTGAGCTATTTCCGAGAGACTGTTGGGCACCAAAGACACTTTATTTGTTGTCTGCTTCTTGGCACAATTGGCCTATTGGGCAAAAGACTGCCCTTGCCTCAACTGCTGATGGTACGCACTGTCCAGAATGGACAAGCAGGTTGCAAAGATAAGTGACTGCTGAACTTTGCCAAGACAAGGTGAGGACAGCCTTTCACTTTTCCTGCTTCTGATAATGGTCTGTTAGATATTCTAGGCCTTAGCCAAAGTTGGTCGCTCTGACTGTGAGACCTTGGATGACTTGTCCAGGCAGCCAGCTGTTTCTGTCATTTTTTTGCCTGCTTGTACTTCCTACTTACCCAGGTAATATTTTCCTTCTCAGGTCTTTGATGAGGTTGAAAACTAGATAGTAACAGCTAATGTCCTCTCATATCTTAGTTAAGACATTTTAGACATTGCTTGATGTTGCTCTTGCTGGTTGTAGGTCTAAATTTGTATATGTTTTTACTCCTCTTTCTCCTGGACAATACCTGCTATTTGTTCCTTTCATATGTAGTTTTTATATCAGTTTTGGAACCCTCTTATTTAGACAAAAGGGGGGAGTGTAGTGGGAATTCGTTTCCCACCAGTAGGTTCAGAGTCTTAGGGCATGGTTTCTGTTTGGGGACATGACCCCTTTTAAGGAAGAGGAGGGATCATACTCACTCTCTCTTGGGGTGACTGACTGAGACATGACCATCATCCTGCATCACATCGTCCTGCACCTCCAAGGGCAGAAGACTGTGGCGGCACTTTACCGTTCAGTGTGTGAATGTTCCCTAAATAAATATTTGTTATTCTTTACTCAGGTATTTGTGGACTTCCTTAATCCACCCCACCACCCACTCTCTTTGTGTAGTTGGGCCTGCTGCTGTTCTTAGTTCCCCTCCCTCCCATCCCCCATCACTTCACGTGGCTCAGGGTCATGACCACTCTAGATTCTCCCAGATGTTCCTACTTCCTACTAAGCTCTCCTACATATCTGTGATAAATTTTCTCCTCCACTATATCATTTTCTTTTTTGTGTATGGTGCCTTGGACCCCCTCTCCCCTGTGTGTGTGTGTGTGTGTGTGTGTGTGTGTGTGTGTGTGTGTGTATGAGTTTGTTACTCAGTAACAGAACACTTTGCTCATCATGGAAACTGGAAAAGCGCATTTTTTATTTTCCTTTTAAAGAGCTGGACATGAAGTACGCCCAGTATTAATGTGACATTGAATCCTGAGGAATGGTACAAAGGCACATGGCACATTGCATTACTCATCTACATCGATGATGCTGATATCCAGGAGAGGGACCTGGAGGTAGCTGTGTCAGAAACTTCCCTTGAAGTAACAACTTTGTCTTCTTGTCCCAGCTCTTGGCCACATCCTGGAAATGTCCTATCTGATCGTGCCTACTGTGGTCTTTAGCTGCCAGCTATCAGCCTCCTTTGACACTGTCTGTTTCCTGAGTGTGATCTTAAGCTTCCTCAGTGACTTACTTGGTATTTCTCAATATGTTCTTTTCTAGTTAAGTTACATAGAATTGGTTGCTAGTGCTTGCAACTAGGAATCTTAACACACCCCAAAACTGGTAATGGGGTGTTGTTATCAAAACAAACAAACAAACAAACTCTTAGGTACTTGGTGAGGCTCTGAGGGTCATGCATACTCAATGAAAACTAATAAAAGCCAGTTAAGAGCAGAGATAGGACTCTGAAATCCTATGCCTTTGGTAGTGAAATGATTAATACAAAGAATACTTCTGAACATTAGAATAATGGATGACCACTGATTGTAGTGATATATTTATGATTTATTAAAGCTGGCATGAGGATTCAGAAAAGCAAAATTAGCCATGAGCCATAGAAGCCAGGCACACACCTTTAATCCCAGCAACCAGAAGCTAGGAGGTAGTGGCACACACCTTTAATCCTAGAACTCATGATTAAGAGATAGACAGATCTCTGTTAGTCCAAGGCCCCTCAGGATACATGAGATTGAATCAGTCTAAATGAGTAACAGATCACATGCCTTTAATCCCAGCACTAGAGGGGTATAAAAGATAGAAGCAGAGTCTTCAGTATTCAGTAGGAGACATTTATTCTCCAGTCAGCTGAAGTAGGAGGCATTCAGTCTCCAGACACACTGAGGAGAGTTACAGTCTGAGGCTTGGTGAGAGCTTGTGGAGACAGGATCAGCACATTCAGTCTGAGGTAGAGATAAGAAACTAGTGACCACCTGCTTTCCTTTTCTGATATTCAGCTTGAAGCCCAATATTAGTCTCTGGGTCTTTTATTTTTTGTTACAGCTGGTTGTCACAGGATAGTGTGGAGGGCATAGAGAATCCCAGAGTTGTGCACTGAGGTTAGCTCTTCCATCAAGAGACTGATCAGTGAAAAATCTCTAGGTTTTTAATTTAGAACATGCATTGAAACTGAAAGCATGAACGTGTTGTAAGAAACCCTAGTAGCACTCAGAGTTGAGACAGATACAACAACACAGGGTCTTATTGGCTGCTAACTTGCAAATCAGTCTACGTTCTTACTGCAGCACTTATATGAGGGTTACTTACTGTGCTGATCCGGAAAGATTAGGGTTTGTGTAATTAAGTAGCTGTAGAGTGCAGAGTTTGAGGAGCTCAGAGCCCAGATGTCTAATTCTTAGGCTTCTTAGCAGCTGACTCTGAAGCTCCTGTCTTCCATGCTGCTGAAAACCCCCAGTTTGAGGAGGTTACCTTAAGAGAGGAAGCCAGTTCCCTTAGGCCCTATCCTCACCACGTATCTCCATATCTATAATTAGAGTCAAATTCTAGAGGAAATTAAAGAGATGAGTAGATCTCAGTGGTGGAATGCCTGTCTAGTATGCCCAGACCCTGTTTCAATCTGCAGTATAAAAGAAGAAGGAAAAGGAGAAGGAGAAGGAGAAAAAGAAGGGAGGAGGAGGAAGCAAAAAACAATTATAAAGTGAGTTTAGGAAAATATGACATCATGGCAAAGAATCAGAGAGCTTTGCTAACTACTTGTGGAGTGTGGCCTAGCAAGCTTGGAAGGATGCTAAAAGAACATAAGGAAAACAAGCTTTGAGACTGATTTAAAAATGTGAGAAGCTGGAAATAATTGTCCTTTTCTCTGCTGGAGACTGATGGACTTCTTGACCCAGGGTAACTCATAGACAGGTTATGCTGCTGGCATATGATAATTTCACTTTATAAGTCTGATGGGTAAGCGTCTTCTGGTTCTTTCACAGGAAAGAACACATGGGCAATAATTACTTTGGAAAGCATGATCCTCTCTCTCTCTCTCTCTCTCTCTCTCTCTCTCTCTCTCTCTCTCTCTCACACACACACACAAATGAATCTGAGATTCATTTTGAAACTGAGTATGATCACTTTATTGTCTCTTTTCAATTTATTTTGACATAAAATTTCAACTCCTCTATTTGTGACAATAGGTGTAAAGGCAGAATGAGTTGATGGTATTTCCTATGTGTCAGAAGGCTGGTTCAGATCCCAATATAAAAGCCAGGCGACATGGTGACCTACCATTAGTCTCAGTCTTAAGAGGCGGAGACAGGATATTCCTGGAGTAAGCTGGCTAGCTAGACTTTCTGAGCTAGCAGTCTTGAGTGGGAAATCTTGCCTCAAAATGTAAGGTGATGGGTGAAAAAAAAGGTATTTGACATCAACCTGAGGTCTCCACAGACCTGTGCACATGTATGCCCAGATACATGTGAAAATGCACACACACACACACACACACACACACACACCCAAAAAATCAGTCAGACATCATGCCTCCCTGTGAAAGTGCCAATCACCACTTAGGAGGTATTCTTGAAAAAAAAGTACAGAATCAAGCCAGAATAAGAATAAACACCTAACTAGAACTAACAGCTAATAGGAAGCAGTAAGACATACATATGATCCGATGTTACAGAAGGTGATCAGCACAATCCAGAAACAGGAAATGAAATTGGAAACTTGAGGATGAAAGACTGGTTTCTTTTGTGAATGCCCTGCAGGTGTGTCCAACCCGAGAACCAGCCTGTGGACTGTGTTCAGCTCAGGATAGCTGCCTGTGCAGTGTGGTACAAAATCACGAACTTACGTAAAACATGAAGATTTTTCTTTATTGGTAGCTTGAGTGAGAAGTTCTGGAGCATGAACTAGTACGTGACAACCAAGTGTCACAGTGTCCAAAGGCTGCACATGCCCACAAGGGAGAGAATGTGAAGGAAGTGAGGCATGCATAGATTCAAAAGGGCTTAACAGATACCAGCATTGTTTGCTTTCTGACTTAAATAAGCCAGTGACAGGGAGAAGGAGGAAAGGGAGGAGGGAGAGAGGGAGGGGGGAAGGGGAAGAGAGGAGGAGGAAAAGGGTGGAGGAGAGAGAGGGAAGGGGAGAGAGAGAGAGAGAGAGAGAGAGAGAGAGAGAGAGAGAGAGAGAGAGAGAGAGAGAGAGAGGAAAGACGACCTATACATTTGTAACATGAAGTAGGGGAGCTGAGAAGGCCTCTCTACCATGGCTTGTCCAGATCACAGCCCGTAGTGGCCCTAGGAGGTGAATGGCTAAAGCAGTGTTCTTCAGAGTGCACACTCTGCAGGAGGCTAGAGAAAACCTCATCCTTCTAGACCTGGTCCTATGGTATCGTATAAGAATAGAACTCAACAGAAAACTAGGAACTCTTTAACATGCTCCTCTTCCTGGGTTTGGTGCAAGAAAATGCTCAGGGTTTTAAACCAGACTCCAGCTTCTTAAAGCGCAGGTGTTGGTGCTTCACAGAGGCAAGCAAAGCCTCTCTGGCTAGCCTTTCTGAATGAAGAAAGACCAACCCGGGCTGTCTGCATGCTGAACGTGTAATCATTATGCAAAAACTCAGCTGCACACATCTAGAATCTGCTATGATGGGGAGAATTTCATCCTAAAATATTCTCTTTGTCCTGACACTGGCAGTTCAGCTTAGATATTGAGAGGCACCTAAGTATATGACCATGAAAAGGAAAAGGAAACAAAACTCAGATGTTGTCAGGGTTCCCAAGGTCATTTGTGTGTGAACGTCTTGAATAAATTCAGGGTCATGAAGCATCAATACAAGTTAGAGATGTTTCAGTTGTCCAGTTTCTTGACGTCATAACAGTTACGGATAAACTTGTTAAAAGCTTTTGGATAATACCAACATTCAGATTTAAACACTAACAGCCAATAAACTGTGTTAGTGACTTTTGTTTTCTTTTTTAAACCACAAAAACCACTCGCTCAGTCTGGTTGCTGTGCTCTTCAGTGCTGTCCCCCGTGTAGGCTCGGCTCTTCAGGGTTGGCCCATGTGTAGGCACAGGTCCTCAGGGTTTCACTGCTTCCAAGTTTACTGTTACAGTACATCAAACCATTAAAGAGTGTAAGAGGGAGAATTAAGGATTTTTATTTGTTTTCCTCCCTTGAGGCCCCATAATTAAAATTTTTAATTAAAAAAAAATGACTTTGTAGTTTCGGTACTTGCTATGTGACCAATGCAAATTACTTCACTTCTCTGAGGCTCATTTTAGTCATGGCTATAATGGCCAACTGTGCTGGTCATGGAGGCTTTTTATAAGTGCATATATGGGTCGTATAGTCCGTTCAGCCTCAGGATATTTTTTTCAGTCCTTTGCACTTCTTGTTGGAGATGAGCGAGGCGTGTGATGGAACTGACAGATGAGAACAGTAAGTCTATAAGACTCTGCCACTCTCATTCTGCTCCTTTGCCTTGAAGAAAACCGACTTTTGGTAATGAACATCCCACATTGTGCTGGAGGCTAAAGATACAAGGGTGATTTAGACCCCCACCAGCTCCAAACATCTGGAGAGAGAGGGAGGGATGGAGATTGATTAGTAAGTTAGGCAGGTGGGCATCAAAATGTTCACAACAAAAAGCTAGAGAACACAACTGCTAAACAGGCAATGGGAAATGCTTTGGAAGAGAGAAACTCTCTCAAGAAGAGACAGTCAGTCTCTCGAGAAAACATGACATGCAGCTGGGGCCTTGATGGACTTACTTTAGTAGCCACAGTCCGTTTGCCTTGGCATGCTCTCCAAGACTCTTGCTGCAGGAAGGAAACAGAGAAAGATGGGCCATATCTGAGAGAACTGGTGCGGCTTCAGGCGCTATTCGTGCTCTGAAGACTTTGTGCTCACCTTAGGAAGGAAAATGTGACTGCGCATGCCTGTGATCTCAGCTCTCGGGAAGCTGAGTTGCGAAGTTTCCTGAGAAAGTGAAGCCAGCCTGCTCCACACCACATCCAGCCAAAGTTACACAACGAGACCCTATTCCATTAAATCAAAACACCAGGGCTGGCGAGATGGCTCAGTGGGTAAAGGTGATTTTTCACGACACAGGTTTGATCCCAGGAAGTCACTTGATAGGAAAAGTGAACTAACTCCTAGGAGTTGTCCTCTGAGCTCCACATACATGACACTGTATGCATGTCCCCCTTCTCCACAGACACACAAATATATATATATATATATATGTATGTATGTATGTATGTATGTATGTATGTATGTATATATATGCATATATATGTATGTATGTGTGTATATATGCATATATATACATACATATATGTGTACATATACATATATATGTATATATATATAAAACGAAACAAACAAACAAAAAAAACCTCACAAACAAAAAGCAATCCAGAAAACTTCGTTCTGCTTTAGAACCCTCATGTCAAGGAAGAGACAATGGCATGTGGATCTCTGCCATGTGAATTCTGCCATTCATTGAACGGATATGTAATGAGTCCTATCTCACGCTGTCCTGGCATAGATGCTGGGAATAGAGCAGTAAATAAGAATTCACAAGTTTGTGTGCGGAAAGCAACAATTAATTATACAATTACATCTGTAATAAGCACTGAGGGGAGAAGCTAGGGAGACATCTAACAGCTGTTTGGGTGTTGGGGAAGTATTCCTTGAGGAAGTTGCCTTTCAGCTGGGCACCGAGAGATGGTAGGAGAAGCAGGGTTAGAGAAGAGCCAAAGGCTGGGGGAAGCAGGCTGGAGGTAGCATTCCTGTGGGTGTTCCACAGAGAACTGCAGAAGCTGAGGAGGTGGGGGAAAGCCTCTCTTTGTGTGGCCCTGGGGTACCTTTCAGGGTCTCAGTCATTACTAGGGAGGAGGAGCGAATGAGTTAAGAATGGAGTGGAAAGGAGGGTCGGAAGCTGCTGAGACTTGTGGAGAATCCAGTGAAGTGTGTGTGTGGGGTGGGAGGGGGCGGGGGGGGGGGCGGGGAGAGCAGTGAGCGTAAGATCAGAGAGAAGGAAAGACAGACAAGGAAAGGAACCAGCTTCTCATCAGCCGTGTAGGCATTTGTTTGGGAGACAGACCTTCAGAGTTTCTGGGATAGATTCGGAACCCTCTGTCTGCTTATGGGTTGGAGGAGTTACAGGGCAGAAAAAAAGGGACAGGGACATTGATATTGCCCCTTTTATTGACTGGCAGCTGATCACTGCCAGGAGTAAGTAGTTGAGCCAGTCAGGAAGTCAGGTGATAACTAGTCATCTCTTGCGGCTGGCAATTACTGAGGGTTAACAGGATGGGGAGGCAAGAATTTTGTAAACAAGTTCCTTTAATTCAGGGAACTACTTTTGTTTAAGGAGTTGTCACTGTTCAACCAAAATGGGGGTGCTTTACAAAATGGTGTGGCCCTGGCTAACAGTGGCAATGGGGGTGGAGGGTGGGGGTAGAGGGTAGGGGGGGAGGGGGGAGAGGTGTAAGGAGAAAGGACGAGATTTAAAAATGAAAATGAGTGGCTGGTCAGATTGTTTTAATTTTCTTTTTTCTCCTTTCTTTTTCCTTTCTTTTTCTTTATAAGATGGGGTCTCACATAGTCTAGGCAACTGTTAGTGTCTAAGTAATCCTGTCTTTAATGCAGTCCTCAGTTTCCCAACAACTTTCCTGAAAATTCAGGAAGCTCAGTGCTCTTGCCAAGAACTGGGCCCTTTGGAGTTTCTTCAACTCAGCCTCCCCAGACCCTTCCGCAGGCAGCCCAGCCCCAGGCTTCTTTCTAGGCCGTTCAGTCTTCCATAACAAAGGAAATAATATAATTCTTATATTCTTATAACTTTTAATGACTTTTAATGACTCACTCATATTCTCCCTGTTGGCTTCTACAAACAATGGTCTCTTCACTACATGAGTTTGTCAGATCTGGGGTAGAAGGAACAGGAAACTGGGCTGTTGCAATCAGAACTATTTCAAAAGAGGCCAGGGCAATGGCTGGATACTCATCTCATAAGCTCCTTACCTTATTTCTTTTTGAGTAGAAACATATCAGAAGAGTGCAATCAGAATAAACACAATCTCAGAGCAATATTTCAACAAAGGGCCTTCAGATAAACCGTATTTGTCAAAAGGCAAATTTTCAACAAAGAGCCTTTAGATACTATATAGTTCCCTTTTCTTATAAGAGATGAATGAGTTACTTTTTGGAAGGCCCCAGGGGCCTTGTTAAAGAACAATGGACAATAGTCAGTCTCCTAATTCCAGTAAGTTGGTGGGTTGGGGTTTTTTGGTTTTTTTTTTGTTTTTGTTTTTTTGTTTTTTTGTTTTGTTTCAGAGGTCTTGGCCCTGGGGTATTTGGAAAAGTATCCTATAACAAGGGCGAGCAGAGAAACATAAAACTCACCTTGTAAGCATACATTTGGGCAAGCATGAAAAACATTACGTTGGAGATTGGGTTTGGTGGCCCAGACCTTTAATCCCAGTCTCCAGGAAGCAGATTTCTATGAGTTTAGCCTGTCTACACAGAAGTTTCAGGACAGCCAAGGCTCTGTAGAGAGATACCATCTCAAGCAAAACTAAGAGAGAGAGAGAGAGAGAGAGAGAGAGAGAGAGAAATATTAAATTGGATCTATTTACATCACTTTGGGGGAATGACTCGAGCCTGTGCTAAACAATTTATGGGTTCCCTAGTAGGGATTTCCACTGTAGCAGTGTATACTTCCTGCTTTGCTCATAGCAACCATCTTTCTTTTGATAAATAACACCAGTACATTGATTTGGGGATTCTAGAGACATAATTAACCCACTTGGATAAGTGTCCCTGGTTAGGGTCAGAATAGTGTATGTGGTGCTTTATACTATGGTGCCTATTACCCACAAGTGGTGATTATTAAATTTGTGGAAAATAATAAAAATTAAAACTCCAGTTTCTCAATTGCTAGCACCACATTTGGGGCCTCCTCTGTCACCCTTTCCCTTCTTGCTTCTTCCACTCATTCCCTTCTCTTTGCTGGAGATAGAACTTAAATCTTCTTTTTTATATCGTGTTATTTATGTAGATGGGTGTTTTTTCATGCATGAATGTTTGTGCACCATGTCCATTCCTGCAGAGGCCAGGAGAGGGCGTCAGAGTCCCTAGAACTGGAGCTACAGATGGTTGTGAGCTGCCATTTGGATGCTATGAACTGATCCAGGTCCCCTGTAACCTATGAAGGAGAGTGGCTGAGCCCAACTGCAGAACTAAGAGAGTGCTGGCTAGTAAGGGATTTGAGTGTCGTGAACAGGGTGTAATAAGAAGAGAAGGAATAAGAGATCCCACTCTGAGCAGATTCTGTTAGGAAAACAATCAGATCATGAACTTTTACTAAAAATAATTATTACTATTTTTATGTGTGTGAGTGTTTTCCTGCATGTATACCTGTGTACCACATATTACCCGATGCCCTCAGAGGACAGAAGAACGAATCAGGTTCCCTGAAACTGGAGTTACAGATGGTTGTGAGCTGCCATGTGGGTGCTGGGACTTGAACCCAGGTCCTTCACAAGATCAGTCCGAGCTCTGAACCACTGAGCCATCTCTCCAGCCCCAAGAAAATAACCCGTGTTAAGTAATTAGTGTAATTCTGTGATGTACAGAATAGATGATACTTACATTTTTATGATTAATAAAAATAAGACAAGGCTTTGAGAGTTGGACATGTGTCATTAGATAACAACAGATGAGCCTTAGACCAACACCGAAGAGTTTTGCTATAAGCGATGTCCGCTAAAAAAAGTCTGTGCTTGTGAGTACTAAGTGTAGGTAGGCACTGTGATGCCCACAGGCACTTTTTCACCTTTGTGGCAGACATGACTGAGGTGGCTCTCCCTAGGACACTTCCGTGTGCTGTTCTGGATGTGCTTTTTGGCCACATACTTGTGGCCATTCTCATACTTGAAAAAAATGTAACAGTACGTTCAGGATGGAGCCAGAAACAAATATACACAAACTTTGTGACTTGCTACTAAATGGAACAACCCCCTCCCTCCACCAACACACACCCCTTTTGAGACAAGGTTTCTCTGTGTAGCCTTGGCTGTCTTAGAACTCAGTCTAGAACTCTGTCAACCAGGCTGGCCTTGAATTCAGAAATCCTCCTGCCTCTGCTGGGGCTAAAGTTGTGTACCCCCACTGTCCCGCAGGTCAATAATATTTTTTGCAGAAATTTGTAACTTTGGGGTTTTACTATATATATATATATATATATATATATATATATATATATATATATATATATTTGGGCAAAGAGGGAGTGAGAGGGAATATTGATGTGAGTGAGAACACTTATGGTAAAGTATAATGAAGATAACAGGTTAAAGAAAAAAGCGAGAAGTTAGCATTGCCTGTTCCAGGTCTATGTCCTGAAACCTTGACCTGGCTGTTGAACCCAGAGTAATTTTGCTACAATTTAATTAAAGGCTGGGTTGAGGTCAGTTTGTGAAAGATGAAACAAAGGTGAACTGATTTTGCAATTCCCCCAGGTGCTTGCCAGTCCTCTGCTTAATCTTAAACCCTTCACAGGTCCCTCTTGCAATCAATCCTCTCGCCATCCTTAGGGCTTCCTGCATTCTGCCACTCTAGGCTTTGTTTCTGTTCTGAAACAGAACCCCAAGCTTTGTTTCTGTTCTGCCTTTGCCAAGTAGAGCTACGGTGATTACCGGATTATGTGCAGCAGGTAGCCAGATGATCCTCATGTTCTGTGATAAACTGTTGGATAGGTGGCTGGTATCTATTCCTCTCTGTGCATGCCTGTAGGTGGTAACTTCCGAGTGTAAGCATCTCAAAGCTGACGTGTTTGAAAAGTAACTTAGGGCTTCCATGTGAACAGGCTTTTTGTTTGTTTCGTGCTCTCTTAATTTGCTTCCCTGAAGATGGGGCCTGGAGATGTGTGCACCCGACGGTTTAAAGTTCCCCATACCTCCAATCAGGATGAACCTTGTCCTGCTGTGTGAAAACAGGGAGGTCTTTGCTTGTCCCTTCAGGGGAGCAATAGTGATGAACCAACTTGTAGAGAATGGTGGCCATTTTTGAGGATTTGTGTGCTTCTTCTCCAAGAGCTGGCAAGTCTAAACTTTTCTTTCCCTGTCCTCCCATTTAGATCCTGGCTGGGAGACTAAGCATCACCCACTATAACAACTGAAGTTTGTGCTGAAGAATTCACTTAACACCTGTTACAGCAGCTCAGGCTGGCCTGGAACTTGCAGTAGTCTTCCTACCTTAACCTAAGTGCTGCTGCATTGCAGGCATGCGCCACCACACCCAGATAAAGGGCAGTTTTAACTGGGCTGCCAAATGCATGTCTTTAAATTAGAAAGAGAAATTTATTTACTTTTATATTACTTGCATGTGTGCCTTGCCTGCATGCATGTATGTACACCACATTTGTGTCTGGTGTCCATGGAGTTTAGAAGAAAGAGTTGCATTTCTTGGAACTGGAGTTACAGATGGTTGTGAATCACAATATGGGTTCTAGGAGCCGAAACCCAGATCTTTTAATCTCAGTGAGAGACCCAGGCCCCAGCAAATCCCTGAGCCGTAGTCCTATACAATCCCTAAGACCCGACCCAGTGAAAGAACACACCCTGGATTTGGAACCCCAGCTAATGGAAGAGACACTTCATCCCTAAAGCTAGAGCCAGGGAAAACCACCCCAACTCTGAAACTAGCACCAAAAGAACATACTTTGCCCTTAGAATCAGGACCTGTAAAGGAAATTCGTCCAGGCCCTGAAATTGGAGCCTAAAAGCTAAAAAGAACCATGGAAAGAAACACAGTTTAGCCCTGAAACTGGAGCCATCTTTGCCTCTGACACAAAACCAGCCAATCCCTAAACTGGGAAAATTGACCAATCTGTGAGCAGTAAAGTAGTACCCTCCAGACTAGGGGTGTGAACTTTCCAGCCCAGGGAAATAGTAAAGTAGTAACCTCTAGTCTAGAGGCTCAACTATTAAGCCCAGGGAAGTGGTAACCCCAAGCCTAGAAACATTCCATGATCTTAGCAGGAGGCAGCCTCTTCCAGTCAGCCAGGCATGGCCTTAGCCCACAGCCATCCCACCGCAAGGCAGCCAATCAGCTCGGGCCAGATACTCCTAGTCAGGGTTTGAGCCAATCCCAAGTCTGTAGCCATGCAGGATTTGGAGTTTCCCAAGCTCCTCCATTCCCCTGGCCTGGCTACTATAAAAACCCCTGTCCTCGCTGCTTGGAGGTCTCTTCTGCTCAGCTGCTATTGCTGCAGCTCTTGCTGCCGTCACTGCTTTGGATAGGTAGAGGGACCCTAGTTAAGAGGCTAATAAAGAGCATTAGTTTTTGCACTGGAATCAGTCTCAAGATGATTTACGTTCCAGACTTTGGGCATAGTACCCAGTACTTGGGAAGCAGAGGCAGGCAGATCTCTTTAAGTTCAAGGCCAGCCTGGTCTACAGAGACAGTTCCAGGACAGCCAGGATAATTACACAGAGCAAACTTTTCAAAAAAAAAAAAATCCAACAAACAAACAAATAAAGCCTATCACATCAAAGTTGGACAAGACAAACCAACAGAAGGAATAGAGCCCAAGAAAAGGCACAAGAATCAGGGACCCACTGGGCAATGGGTGGTGGTGCACGCCTTTAATCCAAAAACTCAGGAGGCAGAGGCAGGTGGACCTCTGTGATTTTGAGGTCAGCTTGGTCTACAGAGCGAGTTTCAGGGCTACACACAGAGAAACCCTATCTCAACAAAACAAAACAAAAAAGTCAGAGACCCACTGGTTTGCACACTCAGAAATCCCATGAAACACCAAACTGGAAGCCATAATAAATGCAGTGGGTCTGGTGCTGGCCCTGTGCTTGCTGCCTCAGTCTCTGTGAGTTCATATGAGCTTTTCTCATGTTGGGTTAAAAAGTTTTGTTTCCTTGGTGTAATCCATGCCCCGCCCCCCACCGGCTCTTTACATTCTTTCTGCCTCTTCTTCCATGGGTCCCTGACCTCCAAAGGGAGGGGTTTGATGGAAACACCTCACAATGCCCAGTTGTGGGTCTTTATGTTTGTTCCTATCTATTGCAAGAGGAAGCTTTTGTGATGGTGGTGTAGCAAGGTACTGATCTATGAGTATGGCAGAATGTTATCAGAAGTAATTTCATCACTACATTTTTGTTTTTCTTTTTTTCAGACCAGTATTACTTGGTTTTACCCTAGGTTCCTGGGCTATCCAGTCTCAGGTTCTTGGTCACCCATGAAGTGTCACCTATGGGTTCCATTTTGTTTTCCAGCCTTTTCAAATGAACTTTTAACTAGTCCCTTACTCCTTTCAGCAGCTTTTCCAGTTGTGAGCATTTCATTCTTCAGGAATCTCTCCTCACATTCCTATCTCGAAAAATGATGTGTGTGTGTGTGTGTGTGTGTGTGTGTGTGTGTGTGTGCTTATGTACATGCACAATTATTTAATACAAATATATATATATATGTATATATAAAATAACAGATTCAAATTGTTGATGTCTTTTGAAAGGAATATGTTTAATGTGGATGCATTTCATCAGAAACTTTGAGGAATGTAGAGACTTTGAGTTCTGAGACTGTAAGACTAAACCTCCCAACATGATGTAAACTGCTGAGAGCAGTACTGGCACAGAAAGTGGACCCCAAGGAATATTAATTTAATGCTATTATTAATAACTTTTCCACCACCTACAACTTTCTGTTGTACTTGTCTTCTCTCTCTTTTTTCTTACCCATCACAAAGTCTCCTTCTTTCTCTGGTTAATTCTACCTCACCATCCTTATCACTCATAGGTCTTCTGCTATAGATATCTAGCTTTATCAAGCTCTGGTTCCTCAGATTCATCTTAACCTTTAATATCTATTTGACCATGTTTCCCCACCACCACCCCCGCCAGAACATAAAGAAGTTCAATAGTCTGTAAACAAATAACACTCCCTCAACACTTCATCTCTCTTGTCCTATCCTGTTGACTGCCACCGATCTGTTCCTAGTCAAGTTTCTCAAAAGGTCATCCTGCACTAGTCAGTAGACCTACTGACTGCCTCATAAAAATAAAAAACCAGTTCACTGAAAATCTCTTTCCAGAGTTCCTCTGGTAGCATTCTTAGTAATATTCTTAATAACCATTGGATTGTAAAATCTAGTAGGATTTTAATACTCCCACAAACCCTCTGAAGGCAACGGTTATATCTCTTTATATTCATTACTTTGCATAATATTTGGAATAGAGAGATTGCTTCAAAATGTCTGATGAGTCATTGGAAAGAAAAATGAATGGTAATCTCCCCCTTACTGGCATAGTATAGAACATTCTATGACACACTTAAAGTAGTCATAATTGGGGAGTATTTGTTTTTGTTTTGTTGTCTGTGGTCCTGGGGATTGAACCCACAGACTTTCACATGCTAGACAGCGCTCTACTACTGAGCTATGCTCCCAGCACCTATTGAGTACTACTTGAATTTGAAAGGTATTCTTGCATAGTATCTTCAAAGAAATATGAGATAACCCTCTCTGCAAGGAAGACAAAATGAACTGAATGGAATTATCTGAAAATACTTGATTGTTAAGCTATATGGATATAACTATAGGTACTCGGGGGTAATCTTGGTTTGAAGAAATTGCTAAGGTCTGGAGCAATTAGATTTGCCTAGAGACTGTCACAAATGATGTATTAGCAAGATTATTCCAGTGGGAGTGTGCAGAGTAATTCAAAACTGAGGACCCTGAGAAGGTTATATTGAGCAGGAATGAGGAGGTGTGACCCAATTTAGACTGAGAGTGAAAATTGTGAGGGAAATGCGACTCCATTTCTGGTAAAACATGGTGATGGCTGGAACAGAAGCTGAAGGAAAATAGACACACATGCAGAGTTTTCAGGTTTGAACAGTAGTAGCATTAGTAACTTTGGGGAAATTGGCTATTTGTTTATGAAGCCAATCTAAAACTATATGAAGAATAGTGTATAAGTGATTACTGTGCAAGTAGTAGACTTCACAGAAGTTCTGATTATAAATGGAAAGAATATATCTTGTCAATGAGATGACCTCTTTGACTTGGTAAAGCCTATAGATAATAACTAATTCTTCTGTACATCCAAGGCCATCTTTGCTAAACACAGAGCATGGTAAATCATGAATATATAGAGAAGGTCATATTTCACATGATAAATTGTTCCTTTGCAACCTGTGAATCCTGCTCTTTGCTGCAGGACTTCTGTAGTCAAGGGAGAACAAATAGAACTAAATGTGTTTTAAAGATTGCACATGTCTTTAAAACATTGGCTAGTCTTTGATAAGTCTGGACAATGAGATTTGCTGGCAATGGATGTAAAGTGTTCCCACAGGCTCGTCTGTTTGAACATTTGGTCTCCAGCTGGTAGTACTATTTTGAAAAACTGTGGAACCTTTGGGGCAGGAGACATGTCTGTTGGAGGTGGACTCCTGGGGACAAGCCTTTGAGGGTTATTCCAGCCTGGCCCCACTTCTGGCCTGAGCACTTACAGTTTCCTGACACACTGAGATATAAACAAGCTGTCTCAGAGGTCAGGCCTTCCTCATGATGGTAGGCTGTGTGCTGTAGTCAGACTTTCCTTGGACCACCAACTCACAAGTAACAACTGAGAGATTTATTATTAATTATGGATGCTTGACCTTAGCTTATGCTTTTTTCTAACTAGCTTTTATAACTTAATTAACCCGTTTCTATTAATCTATGGTCTATTACATGGCTTGGTTACCTTTCCTCTGTCTGGTATGTCCAACTTGTTCCCTGTCTGTTGGCATCTCCTGTGCACCTACATTCATCCCTCTGACCTCTTCTCTTCACCTGGAAGTCCTGCCTAGTCTCTCTTACCTAGCTATTGGCCACTCAGCTCTTTATTAAACATCTTCACACGGTGTAAACAAATGTTCTGCAACACTGTGCAGTGGACCACGAACCAGAATAAATGTGCCCTCCCTTGATGCTTCTGTTAAGTATTTTGACACAAAGATAGGAACATTTTGAATTGTTCTTCTTGAATCCCTCAAGGTACAAATTATAGTTACTGTGTTAGCCAACTTCTGAGTCACTGTGATGATGATCTAAAGGAGGAAGCATTTATGGCTCCTGGGTTGAGGGATTGCAGCGGATGGTCAGCTGACTGAGTTTCTCTGGTGAGAATGTCATGTGGCAAAGCAGTGTTCCTTACCCCATGCGAAAGAAGGGGCATGGAACAAGGTATCTTTCTAGGGCATACCCTCAGGGACCCACTGGCTTTAGTTAGGCCCCACCTTCCACAGTTCTATCACCTCTCAAGCAGCCTATTCAGAGTTTGGAGGTGTCACTTGTAAGCCATCGATGAAGACAGAAACCTTACTATCTGCTTACCTCCCCCAAAATCCCAGTTCTGAACATTGCTTTCACGCCTTTAATACATGAGCCTTTGGTGGGGCTGTGTTTCGGGAATTCTTTCAGCCAATAGTTTTTGAGGGACCGGCCTCTTCAGGGCAGGGCTCGGAGGCTACATGTGGGCTGGGAGTAAGAGCTGGATCTTCTTGGGTTGTGCTCCTTAGGTGGATAGCAGCATCCAGCTGCTGAGGGTAGAGGACCTCCGTGGTTCTCTACCTTGCTTTGTCGTTTGGGAGTGATTCCCCAGTAAACACCTGACTTCCCTTTATTCTGGGCTTGTGTGGACTTCCTAAATACATCCTCAGGACTGTCTGGTGTCCAAACCACAGCAATTATTCATTTCAACTATGAATCCCATCTATGAAAACAATGAATGTATGTGTGAGTTCATGAATGATGTGGACAGTCAGCTTTCTGGGCCTACATTTTAAAATAAAGACTATTGGTTGAATTTTCTTTATAGACAATTAATAATAAGCTAATATAGATTCAGCTTAGCATCATCTTCAAATGTCAATAACATGTTGCCACATTCTCCATATAGGATCTTAAAAAAGACAATTGGGACCCCAATTTCAGATTGACCACTTTTAGTCACCATTATAGAGAAAAAATCAGAGACCATTGTCCTTCAGAGGTGTGGGCCTTGGCCATTCATCTCTCCCACATCTGTTCCACAAGACTTTATGATGTAAGCCAATGAACCCAAAGATACAGAAATATATGTTAGTGTCATTCAGAGGCTAAATACACTGTATTGTACAAGGTTATGAAGATTTTTCAGTATCTTTGAGAAAATGGACATGTGACTTTTCAAAGGGAGGTGGTTAGAGCGGGAAGTATTGTCCGAAATTGTGTCAGTGGAACCACAGATGTGTCATCCCCAGAAGACTGGTATCCTACAGAATTTGCCCTAAGAAATCATAATCAAATTAGGCACCCAAAGTGGCAGATTTCCTTTTCTCCCATTAGAAAGTTTTAGAGAGAGTTCAGGATACTCTCCAGTCTTCACCTATTTTTTAGATTTGGGTTACCTCTCAGTAGGGTACCAGAAGCAGATGTACAACTGCCAGTCAGGAGTCTGGGTTCTAGGGTGGAAAGCAGAATATTAAGTCCTAATTTGCAAAGGGTTCTCTTTAGTATATTATGCTTGGTTTCTTTCAGTGTGTGTGTGTGTGTGTGTGTGTGTGTGTGTGTGTGTGTGTGTGTGTGTGTAAATATACTACTTCACAATGCTATTTTCAACTTTAAAAATAATTTTATATTTAACTTTTCATCATCACTATTTATATATAGATACTTTAACAGTGTAACTTAACTAATGCTAAAACTAAAAACTTTGCTTAAACAAACAACAATTAGTCATAGACTAATTGAATAGGAGAAAAGTATGTGAACCAGAGTAAAGTTGTTTGTTCTTTATTTTTTTTTTTTCTGGTCATTTAAGTATTTGTTAGCATTTCAGCTGTTGCAGAAGCAAACTTACTTGTTTTCTTTATGTGAGTTGTGTATTGTCATGTTTTGAAATAAATTTCTTTTGTGTTCTTGTTTTACATTTATTTATTTATTTTGTGTGGGACTCTCTCTCTCTCTCTCTCTCTCTCTCTCTCTCTCTCTCTCTCTCTCTCTCTCTGTGTGTGTGTGTGTGTGTGTGTGTGTGTAGGTCAGAGGATAACTTGAGGGGGTCTTTCTCTCTTCCCACCATGTGGATTTCAGGGATTGAACTGAGGTCATCACACCTGGAAGTCATCTTGCAGGCCCTGGTATCATTACTCTTTAAGAGGATCTATTGGCTAGTTGCCATGGTGCGTGCCTGGGATCCTAGCATTTGAGTGGTGGAGGAAGGCAGATCATGCATTCAAGGCCAGATTAAGTTGTCTCAAAAAATCAAAAAAGGGGCTAGCGATGCGGATCAATGGGTAAATGTGCTTGCCACTGAGATTGGTAACTCAAGTTTGAGTCCAGTGTGCCCACATGATAGAGAGAAGAGATTTCCACACAGTTTGTTTATGGACCTCCACACAGGCCTGTGACATGTATACACACACACACACACACACACACACACACACACACACACACACACGCACTCACACACACATCTGTAAAAAATACATTAAAATATCTTTTAAAAAGCAGCAGCCAAATTAATTAATATCTGATCCACCCATTGGTATTTGATGAAGATTAATTATATTACTACCTTAAATACCTTTGTGCCTCAAAATTAAGACAAATTGTAACATTGGGTATTAGATATATCCTTTTGCTAGTTTTTAGGAAATTTTGCCTTCCAAATTATAAAACAAGATGTTTTTTGCTAATAAATTTAATTTATTAAAAACACATTTAATTTCAAAAGAATGACAAGTGGACAAACAATGGCACATGTTCAGCAGTATTTTTATTCTTAGGTTTTTATTTTAGATAGAGACCTGCTATGCATCCCATGTCATCCCATGTCTAGGTTTGCCATGCCACTTCAGACTTCCAAGGATTGAGATGACAGGCACATTCCACAATGCCTGAGCAGCATTTTTATATGCATTGTTTCATTTGCATTTATTTCATAATCCTAACCCCAAAGGTGAAAGAGGTAAAGATCTTTACTTACAAAGTAAACAAGCTGAATTTCAAAAGTGAAAGCAAGTTTCACACAAGGTCAAAACCTTGCTTCCCCATGTCTGGGATTACAGATGTGTGTCACCATGCCTGATCTATGCACTATCGACAGTTTAACTGAGGGCTACATGTATGTTAGGCAGACACTCTGCCAACTGAGCTACACCTTCTTCCCTTAGTTGTTTAAGACTTATTTTTATTTTTTTGTGTTATTTTTGCCTGCATATATGTTTGTGCACCGGGTGCATCCAATGCTTCCAGAGACCAGAAGAGGGGGTCAGATCCCCTGGAAGTAGAATTACAGGTAGCTACAAACCACCATGTGGGTGCTGGGAATTAAACCTGGGTCCTCAGGAAGAGCAGCTAGTGCTCTTAACCCCTGAGCCATCTCTCCAGCCTGTAGTTTTGCCCAAGGCTTTAAAATAAAAAGCTACAAAACAGATCTAACTTACAGTTATTTCGCTAAGAGGTTAATTCTCCCTGCCCAACACTGTGAGGCATACACCATGTCGATCACACTTACTAATGAGATATACATAGCATCCATGTACACACCACTGAAGTTCTGCACTGCACTTCACCAAGACCTATTAATTACCATACCAAATTATTTTATCTAAAAGCCAAGATGAAGCAATTGCTGCCTAGAACCCGTTAATAAGGGCTATCTTATACACAGTCAGTTGTGTTATTTTACCTCCCCTGCTTTTAAAGAGTGTGTGTGTGATTCCCCTTTTCCTATTTAGTATGTATAAGTGAGGAATGTTTTTCTGTTGGCCTTATATTCACTTTAGATTACGTCTTTGTTATTTATCTTTCTCTTATATTTGTCTTAAAAACAAAAACCATCCTTCATGTTATTCAACAGTAAATCAGCCTGATACCAAGTTTTCTTTTGATGATCTTCCATTAGTATAGGTTTAAATTTTTATTTGTCTTGGCAATGCTTCTGCCTCTTGCCATCACAAAACATCAAATTCATTCCATTCTTTTTAGTTAAGGATGTACTGGCTCCTGTCCTATATTTACTACTATTCTAGAACAGCTCTCAGACTTTAATGTTCGCCAAAGTGATCTAGACTGTTTGAATGCAGATTTTGATTTAGTGGATCTGGAATGAAGCCTGAGAATTAATACTTCTCTCTGTGTGTGTGAATATGTGCGTGCACATATGTGGTCAGATGTTGCCACTGGGTGATCTCTATCATTCTCCACCTTAGTTTTTGAGAGAAGGCATCACCTCCCTGAACTTAGAGCTTACTGATTTGGCTAACCTGGATGGCCAGTGACCCCTAGGGTCCCCCTGTCTCATTGAGATTGTAGGCATGTGTGCAGAACCTGCCTTCTTACGTAGGTGTTTGGGATCTGTGCTTAGGTCAAAGCAAGCACTTAGCAACAAAGGCATCTCCCTTTTCTCCAGCTCTAGCAGAATTTCCAGTTCTAATAAATTCCTAAAGTGCCTGATGCTTCCTTTTGGTGTGGACACTTCATTTTCAGGCAACAACTTTTTGGATCACTTGGGGGGGAAGTTTTATAATAGTGTATTGATATTAGGGTTCTACTATCTAGATATTTGAGTGTAATGGGTATGAGGGATTATTACCTTATTATTACCTTATTATTTGAAAATAATTCCCGTTATTCAAATAAACAACCAATATTGAAAACCATTGATCTAGAGGTTGAGCAAAATTAGATAAAAAGAAAAATGTATATAGTTAGCATGCCTCTGCTGTCTCCCTACCTCCCTTCTTTCTTACATCCTTACATTCTCCTTACATTCTTCCCCTTTGGCTAGTGTGATGGCTCATTGGGTGAAGGAGCTTGCTGCCAATTCTGAGCACCCGAGTTTGGCCCCTGGGATCTACAGGGTGGAAGGAGAGAATGGACTCATGAGAGTTGTTTTCTGATTCCCACAAAGCTGTTTTCTGACTTCCACATGCAGCAGAGCGTGCCACCCCTCACACACACAGAAACACAATATGTGTGATTTAACAACTCTCTTTTCTTTTGTAGACATTGATTCAGTTTCTCTAATGGGAAAGGTGCCATGCAAAATCAAGGAAATGAGAGTTGATGAAGATGAGGGTCTCTTTTCTAGGAGATTAACATAGCATATAGAAGACACAGCCATTACGTAAGGAGACACAATATAATAAACTGTAAAGCTCACGTAAGACATGTGTGTTTGAACCAAACAAATGAACCTGATGACGTATTATTAAAAATACCAGAAGGAAGGAGTGACTCTTGGAAGAGAAAGCATGATGAAGGAGGGTGTTATCTACATAGTGGAGTGTTGGGACGAATCATGTTTATTAGAGTAGTGCAGGATAAATCTCAAAAGGTACTTTGTGGCTAAATCCTAGCACACAATGGTGAAAGCAGCAGAGCAATGATGTGTTCAGAGAAGGACTATGGGATTTGGTGTGGCAGGAACTGGTAGGATGGGTTGGACCACATAGAAGAAACTTTAGGTACCAGAGAAACTTCCTGGAACTTTGAGAAATTATAAAATTGGTATTTTTAATGAAAAGGTTAGGTAAAGGGTTTTACTGACCGGGGTGATAGTGTTTTGAAGTCATAACCTGAAGGAGTATTTTAAAATGTTCGTTTTAAGCACCTTTGGGAGCCACAGGGGGCAACCTGCCTTTAGCTAGAACTTGGATGGAAAGACACATAACTGTTTCTGGATGTAGACTGTTCCATTTGACCTTTCCTGACTCCTGTTTTTAGGAACCTGGTGCTCTCATGGTATCTCCATTTCTGGCCCATCAAAACTTGCTATTAACTAAGTGTCTGATGTCAACCATTGATTCTTTGGTGAGATACAGCCCAGTGAGTGTATTGGAAGTTGCTATTATGTTTACATGAAATGAGATTCCCCCCCACACACTTCCTATCTCTTCCATTTCCCAAACTCGTCCCAAATCACACAGAAAAAACATCTATCTGTAGTTAAAGCTAGTCCAGTCTGTGGGAGTTTCTTCAGAAATAAACATGACAAAGGAACTGGACCCATTGCCATGATCAACAGCAATACCTTTCCTTGGGAAAAAGTGTCCATTGAAGCGAACCTAGAAAGAAACCCTTCATAATTTGGTGCATAAATATAATAACTTACAAAGAATGAGCCAGAAGAGAGATACTATTGTTCCTAGTTAATTTTTTCTTATAGGGTCAAGAACTTATGTTTTACCTTTGTTGGAAATAAATGTTTTATTTTCAAACTGTTATTTAAAAAAAACAAAAACAAAAAACCCTCCTTTGAAGAGATACCAATGAATTATCCTGACAAGCAGAAAACACTTGACAACACTAATTCCATATGTTCTGATAACATCAAGAGGACTCAGAAAAATTCAGAATTGTAGCCACAGAGGGTCTATTGGAACGAAGTATGATTGATAGTAGACTCAGTAGGAATGGTCATATGCATCAAACTCTTTTCATTAAACAGAATCGATTTATTATCCCATTGATTGTAGAAATGAATGATTAAATTTCTATTTTAGCAATAAATAAAATCATTATAGACTATGTACTCTACAATAGCTATTATGAAAGTAACAGGAAGCTTTTTCTTCCTTCTCAGGCCTCAGTGACCGTTGTTTAGTTTGCATAGTTAACCAGGTTTCAGGCTACTCTTGAGTATGGATTTGTTTCTGTTTTGATGGGATGTTATCTATTTGTCAAAAGATTGTACTTTATTACCACGACCTGATCAATATCATTGATGAGTAAATGGGATTCCCTTGGTAGGCTGGGAGTCACCCACATCAATTACTGTGGAGATACTGGATTGAGGTAGGAAGCAAGAGCAGATCTGTTGCGCTGATTAATTGCATTCTCAAAGCATGGTAGGGAATCTAAAAATATGTTTTCAAAATTACTAGTAGTGGGGGCTGGAAAATATGGCTCAGTGGTTGAGAGCACTGGTTTCTCTTCCAGAAGATAGGTTTAATTCCTAAAACCAACATGATGGCTCATAGCTGTCTGTAACTCCAGTTCCAGGAGATTGGGTTGGCTTCAAACTCACAGAGATCTGCATGCCTCTGCCTTCTAAAACTTGCAATTTTAGGTTTGTTGCAGTCAGACACCACAGCTCTTTGATTAGGGTGGTCAGATTTCTGAATCAGCAAAAAAGCTGAAGTAGAGCAGCTTTGTCAAGACAGAGATGGGTGGGACTAAAAGCCAGAAGCTTAGCTTGAGCAAGGCACACAGAACTCCATTTGAGAAAGGTAGGGAGAATATGGAACTTAGCAGCCATTGCTACTGCTGTTCTCTACAACTAAGAATATAGTAATCCAGGAAGCTCCTGAACTGACTAATAGTGCTGTTCTATTCTTAAATACAGAGATCTGTAACATAAATAATGCCAGTATTTTAAATGATTGATAGTCACTGTTTGGCCCTCTTTCTTTGACTTTAGTTAAAAAAAAGCATCCCAGTTAGTTTGGGACTCCAGTTAGTTTGGAGTCCAACTATATTTCTTTTGCAGATCTATTTTCATGTATCTTATCTCTAGTGCTTAGGGGTGCTATCTTTTTCTTTTCATCCTACATGAAGTAGCCAGCCTCTAAAATGTACACAGTGATCCACATTTCTCATATTTTACACCCGTGTACTCTTTTGTTTGACAATGATGATCTACAGGATAAGGCAGGATGATGGCACATCACTTCCTACACCAGATTACAGATGATGCAGATCCTATCACAGACATGCTCTCATTCGGATGTTCTCTTAATTGCCTCCTCTCTCTCATTTCTCTCTGTCTGACCAATTTATGGGAAAACATCTGCCATGTCATTGAGACACCCAGGCAAGGCAGCCTCTGGATAGCCGTTGTAGCAGGGAACTGAGGTCAGCTTACAATCTTAAGAATGAACCTAGAAGTGGATTGTTTTTAGCAGTTAAGGCTTGGCTCACAGCCTGGCTACAACTTCTTAAGAGATTGTGAGCCAGAACCACCCACCTACATCGCTCATTTGTTCATCACCCTCAGAAATGAATGTAGATAAATGGTTGTCAAATGTGGTAATCCTTTTGTTGTTCTAAGCTTCTCCATTTTGCAGGGCTTTGTTACCCAGCAATAGTTAGCCAACACACACAACTGTAATGAAGCATGAAATACTGTCTTTCTGGTTAGGATGAAGAAATCCTTTCTTGATGTTCTGCAGATGTCAGTTGCTCTCAGTGTTTCACTGAACTCTTTGGATAGTGGTTGACCAGATGTCTTAGTTCACTTAGAGTTCCTTCAATGCATAGGGTGGTGACGGGCATGGCTCTAAGATGTCTACTCAATCTAGTTCATCTGACCTTGAAATCAATACAACTGATATTGATTAAATAGTGCAGTGGTTTTTGTTTTGTTTTTTAGTAATTATTTTCTCATCTCTCACCAAAACACAGAATGATGCCAGTCTCTATAATATGGAAGAAATGACGGCATTAAAGTTAGTGACTGGTTGATGATACAACTATGGATCTCTTTACATTACTGGAGTGGCACCATTGCATATTTGATTATCTAAGTGCCTGGAAATTGCCGAGCACAGGAACATTTTTACTCTTTTATACTTGGTTATCTTTTCTGGCTCTTTCACAAAAAGATTGTTTTAAAAATAGAAATAAAAATACAGGTTACACTGAAAATTTAAATATAGTCATGAATTACATTTAACTATTGTGTGTCTGTGGACATTCATATGCACAGCATGAGTGTGGAGGTCAGGGAGAAACTTGTGGGAGTTGTTTCTCTCTTTCCACCATATGAATACTAGTGATTGAACTCAGGTCATTAGGTTTTGTTGCAGGTTACCCGCTGAGCCATCTTGCCTGCCCATCACATACAATTATTAAAATTTTTATTATGGAAATTTTGATAATGTATACAAAAGAAGTGAGTATGTGAATCTCCTTGTTTATATACTCATAACACCACTTTAACACGGCCAGCCTTGTTTTTTATATTCTCGAATCCACTTATGTCCCATGCTTTCCTCCTACATTAGATTAACTATATTTTAATCCAAATAATCCTATTCTTTCATAGGACATGTAATCTTTGTGTGTGTGTGTGTGTGTGTGTGTGTGTGTGTGTGTGTGTGTGTACATATGTAGTCTGATGAATGTATGCATGTAAGTGTGGGCATACATGTATGGCCTATTTATGATGGTCAGATATTAACATCTGGTGCATGTCTTTGCCATCTTTCTTGTTTAAGGAAGTATCTCCTATTGTTCATAACTGTGCATGTAGGTAGCTTCTAGCAATTCTCTAGTGTCCACTTGTCTGTAGTAGCCCTGGGGTTACAAGTGTTTACTTCTGTGTCAGGCTTTGCATAGGTCTGAGGATATGAACTTTGGTCCTCCTGCTTGTAGAGTTAGTTCTTTATTTACTGAGCTATCTCTCTAACCCCAGAACAAAGTAATCTTAACAATCTTATTGGAAGGTTAGGAAGGAGGAGCTTACCTGTCTCTTCACTGATTGGTCCTAAGGAGATGTGATTTAGCAGAAATACATTTAAATTTTAGGCAAGTTACATAACTGGCCATCAACTTACAGTATATATTATTATTTTCTCTAAAATAAAACTTAATTTTCAAACACTTTCACAGAAAGGGCAAAACTATGCTGGGTATTTTAGGATCTACAGATTGAGCCAACCCACTGAATGATGGTGTTGTCTTTAGAAAAATTATAGTTAGCCCCTGTAACCCTGCTTCCTATCACTACAAAGGTAGTCAAGGGACAAATGGGCTGGTCAGTGGGTAGCCATCAAAGCCTGACTTTCCAGAAGACTGTGTGCATTAAAGGGTCAAATAGAATCAGCATTCCTTTATTCACATAGTTTTCCTTGGTTGCAGTCATGCCTAGACCTCTTCACGGTCCTTATTACATCTGGCGTCATGTTTTTCCAGCTGGTGTTCTGCTTCTCTGTTGGGAGCTTCTTGATGTTCACCTTCTACCAACCTGTTCTCTACTCTCAGGAGGTTCGTCCTGTGACCCTTTCCTATACAGGCAACCGTTCTGAACTTCAGCTGTGGTTAAATGGATGAGTTCTCCCTCCCCAGGATCAAGTAGTGTTTATTCAATGTAAAATAACCCTAGCTCCATGGGGGAAAATGTTTCAAAGACTGTAGGGAATTATATAGATTGAATACCCACCCACACATTTACACTCTTACACACACACACACACACACACACACACACACACACACACACACACACCCAAGCTGCAATAGTGACAACCACTTATCCCCCAGCCTGAGAGACAGCTGGTAGGACCTCAGTTTGGAAATGGGGCTCCAAGATGGCTCTTGATAGCAGCATCTTTGTTCCCTATGCCCCCAGCTTACTGGAGGTCAAAGGGAGTGGGGTGGGATGCCCAGGGGGTAGCTGGTAACTCTTTCCCACTCTGCCAGTTTATTGACTCAGATTTCATTCATGGCCTCCTCTGTGTAGTGTGTCCTGCTCATTAGCCACAGTCACACAGCCATCTGTCTTGGCCTGTAGCATGCAGGCTGAGTCTTTGGCTATATTTGTCCTTGTGGTCACTGCCAGGGCTCTCCACCACAGGTCCCTAATGGACTGCCTCCTGCTCCTGGTTCAGAGCCAGCTCTCTCTATTTCTCTTCAACTTTCTTGGCTTAGGGGATGCTCCTTTCCATGATCGTATGAGTCATGCTTGTCAGCTGAAGGTGAAAACTCCCCTTTGAAGATTGTGGCATAGTGGCAATTTCTTCATGTACCCATTGTCTTGGATGAACTCATACATCTCTTTTTCTATTTTTTTTCTTTTATAAAACTCCACTTTTTGTGACAGTCAGTCCTAACTTGATGACACTGTCATTTGACTGCTCTATCCAAGTCCATTAATGACACTCCCCCAAGAGAGCCCAGATCTGTGTAATAATTTATACATAACTCCCTTGGGATGGCTAAAGAAACTTAATATGGTACCAGGCATCCTTCAAGAGTAGTTGACCTTTGGCCTGGAATGCCTGGGCGATCCTAATGGCTTGTGGGTGAGCTAGGAATCGGATAATGAGCTGGACAGTGGCGGCATACCCATTCAACCCCAGCACTTGGGAGGCAGAGGCAAGTGGATCTCTTTGAGTTTGAGGCTGGCCTGGTCTACAGAGTGAGTTCCAGCCAGGACTGTTAATATAGAGAAACCTTGTCTCAGAAAACTAAAAACACCCCCCCCTCAAACAAAAACAAAAACAGGATAATGGTGTTCCTGCTGTGAGGTATTTAACTGCTTGCTTTCTGCTTTTATAAACTTGCTGATCATTGTGGGACTGAGATGAAGAGGTCTTTTTAATACTACACAAGAAAGAAACAACAGAGAGGAGTAAAACAACTTTCTGGCCTGCTGTGGATTCCATAAATAATGGTAACACACACCTTTGATAGCCACATTTATAAACACTTCCTTTAGCCCCCTTTGGCCTGGCATGCTGTTTGGCTCTAAGGCTGCCATCTTTCTGTTCTCTGTAGGAATATATTCATTTAATCTAAGTTTGAACAGAGTCTAAGTTTTTGGTCTTTGTCAATAGATTCATGCCACAGCAGCCTTGCTTTTGTAGTTTCTTCCTGCTTGCTGACTAGTCTTGTGTCTATTCTCCTGGTCATGCAGGCTAGCTAGCTTCTCCAGGAAGCCTAGTAGGTCAAGTTGTAAAAAGCATATACTCATCATAAAAATAGAGGATTAGAAATAATTACAATAAAATTTGTTATATGAATTTAAACTGTCCTCTTTAACACAGCATACATGGAAAATAGAATATTTACTTTTCACTCCGCAGATTCAGAATTCATATTAAAGAAAATAAGGAATGGATGTGATGATAGGGCATGGTAATTGACTGCCTTGAACCAGAGATTAAAAACTGATATTCAAGCCGAGCAGTGGTGGTACATGCTTTTAATCTCAGCATTCAGGAGGCAGAGGCAGGAAGATCTCTGAGTTCAAGGCCAGGCTTGACTACAAAGCTACACAGAGAAACCCAGTCTTGACAAATAAAATAAAATAAATTGATATTCGACACTTTCAAACTCTCTAGTTTTTGTATAAAAGATGCCAGGTCAAGACTATATTCAGAAGGGCAGATGGTGTCCTTAAAGAGTATATTAAATAAAGGACTCTCCAGGTTAGAATTTGTTGGCTTCCCAATGCCCATTCTCACATTCTTGCCTTGCAGCTTGGCTCTCTATGGTCCTTTCTATGAAGGGCTCTACTTGTGGACATACGCAAAGCAGTGTTTCCTGCTTTGGCTTCTTCTAGAGATACCTTCTGGCATTGGTCTTTGTTTTCCCCATGACACTGTTACTTGGCTCACTGTATTGACCCTTCATTTCTTATTTCTTAAGAGCTCTCTGGGGCCCTGCGTCGTACTGACAAAAGCTGAAAAACAGAAAAATGAAGAATCAACAAGAAGAAAAAAAATAAGCAACAGGGCATTAAAAATGAGGGTAGAAATCAAGACCAGGAAGAAGTTGGTATACATCTTTGGTTAAAATAGCAGCAGCAGCAGCAGTAGCAGCAGCAAGCCATATAGAGTATCAGTGTTTTTTAAAAATGCATTTCAAAAGCAGACAGTTGTTCTTTTTAAGTAGCAGATGCTGGAGTAGAGTGGGAGCATGGCACCGATGCGTCACAGGTCACTTCCAACAACCAATTTAAGCAGCTTTCATGTTTGAGCTTTGGAGGGTCTAATTGTTTGTGGTTGGAGTAGTTACATTAAAGAGAAAATGTCTTAGACTCTATAAGGGTAAATATGAGAGGGACATGAGGAACGTGTGTCCCCCAATATACTCACAGTATCTTTCTTACAGTATAGCCCAAGTCTTTGGGAAGCAAAGACAGCATCCCTTTCAGGAGGGAAAAGATAGGAAATGACAAACAGAGAGTGAGCAGGTGGCTGTTTGTGGGAACGAAGCAAGCAGAATCCTCTCTGCAATTTTTCCTGCACTTAGAGTAAGAATTGCCAAGAATCTTCAGGCTCAAAGCATGCATGACCACCATCTCAGGCAACGATAGGCTCCTGGCAACTGCAGATTCTGTTAGGGCTCTCCTATCATACAACGGATTGCCTCAGCTCTTTGAGAATCAATGGGAAAACAATTCCCACTGGAATTCAGAGGAAATAGACCTGTCTTTGAGACTATCACTTGTCCCTGGTACTTGAATGTTGTGGGCCACAACATGTAAAGACAACTGGGCAAAAAGAGCTGAGGACAGGGAAGTATGAAGATACTCTGATTTGTGAATAAAGAATTTCCAAGCCATGTTGTCCATAGCATTAGAAACTGCTTTTATAGTAACTGATCCTTTTAAACATTTACCACTGATCCAAATGTAACAACAAAAAGAACTTTATGAGTCTATAAAGTAGGAGTAAGTCTGATCATACAAGGTAACAAATCCTGTTTTATCACAAAAGTCACACCGAGTTCAGCTGTCTCAATGACAGCAATTATGTTCCTAGTTTTCCACAGACTGGATTTCAAAATCTGATTTTTTAAAGTGTAGCAATAAGTTTCAAGATTTGATTATATAAAACTGAAAAAAAAAACCCCAATCCCATGTATCAAAACATATTATGCCTTAAATACTTTTACAATTTTGTTTTATTAATAGTGGCATTATATATACTTTTTTAAATGGAAAAGAACACATGAAATTTGTTACATGTTCAAGGCTGGGAGAATTAGATTTTCACAACACACTACTTCATTAACTGCTTCTGAAATTCGGCTGTCTAGGCCTTCCTGGGGGAATGCTTAGCAGACACCTGAGGAGGAATTCTTTAGAGCTGTAGCCTCCAGTGATGTCTGGAAACCCCTGGCGGCTCTAGAAGCCTTTTGAGGGGTCATTTGCTTCTCATTTCTCTCGTGAACACATAGGGAAGTTTGCTAGAGGACACAAGCCATGAAACATCTCCAGAGATAGAATCCAGAAGCAGACATGAGACCCCTGCCGTTTCCTATTGAGTAAAATGCTGACAAGACATGCAGAAACACACACAAAAGAAAGAGCATTCTCCTTTTACTCTGGAAAACATACCTTATTTTATCTTTATATTCCTTAGAATATGTACAAAGAAAAATATTCTAAGTACTTTCCACTTTTAATTTATTATGTGGTAGACAGAAAGCTAGTTAGGGAGACAAGGTCACAAATAGAAGTCTCCTTGAGGTTTGTGCTGGTTAGTCTTCCTTCCTTCCTTCCTTCCTTCCTTCCTTCCTTCCTTCCTTCCTTCCTCCCTCCCTCCCTCCCTCCCTCCCTCCCTCCCTCCCTCCCTCCCTCCCTCCCTCTCTCTCTCTCTCTCTCTCTCTCTTTCTTTCTTTCTTTCTTTCTTTCTTTCTTTCTTTCTTTCTTTCTTCCTTTCGTCAATTTGGCACAACCTGGGAAGAGGTGACCTCAGCTGAGGAAATGACTGGGTGAGATTAGCCTGTGAGCAATCCTGCCAAGCATTTTCTTAACTGATGATGGATGTGGGAGAGCTCAGCTTACTGTGGGAGGGGCCATCTCTGGGCAGATGGCCCTGAGGGGTAGAAGAAAGCAAAAGGAGTAAGCTATAGGAGCAAACTGATAAGCAGTACTCTTGCGTGGTCTCAGCTTCAGCTCCTGCCTCCAGGTGTCTGCTTGAGTTCTTGCCCTGACTTCTCTTGATGATGGAACTGTAAGATATAATAAACCTTTCCCTCCCCAAGTTATTTTTGATCACAGTGTATTTCATGGCAATAGGAAGCAAACTAGGACAGGGTTCTCAATTGTTACCATTATAAAGGAATCCAAGTGATCAAAAAGTTTTTAAGACCCGAACTGACAACCACATACATCAAAGAAATGGGGGCTTTCAAACATCTTACTAGATAGTAGATTCTGTATACTTCCTTTGGAACAGATTGTCATTATCAAATACATCTAATTATCTATTGAAATTGAACGTGTGAATATACTCTATGACTTACAATTCCATACCCAGATAGGTACTTAAAAGAAATTTATATGTTCTCTTAGAGATGTATACAAGAGCATTCATAAAATACTAGTAGTATCAAATTGGAAGTGCCTCACATGTCTATTAGTTGTAGAAGACATGAATTTTCATTTATGCAATCATACAAGCTTTTGCATTTACAGAAAAGCAAAACAAAGCTAGGTAAAAGATGCATGCCTGGTTGATAATATCATAAAGAACACCAGGGGAGTGCTTATCATAAAACTCACCACAGTGGCTGCCTTGCCAAGTAGGTGGGTGAAGTAAGCAGAGAGTTCACAGGAAGGCTTTCTGAGTGGCTGGCGATATTTCTTGACCTATGTGGCAGTGATTGGTGGAGCTTGGTTTGTGATAACTTATGCTTTCATTCTCTGTATTATATTTCACAATATAAAAGGCACAGGCTCCTCATTCTATGTTTAGAGTTACTGAGCATTCCTGAAGACTGACAATGAAAATAAGTACAGAAAATAATTTGGTATATGTCTTAGCAGTTCATTTTTAGAATGTTTTTGTGCCCTTGACTAGAAAAAAGGCCATGCATTCAAGGACAGAAGCTCTATTTCCATACATCAGGGGTCTATCCCTGTTTCTGTGCATGTAGGTTTCTCTCTACTGGGTTCCAATAATCATCAGGGCTGGATGTCCCAGGACCAAAGGAGTGGGTTTTCTGAGATGGTTCACATAAATGTGAGGCTTTGTTTTTCATGGGTATCAGAAGCATTTTAGTGGATTAGGCTTCATGGAAAACACCCATTCCTTTTTGAAGCAGGCCACAAATTTCAGGGCACGATGCTTAAAAACTGGTCTTGTAAGGGGAGGTAGTAGGAAACTCATCATTAAAGTCACCTGTGTCCAACAATATCACAATGTTTTTATTCTCCACATAGAATCTGACTCTTAACTAAACCTGAATGTGCCATACAGAAGAGCTACCGGCTCAAATACTTTGTATGTCACAGCCCTTTGTGGTGAATCAGGTCCCATAACTGCTTGGCTACCTATATGTTTTCATTAGAGTATACATTCTCAAATACATGCGAAGTGTTATTCTAGCTGCCTATAATTTTAGTTTACATCAAGGTTTTAATCATCTAGGATAAAGACTGTGTTAATATACTGATGTTAAATAATTTATAAATTTGGCAAGAGTTGGCAAAGTGACAGATTCAGACTTCAACTTGAACAAGAATTAACTTTATTTTTACTTAGAGTGTGCTGGTAGTGTTAGATTGAACTCTCCCCAGTCAGCTCAAAACAGCCCATTTGAAAATGAATCCGAGGACAATGCAGCTTATAGAGTGTTTTAGTAAAACACAAGATTATCTGCATTGTTATAAACCAACATGTTAGGTACTATTTCAGCATTATTCTAGTAATATTTGGGAAGATTCTGAGAAACGTAAAGACCAGGATTGCTAAAACATCAAGCATAAGCACCCTGGGTGTTCTCAGTAATTTACTCTTGTCCTTTTTTGTCACTCCTAGTCTGAGTGAAAAAGCTAATGCCTTCCCCTATGAAAAGCACAGCAGTTTCAGTAGCAACAATAAACACATATTTTCTTTTCTTTGTAAGTGTTTCAGGGACTCTGGAGGAGGGCTGGATAGTTGAACTAACCCTCAAGATGGAGATAAAATGTCGGCATTGATTATCTTCTGAACTTTCTTGCAGCCACTATGCAGTTTTTTCACTTTTTGTTTTCAGTAGTCAGGTAACTTTTGAAATATCTTAGCTCCTTCACAGAGCCTTTGTTTAAAAGGAAATGGTTCTGGGCTGAGGAGTTGAACAGGGAAGGTGCTCGCTGTCAAACCTGAAGAGCTGAGTTTAATTCCTGGAACCCACATGGTAGAAGGAGGAAGCCAACACTCACAAGTTGTCCTCTGATTGCCTCAGGAGCACACACACACACAATAAAATGTAGTAAACTTTTTTTTTTTAGGCTAGGGAGATGGTTTCTCAGAAAGGTTGTGGGGCTTCAGTCGGGCTGGAATTCTTACCACAACCCAGATTTTTATCATTCTCAAGACATCTTCCAAATGCGCATCATACAAGAGGAGCTTCTAATGGTTAGAAGCAAGGTGACCTACAAAAAAGTCTACCGAATCTACAATGTGCCAGAAGTTGTACTGATTTGTCTACATCTAATCATGCACAACATTTGGGAGGTAAAAATACATGCACAGCCTTGGGTTAGTATGCAAAAACTATGTTTTCCTTACATACTTCTCCACAGTTGACTGTAGCAGGAGGAACAACATATCCTTCATAGTTCTTGGCACAGTTACATTAGCTTTCTGTGACTGTGCTATCCCATGTGGTCACCATAAGGCACAATGTGTCCATTTAAGTTTAAAATAATTGAAATGTAAAACTCAAAGCTGGACATTGGTGGCACCTGACTGTAATCTCAGGTTTTAGGAGGTAGACGACAGAGAACTGAAGGCCATCCTTGACTACACAGAACTTTGAGGCCAGTCTAGGCTATATAAGAACCTGTCTCAACAAAACAACCAAACACTAAAGAACCACCTTAACACACCCCTTAAGTCCTCAGCTTTCTTTCAGTCATACTAGTAAAGTCATATTTTAAGAGTTGATAACAGCAATCTAGTCATCAATTGGACAAAACAGCTATAGAGCAGTTCCACCATTGTGGAAGTACTACTGTTAGGGATAGGTGTTGTTCTTCCTACTACATGCCCCCCAGGTGTTCAAACAGCTGGCAGGCTCAAGCTTTGAGGGCAGAGGAGATGTAGATAGGCCCCAAAGAAACAAAAAGCCCTTATCTGAGCAAAATTCCCCAGATGAAGGACGCCAGGTCACCTAACTGGGAACAGACAGTAGTTTTCTTATCAGTTCCTTTCTGCAGAAACAGGGAGGGACCTGCAGATTTGACTCTGCAGATTTGAAACTTTTGGTTGGTTCCGGGTTCTTCTATTTCCCCACCAGACTTGACAACTCTTCCCTGATTGGTTTCATCTCTTCAGTCAAATAGTGTCCAGTTGGTCCTCTATAAATTCAGGCTAAAGCCCACAGAAGGCACTAGAACTGCTTCAGGAGCCTGAGGATTACAGAGCCTGGTTCCCAGCTCCAGCTGAATCTGGCCCCAGGAGAAGAGGCCTGAAAGACTTCTTTGGGATTCTGTTCCCAGTCAGCTCACTCTGCAGAGAAGAAATGTTACCTTTAAGTCTCACTAGAGATGCTGGTCCCTGGCACCCAAGGCTTCTGCCCTGGACAGGGAGCCCTTTCCAGTCAGTCCCTAGGACTCAACCAAAGGCTACAGAAAGTGGGGGTGGGGGATAGTCTCATTCATCTTCAGCATCTGAGACATTGAACTTCTTCACTTCAGCTGTAGACAGGAATTAACTCCAGCAGCCGCTTCCAGCCTCCAAAGGCTGGAACATTCCCCAAGGTTGTCCAGAGAGGTGGCATGCACCTTTAATTCCAACACTGGGTAGAGGCAGAGGCAGACAGATTTATGAAATAGAGGACATCCTCATCTCATAGTGAGTTGTAGGCCATCCAGCACTACATAGTAAGACCCCTATGTCAAAACAAACAAGCAAGCAAATAAACAGACAACAATCTAACAAAAACTCCAAACAAATCACAAAACATTCCTCAGAGCTTTCATGGCTCCCAGAGAGCATCCTACTGCTAACAAGAGTTCAAACCTTTTTTATTTGTATCCTGTGAGGTAAACTTGAAGTTGTGTTTACCCTGTTTGAAGTTGTTAATCGCAGACTGATAAAAACATACCCCCTGTTTGTACTCTTTGATGTCTGTGAATACCATCCTTGAAGTGGAAAAGAACCAAGATGAAGACAAGATGGTCTCCACTGACCACTTCAGTACTATTTTAGGAGGCAACTGAACATTAATTATTATTTAGACATTTTCATTTATGGCTCTAGTCCCTCTTCCCAGATTCAAATTTTTGAGTCCCTTATACATTGAGTGTAAGTCTAGGCTACAACATGACTTCTGTTTTTGATCTTTCTGGAGGAAGAGAAACATGAAAATAAAAATTAAATGAAGGCAGAATATGATAAATGAAAAACAGACACTCTTAGGGAAATAATTCTCACACAGAGAAAAGTACTGGTGAAATACCAACTGTACAAAGGCTAAAAGGCAGTAAAAGTAACTGTCAGGTTGGTAGAACAGGAGTCAATGACACGAGGAGGGGGTTCAGGGAGATGAGACCAGTTTTTGCTTCATTCAAGGAAGCACAGGTGAATTAATATGCTCTTGCAAGAGCAAAGGATAATCTATATTGGAGGCTGTAGGGAATTTTGACTCACCTGATCAGCATTGTTATTTTTCTCTGGGGCACTGTCACCAGTGACACTGGCGTTTGCTTGAGGAAGATAAAGGAAGTAAAATATGAGGAAATGGAAGCAATACCCAGATGAATGGAGGGAGCATCACTTAGGAATAACTCTTAGCCCATTAACTGTTGAACCGAGTCACCTCCACCTGCTCAGGTGACTTTTATCAGGCTAATAGATATGAATGTGTCTTTCGTCAGATTGCACAAGACAAAGGTCATGATTATGAGCTACTATTCCAGCATGCTACTGGAAGGTAGACTGAAGCTTATTTATTATTTTTTTTAAGTAAGGCACCACTTCTTTAACAGACAATGCAGCAAAGGCTCTCTTTCTTTTTGTTACCAGATGCTCAGGAATGTATATATACTTTCTTGGCCACCCACTGAACCCTAAATGCGCCCAGCAGGAGTGGGTTTGCTGTGGTGTGAGGGTGTACACAGAAACAGGGCCCATGAACTTAAAAGTCAGAAGGGCAATGAAAATTCAATCGACTTTAAGTAGATGTTACTAGTCTTTTAGAGCTTTATACATCTGAAAATCAAGTATAAAAAGATGCCAAGCTACCCAAATAGGACGTCTTCATAAACCCCTCTCTCTTCCTTTAGGGGCTCAGGGTTCCGTACAGAAGAAGAGGAAAGATAGCAAGAGGCAGAGGTGATAGATAACTCCAAAGAAACAGTGTCTTCCTGATACAACAGGACTGATTCACACATGAACTCAGAGGCTGGCAGCACACACAGGACTTGCAGAGGTTCAAGCCAGGTGGGGCCCTGGAGTTGAGAGGGTGAAAAGGACACTGGCTCCCACTCCTAACCAAGAAGGTATCTGAAATTGGTACCTGCTTGCAAAGGAAAAATTAATTTCCCCTACTGGAGTCTCATTGGGTATATTAACCACACTTCAGTGGTGTTTTTGCAGATTATACCTTTTCAAGGATAAGAACCATTACCTTGAGGGCTGTATGAAAATACATCTCAGGGTGGGCTATGTGGCTTTGTGGGTAAAGGCACTCGCCACCAAGCTTGACGACCCAAGTTTGACGCCCAGGACTCATATGGTGGAAGGAGACTCCTGGAAGTTTTCCTCTGACCTCCACTTGAGTGCTGAGCGCAGTGCTGGGTACTAAGTAGGTGATGAGAAATGAGACTACAGAGACACTGACTCTATAGGTTAGACGATCGGTTTTGAGCTAGCAGGAGAAATAGAGCCGTGTACCAGGAAAGGCAGGGCTGGTACCATTGCCAGGCTGGCAGCACCACCGGTGGCCCACTGTTCAAGCTCCCAGGCATCAGTCCCAGGAAAGAACCCTCCAGGCGCTGGGGCTACATCCAAGGCGCCACACCCACAGGTTTGTCCCGCTGCAGGAGTGCTGTGTGGTTTGGCTCTCATCCTGCCCCTTTGGGCCAATCCCGGGTTCGCTGGAACTCACCTGCTCTGCAGGTGCGCCCAGCTGAGGCGTGGCCGAGGCGGGGAGGGGCGGGGCGAGGCGGCGGTGGGCGGGGACAGAGCCCGTGAAGCTCCAGGCGCAAGGCTCCTGCCGCCAGTCGCCGCGGTGGCTGCCGGGATGCGCCGCAGCGAATGGTCGCGCGGGGCGCCGCTCTGAGTGACCTTTCACCCGCGCCCAGCGGCCTCGGGCGGCGGCACAAGGCGGAAGCCATGGCGGAGGCGGCGGGCGAGGCGGGCGCGAGCGAGCGGGACCCAGACGCGGTCCGCGTGCGCCGGCGGCTGCGGGTTCTGTCGGGCCATCTGCTGGGCCGGCCCCGGGAGGCTCCGAGTACCAATGAGTGCAAAGCGCGGAAAGCCGCGTCGGCGGCCGGGGCGTCTCCCGCCGCTACTCCCGCCGCGCCGGAGTCGGGCACCATCCCCAAGAAGCGGTGAGTAGCGGGCCGGGGAAGGAGCTGGCGGCGGGAGGCCACATGCGCGCGGCCTGGGCTGAGGGAGAGGAGGGCACGGGAGCGGGCAGCGAGTTGACACGGTGGGCGGACGGCATCCCGGTCCCTGCGAGTACATCCGCTCGCGGACTGAGAGTGGACCAGATAACAGGATTCTGGAAGGGGCTGGATGGGTTGGCTGATTTTGGTCCCTTTGAAGGTAACGCATTTCATGACCTCGTATGGAGAAAGGTTTAAAGGAATCCCGGTTCTTGGTTTTTGGTGGTAGAAACTCATTTTCTATGTCCGAAGATCTTTGAACGGGTAGCAGGGGCTAAGAGGAGGAGGTTCACATTTGCACTAAATGGTCAGATTTCTGCTGATTCTAAAGCTTGGGTGCGGGATGAAGTGGGGATACTCCGGGGAAGGGTGCTGAGTGGTTTCTGTGGCCGAGGCTACCACCACTTCCTTATGGGCATGGGTTCTGACTTTAGGGAGGAAACCAGCGAATGAGTAAGAGCATTAGTGACTTAAGAGTTTGATATTCTAGCTGCTGATCTCTGTAAGAAGCTAAAGGACAAGCGTCTGGATGAGGGGTGTTTATAAAATCTTAAGACCTTTGGAGGAAATCTCTGTCTCTGATGAAACATGTTGCAAGATGGTGTTTTCTGAGATGATCAGTTTGGAAGAACTTAGAGAATGAGAAAATATTTTGCTAACTTTGATGTGTACTTTCAAAGTATGGTGCTAAATCCATTACTTCTTTCCAAGTTAGAGTAGTACTCTAGTCTCCCATTTTACAGATGAAGAAATAAAAAGATTAAGAAGTCTGATGCAGGTAGCAGGTGCCTGTGTGACAGGTTAGACATCAGAGGCAAATCAAATCAACTTCTTCATTAATTCACCCCGAGTAAGTCCTTACTGCTTATACACTGTGCAAGCAATGCAGAGATTCTAAACCGCACTGTTCACTATAAGGCACTAAAGTAATGTAGTTTAAGAAATTTAGCTGGTAATTGAAACACATGGCTATTTAACCCAGTTTTGAGTACGTATTTCTTAGGATAAAAAAAGACTTTCCTGAGCCAGGTTTTTTTTTTTTTTTTTTTTTTTTTTTGTGTAAATCTTTGTGTTGAAAATAGCCTACCAGAGGGGAACAGTGTTCACAGTAGACAAATAGAACGGTCCAGTTAAAGGAAGGGAGAGACTAGGGAACTGCTGGAGTTACATGTAGTGGAAGGTGACAATGACAAGGGATGAAGGTTTGAGAGGGACACATTTCAGGGTATGTGGGGTTTTAGCATTGGATTTACTCTTCAGAAAGGGTAAATGGGATTGAAGATAGTTAGGCTGTATAATGGCCAGAAGCAGACCTGGGTTAGACCTTTTTACTTGTATACTGTCAGTCTCTCTCAGAGATTTGTCCCCTCATTTTAAGAATTGTAGAGCTGGACTTGGTGGTACACACCTTTAATCTCAGCACTTTGGAGTGCTGTGAGTTCGAGGCCAGCCTAGTCTATATAGTAAGTTCCAGGCTAGCCAGGGCTACATAGACAGACCCTGACTCAGAAAACAGTACCAAAATGGTTGGAGAGATGACTTTGTCAGTAAGAGCACTGGCTGCTCTTCCAGAAGGTCCATGTTTAATTCCCAACATCCACATGGCAGCTCACAACTGTCTGTAACTCCAGGTCCAGGAGATCTGACACCCTCATACAGCCATATACACGCAGGCAAAACACAAAGGCACAGAATATAAGAATGAATAAGTCATTAAAAAAAGTTAACGCCTTCACCCCCCCCCAAAAAAAAACAAAACAAAAACAAAGAAGAACTAATCCCTGCCTTGTATTTTTGCTTTGGAAACAGGAAAAAAAAAAATGCATCTAAAGGATGAAATGCTTAGTGTACTGCCAGTTACACAAGCTCTCAGCACATAGCTGTAGCTGTCCTTGTGTCAGAAGACAGTGGTTATGAATCTTGTATCTTAGTCAATAATGCTGGGACTCTGAACCGAGGCAACTATCTAGAAAATATGAGCAGGTACATTTTCCAGAATTTGGTTACTTGGTGGTAGGAGGGGGTGAAATTGAGGGTCACAGCTGGGCAGTGGTAGTGCACGCCTTATTCCCAGCATTCGGGAGGCAGAGGCAGGGGGATCTCTGTGAGTTTGAGACCAACCTGGTCTACAAGAGCTGGTTCTAGGACAGCCTCCAGAGGCATTGAGGGTCACATGTAACCTCTGGTTTCACTGATGCTATATTAGCACCAGTGTGTGATAAAACATTTATATATGCACTTACACTATTAAATTAAGTAGGCAGGGCAGGTTTCATTAGGGTTGGGTTTAGTGGCCTTTGCATTAGGCATTTGGAGAAGCAATAGCAATGCTCTTGAGGTAATGGATGAGATGTCTTAAGGCTGAGGGTAACTGCTCTGGATGGGCATAGTTCTTGTATGGCAGTCGGTAGCCTAGGTACAACTGTAGTCCATTTATAGCTTAAGGTGTAGCGGTGAAGAGTTAGGGTTAGTTGGGTAGTGACATCTATACTTGTAGAACTACTCTGAAGTTTAATCAAAATGCTTGTTTTTGACTCAGTGTGTAGCACATTGCCTTGTATTAAGGGAAACATAAAGTCAGTCATGTATTAGATGAAACATCAGAAACTGTCTCAGAGTGTGATCACTCTACTTGATTATTGTTCATTGGGAAGCCCAGGTCTTCTTTCTACTTCCTGCTACTTAGCTGGGTCTCAGCATCTGCAGCAACAAGAACCAAGCCTAAATGGAAGAAGAATTTTGGAACAAGTAGGAACCAAGGTATATATTCAGCAAGATGTGATTATAACTGTGCTGGATGATTTTGGAATCTTCAGTGACTTGCATATTACTCCTCTTTCCTTACTCTGGGTGGTGGTATTGGTTGTCATTGTTTTATTTCATGGCTGCTTATAAGTTTGGAATAGTGACTTCTTAAAATTTTTTTATTATTTTGGTTTTTTGAGACAGGGTATCTCTGTGTAGCTTTGTAGACCAGGCTGGCCTCGAACTCACAGAGATCCGCTTACCTCTGCCTCCTGAGTGCTGGGTTTAAAGGCGTGTGCCACCACTACTCAGCTGAGTAGTGACTTGTTAATACTCCATGCTTTCATTTGTCTTGCAGAATAGTCATGCATATGTGAATTTAGTGAATATTTGCAGATCAGTTGCTTTATGACAGGAGCTGTGCTAGGTTGGCAATAAAGCCCTGGTCTTTAAGAACTCGTTATCTAGAAAGAGAGATTATAAATTCCAGTAATTAGTGCTAGTGTAGACAAAGGTATGGATGTAGCACAAAGGATTTGAAGCTTCCTGAAGAAGGTTTGAAAAATATTGTTGATACTTTGGTGGGTTGATTGGATGATGAAGAAAGTTTGTTATGGCAAAGAGGGGGGCCATGGAAGTACATGTTGTATTTAGGTGACAGTCGAGTGTTGGTACAGATGGGTGTAAGTGAAAAAGGAAAGGCAATGGCAGGCCCTGAAGGCTTTGGCTTATAGATAATCAGTCCATTCATTCAGGAAAGTAGCATACAACACTACACAAAGCTGTGCCCTTATAGAACTTAGATTCTAGTTGGAGTAGAGACAGTGAACAAATAATAATAGCATGTGCTGTGGTGATAGACATAATAAACAGCTGAGGGGCTGGTGAATGGAGGAGCCTACAAGATAAGCTAGGCAGTGACTGATTGGATTGAGTTTAGTCATTAGTTGCTGGCACTAAGAATGAGTTGCAGTGAAGACGGGTTATCTTGCAAGCAAGGCAAGGAGTCCATTCCTGAGCTACAGTCCCAACCTTCATATGTCATTCTTTAAAAATGTATTATTTAGGAGCGGGGGACGTAGCTCATTTGGTAAAATGTTTACCCCCACAAGCATGAGGACCTGTGTCTGAGCCACAGCACCCACATAAAACAAGTCAGATGCTGTGATATGTGTATAATTCCCTTTCAAGGGAAATGGAAACAGGTGGGTTCTCCGTAGCTTGCTGGTCAGACAACTTAGCCTATTTGAGTTCCAGGACAATGAAAAATCCTGTTTCAGGATTTTTCTGAAGTTCTGAAGACCAACCTTGACGGTATTATTTAACATGTGTCACAACTTGGGTTGATGTTCTCCAGAAGCTGAGTTAACTTCTTGCAAATGATTTTTAGGAAGGCAGCCCACAGCTTCATTTCTGTAGCTTGGATAAGTGACTTATGACAACATTGTTTGGAAAAAGTAAAGCTTATTTTGGTAGTTATACCACATGAAATAGCATGGTATGAGTTCTGAGCTGGGGATTCTAGAGGTAGTGTTAATAGGAGTTTTGAGTAAGTTAACTCCAAGGCACCATTCTAAAGCACACGTACATTACCTCATTTAACAGCTTTGGGAAACAGGAGGTATTATATGTTGGTTACAGGTGAGGAAGTAAAAGCTTAGTTAATTTTGTTTGACTAATGATATGCAGTTGTGAAATGAATGAAATGGTGCTTCAACTCTGGCCTCATCTCAACCCATGTTTCTTTCCCTGTGCTGTTTCCCTGTTGCTACACCATGGCATTTATTCCCGGGGGTAAAGTTGTTAGGTTGCTCTCCTTAGTGTACTAAGCTTCAACTGTTTGTGATGGTAATAATTGGATACTGGTTCCTGTACTTAAGGTGTGTGTTAGTTCATGTTGTACTTAGTGATAAATAAGAAATATACCATCAAAGTGAAATTTAGGAAAATATAGTGTGCTTTAAAAAGATAGGCTGGCTGCTTGCAAGTTAATGAGTGAATTTTGTTGTTGCCCTTGTGGGAGAAGACAGTGTTAGAAACAAAAAACATCAAGGAGAAACGAGGGAAAACCAGGGTTAGAGGAAAAGATCAGGGGTCTTAGAGGATTTTCTGCCTGGTTAAACTGTTGTAAGAAGCCTTGATGTCTTAATCTCTGCTTTCACGTTGACATAAAGCAGACCTTCTCTGATATTTCTCATGTTACTGTGGATCTATCTACTCCAGTGTAAGACTATCTGGGAGGAATCCAGTGATATACTTTTAGGCTACAGAGAAATGGAATGCTGTTGTAGTAGCATGAGATACTTTATAGCTCTTTAAAAGCGGATATTATTCCTTTATTTTCTCACCATTGAAAAGATTTCTGCTGCTTATGAGATGAGTATGTTAATTTCAGCCCTAAACTAAATCAGAGGATCTTGAGTGGAGTCAACCCTTTGGCAGTACAGTGATTGCTCGTCCTCTTGTCTTTATTTGTTGGATTTTCAGGGTAATAGTTCATTATGTCTTTCCCAATGTCTGAGTTCAGAATCAACTGAGTGATATAGCAAGACACAAACAGAAATAAAAACATTGGTTGGAGAAGTGACTCGATGGTTAAGAGCACTTGCTGTTCTCACAGAGGACCTGAGTTTGGTCCCCAGCACCCTCATGGTGGTTCACATCTATCTGTAACTATCACAACTCAAGTTCAAGAGGATTTGACACCCTCTTCTGGATTTTGAGGGCACCAGGCATGCATGTGGTATACATGAGAAATGGAGGAAAAACACTTATACACATAAAATAAAAAATTTCAAAAGAAAAGTGAATGACAACTGTTACATATAGAGCATGGCTTAGATCTAGAGTACCTAATATTTACCTTGAATTATTAGATCATGCAATAGACAGTGTTGGACTGTGTAAACTTCCTCTGGGGAGAGATAGCTAGCTCCAGAGAGGTAACGAGAGAGTGTTTTAAAGAGAGAAACAATTAAGTCAGGTGCTTGATGCGTTCTCTAAGAAGTCAGCAAGTATTCCCTTTACCTGTCTTGAGTAAGTGTGGGCAGGAGACTTGGAGACAGACCTTACTTGTGCTGAAGTCTGCTAGTGTTAGAAACTGGAGCTGTGGAATGGAAGTATGGCTGGAATGTTTTTGAAGAAATAAGAGAAACAGGCTGAAACTGCTAAGAACTTGAACAACATTCTTCACTTTTTCATTGCTATGTGCTATTTACTATCACCATTGCTACTAAACTACATTACACAGAACTTTTGACAGGACAGCTTATGACTTCAGAGAATTTGTTGTAGTCCTTTTAGGTCTGTTTCTCATTCTTTGATACCACCATGTACTCTGTTACATATCATATACATTTGATACGTGGATCATCCTTTCTTTACTTTTTGATGTGTTTGTTTCTCTCTAAACACAAAGGATATTGTTTGGTGGTGCACAGGTAATATGGGAATGGTATATGGATCAAAACCATATTGGAATTATTATAAATATACATGTGTATGTGTGTGTTCATGTATGTTTATGCTTGTGTATGCATAAACATGATATTGGTGTTTCTTTGTGAGACAGGGCTTCTCTGTGTGTCTCTAGCTGTTCTGGAACTTGCTCTGAGGACCAGGCTGGCTTTGAACTCACAGAGATCTACCTGCTTCTTTCCCCAGTGCTGGGATTAAAGACATGTGACACCACTGCCCAGCCCCTGGTGTCTTTCTTGATTGTTCCCTACTTTATTTATTAAAAAAACATAATTATACGTATGTGTGTGTCTGGGTGGGGGTTTGTACTCATGAGTGTAGTGCCTGGGGAGGCCAGAAGAGTGTGCCTGATCCCTGGAACTGGTGTTACAGGTAGTTGTGACCCATCTGATATGGATGTTTTGAATAGAACTTGGGTGCTCTGTAAAAGTGCTGACTTAACTGCTGAGCTATATTACCAGCCCTACATTTCCTGTTTAAAAAGGTGAATTTAAAAAAAAAATTTTTTTGTAGGTACATATGCCTGAATTTATGTTCACCCTTGTGCAGGTACCCATGGCTAGAAGAGGGCATTGGACCCCCTAGAGCTAGAGTTGTAGATGGTTGCGAGCCACCCAGTTGGGTGCTGGGAACTGCACCTAGGTCCTCCCAAAGAACATCAAGTGCTTTTAGCTTCTGAGCCACACTAAACCTGGATCTTCCAGTCCCTGCAGTCTAGCTACCCTGTTTGGTTTTGGGTTCCTCTGTCTCTGTGCCCTAAGTGCTGTGACTAGAGGTGACTATCATTGCTTTACCAACTCTTAGGTGGGTTCTGGGATCTGACTCCAATCCTCATACTTGTATGGCAAACATTTTTTTTTTTATCCACTGAACTATCTCCCCAACCTGGTGCCCACTCTTTATGATTCTGTGTGTGTGTGTGTGTGTGTGTGTGTGTGTGTGTGTGTGTGTTACATACACATGTGTATATGGTTGTACAAAGGTGTGGAGGCCAGAGGTCAGTGTTAAGTATCCTCCTCAGACATTCTATTTTTTTTCAGACAGTGTTCTTGTGGAACCTATTGCTTTAGCTAGATTGGCAGGTCAGGAAGCCCCAGGGGTCCTTCGGTCTCCTCTTTCTGGTGTTGGGATTACAGACAAATGTCACTGTGTCTAGTTTTTTTATGTGAGTGCCAGGGATCCAAGTTCAGGTCATCATGCTTGCACAACAAACGCTTTACTGATGGGGGTACTGTCCAGCCTGTAGTTGTTCATTTTGTTCACATTGATTGTTGAAAGTATTCCATTGCATGTGTCTATACTATGGCTTGTCCACTTTGTGGACAAATGAGCATTTGAATAATTAATATTTTTCATTTTAGTTGTTTTAATACGAAGTTTCTAGTAGTGAATGTTTTGTATATATTATTTGCAAAAGAAGAGGCTAAACCAATTAGTCTCAAATTTAGTGAATTTGTTTTTTAGTGGTGTTTACCATGTAGTATATTTAGCGGTGTGTGTAGTCTCTTTAACCATGTCAGTTATTTGAGAGAATAACTTTTAACCAGGCACTAAATCATTCTTCTAGATTGATTACATAGACATTTTAAAAGTATTTATTGTGTGTGTGTGCGCGCGTGTGTGTGCGTGTGTGTGTGTGTGTGTGTGTGTGTGTGTGTGTATGTGTGTTTGTGTATGCACCTGACACAGTGCACATGTAGAAGCCTGAGAACAACTTTGTGGAGTTCTTTCCTGAATTTATGTGGGTCCAGGGATTGAACTCAAGTCACAGTCTTGTATGACAAGTGTCTTTACTCTCTGAGCCATTTTGTCAACTACTGAATTGAATTTTTAAACAGTAACTTTAACAATGCTTGCAATGTTTAAGTATTATATATGCACTTACAAGATTTCAGTTAAAATTACAAGTCTAAATCTGTTTCCCAATTATATATTTTAATTTTAAATTATAAGCAAGTTATTATTGGTCATAATCTTAAATTTCATAGGCATTAAGGTCAGGTTTTACATATTTTTTTTAAAGATAAGACCATCAACATCTTCCTTTGATTCTCAAGCATTTGTATAGTTAATGTTAGAGTTTTAGTAGTTGATTGTGCTTACTTATTAAGGAAAACTTACCTTTCCAGTAACTCAGTTACTATTGATATGTGTTCTGCGTCCTAGCTGAGATATGGAGCTATAGATACCATCTTGCCATTCATTGTAAAAACTGCTGTGTGAGTACATGTGATACACTGTTCTTGTAGCATGCTTGAACTTACTAATTGGGGTGTTGTTCAGGATACCAGTCCTGTTCTTACTGGTACTCTCAACTTTTATTTATAGTTACTCACATCGAAGCTTCATACCATCAAGTGTTTATATATTCTCAGACCTTGGAATAAAGCAATATGAGTTACCTAATTCCTAGACTTTACAGTGCCCACTCAGAATCTGCATTTCTTCTAATAGGGTGTGAACTCTACTGCAATCCAGCTTCAGGGTTATTAAAATACCACCTAGTTTGCCATGCCCACCATAGGTTTTATATAATTGGTAACTTCTTAATAAAAGGAAATTTATGGTTTAGGTACATGTATTGATTAAGTATTGATTTGATTTAGATGAAAGCAGAAAAGATTACTTTTATTGGTCTTTATTATTTTGTGTATGTATACAGGGAATTGAAGCCAGAACATTGCACATGTTAGACATATGCTCCACCACTGAACCATATCCCCAGTCCTTAATTCATTCTTCTACATCCTGTTTTAACCTTATCTACTTTGTATTAGCTTTCACCAATTTTAGGGGACTTTCCAAGACTCATTTTAACATTGATAATTATTGGCTGATTCTAAGTGAATGAATGTCTTGCTGACTTCTCCAACTCTACACACATGAACTGTGTTCTGCAATAGTTTTCATTCCCAGAATGCCACTGTTTGTCTTCATATTTTTCATTATTTGAATGCTTAAACCCAACATGTCTTCTAACAGCATTGAGCTCCATCCCCACCCTCTATTCAGTATGATAGGTCAGATACATTTCTTTAGCAGTGACTCACAAGATGCTTATTTTCACTGACACTAACTCAGATAAAATTTTGATTTTTCCAATGCTGGGGTCAAACCTAGGGCCTTGTCAGTGGTCTCTGTGTGACTGGGTTTTCATTTTTTAAAAAGATGTCTTTTAAATGATTTCCATTCCATTATGAGACCGGTATTTCTCAGGGAAACTGAGTGCTGCATTCTGTGCTGTGTTACCTTCTAACATTGCACAAATGATTGGCAGCCTAGAGGAGTTAGATAGATATGGTATCGAGGATGTAATAAATGTTATAATCATTGTGTACAGAGGGAGTCATAAATCCTTGAGGAAGAAAGGAGAAGCATTTCAGAAGAGATACTTGGGGCTGGCTCCCTGGATTAAGGAGAAGAAGGCATTTCAAAGAAGGGACATGGAGCAGGTACAAAGATAAGCAACCATAAAAGGGCATGCAGTCCTAGGAGTGGTGATAACGTTTTTTGGGTCTGGGAATAGCTAGAGAGGAAGGATCCAGTTAGTTCTCTTTATAAGTTGAATTCTCTTGCTTTTGGAATAATTTTATTGACCTCTCCCAAAAAATTACTACAAGCTCCTCACCAGGGTTCACTTTCTACCGATATTTTTGTCAATTTCATCATTAGTAAAAGGTATTACAATTTCTTCTGGATCTATTCCTGCTTAATTAACAAGGAATTTTCCTTTTGGAATCAACTCAGATATTTTTTCCATGTATGTTTTTAATTTTTTACTCAGTTTATGTGGTAAAAAGATTTATTCTATGATAATATTTTCTGTCTGCATTAAAATTCCTGTAGGGAATGCTTAGGGAGTAATATGACTAGAATGCAGTTAAGCTTTGGATCCACATGATCCTCATGTGCAAGCTATAACTCGTCTTCCAATAATGCCAATTCTCTCTCAGCTTCAGCTGTTAATTCCCTGGGACTATTTAAGTCCTTGTCACCATCTAAGGTTTTGTTAATTAATCAGTTGATCAGGTTTTATCTCAATAATGTGCCATAGATGGGAAATGTCTCCTAGCAGTTTTTGAAAGTCATTAAGCGTCTGCAATCTATCTCTCCTAATTTGCACCTTTTGGGGTTTAATTTTTTTGTAAACCTATTTGATAGCTCAAATAATTAATAGAATCCCCTCTTTGTGTTTTTTCAGGAGCAATTTGTAATCCCCAACAAGGCAAATTTTTCTTTACATCTTCAAACCTTCTTTCTAAATGATCTACATTTGAATCAGACAGTAAAATGTTGTCCGTGTAATGTTAGACTGAGGAAATTGCTTACATATTATTTCCAGCTGCTGCTATACAAAATATTGGCACAGGGTGGGGCTATTTAATATTCCCTGTGGGAGAATGTTCCACTGATATCTCTTAGCAGGATGAGAATTATTATAAGAAGGCACTGTGAAGGCAAATTTTCTCTGTCTTTTTCTTGTAAAGGTATACTAAAGAAACAATCTATTAAATCAATAACTATGAGAAACCATCCTTTTGGCAATAGAGAAGGCAAAGGAATTCCAAACTAAAAAGAGCCCATTGGCTGCGTCATCTTATTTAACAACTGTTAAATCTGTTACAATTTTCTTGATTTCTTCTAATAACAAATACAGGAGAGTTCCAAGGGCTGGTTGATTCCTTTATATGCTGAGCATTTAGTTGCTCCCATACCAGCTCTTCTAAAGTCTGTAGTTTCTCTTTTGTTAAAGGCCATTGTGCAACCCATACAGGTTCATCTGTCGACAATAGGGCTGTTGGTGTCTTTGGAAGGTTAGCAGCTGTTGTGTCCTGTTCTTATACCACCTGAATTGGTTGGTGATTGTTCTTTATAATACCTTGCAAAGTATAAAAGGTTTTGACTGTAGAGAGTTAAATATGTATTTGGTTTGTTGTATGTTTGAAGCTGTGATTGTAACAAACAAAGGATTTTAGAGACCCCCCCTTTTTTTTTTTCTGATCACAAACTCTCATGGAATTTCTTTATGCATATGAAAGACGACACTGGAATTCAGGAGTTGAGTAACATGTTGCCTCAGGTTCAGGGAGTTGTGGTGATTATACTACTTGGTTCATGTGTTTGCTAAGAAGCTTCTCATTTTATTTTCTTTTGTGTGACTCCTGATCATATCTTGTGTGTCTCTCCATGGGTACCCATATTCGTGTGTGTGTGTGTGTGTGTGTGTGTGTGTGTGTGTGTGTGTGTTTAAATGTTGTTATAGTCTGGGTCTTATTTCTCCTTTTCTTTGTATTCATCACCATCTTTCTGGTTTTGTTTTCATTTTTTCTTGTTTGTTTTAATTTCATGTTTTAGTTAGTGAACAAAATAATGGGTTTCAGCTAACATTTTCACACATATATCATTGTATATTTTTATATACCTCTTCCTCTTGCCAAATAGTTTCTCTTCATCTCTCATTTAAATCTAGGTTCTGCATAGAGAGAAAAGTCACTATTCTAAAAGTCTGTGTGCCAATCTACTTAAGTGATTCTGATCATTTACACTTTCTTTCTCCATTCTCTAGTGAACAAATCTCCAGGAAATGGAGCAAACATGTTTCCTTATGGATCAGGTCATGGCTTTGTCTTTAGCTTAAGCCCAGGAATTACTGTTGGATCTCTAATTGGCATAACTTGTGTATACTTAGCACAGAATTTTTCTTCAGAGTTGCTTACTAGGAACACTTGTGTTCCTCTTTGTGTGCCTTTAAAAACCTTTAAAAAATTTTAATTTACTTTATGTCATGTGAATGGTGTTTGGCTTTCATGTATGGCTGTATAACATGCGCATGCAATGCCTGTGGAGATTGGAGAAAGATATTGGTTGGATCCCTTGAAACTGGAGTTACCAGTGGTTGTGCAGGGAATCAAACAAACCTAGGACCTCTGGAAGAACAAGTACTCTTAACTGCTGGGTATGGTGGCACCTGTCTGTAATCCCAGCTCTTGGGAGACAAAGGCAGGAGGTTCAGGAGGGAGAAGCCAGTCTTCGGCTGAGTGAGACCATACAGTTTTCTGAGGCTGACTACCTGTATCTTTAATGTGCAGATGACCATTTGCATTCTTTCAACAAGTGTCTTGAGTAAACTGCAGGTACTGGGTAATGTTCAGTTGTGTTGGGTTTGTCTGCCCCACACCTCCCAGTGTCCCCAGCTCATTGGTTGGATGCTTTCTACAGTTTCAGCTCTGATACATTAGGCTTACGGTTTTATGAGTAGAGGTTCCCTCAGAAATAGTCAGAAATAGATGTGTCCATGGTCCTGCACAGAAAGCAAAATTAGTGCCATCTTGAGGCTGTTTCACATGGTTCCTTCCCTGTGTAGGAAATATAAGCCTAATCAGATAAAAGTGGAGTGGTGAATTTTATTTCAGGCAACAGGAGATAGTATATGATTCAGATGCTGATCAAAACCTAATGATGATGTTCAGTTTATTTCCTAAGTCAGATGTCACATCTCACAACCAGGCGTGATAGACCCAAGTTAAGGTTTTCTCTAAAGTAACTCCAACTGTCGTATTTATAACCAACCAAGCTATTTGTATTGACTTCCTATTTGAAAGGGAAGTTGTTTCACTGTCAGATTCAGGCAGTGTATATTGTAAGCATTTTTGAAAACTTTCTTACTGAGTTTTTGAATAATAATTTTGTGGGATTAGCAGGCTAGATATGAAGATGGCTTTACATTTATTTCAAAAGACCTACATTTTTAAAGTTAAACTTAGAATATAGTGTTATACCTTCCTCCTCAATCAATCTTTAGATTTCTGGTGAGACTCCCATTTTTTTTTAAATAAAGAAGTTGGTGGAAATAGAATTTCATTTGTAAGATTTCCCTCATTTATAGTCCCCACCCCCACCACTCATCTTGGTCGATGGCAATTTCTCATAATGTATTTTTTCAAGGAGAGAGGGAGAGAGAGAGAGAGAGAGAGAGAGAGAGAGAGACAGAGAGAGAGAGAGAGAGAGACAGAGAGAGACAGAGAGAGACAGAGAGAGAGAGAGTTGCCATCTTTCTCATCACTTCTGTTTTGTTTTGTTTTGTTTTTTTTTTGTTTGCTTGCATTCCCCTCTCCCCCAAGCCAGGGTTTCTCTGTGTAGCCTGGCTGTCCTGGAACTCACCCTGTAGACCAGGCTGACCTTGAACTCACAGAGTCTGCCTGCTTCCTCCCAAGTGCCTGGCTCCATCACTTCTTGTTTCCATGATCTCTCATAGGTTGTGCTAGCCTTGAAGTAGTTAATCACAAGCCAGAGAATAGAGATCTTTATTAGAAAGTCTTGAGGAAGTTTAGAATTTCTGCACATTGTATGCGTGTGTGATTGGTTTGATAATGGCTGACACTGAGGTCGGTTTGGCCAGCACTGGCATTCTTCTCACTCTTCCAAAAGCTGTTACTCACTTTAAAGTAGAACAGATAGACCAAAGCTTACCTTCATCTTTACTGAGTATCTAGAAGTAAGACATCTTTCATTAGAATTTTATTAGACAAGCTTTAAAAGTTATTAGCTAACTGATCTTAAAAACGTTGTTAACCCAGAGTAAAAGTAGGGGAACTAACTTTTTCCTTTTCCTGATTTTTGCATGAGACTATCTTGCTTACAAAAAGTAATGGCAGAAACCAAACCCAGAAGCTTGTAATTTACTATTAATGAGTAGTGGGGATGTGATGATTAGTCTTCAGGTACAGACTCAGAAGTAAGCCCTGCCATTAGGACTAAATAAAGGAACTCCCTATGGAATAGTAATAACAGTAATAAAATAAACATTTTCCTTAATGATCCAGTAACAGGCCTGGGAAAATGGGAGTTTGCAAACCACACTTCTCCTAGTAGAATACTGCCACCTTGTGTGTATGTGATGCTATTCTATAAGTATCCATTTTCTTTTGTTGTAACAGTTTTTCTTTTTCATATTTATACTACTTGGTTCTTCAAGTTGTAAAACTTTTTTATAGAGTTAAAAAAAAATTAAGCCAGTCTTCTTTTCTGCAGTAGGGAAAGCCAGGTATTGAAGAGATCAAATTGGGTATAGTTAGTTCTAGGAATTGGGAGATGATACTCATTTACCTCTGGTTCAGTTGTGAGCGACTTCCTTTTATTAGAATATTTGGGAAAGCTGAGGTTTTAACAAACTTTGTTTATTGTAGTTTTCTTGGTGTCCTGGGATTATTATTCTAAATGGCAGCGTTTACTATGTGATGGAGAGGGTATCAGGCACCTAGCTTATTGATACAGCTACAGTCCTTGATTCTTAAATGTTTTCTTCAGGCCCAGTGCAGAATGACTGCAGTAAGAACATGTGGTGAAAAGAGGGTTTCAGATATTGTGTGAGACTGGGAAACAGAGTTGGATACTCATAACTCAGTCATGTGACCATGGCCTCTTTTGGTAAAACTTCTTTGTCTGGAAAAGGTGGGACAAGGGAGTTCCTAAGGATGAGATTTAGATTTTGTAGCATGTGGAATTTTGCTCTCATTTGCAAATGTTAAAGCTGTAATACATATTAAGGTGCTTGCAGTCTTCTACACAGGAGGATAATTAAGATCAGTCACTTCATAAAAGCTATTTTGGCTCATTGTTTGGAGGCATCCTTCTGTGACTGATACTGGTTGTTTTGGGCCAAGAGTGAGGCAGCACATCACATTCAGCAGCATGTGTCAGAACAAGCTAGTCATTCTATGCCTTAAGAGACCAGGGATTCACAATCCTCTTTTAGGACATGTCCCTAATGACTCACCTACCAGACCTCACCTTTATCATCTTATAACACCTTACCTAGGGACTAAGCCTTTAACACAAGGGCTTTGGGGGAACATTCTAGTCCAAACTTCTGCAAAAAGAATTTCCTGATTAGGATAAAGAGAAAGGAAGCATCAATAGCTTATATTCAAAAGCTTAGAGATTCTTTAGGATAGTTTCTAATTTGAAATATAAGGCCAAATATTCTTTTGCATTCAAATCTCATTTGTATAGTACTATAGTTTCTACCATTTTCTTTTGAGAAAGGGACTCCCACTAAACCCATAGCAAATTGGCAACCTATTAAAATCTCCCAGCTGCCTTCCTTTTTCTGCTTCCCTCCTCCTCCCAGTGCTGGGATACAGGAGGGTGGCCCAACTGGCTTCTTTTTATGTGGTTTTTGGGCTCTGAACTCAGGTCTGCATGCCCATACATCACGTGTTCTTATATGCTGAGCATCTCTCTAGCTCTGAGCTGTGAATCAGTAAAGGCATTCCTAAGCAAACCATCTTCTACATTATGTAGGAATCTTGTGGGATTAGGAGAAAATATTTAAAACAGGTGAGGCCCATATCTTTAATCCCAGCACAGGCAGATCTTTGTGAGTTTGAGGCCAACTTGGTCTATATAGCAAGTTCCAGGACAGCCAGGGCTTTGTGGAGACTGTTTCAAAATAGAAAAAAAATTAGACACTAATATGACCCATTTATAGATTTAATCTTTGGGTTGATGTTTTTGAGATGTTTTGAGCAGTTTTTTTTTATAGAGACTGTATTTTATTGATAGCAAACCATAATTTTATTGCTATTTTTACTATTAATTATTCCTTTTGATAGGATCTCATTATGTAGCCTAGGCTAGCCTTGAACTTGTGATTCTTTTGCCTCTGCTTCCCTAGTTTTAGGAAATCATGATTTCAAAGAGAAAGTTGTTAATTTCTTTGTCTTACTTTTATGTATAGAGACTTGATTGGGGGGATGTACTTCTGTATGCTGTGAATATATGTTTCTCTTATTGGTTGATGAATAAAGCTGTTTTGACCAACGGACAGGCAGAATTTAGCCAGGTGGGGAATCCAAACAGGGATAGAGAAAGGTAGTAGGCAGAGTCAGGGAGATACCATGTAGCTGCTGAGGAAGCAAGAGGTCTTATCCAGGCATCACTGGTAAGTCAAGACCACGTGGAGATACACAGAGTAATAGAAATGGGCTAATAATTAAGAGAGAGCTAGCCAGTAAGAAGCTTGTGCATCAACCAAACAGTTTATAATTAATATAAGCCTCTATGTGTTTATTTGGAACTAAATGACTGTGGGACAGGGCAGGACAGAAACTTCCATCTACAAAGAGTTTTGCACATGTTTGCTTACTTGTATCTGATTCATTGTACTTTATTCATGTTGCATTTGTTTGAAAAGCCTTTGGCCTAGGACAGTAATTGTTATAAAAGTTTTACTTCTCAGTTTTTGTTTTTTTCTTCCTTGAGAATTATGGAAAATTTGCAGAGTACTTTCTACTGAGAACATCTTTGTTTATTTTGAATTATTGCTTTTATTATAGTTTAAAAAGAGCTGAGTTCTTGCCAGTCAGTGGGGGCGCACACCTTTGATCCCAACATTTGGGAGGCAGAAGCAGGTGTATCTATGTGAGTTTAAGGCCAGCCTGGTCTACAGAGAGAATGCCAGTTCAGGCTCCAAAGCTACACAGAGAAACCCTGTCTCGAAAAACCAAAAATTAGAAAAAGGGAGGAAGGAAGGGAGGGAGGGAATGAGGGAAGGAGGAAAGGAGGAAAGGAAGAGGGAGGAAGGAAGAGAGGGAGGGAGATGGGTTCTCTAGCTGAGTACAGTGGCAGGGTTATTTTGAATTAATATGTCATGTAGCTTTTTTGAATAGAAAATAGTTTTCATTTAGTTAGCTGGGCAGAAACAGGAAATTGCTCTCTTGTTTACTGAGACGCTAAGGAAGTAAGGTGTGTTGTGGTTTGCTCCTTCACTCTGATCTCTCAGCAATTCCCTCTATATCTGATTCCGACTTTTTATTATCTAGACCAATTAAGACCTCCATTTACAGCTATTTTCATTTCAAGTTACATAGCCGGAACATTTGCCACTCATTTATTTCAGTAGCAAAGATCACACCAGGAACCCTGTAACACTAAAACTTAACACCATACTTGAGTATGACTTTGCACATGCCCAGACTAGTGTATTTCCTGTATAATGTTCATTGCTGATTTTGATTAAAGTGGTCTTTGAAATGATGAGATCTAGCATTTGGAAATAAAAAATGAAATATTGAAAGCTGACATAGTCACTAGTGGTTATCTGTATGTCTAGATTGGTAGCTACATTGAGGCTGAAGAGTGTAGATAGTTTATAAACCTAACACTTTCCTGTGTCTTTGTATATTTTCAAAGTACTAATACTTTGGTTCTGTGGTTCTTTACTCTTCTTTAGTTTTTGTTTATTAAATTTGTTCCTGGCTTTTATTATTTTCCCCATCTATTGCTTTCAGGCTTGACCTGTTTCCTTCCTGAGGAGTTTATTAAGTCTGAATGTGTTCTGTCATTGAGATGTAAGCACAGACATATAAGCTGCTCGCCGAACTGCCTTTGTTCTATCCCAGAGGTCTGACAAGGTTTTTCTTTTGTTTGTTTTCATTTGAGTCTAGGAATTTTACAGTTTACTCCTTGATTTCTCCAGTTACCCATAGAGTGTATTGTTCTAGCTCCATGTGTTTGCATACTGTCTATAGTTTTCTCTTGCTATCACTATAAGCTAACACGATATAAAAGATTAGTTTCTTTTTAGTAAGTTAAGCCTTGATTTGTAGCCTAAAATGTAGCAGTTATGTTTTAAATCTGATTTATTAATATATGTTTGCTAGTAGTTGAACTACCTTATATATTAGTCTTTTTCATTATAGCAGAAAATTAAAAATTCTGATGTTTTTGAAAATTAAAAATTCTGATGTTTTTCTAACAGATGTAAAAGTCAGTTTCCTGTTCAAGTGGGTGCCTAGGTTTAACTGCAGAGTTATTTAGACCATCTTATGGCTTATTTACTTAATCTGTTAGGGACCAGACCCAGGATTTTGAGCATTTCAGGGTATATACCATACTTTAAACTTGGTGTACAAAATAAAACATTTATTTTATAAGCACACTCCTTTTCATCTATCTTCGAATGAATTAAATTTGTTGGTTGTAGCTCATTGAGTAACATCTACTGCTTATTACAGTGATTTTATGTTTAGAATTGTTAATATGTAGGCATTTTAATGCTCTCATTTTCATTTCAACTAATAGTAATGGGTGTAAGGTCTTTTAAATGATTGTGAAAATTAAAAACCAATGATACATTGTTAGGTTTTGAAATGTTTAGCCAAAGTTTTTTTTTTTTTTGAAGAGATAAAATTATTTTTAGTTGTGTGTGTGTGTGTGAGAGAGAGATGGAGAAAGAATATTAATATTAGTCGTGAGAGACAAATTCAACATGAAAAAGCTGAAACAAGAGGGAATACAATTCTTTTAGTTTACCCCAGCAATGGTGAGCACATGGATCCCTGTTGTGAGGCCAGTTAGTGAATGCTTTGGGTGTTTGGAAGAGTACTAGAGTGAGAAAAAGGGCTGGGGTGCTCAGAGGTCAGCATGTGAAAGTCTGTATAGGTGAGTGGATCTTGAAGTTTGTCTTTGTGGCTTCACACATTTTCTTAGTATTAAAGCGTGGAAATGGTGATTGCTGACAGTATGATGTTATGTATAGAGGAGAGATATACATACATATGTATATGAGAGAGAGAAAGAGTGAGGGCACACGAGAGTGGCGTATGTGGGTATGTGATATGCACACAGAATCCAGGTGTTGGTTCTCCAGGTGGTTGTGAGCCCCCTGTCATGTGGATCCTGGTTGCCAAACTCAAATCCTCTGTAAGAGCAGCACACTCTAGCACCAGCATAGGTCTTGCATGTACATATACATGTATATGTTTTTCTTTTCATTAGGCAAGAAGTTATGAAGTGGAATGGATGGGGCTATAATGATTCCAAGTTCTTCTTCAATAAGAAGGGCCAGGTTGAGCTGACTGGGAAAAGGTAATCCTGCTTTGAAAGTTCATTCTATTCCTTCTTTTCCTGGTAATATGATGTCCCTCCTCTAAGCAAAAAAGTTATTAGCATTTTGCTGTAATTCCTTTATAGCTTACATTTTAAATTCTGATTTGCATTATGATACCTGTACTTTTATATCTTTAAAAATAAGTCCTAATATAATCATTCATATATTAATATTATCACACTTTTAAAGTAACAGTTAACCTTGTAATAATTTTTAACTGTTTAGTCCATGTTCGCATTGCCCCTGTTGTCTTACAATTGGTTTCTGTAGATAGTTTTCTGAATCAGGATTTACAGTCATCCCATGCCACCCCTGGTCCTCCATGCTTTTGATTTATTGAAAATGACTTTCTGTTTAAGTCTGGTAATTTACATCTGAGTTTGGATTATAATGAAAGATAACACCTTTAAGGTTATTAATTTAATTAAGAGCAAAGAGATTATGGTGGTGCTATTAGAGACTTTATCTAGGGCAGTGGTTTTCAACCTGGCTAATGCCATGACCCTTTAATAAAGTTCCTCATGTTGTGGTGACACCAGCCATAAAATAGTCTTTGTTACTACTTCATAACTGCAATTTTGCCACTATTATGAATCATAATATAAATAGATGATGTGCAGGATGCCTGATAGACGATCCTTGTAAAAGGGTGGTTTAATTCCCAAAGGGGTCGCAACCCACCAGTTGCGAACTGCTGATCTAGGTAGTAATAGAAGTAGAGAATTTATCTGCTAGTTTTAGAGACTGGAAGATTGCACTACTGCCACTGTGACCAGCATGCGTTGAGAGAAAGGAAGAATGAAGATGTATTCTATAAGCTCTTGAAGGTGGGCATGGGGAAGGTGGGTACTTGGCATATTCACTTTAGGGGTAGGCAGTTTTCTCCTCTCCCTAAAGCTCATACAAGAGTAAGTCCCCAAACATGGAAATAGAATCTAGGTACTCTGTAATTAAATATGTAGTATACAAGCAGTTTTGTTAATAAAACCTTTAGGAACTGCCTGATCATTCCTAGAAGCAGAATATAAACTCCACATTTAGATAAAGATACCTCTCTCTAGCATTTTTTATCTACTTTGTGTTTTAGGTACCCGCTTAGTGGCCTGGCATTACCAACTTTGAAAGACTGGATCCAAAACACCCTTGGAGTAAATCTGGAGCATAAAACTACCTCTAAAGTAAGCAAACAATAGTTATAAATGTTCAGTTGTGGTTTTTATGCCTACCCAGTTACCATCATAACTTGTGACATTGTTTTATACAGTTATCTTTTTGTGAAGCCTGTTATACTCATCTTCTTAAAATTCAGTTTTCTAGTGTCGGAGATCTAGATCCCAACCTCAGAATTGGCAGATTTATCAGGTAGACTTAATCCTTTCTGTGCCTGGGTGATTCAAAGTTAAGATGAATGAAAAGAATGTCCTGTTTTGTATAGGCAGCAGTGAATGCAAGCTAATTCATTCTTTGAGAGCTGTTGATTTTACATAAGAGGCTTGTTCTAACATAACATTAATAATAATATTAAGGCTGATATTAATCTAGGATAAATATGTGCTAATTCAAGGGGAAATGTATTTTAATAGTCCATATCATTTTTAAAATGATAGGATACTTGAAGAATTACTAAAATGTGAAAATTTGAATAAGATAAGAATTAAGATTTTAATTAGTTTTTGTAGTTCTGTTTTTTAGAATGTGGTGTTAAACATTTTTAAACTGACATGGTATCAGTGGCCCATGCCTGAAATCCTAACACTTGAGTGGTAGAGGCAGGAGGATTGTAAGTTTGAGATCAGCCTGAGCTATATAATGATGTCCTGTCTTAAGAAAAGAATAAAACCAAACCAAACAATAAATCTTCAAAAGAAAACTTAGACCTTATACATATGAAACCAGTGAAGTATTTGGCATTCCTTCATATTCTCATCATTTTTAATGTTACTTTGCTGTACATGAAATAGTCATGTCATCTCTCCAATTGGTATTCCAGGCCAGAAAATGTGTGCTGTCTTATATACTATATTCAGCATGTAATTGTGTCTAGGAGTTGGACCAATATCTCAGTAGTTAAGAGCACTTATTATTTTAGCAGAGAACCTGGATTGAGTTCCCAGAGCCCACATGATGGCTCACAATAGTTTGTAACTACACTTCTGCTTTTGTTAATTTAAATGGCCAGACACCACATTTGTTGGAATTCTCTTGGTTATTTCCTTTTAGTAACTATAGAATAAATTTATGAAGGCAAGACTATAACTTTTCATCCCTCCATTCCCATTAATTCTAATTGCTATTTCCACAGTGCTTAGAATAGTACCTGGCTTTTTGGAGTAAAAATAAATATTTATCTGAACAAATGCAGTACCTTAACAGACTTAGAAATGTCAGACATTTTTGTTTATATTTTCTTGTCTATTCTTTATCCCAAATATTGTATTAACTTTCTTTATATTTAGTTTTATATGTTTGACATGCTCTTAGATGCTTTTCACAAAAATTAGTTTAGCCGTACACATTTAGTTGTTAATCTCTTTAACATGTGAGGAAATTGAAGCTCATGGAAGTTGAATGACATGCACAGTGTGGTTTTAACTTTACAGTTGAACGTTGGGCTTCAAGATACCAGTTGAAATTAAGTACCAACTTTATATTAAGTCATGTGTTTTTATTCATGTATTTTATGTATGTGAACTCTGTCTTTATGCACAACAGAAGAAGGAATCTGATCCCTTCTCCTGACGGGATGGTTGTGAGCCACCATGTGGTTGCTAGGATAAACTTTGGACCTCTGGAAAAGTAGTCAACTACTCTTAATTGCTGAGCCATTTCTCTAGTCCCCAAGTCATACATTTTAAAACTGCCCTATAATAGTTTTATTACTTGATATAAAAGTTTCTGTGCAACATTTTAAAATTGAAGAACAGGAGGTGGTAAATTTTATCTACAGGTGAAAATTCTTGATGTAAAACACACCTAGTATCTTTATTCTAAACCAAAGGTTTGAGACTTCCCTGTCTTCCCTATTGTTGATGGCAGTCTTTATTGTCAGTTTCAATAAAGGGAGCCATAGAAACAAAGAGAAAGCATAGTCTCCCTGTTACACATATTATGGGAGATGATTAACTAAACAATTTGTACTTCGCTATTGTTACCAAGTTGGACTCCACTGCCTGATACTTTCCTATGTTTTTATCATATATTGAATGTTAAAATATACAAACCAAAGTTTATTATTTAGAAATAAGTCAAACAAATTTTATTTTTTTAGGCATCCTTAAATCCTAGTGAAGTACCTCCTTCTATTGTAAATGATGATTTCCTCCAGGACCTTAAAGAAACGCATATTTCCTACTCACAGGAAGCAGATGATCGCGTGTTCAGAGCTCACGGTAGGTTGCACACACTGGGGCTGCTCACGCTGGGGCTGCTCACACTGGGGCTGCTCACGCTGGGGCTGCTCACACTGGGGCTGCTCACACTGGGGCTGCTCACACTGGGGATGCTCACGCTGGGGCTGCTCACACTGGGGATGCTCACGCTGGGGCTGCTCACACTGGGGCTGCTCACACTGGGGCTGCTCACACTGGGGCTCACACTGGGGCTGCTCACACTGGGGATGCTCACACTGGGGCTGCTCACGCTGGGGCTGCTCACACTGGGGCTGCTCACACTGGGGCTGCTCACACTGGGGATGCTCACGCTGGGGCTGCTCACACTGGGGATGCTCATGCTGGGGCTGCTCACACTGGGGATGCTCACGCTGGGGCTGCTCACACTGGGGCTCACACTGGGGATGCTCACACTGGGGCTGCTCACACTGGGGATGCTCACGCTGGGGCTGCTCACACTGGGGCTCACGCTGGGGCTGCTCACACTGGGGCTGCTCACACTGGGGCTCACGCTGGGGCTGCTCACACTGGGGCTGCTCACACTGGGGCTCACACTGGGGCTGCTCACGCTGGGGCTGCTCACACTGGGGATGCTCACGCTGGGGCTGCTCACACTGGGGCTCACGCTGGGGCTGCTCACACTGGGGATGCTCACGCTGGGGCTGCTCACACTGGGGATGCTCACGCTGGGGCTGCTCACACTGGGGCTCACGCTGGGGCTGCTCACACTGGGGCTCACGCTGGGGCTGCTCACACTGGGGCTCACGCTGGGGCTGCTCACACTGGGGCTGCTCACGCTGGGGCTCACACTGGGGCTGCTCACGCTGGGGCTGCTCACACTGGGGATGCTCACGCTGGGGCTGCTCACACTGGGGCTCACGCTGGGGCTGCTCACACTGGGGATGCTCACGCTGGGGCTGCTCACACTGGGGCTCACGCTGGGGCTGCTCACACTGGGGATGCTCACGCTGGGGCTGCTCACACTGGGGCTCACGCTGGGGCTGCTCACACTGGGGCTGCTCACACTGGGGCTGCTCACACTGGGGCTGCTCACACTGGGGCTCACGCTGGGGCTCACACTGGGGCTGCTCACACTGGGGATGCTCACGCTGGGGCTGCTCACACTGGGGCTCACACTGGGGATGCTCACACTGGGGCTGCTCACACTGGGGCTGCTCACACTGGTGCTGCTCACACTGGTGCTGCTCACACTGGGGCTCACACTGGGGCTGCTCATGTTGGGTTCCTGTCTTTATTTAGAAGCTTCCTGTAAGTTAAATTGTTTTGTATTTTTCTTTTTAAACCACAAAACAGGTCATTGTCTTCATGAGATATTTTTGCTCAGGGAAGGGATGTTGGAACGGATTCCTGATATAGTTGTTTGGCCAAGTAAGTTGTTTTTAACTTTTTATATCATTTTAGTATAGTTTGTTTCCAAATATATTATCAGTTCTCTGAGGAATTTATTTAATTTTAATGTGAATTTCTTACTGGTAATGAAACCTAGTTTTCTTTTTCACGAGGGCAAGTTTTAAGAGAATGTTGCATATTGCAGCAATGCATTTTGAGATATGGCAATCTTAAGCTATTCCAAGATGTCGCCATAATTGTTTTCCTTCCTAGTATGGAGTTCTACACATGTGCATACATGCATACACACCAATGAAATCTATTAAAGTTGTCTTTAAATCTGTTTAATCTGAATCTTAATTATACTATATGGAACTTTCCTGATTTGAGGTCAAGCAAAGGGCCCTTCAGATAGGGCTTTTTACCATTGTGAACATCAAATAGTATGGATGTCTTTTGTTTCAATGCAATTCTGTAACCCATGTTTCCACTGGTGTGTACGCATGTAAAACCCAAAATTTCCATTAGCAAAAATTAACTTTGGGAGCCAGTGAGATGACTCAGCAGGTAATAGTGCTTGTTTTACAAACATGACAATCTGAGTTTTACCTCCTGAATGTGATCCCTGGAACCTACATAAGGGTGGAAGGAGAGAACCAGTTCCACAAAACTGTTCTCTAGTCCACGTCTGTCCTCCCCGTCATGTACACACACAAACACCACACAGCAGCAGTTACTAATTTTGTTTTAATGGAGCTGTAGTGATGGCTCAGTGGTTAAAAACGTTGACTGCTCTTCCAGAGGACCCAGACTCTATTCCCAGCATTCACATGGCAGCTTACAACCATGTGTTAACTCTAGTTCTAGATCCAACACTTTTTCTGCCCTCTGTGGGCACTGCATACACATGATATTCAGACATACACACAGGCAAAACACTCATACATGTGAAATAAGATTGAAAATTAAAAAAAAAATGTACATATCATATATCCTTGTAATCCCAGCACTTGGGTGGCAGAGGCAGGAGGATCAGGAGTTCCAGGTCATCTTTGGCTGTATTGTGAGCTTAGGATCAGCCTGTCTCAAAAGCCAAATCTCAAAGCAAGTGCTCCACTTATTTAGTTAGCATTATTTTCACTGTGCTACATACTAAATTATGAACATCCCAGCTAGGTACTGAGGATAAGAGGTTGAGAAGAAAAATCCCTGTTCTAAAGTGCAGTGGATTTGGTGAGGGAGGAAAGTAAGTATGTGATATACTGGATAGTGCTGTTAGAAATATGAGAAAGATAACATGGAAAAGGGTGATGGTGGTGGTGGGGACGAGGGCAACAGTCAGGGAAGGCTCTTACATAAGTTACAGTCATAGACATTTTGCCTTAAATTCCCCCGTCCTTTTCTGAGATAGGGTTTTTCTGTGTAGCCCTGGTTGCCCTGGAGCTCACTCTGTAGACCAGGCTGGCCTCAAATTCAGAGATCCACCTGCCTCTGCCCCTGAGTGCTGGGATTAAAGGTGTGTACCACCATGCCTGGTTTTAATTTTTTTTTTCAAGAGATATCTCTGGTAGTTCTTTAATTATTTTTGTCTCTCTCCCCCCTTGCTCTCTCTCCGTCTCTCTCTCCTTCTCCCTCTTTGTAAATGATATGGTATATAATTGTGAATGTATGTGTATGTACCTATGCACATGTGTGCAGAAGCCAGAGCAGGACCATTGGTTTTCTTTCTCTTACTGACCTGGGAGAGAACTCACCATTTCTGCTAGGCTGGCTGTTACTGAGCTCTCAGGATCCACCTACCTTTGCCTCTCACCTGTCCGATGTTGTAGTTACAGGCATAGGCATCCATGCCTGCCTTTTTGTGTAGATACTGGAGATTTGATCTTAGGTCCTTATGCTTGCCAAGCAAGTGTTCTTATTCATGGAGCCATTCCTAACTCTCCTATATTTAAACTACTAATAGTAAGCTATTATAAGCTTAATCTGAAAGCCTAAAAATAGAGTTTGATTAAAAATTGAAGTTTCATAGAGGAGTATGTGGTTAGCATATTCAAGGCCCTAGGTTTCTTATCCCATAAAGGAACTATTATATAAAGGCTAAGTATTTCTAGCTTTATGTAAATTGAGAAAAATAATTAAAACATTTATAAAACAAGACCTTTGTTTATACAAGTATGTATCAATTTGTCTGTTTCTCCTAACATCTTTCTTTCTCAGGATCTTAGCAGCTAATATAATTTTTCAGTTTCCTTATCTCAAAGCTTTGCCTTCCATGTGATCTGATGTTTTATGAGATTGATCCTAAGAAATCCCTTTCTGCCATGTTGCTCCCTCCTTAAAGCCTCACTCATGTCCCAGTGCCCAGGACAGCTGGATTTGTGCCATCTTACTTGGCATATAGTCAGTCACCCACATAAGTTTTTTTGTTATTTAGATAACTTAGTTATATACAAAGGAAAGGAATTCATGTGCTACTCTATTTTGTGTAAGATTTTAGTATTTGCTTAGGAATAAAGGAACAGCAGTACTAAATTTAGTGGGTGAAAATATGAGAAATATGCTATTAACATAGTCTGAATATAGTTATTGATATCAACAGGAAATAAAACATCCTTCTTGTTAGGGTACATAGCTGACAGTGCCTACATAACCAAATGATCAAAGTTGAGATTATCAGAAATGAGACACGTCTTTGGTTATACCATGGTGAGAAAGGCATAACTTCATTCCTGTGAGGTGCCCACCAACTGTTTAATTTTTGTTTAATCTTAGGGAAACATACAGACTTAGAGATTTGCTTGAAATAACTGCCTGAATTTCCTCAGAAGTGTCATTGAAAGTCAAAAATAGATAAGGAAATGTCTATTTAGAGAAGACTAATAAGATGTCACAAATAGAATCAGGATGTGATTCTAGGTTTAACTCTGATCCAGAAAGGAATGTTAGTGGGGTATTGGAGGAAGGGCTATAGATTGTTTTTGTCAGAGTTAAATGATTGGTTTTTTGATAGACTTTCCTTGTATGAGTTGTTAATGTTTGAGAATGTGACATGAAAGACATTTTTAATATAATTTTTAAAGTCTGAAATTGATGAAAATAATCTGTCATTTAATATGGTATGAGTAAATAAGGAAAAAAGTTCAAATGCTGAAGAACTTAATAAAGACCCTTAGTTTGTAAGAATATGTAAATTTTATTTTTTTAATTTTTTTTTTTTTGGCTGGCCTCAAACTCATTGAGATCTACCTGCCTCTGCTTCCTGAGTGCTGGGATTAAAAGTGTGTGCTACCACTACTTGCGAAGAAGAATATGCAGATTTTATTTATGTGCCTATAGTTAATACCTTTTTCTCTTTTCAACAGCGTGTCATGATGATGTAGTTAAGATTGTGAATCTAGCGTGCAAATATAACCTTTGTATCATACCAATTGGTGGTACGTATTGCCTTTTTAAAATTTTAATATGTTTAAATTTGTTCTATTTAAACTATTTGTGTTTTTAATTGTATTCCCTTGAATACAAACATTGTAATTATAAGCAGTTATTGTCAAGAATTGGCTTATAATGATCTTTTGTGCTTACGCTGCCTGATCTGTTGTTTACCTGTAGTTTGTGTTTTTTTTCCATTATGTATTGTAGTTGAAGATGTGCTTTAATACAAAATATGAAAATGTTTAGTAATTTTTTAACCTGTATATCTGTGGGATTAATTTAATTTTCTAAGGCAAAATGTAAATGTGCCCAGTGTCAGCTTTGGAGCCCCAGATTGATCAGGAACACTCTAGGGATTAAAAGTTCATCAGTGCACTGATATCTAGTCAGTTCCTCTGACTGTAGAAAGCTAGTATTCCTTTTGATCTTAAAGTAAACTGATCTTTTGAGTTGACTGAATGATTTTAATAAATAAGCCAAAGGAAATTACCTTCACTCACAATGCTGAATTCAACCTGGTGAATGAAAATCAAACCTCAGCAGTCCTAGGAACCCCAGACTCCCACTCCAGCTGATACTGTTCCTTCAGTTAGTGAAAAGAGGCACCATAGTGCCTGCCACTTGTGAATTTTTCTTTAATTACAAATGATGTTATAAGCAAGTGATTGTTACCAACCACAGGTGGTGTGTTTGCAACTAACAACCTTCCCTGGTGAAATTAAAACTGCTGAGTACAGATTACTTCTTGTGGAAATTGAATTACAGAGGTTTCATGTCCACAAAAACTGTATAGAAATAGCAACTAAAATTTTATTTTGATATGGGATGATACATATATAGTTAAAAACTTAAAATATTGTATTATTCTTTGTTAAGAAAGCTTTTATCCTTTGACAAATTATATTAAGAGGAAACAGGAGTTCATTTTTTTTTAAAATACTTCTACATATTGTTATCCTGTTTTACCATCACTTTTCACCAAAGAATATGAACATTTGTTTTTAAATATCATGATCTTGGCATTTAGCCTTTTAATATATTGAAGCTTTTTGTGTAAGACTTTAACAGAATGACAGTCATGTAATTATGATAGTAAGGAGTTGATTGTGCTTCTGGTTGTTCAGGACTTGTCTTTTTTCCTTTAAGCTACCTCTCCTCAGTGACTGTTAGCTTAGATGTTTGCTTATGTTTTTGGAGTTCTACAAATTGCTAGGGCTTTCCATGAGTGTGTCATGTCCAGGGATGGAGCCATAGCCCATTGCTTTCAGTTCTATAGTAGTCTGCATTTGAAATTTAGCATAAAATAAAGGTGACTTTGTTTTCAGTGTGTTAGTTTTTACAAAGTAGAAATATGCCAGTGCTAGCAGGCCCATTTGTGTTCTCTGTTCTAGGGATTTGTTTCAGAAATGTAGTGGAAGCAAAATATTTAAACATAAAGTTTTTGTTTTCTGTTTTGACAGGAGGAACAAGTGTGTCATATGGCTTGATGTGTCCTGCAGATGAGACAAGAACAATAATTTCTTTGGACACTTCACAAATGGTATATGATATTCTAAGATATTTTTGGGGTTGTTTTCTGTTAAAACATCATTTTCTTAATACTGTATTTTAGCTTCTTGTTCAGGTAATTAGAACTAGGTTCCCTTGTTCTAAAATACAGATCTTGGTACTATACTGCCAAATTAGCATGTAAATTGATCATTTGAAAAATGTGATTTTGAAGCTTGACAGTGGATACTTGATGCCTATTGTTGTAAAGAAACCATTATTAGTTATGAGTAATTTGAGTACTGCATACCTACTTACTTGCCTCTCAGACTTAAGCCAGTGCTTTTGCACCTTTGTTGGTGATGAATGGAAGAGCTAGTTTTTATAAGCCCGAAAGCTGGATAGTGTTCATGCTTTAATCCAGGTTGAATTCTACTTTCATACATTAATAGTAGTCCTAAGTAGCAACCTTGTGTGCACTTTTTAATCTGAATCTTCTTTGCACATCAAGGTAGAGGGAACAGAATACCTCTGCTCAGAGTGAACAGCTACTAATGTTCTGTTACATTTGCTCTCCTTTCTTTTCTAGGACTTTTAAAAACAAATCTTGATGTGCTACTTTATGTCTGTTTTGTCTCTTTTAAGAAAAGGCCCCTTTCTTATGTAACTGTTGTGTTTTTTATCACTCTTGTCATGTCACACTCAATAGTTCACACCTGTTTTTAAAGGTGTCTTATGATAGTTGATTAGTTCTAATGGGACTCTTAAAAAGGGCCTTGTTAACTTTTTGTTTCTCTTTAGGTGTCATTTTATCTGAAAGTGTACTTTCCCTTTCCTCAGCATTCCTGACTTTTGAAAAAAAAGTTATAGTATGGAATGATTCATTTTGAATTCATCTACTGTCTTCCATGGTGCCATTTAACTTTTCTTCTAGGCCCTGGATCTGTCTTGTTAGATTTCATTCTCCTTCCCTCTCCTCTCTACTCCTCCCCTGCTTCCCTGCCTCCCTCTCCTTCATAGAAAGCTTATCTTATAGAGATGGCAATCTGTTCTTTAAATACATGTTATTTTACTTAAAAATCAATACATAGTTGTACTGCTTTGGGATTATTTTGATACATACTTACTTTGGGTAATGGTCAAATCAGTAGTGCATCTATGGCTTTGTTTTATGCTTTTTAATGTAATATACTATTGGGAAAGATAGTGACTAAACTTGATAGTAACTGCCTCATTGCATTGTAACACAGTTTAAGAAATGTCAGTTTTTTTCAAGCTAGTTTAAGAATAGCCTATTCTGGAATAGGCTCTAGAATGTTCTTAGATTTCTGGGTAGTTGCAGATGACCTTAGCTCCTGATCCTCCTGTCTACCTCTGGAAATACAGGTATGCACCACCATCCTGGCTCAGTTCCTTTTTTGAAGTGTGAGTCTGGAATAATGTGTCGTGTTTTCTATGTGTGTTTCTTGTTTTTTTTTTTTTCTCAGATTTTTTTTCCCCCCAAAGTTGCAAAGATGCTGTGTATTATATTTAAATATCTTAGCAGGTGTTTTTTGCCATCCCATTTTCTGATTCTTATATATGATTGCTATGTTAACAGTAGCACAAATAAATGTTTGCTATATACTGGTTTTTAAATGTGGACTATCTTATTTATTCCCTTAGCAATCCTGTAAGAATATATCGCTACTGTCTACATTTTACAATTGAGGACTCAGTAAGACTAGATAGTTACTTGCCTAAGCTAAGCAGTCACATTTAGTTTAATGTCTGCACAAAGACATCTATCTTTGTGTATCTATTCCAGCACCTGCAAGTGCACTGCTCTTGTTGCAACATCATGGCATAGAGTAAGGTTGGGGGGGGGGCTTACTTTTCCTTCCTTCCTGATTAGTACCTTATCACTGAAGCTTTGAATTTGGAAGTTGGGTATTTCCTAAGAAACGTTAATGGCTCAAAGGAATGAAACCTCTCTTTCTTTATAACAGAACCGGATTCTCTGGGTTGATGAGAACAATCTGACAGCTCACGTAGAGGCTGGGATAACAGGACAAGAGTTGGAAAGACAGGTATGTTACTCTTTAAACAGCTATATTCTCCGTCTGAAGGAAGTACCTTTCACAATACATTGGTCACTCACTGAATCTGCTCAGTTTTTGTTGTAGGTTGAGCTAGAACTGACAATACAGTAGTGAATGAAGCTATCCCCTGCCCTCCGGGGACTTATATTGGGATAGAAGATTGGAGAAATAGACAATGATTTAGGATAAGTAAGACTAAGTATGTGTCATCAAATGGGGCCAGGTAGGAAGAACTTGGACCTACATGGCAGCTCACAACCCTCAGCAACTCCAGTGCCAGGGGATCCATCACTGGCCTACATGAGTATTGCATTAAATGTGGTACACAAACATACATGCAGACAAAACACCCATACACATAAAAATAAATGAATCCTTCCCCAGATTTAAAAATTGATTCTTTAAACATTCCCAAATATGGTCAAGATGATTGTAACCAGCTTTTATAAATAAAAATTATGAGTTGAGATTTATTGGTGACACATCAGTCACTTTGTTCTAACTAGATTATAGTTTATCCCTGAACCTTTAGTAAGACACGGAAAATGTGTGGTTGTTTGTTTTATTTTGTTCCCCCCATCCCTTTTTTTTGAAATGACTAAATTTGGTCCTCTTGTGACCGATTGTTGAAAAATTTGTTACATTACTAAAATATTTTTGAAGTATTAAAGTTTCACTTATGAGTAGTTTTTAGTGAAGTTGTATTTGGAGAAATTCAACAGATAACAAATACCAACACCTGCCCAGCTGAGGCAGCTTATTTCCAGGGTCTGAAAAGTAACTTAAAGTCGAGCAGATTTGTTGAGGTATTGTCAGAGATCTTCAAACAAACCAAGACTTTATATAGCAAAGATAAAGGATTTTTTAATTATTGCAGTTTCTAGTGAATTTTGATAATGTTCAATGAAAAATATCTAGAAGGCCCTGGATTAGTCTTCCATTAGCTTGAATGAGAGACTTTATTGACAACCATTTTCTTTAACAACAAAGAATGGCCTTCTAGGCCTCCAGTTTTAGATCCTTTATTATAGAATTTGATGTAGTATTTTAACCTTTTTAAGTTTTCTAAGTTTTCCTTCTTTTTTTAAAGGTTAAAATTAAAATTCAAGAAACATATCTCCTTGAAATTTAAATGACATTTCTCTCCAGTAGGTGATTTTGAGGTTTGACCTGCTAGTTTATTTCTCTTACTGCAACACAGCCCTTTCTGTGTCACAGTTGGACACAGTTGGAAGTAGCTATCTTCATCAGATCCCTCCTAGTTAAATTCTACCTCAGCTGAGACAACTAGCTTCAAGTGTCCTGTTCACTCCTCAGAAAGGTTTAAAATGACACAGACACACAGTTGAATAGCAGATTTTAATTTCTTGAACTTGTAGGTTACATTGGTTTTTAATATGGTTAAATGTTATGGTACATCACTGATATACCAGTTATGGATTTTGGGGTTTCTTTGGGATTTACTAAATCTCTGATGACTTTTTTATATAATAGTCTTGGGTATGTGAGCTTAAGTTTTTTCTTTATAGAAATAACATTATTAATAGTTTCATAGTGTTTTGTTTTGCTTTTGTTTCAAGTAGTTATTAGCTGTGTGATCTCGGTCAGGCTACTAACCGTTATTCTGCAGACTCTTCATCTATGAATAGTGATGTTATCTCTCAAGGTTTTCACTAAAATGAAGTATGTTAATAATGTAACATTTAGAACTTTATTCCATTAATTTTATCAAACATTATTTCATTCAGGTACACTGAACTTTATTCCTTTTATACCTGAAGATTTCCAAACTTGTCCTCAGTGCTGATTTTTGCTCCAAACTATAGATGACCATATCCAGTTCCTGGCTGTACTCTCTCCTTGGTTGTGAAATAAGAATTGCAAACTCGGCATTATAAAAGCTGAAGTTTAGTGACAAAAGTTTTTAGTCATCTCTCAAATATTATTTTGTTGCTCTCCCATCCCCCGAGGTCTATATTACATTTCTCAGACTTTATACTTACATCCAAGGCCCAATGCACAGAAATTATTCTTCTAATAAACTTTCTCTTTCCAACATGGATGCTGAATTTATGGGAGAATCAGCACCACATAGTATCTTTAACTATCACTGAAAGTTGGTAAGTGATAATAATAGCAAATCCATGTTATATTCAACCATACTGTGGATTATCTTTGTACAGGGTTTATTTTCTAACTCTGCTACCACCTAGCTATATAGGGCTAGACCCCTATCTTTTCAAATTAGAGGAGAATTTTAACTCTAAAGTTTCATAAACTTAAATGTCCATTAACTTTTCAGGAATAATGTCTGGCCACCTCTGTGCTGGCTATTTTTATGTCAATTTTGTCACAGCTTAGAGTTATTTGCGTGTGAGAACTTCAATTGAGAAAATGCTTCCATAAGCTTAGGCTGTAGGCAAGCCTGCAGGTCATTTTCTTACTTAGTGATTGATGGGGAAGGGCAAGCTCATTGCGGGTGGTAGCATTTTTCCTTGGTCTGGTGGTCCTGGGTTCTATACGAAAACAGGCTGAGCAAGCCATGGAGAGTAAGCCATTAAGTTTTCTGCATTAGTAATCATGTATTTTTGTTTTTTTTCTCTAATAGTTTCAGTGAGGTGTAGGCATCATAGGATAAATTGCAGTCATCTAAAATGTACATTTGACACTTGATAACCCTGAAGCATCATTACCATCAGGGTGGCAAAACAAACCCCTGTTTAGGTGCTAACATATCTTAGGGATTCATGAGTTTTTTTTTTCTTTTAATTTAGTAAAATTGAGAAAATAATGTCCATATAGATTGTTTTGAAGATGGAGCTATGGTAGAAGTCTAATGCATTGATAATTTTCAATTTAACCTTGCTTATTTGTAATTGATTATTAAGTGCTTAAAAGTAAATATGATGACTAATTAGTGGGGAAAAAAATAACAAATGATGTTCTTTTAAGTCTGTCTTCCTGAAGCAAAATTAGAAATTATAATTTGTATTGCTGGCATGTGAAGCCTAATTTATTTTTAAGCTAGTGGGCTTCTACAGTTTGGATTACAACTTTCATACCATATTTATACTTTGATACATGGACACAGACACCCCTGACATCCTTTACATCTCTGCATGACTTACTTGAGAAATAAAGTAGTTGCTGCACTGGATGACTATCAGATGGTCAACACAGATTGATGGGCTCGAGTGCAGGCAGAAGTGAGTATGCAGATGGTGGTGTCTGTACCGTCTGACAGGAGGTGGCCGAGACTTAAAAATGATTTCAGTAGAATGGCTTTGGTGTTGTTGCAGTAAGGGCATCTATTCAACCTCAGGTGCTGTACAGATGGTGAAGCCAAGCTAATACAGAAAAATGAGGAACAAGTGACTGTTTAATGTACAGGAATGCTTGGTCCACACCACAAGTAAATGATGGTTTTGCATTTGGGAAGCCTAGCCAGATGGCTGTACATTAAAACACACGACTCCTTGAGAGAATTAAGTACAGGCAATTTGCTCAGATTTTCTGGAAGCCTGCTGCATATTATATTAGGGTAGGGGAGAAAGAAAGATGAAGTGCTGTATTTATTGAAAGTGTTAGGTGAAGTTGGCAGTTATTTGAATATAATCTGATCTCCATTAAGTATTTAAAGTGTCTCTTCAAGGGGTTGGAGCACAAGTAAGGTTCAACTGGCTTTAAAAACAAAATTAGGTGAAGAGTAGTGTTTTTTTTTTTTTTTTTTTTACCTACACTTTTTCAGTTTTATGAAGGTTATTCACTGGGGGAAAAAAAGTTTTCTTTCCAGGTTTAATGTTAATGTGTCAAGAATACTAAAAACAAATTGGAGGTGTAAATGTGTTGAATGCTGTGTGAAATGGGACCATTTTTGCTAGTAAAATTTTACATTTTTGCTTTTCAGCTTAAAGAAAGTGGTTATTGTACAGGTCATGAACCAGACTCCCTGGAATTCAGCACTGTGGGAGGATGGATATCCACTCGAGCATCAGGCATGAAGAAAAATATCTATGGAAATATTGAGGACCTGGTAAATTTATTTCTAGTTACTGTCTAATGATTAGTATTTAGAAAATACAACGAAGTATTTAAAGCCTTTAAAAATGAAGGATCTGACCAGGAGTGGTAAACTTTGTCTCAAAAAGCCTGGATGGATGGATGGATGGATGGATGGATAAATAGATATTAAGGATTAAATGGTAAATCTTTCCAAATAAACTCTTTTTGATTATAGTAATACTGATTGTGCATAGTAGAAGAAATTAAAAGATATAATTGTGGTCATATTTAAGGATGTCCTTTTAAGAGTGACTAATATTTAAGATTTGTGGTCATTTCATAGTATCTAACATAAAATATGCAAATAAGTATTTTACAAGTGCATCAAGAGTTTAGTTATCATCATCATTTTTTACCCCCTAGGTGATATCATTGTTATTCTTGCTTTAGGAGATTTTACATTTACTTTTCTGAAGTAATTCTTTTTTTCTGTATACAATTGAACCTCACTAATGGTTCTATTGAGTAGTTGTATAAGCTGTCTTATTTAATGTGGTGACAGTGCTGTAATTTGGGTGCCTTATTAAGTGTTGGGTACCATTTGTTGCATTTGTTCGCTTTTCTGGGGGCAAATTGGTTTACCTTTCCCAGCTTCAGTGTTCTTTTCTGTAAAATACAATAATTATTAGAATTTTTATATGGTTAAAGGGCATAAAATGAAATTTTCACAGGTGGTTCATAAGTGTTAGTATTTTGATAACATTTATTTAACTTGACATTTCCATACATTGTCTTGCTGTCTATATTTAGTCCAGGCTGGCCTAGAACTTGGAATTTTCTTATTTCCATTTCAGTTGCTAGGGTTGCAGACAGGCAATACCATGCTGGATGATAATAGTACTTTAGAAAAACCTGTGAGTCTGTTAAAGTAATACTGCTAACATTGTTCTTGCTTAGTTCTTCAAGCCTAAAGTCTCAGGGTTTTTATTAATACTTCTGTAGGAGTATCAGATTCATTTCATGAGAAACATTAGCTCTTACCAGCCAGTGTCCAGTATTTTACACTCTTTAAAATGCTTCCTATTCTGTAAAAAGTACAATTTTCTTTTGGTATTAAAACTAAATCCATCTGTAGAGAAAAATAATTTTGGGTTGCCATTAGATAGATAATTAAGGACTGTCTAAGTCAGGCAAGTACTTGATAGATTATTCAATATATAAATTTAACTTTTTTTCTAAAGATTTTTAAAGGGGGAAAGATTCTGCATACAATTAGCTCACTTACTACCTAAGTTATTATGTAGCATATTTTATTTTTAAAATCTTTGTAACATATTGTATCTTTTGAAACTCATAATTTGCATTGCTTTTAGGAAAACTCTAGTAAGGTCAGTATTTTAGTCTTTGTCGTACGGTAGAACTCTTAAAATATTTCAGAGTGTTAGTAATTCTTTAAAAACGTGTAGACTTAAAAATACAGTAAGTCATGATCCTAGTATCTTGTCTAAAATGTTGAAAATTATTATATTCATCTTTAGTGTACAAATAGTAAAAGATGTGAGAATTCTGAAGGGCATCACAACTATTTAATGGGTGATGTTTTATTAAAAAGGTAAATGAGTGTGTTGTAATTGCAGACACGGATTTAACATTTCCCTGGAGTTTACACTGTGTGTTGTATTAAACAGGTGGTTCATATGAAAATGGTAACACCTAGAGGAATAATAGAGAAAAGCTCCCAAGGACCTCGTATGTCAACAGGCCCTGATATCCATCACTTCATCATGGGATCTGAAGGTTGGTGTAATTGTAAAGTTGTTAGGAAAATATATAGATTAATGACTTCATTTTGGGGAAATCTGTGGTACTGTGATATCAGCTCTTTGAAAGAAAGGCAAGTTTTATAATTTAAAGAATAATTTTTTATGATTTCCTGTTTTTTAAATTCATACTCATAAAGCTTTTATGTTGTTGTTGTTTCTTCTTTTCTTTTCTTTTTCTTTTTTTCTTTTTTTTCTTTTTTCTTTTTCTTTTTTTTTTTTTTTTGAGATAGGGTTTCTCTGTGTAGCCCTGGCTGTCCTAAAACTCACATGGTAGACCGACCAGGCTGGCCTCAAACTCTCAGAGATCATCTGCCTCTGCCTTGAATGATAGGATTAAAGTTGTGCGACACCAAGCCCATCTTACTTCATAAAACTTTTAATAATGAGAACATCATACTAAACTTTCTACATTTTACTCCCAGGTTACTTCATAAAGCTTTTAATAATGAAATCATCATACTAAACTTCCTTCTATATTTTACTCTTTTATATTTCTAAAGAGAATGGTCTTTTTGTTCTTATTTTTTTTCATTATTTTTAGTGAATCTTAGTAAACAGTGGTTAGGGCTTAAATATTTCAATTCTGGAAGTTACAGTTTAATCTTGTCATAGTTACCAGGTAAGAGGACTGATGAAGTGTTCTTTCCCTACTTATTTTTCTGTAAGCATGTGTTTTATTACTTAGTATGGATACTTTAAAAAAAAAAACTGGAGTTTAAAATTCCATTTATTCAAACTTCTGTTTGTCATTTAAGTTTTTATTTTGCAAGTAATATCTATTGCTTGTTTGCTTACTGTTGGATAGACTAGAATGCCATTCTTCAGATCCTTTAAAGCATGTAGTTCCTTCTGTTTTGCAAGCTGTTATGTAAACACAATGGTAAATGGTGTGAGTAAAGTAAACTTGGGCGTGGTTTCCAGATTTTGGAAAGGGAAAGGGACATTCCTCAAATTCAGAGAAATATGATAAAATTGAAGCAAAGTGTTTCTAAATTGGCTGGGGCCTCATTGCTTACTTCAAAAGATAGAGTTTGGAAACATTTAGCTATATTCAAGAATGAAAATGTCATAACCAATCTGTTGTATGCCACGAGGGAGAGCGATGACACTTAGGGTTCCATAGACTTTAATAAATCACATGTATGTGGAGTTGCAGATTGACCAGGGCTGCAAGACAAGGACCCAGCGCCTTGCTTTTCTTGACAGCCTAGATCAGGAATAGAAGCGGGCTTTATAAGCACAAAACCATAAACATTTGTTGCCAAGTTATAGTTACAATTTTCATCAATCAGAAGCCAAAGATTAGGGATTTTCCCAATGTGTTTTACCATTCCCCTCCCTCCCTCCCTCCCTCCCTCCCTCCCTCCCTCCCTCCCTCCCTCCCTCCCTCCCTCCCTCCCTCCCTCCCTCCCTCCCTCCCTCCCTCCCTCTCTCCCTCCTAGGTCTCTGGACATTTCTCTAGTGTCAGTTTTCTCTTCAAACCTATAATGGCTCCCTCTATTATGGTATCTGTTTTCTTGTTCTTGTCTATTTGTCCCCCAACTCAATACTCCTGGTCCTTCATGTTCTCCTCATACTCTTCTCCCCGTCTCTTTCTCCTAACTCCCTCTCTACTTACGCCCCCCCCCCCCCCAGTGTGCTTAGGAGATCTTGTCCCTTTCCCCTTCCATGGGGGGGGCTTGTATGAATATCTTAGGTTCCTCCTTGTATCCTAGTTTCTCTGGCTATGAAATTCAAAATTCCATTTTTTTTTTTTTTTGAGTAGTATTCCATTGTATAAATGTACCACATCTTCTTTATCCATTCTTCAGTTGAGGGTCATCTAGGTTGATTTTTAGGTTCTTGCTACTACAAATAATGCTGCTATAAACATAGTTGAATAGATGTCTTTGTTGCATGGATGTGGATCATTTGGGTATATGCCTAAGAGCAGAATTGTTGGGTCCTGTGGTAGACTGATTCCCATTTTCCTGAGGAACTGCCATACTGATCTCCAAAATGGCTGTACAAGTTTGCACTCCTACCAGCAGTGAGGAGTGTTCCCCTCTCTCTACATCCTCTCCAACATAAACTGTCTTTGGTGTTTCTGATTTTAGCCATTCTGACAGGAGTAAGATGGTATCTCAGAGTCACCTTGATTTTCATTTTCCTGATGGCTGAGGATGTTGATCACTTTCTTAAGTGTTTTTCAGCCATATTAGATTCCTCTGTTGAGAATTCTCTATTCAGTTCTGTACCCCACTTTGTAGTTGGGTTATTTGGTGTTTTGTTGACTAGTTTCTTGAGTTCTTTTTATATTTATATTTTGGAGGTCAACCCTCTGTCAGATGTGGGGTTGGTGAAGATCTTTTCTCACTTTGTGGGTGCCGTTTTGTCTTGTCAACTGTGTCCTTTGCCTTACAGAAGCTTTGCAGTTTCAGGAGGTCCCATTTATTAATTGTTGATCTCAGTGTCTGTGCTACTGGAGTTATGTTCAGGAAGTGGTCTCCTGTACTAATTTGTTCACGGGTACCTCCCACTCTCTCTTCTAAGAGGTTCAATGTGGCTGGATTTATGTTGAGATCTTTGATCCATTTGGACTTTGTTCATGGTGATAGAAAAGGATTTATCTGCAGTCTTCTACGCACCATCATCCAGTTATGCCAGCACCATTTGTTGAAGATGCTTTCCTCTTTCCATTGTATACTTTTAGTGGTTTTGTCAAAAGTCAGGTGTTTGTAGGTGTGTGGGTTAATACCAGGATTTTTGATTCGATTCCATTGGTCTGCCTGTCTATTTTTGTGCCAATATCAAGCTGTTTTCAGGAATATAGCTCTATAATAGAGCTTGAAGTTGGGGATGGTGATGCCTCCTAAAGTTCCTTTATTGTACAGGTTTGTTTTGGCTATCCTGGGTTTTTTGTTTTTTCATATAAAGTTGATTATTATCTTTTCAAGGTCAGTGAAGAATTGTGCTGGGATTTTGATGGGGATTGCATTGCATCTGTAGATTGCTTTTGGCAAGATTGCCATTTTTATTATATTTATCCTACCTATCCAAGAGCATGGGAGATCTTTCCATTTTCTGATATTTTCTTTAATTTCTTTCTTTAAAGACACAAAGTTCTTGCTATATAGGTCTTTCACTTGTTTAGTAAGCATTAGCTCAAGATACTTTATGTTGTTTGTGGCTATTGTAAAATGTGATGTTTCTCTGATTTCTTTCTCAGACCCTTTATCGTCTGTGTAAATTAGTGCTACTGATTTTTTTTTTTTTTGAGTTAATCTTGTATTCTGCTAATTTGCTGAAGGTGTTTATCAGCTGTAGGATTTCCCTGGTAGAGTTTTTGGGTCACTATCATATCATCTGCAAATAGAGACAGTTTGACTTCTTCCTTTCTCTTGCATAATCCACAATCCCAGAGAAGCTAGGTAAAAAGGGGGCCTCTAAGGGACACACATGGAGCCCCTTAGGAGGGGAAAATATTTAAGCTATCCTGGGTAAACTGGGAGGTAGGGTAGAAAGTAGAGGATAGGAACATGAGGGATCAAGAAGACTGAATTTGGGGAGAGAGGAGAAGGGCAGTGAAAGAGATATCTTGATAGAGGGAGCCATTATGGGTTAGGGAGAAAGCTGGTGCTAATGAAATTCCCAGGAATTCACAATGATGACCTCAGCTAAGACTCTTTAGCAATAGTGGGGAGAGTGTGCCTGAACTGGCCTTCCCCTTTAATCAGATTAGTGACCACCTTAATTATCATAGAACCTATATCCAGTAACTGATGGAAGCAGATACAGCGACTCACAGCCAAGCCCTGGGCTGAGCTCCTGGAGTTCAGTTGAAGAGAGGGAGGTGGGATCATATGAACATTTGAGCGAGGAATGATTTGTATTGGTCACAGAGGGAAAAGTATGATAATTCCTGGGACCATGACATGAGACTTCTTGATGATACCTCTAGAGACCAAGAATTAGAAGGCTTGGGCAGAAATAGGGTCATTTTGTAACTCTCATTACTAGTTTCCCTGTGACATATGTCTTCCAGTGAGGACCTCCTTCCTAAAGGTTCCATACCCTTCTAAAACAGCACCTCCAGGTGATCAAATACATGAGCCCATGGGAAATAGTTTATGTCCAGCCATAATAGGAACATATTTTTCATTATTTCAGTCTTTGGGAATCTGTTCAAGTTTGTTTTATGGCTAGTTTGTGTTCTGTCCTAGAGAATGTTTTGTGTGTACCTGAAATGAATTTGTGTTCTGCTATCGAATTGTATGTTCTAGCCTATTAGGTCAAATTCGCTTACAGTATTGTTCAGTCCTCTCTTCTCAGTTTTTAAGTGATATTGAAAGTGGAGTATTGAGATCTCCAATGTTCATTTCCATTTCACTTATATCAGTTTTCCTTCATATTTTCATGTCCTGTTTTAGTGCTATCTTTTTATAATTGTGTGTCTTCCCAATGATTTGTTATTACAAAACATTCCTCTCTCTGGGAAGTTACTCCCCACTTAAAGTTCATTTTGTCTACTATTAGTACTGAGTTCATGTGATATACCTTTACTGTACTTGAGTTTAGGTATATTTCTGAATTTAAAATGTGTCTCTGGCAGTGACAACACATTTCATTTCAGTCATTTGGAAAGTCTTTTAGTTGCTTAATACATTATGTCACTGCCACAGTTGAATCTACTCAAGCCATCTATTTTTTTATTTTTTGCTTGCCTTTGCTTTTAGCAAGTACTTTTTCTTTGACACACACGCGCACACACACACACACACACACACACACACACACACACACACACACACACACACACGCACACGCACCCCTCCCCCTCACTCTCTCATTTCCAGCATACCTGTTTTAGGTTGTTTCTTAATGGTTGCTCTATGGCTTCAGATCTACACCTTACTTAAGCAGAATCAACTTGATTCTAATATGTCATAACACAGAGGTAGCATTCCTTTATAGCTCTTTAATTTTAAACTCTCTTTTATGGTATTATTGTTATACCTATGTAACTATTATAAACACAACAGTACAGTTACTACTTTATGTAATTGTATGACTTGTAATGAAGCTGCTAGAAGAAGGAAGGGAGAGCAAGTATACATGTAGAGCTTTTGTTATTTATCCTTTCTGGTTCCCTTGTGTTTGTTCTATGACTCAAGTTACTGTATGTGGTCTTATCCACCTGCATAGACCATTGTTTCTATTCAACTCTGCTGCTGTAGGATCAAGCAAAATATATATTATAATGGTATTGTTTTATAGCATTGTCTTCCAACAGTGTATAAGAAGAGAGAATTAAGCATCTACATTATTTTTGTAATTGTGTAGGCCTTTATGATCATTACTATACTTTGCCCAACTATTAATCTATATCTTCTGCCTATATTGATTTGTATATTCTGGGCATTTAATATAAAAGGAGTTTCATAGTATGTTGCCTTATGAATTTGTTCTTCTTTTGTGTTATATATACCTTCTTTAACTGGTGCACCCTGTTGTGATTTCTATTTGTTTTGTATACTTACATTAACTTGAATTTCTTGTGTTTGAGGACTTCGTCTCTCAACTTGGAGAACTTTTAGAGTTTATTCAGTCTGTTCTTTTAGCAAAAAACTACTAGCCTGCTTTTGTTTATCAGAGAATGTGAGATACATGATTTGTGGTTGATAGGCTTTTTTCATTATGCCTTTTGGATATGTTATTCCATTATTTTCTAGCTTCTATCATTTCTGCTGATAAGTTAGTTGTACATTTTATAAGATTTCCTGTGTAGTTCATTTGTTCATGTTGTTTTCTGTGGTAATATCTTGCTTGTACAAATAAAGCCTGTCTGAGGGTCAGATAATGGAGTGTGCTACTAGCTAGCCATGGAGGTCTAGAGGTCTGTACAGACAAATAGGAAGTGAGATAGCTGGGTAGAAACAGGATATAAGCAGTGAGAAACAGGAAATCGCAGTCTTGTCTGCAGAGAAGCTAAGGAGGTAAGGTGTGGCTGTGGCTTTCTCCTTCTCTCTGATCTCTCAGCATTTTCCTCTATATCTGATTCTGGGTTTTTATTACTTAGATCATTTAAGAAATCCATTTACAGTTTTCAAGTGTTTTTACTTGTCTTTGACTTTGAGCATTTTTCATGATCTGTTTATGGATATTTTTGTCTCGATCCTGTTTGGAATTCATTGAGTGTATTTGAGTTAGGAAGTTTTCAGCTAATTTTTGAATAATTTTTCTGCCCTATGTTCTGTCCCCTGCCCTCATAGTACTTTCATTATTTATGTAAGTAGTGGTTTTTCATGTTTTTCTGAGACTTAGTTATGTCTTCGTGTTCTCTCTGTTCTTTTTTATAGGACAGTGTATCACAGTCTCAGTTGGTCTGTCTTCAAGTTTGTTCTTCTGGTTTTTAATAGATCATATGTTGTTGGGCAGGTTCTTTAAGTGGACTTTTCATTGCCATTATTAGACATTTCATCTCCCAGAGTTTTCAGTAGTTCAATGATTATAATGATAATGTAAAATTGTTAATCTTGAAACCATAACAAATAGATAAAGTCCACAAGACCACATACTATGAGATTTCTTTTATATTAAGTATCTAGAATATGCATGTGAATAAAGACAGGGTATATTTATGAATAGTTGACTAGTGTGTGGGTATGGAAATGGAGCATGGCTATTTTTTGGTACAATTTGGGGGGAGATTAAAATGGCCTAAATTTAGTTTATAGTAATGATTGTGCCTATATGTGAATATACTAAGGGCAATATATAAGTGGCTACATCTCTGAAGAGAAATGACTCTCCCCCCCTGTAGCAGCCATCAACGACCAATAGCTCTTCAGCTAAGGATAGAACCTAAGGAGCATCTGCACCATCTGTTCTGGAATTATTGATTGGCTTAATCTTGTGCAGGTAACCAAAGCTGCTCTGAGTTCATGAATGCAGCAGCCACACCATCTTTCATTTTTTACATTCTTTCTATTTTCCACAATGTTCCTTAACCTTGTGGGGTTGACCAAGATGTCCCATTTAGAGTTGAGTACTCAATATTCTCTTAGTCTCAGGATTGTAACCAGTTTTGCACAGCTGAAGTTCACTGCAAAATGAAGTTTCTCTGATCTTGAGAGCTGCACTGATCTGTGGGTAAAACATAACATTTTGAAGGTAGTTTGACAGTATCACTTTAGGAAAACAACTGTAGTCGCCCTGCCAACCCCTCTACACACATACAGGGCCTGTGCTCTCCCCAGCCATAGGCTTTTGACCAGCATTACAATACTAGGCATTAGTATACTCCTGTGAACCAGATCCAACCAGAAAATAGTTGTTTGCCTCCCTAACGGTCATGTCACAATTGCATCCATGTATATGTATTGCCTGGCAGGTTGGTACTGTAGCATTCAGGGTCCAGAAGTATAAAAGGTAGGTAGCAGGAAGAAAGTTTCCAGGTTAGTTCCAGCATGATTTCTGTATTTGCTGGAACCAAAGGGTATTGTGTCTTCAACAGTGGGATCTTGGCATCTAGTTATGGTGGTTAACCAAGAGGATGGTAATAGCCATTATGTTGTTTTGAGGGCTTCTAGGATTTTAAATGGGTAAATTTTATTGTAGAAATCATATCCCAAAGATAGGGAAACAAAAACATTAGTCACTTTAGTTATATTTTAAATTTTGTATTTGTTTTATATTAATTGTTAATTGAGCAAACTTACAGAGATTTTGTGACCATGCAAGTTATAAGAGACTTATATTTTAAATAAACCAGGAGCAGCATATGAATATATAATAATCTAATTAATCTAATGAACATATACTAATTTAATTACATCTTGGTAAGTCATTCTAGGGATGCCAAACATTTCCTGGACTTACATTTTCAGTTTTGTAACTAAGTTCATTCACATCTCGTTTACACTTTTAAAATGATCATGAGAAATTTGTTAATGGTGTTAATTAATTTCTGTTTGTATCTCTGAAACCACAGTTTTAAAACGTTTGTCAATGTATTACTTTTTAGTCATATTTCTTTAAATATTTTGATATAAGTGCTTATATTTAACTTATTATTTTTCTTTCAGATTAATTTCTCCCTGCTCTAAGCAGTAACTATTGTCTTACTGGTGGTTTTCTCTGCTTCATACTGTGATAATTGTTTTGTCTTTATATGTATTAAATCTGAGGAGACAAGGCAAAGCTATAATTCCTCAGAACCCTTTAATTATCTTAACATTTTAAGAAACTTAGCTTCTTTTTCTCCAGTAAGTGTTTTCATAGTGAATATAAACACATCAGAATACACCTTTGTCAGTGCATATATGATTATTGTTTCTCCATTCTTTTCTTTTAGTAAGTTATGCTTTAAAACCATTTAAAACTGATTTTCTTGGAGAAAGCTTGAAATGTTTTAAAATACTTGTACATAAAAAAGAAAGACAGTCTAAAATAATTTATGAAATTATAAAATTTGCTTAATTGTTCACATAAAAAGACTTGATTAGCCATTATTCCTCAAATAGAAGAATTAAATAGATTTAACATGGATAATAGAATGAAGCAATAGAATCTGTTGATTAAGTAGATTTAAATATGGTTTTAGAATATTGTCATGTGATACATTGGATTGTTCCCTTCTTTTTCAGGAACTCTTGGTGTAATAACAGAAGCTACAATAAAAATCAGACCAACCCCCGAATACCAAAAATATGGCTCAGTAGCTTTCCCTAATTTTGAACAAGGAGTAGCCTGTTTAAGAGAAATTGCAAAGCAGGTAATTAAAACAGAAAAAAGAATATATATATATATATGCAATTAAAATTCTGTTGCACAATTGTGATGTCTCAAGTACTCTTTATATTTAGTTGTGTTATGTTTGTAATTTTATTTACCAAGTTTTACATGGAAAGTTACCCCTTTAAATACACTTACTTCATTCAGTAGTTACGTTGCTTTCACACCTATCTCTCGTCTCAAGAGACCCACATGATTTGCGGCCAGTGTAAGATAGGTGCTTAGATTCTTGGCTTTGAATGGTCCTACTTTGTGTTGAATGCTATATTTTGTAAGTTATTTTGGAATAATATATTTTGTGATGAATTGAAATAATATTTAATTTAACTTAAATAAAACATTTATTGAAATTAGAAGTAACCAGGTGTGATGGTGCACCTTTGATCACAGCATTCAAGAGGCAGAGGCAGGCAGATGTACATGAGTTCAAGACATGGTCTACATAGTGCATCCCGGGACAGCCATGGCTATGTAGACCCTGTCTTAATGCCCGCCTCCCCAAATGAAAGATAAAGAAGAAATTAGAGGTAATGGCTGGATATCAGTAACCCCCAAATTTAAAAGTTTAAAATGTAGATAAACATCTTTAATGCATATAATGTGCTGCAAGGTACTGCTTGGTTTTATAATATTATTTTATCTATTGTTTAAGTAATATAGTTAATTTAGTATATTCTTTGTAATATTAAAAAAAAGTACAACTCCTGTCATCTGAATCCCTAAAAAGAAAAATTTATCATTTTTTTCTTTAAAACAATAAAAAGACTAGCTCGTGCCAGATAATCTTTTTATTTCATTTTATGTTTTAGTGTGGAAACGTTTTATTCATGGTTTGAACTGTGGTAGTTTTATTCTTTTTTCAACCTTTAGCAGTAGGGCAGTATATCCCACCTCTTCTTGCTTTGTGTAAACACATTGAATTCTATAATAGTCCCCATTAGTATACACAGCTAGAATCTTTTTGTTGTTATTGTTTTTCTATAGTCTCACTGTGTAGCTTTGGCAAGCCCGGAACTCACTCTGTAGACGAGGCTGGCCTCAAACTCATAGAGCTCCACCTGTTTTGCCCTACGGAGTGCTGGGATTAAAGGCTGGGATACCACACCTGGTCCTGGAAGGAGACTTTTTGGTATGATCTGATTAGATCAACTTCTTAGTATTCAAAGAAAACTGTAAGGAGACTGATTAAGGCAAGGAAAATATCTAGTCAATTAGCCATATTCATGTTGGACTATAAGATAGTGACAGGCAAAGTGGCTGACTGTCTCACCTTCCCACAATTCAAGACAGCCACTATAGTGTTTGTTCTGTTTTGTGGTACGAGGGGTTGATCATACCCAGGGCCTTGTACATTATAGGCAATGCTCTCTACCATTGAGCTATAATCCTTGCTCTTAAAAAAAAAAAAAAAAAGCCTTTTATTTTAAGATGGACTGTCACTAAACTGCTGAGGAAGCCTTGTACTTACTGTAGCCCAGGTAGGTCTTAAGCTCTTGATCCTTGATCCTCTTGCTTTACATTGCCACACACACACACACCCCTTTTTTTGTTTTGTTTTGTTTTGTTTTGTTTTTTTGTTTGTTTTTTTAAAGTGTGTGGTATTAGGAATTAAAACCCTGGCTTTGAGCATGCTGGGTAAACAGTCTATTACCAATCTATATTCCCAGCAATTGCTAATGTTTTAAAGAACTTAAAAAATAAGGCAAATGCCGCGCACACACACACACACACACACACACACACACACACACACACACACACACACACACTTCTTGTATTCTTTATTTCACTTAATTTTGCATTCTGAGATACTCATTCTATGTATTTCCATTTTCAAGAGGTGTGATCACCAAGTTTAGCAATAGACAAGGATGACTTTTATAATTGTTAGCAATTGTTATAGCTTGCTAGACTTAGCACAAGCTTTTTGTGGTTGACCCCAAGAAGTATGATCCTGGCATGAACATGTTTGGATGTGTGGCAGGTTACTTGAGTGCTAAAGCAGAGGTGAATGCTGATGGCTGATGTTCTTATACAGGAGCTTAAAAATCTCCCAAACTTTGCTTCAAGTCACAGATAACTGGAGTATAGAGGTTATGATGTGCTTGCTAAGAGATTTAAAGAGAATTATTGTGGGACTCTTTTAGGAGTAAAGATGTGTTCTAATATAATGATAACTGAGAATGGGGAAGTAAAGTTCAGGTGTGCTCTGAGGATGTTGTTAAAGATCACTTAAAGATCAAGGATGCACAGCCATAAGGTAGTTACACTAAGAAAGCTTTTACAATAGCCAAATGGCTTTGCATTTGAGTTAGTAACTAGAAGAATAGGGAAAGCTAGCTTTTTATTTTTTTTAATTTAAAGAAAGTAGTTGGAAGTTCACTAAAATATAAACAAAATTTTAAAAATTTATATTAATTTGATTTAAAAAAAAAAGAAAGAACCAAACAAAACATAAACACAAGCTCTCAGAATGTAGTCCATGCTTTGTTGAAGATTTAGTCCCTATTTTCCCTAGGTCATGTTTTGAACATTGTATTTCCAGTTAATCAGTATTACTTAGCAAAAGAAACATGAATGCCAAAGTCATTTTTTTCTTTGTTTAAATGAGTAGAAAGTCTTCTGTTAGCTACAGCAGGAAGAGAGAACAGGTTTTTCCCAAAATGGTGACTCCTCCAACAAAGTCAGTATGCTAATTTTATGTAAGAGACCTATGCATGTGCATAGAGGAACACTCTTTTGAGGTGGGCACATTTTTGAGCTTTTGTAGTTTAAGGTTGTTCAAGAAGGGAAGATGCACAGGCTTAGGGGCATTCTTGGCTTAATGTTGAAGCACTTGCTGCAAAGCTTCTCATGGTGGGTGAGAACACTTGGGTATGTTCAACTTATGCCTCTGGGCATGCTTGCTTCCTTCCCAAAAGACTTTAGCATTTAGCAGCTCTGGATTGGCTGTGCTTCTTTACTGCCAGCTCAAATCAGATAAAACAAACAAAAAAACCCCAAACAAACAAAAAAAACCATAAAAGTTGAAAAGTATTTTGGAGTTGTGTATTTTCTTGACTAGAAGATCTCATGTGTGCTGATTGGTGCTAATTTCCTAAGTCAGTTTAATGAATTCATCAACAAGTGTTATAATTCAGGTGTAAATATTTTATGCTTTTCTGAATGACGATCCATTTTTCCACATTGCATGTATTCACTTGAAAATGCCTTTGATTTCATCATTGAGAACTGATGTGTAAATCTACAAAACTCCGGTTCATAATGTCACTACAGTGGAGCCATTCAGTTTTGAGTATGAGTAATTGATAGAGTCTGGTGCAGTGTTTTATGGTTTGGTGTACTCCTAATTAGAAAAATGACACAGAAGATCTGCCTGTGCTGTGGAAGAGCAGGGGTAGACTCCTTCTGTCCTTGGCATAAAGCAGCAAAACTTTCTGAGTACAGTCTGAGGAATCTAAATACTCAGCTGATGACTACAGTGTGATTCATCATACTGAGTATAGAGATGATAACGATTGATAGTGCCACCGTGTGGTTACAGAGCAGATCAGCGAAAAAGTACCTTTCTAGATGGAGTTTGTGTACTTTGTAATAAGTAGCTTTTACAGACAAATCATGTAGATTATAATAGAAAGCTTGCCTTAATTGAATCTGATTTTAAAAATCTAGGTAGATAATAGTTTATTCTCAAGCATTGCTCCTCACTGTGAAACATGGCTAAGAATGTAATTTGGCAGTATTGCATTATTTGGAGACCCATATATTTCATGCCTTATAGTGCAAATGTACAAATGCATGGTGATATTGACCTTATTACTTTACTGAATAGAAACCTCATGCCAACAGTAGGTACTGTGTTCTGTTCTTTTGTAATAGTGTTTTCAGACAGAAAAAAGCTCAGAAAATCATGTTTTGCTCTGCTTGGGTTTGGAATTTCAATTGATTGCAGGGTGGTATTGACTAAAATAGATAGTGCATGCTTTATGGTTGTGTCCCATTCTAGATTGAATAATGAGTTGGCTGCTTGTAATTCTTTACTGTCATTTCACACTTTCAGTTTTGCGGTTGTGTGTCCTTAAGTCTCCTTCTGAATTGCAACTTTGTGGTGGATGAGTGTCTTCTGGAGAGGGGGGTGGTTGCTCACAGTAGCAGAGTGGTGCTGGAGGTTTTCTTACTGCTCTGACTGAGGGTGAGCATTAAGCAGCCTCAGCTGGCGGTGAGCTGCCCCCCTCAGGGCTCGTGATTTTGTCTATGTGAGGAATTGTCCTCTTTCCCTGCCCTCTGAGAGGCTAGAAAGGAAGAGTTTGTGGGGGATCTAAGTGGTAGGGCAGTGCAGTCAGTGCACTCTCCATGTTTGCTCAGTAGGTGGGTAAGTGATTCTCTGAGACTTTCTTAGAAAATGGATTTCCAGTGACAGTTAAGAGGTGAGGATGTATTAGTCATGTCAGATACAGTACTCCACAGCACTGAATGATTTTACAGGGTTTGAAACAAGCTCAGCAGCATAGACTCAACTTGTTTTTGGTTGGTGTCAATAAGAATTTAAGATTCTGTCTGTGTGTGTGTGTGTGTGTGTGTGTGTGTGTGTGTGTTTTCATTAGAGGAAAACTGACTAGAATAAATTAGTGAGTTCCTTGAGAACTGCCTTTTTTAAGTGTCAGAATTGGGTGTTTAGAATTACAAGCTAACAGGCAGCCTTTATCTCACCTTCTCCTATCCTAGCAACCATGTGGTGACTCACAACCATCTGTAATGAGATTTGATGCCCTCCTATGGTGTACAGACATACATGCAAATGGAGCATTCATACACATAAAATAAATAAATCTTAAAAAATTCTCAGAATTTCTTGTATACAATAGACTCCTAGTTATACGCATGCCATTTCCCATATAATCAGTGAATATTACCATTATCCTTAAATATATTTCACCTATAATATATATCAGTTCTGTCTATATTTAAAATTTATGTTCCTATGAATTTTTATTCAACTCATATCTTTTAACCCCCCTTTGAGCTTTTTATTAATTTGTCATTGGCTTTTCTGTAGGAGCACTGTGGTCCTAAGGCGTGCACCACCACCACAACCAGGCTAGACTATTTCTGATAGTCTTTAGGCTCAGGAATTTAGGTAGGAAGTTTGGCTTACCCATGGAAGAAACCATTTCAGTTCAAAGATGGCTCACTAGCTGTGGCATTTATCTGTAAGAAAGGAGACTTAAAAGGTACATCACTGCTGAGCTCTGGTAAAAGCCAGTCAAATAAGAGGCAGCTCTCCTCACATGCCCTGTTTCAAGCACACGCTATGGCTCTCTCTGGCAGCAGCCATGGCTTAGTTTAAGGAAAGCACTTCTCAGAAATACTTCTTAGAAGTAAGGTGTTCTTACAGAGATTGTCTTTTTCAATTTATAAAATAGTTGGATTGAGATAGTGTTCCTTTTTAATTTACCATAGGGAGTAATTCTAAATTTTACTTTCCAGGATTAGATTCAAGTAAATTCCTGTCTTGTAAAACCCTCAAAGGAGCCGGGTGTTGGTGGCGTAATCTCAGTGCTCTGGAGGCAGAGACAGGCAGATCTCTGTGAGTTCGAGGCCCGCCAGATCTACAGAGCTAGTTCCAGGACAAGCTCCAAAGCTACAGAGAAACCCTGTCTCAAAAAACAAAAGACAGCAAACAAACAAACAGAAAACTCTCAAAGGAAAGAAATAGAATTTTGACTTGGACAAATCTGTGTTCATATTTTCAGTTGTGTGCTTATCTGTTTATTCATCAAGATAAAACAATTGATATTTTTTGATTAGTGCACAGTAGTTTTTATACTGTTTTTGTTAGCTACTAACTATAAATAGGTTGTACAAGTCAAATGCATGAGAAATTCTAGTAAGTTCACTTAGATATTTCATTAACTTCAATCAGAGTGAGCAATTTCTGTTTGCCCTCCCAGGTTACTTGTGACACCTACCAGCAGGGGTCAGAGTAGCCAGGGCTCCTCTCCTCCTTATCTGCTGTAATGGGCTCCATGCTGTTTATTGGCTTAGTATGGTGTGAATTTGAAATCCAGTCCTTAGAGTTTATACTCTCTGTCCTTGAAAGAGAATTGAGTTCTCTTTTTAGCTTGACCTCACCATTTAGTTTTGAAAGCAGTGGAGACTACCTCATCTGAGCTATGTATACACCAGGGAACCAGGGATATGATTTTGATGTTTTGATATGAAATTCTTTTTGATCAGTTGCTGTAGTAACTTTTGTTTCACATTCTAAGTAAATTTGGTATATTTAGAATGATCTGTAATATTTTTCAAATTATCAGTTGCCAAAGGCCAGCATACTAAGTAGATACTATTTTTTATTTAAATTCTTTGCTTCTGTGAATTTACTTACAATAGCCACTGAAAAAAACTATTGACTTTGAAAAAATATGAAACTTAAATCTGTTGACTTGAATTAGATAATATCTTTCTAAAAGTCAGTCTTCAATGCTTTGTTTTTGGGTAGTATTTTTTCATGTAACTCAGCCACCAAGTTAAAAATTACATTCAGTTGAGGTGAATATTGGTAGCTGCATGATTTAGCAAGTACTCTAAAAGCTTTCTTGCCTATTTTTTCTAGTTTTTTTTTCTAATTTTGAAAATTTTATACATAGAACTTTGGGATAAATAGTGTAGCAATCACCTGCATATTCATTTCATAGATCCAGTGTTTTGTGTTTGTTCCTTATGTAAATGATTGTGAACTATTGGAAATTAAGTTGCAGACACTGTAACACTTGACTCCTAAGTGCTTAGCAGCCATCTAAAAAATAAGAGAACAACATTTTTTCTTTTTTTTATTAATAATATAATTTAAAAATTTTACATGTGGATCCCAGTTTCCTCTCCCTTCCTCCCTCCAAACCTCCCTTTCTCCCTCTTACCCTCTTTCCCCTGTGACATGCACCCTGGCCACCCTCCCCTCCCCTCCCATCCCCCCACCCCCATTCCACTTGTAGAGCTATACTAGCCAGGTTGGGTCATATAAATCTGTTAAGTCATTTGAAATAGGGACTAGGACTTCTCTCCTGTCTCTAGGTTAAGGGGTATCCCTCCATGGGGGATGTGTCCGCAAGGTCCTTTTGTGCACTAAGAATAGATCTTGTTTCTACTGTCTGAGATCCCCCAGACTGCTCAGTCCTTCTAGCTGAGACCCATATTCAGGGGGTCTTAGTCAGTCCCATGCTGGATTCCCAGCTATCAGTGTGTGTGTGTGGGGCATTAGCTCCTCCTTGTTCAGGTCAGCTGTCTTTGTGTGAGAACAACATTTTTTATAATTACAATATGATGATCATATCTAAGGAATAGATAGTAGTTTTTTTTTGAAAAAAATATTTTATTCACCTATTTAAGAAAATTGATCATTTCAATAATTAAATCATTTAAGAGAAAAAGAGGCATCCCATTCTATAGCTTCCAGAACACTTTGGACCATTTTGGGTGTTCCTGTAGACCTCACCTCCTAGCCAGTGTTTTCCTCTACCAGCATGCATGTTTACTCTCTTCCAGCAGGACATCAGGTGGGAATGGCAGGGTGGGCTTGGTTTTCAGTAGTTCTTGATGGGCCTCACCGCCCAACCTCTGCCTTTTAACCGTTTGCTCTGCTATGCTCTGTGGCAGCATTTAATCCAGCACTTGGAGGATTCAATTACAGCATTTAGATCTCTGTAAATTCAAGGTCAGCCTGGTCTGCATAATCAGTTCCAAGCCAATTTGGCTATAATATGAGACTGTTGCAAAGAATAAAATCTGGATAGAATGAGTGGAAAATGATGGAGCCACTTCCAGCTTAAGGGGGATAAAGTCAAATACTGGTTCTTACAGTGGAGCCAACTTAATCTGCGGTTTCTGGACATGTTCCACACCAGGAGATACTTGGTAGTCCAGCTTCCCCCAACAATAAACATTTACTGGGATTGGTGTCTTTGGCTCCCATTTCCTCGACACACATGTGTTGCTTATTTCTGTTAATAGCACTCACTCTTGAAGCAATTGAAGTGGAATCTGGCTGGTGGCAGCAGGTAGAATTTACAGTTCTCATCAGGAATTTAACACCCCACCAAAAGAGAGCTCTGAATTCTTTAGTATTTTATGATGTGCTTATGCCAGAACATACAAACATGTATGCTATAGTATGTCTATAGATAGTCTACTTATTTTATGAAGAAAAGAAATTTTCCCTAATCAAGTTTCATATGTTTTATTAGAAGTCACTGCATTCATTTTATTAAAGGCATATAGATTTATAAATGTGAAGAAAATTGATCCTCCTTTAGTATATTAGAAACTGGCAATGTTTTTAGGAATCCCTGACCAAACTATAATACCTTTATACCAAAATTTGAAAATACCTTTTGTGACTTTTTTTTTTCTTTTTTCAGACAGGGTTTCTCTGGTTAGCCCTAGCTGTACTGGAACTTACTTTGTAGAGCAGGCTGTCCTTGAACTCACAGAGCTCAGCTTGCCTCTGCCTCTGGAGTGTTGGGATTAAAGGTGTGGGCCACTACCATCCAGTTCCCTTTGTAATTTTTTAATTGTTGCACTTTTAATAAGACCACAAAATGGCAGATGTGGTGGTTTTGATGTAATCTTTGATTTGAATATGAAGCTAAGCACTGTGTGTGTTTATTGATTGTGTGTGTGTGTGTGTGTGTGTGTGTGCATTCGCGCGTGCATGCGCGCGGTCATACAAGGCTGTGTGGTATGCTTGAAACTGTTCATCAGTCAGGACATCCTGGTCTGTTCTTTGCTCTTTCATAATCTGACCTTGAACAAACAGTTTAACCTCATCCATTCTTGTGTCTGTATGAAAAGTGGTTAGTGTAAGTTCTGCTCCTGTGACAGGGCTATTGATTATGTGAAATAAAAACAGGGCACAGTTTGAAAGCACAGTGTGAGAGGTGGGTTGTTTTTATCCTGTATATAAGATCACCTGTCACTGCCCCTTCAGATTACCTGTCAGTGACTCTGAAAAATCAATTGAATTATCTCATCTTTAGTATTTAAATGAATAAATAAATTGTTTATGCTTTAAAGTTAAGAATCTTACCTATCCTTTTATTGGGTAAAATTATTGTGTTTTATGCTTTAATAAGAATTAATACTTGTTCAAGTAAAAGCAACTAATAGAAAAAATGTCCTAATTTGCATTTTAAGCTTTTAAGGAGTTTTGGAACTTATAGATTTTACTGATAAATGATACTGTGAAAACAAATGTTTAAAATTTTATGACATTTTTTTTAGGCTGAGGCAGTAGGAGTGCCATAAGTTTGGAGGCAGTCTGGGCTACACAGCAATATTATGTCTCAAAAAAATGTTTACAGCATTTTTTCAAAATATGTGCTCTAAAAACAGCCCTTAGTAGAACTTTAGCTGCCCTAAAATCTTGTATAGAAAACAATAACCCTCTTTGGGCATCAGACCCTTTTATAGTTTTTATTATCATAAATCTAATATGAGTGCAGGGTGAATGTCTTGTCCGAATTCTCAGGATTAGTGTTGGTACTCAGCTCTTGCATGCTTCCATACACTTTCCTAGTTGGGCATCTGCAGTCTGCATATCCAGGTGCACCTAGATCTGAAACTTGGTGTTGGAAAGTTGCTGCTGAAAAAAACTGAATTTCAGATCGTTTTAGATTTCAGATTTACTGGTGAAGTTTGTTCAACCAGCACCTGCTGTCTTCACTTTGTGTTTTGTTTTCCCCTTCTTCTTAGTTAGTACACACACACACACACACACACACACACACACACACACACCCATACACACCCAACCCACCACTGGGCAGACTTATTCTGTAGCTGTATATATTTTTTAACACCCTCTTTATTATTTTTTAAATTTTTTTATGACATCAATGTTTTGCCTTGTGTGTATGTTTCTATGAGGGTGTCAGATCCCTTAGAACTGGAGTTACAGACAGGTCTGTGCTGCCATATGAGTGCTGGGAATTGAACCTGAATCCTCTGGAAGAGCAGCCAGTGCTCTTAACTTCTGTACCATCTTTACAGCCTACCATCCATCCATCCATCTATCCATCCGACACTCTATCCGTGTTTTTTGTTTGTTTTTCTTTTGGTCTTTCAGGACACACTTTCTCTGCATTGTCCTGGAATTCACTCTGTAAACTAGGCCAGCCTTGAACTCACAGAGATCTGCCTGCCTCTGCTTCCCAAGTTATGGGATTAAAGGCGTACACCACCGCCACTTGGCTAGATATATATTCCTAACCATCAAAGTTGCTATTTGCATTTCATGTAACCCTGAAAGAACTTCAGCACTCTGACTGAGTGTGTCTGGGCTTTTCTATCTAGAATAATTTTGAGGAAGGGTTCAAAGGAAGGAAAGGTTCCTAGTGTTGTCTTTGAAGACATTGCAGATATATCTTAGAAGTTTTTGGCATATAACAATTCTCACCACTGCTTTCCTCATTTTAAAAGTATGCAAGAGTTTAGTAATGTGTCTGAGTGGTAGAGCATTTACCCAGCAGATGCATGGCCATAACCTTGATGGGGGGGGGATTATTATACAAGAACCTAGTAAACTATTACAATATGTGCAATTCCTTTTTTTTTGTTTGTTTGTTTGTTTTTTGTTTTGTTTTGCTTTGCTTTGCTTTTCGAGACAGGGTTTCTCTGTATTGCTTTGGAGCCTGTGTCCTGGGACTAGCTCTTGTAGACCAGGTTGGTCTTGAACTCACAGAGATCCACCTGCCTTACTCTCCTGAGTGCTGGGATTAAAGGCATGTCTGGCTAAAATGTGCAATTCTTAAAATACATATTTAGTCTTAAAAAGTTCTACTTTGTTGTAAAATGGTCCATTTTGAGGAGTGGAATTCTTTTTAAGTTGTTCTTACAAGTTATTGCCAGGCAGCAAGTATATTTTATTGCAAAGATTAAAGGTTTGAGTATATATGAATTGCTTTTATACATAGATTTCTCCAGATAGTTTTATAAACCTCTTATGTTTGGTGTTCATGAAGTTACATAACAAGATGAGATTCTTTTCTTTAGGAGTTAAGTCCTTGCAGTCTTACATTATAAAGTAATGGTCAGATCTTGTTGTATGACTCATAGTCTATTGAACTGATCCCCCACTTCTTCCTTTTAACACAGAGATGTGCTCCTGCATCTATCCGTCTCATGGACAACCAGCAGTTTCAGTTTGGTGAGTAAGGAGTGGTAATTTTAAAATGTGCTCAGTTAACCTCCAGAGTTTTCAGAGAATGAAGATTGTCATTGTGCTGTCCTTCATGGAGCTCTTGGTCTAATCAGGACTCACAGTCACGAAAGGGAGTGCAGTGGTGGTGGAGGGCTGTGCGGAGCACAGGTACCTGGGTTGCTGGTGAAGCTATGCTTCTTCATTCAAGGGGCTTTCCCAAGGTGGAGGAGGGAGGTTTGGAAAGGCTTCTGTGAGAGGTGGTACTTGCTCTGAATCTTCAAGGGGAAATGGAGGCTTGCTTGAGTCTTCTTCACCATATTCGTTGGCAAAGCTGAACTTGTGAAAGCTCAGTAGCATGTTTTAGAGTACTCCACATGTTTCTGTGGATATTACCCTGTCTGCAGTGGTCTTTGTGGAGGAGGTGTCAATCATGTTTGCCTTAGGAAGCTCCTTCTGGCAGTGTTGCTCAGGGTGAGTGAGGAGGGGATGGACTGGAGACAAAGTTGCATGTGGTGAGCAATGCAGGGGCAAATTTTGAGCACCTGAGTAGAGTGGCAGCAGTGGACAAGACAGCCATTAGCTGCCTGCAGGTGGCAAGGTGGCAAAGCTGAGGGGAAGACTGAGAACATCTCAAGACATCGATTATCTGATGGGGTTTTAGAGAACATGTAGTACAGTAAGGGGTGCTGCTGGGATATTTGGGTGGAAAATAGTAAGCAACTTTGTCTAAAAACACTTTGTCTAAAAAGCTTAAACTTTTCAGTTTTTTTTTTTTTTTTTTTTGTTACTTGCCTTTCATGTGCTGAAGTTTACTTTGGGGTTTAGTTTTAAGAAGTTAAATACCCCAGAAGCAGTTCCTGAAAATTATTGCCGTTTCTCAGTAGCAAATGCCAAAGGAAGATAGGCAGGCTTTTGTTTATGTGCCTTAGGGCAGCTTAGATTTTAATGGAGGGAAAAATGATTACGTTATGTAGCAACCTAATTAAGTGTGCAAGGCTCTTAACAGATCAAAAATTAGTTTTGGCCTGTAATTGGAGATCTAGGTATTAAGAGAGACATATCCAACTATGTTGCCTTTTATGTATTGCTGAGGTAGTGAATTGTCTCAAGAATGCCCATCTTTGTAAAACCACCTGTAATTTGAGCAGATTTTATTTCTGAGCAGGACGTGTAACAGTTTACAATGGGCATTTGAGGAAAGGTCTTCTGAAGTCATCATCTATTTCCTCATCCTCTTTTCTTAGAGATGTACGGACACAACCCCTGCTACTTTAATTCTTAGCAATTTTTTAAGTTTGTATGCAAAGTTGGATCTTGTGAAATATAGTCTTGACTGTTTCCTCCCCCCCCCCATTTAGCTACCAGAAAGATCATTTTGAAACACCATGCCTCTGTTAGCTGTGACATTTTGTTTGCTTTCTTTATTTGTATATAGTTGTTGTACAGAATGTTGGCTTTCATAATGAGAATATCTTTCAGTGATATTATATTTGACCATATGCACATACCCCTTCCCTCTGGGCTACCCTTTTCCCCTTTAGTTATAACTCTTTTTATTCCTCAGATTCCATTGAATTTCTCTCTGTATAGTGTACCATGGTTTCATGATTCAGCAATTAAAAGAGTAGTTCTTAGCACAGCAAGTGATATCTAGGACTGCACCATCCATGTGGCTGATTGATGAATGTTTTGTGTCACACTGGTTAATGAGGTACAAGGCTTATTGTTGATTACACTATTTTTATATTTCCTGATACAACCCTTAAAACAATATTGAAGTTACCAATTTTCAGTATATTGACATGATCCATATATTTACTGTATAGATGAGGCTCCCAATTTTTTTTGAGGGTTCCAAATATGAGGAATACTACTTTGTTTCTATATCTCCTGCACTTACCATGTAATGGACATTTAGGTGTTGGTTGAATTAATCATTGAACTGGCAAAAGAAAGTGAACAAATCCTATGTAACTTATAGCTCAATGCTGGGCACATTGTTAGTATTACAATTTCTCATATACCACCTGTCAGCTGATCTTCAAGATAATGAGCTGTGAGTAGTAGAGTTGTGATCAAACTCAGTTTGTCTGATTTCAAAGCTCCATGCTTTAACTGTGTCTAATCACTTCAGAAATACAGTGTTAACAAATTCCTTTAGCTGAATTAATAATATAGCATGAAATTGATGCTATATGCTAATTTATGCTAATCATACTTTTTGACTAAAAGATTTAGAAATTAATTTGCTATAAAAATAAGGCATGCTAACCAAAATATATGTGATATATAATAGTTTTGAAAGGCAACAGTAACTGAATAAAAAAAATACTAGTAATGGTCAACCCACTTAAAGTCAGTATCACTTTTATAATAGTTAATTTAATTCAGTATTGTGGATGAATGTGGCTGATTCCCATCAATGTAATGGGAATGATGCTGATGAGAATCAGTGGATTAAGGTGACAGTGTATCCTTAAGTGGTATTCACACTTGATTAGTCACATTTGGAGTTCTCATGCATTGTTTCAAGTAAAGATAAGTGGATTTGAAGACTTTTGTATAAAGCATAATTTAAATCTTCTGTGCAAGAACTCAAAACATACTCAGGACTTTGTGGTACTGGGGCTAAAAGCTGAGTTTTGGATGTGATCGGGAAGCATTCTACCACTAAGAAATATCCCAGCCCTCTTTTTACTTTTTGAGGCAGGGTCTCAATAAGATTTGAACTCAGTCTTAGTCCAGGCCTCTTGAATATCTGGGATTACAGCCCTGATGCCTTAGGCAGAGCTCAACACATTTTATGTGTTTAATTTCAGTTGTTAATGTATGATGTGTCCTGATTGGTAAAAGAAGTGAGCATTATGATGATGTGCTATTTCTAGTTTATAAATGCTTGAATTATCTTTTAAACTATAGTTATGCTGGATAACTTCTCTGACATCTTATAGGAAAGAAGAACATTTAGACAAATTTTGGATCAAATTTTGATCCATAGGGTCTCTATCCACCCCGCAGTTCACTTTCTTTGTTTGCTACTTGATAGTCTCTCAGGTTTTCACTGTTGAAGCTGTAGCTTGGGCTCTCTTAGTCTCTGTGTAAGACCTATTTTACTTAGTCTTTTATGTAACCTAGTTTTGTCATTGCAATCGGGGATAAATGTAGTAAATAAGTATTATATATCGGAATGCAACAGAAGCCTGTCAATGCTTGTTTTAGGAGCAACTAATTTGCCATTTGCATTTCTTTTAAAGGAAGGTCTTACATACTTCAGAATCCTCAACCTGGAAAGACTAGGGAAAAAAAAAAAAACCTTTATTTAAAGACAGTTTTAGGTTTGTTAAGTACTTGCAGATTCTTTTGGAAAATTCTGCGTAAACAAGATGGCATATTTTTTGAACTGTGCTCATAGCACTAAGGCAGATGTGGGACTTAACTGGAACCATCTCCAGTAGAAGGTTCTCACTCAATTAAGTGTAATCTGCAGGCAGCAATGTTAATTTAACAGACTCTGAGATGCTGTTTTTGTTATTTTGGCAATTTTAACTCTATGAGGGTGATTAAGCAGTTGCTAGTTTTATGCTGAGAATTCAGATGAGTTAAGAATTAATTAAGAAACAACCTTAAACTTCACATGGACTCCATATTTGGTTATAGTTCAATGTGGTTTCTATATAATTAAAAAAATGATAGCAAAACCAGCTACCACTGGGTGTTCTTAATAAAATAAAAATTAATGAGGTGGTTTTATGGTATGTAAACTATACCATTGAAAGATAACTGAAAATTATATATAGTATTAGTTACATGTAGTAATTTTCCTTAAAAAACCAACAGTGGCTTTTATAAGTAAAACACAGTCACCTTTGAAAGAATATAGAGGTAAAAGAGCTTAATAGAAGTGTTTTTATAAATTACAACTGTAAAAACTTGTTTTCCTTAGAATTCTAAATTAAAGCCATCTTTTGATCTGAGAAACACATAATTTGCTATTAAACTGTTAACTTTTTTTCTCTTCCTAGGTCATGCTCTTAAACCTCAGGTCTCCTCTATTTTTACATCATTTTTGGATGGATTAAAAAAGTTTTATATTACAAAGGTAAGACTAATGAAAAATCTAAAATTGTACATGTAAAGACAGGAGTTTTCTCCGTATACACACTTCTCATAAGGCTGTTTTTCCATAAGGCTATGTTTTTATGTTGGAGCAGGTACGTTAGCAACTGAACTGGGAAGCCATTGTCAGAAGCCTTTGTCTCTGGTTCTGAAATCTGAACATGGTCCTGCATTGAACAGTCTCATGCTGGCAACATTTCCTATAGTTTGAATTTTTTTTTTTTTTAACACTTGCACTCAGAAGTGAAATGAGGGTGGGTTCATTTATTCATTTAACCTTTGATTCCTGAGAACTTTGAAATCATGGAAACTGTGTGTGTCAGAGTATGTACCACCATGGCAATAAAATGTCATTTTGTTGTTGTGGGTTAAGGCTTTGTCATTATTTTGCTTCATTAGGTAATGTTTCTTAAAACTCCAGAGAGATTGAATCAATCTCTGTCCCTTTCTTTTCTGGGTATAATTTTATGTGAATTAGTTAAATGTGGTGGTTGTGCTAGAGAAGGTTACCTGTTTTCCACTGTACTTTGAAACACACCCTTTTGAGTAATGGAATTATGAGGTGCCCTTTGGCATGGGTTTTGTAAATAACATTTTCCAATCAAGTGCCCCCCTTTTAATAGGGTTTTTCTTTTTGGTTCCATAGATTCAATTTTATGTCTGTTCTTACAACTATTTCATCACTTCTAAACTGGGAAAAACCCTTTCTCTTCTGGTATATTTAGGGACATTTCATTATCCAACCTCCATTGTATTCTTGTGTTGTCCAGTTTTGTTTTGTTTTTCTTGTTTTTGTTTTTGTTTTTTTGTTTTTTTGTAGTGCTTGAAATAAAATTTAGGGTTTCGGGACTAGAGTCCTGGCTGTTCTTCCAGAGGACCCAGGTCCAATTCCCAGCATCTGCATGGCAGCTTACAGCTGTCTGTAACCCCAATTTCGGGGGATCTGATATGTTCACACCAATACACATAAAATAAAGTTAAATAAGTTATTAAAAAAAAAAAAACCTTAGGGTTTCACCTATTAAGCAAGTGGTCTACCATTGAACTATATCTCATCCCTCCCCTTTTTAAATTGACAGTTAAAGAGTTTTTTTTGTGAGGGTTTTTGTTGTTGTTTTATTTCAATCTTTTGCTGATTGAAGATCTAGATTGCTCTTTACCTCTTCCTGCTATGCTGACCCTTGTGTCAGCACTAGTGACTATGACTAATGCCTGCTTCTTTTTACATTGATGCCTAAGGCATCTTACTGCGTACAGAACTAACTGAGAATAGACACCACTCAGTCTTTATAATAGTTTGTTTTGTTTTTAAATAGTTAAAAAGGTATAATACCTCTTGTTATTTAGAATTTACCTCTTATTATTAGAATTCTTTGTTACCACCATCACATGCTCATTATTCTAGAAAAAATTTAAAGATTTGTTCTTTTCAAGTGATCACTGGGATTTCTATTGTAATTAGAATATTCTAGTGTATTAATTTGGGCAAGTATTGGTAAATTTGAAATAATTTATGCATTCAGGAGCATCTATGTTAATTTTTCTCCTGGTGAATTTATATATTTCTTTTTAAAATTAGTCTTAGTTTTTTGCTTGCACAAGATCTATTTTGTAGATATTATATAATGTGTAGTGGTTGGTTTCTAGAGATGTTAGCTCTAGCCAGCTGCTTTGCTCTGTTGTTTTGTAATTTGTGTTTTTAAAATTTAACAGTTGGAATTCTGGCAGGTTACCTGCTGTATTCCTATTCCAGTAGGTGGTTATAACACTAGGGTACACTTTGAAATACGATGTATTCCGTTCACATCAGTCCTTGTGTTTGTTCTTGCGGTGCTGGGCATCAAGCCCAGGGCCGCTTGCAGGTCCAGCAGACACTCACCTATGCACTGCACTCCCGCAGTGAGTACATGACACCAGGTGTTCTTGTTAATTGACATGTAAAGCTTCAAAGCTCACTGTCTGACAGGCTGCTGTGATTGAGGCCAGTCAGAAGGAAAAAAGCAAAGTGTGTTTCAGTTTACTATTTTATAGACTAAGGCTTCCTGGGAATAATACAATTTTATTTTATATTTTGTAGTTTAAAGGATTTGATCCGAATCAACTAAGTGTAGCCACGTTACTGTTTGAGGGGGACCGTGAGAAGGTTCTTCAGCATGAGAAACAAGTATATGACATTGCTGCAAAATTTGGGTATGGCTTTGAATTTATTAACACAGAGGAAGTATGCTGAAGTTGTGATGGCTTCATACATAGTGTATGTGCCAGCAGTTCTAATTTTGATTAGCTATTAAATTCATTGTGATTTGTGAAAGTAAACTTACAATACTCTTTTTATCCCAAAAGTTTATTGGAAGAGTAATCTGTTGCTTTAACCTAATTTTACACATATATACAATGTGTATTATATAATGTTAAACATTTTGCTTTTCCTAGGTTTTTACATGAATGACAACTTTGTGATGTGTTATTTGTTATATAGGAATGAAACAAAATTGTCAAGTTACTAGTTCATGTATAAAGCATGCTGCTAGTGTGTTTTTAAAAGGAAATTATGTTTAGTCTGTGGTATTTGATAAATTATCTGCACTCCACCCCCTGTCACTTACTGTTTTATGTTGGTATAAAGAAACAGAAAACATGTCCCATCTATAACCCATTGAATAATGATGGGGTGGTTTCTGTCTGCTTGATGGATTAGAAGACTGATGGGTGGGAGCTCCAGTGGGTATGCCATTTGTCAGGGCTGTGTTTCCTCTTGCTTCTCGGGTACAGGACCAGCAGTCTTCCATGTTAGTGTCTCCCATGTGTTCAGAGCTTAGGGCATACTTAACATTAAGCTTATCCTGAACTCTATAAACATTTATCTCCCTTTCCTTTGTTTCAGAAACTCACTTAAGTTGTAGATAAATGCTGCACAGTGTTCCACCTTGTGCATATGCTAACTTAGCTCTGTATTTCTAGGATTGTTTAGATTGGTGTTAAATATTGTCTTCTTAGAGTGAGAAGTCTTGTTGTAGACTCAGTTTTTACTTTTGTTTTTGGAACTATCTTTGAGCATTAAAAATAAGTCCCTTTTTTATTTTTTGGTCTATTCTGAAATTACAAACAGAATTTTAATTTCCTTAGTAGATGATGAAGTTCATTTCTCTTTTCTCTATCTTCTATGTTTTTTGTTTTGAACTACTGAAGTTCTAAGTTAGATACACTTAATATCTAAGAGGGTTTCAAGTCTTTTTTTTTTTTTTTTTTTTAGCTTTTGAATTGTACATATTTTCTTCTGCAGAAGAAATACTATGCTCCTTTATTTTCTAGTTTTTAAGATTATGTGGAATACCAATAAAATTTTAAAAGTTTTCTTTCCCTTTAAAAAAGCTTATTAATCAGGAGATTTAAATTAAATTTTTTTTTCTGTATTTGCTCTAGCCTGAAATATTAGAAACTGAAGTTTTAAATTTTTTTATTTACATATTTTCACTTGGTCTTAGCAAAAACCTGGGAAATGATTCTTATGTATTTAAATATTTAATTGGGATTTCTGAAATTTAGATGTACTTAGATGGGAATAAAAAAGCCATAATGTTTGAGTTGCTGGTTATGTGATTAAATTTTGCTTAGTCCTGCCTCTCTCTCATTGCTTGACACACGCACCCCCACAACTTCGTGGAGATAATGTTTTCATTGCAGTTCACAGTGAGCTAGATGATTAGTGGCTAGTACTATGTCACATTTGCTATTGTAATGCAGGAGGTTAATGATGATAAATGACTGTTCTTGCTACCTCACACTTAGTTTAGCCTGTGTCTCCTGAGGTATTACTTCATTTCTTAGGGCATCTCCATGTGTGTGTTTGATTAAAAACATGTTCAATGAGTTATTGACACTCAGTAGGATGTTTTTTCCCTGATTTTTTTTTTCTGCTTTATTCTTCCTAATTAATTGTTTTTTAACCTGTAGGGCTTTATTAGAGTCATTTTATCTGATTTACTAACGGTCATAAATGTTACTAATGCTAGTTTTGTTTTCTCACAAGAACCTTCATTTACAACTTAAAAATAGGGCTGGGGAGATGGCTTAGCTGTTAAAAGCACTGACTGCTCTTCCAGAATTCCCGAGTTCAATTCCCAGCAACCACATGATGGCTCACAACTCAAAAGTAAAAGTAAATCATCTCTGAGATTTATGGTCCAACCTTCCTGACATAATGTTGGATAATTGTAGTATTTTGCTTACTTTAAATAAATGTGTATCAAATTTATCCATTAAAAATGTAAATGAGATCAGTTTAAAGCAAAGAGGAAAGGCCTTGACTAGGATTGAAGACTTGTTTTCCTTTTGCTGGGTTTGTTCCTGGCTTAAAATTAAGTCTTCTAGTACTTTTGTCTGGCTTCCCTTACTAAATGTACAAATCTGTGTTTTGAACAATCCAGATTATTAGGAAAATGATTTGGGGCTATTTTTATTTTATTTATTTTTTTAATCCTTAGAAACACGTTGTCTTTTGGCTTTCTGACTTCCCTATTTTCAGTAGATAAGAATTTTTGCTTCAAAAAGACTTGGGGATGTTTCTTGTGTGAATGCCGCACCTCCAACTCTGAGTTCTCAGAGTCTTTCTCTTTATGTGTCTCAGTGGAAAGGGCTCCACATTTCTCTCTGTTAAAGCATGTATGAGTTGGTGGAGCTTGTTTTTAATTAGGGCATTGTTAATCTACCCCTTACTTCCTTTTTTTCCTCCTGTGTTCTTATTGCCTCATTAGCTAAAACTGACCATTTTTAGTGGCGTGTCCCTGCCATGTAGAATGTTTTTATGTTATTCTACTCATTTTGCCTTCCTTTTACCCCTACTCCAGCACTAGTGAATGCCTCAACACCCATGACTCAATGGACATAGTAGCCAAATGTTAAGTAATCATCTTTGATTGTTTATCCATGCTTGCCAGAGCTGAGTAACATCACCTGTCAGTAGCCATGACAGATGCTTTGATATTTTCCATAGAACTTAAGACAATACTTTATCATCATTTTTACAGTGTTCTTAAGTTGCTTGTTACAATTCAGCATGAGAGTGATTAGTTTGGCCAGATGGTCCTTTTACATAAAATGAGAGTCTAGCTTTCCTCAACATTTAACTACCTACTCCTTCTTTAAATATGTTTAAGAACCTTGTGAATTGATGTTTGAAATTTGTGAGAATAACACATAGACTGTGTGTGCGTGTATATATATACTTGTATATATACAAGTATACATGTATACATATAGATAGATAGATAGATAGATAGAAAGAAAGAGAACGAGGCTGCAAACAGCTTTAGAAACAGTTCACTTGTGAGTTTTGTGATTGCATGCATATTGTATCTTAATTTGATTTTGGCTAAATTGACTATTCTGAAACCAAAATAGAAGAAATTCAAAAGCTAAATTTGCAAGAAAACTGTGATTATAAAAAGTAAGCTCAAATTACCCTTTGTTCTTTCATGGCTTATGAACATAGGATGGATGTTTATTTGCAGGTTTTTTCATTGCTGTTCTTTGCTTCAGATTTATTATGTGTGTGTCCAGTGTGTATGTGAACATGTCATTTTGTCTGGAGCCTCAGTTAACAGCCATCCAGTATGGGTGCTACAATCAAACTTGGCCCTCTCCAAGGACAGCAGGCTCTCTTTTATCTACTGAGCCATTCCTCTAGCCCCTTGAGATTTTTTTCAGAAAGCATGTTTCTATAGGGATTTTTTCACCAGACCCCAGTGTGGGATGGATTCCTTATCACCAGCAAAGGATTGAAAGGAAAATGGCTTGCCCTAGGTCAGGAAAAGTAGACTTCATCCCACCCAGTGAAGCACAGAGGATTGTATCCACCATATACACTCTGTCTCAGTGGTTCCCCACACAGGTGTCTTGCAGCATCCCCTGGCTTCATGGTCTTTCCTTTCTACTACCAGCTCCCAGGAGAACTGCTTTGCTTCCTAGCTCTGTTCTGTTTCTTCTTGTTAGCTGCAGAGCCTGACTTTGTTTTGTGTTCCAGAGCCCGTCTGCATCCCTCTTAAGTCCTTGCCGTAGCAGTGTGGTGGTTTTAGAATTTTATTTGGCTCTCTGCCTCAACCTCACATCCAACCCAGAACTAAGTTTTCACTTTGAGTGATTTGACCTAAACTGTATCTTGTTGGTTCATTGACATTGTGTGTATAAAATGATATCCCTTGTTTTACCCCAGTCTTGCGTGGATTCCAGGATAGCTAGGGCTCTGTTATACAGAAGAACCCTCTCTTGGGGGAAAAAAAAGAAGAGAAGAGAAAAAAGACACAAAAGATTTGCTATTCAAACTCATTCTCTTGTTAACTCTGGTATATTAATGGTTCATGAAATGAAGAGAAAAAATAATATAACATGTTAATCTATTGAGCAGTTATTTTGAGATGTTATCAATTTGGCTTTTTTATTTTTATTTCTTCTGTTAAAATATACTGACAGTTTGTTCTTTATTTTCAGTGGTCTGGCAGCTGGAGAAGATAATGGACAGAGGGGTTATTTGCTGACTTATGTCATTGCATACATGCGTGTAAGATGTATTTCTGTCATTAATTACTTTTCTATTGCCATGATAAAACACCATGATCTCGGAAGGCATTATTTGTTTGTTTGTTTGTTTGTTTGTTTGTCTGTTTATTATATATACAGTGTTCTGCCTGCAGGTATGGCTGTAGGCCAGAAGACAGTACCAGGTCTCATTACCGATAGTTGTGAGCCACCATGTGTTTGCTGGTAATTGAACTCAAAACTGATCTCTGGAAGAGCAGCCAGTGCTCTTCATTGCTGAGCCATTTTTCTATCCCCCAAGGAAGGCATCTCATAAAAGAAAATGTTTAATTTGGGGCAGAGGATTATAGTTCATGACCATCATGGCAGGGAACATGGCAGCATGCAGGCAGACAGGCATGGCAGTGGAGTGGTAGCTGGGAGCTCACCTCTTTATCCACAAGTAGGAGGTAGAGAAAGCTCAAATAAAAAGGCCACCCCCCCACCCCACCCCCAGTGGCACACCTCCTCCAACAAGGCCGTACTCTTAATCCTTCCCAAATAATCCCATGAATCCCATGAACTGGGGAACAAGCATTCAAATATATGTGAGCTATGAGGCCATTCTCATTCAAACCACCATATTGACTTGGGTTATAAACAGTAGTTTTTCTTGCTTAGAATGGATAAAATTGCTTCATAATTTTTTTTTTCCTGTATAAAGCTACTGTAATTTAGCACATTATTTTACTTGAAAGCCTGGATTTACTATGACATTTTAGAAGGCCCTTTAAAATTTTTGTGTGTGCTTTTGAGGAACTTACAGGTGATGATTTAATGTCTTTCTAAAAATGGAGCTAGCCTCAGCCTGAAAGCTGAGTGTGGGTTGAAGTCAAGCTGTCCTAATGTGGCAACAGTTGTCACTTGATTTAAATTCTATTGTAAAGATTTATAAATCTTTATCTTTGCTTTAAAGATTAACACTTGATTCCATGTAGTCCCTGGTTCAGAAGTGATGATGCCTGCAGAAGTCAGAGACTGTGAGAACTGCAGACTTTTACCATGCATCTGCTTATCAGAGGCTCAAGTCTGTTATGGTTACTACTTACTAACCAGTCCTTTGAAGTTTTAGTTTTTCATTTATTCATCTAGCTTTGTTTTCCTATTTTGGCTGTTACAGACTCAGACTGTTTTCTGGCTGAAGTTACTTTTATTTACTTATTTATTTTAAAGGTTAACTGTTCTTATTTAAAATAAATATTATTGGCTGCCTTACTGAAAATTTATTTGACTTTCCCAAGTGATAAATTTTCTAATTTTCCAGTTGGAAATCGTGTTGAGGGAAACATAAAAGCACATGTAATTTTTGTTGTTGTTCTTCTCAAAAGGCATGAAATGTTCTCATTTCGGGTAGTTTAGTCCTAGTTAAGGTCTGTTTTCATATTATAGTGAACAGTCAGTTTTCCCACCCCGAGGGATGCTTACCAGAAAAACAGACGACTGCTTGTTCCTTGTGTTAGGAACCCTGACCAGGAGATGAGCAGATCACCCAAGGGAGTAGATGACAGGGTCACCTGTGTAGACTGTCACTATCCCAGGATCTTCCTAGAGGAAATGTTTATGAAATTATATGTTTCCTCTGAGTATATTGAAGGATATATATTGATAGTCGTATTTCTATAATACTGAATTCAGAAATCTAAAAAGAAATTAATGCAACTGTAGTAAGTACAGCATGATATACTTTGAGAGAAATAATCCTGTTTTTAAGGTTCCAGTTAATTTTGAGGCCAATACAAAAACAAGTTTAGGGATCTTTCTTCCTAAATTTATTTGCTTTTATCTTCCTAAATTTATTTTGTTTTTGAATACGTATCTGTGTGTAGATGCATACATATGTCACAGCATGTATAAAAAAGAGTCTGCAGGAGAGTCCCCGGTATCCAATAAGGTCCTCAGGCTTGGTGAGAGCTGCCTTGCCAGTGCTGTTTGCTTTGATCTTTAAAACCTTTTTCTATCGCATTCTCCCACTGTCACAGGAATGACCACACATTTTAGATCAGTAGATTAGGAGGACTGTCCTCCAAACAGTTAGTGGAATTGAAGTGCTTGCTTTTACTATATTTTATTGATTTATTTATTTTTTGTTTGTTTGTTTGGTTTGTTTTTCAAGACATGGTTTCTCTGTGTAGTCCTGGCTGTTTGGGAACTTGCTGTGTAGACCAGGCTGGCTTGAACTTAGATCCACCTGCCTCTGCCTCCTGAGTGCTTGGATTAAAGCTGTATGCCACCATACCTTGCTATATTTTCTAAATTTGTTTTTAAATAAAAGTTGATGTGAAAAAAGTCCCCCCTCCCCCCCACACACACACACTGCCGTGCCTCTTGTTCCTTTCAACTTGATGTTCAATCTTCATATTGGTTATTTATATTTTGGCCACTAAACATCTGTTCTCTAATCTCTTCCCACATGTGCATAAGCTTTTCCTGGAGAGACTCCATGCATTAAAGAAATACTAGGGTTCCTTTTCTGTGTCAGATGCTTTATCTGCTCCTGAGGCTATGGAGAGCTGCACACAAGTCTCCTGTCCTCAGAGAGGCCATGTTACATGTGGGGATTTTCCAATGTTCTTATGAGACAAAGGGCAGGTTAGGTTAGACCAAAGGTGCACTACTAACAACTTCCAGAAATTCTAATGGTTTATCAAGTAGTGCATCAGTTGTAATTTCATTATTTTTGTGTATCTTTACAGGATTTGGGTTTAGAATACTATGTAGTAGGAGAATCCTTTGAGACTTCTGCTCCTTGGGACAGGTAAAACCAAATAAAAGGACTTACTCTGATACACTTTGTAATTGATGCATGTATGTGGCTTTGTAATTTGTGTGTGAATATGGAAAGTTTAAAATTTTTGTAAGAAACTGAAATAAGGAAGGTACTCTTGTTTAAATTAGTATTGCGATACCATTGCTTTCAACATTTACCCCACCCCTTTTCTGGACTAATTTTCTTGGAACCCAACAAACAAGTATATTGGAGTTAATGTTTTGAAGACTCTTACTGAACAAACACAAAAGGCTACTGTGTAGTTTGACTTAGGTTAGGTGATTTCTTATACTTAAATGTGCCTTCCCCAACCCCAAATTACCTTTTTGCCTTCTTTTGTACTGTGTCATTTAGTTTTGGTGTGTGTGTGTGTGTGTGTGTGTGTGTGTGTGTGTGTGTGTGTGTGTGTATTAAACAAAATCTTCTGTTGCATTCAAATAATTTCTGAGAGAAATCCAGTTTAAAATATTAAGGATTGCCGGGCATTGGTGGCACACGCCTTTAATCCCAGCACCTGGGAGGCAGAAGCTGGCGAATCTGTGTGTGTTCAAGGCCAGCCTGGTCAACAGAGCTAGTTCCATGACACCTCCAAAAAGATTCAGAGAAACCCTGTCTTGAAAAACAAAAAAACAAAAAACAAACAAAAAATTAAGGATAATTTCTACTTTTAAATTTAAGCAAACTTTTGGTACTAAAACACATGTTACAAAATGTCCTGAGTAGGATTTGTGGAAAGTATTATTTGGGTTTCTCTACTGGAAACGCACACATTTATATACATGAATGCTCACACAGTGTGGGGAATCCGTCGTAAAAACTGAAATACTTTTATAAACATGGACTTCTGAGTTACCTTTCTTAAGAAAATCATCAGTCTGTTTTACTGTCTTTGAACATGCCTACATTCACCTTTCCTTTATGAAATGTATGAACTCTTGTTGATCCCTAATGAAGTACATAGGCTACAGCAGATCCTTTTCAACTACTATTCAGGCATTAAGTATTTAATATTCTGTTTGCCTCGTACCTTATTTTTTCCTCTAGAAAGCACCTGTCTTTTCTGCATTGTCTTAATCTACTGGGGATTCTGACTTTTGGTGTTCTGGTATTCAAATTCCAAGAATTATTTGGTCTATTGGATCATTCTGTTATTCTCAACTCCAAAAGTTTTTTCAAACAATCTGTATGATTCTGGCTGTCCTTGAACTTGCCATTCAGCCTAGACAGAGAACTTGTGATCTTTTTGCCTCAACCTCTGTTACTTGGGTTATATTTATGTACCACCTTACCCCTGCTTTCTTAAAATTTTTTAAAGTGCATTTTAACAAGGGAACTAAATCTTAAAAATAAAAAGCATAGCCAGCTGATCACCATTGGTCCCTTTGGAGCAGTAGTTTGCCAGGCAGCACATGTCTATCAGTGATGGCTTCAGTCCATCATACTGCTCCTTACTGATGTCCTAGTATGGATTTTTACAATTGACTGGCCGGCTTACATGTTTTAAATTGAGATCTTTTTATCCCCTCACCTTGAAGTCTGGTATAAGGATGCTTTGTATCTCGGGTTGCTGGCAAAGGCCCTCTTGGTTTATGGAAGGCCCCCTTCTTGTATGTCCTCATGTGGCTGAAAACAAGCCTTGCCATGTCTGTCTCTTCACACATACCACTTCCATTCATTAGGACCTGATTACCCTGACTCCTATCATATGGTGTGAAAGGGAAGATTTCAGTCTGTGCATTCTGAGGTGGACTCAGGCCTTCAGTCCTTTGTCACTGGGAAAATGGATTAGTATAGTGTTACCGCTGTATAAATTTCCTTGCTACCTGCTAATGATCTCTTATCTTTTTATTCTTCTAACTGGAGGCCAGTCAGTTAAATAGATATGTAAATACACGAGCTGATGAAGAAATAGCATAAGAAAGCTTAATGTTGTTTTCAACTATCTTTTTCTAGGGTTATAGATTTGTGCAGAAATGTGAAAGAGAGGATAAGAAGGGAGTGCAAAGAAAAGGGTGTTCAGTTTGCCCCTCTTTCTACATGCAGGTGAGTTTCCATGTTGTTTATAGACTCCTTCTGAAAAGTACTGTTTTAAGCTTAGCTGCTGTGAGAGCTGTGTGTGATGTGTCCACACGTGTGCCACAGTGCACATGGAAGTCGGCCTGCTCTTCCACTCCGGAGTCTGGGTGTTGAGCTCACATGGTCAGGCTTGCAAAGCAAGTACTTTTACCCACGGAGTCACCCCAGTGCCCCCAAGTATTGTTTTTAAACAGTTGTAAAATAAGTTTTCCAGCTGAGAAGTAGGTTTGGCCTGTTCCATGTGACAAACTTCCCTGAACATCTCTTTACACTGTCATAACTGCCTCAGTCCCTAACCCCGGAGGCAAGGAACGCTGCTCATGAGTGGGCATTCTGCCCTCTCAGGACCTCATGGCCGTGAAGAACAAGAATGCAAGCTCCTGGACAATGGAAGTCTGTCTTGCTCCCTGGAGCTACAAACCACAGGTGGAGCACAGACCCGTGAACTATAGAAAGTCAGTTGGTGTACCTGCGTCTCCCTTGTGTGTGTGCTGGAGGGGTGTGTAGCCACTCACTATTGATTATATCCATGGGAATGGGATAAAGACGAAAGGAGTGAAAGACTCAAGTGATAATTAACTTGTTGCTTTCCCATAGATGTTTCTTTGGTAATAGAAAATTCTGTATTTTTGTCGTTAAGTTTGGTAGACACAAGCCACACTGATTAGTAAGTGGTTGAATTGTTGCTTGTGTGAATTTAAAAAAAAAAAAAAGATTTTAAGTTTAAAAAAAGCCACCTGTAATCAGTATCTCCTATATTAGACAGTGATTGGTTAACCGATCTTATCCTTTTTATTAAATAACAGCAGCCCAAAAGGAAGCTTTTCTGAGAAGGGACCTTCACATTTAGTCTTACAGTATTAACTTTATATAAACACCAGCTTAAATGTGTCCAGACAGAGATGAACATTGGACTCTCTACACAGGTATGAAAGTGATTTAAAGTGGAGAATAAATGGCAGTCAGAACATGAGGAGATCTGTAAACCTCCTTTAAAAAGGATTACCCAGTCACCACTCTGCAGCGTGTAACCGTCTCACATTATCACTGTGTCTGTGAGGGACACCTCAAGAACACCTTTCACTGTTAAGATACAAACTACTTAGAATGTTAAATTAATAAAATAGAGGTAACTTGAGTGTGGTGGACCTGAGGAACAAACGTAGTTCAGCACCTAGCATTTCCCGTGTAAGTCTGTCTCTGGCTTATGGTGCCTAGAGTTGGCAATGGTACTGAAACATATCTGTCTCCCTGTCAGTCAGTACAACGTGCAGTGATTACACATGGTGACTCAGCTTGTTCTATAGAACAGGTTCGCATCTTGATTTTTCCCAGCTATTGGCTGCTGCAGGTGTACTGCGCATGGTTGAGGTTTACTAAACTGATGTTTTGGTATCTCAATATATCCAATGCACAACATTTTTACCTCACACAGAGTTTTTACATACATACTTCTCTGTCATTAAGTTCAGAGTTGTTTGTATTTCTGCTTGCAATGCCTGTTTCTCTGATTTATCTTATTTAATCTCAGCCTGGGAAGTATATTTGAGGTTTTGTCCTATCCCAGGAATCAGCCTGTGTACTATCTTTTCACCATGACAACATTTAGATCACTTTTAAAGATTTGGTGTAAGACAGAATGCATCTGAAGGGTGGAGGCACTATTCTGCTCTTTAGCAATAGTTTAATCATTTCACGTATTAATTTTTATCCAAGGTTTTTATTATTTAAACTTTGTGTTAGGCCAGGATTGGTTAGATCTGTTAGGCCCATCATATTTGCTATGGACTTTAATAGGATTTTTATATACAAATGCTAACCCTGTAATATATTGATTGTGAATTTGTTGGAAGGTACCTGTCTTAGGGTTTCCGCTGCTGTGATAAGAGCCGTTTGTATTTCAGCTTACACATCCGAAGGCACACTTTGTCCCTGGGTGAAGTTAGGGCAGGAACTGATGCAGGAATGCTCTCACTGGCTTGCTCAGCCTCCTTCCTTACAGCACCTAGGACCAGCACCAGCCCAAGGTGATACCACCTATAGTGGACTTGCCCTCCCATGACAATCAGCAGAAATATGTGACAAGCCACTTTGTGGGGACATTTTGAGGTTTTCTCTTCCCAAAAGACTAGAGTCACATTGATATAAAACTAGCCAGCACAGTGGCCAAATGTTCTATTAAAATTTGGTTACATATTCTATGTATTGATGTTAATGACTCCCTCACGAGTAGTGTATACTCTCAATTGCTATAAACACATCCTTCAGATTTGGTTTTTTTTTTTAACTTGGTTATTCCTAATTACAGCACTTTATAGTTAAAATAGTTCTCCAATGTTCTTAAACTTATAAATCTGGAACTTAAAATGTAAATGTTCAAGGGATCTTTTTTATGAGTGTGAATTAACACTATAAGAAAAACACAGCTGGCAAATTGACATAGAATTGTTAAACAGTTCATTTCATCTGTTCTGAGGCACCTAACATTTGTCCTAAAAGACCATTACAGTTTTAGATTAGATTCTGTTTGAACTGCGTAGTAAAAAGTATTTGTTGCTTCTGTTAGATTGAGTTCTTTGTTGTATCTCTATAGCAACATTTGGAGATTTGATTAAGATTGTCCAAACTCCCTTTACATGCTTACTAATAGCATTTTGAAAACCTAGATATTTATTACGTGGGTGATTTAGGAACCTCGCATGCCTGATATCTTTTGTATAGACACATACAGCATACCCATGGAGTCATGGACAGTATTTTAACGTCATGCCACTGTATTTGAGGTCATTATTTTATTTGTTTTTCAGGTCCTTTCTAATTATTGTGAACTTCATGGAAATGCTGTATTTAAGTCTGATCCTATTTGATATTTGAACCTTTCTCCCACTTCTGAGCCATGTTTCTTTATGTTAACTTTTAAGAAGTTTAGAAGATGTGTAACTCATCACATTCTATCAAGTCTGATTGGGAAGCATTGCTTGTTGTTTGTTGTAACATTTGAATAAGATGGATGCTTTATTCATTTCAAGTCAACTAGAAAAGCGTTTGCATTGCTTTAATTTTTTTTTTTTTAATTTTGGGGGGATCATAATCTAGGCTTCTAAAAAGTTGCAAAATAGTATATATAGTTATGTTAGTTTTCTACCTGATGCTGTGATAAAATACTCTTGATAAAAGCAACTTGAGGATGGATAATTTTGTATTAGCTCACCATTTGAGATACAGTCCTTCATGGTGAGCAAGGCAAGGCCACAGGTGCTTTTAGCAGCTGGACACATCCGGTCCACAGTTAGGAAACAGGACAAATGCATGCTTCTGCTCAGTTCCAACTCTCCATGTAGTCTGGGATCCTCTGCCTAAGGATGGTCCTGTCTGAATTAAGATGAAGTTTCTTGTATCAGTTAACATACTCACAGTAGTCCACCACAGGCATATCTAGAGGTACATCTCCTAGATGCCTCTAGACTCTGTCAGATTGACAGCAGTAACCATCACATTTTCAGATACCACCTCACTCATTTTCCCAGTATCAATATCCTACATGGATAGTATTAACATTTAAACACCCGTATTTACTACTGTTGATTGACTACTGTTTTACTTTTTAAGCTGCATAAAGCTGTTGACATTACTTGTCTGTCTCTTTATTTATCCGGTGTTTATCTAGTATAACAAAGATAGTAAAATTATACTAAATCGTGTTTTAAGATATGTGCCCTTTTTTAAAGTTAGCAAGCGGAACATAAAATTGTCAGCTTTCTTCACTCCTGTTCCTGTAGTCCACAAAGAGTCCTGTATAGACTGTAGAGAACATATGAGTTTCTTCTAACACTTCAGTGATTTAATTTTTTCTGCCTAGAATTTCTTGAGCCACATGATCCAATCAAATGGCAGCTCATGGTATCGCTTTCAGAGCATTTATGTATTTTGCAGAGGTGAAAGCTTGTTTGTGTTTTATCATCAATTTAGCTTCTTTAAATAATGAAAATTAATTTAAGTACTTGGTATTTGCATGTCATGGTATAGTTCATGTTTCTGTTCCAAATAGTAATGGACCAATGAAGGAACAAGTTCCTTATTTCTAATGTTGCCTTTATGGGTGGTAGATACTTTGTGTAGTATGTCTGTTTACTATGGCAGTATAAAATGTATCCATGTGTGTAGACTTGAACAATATGGTACTGTGCTTCAAATATTGTTCTTTATTACCTACATGAAGAACTAATTGTACATAAGTTGGTTGTAACAGGATAAGTTAAGTTATTTATATTGTCAAGATAAAGACTAAGTCAGATTTTTGTTAGGTTGTTTTGACTATGCATGGTAAAATAGTTTATGCCAATACTTACCTGACTATGTTTTAAATGTTTTCAGATATGCTGTTTAAAATAAGGTTCTGTTACTTTTAGATAACTTCAATAAGCTCACTAAATGGTGGGGTTTTTTTTTTTTTTTCATAAAATACTGAATTTTATAAGCATTTTTGCTTTTTTTCTCTGTGGGTTTTGTACCATAAAACAGAATAACTGAGCTGAGCCATGCATCTGCAGTCTTGATTAACCTCACGTTTAAATGCAAGCACAATCCTTTGTTTCCCACTGCATTCTTAGTTCACCTGTTTTGGCAACAGCTACAGAGAGCCAGTGGGCCCTTTTGCCTGGGTGTGGGAGGTTGAGTAGAGGATGAGATTGTGGCTTGGGTAGAGTGCCCAGTGATCTTACCTTTGAAGTTTCTAGTTATTAAATGGGGATTTTTGTCTGTTTGTCTTTTAGGGTAACACAGACGTATGATGCAGGTGCATGTATCTACTTCTATTTTGCCTTTAACTACAGGGGGATTAGTGACCCACTGACTGTGTTTGAACAAACTGAGGTAATTTTGCATATAACTTTTGTGTTCTTTTATTAGCTTAAATAAATTTTAGTGCCATCTTAGGGATTTTAGTTTGTCACCTTAGTAACACATGGTTTGCCTGACTGCTAGCCCATTGAAAGATAGGCTAAATCCGCCTACTTCCAAATTGTCAGTCTGAGATTAACATGGGCATTTCTGAAGCCTGTGTCTCTTTGCTTGTTAACTTTCAGTGCATTATAGCCAATTAAATAACAACAGGAACCTTCATTATTGTAGAGGTCTTTGAGTCCCTTTGGCAGTCCATGCATCTCCAGGTGGTAGCTGTTCTTGAGGTCAGCAGCCCTCATGTTCTTGATCTGTGTCATAATATATATCCCTATGTTTATGAATTTTTATGATATGACTGTGTAATAAGGTCCTTAGGATTCATTTGTCAGCAGTTTGAAATACATTTCTTAAGTGGCCTTAAACTGCTGGTTTTTATAGACTTGGTATTGACTGCTATATTCCTTGTTAGAAGCAGCATAGAATTCTTCCACTAACCTGGAAGAAGCCATAGTAAATGTGTCACTTAGACACAAAGATGCCCTAGTTTTTTAAGTTGATGATGTGCCTGCCAGTGAGATCTATCATCCCCAGAAGTTTAAGTATATTCTTTATGTTTTGGTTTTTAGCGCGTGCGTGCGTGCGTGCGTGCGTGCGTGCGTGCGTGTGCGTGTGCGTGTGCGTGTGCGTGTGCGTGTGCGTGTGCGTGTGTGTGTGTGTGTATACAGGTACATGTATGCAGTACCATACAAGTGGAGGTTGGAGGATAACCTGGAGGGAATTGGCTGGTTTTTCTCTACCATATAGGTTCTAGAGATAAACCTCAGGTGTTCAGGATGGCAACAAGTGACTTTATACACTGAGGAATCTCACCTGCCCTGAGGTTCCACTACATTTGTCTCTCTCTGACCTGGCTCTGAAAGTCTCTGCTTAGCTGATCCTGGTGGTATACACCTATATTTTCAAGCACAGGGGAGGTAGAGGAAAGAGGGCTGCAGCAAGCTTGAGGGTCAGCCTGGTTTGTGCAGTGAGTTCCAGGCCAATAAGGGTTACATAGCCTCATCTTACCACAAAACAAAACCTCCTTCCTTGGAGTTCACAAATTGAAATTATTTCTATTTTCCAAATTGTGATCTCATGGAGCTGTTTTATTTGAAATGATTTACTAGAAATGCTAAGCTCTTGAGCAAAGACTAGCATATTGTGAAACCTCAGCTCCTAAGTCTTGTGGCTCCTTCAGAGTACTCTGACGTGAGTTCTGGTCCATCTCTTCTACCTGGGCAGACTTCTCCCTCAGCCACTGTTGATGGTTTATAGATGTGAGTATGTCTGAGAAGCTCAGGGTACAGGAGATAATCACCTGGTAGCTATTAAATGTTAGCAAATCATTGAGAATAGAAAATGTAATGAAATACATGCATAAAAAGCCATAATAAAACCCATCACTTTGTGTAGTAACCTAAAAAATTTTTTTTTAATTAAAAGAAAAAAAGTTAAAAGTGGGCCACGCAGGGGTTAGGTAGGGAAGAAAGGAAACAGAAAGGTCCAAGGCAGCCCCAGGTCCCTTCACCCTTCACTGTACATACTGTCTGTATTTTGTTCTGTTTCTCTCTAGACTCAGGTGCATGCCATAAACATGGTTAGGACTTAGCATGTTAGGAGGGTAAGCAAGGGGACACAATGGAAAATTGGGGTTATTTTTTTCCTCCCTCCCTTCTTCCCTCCTTCCCTTGTCCTCCTTTTTCCTCTTAGATATGTGTGTAGAACTGCAGATAACTCGTTCCATGTGGCTGCAGTAAGAGATGTCCCCTATAAGAGTGCTTCTGGTTGCATAGTGGAAGTAAATGAGGAGTTCAAGCAAATTGCTTGGGGCCTTCTTGGGACCTGGGGAGAAGCCAGTAAATATCAGCTATTCCAGAGTGAAATCCAAGAGCAACAACATTTTGTGTTGATTCCATTTACAGGCAGCTGCTAGAGATGAAATCCTTGCCAATGGAGGGAGCCTCTCTCATCACCATGGAGGTATTGTTAAAGGGGGGGGGGGTGGTACAGAATTTCTAATATTCCTGCTTTTAACAATACTTGACACATTAAAATCCCGGGGAGGGTCATCACGTGAGTAATTTGAGAGCACTTGAGATTCTGGACACATTTTTCTGTCTTAGAATAATGCTTATCAAGGTAGGTAGAGTTGTGTTGTAATCAAATGAATGCTTCATTTGATAAGCCTGCCATGGAATGGAACAGATCAACTTTTCCTGATTCTCAGAGATGTCATGTTACTAGAGAATAGGCCTGCCATGGTATGGAACAGATCAACTTTTCCTGATTCTCAGAGATGCATGTTACTAGAGAGTAGATTCTTACCTGGGAGGTATTCGACCGTAACAGCCAAAGCTGTAAAGAAAGGAAAGAAATCCAAAACCTACACAGTCTTTTGCAGCCACTGTTGGAGTATAGAAGACCAACAGTTGTACACATTTAAAGGTATTTGTTCCTACCCAAACTTGGCAAATTAATTGACAGGATTTTTAATAAGCATAGGAAAGTAGCAGAATGCAGTTGTTACATAGTCTTTTACAAGTTAAACAACAGTCATTCTTCTATTAGAATTGTAATTTTTGAGGTTATCCACAGGTTTTTTTATATATTGTTACAATATACTTCTGTAATTTTATGCTTAGAAAAATTAGAAATGTAGAAGTTAAAAAAAAATTAGGGAGGTGCATAAGGACAAATAATCACCAAAAAATCAAACTCTTAGCCTATCCTGGACTCTCCATGTGCCTCTTGTCCTTTTTTATTTCCCTTATAACTATATTATCTAAAATGCTGTGCATATGTGTTTAAATCATTTGCATTTGTTTGCTGGAATGTTGGAGTTCCGGAGGGGAAGAACTTCCTGATGTACTCAGCGTCCATGTGTATGTGGAGAGATAGTGGGAGAATTTTGGTGGAAAAGGGTGTAGTATAGAGTGCCTGTCTCAACAAAGTATTCTTTTAGGCAGGCTGGAAAAGATTGATGGTATAGATGAATGAGCTGCAAGATAATTCAGACACTGCCACGTCAGTTTCATCTTTAATGTCATCTTTTTTTCTTAATCCTCACATATAAGTTGAGTAGGTTGTCTAATGAACATCAGAGTGGGTAAATTCCTTTGTCTCCTTTCCTAAATATACTCTTTCTCTTAGTTCTTGTGTGTGTGTGTGTGTGTGTGTGTGTGTGTGTGTGTGTGTGTGTGTACTTGTGCATGTGTGCACATGCACGTGTGTGAGTGTGTATTTGCTTGCATGTGTGTTGAATGCATGTATATGTCCATGGATGTAGAGGCTTGAGGCTGGGTGGGAATCTTCCTTGATGGCTACCTCATTCATTGAGGCAGGGTCTCCCAGAGGTGTTAGTGAATGTTAGAATGATGAATGAAGAAAGGAGAAAACGGGTACAAGAAATGTTTCAGAAATGTTTCAAGTGGAATTAAAAGCTGGAATATGCCTTGGGCCTTACACCTTCTTTAAAAAGTAGGGACTGTAAGATCTGTGTTAGAGTAAATGTGACGAAGGGAATGGAGCGAGGATGGCTGACTGTAGAGAAGGAGTGATGGAAGTTGTCATTTATAAAGTTGATTATTAAATGGCTGTTTCTTTGATTGGGGGATGATGATCTGGGATCACTCACGTTTTGTAGTATGAGAATTTTTGCCAAGATTAAAGGTGACCAAGTGACCTGAGGCAGTGCAGAGGAGAGCCATGCTGGTAGCCTTTCTGTGGTCAGTAGCTGTTTCTTTTACATCTGTGAGGATATTCAGGCCTTCCTGGGAGTGGCTGTGTGTGCAGTACCCAAAGGGAGACACACCACAGTTGCTGCACAGATGTGGAGTGGAGGGCTGCTGTCTCTAAGATGCACAGCTGTACCCACACAGTGCACCTTAGAGCACTCACTGCAAAACAAAGTACACTAAACCCTGTTGCACATAGACTTGAAATGGGTTTCATTTGTGAAAGTTAGAAAAGTTATGTATATTATATGCTATATATTATATCTTTTACCCAATACCACAAGTAAAGTCTATAAGCAATATTTAAAAAAGTGTAACTCTTACCTGTAATATATTGATTTGTTAATCCTTGGCCTCAAAGCAAAATATGTAAATATTCCCTGTAAGTTTTGCTTGTGATAGAGACTGAATCCCAGGCCTTACAGCTAAGCAACCTCTTTAACCCTTATTGGTTTTTAAATATAAAGTATACTTAATGCCTTTTAGTCTTGTATAATGTGTTTTCTATATGTAAGTATTACTGATCAGCTAAGCTACAGAATTTCAAAAGATTTCCCTTCTCTTCAAGGGTGTTACACAGTCAGTCTAGGAGAATACGTTTTATATTCAGAAACTACAAAAAATGGTGTGATTGTGCCATGCTCATTGCTGTTAGCTTAGTCTCCCTCACTTCCGACTATACTGTTCATCCAGGCAACTACAGACACAGTGAATGCCTGATTGTGAGAAGGGAAGAAAAGCTAAAGGAAGGAGATGCGGCTCTAAGTATTTTCTGGGGTCCGTGTAACTTTAATGTCCTCTAGCCATCATCACCATGCTGCTGAGTAGCTGTTATTCATGTCAAATGGAATTCTGTTCCAGCTGTTGTTGCTGATGTAAGTGCTTCATTCTTCAAATGCCCTGTCCTTACACAAAGAAAGCTAAATTATTTGAAATGATTTAAAATAAGATTAAAATTGGCTATGTATTAGTTTTCCTTTAAGACTTTAAGTCCTCCTTTTCTTTAATTTCCATATTAACTAAGTGTCCCAGAGGAGAATCAAAGTTTTAATTTCTTCATTATAGGTATTTTTTTAATTCTTAGTAGTTCTTTCCCATAAATCATTTACTTCCTTGTATTCTATATTTCCTATCGTAAGCATACAACATTTCAATATCAGGTACTGAAACAGCACGGGACATTCATGTTGCAGTGTCTTGGTTATTATTTCTATTGCTGTAGATAACACCATGATCCAGGCAACATGTAGAAGAAAGAGTTTATTTGGGGGTCACAGTTTCAGAGGGTTAGAGACCATGACCGCCACAGCAGTGAGCATGGCTGCAGGTAGGCAGGCATGGCTATAGCTAACAGCTTCTATCTTAAGGCACAACCAGGAGACAGAGATGTTAGGAATAGCCTGGGCTTTTCAAACCTCAAAGCCCCACCACCAGTAACACACCTCCTCCAACAAGGCCATACCTGTTAATCCTTCCCAAACAGTTCCAACAGCTGCGGACCAGTATTCAAATACACGAGCCTGTATGGGCCATTCTCATTACATTATCACCACACAAAGTAAAACAACTTGTACAGTTTGTGTATACTTTCAAGTTTGGGGTTTAGAAATCTTTTATTTGTTAGACTTCACACATTGAAAAATTTCATTTATTGACTTGTAGTAGAATGTGACAAGGTTTGATTCTCTACTAAATTTAGAGGCTGCTGTATTGAGGGACACATTTTTTAACTTTCTGTCCCATTTGTCATATTTTTATGTGATCAGAAACAATGACTGCATGGAAACTAATTTCAGACTTCCTGATTTCCTAATGTGCTTAGAAAAGGAACTTAGGCTTGCAGGGGTGCCCAGTCCACTTCATGTCCTCAGGTGAGGGTGTCATTGCCTAGGCTTGTGAAGGTGCATGGTCCACATACACCACCATGTGAGGGTGTGGTCTTGCTAAGCTGCTAGAGTAGAGAGAGCCCATTTTTTCACACCCCTGTTCACTCACTTCATTAGTAACAGTCTCAGTCCCACAATGTAAAACCGTCCTGAAGATTTATGCTGATGACTCCAGGTACCAAAAGATGTTACCTCTTCTGGTACCACCTTAGTTCAAATTTGTTTCCTGATGGTACTCTATGGTCCTCTCTTAACTTATTTGATCCTCTCCTCCCTTTTTTCTGCTGGTAATCTTTTCTTTAAATCAGGTTGTCTCCTCACATTCAGAACAAAACCCAGAGCCCTTATCAGGCCTTCAAGGATGCAGTGGTGTGTCCATTCCTCTCTGTCCTGGTCTCTGATGCATTTTTCCTGCCATTTCTCAGACATAACCTCTTTTCCTTCATGGCTCATGCTTCTCCCTTGTTTTCCATTGTTCCCCTTGTAGATGTTTGCATGGCTCCCTTTACCTGGTCAGTTAGGTTTCCAGTAAAGCTGTCACTTTCCTAGAGATGTTCCCTGCTCACTTGTATAATTTCTACTCTTCCTCATTTGAATTCTGTTCAGTGACAGAGTTCTGACTTTGATCACATTCTGTTCTCTAGACCCCAGAACGCTGAGTGAGTTCCACATAGTCCTTCTTCCTGAGGCACAAGAATTACAGGGGGTGCTATCGGGTCGTCTGCTTTAAGACAAGATGTGAATTGCACATATGAGGAACACTCAGTAATATGCAGTGAAAAGCATATTACTGTATTCTGCTGAATAAGTGACTCTGCTAATATACTTTCATAGAATTGTAAAATAAACTGAGTCTATAATTAATATGATCCTACATGTGCACATGCACGTACAAAGACCCACATGTTCATGCACTCATGTGCACATGCACACACCCTAATATGTGGTCAGAATTATTACTGCATGTGAATGATACACACACATGTATGTACATATAAGTTTAGGGTACTATAAATAGGAAAGTCTTTGAAATCTGTATTTGTTGGTGATGCCACAGGAAGCAAGTTCTCTGAGCTGCAGTTGTACTCAGCTGCAGACCAAGAGTTCACCACTTCATAGGCTGTGACACATTCATAGCATCTGACGTGCCATGCATGTAGATGCGGAAACACTGTAGTGTGTATTTTTAAGTAGTAGGAGAGTACGAGGTAGAACTCTATTTTCTTAATCTTCCTCACCTACCACTGAATAGCGGATTGCAGTTTATTTGAAAAGATGTGTATATTTAAGGGGGTCTGACACTATCATTTATAGCTTAAAAGTCTTACTCTATAGGTCTCTTAAAGTCTATATGAAAGAAAAATGTTTCTTTCATGTTTTGGCAATGAAATTGGCTATAGTAAAATGTCTGTTTTCATACTAGCTTCTCTGAAATTAATCATTAAATCTGAAATTTTTCAAATGATCATTGCTATTATAGTTTCATAAAGCAGAAGTAATGTAATGTAAAAACCATGTTTAATTGTGCTGCTAGGCTTACTGTTAATGCTTTTGAGATGCTACTATCTTTATATGTATAAACGATTTACCTCATTTGCTCCTTGAACTGAAAATTGAAGCTAGCCTCAGTAGCAATTTCTTTATTGACCTTCAGGCAGCATCATGACTGTCTCAGTACTGTGTTTGTTTTGTTTTGAGTACCAGAGTAGCACAACTGTGGTCTAAGAGAATATTGATGCAATTTCTCTTGGAGGGTTTGGCCTGTAATTGTGATTAATAATAGTTGCTTTCACTATCTGAGAACAGACAGGCTGGTTTGTCTGCCTACAATCATGCTGTGATAAATGGAGCCATTTTAACTCTGGTTTTGTGTATCAGAGAAAACAGATGTAGTCTGGGACTTGAGGCTGAAGGAAATAGGGAGTCTGCTTCACTTTTCTCTGTAGCTCTTGTGTCTGCAGCTGATGTACTGGTTAGGTTAAACAGTACATTTGTGTCAGCCACATACTTAAGTTCAAGTCCTTTGTCAGCAAAATACCCTGATTGAGTTTACCAATCTTAATTGAAATATTGGTAGCTAAGCAAATCAAAGCTGTCACTAGCTTTCTTCTCCCTGCTGTCAGAGCAGAAACTAGTAGTATCAGAAACGTTTGAAGTAAAAGAGGTGAGAAGAGCATCTGTTAAAACCTATAGTGTGAAATGGAAGGAAGGGAGGAAGAAGAAGGAAGGGAAGGAGGGAATAATATTAAAAACTAGTCAGCAAGAATGCAGAATATAAAACCCCATATAAAAATTAACAACAAATGCAGAAACCAAAATCTAAAACATGACAGCACTCATACCTATTTAAAAAAATGTATAAGAAAATATACATAGGCTTTGTATTCTATAAAGTTACAGATGCCAGCGGAAGAAACTAAAGAAGTTCTATGTAAATAAATGGAAGTCATAGCATTGGTGGAGAAGACCACATGGTATAAAAATGTCAGTCTTTTAAACACATTTTCTATTAGAATTTTAGCAGGGTTTTGTTGTTTTGTTTTTGTCGGTGGGGGCGGGGTGAGACAGTTTTTCTCTATATAGCTCTGACTGTCCTGGAATTTGCTTTGTAGACCAGGCTGCCTCAAATTCACAGAGATCTACCTTCCTCTGCCTCTTGAGTGCCGGGACTGAAGGTGTGTGCCACTACTGCCTGGCTTCTTTTTTTTTTTTTTTTTTATTAAATGTATCTAGGAAAGATTATTCTAAATTTTATATGATAAGTTGAACTATATAACTAAAATAATTTTGGGGGGGAAATGTCTTCCTGATTTTAAGCTTTATCGTATATTGTCAGTAATCAAGACTGCAGTGTTAGGTCTATGGAGGAGAATAGAGAACAGAGAACTCTAATTACTTTGACAGAACCCTCTAGTGGAAATGATGGTGGAACAGCTGTACATTTGCAAGCACACACACACATGCAACTGTACATACAAAAGAACATTGACTTAAATCTACATTCATAGAGAAATTAATCCCAAATGGGCCATGATCTTAAATGTAAACCACGACACCCTGAAACTGTTAGAACATAGCATAGGAGAAAATCTTTGGGTATAGAGCCAGACAAAGAATTCTTGGGATTGGGTCCAAAAGCATAATCCACAAAAGGAAACATTGCTTAACTAGGCTCAACTATAACAAGATGAAGATGGGACAGCCTGGATATCTTTTAACCTGTGAATGGCTAAATAAATCGTGTTAATTCATGTTCTGGAATACTATTCAGTAACAAAAAGGAATGAACTATTGACTATACTTGGCTGCATCTCTAGGGGACTATGCTGAGTGTATAAAAGCCAATCTCGTGACTTCTTGTATTTATGTTTCTGTAATGGTTTTGACATGACAGGTAATACATGGATGCTTTTGAGACAGAGCTGTCCTGCATCTTGACTATAGCAGTGTCAAAGCTGTGGCTCTGAATAGCCAGCAGCTGAGTAGTGTGGCCAACAGTGACTGTATCAGATCACCATGAGAGAGCAAAAGTTTGTTTACCTTTTAAGTTAATATTTTGAGTTTCTTTATGGCTGGCATTTTCTCCCAGAATTTGTGAATTACATAAACAATTTTTCTTTTGAAGCAATGTAAATATATTCTAACAACAAAGCATTAAAAACAAATGTGATTTATAATGGATCAGAACATTACAACTTTTCATTCCTATCATGGGTGCAGCAAATTTTGAGTTCACAGGGAAAACTATTGAGTGCACTGCTTACCACAAACTCTGCCTGGGCAGCTGCAGAGGCTGAGCCTCAGATAAAGGACTGGGACAACATGTATCTGTTAGGCTGGCCCATGTACCAAACTTGGATGGTGGCTTGAATAACAACTGTCGGTTTGGGGGGTTTGTGGGGAGTGGGGGAATTAAAGAGAACATACCCTTCCTGGCAGCTTATAGACCCTTATAAAAGTAAGGTGTTAGTGTGAGGATTCCCATACTACATTATCATATTCTTATAGGTACTTAACAGTTTATAGTCTGTTTTATGTGGTTACCAAAGTTAATTCTAATAGATACTTTCAAGTATGGTATCTGTTGAAAATACTATATCTGAGATGGTGGTGGTGCACACTTTTAATCCAGCACCCGAAAGGCAGAGGCAGGCAGAGCTCTGAGTTTGAGGCCAGCCTGGTCTACAGAGTGAGTTTTAGGACAGCCAGGGCTACACAGAGAAGCCCTATCTTGAAAAGCCAAAAACAAAACAAAAAAGAACTTTTTAGGTACACTTTATTTCTGCTGTCATGCTATTTAAATTTCTGTAATTAAAATTAAATAAAATAAAAATTTACTCTGTTATGCTAACCACATTTAAAATGCTCTGTATGTACATATAACTAATGGCCACTATGATGAACAGTCTAGATTTACATTTATTTTCTTGCAGAACTGTGCCCTTAGCTACTGCTGATCCAGTTGTTATAGCAGTGAAAGTATACCTTTATGGCAGTTGTTTGGGTTCCTAGGTGTTACACACTTAGAAACAGAGAGACCCATGGATTCCTCAGTCTTGGTGTTATTTACATTTTTGGTCAGATAATTTTTTTGTTGGATTGCTGCTCTATGAGTTTGAGAATTTTAACAGCATCCATGGCTTACATCCAGTAGATGCTTATTTTAGGGATAAGCATTGCTATTGCTATGATGAACACCATGACCAAAAGCAAATTGGAGAGGAAAGAGCTTATGTTTTATTTGACTTACACATCCACATTGTAGTCCATCACTGAAGGGAATCAGAAAAGCAACTCAAACAGGGCTGGAGCCAGGAACTGATGCAGAGACCATGGAGGGGTACTGCTTACTTACTTGCTCTCCCTGGCTTACTCAACCCAGGAATTGTGCTATTCACAATGGGCTGGCCCTTCCTTCCCACATCAATTAATTAAGAAAAAGCTTCACAGGCTTGCTTGGAGCCCAGTCTTATGGGGGCATTTTCTTAATTGAGGTTCTTTCTTCTTAGATGACTTTAGCTTGTGTCAAATTGATGTAAAACTACCTGACACAATGCCAATAACAATTGCCACATTAGGGCAGTCAGGAATGTCTATAGGCATTGCTAAATACCAGTCACTGTGGTTGAGAAAGGTCCATAGATGAGAACCTGGAGTTCTGTGTCATTCCTTCTACCTACTACAGAATAGCTCTGGGTATCTCCAAGAAATAATGTCAAGATAAAGGGAACACAGGGTAAATACAATCGAGGACATAAATTATATTACTAGATTTTTGAATCCCTATGCGGTATTTAAAATGTCTTAGAAATAACTAGTTCAGTTCTTTTATACTTGAACTAAATTTATTGATTTACTGTGTGGTAGATTCTGTGTTATATAACAGGATTACAAAGTACGATAAAGCGTTGTTCTTAGTCTTCAAGAAAGATAAAAGTTTCTGGTCTTTCCTACTTTTATCTGTCTTATTTAACCTGTTCACTTGCTTTGGTCTCTGTTGTATAAACACTCAGTTCTACTCAGGTGTAAATTTCAAGTGCACCAGACAAAATAATTGATGCCACTGAAGACAGATTGAATCTGGCTCTTGTAATCTACTTACTTATTGAAACTTCTTTTTCAGTTTCTAATCTCAAAAGAGCTATGCAAACATTCAGAGCTGTTAAGATGAGCTGTGTGGACAAACCCTTAGCATTGAAAACCCTGGCACTGCTGTTAAGCATGGTGGATGGTGGGCATGACTGTAACTCCAGCACTCAGGCAGCTGAGGCAGGACAATCTCGGGGTCAAGACCCCACCACAAGAGAACCAATAAGGCAGAAAGAAAATAGGCATTTTAAATGCCAGCTATAAGAGAAAACCCATGTAACACTGGATTTTGATTGCTTTTATAAAGTCCGTGGTATTCATTAGTCTGTCTCAATGTCAGAAGTTTCATTAGCAGATGATACAGATAGGTAGTGTCGTGGCCTTTGAGCATTCGGTTTCTCTTGTGAAGTCATGAAGACTCAAAGCCCCATCTCAGATTCTCTTAAAGGCTAGATGTTATCATTTCTTGTGATAAAGGTCTGTTGACTGGCATTTATGAAGCATACAGCTTTGCCAGAATCAACCAGCCACAATGTATGTCCTGGCACAAGTAGATATGTAAGTCAGAGCCCTTTCTAAGTCTCCTTTTAAGAAGCATTGTTAGCTTGACTGAGTCAGATTGTCCATTGGTTTTCTTTCGTCTCATTAGTACCTAACAGGTACCAAAGTGTCCAAATTTCATCTGATAAGACACTGGATGTCCATCCAATAACATTTCTATATGTAATCTAGCATTAGTTTCATTATGCTAATTAATGGGGACTAGAGATAGATGGCTTAGTGGTCAAGAGTGCTTTCTATACATCACAAGCACCGGAGTTCAGATCTCCATATAACAAACTGGCCATCTGGTACACTCCTATAACCGCTGTTCTGAGTGGGATGGAGACAGGAGGATCACTAGGGCTTGCTAGCTGCCACTGTAGCTGAGAAAACATGAGCACCAGGTTCAGTGAGAAACCCTGCCTCAGAGGAATAGAGACAGACAGACACTGGCATCCTCTTTGGGCCTCCACATTCCCCAGAAGCACTTATACCGTACACTAGTGGAAGGGAGGAGGGTGGGGAGGAGGGAGGAAGAGATAGAGAGGGGGGAAGATTTTAAAAGTCACTCCTCAGAGCACTCCTATAAAGATGAGTCAATTTTCTTTATAAATCTGACTTTCAGATTAAGGCTGAATAGGTACATTGTGTATTAAATGTGGTGTTTTGTTTATTTTTTGTTGCTCATTTTGTGATGAGGGAGATTAAGGTCAGGCCTGTGCATCCTGGACATTCCAGCAACCTTAGTTCTCAAGACATGGTTGTTATAATAATGGCTACTGGTTCAGGCTTTTGCTAATTCTGCTTTGTTCTTCAGCTTTAGTAAGCTCCTGAATAAATGGTCTGTTTTATAGTTAGTTCTTTTCTCCTCTTTCTGATCAACTTCATTCTCTGTCTCTTCCACCCCTCCACCAAGTACTGGGGTTGAACCTAGATCCTGTAGCATGCTAAGCAAGCACTTTACCACTGTGCCAGTCCTCCCATTTTGTTCTTCCTTATAAGAACAGCTGGCCCAGATTTCATTCTTTAAGACAGAATTATTTAGTAGGTCCTGCTATGTCTTCAGTCTCTTAAACCACATAGAGTAGTTTCAGGTATTTGTGGGCCAGGCTAGCCATTATGTCCCCATTTTTTTTTTACATATGACACCACTAACTTTACCCTTACCTTGTATATGTGTGTGTGCGTGTGTGTGAACCTCTGGTATCCACATACACACACCTTAACTTTTGAAGCAGGGACTCTCACTGAACCTAGGATTTGCCTCTGTGCTGGACCAGCAAGCCAGCAAGCCCCAGGGACCTGACTGTCTTTGCCCACATGCAGCACTATGCTTACAAACAATTGTTCCCACCTGGCTTTTATATGGGCACTGAAGACCCAAACTCAGGTCCTCCTGCTTTGGTAGAGCAAGGCCTTTATCCATTGAGCAATTGCTCTGGCTCCTGTTCATTATTTTAATGCTATATGTCATACTACAGAACACAATGATCTCTGAATCCCCAGAGTTATGTTAAGTGATTTCAAAAGCCAACCCTGGAACTCCTGTCTACCCTAGACCCTGTCTATTCCTTAAATGCACACAGACACAACTGGGAACCAGACTTAAAATGTGAAATCCATTTTTAGTTTAAGCAGAAAAAGATGTCCTTGGTCATTAGATTCTCAAATAGCTATTAATACCACACTTGGGATAGTCACGGTATAGAAAGCTTAAGTTTTATTATGTCATATGCTTCTTAGGAGTGACTGCTACAAAGTAAGTATGTAGAAATTGTTATATTAGCAAATATTTGTAGCTATTCATTCTTCCCTTTTGATATGATATGACATGCTACAGAAAGAAAAGTTCCTTTTCAGATAAGCTGTGTAAATGTTTAAGATGCTACCATATAAGTATCTAGCACATGTGCCACATGTGTACAGATGAGTGTGGCCTCTATTTGATGAATATATGGCAAGTTAATAATTTTCTGAAGGATGTTATGGTCCAATTCTGGAAAGAAAGTGTTGTATTTAGGAGGCCAATGCTTTATCTATTAGGCGACCAGGGCTGACATTTGTATTTGGAGGCCACTTCCTTTTCTGGGCAAAGGCCTGTGCTGTTTTAATTTCTTGATGTGTCATCTCAGGCAGCCCTACAGCGTTCCCCAGAATCTCAGAGCTGTTTCCAGATAACTGAGTAGTAAGTCTCATAGGATGCTCATATTTAAACTATGCTTCCTTCTTGCACACTTAGTCTACAGGGTAGTTCGCTTAATTTGTTAAGCAAAACCAAAGATTACTAGTTATTACTAGTTCCTTTACTTGGGTAAGCCATGACTCCAATCCCTTGCTTTGCCATTTGTTACCAGTAACACAAGCAGCTCACAGACTGGTACCACCAATGGGTTAAATTCTTGCATCAAACATGTTTATGAGGGGCCACAGCTATGCCTTCTCCCCCGCTGATTGCTAGTTCACTAATCAAATGTATGTTAGATTGATTATTGTCAAAGTATAAACCATAGACAATTTGACAAGATAGATGTGTAAATTATCCTTCTGACAGAACTAATGATGCACTCCAAGCACCTTCTGTTTTCCAGTGCTTGGTGAGTGACTTCATTAAGTATGCAGTGGCTGTTGGGTGGCTTCTCAGACAATGGTTCAGTTCCTTGTGGAATTGCATTATTACTAGAGGTGTAAAACCAGGCAGACATGCTAGCTGTTGGGCATCCTGCTGAGCTTCTAATGTGCTCCATCTTGTTGGAGCAGTTGTTTGCCGTCTTTTCAGGACAATTGCATCCATAACCACAGGACACATTCGGTGAAGCTATATTACAGATAACTGTGGAGACTGGCACTGACTGCACTTCATTCCTCTCCTGAGCTGCTACAGCTTGAGTAGCACCTTCTACAACTCAGAGTAGCTGCTGCTGCTTGTTTATTTATTTACTTATCAGCCTCACAGGGCAAATCTGGAATTGCGGGCTTTTAACGTGCTTAGGATGTTACGATTGAATAGGCAAATCCATTTGCAGATGAAAAAGCTCAGTTTGCAGCTTGGTGCCAAGATGATAATGGTCCTTTCAGAGATCTTCAGGTGGAGGCTGTTTGAGGAGTCCACATGTGTGTTGTCTGGTTTTGGACAGACATCTCTGGACAGAAACTTTCACTGAGAACTTTAGATCTTTTCCCCCACTAGACTTCATTTCTTGTATTGTAGCACTACAATGCTTTGTTGTTTCTTGTGCCTGCCACAGATACCTGGCTTTCTGAAGTACTATGCCATTTGTTATTTGGATGATGGTTTGATGGTTTCCTAGAAAACTGGACCTAACACTACTTTGAGCTGAACTGGTGTGGTATTGAAGGTTCCAAATGGCATGAGCTGTGATGTATTTCTGCAGCCTGATGAATGGGAGTGCACTTTAGAGCGACAGGCCGAATACTTTAATCGAAAGGTTTCCCATTTCTGTTGGCCAAGTAAATCTCTGTTGACTTTGGATCATTAATAAACATTTGTGCAAAATGGCCATTTGAATCCAATTATTATAATAATTCATATATTTGAGAAGTGCTCACTACAGATAGCCCTACCGTAGATTAAAACTCCCATTTTGTCATGTTAGAATAATACATTGTGTTGCTTTCAGTGCCAAAGCAAAGTTGAAAGTCAGAATTTTCTTTATCTGTCCCTCCCAAAAGTTGTGGGCAGAAAAGGTTGTTTTTTATGTAGTGCCTTTAAAAATAATTAACTAGGCTAATTATTTGATACTTCATTCCCTCAAGTTTGTAAGACCTAAAATAAGGAAAAAAATACAGTGGACATGTGAGAGGAAGTTAAATTTAACACAGATTAGGTACCTGCTTTTGTGTGTGCCAAAAAAAAAAGAAAAATGTTTGGATCAGGCTGGATAATTGCAAGAATGTCAACTGCTATTTGAGGTACATGGATGTATTTAAAGCACTTAGAAGAGAATTTTTGAATGGAAAGATTCATAACTAGGTTGCCCCCCCCCCCGATCCTTTGAGTAATCTTCTCATTTCTCTTAAGTGTACTCCTTAAAGTACTTTCAAGATCTATATTGCCTATCATGTTTGTCAATTCTACCCAACAAATTCATTTTTCTATATTTTTTCTTTAGCAAGCTTCATTTTCTACAAAATTTTGGCTTTCTGGGAATTCTAACAAGGAGTAGGCTTTTGGGTCAGCATGATCTTTTTCATCTTGTTATTTGTAAAATAGGCTGTGATCTTTCTCAGTCCACACTTCCTTCCATCTCCGTTTCGTAGTTTACAGAGAAAGGAGACTCTGTGGGGCACAGACTTCCCTTGGGAATGCATTGGGCTTAATGAGCTTGATAGTCTGGTGGGCTCAATAAATCAAACAAAGCAAAACATTTCTCATTTTTGAATAAAAGCATTTATCACACAGTGTTTGCTCACTCATGGTCACAAGATTGATTGGTTTCCAGTATTTAAGGTGTGTACTGAAGCCTTTTTGATTTTGTTTTCCAGTGGGCAAGTTACGAAAGCAGTGGCTAAAGGAGAGCATTTCTGATGTCGGCTTTGGGATGCTAAAGTCTGTCAAGGAATATGTGGACCCCAGTAACATCTTTGGAAACAGAAACCTTTTGTAACTCCATGGATAGCATTATGAAAAATGTTACCTTTTAAAAGTCATCAGCTATGGTTATACCAGTAATCAAATATATCAAGGACTGTACATTTGTTTGTTGGTTTCAAATAAGTTGGTTTTTGTTCTGTGTTTTGTTTATACATCTATAGATTGACAGATGGCATTCCTAGGTCTCTCTCATTGTAGATGTACCCGTCAAGCAGCACAAGGCTGCCCGTTATCTGAAGAAGATGCTGCCAGCTGTTTTACATGCTCCTCTAGGTGAGCCGAGGCAGATGGTGTCATCTGCTGCTCATCTAGCCTCTCCTATGTTGTGTCCTTTCTTAAACATTTCCCTAGAGCAGATATCTAGCAAAGGTTCTGCTGGGGAGAAATATTTGTGTGTGTTGTTAAAAGCGTCCTTTCTGGGAGTAGACCGTTGAGGGAGAGGACACTCAGGCCAGACAGCAGTCTGTTACTAGCATGCCTTCATCTGTATAAGGTGCTCAGCCTAAGCTTTGCTTGAAGGGAATACACAGTTACAAACTTAAATTGCCAACATACAAATTACTCCGTGAGCAGACACATTTTTGTCCTGCGTGTCTGTTTCTAGTAGGTGTGAGTCGTATTTGTGTCACTGTGGGTATCCTGTTGTTGTGTTCTACACCATCCATAGCATACTTTGTAAGAAAAGCTGCCTTACTATAGGTGATGGGCAGGGTTTACCGTGAAGTGAAGGCCATTGTCCGTCTCCAGTCCTCATGTTTCTGCTGACACATGCTTGTTGCCAAGTTGCACAAGCAGCTGCAGCATGAACAAAAGGAAGGCTCCTGAACCTGCTGTCTCCAGTTTAAAGAATTCTTTGGCTAAAGAATCAGTTGTCAGTTGACTCTTAGATTTGAAAGCCTCTATAATTTCAATGACAACAATCTTTTTTCTAATTAGCCACAAATAGCCTGATAAATTTTCATGGAAAATTAGTTTCAATTTAGTTCTTAATAATGGTTTAATGACTTTTTGAATTACTGGTTTAACCTAAATTTTAAAAATGTATTAACTGCATATGCCATAATCACAAGTTTGAAATATCCTATTTCTTAAATAAAAGAGAGACTATTAATCACATTTAGCAGACATTTTTACATTCACATCTGGATAGTGAAATAAGTGGAACAATTGCTTTAAATCACTGTTGAGGTTTCTGATTCACATTATGAGATGGGTTCTTTTCTTAATGCAATATCTAACTTTTGATAATTTTTTAAAATATTTAATCAGATAATGTAAGTCAAAATGCAGACGGTCCTTTAAAAGGACATATTGTCTGTCTGTGTAGCAACAGCTCCAAGTAGATTGGAGCAGTTTGATACCTTTTATATCTGAAGTAGCCTTAAACAGAACAGTAAAAATTTAAAATTGACAAAATGATATTTTTAAGACTTCAAAATGGTAATTTTTTAACTATTAAAATTGGCCTCAAACTAACAAATTTAAATCTGTAGAAAAAAATCAATATTAAGTATTAGTTTAATGAGAAAAACTCAATATTTATTTTTTTGGAAGCTGCCTCTTTATTGATGATTTATTTTCAATTATAAAATTTTCATATCTTTGATTAAAGATTTTGATGGTTTGAAATAGCTGGACACTCAAGGAAATTGCCTCTAGAATTATATGGTCCTTTATAAATGCATCTCTTCATGGTGATTCTCTAATTGGTGATTGATGTGTAACATTTAGTAAGATTCTAACATCTCACTGTAAGTGTATACCTGTTTCCAAGTAATTTTTAATAAACAGATTTATTAGCAGATCCAGTTCCTTGCATGTGATTGTTAAAACCTTTTCTCCAAGGAGTTCAGATTCCATAGCCGTGGCAATATCTGTACTGTAAGTGTAACCATCACCTGAAGTAGTTGGGTTCGCTCTATGACACAAGCTTTATGGAGGTTAGCAGTTTATGTCTTTGTTTCTCTTTTCCTCTGTATGCAGGCCTGACCAACCCTGATTCTATAATGGTTACTACAGTTTTGTATTTGAAATCATTTCAACAGGGATCCTTTTGAAACATGAGAACATTCATTAGTGCTGTTTCGCTCTGGCTATAAATCAGGAAGCCTTCCCACCCACTTCTGGGAGGAGGAACATGAGTTTATGAATATGCACCAAACACTTACTAAACCTTGCCTTTTTCAGAAGTGTCTGCACATGGCTTCATGAAGCTAAACCCAGGAGAATATTGTTACCTGAAGCAGCTTAACTCATAGATTAGTTTCTTTAAAACCTGTAGCCTATTTGATATTCAGGAGCACCTAATGCTGACCCATCCTTCTTAGATTAGTCATATGTGTAATACTTTGCTTAAATCTGACGATGTCACGTGTAGGTTGGGGTTTTAGGGAATGGGAACTTGCTGCTAGTGAGATTTAAATCCTTAAGACTCAAATGGACAGGCTTTATTGACCTTGGAGAAACCGTTGCCTTAAATGTTTGTTTTAACATATAGTGATGCATAAGTGAATTGAATCTCATGCTATGTTCCTTGAGCCTCTTAGTTAGCTGGATTGTGAGGCCATATATTTCTTGTGTCCAGCATTTCATCAAAGAATACAGGATTAAATTCTGCTCTTTTAGGAATAAGAGGTTGTTACTTGAAATGCTTACATATTTTAGGAATATTGATCTAAGATTATGTATGAATCTGGATGCCTTTTAGTATTATTTATATTTGTGTTATAGTTTATTTTGGAAAACAAAAATTCAATAAAAGACAAGCTTCCATCAGTGTATATATTATATCAGATATAAACACATGCAAGAACCCTTCCTTTTTCCCCCCTCCAGAATATTATAACTGAGTACTAGTTTGCATATTTGAAAAGTCTTTCTGCATGTTAATCCCAGAGATTTTCCTTTGTCATATTCTTTCATACCAACAGCTTCTAACTGTAACTGATCAGAGAAGCTCTGAAGTCCCAACATGAAGTATGCTGCTCCAAATGGAGCTGGGTTTGGAACACAGTGATGTAGAGGGACCGCTTTACACCGTGGGTGACAGTGTCTGAGCAGCCACAGATGATGCTGTCTGTGGAAGTTATATTTCCAGTTTGAAGAGTGCTGAGGCACAGCAATGAATCGTTTTAGTAATTTTGAGGGTTTTCTCCCTCACTTAATCTTCAGTGATTTTGATTTTAACCAGGCTACACTTGTGGCAGGGAGCACAGCAGGGAGCAGGCTAGGACTGGAGAGTCTGAGTTTCTGCCTTTGGCTATCTCCTTTGTGGAGGCTTGGCTTGGCTCAGGGTTTTATGTTTCAATAGGAGCCATCTGCCTGCAGATTCATTTAATTCTTTCTCTTTGCTGAAAAAAAGAAAATCACTTATACAACGAGAGGGAAATCCAGAAAGTATAAAAGTATAAAACAACCGTTGAAGTATGTGTTTGACATGAAGGATGTAACCCAGCTTTCTGTTCCTTAAGCCAAATAGTGTTTGTCTTCAGTGTGAAACTTAAATGTAAAAACTGCTTGTATAATGTTAAGAGATTATAGAAACTATTAATAAAATGGACATGGCCTATGATTTTTTTTTAAATCAAAAGGAGGTGTGAAGCTGTTTTTTCTTCTGTTTGCATATGTTTTCAATTTTACTTTTTCACTTCATATTTCCGTGGGTTTGAAGATAGAAAATAATTTTTATAATTCTGCTAATATAGCATAATGAGGACAACCTAACTATGATTAAATCCCTTTGTCTTTATAGCTGGATATATCATAACTTGGTTGCATCAGTCTCCAGTTATTTTAAAGTCAAGGTTAAACTTTTAAGTGGTGGTGAGTCTTTATGATTCTGAAGCATTCCCTTTCAAACCTGACGGTCACAGTGAGCATTCTCACATTCTGTAAATGAGCACAGTCAATTCCTTAATAGAAGGAACGAATATCACTGATGGAGTCCACACTCGAGCCAAAGAACCCTCACAGAGTTACTTCTGTTCTGTGCACATAAAAAGACTCTTTTGATGTTGTTCCCAAAAGATACTTTTTATTTTAAAGAAGGAATAGGTAATATATTGCTTGAATTTTTTTTTTTCTAGATACTAGGGACTTACTTCCTGAGAGCAGGGAAACATGAAAAAAGAATTCTTGAGCATAGATTGCTTGGCTGAGCATCATTTGGGAGACAGCTGATTGTTAGTGTTGTTTCTCAGCAGCACAACACTCATCATTTGGAATGTTGTTATCCTCTAGACTGTTCACAGAAGTCCTGAATGCCTGTGTCAGTGTGGTTTCTCTAAATGGGTATTTATTGAGTGATGACTTTAACACTAACCCCTTAAGCTCACAGTGCCTTCTTGGGATTTTTCTCTTTTCTTCCACAAAACAATTTTAAATGAGAGAGGGCATGTCTGTAAAGACAGATGGTTTAGCAATTCAAGGTTCTTCCTCTCCAAGTACACATCAGAATTTGGTGACTGTGTGGTGGAAACACTGTTCAGTGTTGGTTTGGGTTATCTATATATTTAATCAGTTATATGCTGAACCTGGACTCAAGCATTTAATCAGTTGGTGGGGTTTGTGTCTACTTCTCATTCCTCTTGTCCCAACCTGGTAGCCCTAAGATGTGACTTGACAAGTGCAAATACTTGGCAAGCCTTGAGACACCCCCTGTATGCTTCTGGCTTGTTTACACAGCTGCCTAAGGAGTAGAGCCTGGAAGCAGGATTTGTAGTCCTTATGCCTTGTGTCCGTCTTTTTTGTGTGTGATGGTGCCATGAGAATAATGAGTATTTTGTTCCTGGGCAATAACAAATCCTGTGAGAAGCAGGTGTGTTCTCTACAGATTTGTCCTTTTTTGCTAAGCCTGTGAAATACTTTGCTCTGATACAACTTGACTTGAATAATATCTTATCCCGAGTCTTCCTCCTTGGCAGTACATGTTTCTGCCAGTACTGTAGTAATCTTTTGGGAATTACATGTGGGTGAAATGTGTATGTAAGCCATTATACCACTGTAACTAATGTGTAGGAAACAATTCTTCCCTTTACACTTACAGTCTAACAGTGGATATGTAGTGGGAGGTAACATTTCTCAGAGATTCTAGGAGAGCTTGTCGAGGTCAAACTGAGCCATGCCATTTGTTTCCACAAGGGCTCAATGCATAGTCCATATACCATGCTTTTAGTGTATGTTGAGATTTTTCCTTTTATTGGTTTTTCTTAGACTTTGTTGTTTTAGAACAAAAATGCCCATGTATAATTTTTGAAAGATGTGCTGGGAATAAATAAAACATTTCTAAAAACTAATCATTGTTTACAGAACGTCTTATTTCCTAGAGATCTCATTTAAACCTTACCAGTAGCATCCTCTCTCAGAAATAGTTCAGTGGTTGCCAGGTCTGGTTGCTCTTCCAGAAGATCCAGGTTTGATTCCCAGTACATGGGGCTCACAACTACCTCCAGCTCCAGTTCCAGGAACCTGATGCCGCCTTCTGGCCCCCATGGGCATTACATGCATGTGGTACATAGACATACATGCAGATAAAATGCCCATACACACAAAATAAAGGGGAAAACTGAAGTGGAAAGCAATTGAGGAAGACTAAATATCAACCTCGGGGTTCCATGCAATCTACATACCCACAAGTGTACCTAGACATATGAACATTCCATGCATGCAACCTACACACCCACAAGTGTACCTAGATACATGAACATTCCATGCATGCAACCTACACACCCACAAGTGTACCTAGATATATGAATATCCACGCACTATACATTCACATGCCAAAAACAAAACAAAAGATGTGTGCTAAACTCAGAATGGGCAACCTAATTAATTCATGTTCGATGCACTTACTAGTAACTAGACTTGCAGGCACATTGCTACCGCTCTGGGGGTTGAGGGTCTTGTAATTAGACCTCAGCACCTGAGGGTAAAAACATCAAATGGCCACAGGCTATCCAGACAGGTAGAGTTATCTGGGAAGAGGAAACATTGAGAAAATACCCCTACCAGATTGGCTTGTGGGCAAATCAGGCTCATGTTTTAAATTGGTGATTGATGTGGGAGAGTTCAGTTTACTGTTACCCCTAGGCTGATGGTCCTGGATTTCATAAGAAAGCAGACTGAGCGAGCCAGTTAGCAGCATTCTTTGATAGCTCTGCATTGGCTCTTGCTTCCAGGTTCCTGCCCTAACTTCCCTCAGTGAATGACTGTGATTTGGAACTGTAAGCTAAAATAAACCCTTTCCTCCCCAAATTGCCTTTGGTTGTGTTTATTACAGCAATGGGAACCCTAACCCACCCACTGCCCTCAAACAAGGCACCCTAATGTGGGGCCAAACCTGTCATGACAGTTCTGTGAAGGAAGGTTCCTCTCAGGCACTGTCACCCCTGAGGAGTGAGTGTTGTCCCCTGTACAGCAGCTGTGCCATTGCAGATGCGCCACAACTGTTTTCAGCAGTATTCCTGGTTTCTAGTGTTGGCCCCTGGGGAATGGGTATGAGTTTGCTCATGTACACCCAACCTTCACAGCCTTAGTGCGCCATCCATGCTATAGCAAAGACCACCTTCAAAGAGATGTCTTGAAGAATCCAAATCAATTGACAGTTTTGTAGAGCTCTATGTGGTAGGGACTGAGAAACTATGTTACCCTGCTGGTATGCCAGCATGCCAGGTAAGCATGCCTCTGCTTTCTGAGTGCTGGGGTTAAAGGTGTGAGCCACTGTGCTAACCCCCAACACACAACTCTGGCTCTGTTTTTTGTTTTGTTTTGTTTTGTTTTACCTCTAATTTTTTCTTCCTTGGTCACTCATCTAAAGTAAATCTTGGATTTCAAGATGAATAAACATCTTTTTGAGAAGGTTCTCAAACTATCACTGATCAATAACAGCACGTTTCACAGATCTCACCACCTCTGATGAGACACACCAAATGCTGGTGGAGTTGCACCTTGGAAAAGCAATCTTCTTATAGGAATCTAATTGTTCCCCCTCAGTTGATGACCTTGACATCGTCTCCAAACCCTTTGTAGAATCAAAGCAGAGAAAATAACCCACTGACCCAAAAACATCACGTGCTGTTTATTAAACTAAAGCATCTTTGTTAAAAACTCATCTTCCTTTGACCATGCGGATGAACTTAGGGTCACACATTGCTTTACTTGGTCTTTCTACCTTGGCCATGCCAATTACATTTCTTTTTCCTGCATTTCACCTGTGTATTGTGTGTAACTGAGCCTAGATTGTTGTGACACCCATAGTTGGAGATTTTGCCTTAAAATTCTGGTAGCATGCTCAAAATCTGTGTTTGGAGATCCAGGGTTAACATTGTATCATGAGATGTATCATGAAATGCAGGTTTTACATTGAAGAGTAAGGCTTCAGAAATAACATTGCCTTTGTCAAGAAAAGGGTTTTAGTACTGTGTTATGTGTGAAGGTCATGGAACAGCACTTAATACATTGCTTGTCAAATAACAAAACTTGAGGGGAAGAGCTGGCAATGTAAAGTTATTTTAGAATTAGGAAACAAGCAACAAGTTTCTTAGCACCACATGGCTTAGGCACACTTGCACTCAAATGCACACTAAATAATTTTATTTTATTTATTTATTTATTTTTTGAGACAAGGTTTCTCTGTGTAACAGCCCTAGCTGTCCTGGAACTAGCTCTAAACACCAGGCTGGCCTTGAACTCACATAGATCCACCTGCCTGTGCCTCCCAAATGCTGGGATTAACGCCGTGCACCACCAACACCCAGCAAAAAATTCTTATTAGAGAAATTAAGAATGCCACTCCTGCCAAGCTTATCCAGGCCTCAGCTCCAGGCTTCTGCAGGTCTCCTGAGGATTTGCTGTCACTGACACCATAGCTGCTTTCCTAGAGAGCCAGAGTAAGGCAGGAGACAATTGCCCTGATTGAACTTTATTCCTTTACTTGGTGGCAGAACAGTCAGAATTTCCTGACTGCCCAGCTGCTGGGGCTAAAAGTGTCTCTGAAAAGCTTTTTATGTTTTAAAATGAAGCCACACATACACACAAACTACAGACAGCACCTGGGCAAGTAAACTGGTCAAATAAAGGCTGAGCTGTTTGTAAACAGGGATCTGGAAAACATTTGCTTTTTAATGGTTAACATTTTTTGTTAAGAGTATGTTTTCCCTTGCCGGTCTGACCCCAGAGCTGCGCCAGCCCCAAATAACACACAGAGACACTGTTTTACATTTAATTCTATTGGCCTGTTACTACCATTCCTTATTGGCTAGCTCTGTCTTAAATATTAACCCATTTCTATTAATCTAAGTATTTCCACGTGGTCTCATCTTATTGGAGAGAAGGCCCGGACCTACTCTCTCCATCCTCCATGATAAATCTCCCTACTACTTCGAAATCCTCCTTGTCTCCTAGTCCTGCCTATCTTGCTTTCCTATTGGCCAACAGTGCTTTATTCATTAACCAATACGAGAAACATATTTACAGAATGACATCTCCCATCAATTGATACTTTTTTTTAAAGAAAAGTTCAGTTAAGAGGAAATAGGGAAAATTAATGTTTATTTTTTGAAAATACAATTTCAGTTCATCTACTTTACAGTAGTTTTTAAGCAACCACAGAAATTGAGAGGTGCTCAGAGCTACTGTCCCAGCAGAACTTATCAAAGAACATTTCTGAGACATAGCATGTGCTGTGGAGTGCCATTCTGAAGAGGCCACTGAATACTGATTCTCTCCCATGTGGGATCAAACGAACACCTCCAAATGACAGCAGCTTGGATCATTATTCCAATTACCTTAGTCCCAAACCATTAGATTACACAGTAAACCAGTTTGTCTTTTCTAAGGAGTTTGAGCACCTAGGTGTCCACTCTGCTGAAACATGATGAACCTGCATGCTGTGCCTATGTGGCTAAAATACCCCTACCCAGGAAAAGTCACCGTAACTTTATGGCAGGGGCTTTGCCTACCTATAGAAAGTGATTAAGTTGAACCCAAGAAACTGCTGCATTTGTAGGTAAGAAATTCAAAGCCAACAGTTAATCTGTGGTCAAGCTTGATACTGTTGCCTTTTTAAAACCAGGTCAAATTAGGGTCACGTTTATGGGAAGACAGGAATGAAGGACTGAGAAACAAAGTACTTTTTGTAGTATTCAGAAAATAAAATAAGTTGGTTAGAATGAGCAGGGATCTCAGTGGGAAGTCAGAAAAACTACTAGGAGTCATGGATTGCAAGAAGGAATCTATGAACTTATATCCCAGGACTGATTTTTTAATTGGTTGTGGGAACAAGAGGGTTACTTTGGACAGGGTAATGATTAATGAAGTAAAGTTTTCTGTACCTAAGTCACTAAAACAAGGAAACTACATTGCACTCAAAATTGTACAGCTAAAGGTACTAAGTTCTCCACAGCTCACAGAGTCAAGTAAGCAGGGCTCACAGCTGCTCACAGACTGCAGACATCCATGGAGGCCACATGGGTCTGTGCTAAGTTCTCTGCATAACTGTTATGGTTGTTAGCCTAGTGCCTTTGGGGGACTTCTAACAGTGGGGGGGCTGTCTCTGACTTTTACCTACTCTTGGGACACTTTTCCTTCTGTTGGATCACCCAGCCTTGATACAAAGGTGTATGTTGTCTTATTGTAACTTTTTAATGCTGATTTCGGTTGATATTCCTGGGAGGCATGCTCTTTTATGAAAGAAAATGGAGGAGTGAATCTGGGAGAGAAGGGTGGTGGGAGTGAGGAACTGGGAGGACTAAAGGGAGAGGAAACCCGTGTATTTATATGAAAGAATAAAAAAAAAAAATGAACTGAGTTCTCCGGTTCCCTCTGATCCTAATTATTTAGAGAAATAAATGAAAATAAACTATTTGAAAAAACAGCAGCAATATAACTTGTTTATGAATTCAAATCATTAACTCATGGAAATAAACACCACAGCACTTTTATAATAATTATTTATTTTGTAGTATTTATTAGTGTTGCAGTTTGTTAAGTGAATCTACTGAATCTTGCACACTAGCAAAACCATTTATTACCTGAGTAATTTAATCTGGACAAAATACTATATTAGAAAACTCTGACAAATACTCTAAATTATCTATAAGAAACATGGGAGTTGTGCAAAGGGAAAACACAATCCCTAGAGTGATTAGTAAAAGACATTATATACTACTAAGTTCTGAACTTAGAGTCTGGTCCCCTGATAATGTAAATACAAATTCTGCCCAAGATACACCAAACCAAAAAGATGAAGGAAACATGATAGACACAACATCTTTCTCAGTTCTTACAAAATCTCATTTGATGGGTAATCTAAAAGGGCAGGTTATACCTAATAGTGTTTTTATTACACTAAAATGTATAAAGTCTCACATATAGCAAATACAAATAGCAAAAGTTAAATACAGGTAAAATTTTAAATTTACATACAAAATGATCATGGTAAAAGTAATTGTCAGCCATAATTACATATTCCATCCAATGATCTCATAAATCAGAGCCCTTAGTTTTCTTGATTCATACGTGACTGTATTCTTCCCAGTGTGCATCCTCTCTTCCTCCAAGGGCTGTTCTATGACAGCAGGGATGTTTCTACCATAAAGTTCACAGTGCTCCAGGAACTGGACACATTCTTGAATGACAGTGTCTCTCAGCATGATTGTATGCTTTGACATGTTTTCTAGCAAGGACAGGAAGCATCTTTTGGCATAATACCACGTGTCAGTGCCTAGCTTTTTATGGTAAGGCTCCAGGCTTTTGATGACCCGAGAGATGCCAAAGTCATAGTTCCCCTTGGCACAATAAAGTGTTCCTATCACCAGATTCACAATGCAAAGGTGGTAGATTTTCTTGTCTGGGTCACCATAGGAGAGCTGTTCCTCCTCCTTTTCAATCTTCCTCATCAGCTCCTCGGCTTCCTCGTTTTGACTTGTCATGATATAGGAGACACACAGGTTGGCTAACACAATGGCGCTGACGCTCAGGATGTTATCATAGTTCTTCTTGACGATGGGCTCATAGAAGCCAATGGTCTCTTTGTATTTGTTCTCCTGCATGAAGAGAACATGGGCCACATTCAGCTTCCACACATCATGGTCATTACAGAATTCCACAGATTTGCGGAAGATCTTCTCCACCATGGGATAATTTTCAAAGTTCCAGTAGATTTTTGCCTGGGCCATCAGTACAGGGATATACTTCTCAAGCGTTTCATCATATTCATTCACAGCCTTTTTGGCAGATTCGTCATCTCTACTGTGTCTTGCATCCTGTACTTGTATAGTGAGTCTCCTGAGCTGCTCAGTCAGCATGCCTGCCAGCCCATCAAGTTTTATGAAAGCCTCTTCAGGAGCTGTCTGGCAAGTGATCATGGCATCCAAGAAGTCATAGAGATAGGGTGTGAGGAACTTGTAAGTCAAGTGGGCATTTTCTGCCAGGACATCAGCTGCCAGGTCAAAATATTCATATTTACAGTAGAGCAGCAACAGGTTGCCAAAGGTCTCTGGGGGAAAGGGGTTCTGCTGGAGCAGGAACTGGAGCTTTTCAAAGCCCTCTGTAGGCCTGGCATCCATGTTCATCAGAGCCTGGTTGTGCAGGGTCACCGGGTCCAACTCTTCCTCTGCTCTGGGTGGCATGTCAGTGAGTGCTTCCTGAGCTGCCTCATAGTTTCTCAGTTGGTACTCTATGGCTGCCTTGAGGTTGAAGGCTTCAACCAGAGCAGTCTGGTGAAGGACTATGGTGTTGCCAACACTGCGAACGTCGATTCCTTCAGTGGTCATGCCCACACCTAGTTCTGGGTGCTGACGGATGCCACGCTCAATTATATCAGCGATATGCTTTAGAGCAGGGGCATACTGCCGACTGCTGTAATATGCCAAAGCCAAGTTATAGGAAAGGTCAGGCTGGTAGCCAGAAGCCTGCAGGGCCGCTAAGAACTTGGAACAGGCAGCTTCATAGTGCCCTTCCTTGTAGAGCAGACAACCCAGGTTGATCTGGCCATCATAATCATTTTCCCCTCTACTGTCCTCCACACCTTCCCCACTCAGCAGCTGCTCCACCAGGCTCCTGGCTCCTGGCAGGTCGCCCTCACTGTATTTGATAGCAGCTTGAAGGCGAAGAACACGAGTCTGATAGGTGGGGTTGTCCAGGAGGAAGGCGACCCGCGTGGCCTCTGGATACAGGCAGGCCTTGTACAGAGCCTGGGCCTGGTACAGGCGGTACTGCTCGAGTTCCGGGTGCATCTGGCTCAGCTGCTCATAGCACTCTGCAGCGAGCTCGAACTCCTGCAGGCGGTAGTAGCAGTAGGCCAGCAGCGACAGCCCGGCGCGGCTCCGGGGACTCCTCTGCAGCTCGGCGCCCAGCAGCTGCACCGCCTCTGAGTAGCGGGAGTCGCGGATGAGCCGGTACACGACCGCCGTGAACTCACCGTCGGGGATCTGTGAGCTGCTCTGCCACGCCATATTCACCCAGATTGTTGTGCATCCTCGTTTCCAAGACAATAAGCCAACCGGAAACGGAAGCTGTTCACAAGTAACTTTGCAGCGGAAGTATCCTGTTGTGTTTAATAGCGACCCACCGGCGCGGTTTTATCAACTTCTGGCTTAGTTTTGAAATAGTCTGGAGTGTGGAGAGGCACTTGAGCCTGGACAGTACACTTCCCTAAGCGTTTCAGACAGGGCCACTCCATGTCCCAGCATGCACAAGTTACTTGCTTGCGCGGCATTCTGGGAGATGTAGTTTCTTCTGCTTGATGTCTTCCAGGGATTGGGCGTCTCTGCCTTTTTAGTGGGATGTGGCACTTGTGTCTGTTTCTATTACTCTGCTAGCTTTCTTCTGGAGGTGAAGTAAAGTTTGCGGCTGAAGGTCCCTTGCAATGCCGAGGTTTAACCGTTCCGTGACGTTTCGAGTTGCTTAGCGATAATGACTCGAAGGGAAAGGCGCGTCATCTCTGGAATCCAGGAATTGTAGTATATTCTTGCCAGCTGCTCTGAAGCCCACTTTCTGAGAACGTTATCAAGCAGGACTCGACAGTCCGTATTTTGTTCATTTCGAGTGGTTCGAGGGAGGGTAAAGAAGGGTCTGCATTGTAATTGGCTCTGTTTGAGATTTAAGTCCAAGTCCCTCGCCTCCTTTTTCTTAGGCGAAGACTGTTATGAATGTAAATTGTTGCTTGAATTGATTAGACATGGCTTTGGTCTTTTCCTTCTCCAAGGAAAAACCATAAAACTAACATTCCTCTCCTATCCTATGTTTTACTTTTCTAATCCTCTGATGTTTAGAATTAGAGTCTAAATTCTACCAGACATTATGGTGTGTTTGTCAGAAACTCAAGCTTGCGATGGTGTTTTGGGGTATGATTGAGCTGGCTAAAATTTGGATTTTGTATATAAAATAGAAACACATTGCCAACTCCTTTTCCACACCCAGACTCTTAATTTGAAGATCTCTGGGCAGAAATCACCCTCCCACCCCCAATCTATTTAGAATGGGCCTCTAGATTCTGTGTTATCATTTTGGAGAGGTTATTCTGTATAAATTTAATTTTATATTAGTATGATAGGACAATGAAAAACTACAGACTTAAAAAATTATATCGAACCACTATTGAAAACCATATCCATAGATCTGACTAATTCTAACATGTGGAAGCTGTAAATATGTTTAGTCAAGTATTAGAGAAGTAAATATGTTAGAAGATTATAAAACTGTTCTATCCAAATGAGATAGTCACAAGTTGTATGACTTTTCAGTAATAAGGCTGTTATTTATGAGCATGTGTCATGTGTAGTAGCTCTGCTAGGCACCTGGGAAAGTGTTACATCTACAAGCTTCCATGATCTCCACTGACCTGATTGCCACCCAAGACATACCAAACGCAGGCTTGCCTTTGCTTTGTGATTAAGGGCATTGTTCATCTCTTCAGTAAATTGCTGCCAATTAATGTTTTTTGTAGTCACATTTTGGAGCCAACACCAACCATATTTCATAGCACTCTCTTAGGCTTCTCCCAGGCTAATTATAACTTTCCTGTAATCTAATCTGTGTGTTGCAGATAAGGAAGACTCTGTGGCTCACAACAGTTCAAATAACTTGTCCAAACCCACACAGATAAATAAAAAGGGGGTGATCTTAAAAACTAATCTAGTAGTAAACCTATTCATCATGTATGGGCCTGTATTTTAGGGAATATTAGTGACTTGTGTAATGAGTCTTTCTTTGCCCCCACCAGCCAGTTCCCAAGTAATGACATGGTAACTTATTATTAATTATGAAAGCTTGGTCTTAGCTTAGGTTAGTCCCACTAGCTCTTACAACTTAAATTACCCATATTTTCATTAATCTGCGTGCTGCTACATGCCTTGTGGCTTTTACCTCTCCTCCTACATGTTCTGCTTCCTCTGCATCTGACTGGCAACTCCACCTTTCTTCTTCCCCTCTCTATCCCCGGGAGATTCACCTAACCTCTTCCTGACTAGCTATTGGTCATTCGGCTCTTTACCAATCAAAGTGCCATATCTTCACTCAATGTAAAGGAATATTCCATAACAAACTTGCTTTTTAAAATTGTTTTCTAGTTAAAAAAAAGAGTCTGGTTTGGGCAGTAGAAATCTGAACTTTGTGGCTTGAGTTATATCAATGAAAAGGTGTTAGGATGTAATTACTAGGATGTAACATAGATTCTAGACATCTATTACATCTAGAAAAAGGCTCCAGGAGACATTTAAATGCTATACTAGAAGAAGATTGTTTCTCAGATATTCTTCTCTATAGAACTGGACAAGAAAATTTTGTATGGATACTAAGGAAATGAGAGACAGTATCTTATATCACAAGGATTAAGTATAGCTCTGGACCAACGGAGGAAGCTACTGGCAAAAACAATTATAACTAATCCAAGACTTTTACTAACCTGACCCTAAGCTGTGGCCCTGTATAGTCTTCTGTGCAGGGTTGCATACAGACTGAGGGATTCTATGTAATACTGCTCAATGGTCAGGAGCTAGGAGGGCGTCCTCATGCTGGAGTGGTTGACTTTTACTCTTGGGATGGTTGACTTTTGCTCTTTGAAAACAGTATCCAGAAGATGCAATGTTTTCAAATCCTTACACATTGGACTACTACTCAGGGTAAGCAGCTACAAAATCAAGATAAGATGAAAGAAATGGGGAGCAAGAAATTGCCCTTCGAGTTTTTAGTTTTTCTGTTTGCCAAACTATGTTTACACTATGAAAACATTCATGTTCAAATGACTTCTTAAAACACAGAGAAAAAATGAAGACTCTCTGTTCTCCCCCCAGTTTTTATAGCCATGAACCTACAGGAACCATCTAGAGCAGCTGTTTTCAACCCATGGCTCAAGAACCCCTTGGTGTCTCATATTGGGTATCCTGCATATCAAATATTTACAATACAATTCATAAAAGTAGCAAAATTACTGTTATGAGGTAACAACAAAATAATTTTATGATTTGGGTCACCACAACATGAGGAACAACTATATTAAAGGGTCACAGCAATAGGAAAGTTGAGGTGTGTGTGTGTGTGTGTGTGCGTGTGTGTGTGTGTGTGTGTGTGTGTGTGTGTGTGTGTGTGTGGCTTCTGTGTCCTCCTCCATATTTTATGGGAAGCTGCTCTAATGGCCAAGATTGGGAAGAACATTTGATTTAGACAGATTGTGGGCCGGGTCATTTTAGAAATGCTGTGAGTGCACAAGTCCCACTGTGAGACTGGAATGGCTGTCACCAATGCTGTGACAGGCTCACCTCTGTTTAGTCTACGATAGGTAGTTGGGGAATAGATTAGGTTTTTTTTTTTTAGGGAGCTAGGATGATGAAAGGAGGTCCTGTAATGATAGAAATTCTAGAAAGCAATAAACTAGGTGGAATATTAAGAAATATCACAAAGGATCATTTTGTTTACAATGGGATTTTGAAAAGCAGAATGTGTAATAGCATTCTTAGCAATGAGAAAGCATGTGGTGTTTGTAATAAAATGATTTAGTACCTTATTGAAAGGAATTAGGCTTCCAGGAAATGGCTTGGGGCTCAAGGTGGATTTTTCTGAATTTCATGTAGAAGAATTTGAGGCAGGCTGTAGGTAAAGAGGGAATGATATTTGATTCTTGACATATTAATCATTCTGACTGTCAAAACACATGATTAATCCTGTGTGCACTGTATTTGGCCATCACCTTTAAAACCACTCACAAATGGTTGCTTCTTTGTTTTAGAAAACCAATAATCAATAACTTAGTAATGGAAACAATATTTATTGGTATTTTAACCATATCTATGCTGAAGCATCATTTCCTTTGATAGAAGAACATCTTTTACAAACGTTTTCTAGTTGTTATTTCTTTTTTCTGTTCACTCTAGACTTCCTTTTCTTCAGGATGGAAAATTTGTCCCTGCTTTCTCTGGAATCCTGGTTGACATTTACCCCTGAGTGTACACTAATGATGCTGGGACTGACTTTCCTGCCACTACCTCCTTCATGTCACACTTCCAGTTCTCCAAACAGGGAAATAAAAATGCCCCCTTTGAGGGGATCATCAAAATCTGTCAAATCATTTGGAGTAGAGACTAGGCCCTCCCTCCTGCCAGATCTGTAATCCAAGAGACAAGCCTTCCTAATTAGGTGTGCCCCAGGTCACTAGTGAGTGGTCAATGAGGATTTACATTGATTGAGTTCATGGACTAGGAAGACCCACCCTAAATGTGTCACCATTCCCTGGGCTCGAACACCAAAGAGAAAGCTAGCTGAGCATAGCAAGTGGTTAGTTGTTTCTAGTTCAGTTGCCTGGGCTCTCAAGAGAAATCCTTCCTTATGCTGCTTTTGTCAGGGTATCTGGTCACAGCAGTGGGAGAAGCAGCTAATACATGCCTCCATCACAAACAGATGGAGAAGATGGGAGATACACTGCAGAAAAGGGGGCCTATCAGGAGAAAGCCAGGCAGGAGATCTGAAAATGAGATTCATTGCAGTTTAAAATTTTTTTTCCATTTATAGTTACTGAAAACTAATGCTGACGAAGTTAGGAATCATTTGAATTTTTTTTTTTAGTTGCAATTTTGTTTGGTTTGGAGGGGGGATGCTGATTCAAGTCAAAGCAAGCGAATACCTGCCTCACAACTCATTAAATTGGCATCGTGCAACACACAGCTCACCCACCTGTTTTCTTTGGGAGCAAATTATCTGGAGATTGAATTAAGTTCTGAGAACATAAGCCAATAAACCAAAGCAATAAATTCAGCTTTAATGAAAATGGAGCAGGTTCCCCACGTCTCACTTTAGGCTGCAGCTTTATTAAGCAGACTTATGTTACATGCATTTTATTGGGCACATTTGTAATAACGTCTTTTTGACAAGTATTTCCTATTGTTTCACTCTGCCTCCACAGAGGACTTAGATTCCTTTTGAAAACAGTTGAGTAGCATGGTTGTGAATGCCAGGGAGCAGAAGAGCTAGGTAAAGACTCCAATTTGGGTAATTTGTCTGGCTTAGTTGAGAACTGTGGCCCTTTTGGGTAAGGGTTCCCAACTGTGTTTTAGTCTTCTGACTGTACTGGTGGGGAGTAAGGGGAAGGGGCTGCTTACTTGCCAACCTAGTGATTTCTCTTTTTCCAAAAGCGTAAGGATCTCACTAGAAAGCTCCTTTAGCGATGCAGTAAAGTAGGTAGTTATTTTTTTTAACTTAAATGTTTTATTGTATTATGTGTCCAGGTGTTTTGTTTGCATGCATGGGTGTCTTGCCTGCACCATGTATGTATCTGGTGCCCTGGAACTGGAGTTAACAGATGGTTTTGAGCTGCCCTGTGGATACTGGGAATCGAACCTAGGTCCTCTGGAAGAGCAGAAGTACTCCTAACTGCTGAGCCATCATCCCTCCAATCCCAGGAACAGCTAGGATTTTAGACAATGAGAATTTGGTGTTTGGAACTCTCTGAAGGTCTCAGATTTACTCAGAAACACTCTTGGGAGTGTGGGGAGATCAGGAGCTGATGGGGCTCGGCAGGAGCAGCTTCAGTGTGCCATCATGGAGAAGCCTAAATCTGCTTGTCTGAAAGGCTCTGGGGGGGCAGGCAGAAAGCCTTCCCACTTTCACAGACCTCTTCATGTTCCTGGAACAGAAGAAACCTTGCTGATAACTCAGACTCCTTTGTCACCAGTGTAAGAAAGGAAACGTGGCAACCATGTCCCCTTTCTGAGGGTCATAGGACTGAGTCCATCTCCTCCTTATAGCTCAGCAGACTGATTCCAGCCATCCAGCTTGGGTCCTCAGTGAGGTATGTGAAGGTAAAATCTGACAGCCCCAGGCCTCATGAGAAGCAGATCCATTTGTTGGATGGACATTTTAAGGCCTACCACATATGCTATTTTTTTATGGTAATTAAAATGTTGAAGGGAATCTAAGAGGAGAGTGTGCCGTAAAACTTTTCACTATAAACCATGAGCAAAATCATCTTGCCTAATGCCTGTGGGTATGCCACTGTTAGCACAACCTTCCAGCTCTCTGGTGGTGCTCCAGCCCCGTGCTGCTGGGCTGCATCATAGGTGGCATCAGACGACAGACTGAAGTCTAGAGAGGAAGGAGTGAATCCAAAGTTACCCAAATTCCAACCCTAAGACTTCAGTTAATAATTTGGGATCAGTTGTTGGGGTTGGGGGGGGGAGAAAGAGGGTTGTGGGCTGGCTGGTTGGTTTGGAGTCATTTAATATGGCTCCCCTCTGGTCCCAATATCCCTCTGATCTTTCCACTGAACCCTGTCTTAGATTTGGCATGTTTGTTCATGCATCCCATAGTGAGGGAGGAGCAGTCGCCTGGAATCACCTGGAGTCAGTGTGCTCCCTCTGTTCTCTCACCATACCCATGGCTGGGGACAGTCCTAACCAATTGGATATGGTCGGAAGGGAAGCGTGTCATTCCCAGGTGGAAGCAATTCCATCCTGTGACTACAACAGGGGGATTCAAGGATGCTCAGGGTTACTGTGGGCTGAAGGAACCTAGGTGCTGAGTCACCCCCATGGAAGGCTGCTGGATGAGGGGGCACACTGGGCTGTGAAGTCAAAGCTACAAATAAACTCCTCTGTGCTAACTTTGTCATTGTCATTGTTAAGACATCTTGACCAGTGCAGTTAGATGGATGGCATTTCATGGTTACTATGTGTGCGCTATTTTTGCTACATGATAAGGTAAGGATCTGTCTGTGAATGATGTGCTGTTCTTGTTTAAGGGGTCCATCCTGGCACAATAAGAAAAAACAGGTGTGCATAGTAGTTATGCCACGTGATAACATGGGATGCTGTGAGAGAGCAAGCCCATGGTATTTTAGGAAGACCCTCAGCACAGGTAGATTTTAAGTCCATCTTGTGTGAGTATGGTCTGAATGTGTGTCCCTCAAATCCACGTTGAAGACCTTACCTCCAGTGTGATGGTGCCAGCATTCAGCAGTGTGGCATCTTTGGAAGGTATTGGGGATAAAAAAAAAAAGGGTGAAGAGGGCAAGACACGCATGATAAAATTAGGGACCCTAATGATCTCTCTTTCCCAGACACATGGGGACATATGAGTGACAGACAGATAAGCAAGGAAGAAAGTCCTCCCCTAGAACTTGTTCTAGCATCCTTAGCCTCCAGACGACAAATTTCACTGTCGAAGGCACCGGGTCTGTGGTATTTTGTTGCAGCAGTCTTGAACTAAGATGAATGGACATTTCCTTCCAAGAGACCCTCATCTGAAAAAATCCCCAGACATAAGAGAGTAAGGCAAGCTGCATGGCTGCAGTAAGAATACGTAAGGTAGGTTTCTGCCATACGCAAACCTTACAGTGGCACTTAAGAATGATGAAATGACTCTCCTGAACCTGTGGATACTTTCTAAGGAGGGATTGGTCTACGAATGATATTGTGAAGATACCAAATGCTATGAGCCTGCTGCTGAGGACAAATGAACAGCTCTGAAAAATACAGTCCCCTCCTGGCAACGCTATGAAGCCGACATGGATTTTAGCTCTGAAATTCATGTAAACGGTCTCAATTCCTTTTCTGGTGCTGTGATAAACATCTTGACAAAAGCAACTTAGAGGAGAAAGGGTATGTTTGGCTTAAAGTCCAGGTTACAGTTACCACGGCAGGGAAGTCCCAGCAGAGTTTGAGGGAACTGGTTACAGTCAAGGGCAGAGGGCAATGACCTAAGGCATACCTGCTAGCACTATTCATACAATCCTGCAGGCCCTGGATGGGAGTGGTCACTCCCACAGTACAGATGGGTCTTCCTGAGGCAGAAGGGGTGACTCAGCGGTTAAGAGCACTGGATGTTCTTTCAGACAACCCAGACTCAATTCCCAGCATCCATGTGATGGCTCACAACTGTCCAAAACTCCAGTTCCAGGAGGTCCAGTGCCTTCTTGGCACTAGGCATGCGTGCGGTGTGCAGACATACATGCAGTCAGCTAGGTGTCAAGGTGACAGTTAATTCCAACCATCACAGAATCAGGATATTGACCTGACCCTTAGGGTTGGCGGTAAGAGCAATTGCTCCCACACCATGGTAGGTCTAACACTAGTGAGCATCTCACTTCCAAGAAGGAAGACACTTACAGCATGACTTCTGACCTAGCAAATAGCCATAGGAGCTGAGTCAAAACCTCACAGGCCCCTTTCCAGTGAGCATCATTTGATGGATTTTTCTTTTTTCCTTGAAGCTGCTTTCATTCTAGATATTCTTCACCCTCAAATTTTCACAAAAGAGGAAAGACAAAGACTTCCTCATCCCTACCTTGCCTCATCTTCTCACCATTTAAGGTTCTGAGCTGCTACGATGAAAGCCCAAGCTTGATGCTGGACATGCCCCCCCCCACTTTTGCTTGCTAGAGCAAGTAATCCCAATTCCCAGCACATCAGTGAATGTGCAGTGATAGATAAAGCTCCCATCCTCAGTTCCCCCATGATGTTTAAAATGACACATTGAACAACTGGGGCAGTTGTCAACCTGTGGGTCGTGACCCCTTTTGGGGAGGAATTATATTAAAGGGTCTTATCATTAGGAAGGTTGAGAAACACTGGACAGCTGGGTATCTGTTGAATTCACCTTTTCCATTCAAAGGCTTAAGATGGTCTGCAAACACAGTGATTCCAAACTCCTAATATAAGTACAACAAACACTCATAGTCTAGTCTAGACCACAGTGAATGTGATGGTCAGATGGTGAGGTCCTGAGTGTTGGAGACAAGAGGTCATCTGAGAAGTAATCCCATGAGCCTCTGGTGAATGCTGAAGAGATGAGGTCATCTGAGAAGTAATCCCATGAGCCTCTGGCTGGTGGTTTCTTTTTCTCCCCTCGAAGCAAGCTGGCCTTTTTGGGAAACCAGCTATTGGAAACTACAGACTAGAATGTAGGTAAATCCAAGGGAACATTCTAAAGTGTTTAGAAATCGATTTCTTCACATAGACCCACAGAAATTTGAATGCTCCTTTGACAGTTCATATGTAGCCCAGCCCACATCACACTCTTTCCTATGTTCTCTCTGAATTACTCTTAGCCTGTGATTTTCTTTGTAGATCTCCCACTCTGGCATCAAATGCACTCCTTTTCCATCAGAACATCAGCAGAAGAGTTGAGTTCCAGTTACCCATTGAGTTCAGAGGCCTGCATGGGTGACCTTTCAAGATAAATCAGCCAACATACGCAAGTAGGCTGAGCTACATTTCCTTGCCTGGTAGTCACAGCCCTGCTCAGTCCTGCCCAAATCAACATGGCTAGCCTCTCCGTTTCATCCACTTCACACTGTCTCTACTCTTCCCCCACCGGGTGCCTTGCTCAGCTCAGGCCAGATGTCTTGACTACTTTCCCTCTCATCTCATGTCCAGCCCATTTCATATACACTGGGAAGTGTGCTTTGTTTTCCCCAGACTGGAAATGTTACCTTTCTTTTTCTGGACATTCCATGATCACTAGCAAGTCCAGGAAATCCATTTTACAAGGATGTGCACGAAGCCTGGTTACAGCAGCAAAGAACAGGAAACAGTATAAATGACCATCAAGAGGGGTGGGTGAACAAATCACTGTGTTCTTAGCAGTTGTGAAGAACAAGGTGGAGATTAAATGTTTCCCCAGGCTCATCAGCTGAATGTTTGGTTCTCGGTGGGTGGTGCTATCCTGAGTCCCTAGCACCGAAAAGAAGGAAGGAAGGAAGGAAGGAAGGAGGGAGGGAGGGAGGGAAGGAAGGAAGGAAGGAAGGAAGGAAGGAAGGAAGGAAGGAAGGAAGGGAAAAAGACCTTCCCTTCCCTAAACTAGTGGCAACTACTGCTTTTTTTTTCCTGCCTCTAAGATCAACCCCCACCCTCTCGGATTCCATATAATTAGAAGCATGGGGGACATGGCCCTTTTTGACTGGCTTCTTTTAGTTAGCAATATAATTTAAAGTTCTTCCATGTCTGTTCCATTGCCTAAATGTGGCAGAGATTATCCACTCATTCAAGGAAGGTCATTTTTGATTGTTTCCATGTTTTAGCAATTATAAATAAAGCTTCTACAGACATCCACGAGCAGGGCTGTGTAGACATGTCTCCAGCTTCTTTGGATATGTGCTAAAGAGTTCTGCTGTTGCAGCATGTGGTCATTTGATTACACTGTAACTAGGTAAGAAACTGTCAGGCCACCTTCAGAAGTATCTGGACATTCCCAGCACTATCAGTGACAGGCCTTGTTGTTCTGATGCTGTCACCGTTTGGGGTTTCAGCTGTTCATGTATGTATTTAGGTAAATATTTTTTTAAAGGTAGGCATTACCCAATAATGAATATGTGGATGTGACTCCAAGGACATTAATATTACGCCCTCATCATACTCTTTTGGAGGATTGTGTATGTGTGGTGTATGTGTTTATATGTGTGTGTAAGAAAGAGGTCTAAGTCTGGCTTCTTCCTTAGTTGTGCTCTATATTATTTTTTGAGATAAGGTCTCTCACTGAACCTTGAGTTCGCTGATTTGACTAAACCAGCTGGCTAAGACACTCTAGGGATCCACATATCTCCATCTTCACAGTCCTGGGATCTCAGGTCCATGCCATCGAACCTGGCTTTTTATGTGGGTGCTAAGGATTCAAACTCCTGTCTTTGTGCTTTTGTACAAACACTTCCCCTACAGAGCTATTTCCCTAGCTCCTCCTCCATTCTTAAGCAGATGTACTTAACTTTTGAAGTCCCTTAGTCTCACTTTTAGGTGGCTTCCTGTAGGTAAAAAGTAAATGTTTACTGGTTGTGTGAATTTCAGTGACCTGGATTCCCCTTCTTTGGAAAACTGTGAGAAACTCATCTGGAGAGACTCCTACAAGTACCAAGGCACATGCTACACATACACACTCATGTATGAACACATAGAGTAGGTGCTCTCTTTTTCCATCTTGGAATGATAACATTGACTCTCTCAGAGGTGTTTCCTGCCCAGTGTACTCTATACTCAATCCACATGGTGTGCCTGGCACAGTGTAGGTTGTAACTAATATCCGTTGACTGACTAATGTGCTTTGGACCAATGTAGTAGTCTAGCATTAGCTGTTAAAGGAGTGCCTAACATCCCTTGGTTCCTTGTTTGGAGTCATTGCCAAGGCTGCTTCATGATCATAGAAACCATTACAAGTTTTCACTCATGAGATCACACCTACCTGTGGCCAATGTTCCCCAGACTCTCACCTCCTGCTTACTGTCAGAAGCACAGTGTGTTGTAGCAATCACATTGCCAAAGCTTTATGACATCCATAAATTGAAAACTACTGCCTCTGACAGTTATGAGCCTGTGTCAGCACCAGATCATGTTGACTGTTCTGGAATGTGTTTGTAGAAGTACTATACCAGCCTGGAAGCTGTTGACACCAGAGGCTGTAACTTAATTAGATATGGCCCTGGAACATTGTGGGTCTTGGCATTTAAGAAATTTTTTTTTCTTAAATTCTTTGATACAATTGCCATACAATCAAATTGATACAATTTTATACAAAGGCTGCTATGTTTGACAACAAGAGGACAGTTTAGAGCAAGCATTGGACACCAAGTCTGGCCAGCAGTGCTTCCTTCTCTTTCAGCAGATTGCTACAAGAAAGGCTGCTGACCATGAAAGATAGTAAAGTCTGCTGGGAAGACTCCCAACCTGCATATAATATATATATATATATATATATATATATATATATATACACATATACATATACATATACATATACATATACATATACATATACATATACATATATATATATATAATATTATTATACAGTTCTGTATGCTTCTGCCAGAATCCCTTTCTGGGCACAGCGATGCTGAGAACTGTGGTCCCATTCTGGTGGCAGTGCAAACTCCTTGCCTTTGTGCTTGTGTGTGTTTAATAGAGTGTCTGAGAGGCCAACTTGACTCCTTGGAGGTCCCCCTGCTTCCTTTGTTTTCTTCTCTGCTGTGATGTCCTTCCTTTAGGACATTTCACGCTCAGAACTGCAGAATGTATCTTCAGTTTCTACTCGGAACAAGACTAGGAAAAGAGAGGTATCTGACCACTGCTTTCAGGCTACAAGGAAAATGTCTGTCTCGTGAAATTCAAGACTTGAGTCCTTTGTTTTGTGGCTGGTTCCTTGGTATGGGACATTATCCTAAACTAGAAGGTGACCATGAGTAATTCAGCTGCCAGGGACCAGCCATAGTGATAGAGGGAAGTGGGCACCCTGGGGAGAGGAAAGGGAAGCAATGAGGATCAGGAAGCACCTGCAGGGCTGTTTGTGGCGCAGTAGCTTCCCTATGCTTGTCTGTATCCACTGGGTTCCAAGCACCAGCAGAGTAGGAAACACAAAGCAGGTTTTTGTTATTTGTTTTGATTTTGCAGTGCTGCGGATCGCACCAGTGGCCTCACGTGCGTGAATCAGTCACTGCCAACTAACTGAGCTATATCTGCAGTCCCAAAAGGGACAATATTGGGAAGGACAGACTTCCTGGTTTGTAGATAGTCACCTCTTTGTGACTTTGTATGGCAGGTAGTAAGCTCTGGTGTCTTCATATAGGACAGCTTTCTCAGGCTAAAATATTAAGTCTTTCTGTTGATATTTTTGAGCTACTCTTTATTCTTTCAGTGCATGTTTTTGGTTTTTTCCTTAATGTTGTTGCTTCCTATTGCTTGCAACTAAGGCTCCTTTGCTGAAGCCCAATATGGTGGCAGGAAAGCCCCCAAATCACACAGATATCTTTGGCTCATCCTGGGCTTCAGGGGTAAGATGACTCCTATTGCCCCATATGATTGATTCCCCAAGATCTGCGCAGATCTCAATGCTCATTTGAGGCCAGCAGGTAGGTTGTATCTCCTTCCTGTCAAGCTGCTGTCCTCTACCCTAGCCTCAGCTGAGGACTTACAGAACTTAGGTCAGATGCCTTGCCCACTGTCAGACATCCATAGTATGTTTCCAGTGAGGGCACAGAAAGGCTGTCAAAGACTTTGACTTCTAAAGAGAAAGGGAAAATGGAAAGCCATAAAGAGAGATAGGACAGATGGAGGTGGCCCCAGGTGAGCTTCGCCAACAGGACATTAGCTTTCTCCACATCGTTTTCTGAGATGCCATTTCCTAGGCTCTACTGACGGAGCTTCTCCAAAGTGCCAGGCCTGAGTGCCAGGGCAACCTGGAGAGCCTTTCAGCCAGTGCTGCAGACGCCAGGAGATCACAAACAGCCTCTAACAGCAGCTGGCCCGACAGCTTACTGCCTCTTCATGCCTGCCAGATGGATGTGATCACCAGAGTCATCTTCCAGGCCTGGAGAGGTGGCAGGCCCAGTGGGATAGACCCAGTCTGAGGCCTTGGAGCAGGCCTCTGGCAATGGTTTGAGGCTATAACAAATGTTAGGTAGCCACTTAAGTACCGTAGCTCTGTCAGTTTTTCTGGCAGCCAGGAGTCACCGGGGAACATCTGTTGGTAGTTAGATCGGATCTCAGCACTCTGCTTTTTCTCTTTCCCTCTCCTTCTCTCTGTTCCTTTAAGCTTTAAAGAATCAGACTTCTCACCTCCTTCTTTAAGACTGTTCCCACAGTCATCGATCTAAGGCAGTAATGTAGTGTTTTGAAGTTGAATTGATGCAACATCAAATGCAGCAGTAACAATAGCATAAGGTGGCCTGGAGTAGGCGCCTGCTATGTCTACCTGTCATGCGTATCTGATCTAAATATCAGACAGCTGATAGCCCTGTCATTTGCTAGCATCTCTTATGTTCCAGGTGTTGTGTTAGGGGCCTTTGGGAGGTCCCTGAACACTGTTTTTCTCTTTCTGGAAAGCGACAGGAGCAAAGCCATAAATAGCCAAACCCCATTGTCCAACGTTTAGCTCTGGCTCTGCTCAGAATAGCAAAGTCATGTTCCACAACACATTCTTGGCTAGCAGAGAAATTCCTGGGCCATTTCTTGTCAGGAATCACAGACCTCCTCAAAGGGTCAACTATCATTGTAGGTAAGTGCATGTCTGCAGTTACAGGGAAGCCGGGGATAATCTCACCTCTGACCTCATACCGAAGAAGATGCCTGTCGATTAGTGGTCAGGCAGAGTTGTGAGTTTTTAGTGGTCACTTTAGGGCTCCTTACAGCTTAAAAGTGAAGACATGACATAACAGCTTAATGTGTCTTTACCCAATCCTTGTGGGTTTAGGCAGCTCTGCCACACAGACAGAAAATAAATAAAATCATGATAGCGAGTGTTGTGTCTTATGTCCTGCACTCAATTAGAGCATAGGCAGTGGGTCTTCTCTCTATTCAGTGTACATGCATTGTAAGAGTGGTGAGAGTGTTTGTTAACTTAGGTTAGAGGTCCCATTTTAAAGAAAAAAGAAGGGAGCTAAAGAGATGGCTCAGAAGTTAAGGGCACTGACTGCTCTTCCAGAGGTCCTGGGTTCAATTCCCAACACCCACATGGCAGCTCACAACAGTCTGTAATTCCAGTTCCAGGGAGCCCAACACCAATATACATAAAATGAAAATAAATTTAAATAAAAGACCGATATATAGGGACTAATCCAAGGTGCACTCCATTGTTTAGAATACTATGCTTAACCCTCAGAACTGTCCTGTAATTAGGTATCATTCATGTTTATGGATTATGAAAGTAAGGCTCAGAGAAACCAAGGTTTTGTTGTTGCTGCTGTTGAGGAAGGGTCTGACTATGTAGCTCAGGCTGGCTTTGGGCTTGGGAACCTCTGACCTCAGTTTCTTGAGTGGTTGATGTGTGCTATGGTGTGTACCTTGGATTGAGAAGCTGAGTTCCTGATGGAAGCTGTGGGTCTAGACTGAGATATGAGTTGCTTTGTGTCTGATCCCTTCATGGGGCTTCCCTCCATCACGTGCTGTGGAATAATCCTCCTGTACACAGTGAAAACATGTTGCTCTCAGAATGGACAATAGCCAGACAGGATAAGGTTAAGCAGACTAAGGACATTGGGAAGAAGGATGAGCTATCAGCCAAACGTTTATAATTAATGTTGAGTCTCTGTGACGGTTATTTGGAAGCTGGTGGGTGGAAAGAAAAGTCCACCTATAATCATGTTGTCCCGCTATGAAAAGGTTCATAATGAGTATTTGCACAGGTGTCAGCTGGGTGAGGAAAGAATGTTCCAGATACCAGTTCCCTTTACCCCCAAGGGTCTGTGTGAAGCATGGGGTAGTGAAGAGAGGCAGTTTAGGGAATTCCTTGGAATGGGTGGTGAGAGCCTGCTCCTAACTCCTAACAAATCTGCGTGCTAGCTGCTTGGCCAGGGAGATGCCATGTAGGGACAGTGCAGGGAACCATCAAGGAGACGCACTCACTGGTGGGATAGAGATCGTGATCTCTGTAAAGTCAGCCTCTGTGGGGCTTCCCTCTGCAGGGCCCAGAGGAAGGCTGGGGCTCTTGGGAGATTTCCAGGGCATGTTGCACCCTTGCTAGGTTGGAGGCCTCTGTCTCAGTGGGCCCTATAGGAAGGGTTGGAGTAGAGCTACAGCCTGCAGGCTCAAGACCCTCCAAGCTTGTGCCTCATGGGGAGCCAAACTTTATGCTTTTACACTTGCTGGCTCCTAAGCTATTCCTCAACGGGAGCCAGAACTCAGACTGGTCTTGGCTGTAGCTCTCGGAATGTGTTTGCTATGACAGTTCAATTGCCAAAAAGCTTTAAATAGGAAAGTTTAGAAGGTTCTTCTGAAGTTGAGAAGATTTACCATTGATATGTAAGGAACTGAACTAATGGTGCATGGATCCTATCTTCTGCTTAATTAATTTGGTCTGAACTTTATTTGAAGAAAAAGTTCATAGATTCTTCAAGACAATAAGTAATCTTGTGACTCAGGCTTATTCAAAATGAACTTGTGAGACTTTGGAGGTTGTGTGATCAGGTGGTCACAGAATGTTTGACTCTGTCCCCCCTCCCTTAGTGCTGTCTACTCAAAGTCCCTGCATGACAAAGAGAATGGGCATCATGGTCACAAGTGCTCTCATTTGAGAGTCACCCAGAAGCCAGAATGTGGGGCTGATCGGAAAGAGTGTATGGTAATTTACAATGGAGATTCATTTTAGGGTATAATAACAGGCTATACTGTGTATATCACTCTTTTATTCATTTATAATTAATTAATTTCAAAGTGTTTACTAATGTATTTATAACAGGGATTTGAAAAGGACAACCATGGTAATACAGGTGTCTTGTGAAAAATAATATATACTTCATGTGTGCATATAAACACAGCACACTTCTGAAAGACAGCTAAGAAACTATGTGTTGTGGCTCCCTCCAGGGAAGAATGGGATGGGCCCACACAGGAAGGAGACATTTATTACTATTCAGTACCTTTCTGTACTCTTAGAGTTTTTGTTACATGTCCTAAAACCTTTTGTGTGAGTAAAATTGTCACTGGTTTTCATGGTGACATTCAGTGTAGCCCCCCCTTTTTTGTTGTTGTTGTTAATTTCAAGCACCATACTTTAAATTTTTTATCATTAAAAATATTATGTGTATGTGTGTCTGTGGGTAAGTATGTGCGCATGAGTGCAGTGCCCATGGAGTCCAGAAGAGGGCGTTGGGTCTCCTGGAGCTGGAGTTACTGGTCACTGTGAGCTGTCTATTAAGCTCTCTTAACTGCTGAGTCATCTCTTTTGCCCTAAGGCAGCCATTATTAATGGCATTTCCAAAGAGTACCATGAATATTTGTGATCACAAAGGCCAGATACTTTGATGATATGTGACTGTTTGGCTTTGTTTATGGTGATCAAACAGCCATCAAAGGGACATATCTAGACAACTAGAGGTCCTAGGATGTTCTTTCCTGTTGGACATCTTTCCTGGCCACCTCCTGAATAGGTGTGGGATCCTGGCCTTTTCACCTCTCCCCTGTCATACTTGTCCCGAGACAACAAAAGACCTTATGGGATGCATTTGATTTCCTCTGCTGTGTGATCCCTTTAGCTTTGTTGAAAAGTTCGCCTCAAACTTTCTCTTTTAGATGAAGATTTCAACTAGCTGTTCTAGGCTTCAGCAGGCTAGACTAAAAATCAAACCAGAGCCCATCATGCTAAAGTTCCACATCCTGAGCCCATGACAAGCCTCCTCTCTGACTCTACGCAGAAATCAGTATTTGAGAAGTAAAAGCCAAATTCCCTACCCAGGCCAGTTTCAGTGGCAGGATAAAGAAGTTGCCACTGCTGTCATCCTTAACAAAGGAGGCTTCCTGTACCATCATTCGTTTGCCAACTCCTGGGTGGCTGTCACAGTTCCTTAAAGTTTCACTCACATAAGTTCTCCTCCCTGTGTCTTCATTTCAGCCAAGGGACACAGTCATCTCTATTTTAAGTGAAGGCCCTAGATGGCAAATACCTTATTTAAGGTCAAACTCAAGCTGGAGCTCAGGCTCTCAGGTCCAAGTCCTGTAGTGTTTTAAGCAAAAGCAGTGAAGTCAGTATTATTATGGACTTTGATCGCTTGGCATAATTGGCAGTGGAAGGGGCATCTATTTGATTAGATGTTTTAACATTCCAGCCACTCTCGCCAACCCTGAGATTAATTAGTGACTGTCACGGGGATCTCCTGTTCCATAGGCCTCATGGGTCAAGCTTCTGTTGCTGGCATGGGCCATTCTCACTGTGAGGAGATTCCGGGTGGAATGCTGACTCTCAGATTTTCCTTGTGTAGGCTTTGACAGTCAGCCCTTGAAACACCAAGCCTGGGGTACAGGAATATAACACTGTGCCAGGCACAACTATGGCTCATAAGGGTGCTAAATTGGGTCTGGAACCCTTTAGTCCCAACACTAGAGCAACTGTCTTCTGAGGGTTCTTGATTCTGCTTTAGTAATTCCACGCACCACCTCCTTCGTTCCTTTGCTCCTTTCTCCATTAAGTGGATGCATAGCACAGGCCACCCTGCAGAAGCTTAGGGCTGCCAGTAGGAATACACAGGCCTTGCTTTCCCTTTCCCTTTGCAGTTCTGTTCCCTCTGCAGGTTTGATTGAGGGCCTCACTCCAGGGTGCCTGGCTCAGTGACTGCCCCAAGAAAACATCACACCAATTACCCATCTCCCAACACAGCCTGTGTCAGATCTGTGCTCCTGGACGGTTGAGGCAGGAAATGTGGACAGACAGAGCAGTTCACGGTTGTGCACTGTAGAGCTGACAGGTGGAGCTGTGCTGATTGAAATCATAGGTAAGCTAAAGTGACTGGGGGAAGAGGCTGTGATTGAAGTGTGAGGGGTAAGTATCGTAAGAAATCCACGGATGCTTGAGAGACAGACTTATTTATTAAGAGATGACATAGAGAACTTACACTCACAAATTCAGTGGAAAGTGATGCCATTGCCTCTTCATCCACCAGGGAAGGATGGAGAAGGGACCAGGCCACAGAATGGTGTGGCTGGAAGTCTTCCATGTCCCAGAGAGAGAGAGACAAAGACAGAGAGACAGAGGGAGAAAGGGAGGGGAGGGGAGAAAAAGGGAAGGGAGGAGAGGAGAGAAGAGGAGAAAACCATGCCCAGGGCAAGTCATGCCCAAATGTCACAGATAGAGTGTCCACAAGAACAAAGTGTTGAGAAAACAGACCAAACCTCTTTCCAGGAGGAGTGCCAATCTTTCAGGGTAGTCTGGGTCATGTCCATCCATTGCAGTCTCAGGTTTTCAACAAAAAACCACAGGAATATAGCAACTTGCAGCTTCTGATTGCTGGAATAGGTGGGACCCTTCCCACTACTACATCTCTTGGTGAATACTCCCTCTCCACCTCTGTGCTCTTCTTGGGTCAAGCTCAAGCATCACCATCCCTAGGATTTTCTCCTGCCTGCCTCAATGAAGCTCCTCCTTAAGTTGGCAAAGTAGGGGGCCTTCTACAAGTAAGCCTACACAAATATGTTCTTAAAACACTCTGTCCTGCTTCTGTTTGTTTTGGTTTGTTGTTTTGAACTTGATATAAGCTAAGGTCAACTAAGAAAATGCTTTCATAAGATTGGCGGCATATAGTGGCTGGACAGTCATGGCACACTCCTTTAATCCCAGCACTCGGGAGGTAGGGACAGGCAGATGTGTAATTTCGAAGCCAGCCTGGTCTACAGAGCAAGTTCCGAACAGCCAGAGATAGGCAGAGAAACTGCCTTGAAAAATGAAACCAAACCAAACCAAACCAAACCAAGCAAAACAAAAACAAAAACACCAAAACAAATTAGGCACATAGGCAAGACTGTGGTGCATTTTCTTGATTGATGATTGTTGCAGAAGGGCTCAGCCCACTGTGGGAGGTGCTCTCCCTAGGCAAGTCGTCCTGGAAGTGTATCTGAAAACCATCCAAGCAAACCAGGAAGAGTAAGCCGGTAAACAGCACTCTTCCATGGCCTCTGCATCAGTTCCTGCCTCCAGTTCATGCCTTGAGTTCCTGCCCTGACTTCCCTGGAGGATGGAGTACAAGCTATAAGCTGAGGAAAACTCTTTCCTCCCCAGATTGCTTTTGGCCATGACATTTTATCAGAGCAATAGAAACCCTAAGGAAGACACTATATGCTTTAGCCCTGTTCATTTATTCACCCATCTATTTAGTGAGCTTCTGTTATTTCACAATGATGCTTTGATTTTTCACTGTGATGCTAGAAATTGATCTGTGACTTCACACATGCAAGTCAAGTACTCTACCACCAAGCTACATCCCCAGCTATTCCCTTCATCTATTCAGTGTATTTTAAAGCCCCATTGCTGTTTGAGAGGCTATGGAATCAGATAAAACTTTGGGACAAAGATCTTCCCATCTTTGAAGGGAAAATATAGAGCATGCCATGTGGTGTTATAGGCACCAAGAGCTTTGTAACTGCTGCCCATTGGCCTTCCAAAAAGACTGATTTTATTACAGGCAAAGACTGCTTCTCAGTAAGCAGATGTTGAGTGGATGAATATGATGAGATTCACCAACTATCTCTGGTTTTTGCTGCTGTGGGTTTGTGGTCCTGAGCAAAGGGTGCTGGCACATGGACACAGGCATTCACTCATACTCCAACCCCCCGCCCCCACAACAAAACCAAAATAAACAAAGATCAGTCATGGCTAACACACACTTGAATTTAGTATCTGTCAGTGCTTTTGAGCTGGCTTGTCAGAGACAAGACTAGATGAATCATGCTGAAATAGAGTTCTAGGAGGCAATATACCAGTTGAAAATCTCAGAAAAGGATTGTGTTTATGCCTGGGTGAATTTTTTGCCTCTCTTAAGAATGAAATGTACAAGGTGCTATGATTGGGTCAAATTGTTGTCTCATGTTCCCATCCCCAGTGGAGTTAAACTCCTTCCAGGAGACCACATATATTTTGGAGGAAACATAGTAAGCAGAATAAATATACTTTAACAATAAATGTAATGGACTCCCTAGAGACATCCACTGCATTGGGATAGCAGTGAAATCTGCACACACCTCCGTGTGTCCCCTAGTCAGAACTAGAGGCATTTCACTATTCTCCAGGTCTGGAATGTAATCTATTTATTTTATGCATATACATTTTAGCAAGCACTTTTTAAGGCAACCTTAGATGCTCTCCTTCAAAACAAGTATCCTCAAAGATCTGAATCCATGAAGTGGGGTTAATGTATTAGGTCAAGCCCTGCAGGATGGTGGCTGACTAACAGACATGCTTCCAAACAATCATCTTCATATCACAGATGGGGAGAGGGGCAGGTGCCCATGGAAGTCATGCCAGCAAGGGCCTGTTTACACAGGGACCAATTCCATGTGCTGTTACACAAGCAGCAGACAGTCACAGACCCACCCTTGTCAGTGAACATACAGCTGAGAGTTTGGTGTTTCTGAGTATGAGAGTCTACAGATCAAAACTGGGAAAAGCTGTGCCCCTTTGCCACTTACTTGGGTTGCATTCCAGATCAGTGATTTGTGTAGTGATCTACCAGGCATTTATCTGAGTCCTGACATGTCTAAGTGAAGCCCAAAGCTTCGAGGAAGAGGGAACATTCAGGCTGGCTCTCAGATCAACTACACGAAACACCATCTAGACAGATGTGCTAACATTTGCCTGATGATGAGCCAGAGTTCCTCTTACCATCAGGCTGTGGACAGAGTACATACAACTGCTCAGTGCTGTGAGCTCAAGCAGAGGGGCTGGCGCCTTTCAGCCCTTCATGTCTGGTCTTGAAAGGGGTTTCCTGGGCCAGGCTAGAGCCTTTCTTTACAGAGCAAAACCCACTCTCATGTCTTTGAATGAATATCCAGTAATTCCAAGATTTGAACATGAAACAGTGGCAATGTGTTTCTGGGTAACTGCGAATGACCACCCTAACTCAGAATTCTTACTAACAACAAAAATCTTTCATTTACTTGGCTCCCAGATGCCAGGTATTGAGATCTGAGGTTATACAATCTCCATAGGTCACCTCTGTAAGGCATCTAAGATCATTTTGATTTTCCAGATGAGACAAGTAGAATCCTAAGAGGTCAAATAAGTTACTCAAGGTCACATAGAAGGTACATGACAAAGCAGATGCTAACGGAGATCTGTCTGCATCTGTCTGCCTTTGTAGGAGAACATGGAAATGGCTAGCCTACCAAGATTGGGTGTCTAGGGTAAAAGAGCAATTGATTATTGTGAGGAGTCAAGAGTGTCACTTCTCTGTCTTGCAATTGCCATTTTCACTGGAACTTATGGAGAAAGAAATCGATAACTGGAGAGAGGTGGTCCAAAGCCTCCTCTGAACTTGGGTTCAATCATCAACACTTACAAGACCAGTGGGTGCCATTTCCACTGCCAGCTGTGTGTGCGTCACAGACATTCCACAGAGATGCCTGACTTAGAATTTGGGATTCTACTCCCTTGGGCTTTATTTTGTAAAAGCCCTACCCCAAAGTCCAGATTCTGCACTGTGCTGAGAGCCTGGCTCTGTTGGGAATTTCCCTTTCTGTAGGAAGGATTGAACCATGAACTATGTGACAAGTGGTGGGACAGGCATGGCTGCCTCAGTTCTTTGAGCTCCTATACAAACTCATGTCACTTTGCCTTCTTCAAACAATGATATCTGCTGTAGTTAGATGAGGAAATTGTGGGGTTGTGTGTAGATTCTATTACCCATGAAAGGGCCTATGAAAAGGAAGGGTATGATTTTTGACTCAGGCAGATTTGGGCTTAAACACTAGACACTGAGTTTAATAGCCCTGTAACTTAGAGTAAAAGTTATAACTTTATTTGGCTCAGGTTCATTCCCCACCCAACAGGCCCCAAGGAGGCTTTCTAAAAGTCAAGAACTCTCAGTCTACACCTACCCTGAATTCAAGATGCCAAGCATCCAGGATGCTGAAAAAGGTACCTCGGCTGCCTGGTGAATAGAAGTGGGGAGGATGTTGACTTCTGAGTTTATCCTGGAACCCAAACTTCTCTCTCTGATATAGTAGTGGAGTGCACTCTCTCTGATGTAAGAAGACAGAGGTTTTGGAGGAGGTGGGAATAGGAAACCCTACAATGATTACATTCAATTCAAAATAAGGTAGCACCAGGAGTGGGTTGTTTACTTTTTTTGTGTGAGTAGATTCCTTGAAGTTACTTTAATAAAACATGCTATTAAGAATTTCAAAATTTTTTTTATATATGAGAAATGTATGAACATATATATCATACAAAAACAAAAAAGCATAGAGATACAAATGGCAAGCAAATGCTATTAGTCTCATGCACACTGTTCCCTGCTCCTGGCCTTGCTGCTTGCTGTTTCTGGGTCCCTACTCCACCTCTCCCTCCCTTGGGGTTTCTCCTTGAAGTCACACCCCCCCACACACACACATCAGCCCCTCCTACCTTCTTGGTCCCCTTGAATGAAGCTTTCAAGACAACCATGTCTGCAATACTCCCTGGTCTATTACTCTCGGAGATAGCAGTATGAAATCTACCCTACTGACAGAAGAGATGGGTGTCTCCACTGGGGGTCCCCCCCTTCCACTGCAGGCAGATGTGGTCCCCTTTGCTGACTCCTGAGAAGCAGCAGGTTTTGGGGGAGGAGTTACAAAAACTGAGTTGTTAAGAAGAGCTGCTGAAAGGGCCAGTTGGGGGAGGGGTTCAGTGACACTAGCCAGTAAGGAATAATTAAGATTGGAATTAGAGAGTAGGCCAGTTTAACTGGTGACCAAGACAAGATATTAACCAGCACAGCAATGAAAAAAAGCAAAATTTCTGGATTTGACAGAGATTATAATACCAAACATAGCCAAATTGAAAATTGGCATTGGAATTACTTACTGGCTTTCTATGATCACTAATTGTAAGTAATTTATTCACTGTTTTAGATGGTGGGATAAACTCTTAAGCCATGGCTTCTATAGTGTCTTCCCTTCTAGTCTTCAAGGTTTCTGATTTAGACTTCGGCTTCAGGAAGAAAAGCTAACTCAAGAAAGGGGAGGGAGAGGAAGAGGTTAATTGAAGGGAGATACTGGGAATGTGGCCCCAAGAACTGAGGGTCATTGTGGAGGATGTGGCTCCTGAACTAAGGATCATCTGGACTGGTGGCAACAATAGGCATAGCTGCCTCTGAGGCTGTGGCTATCTGTCCTCTATGCTAGGATAAGAGAATCTGTGAAGAGGGATACTGACAAATCCCCAAGGCTGATGATTTTGCCTTTATCTGATGCAGGCACAGATGGAGTTGGTGCATTTGCAATGGCTCTGTCCCTGTGGTGACATCATCGGTCCAGCGGACTGGGAATGTGTTGAGCTGATTGCCTTGCTTTGTTGGCTTCCTGGCCTCTTTCTCTGAGCATGATTCCTTTAACTTATTGTACTTTCTGGAGACCCAGCCTCCAGCTTCACAGGGCACAAAGCAATTGGAAGCATTGGAAGCAAAAAAAAAAAAAAAAAAAAAAAAAGACTCCCACAGCATACGGATATGCTGAAATGAATATGCTTTTCTTCTTGTTCCAACTATTCGCACACATGCCTGTGAAATGAATTTGAAGTGCTCTATTCGGATAAGACTTCTCACTATTTCCTGTTACCCCAACAATGGGTTCAAAGCATTTAACCTCTTCCTCTTTGTGCAAATGACAGAGCCACACTAAGCTTCTAAAATGGCTTTCGGTGGTTTTTGCCATGGTGCGGTCTGCCAAACGTGAGGCCAAGATGAAAAATGCCATTCCTGCTGACTGCAGCTCTGTGACTGCACGTGTTTCGGCAGCGATTGAATGCACAGCCATGCACCAACATACTTTTATGTAAGCACACGGATGTCATTACTGCTCTCACGCTTTAGCTTGGAAGGAAACGTGAGCCATTAACCACCTGAAAGCTTAGCGGACAAAGAACACCATAAAGTTTTACAACGGTGAGACAGAGGTTGAAAACATAAGCTTCATTATAAATATTAGGGAATAAACCGTGTTACATGCTAGAGAGGTTCTGAGTTGATGAATATTTGGTTTGTTATTACCTGCGGCTGGAAGATTCCATTTCTTCTGAGAAAAGAAGTAAGAGTTGTACCAGCACCAGGTGCTATGCCTTTAGTCTCCATCCTCCTGTGTTCAGATAATGCCAACAGGACTCCGCACAAGCTTTTTATGCAACCGCAGTGCACAGTGTCATTCGTAGTTTGGATTTCTGTTCATTGACGCTTTGTTTTGAGACAGGGTCTTTGCAGCCCAGGTTCGCCTTGAACAGGCCAGGGTTATGGCGTGTGGCGTGTATCTCGAAGATGGCTGTCAGTTTCTCCCATGCTCAGGTGGCCCTGTCAGACTCATTTTTATGGAACAAATCCCATTCAGGTGCTGGGGAGAGGAAATGTTTTAACCCTGGGAGCCGAGTTGAGATCCAGAAGCCCTGAATGAAACCAAATGTTTTGGTTGACAATTTTGGTTTGGCTTTTTATTAAAACTTGCTCTCCTGGGGGCTGTAGACAGCACAGACGAAACCTTCTCTGCTGTGTTCAGCTGCTGTTAGTCAAAGTGCTGACTACCTTTTAATGTTTCCAGGGTTTCCTAAATGGCCTAGAAACAAAGGTAATGGAAGAGGCCAATATATTTGTCTTAATTAGCTTAACAGCATCCCCAAAGATATTTCCTTTTCAAATAGCTCATGAAAAAACTCGCTTAGGGTTTTCATGGCAATAGAAATTCTTGAACATGATTCCTTCAGCTGCTTTTTAAGTGTCCACTGGCCCTGTCACCTTCACATGTGTTTTCTTCTGGACATACAAAAGGAAGGAAGTCACCAGTCTCTCCTGACATGTGAAGGAAGAACTCGGCAGAAAGGCAGTGTTCTTACAGTGAGGAATGCCCGATGTCATATATTTTCTGTAATAAAGACTACGCTGGCCGTCCACTAAACCAGTTTAAGAATGTGACCCTGTAACTTGCAGTCTTAATTACACAGAAGAAACGTGAATAGGTTCATTAACATGGTGAACAGGAACAGTGACCCTACCTGCCAAATGGCAAGGTGGGAATAATTAATCTGGTCAATTAAAAAGAAACAGATAATATAAAATGCAAAGGCATCCATGTGGCACATTGCATTCTGCTCTCTGGAATTCCAGATTCTTGTCATCAGTTCTGCTCTTCTTCATACATTCTCCTCATCTTTTTCTTTTAGTAATTTAGTGGGCGTGCTTATATCAAATAGAAAACTTCTGGGCTTCATATCAGGACCTGTTTCTGTTTTGTATTTTAAAATACTTATTCATCCTAGCATGTATTCTAGAAATCCCCCCCCCCAATTGGGGCTATTGAGTCCCTAGTAGCACTATAGCAGTGTTCTTTTCTCTCTGTGGGGTTGTTATAACTTACTCTCCATTCAATACTGTTTGCCTATTTTCCTGTGGAATTTTCATACTTTAAAAGTGTGAGAGCCTGAGCCACATTGTCTGGCGTATCTAATCCCATTTATGATCCCATAACCTTGAAGCTTGCCACAACCTGGCTGTCAGCACCAGATCCTAAATACACAGGGTGGTGTGTTTGCTCTGTGGAACAGGAAATTAGTCAAACAGTTACTTTTCCACAAATGTTCATAATTCCTCATGACATTTACAAGCCAGTAGTAGTGCTTAGACACAGAATGATCTCAGAATGCCTCGGGGAGACATGAGAGGTTATCCACAGCAAGGCCACTGCACTTTGGCATTTGTGAGTATCCATCACGGACTTGGCTGCAACACCAAGGAGAATCCACAGGGGCCAACTCTGGTGCCAGTGTGGGTTAATGTCACCTTGTTGCATGCTGTCCATGGAGAAGAGAATGCATCAGTGTCTTCCTCCTTGTCCATGGAGAAGAGAATGCATCAGTGTCTTCCTCCTCAGCTGGCGCAAACCCAGGCCCTGGGCAGACATTTGTATCTACCATTACATCCCAACAAAGCCTTAAAAACAAAACAAAACAAAAAAAAAAAAAAAAAAAAAAAAAAGAGTAACATCTGGGATTTCCAGTTCACTCAAAGGAAGGCTTTTTATGGTGAGAATCTGAATAACTCTGGTTGCTAAGGAGGGGAAATTCTCATCTACAAAAACATCAGAAAACCAGCTCAAATGCTTTGGTGGTGACATGCAAGGTGTTAACGTCTCGGTTTCCTAGGTGTTAGACTTGGCAAGCCAGACATTACCAGGGTGGAGTCAAGACTCTGTGCTGGCCAAGCTCAGACTCAGTGGTGCATACTGTCAGCTCTGCAGGAGGCCCACTGTGGCCATATGTTCGGTGCTGAGAGAAATGGACCTGGCAAGCAGGCTGGCCCAAGCCCTCCTGTTTCCAAAATCAAAATCACCAGAGGGATTCCCCTTCCTGCAGTTCAAGCCAGTAGTTTTATAAAAGCATAAAGCACTGCTGTATTGTGGTTTTTAAAAAAATAATCCCTTGCATTTGTAAAGCATTTTACAGTTTACAAACTGCTTTGCAGACGTTATTTCATTCGAGTCTTCTAACAGCCCTGGAAAGTTGCAAGGCACAGATATAGTGATTGGTTTTCTGCAGATGGGGAAAGGGAGACCCAGAGAAGCCAGTCTGTCTTTGTCTCCTTACACCTGGTCTGGAGCTGTCTAGGTATATACCTCCAAACACTCCTGGGAGCTTGGAGATTCCAGGCAGTGACTATAGCTGAAGTTCATGTACAATTCCATTTGGTTTTCTTTCTTTTGTGCAAGCATTAATGACTTGGCCATGCATCTTTTCCTTTTAAAACAGCAGGGGAGGGAAGGAAGTCGGAATAAGAAGCAGAGAGCTAAACAGGTGCCGGACATGCTGGGTTCCACTATGCAAGGGCCATTAGAACTGCCAATTCAGCACAGACCACAGAGATCAGCCAAGGTCACCTCGCACAGAGACAAGGGCTCACTGCCCATTTGTTCTCAGACTGTCACCATGGTGGCACACTGCAAAGAAATGGGCCATTCTCCTGGAGACTCTGGGCTTGTGTTCATGGCCATCAGACTTAAGTAAAACAGAGACTTTGTACAGTAATCTTTTCTGACCAGGGGAACCAGTGGGAGCCAGGCATGCTAGCCCAAGCCTGTGAGATGGAGGACAGCATGGAAGATGCTGCAGATGCTGTGGGCTCTTAGCTCTGAGATAAGAAAACCCCTTTCTGATAGAGACTTGAGACTTTTCTCTGTACTTTAGATCTGGATAGCTGAACAGATCTGCTGGGGCCTGGCTCCATGACTTTGTGCTCTGTTGTGGGATATTTGTTTACAGTATGAAGATGTGTTGCTATGACTCATGTAATAAAAAGCTGGATGTCCAGTAGCTAGGCAGGAGAGATAGGTGGGAATTCCAGAAAAAAACAAAAACGAGAGGACTCAGGATGATTCTAGACCTGACAGTGAGACGCAGGGGGAGTTGGACACACAAAATGAAAGAAAGGTAAAAAGCCATGAGGCAAAATGTAGATTAATATAAATAGGTTAATTTAAGTTATAAGAGCCAATGGGACAAACCCAAGCTAAGACCAAACTTTCATAAATAATAATACGCCTCCATGTCATTATTTGGGAGCTGGCTGGCGGGACAGAGACTCACTGCAGTATTCTTTTGTTTATACAGTAAAATCGAGCAGCATGATTGGACACTAGGATCAAAATGCCAGCATCCTATGCCCGACATCTCTGTGAGTCTGAACAAGTCAACTTAAGCCTTCCATGATGGAAGAGATGTGCCTTGCCTGAAAACATTGGGCTCTTACTAAAACAAACAAACAAACAAAACAAAACAACAACAGAAACCAAAACTGTTACAGAGAGTTGCTTCTGTTCACTGAGATCGAATTTGTAAAATGCCTCTGATAGAGAAAGCTGAGGATCTATCAGGCTTTGGAGGGGGAAACTCAGTAAGTTTCCAGAAGACTGCTCTAACCATCCCCTTCCTGCTTCCCCACAATGCTCCATTTTCCCCTCTGTCAATCTTAACTCAGACATGCCTTCCCCAAAGCCCCCAGGAAGATGCACAAAACAGAAGGCACATTGCCTAATGTAATTTAGTCACCATCTCTCATAAAGCAACCAGGGTTTGCAGGAACACAAGCACATTTTGGCTTCGCTGTATTTATATTATTGATGCCAACATACAACTTGTACCAGGCAAAGTTAAGCAGGCATGAGGATTTTATTCAAGGCTGTTGCAGTTGGTGAGAGAAGCCAGAACACAGTCTGAATTCAGCTCTGTTGAAACAGGATATAGGATCCTTAAGCCGTGGGGTGGGAGGGAGATTGCACCATCTGTTTCTAAGTGGCTTCAGCCAAGAGAAAGCCACCTTCTCGTGTCTTCTCAACAGATGGTGGCTTTACGGTTTGGATGCCAGTAAAGTTGGGCTCCTGTCATTCCACAGGGCACGGTATGTGGCTCAGATGTGAGAGGGATGGTCTCTTATTTGGTGATTGTGTTTCAAGTCACAGCTCCTATGTCCTTGGGAAGGCATTCTTGGGTTATAAAACAAGCCAGAGACTTTAAAAATGATTTACATATTCCTTAGGTGTGAGTATAGCTCAGTGTCCTGTATTTGATCCATAGCACAAGAAGAAAAAAAGACAAAAAGAAAAAAGACCTAGAAACATATATCTTAAAGAAGTAGAGAAAATCACGATTTATTGTCCTCTTTTAATAAGTTTCAAGTTCCAAGAAAAGAGAAGTTAGAATTTAGAAAAAGGAAAGAACTAACCTATCTAAAGTTTAGCCATGATGAGGAAAATGTCAAGGCCATTTTAGGCAGTGGTGCTTGAGAACATGGATGGAGATGTGATGGAGAGTGATTTCCTAGTAGCTGGAGAGATGGCTCAGTGATTAGGAGCACCAGCTGCTCTTCCAGAGGCCCCAGTTCTATTCCTAGCACCCACACAGCAGCTAATAACCATCTGTACCTCCAGTTCCAGGGGACCTGACACCCTTTTCTGGCCTTCAACACTTTGCACTTGAGGTGCACAGACATACATGCAGGCAAAACACCAGTACGCATAAAAATAAGTACCTACTTAAGAAAAATGGACGTCTTTCCATAGAATTCCTCTGGCAGTGCACAGAGGCAATACAGTGTCTCTTTAGCGCACCCACAGCAGCTTTGGCTTACAGAGGTGAAGTCAAGGTTCAAGGTAACTTGGACTTTGTCCTAAAGCCCAAAAGAGATGCACTTAAAGGCACAGGCATTCTCACGGGAAGAAAATTCTTCATGGATTCCACTCCCTCCTTAGGTTTCAACTAGTTCTTCAGCCCTCAGGTGCACACTGCATTCTGCCCACAAAAGCTCTGCTCCCTAAAACCTCCAGTCATTTACTCTGCTAAAGCCACTTGGGACTTTGGCAAAATGGTTAGTGATGCTAATCACTGTTTAACAGTCAAGGAGGAAGGGCCTGAAGTCTTCTAGTTGGATCCACTCACCAATATTTCTTCTAGGTGAGCTGAAGGCATGATATTCCTTCCTTCTTGGGTTGTGTCAGCCACCCCATCCAATGACCATGGTGATTTTTAGCAATGATGTAGTTCTGATTGTTATTGAGAAGAATGTCCCAAGTTCAAAAGGAACCTTTTTCTTTCCCCCTTTTATCTCCTCTCTTCTTTGAAGCCATCAGTTCTGACTTCATGTAACACCATGTTTGTTTTTTTATCTGCCGTGTCTTAGGAGGTAGCTTTGGGAGAGGACAGTTGCTGGGTTATTAAAGGAGGTCTACCCATTAAGGGTCATTCTAACCTTCCTCTTGTGTGAAGGGATGTGTTGCGCATTCTTGCTGTGATCTATGGGCTTGGGACTGTAGAAATGACTCATTGTTAAATTGCATTTTATCCTTTCAAAGCAACCTCTTTCAGGAACTGGGGGGATGATGGCTCAGTGGATGGTAAAGCATTTATCGTGCGAACCCAAAAGCCCGAGTTTGGACCTCTGAATCCACACAAAGCTGGGTGCAGAAGTGCACATGTGTGTAAAGTCAGCATTTCCATGGGGAGATGGAGGCAGAGACAGGAGCATGCCCAGCCAGAATATAGGCACTCATGGATAACAAGAGACACTCTGTCCCAAAACAAGGAAGGAGACAAGAATGACAGCCGAGATTGTCCTCTGATCCCTACATACATAGTGTGGCACATGTACTTTCTTTGCCCGCCCCCCCCCCACTATACAGTGGCCTTTGAAGTCTACAGCAGATCCTGATTCACAGAAGATCGAGTATGAAGAGTCCAGAGCGGTGTGTACTAAACAAAGTAAAAACACTAGAGATCACTCTGGCCATGTGTAAAGCTTCCATGAGGCACATGTGTATTCAAGCAGCATAAAACTATGCTAACCTTTGTTCCAGGCAATCTTTTCATGTTAATTCTAAAAATTAATCAATTCTTAGAATGCCCATAGTAGAAAGCACCCATGACTCTGAATTTTAGGGAAAAGGCAAAAGACATGCTGGAGCATTGTGTAAGACACAGACACTGGCCGGGCAGTGGTGGTGCACACCTTTAATCCCAGTACTTGGGAAGCAGAGGCAGGCAGATCTATGTGAGTTCAAGGCCAGCCTGGTCTATAGAGTGAGTTCCAGGACAGGCTCCAAAGCTACAGAGAAACCCTGCCTTGAAAAACAAAAAGACACAGACACTGACCTGCAGTATAGAAGAGGCCACAGGACCCAAACCGGTAAGAGAGACATACAGGCTGCAGTATGGACCGCAGGGGAAGACACTCAGCCATAGCCAGGCATGCTGCAAGGATTAACATGGGCCAACAGGCTCTGTAGAAAGGCAAACAGACTTACAGAAATGTCCAGTTGCATAATTGTTAGAACCCCGCACAAAATATAAAGGCACAGTCGCTTGTTCATAAATTATTAGGGACTTAACAATAGTGATAGGATAGGATTAAACTAAGCATTCGAAGCCCTGTATTACCACAATAATCACACATCCACAAGGTTCACAGAACCTCCTAATAGAATTCACTCAAGTGCATCGATTCCTTGTAGCAATGAGGGAAAGCCTGTTGGCCTCATCACTGAGTGGGCATGCAGACAGCAGTAATGGGTAAGTGGTCCTTGCTAGGGTATCTGAGTGAGGGTCTCTTCCCAGATGTTCTTTTCTCTTTTCCTTCAGAGGGGCATACCTTGGAGGACAGCCCTGCCAGTGTCTGTGCTTGCCCTGGGGACACTTGGCCTTGTGCAGAGATTTCTTCTACATTGTGTTTTTCCCCCATCTCCTGCCTTCTACCTAACGCAGAGCTTTGTAAGTGATTTTAAAAAAATGGCAAGTTTGTGGGATTTTATTAGACACTGTAATTCCAAACTGTGATTACATGATGTCTGGCTTTCCCTGAGCCCAAATTCAATATCCTGACATTGCTTCAGTGCGCACCTGTGGTGGGGCCCTGGCAGGGACGGTGCCCCGTCCACCTCTTAAAATCTTTGGCTGTGGATGTGAACTTAACCCTACCTCCTCCTCCTTTTTTCTGAGATGGGGTTTCTCTGTGTAACAGCCTTAGCTGTCTTGGAACTAGCTCTATAGACCAGGCTGGCCTTGAACTCACAGAGAACCATCTGTCTCAGCCTCCTGAGTGCTGGAACTAAAGGCGTGCACTACCACCTCTAGGATGCTTCCTTCTTTTTATCCTCTTGAATTACGCTTGCTATCACTGTTATAGAACATCTGTGTACTTTGGTTTTGTTCATACACTTGTTCTGAGATAAGGACATATATCCTATTTTCATCCTATTTTCTGTGTAGCCCAGCCTGGTTTCAAATCCTCAGTAATCCTGCCATAGCCTCTTGAGCACTGGGATTACTGGCCTGAGCTTTGCTGCCTGCCAACAAGTTCATTTTATTTTAATTTTTATGCTATTTATTATTTTTACTATGGTGTGTGTGTGTGTGTGTGTGTGTGTGTGTGTGTGTGTGTGTGTGTGTGTGTGTGCGCGCGCGCGCACATACAAGCACAAGGCAGGTGGGAATATGGAGGACAACTTTTAGAAGTTAGTTCTCTCATTCTCCCTTGGTTCTGACATTGAATTTGGATCTTATGTATGCATGGAAAGTCCTTTACTTGCTGAACCATCTCACCAGCCCTACAAGGTATGTGATGTAATCAGCTCCCACAAGTCCTGCTTTGGGGAGTTCTCTGCTGTGATGAACTGTATGTAACCTCCAACTGTGAGCCAAAATAAGTTCTAAAAGAAAGAAAGAAAGGACGGAAGGAAGGAAGGAAGGGAGGGAGGGAGGGAGGAAGGAAGGAGGGAAGGAAGGAAGGAAGGAAGGAAGGAAGGAAGGAAGGAAGGAAGGAAGGAAGGAAGGGGAAAAGACAAATCACTCAAGTGTCTCCATTTTCAGTCTCTCATTTCCCCGGATTATCTTTTTGATGTCTGTGTTCATGACGGAGTTATACATCTTCATTCTGGTGCAGCTAATCCCATAAATGTGAAACACATGTAAAGAAGATGTAGAACAATAAAGCAAGAGGCCTAAGAACTGACTGCAAGGAGAAGGCAAAATCATCATCTACCTGTGACAAGCTCCACAAACTGGACAGGATTAGTGATCTATTGTTGTGCTTTCATTTGGGCAAAGGTACACTGGGAGAGGAGATGACCTGCCCAGAGTCATGCAGCTCCCAGGGCAGACCAACCAGACTGTCATGACATTCCCACATAGAGCGCACAGTCCCATCCGTACATTAGTAACCTTCTGTGGGACAGACTTTTCAGAATTTACTGTTCACTTGTGGAAAGTGAGAGCTGGAACCCATGTTCTTTAAGATACAGCTTTCAAGGCCTAAAGGCATAGGATACACACAGGTGGGTGCCTACCTAGTTGACTCACAATTGCCATATAGATTTTTAAAAATGTGATTGTTGGACATCTACTGTTTTATTGAGATATGTACCATGGTCAACCAGGTCCTTATGAAAGCTGAACACTGAATTTTGTGCTGAATTGTGCCTACCATGCCTTTGCCAGACTATGCCATTGTGACTACCATGCCCTGGCCAGACTGATGCCAAGGCTTGCAGTTTCATTTTAAAATCACTCAGAGAGAAGGATAGGGCATCAAGCAAGCAGAGAGGTGGCCCTGTTCCCTGTGGCAATTCCTTCAACTCTTTTCTGTGAGTTTTGAAGCATTAAGATCCCCCTCTACTGGTGGAATTTGTGATCCACCAGATAGTTCAATTTGCTGTGTTTGGTGAACTGGGGGAAGAGAACAGTAGCACGAATTCTAATTGGTCTCAATAATAAAACTCAGAGTCAGATATTGGGGTTAAAGCTTAACATCAGAGAAGCAAAGCAGTCAGCCATTGGAGAGTTCTCACCTCTATCAATGCTCAGACCAATGGTGTGATGCACCAAACCTCAAACCTCACTGCTCCTCAGACTGCCTCAGACTACCTAGACTGCGTATCTCTCCTGTCTTCCCCTCCCTTATGTCCCTCTCTCTTCCCAGCCATATCAGTTCTGTATCTGCCTTCTGGTGCTGGGATTAAAGGTGTGTGATACCAAGTGCTGGGATCACCTTTCTGTGAGCTCTTTTTCTCTTTTAGACAGATTCAAGCTCATGTAGCCCAGGGTGGCCTTGAACTAACAGAGATCAATCTGGCCCTGTCTCCCAAGTGTTGGGATAAAAGGTGAATGCCATGACTGCCTGGTCTCTATGCCTAGCTTTGCACTCTGATCTTCAGGCAGGCTTTATTTGTTAGATCATAAACAAAATATCACCACAGAGGATGCCCCCAAGTAAAACAAAACTGACACTGGATCAGTAAAGATCAGATTATAAGAAAATGTGAACAACCCTTCAACCCTCAGCTTTGTATATCAGGAATAGAAGCTTAGAAAGTTTCAACTATTCTCCATAAACCTGGCAGAGAACACTCAGGCATTCAGCCCTGGTGGCATTCAATACTGGTGGCAAAGTGGGAACTTATTTTTCAGAAAAGAGAAGGCCTTTGACATATACTCAATAACAGACAAGAATCATTCAGTGATGATCATGACTCCCACAAACTCCCTAGAGATTCTGTGTTCTGTTCGCCTAAAGCAAGAATTTCTAAACTGCAGTCCCCCAGGAATTTTGGAGGTGCTCCTGTCAAAGCCAAGTGCACTGCATATCACTACTTATGAATTTTCTCCAAGAAAGCCACAATCAGCCCCATCCTAAGCAATAGAACCTCAAAGCTTGCTGCAGTAAGTCACATTAAAACCTGGCATTGTGTGTGTGCGCGCGTGTGCGTGCATATGTATGTATGTATGTGTAGGTGAATGTGCACATAGACACAACACATGAAGTCCTTCCTTGTTCTTGTGTGTGACACACTTTAGGTAGAACTGAGGTAATAGACTTCATGCTTCTGTTTTATGACTATAGCAGCCATAAAATCCTTTCATCATCATCATCATTATTTGTGTGTGTGTGTGTGTGTGTGTGTGTGTGTGTGTGTGTGTGTGTGTGATGTGTGCAACTCTTCAGAGTCAGTCCTCTACTTCTACTGTAGGTCCTAGGTGTTGAACTCAGGATGTCAGACTAGCACATCAAAGGCTCTTAGCCACGAGCCATCTCACTGAACCCACGTGCCTTTCTGAGCCTGGTCTTTCCTTATCTGCTGGTGTTCCTTATCTGCTGTCTTAAGGTCCCTCTTCATCCTGTTTCCACATTCTCAGGGTCCTTTGAGTTAATGTTCATATTTCCTTTACCCCAACATACTTAGGAAAACTCTCCCTGGGCACTCGGTTCAGATTCAACTCTGGGAAACTATACTGAAATCAATGGCATTAGATGAGTAAAAGAGACCTTTGCATCCCCACGGCTCCCTGGGACTTGGGGTTTGAGGTATATTGAATGAGTTGGTTTTCTATTTCAGCCTTATTGTTAGCCTTCTCTGAGGCATCGACACTTGAAAATGAACCCTTACAACAACACATTTAATCCATTGTCCTCTGCGGAGCAGAACAGGGTTGGTTCCTGCTCGGTGGCAGCAGCCATACCTGTGAGACAATGGAGATGAGAAAAAAGCTGTCCTTGTGATGTCTTCTCTTTTGCTCAGCACTCCTGGGAAACTAACCCAAGCTGCATTTCTTCAGGAATAAAGATGGCCATTGTTCCTTTACTGCTGGATGCATGCACTCAATTTCCAGTTAGTTACAGCCTCCAGCCTATTACCACTGTGAAACTCCAGTTTATTCACAGTCTGGAGTGTGGTTAAAGCTGCCCTCAGAAGGTCAGTATGGAACCCTCTCATGTTGAGTACTCTCTGCTTAACCTACTGTACCATTTCTGTGGACCCCAATGAGCAGTAGATAAACAGCCTTTTGGGCACAACTGTAAGAATTAAAAACAAAAAACAACAAAGCAAGCAAGCAAACAATCATAAAACCCCCTTGGGATCCCAAGTGCCCAGAAATACTGGCTTTAAATACAAGTTTTATAATAATGAGCCCTGCGCGTAAATTATAAGCTCTTCTCACAAAGGAAGGACTTCACTAATTTTTCATTTGGTAATATTCACACAGTACTTTAGAATACAGTGATTTTGTTTGTTTTGGGTTTGCTTTTTCCTAAAATAACACAATGATCTAGACATGGATGAAAACTAAAGTGCAGCATTGTAGTTCTCCAAACCTTCCCACTCCGGAGAAAATGAAGCACGCTTAATATTAACCACTAATCCTAAAAAAAGATGAATATAAAAGACTCTGGGCCCCACGGGGAGCGGTGGGTGCTCTGCATTTATCGTGGCTCCCCAGAGAGGCCCTCTGTGATAAGAAGCAGATGGAGAACACAAGGAGAGGTGGGTTCCCACTGTGATTCTCACAGGCTGCACGGTGCTTTGGAAATGACACCAGCTAGGAGATCAGCAACTGGAATTTTAGATTTCATACAAGGATGGCTTTGATGTGTGTATGTGTGTGTGCGCCCGTGCGTGCGTGCGTGCGTGCGTGCGTGTGTGCGTGTGTGTGTGTGTGTGTGTGTGTGTGTGTGTGTGTGTGTGTAGGGGGCAAGATGGCAGTTGCAGTTGATGAAGTGTGTCTCAAAACAGACAACTCTTTCCTGGAGATAATATGAGCACATCAAATGACCCAACAAAGACCACCTGTTTTGAATTTTAATTTCTTGTGTCCTTCTTTTAGAGACTGGACTAAGTGAACAGTTCAAGAAAAATTGGGCTGGGTGAGTGGGATGCAGTGTTAGGCCCAGTGAAAGGAAAGCAGCACTGGGTGGGGTGAGTGGGATGCAGTGTTAGGCCCAGTGAGAGGGATGCAGCACAGGGCGGGGTAAGTGGGATGCATTGCTGTAGGGAATTGTCAGGAAGAGCTGAAGATTATCTTTTGAAAAGCTTTCCTATGACCAGGGTTCTCACTTGTAAAGGACAAAGCTGAAATAACGCCTTAGGTAGATTAGTTTTTCCTGTGAAGACTGAGTTGCTTCATTTCAACATGGAGGGTTAGTGACCATGAATTAATGCTGCTTCTGTTTTCATTTTCATTCCATTATTTCTAAGATTTGCTGGTAAAAGCCTTATTCAAATGTGGAGGAAATGCAAAATCTACAGCAATGTTTTTGCATACAAACCACGGGTAATATAGGTGTTATTATTTATCTTGTGTTTTGACCAAAATAAAGTGAGAAAATTTTAGATTTAGATGTCACTCATTTGAGTAAGTCAGTTTAATTTTCTTTCTTAAACAAGTAATTTTTAATTAATTCTTTGAGAATTTTATATATATTTTGAACATGTTTATCCTCACTTTTTCCCTTAACGCCTCACAGATTCATCCCTTACCTTCCCACCCCTCTTAATTTCATGTTCTCTCTCGTTTTGAAAAAGAGCCAAACAACTGACCAAATCTAATTGGTGTTGTTCATATACTGATGTATGTGGAGCCATCTAGTTGGTGGCCCACCCTGGGGTTAATTTTCTATTTATGTTTATTTAAGTGGATGTTATCCAAAGAAAATAGGGCTGTAGAGACAGCTCAGTAAAGTGCATAATATACAAGCATGAAACCCCCAGAGCCCAGTGGAGAGGCCTGGCAGGAAGGCACATACTTGTCATTCCAGGGAGGCTGAGGCACACAGATCCTTGGGACCAGACAGACTGATGTGTGAGCCCCAGGCCAGTGACTTACATCTGAGGAAGAATGACAGGAAGCTTGTCCTGTCATTAACATAGACGTGACACGCACTTACCCTGGCATGTGCATCTTTCCACCTACATAAAAACATGCTTTTTCTATCTCTGTTTCTCTCTCTGTCTCTCTGTCTCTCTGTCTCTCTCTCTCTCACACACACACACACAGAGGGAGGAGAGAGAAATAAAGGCATATTAAACCTCATGAATAGCTGTTGTAGTTTTAAAAGACCATATGATCAATATTAATGAAGTCAAGGTTTCAGTCAATGTCTTCACAAAGATTTATTAATTTTATCCTATATACCTAATAATTACTCTAGATCTCAAGGAAGAGTAAATTACAAGAGTATTCAGAAATATGCACACACATCCATCAACTCCTGAATCATACCTAATATGTACCAAAGAAAAATTATTTTGCTGAGTGTGATGGCGCACACCTTTAATGACAGCACTCAGGAGACAGATTCAGGCAGATCTCTGTTGTCTAAAAAGCAAGTTCCAGACTAGCCATGGCTATACAGAAAAGAAGGGAAAAATTATTCTACAATGCTTGCTACAATAAAGAATGTCTTACCACCTTTAGCCCCACATTTTCCATCTCATTTCTCACTATTGGCTTTCTTGTTTTGGACAAGTCACATTTATTGCCGAGACTCAGTTGTATGACTGAAGAAGTGAGCAAGTCCTGGCTTTGCCACGAAATACCTTTCCATGTGTTGACTTAATACCAAACTTGTAAGTAAAAGATCTATTTAGGTCTTGCTTGCAAATATTGTAAAAGATCATACAAATGATCCCCCACTTTATGTTTCCCGTGGTTATTTGAAGAACATTTTGATACTTTTGCCCACCATCCCATCATCCACCTTACATACATTTTCAGGGAGAGTTTCTCTAGTCTCTGAAGCTGCCTATAACATCCCAAGCAGACAATGTAGTTCTTTGTTCCCCTGTATTCTTTCAACAACAGTTTAATAACAGTGATTCAGTGTGAGAGTAAAAATTCTAGAAACAAAAGCGCTGTATTAACTGCAGAGGGAGTTTTGTCTTTTCTAGGACACAAATACTGGCATGTGGCATTGCTTCCCAGCCAGGTTTGCCAGCAAACTGTCTCTGGAGGGTTTCATTTCATAGTGTTAGGGTGTGTCTGCCTCTTGCTATATCATGTCCTGACTTAGACATGGAGCAAATGGCTTATATTCTCCACAGCCTATAGTCTTTTTGTGTGTTAAGGACATTATCAATAGGATAGGGCTGTGGAGAATTTTGTGTTTTCATACAAATCATGAGCAGATAGCTCAACAACCAGTAACGTATTGCTACATTTTAACATCTTAAGAGCTTGTGGGCACTTTTCAAAAAATAGCAATTGTCACGATTGCTGGTGAAACTTTTAGTACCATTTCCCTTTTCTTAGCAACTTACATCATAAAATAACTCAAAAGAAAAGCCTGGTGGATGCTGACTGCTGTCTTGCAACTGTCCAGTTTGCATAGCACACCACTTTTTAGCAATTCATTATTTTGAGCTAATTTATCTAGTCATCATGGTGCATTTAATTCTGGAGCATGCAAATTTCACTTTGGGGCCAGGGCATGGGATGTTTTTGTTTGCCTAATCATAGTTATAGCCACATGATTGGCAAAACCTACTTTATCCAAAAATTCTTCTTTCATGCTACAAATGCAAATCTTTATTTTCTCAGTAATTTTCATTATGAAGCTTATTCCTTCAAATTCCTGTGTTTTTTCCTTATGAAAAAAATTCAATTCAAATACATGGTGATGCTGCAACAAGGATTTCAGTCTGTGGTGGATCAATCTAGGATCAAGTCCAAGGGAGCTGACTTACTCAAAAACCATACAACCTCAATTAATAGCAGATTCAAGTTTTGTTATCCTGCAGAGACTTGCACCCAAAGACAGTATGAGATATTCTATGGATAATAAATTAATCACATTCTGGCTGATGTCTGGTCCTGTGTTTCACTGCGAGATTTTTACGGATACAGAAAGGCAAATACCCTCTAGATTTTATTATATGTAATCTGTGATGCCACAGAGCATTTCAGATCTAAAAAGTCTGCACATTTAAAGCCTTCATGGTTTTCTTACTAGAATTAAGTGTTTGAAAGGAAAAGATGGAGATCATGTGTTCTACCATTTACATGGAATTGTGTTTTTGGTGAGTCCTCTTAAATTTTTCTCTAAAAGCATGACCACAGTTTACAGAACTTCACGGTTAAAGAACTTCTAGTATCACCTTGGAAACACAAAGCACCTACTGCTAAAGACCAGTGTGCATGCCTTATTCCTGGCTGTGCTTTGGGCTGCTATCAGGACAGTGTCTCCAATAATTGACAAACAGAAGAAGACAAACTGGGAAAAGGAGGCTGGTAAGGAAGGTAGATTTTTCATTTATCGTGTGGTACATTCTGCAGCAGTCAGGAAAAGGAAGCCCTCCATGAGAAAGCTTTGTGCGTGGAGACCGTCCTCCTGCTGTAGGTGACAGTGTCCTTTGGACGAGACTTCGTGCCCTCTCTTTGTAGTAAATGAGAGTGTAAGGACTGATGATCTGATTTGGTGAGCCGGTTACAGAAATGGTACTGGCATCTGTTACTTCCTCTCTGCCATCCATTACTTCTGTTCTGTTAAAGGCAGGACATTTGATTAACTGCTGGGATGGAGACATGAAGGGGATCCAAGGTGGGCTGTGAAGTGTATTCACACAGCTAAATCTCTAGTGCATCTTCACTTCACCTGCTTGTCTATTTCCAGATATCTGGCAGACTAGCAGCTGGGGGCCTCACTTCAGGGGCAGGAGAGGCTTCGTTTTAATTCCAAGAATAATTGTATATTTGTGCATGTGTCGATAGGCACATTATAATAGCCCGTCAATAAAAATGTTGAACCAAAAGGTAGTTTATCATTTTGGGGACTAATTAAAATAAATCTCCAATTAAAAAAAAACATGTCTTATTAGATCAACTGAAAAGGGAAATTAAGAAAATTTTATTATTTCTAAATATTAACACAATACAATGTTTATGCACAACGGTAGCAGAAAAGAGGGACTGCCTTGTATACATTCACAGCTAAAGTTGTAAACAAAAAGTCCAGGTAAAAAGAAAAATGTCAGTCTCTTTTAGTAATCATGAAGTTACAGCATTCCCCTTAATGCCAAACATTTTCCATAAATCAAAGTACTAGAAGACGTTAATTTGAGATGGAGTCATATATTTCATTTTCACCGGGCTCATCATTCCAGGTTATAAAAGAAGGCAAGCTTTCTTTGTATGGATTTTACTGAAATAGATGCTATTGCCAAAAGTAACTGGAGAAAGGGTCTAGTAGCTGAAAGGGTCATAGACCCCAAGGAGTAAGAATTGTTTAAGACCCACAGACTGTAGAAAGTCTGCAACTTAGACATTTAATTGTTTTTATTTTCAGTTCAATACTTCTCTCTAAACTGAAAACGTTACAAAGCTTCTAAACTTGAGCTTCCAAGGCAGCTCAGTGGATAAGAGTGATTGTTGGGTAAGCCTGATGACGTGAGTTCAATCTGTGAGACTCATGGCACAAAGGGGAAGCCCCCCAAAAGATGTTCTGATTTCTACAAATATATATTGGCACCCATACGCCTGTCCCACACACACACACCTTTTAAAAAAGAACTTCCACACTTAGTATTTGTAAATATTTATGAAGTGCAGTCAACTACGGAAAATGCAAAGCCGAAAGAAATTATGGAATTTTGATTGTAAAATCTAATACTAACTAACCAAGCACATTGTGGAAGAAAAATTGGACTACTGGCTAAAAACAACCCAAAAAGAACCTAGGAAAATGATTCTGTTATTTAATACATGTATTTTCAAAAAGACTTAGACTGGGTCCAAACTGGGATCCAGAAAGTTAAGGAACTCAAACAACACAGAAAGGATCCAAACAACCAACAAATCAACCAAGAAATAAAAAACCTGGAGGCAGATGGCCAAGAATTAGTTTTATTGGGCAGCAAATCTACAAAGAGAACAAAGTCTGCCTTCTGTTTCTCTTTGCTGATGGAGAGTTGGTTTTCTGCAGTCCAGCAATTGGGTCTACAAGATAGTCACATCAGACTGCACACTAGTAGCTGACTGAGACTAAGTCCCCTATCCAGCCCAGAGCAGAAACACTAAGTGCTGCGAGTGTTTCTGGCTCAGCAGAGATGCCACTACAGCAACTGCGGACTGTGTCTAGTAGCAAGAATATGGGTGCCTGTAACACACAGTGACTACAAGGGTACATAGGCTGTTAAAGTTTTATGTATACAGAGTCAAATCTGAAACAGGTATAAAAATGAACAGGAAAACAAAAGAAGTAACATACAGATTTGAAAAAGTCTAATGACCTTTTTAGAAGTAACTACATGTTCCACCCTATGATCTCATAAATCAAAGCTTTCAACTGTCTGGACTCATACGTGACTGTATTCTTCCCAGTGTGCATCCTCTCTTCCTCCAAGGGCTGTTCTATGACAGCAGGAATGTTTCTGCCAAAAATTTCACAGTGCTCCAGGAACTGGACACATTCTTGAATGACAGTGTCCCTCAGCATGATTGTATGCTTTGACATGTTTTCTAGCAAGGACAGGAAGCATCTTTTGGCATAATACCACGTGTCAGTGCCTAGCTTTTTATGGTAAGGCTCCAGGCTTTTGATGACCCGAGAGATGCCAAAGTCATAGTTCCCCTTGGCACAATAAAGTGTTCCTATCACCAGATTCACAATGCAAAGGTGGTAGATTTTCTTGTCTGGGTCACCATAGGAGAGCTGTTCCTCCTCCTTTTCAATCTTCCTCATCAACTCCTCGGCTTCCTCGTTTTGACTTGTCATGATATAGGAGACACACAGGTTGGCTAACACAATGGCGCTGACGCTCAGGATGTTATCATAGTTCTTTTTGACGATGGGCTCATAGAAGCCAATGGCCTCTTTGTATTTGTTCTCCTGCATGAAGAGAACATGGGCCACATTCAGCTTCCACACATCATGATCATTACAGAATTCCACAGATTTGCGGAAGATCTTCTCCACCATGGGATAATTTTCAAGATTCCAGTAGATTTTTGCCTGGGCCATCAGTACAGGGATATACTTCTCAAGAGTTTCATCATATTCATTCACAGCCTTTATGACAATTTCATCATCTCTATTATGTCTGGCTTCCTGCACTTGCTTGGTGAGTCTCCTGAGCTGCTCAGTCAGCATGCCTGCCAGCCCATCAAGTTTTATGAAAGCCTCTTCAGGAGCTGTCTGGCAAGTGATCATGGCATCCAAGAAGTCATAGAGATAGGGTGTGAGGAACTTGTAAGTCAAGTGGGCATTTTCTGCCAGGACATCAGCTGCCAGGTCAAAATATTCATATTTACAGTAGAGCAGCAACAGGTTGCCAAAGGTCTCTGGGGGAAAGGGGTTCTGCTGGAGCAGGAACTGGAGCTTTTCAAAGCCCTCTGTAGGCCTGGCATCCATGTTCATCAGAGCCTGGTTGTGCAGGGTCACCGGGTCCAACTCTTCCTCTGCTCTGGGTGGCATGTCAGTGAGTGCTTCCTGAGCTGCCTCATAGTTTCTCAGTTGGTACTCTATGGCTGCCTTGAGGTTGAAGGCTTCAACCAGAGCAGTCTGGTGAAGGACTACGGTGTTGCCAACACTGCGAACGTCGATTCCTTCAGTGGTCATGCCCACACCTAGCTCTGGGTGCTGACGGATGCCACGCTCAATGATATTGGCAATATGCTTTAGAGCAGGAGCATAGTGCCTGTTGCTATAACATGCTAAAGCCAGGTTGTAAGATACATCAGGCTGGTAGCCAGATGCCTGCAAGGCTGCAAAGAATTTGGAACAGGCAGCTTCATAGTGCCCCTCCTTGTAAAGCAGACAACCCATGTTGACCAAACCATCTGGGTCATTTTCCCCTCCACTGTCTTCTCCAGCTTCTCCACTCAGCAGCTGCTCCACCAGGCTCCTGGCTCCTGGCAGGTCGCCCTCACTGTACTTGATAGCAGCTTGAAGGCGAAGGACCCGGCTATAGTAGGTGGGGTTGTCCAGGAGGAAGGCGACCCGCGTGGCCTCTGGATACAGGCAGGCCTTATACAGAGCCTGGGCCTGGTACAGGCGGTACTGCTCGAGTTCCGGGTGCATCTGGCTCAGCTGCTCATAGCACTCTGCAGCGAGCTCGAACTCCTGCAGGCGGTAGTAGCAGTAGGCCAGCAGCGACAGCCCGGCGCGGCTCCGGGGACTCCTCTGAAGCTCGGCGCCCAGCAGCTGCACCGCCTCTGAGTAGCGGGAGTCGCGGATGAGCCGGTACACGACCGCCGTGAACTCACCGTCGGGGATCTGTGAGCCACTCAGCCCCGCCATAACTGTAAAGATCTGTGAGTGTACTCGTTCCCAGGGCAACAAGCTAACGGAAACGGAAGTCTGGAGAAGTTTCTTAACGCATCCCGGAAGTTGTTTTGTAACAGAAGGAACCCTCCAGTGTTGAAAAGACTGTTACTGTTTCTTGCACTTAACGCAAACAGAAAAGTTCCCGAACATAACGCAGCATTTTAATATTTCTCTGTTTCTTTCAGATATGAAATCATGACATCTTGAGTGAGTAGGTACAGGTGAAATAATAATGAAAAAGTGCAATAAATTATAAAAAAAAGAGAGAGAACACTCTTTAGTCTGTTCTCTGACAAACTTGCTACTATTTCTCTACTTGAAGACATCATTCTGTGTGTGAATGTATATATGCCATGCCTCACATATAATATATGTAACTCCTGTATAATATGACTCATTCCTTGAGGAAAAAGAAAAGTACTTCATTATAGCAACAATCTTTACCTTTCAGTAGAAAGCTGTTATTGTATCATAAGGATTTGCTAGTTTTGTGGGTTAAAAAATTTCAAAGCCTAATTTTTTTGATGTTCTCTAAGACAGACTGATATTATTGAGACCAAAAGGCTAATAGAACTGGGGAAAACGAGGACAAAGTCCTTTATGTTTGTAGGAAATGAAGTGCATGAGAACATAGAGTAGCAAACACTACTCTATGGGATTCCCCTGAGAGCTCACTGGAAAGGCTGTGGCCAAGAAACTGATAAAAATTAAAAAAAAAAAAAAAAAAAGTACAGGATAGTTTCAATGTGACTTAAAATTATATAATTTCATACATCAATATTTACATACCATCAATTTCAGAAGAGACTTGGTAATGCCAAATAACAGAATGACGTGTATTTCCCTTTCTCTTTCCCAAGATGCTGTAAGAAACCCCAGCATTGTCTTCTAATTTACTACATAAGTATAGAAATTCAATATTTACTTTTAAAATGACTTGTATTATCAATCTTTGCTAAAGGTTAATCATGAGCAATAAAAATATCTGATATTTGTCAATTATTTATTTTCTTCAAACTACAGACATACACTTTTACTTAGGAAGAAAATTTCACATTAAATTGTGCACATTCTAAGAAAAACCACTAAGGCCAGGAGCACTTTTGTAAAACATTACTTTACTCTAAAACAAAAACAAAACCCCTAGAACTCCACACAGCAAAACAAACTTTAAAATCCAAAGTATGCAGGACTTCTACACTACAAATAACCATGATAGTAAACTAAAACGCAACATGTACTCCCTAGAATTACTTCCAAAGTCCAATGTACAATAACTAAGGGCCAGCTTGACACATGTCCTCCATGGATGTAATGCTCTTACAGATACAATAAAGTACAAAGTACAACAAAAATGAAAGGTGCTGACATGATAAATGCCATTAGATGGTACTTCCTCCATTCAGTTCTGAAAGTTGAAATACATGCTTCTGGATTCATTTATCCAATTGAATATATATTTAAGGTAACCAATGTGAAGATGCTAAAGCATCTATTTTATCTCTATTTTAGAGATAAAATACAATGCCATCATAACAAATCTTTTAAACTAAAATTATAGAAATTCCTACATGTTCCACCCTATTATCTCATACATCAAAGCTTTCAACTGTCTGGACTCATACGTGACTGTATTCTTCCCAGTGTGTATCCTTTCTTCCTCCAAGGGCTGTTCTATGACAGCAGGGATGTTTCTGCCAAAAATTTCACAGTGCTCCAGGAACTGGACACATTCTTCAATGACAGTATCACAAAGCACAATCATGTGCTTTGACATGTTTTCTAGCAAGGACAGGAAGCATCTTTTGGCATAATACCACGTGTCAGTGCCTAGCTTTTTATGGTAAGGCTCCAGGCTTTTGATGACCCGAGAGATGCCAAAGTCATAGTTCCCCTTGGCACAATAAAGTGTTCCTATCACCAGATTCACAATGCAAAGGTGGTAGATTTTCTTGTCTGGGTCACCATAGGAGAGCTGTTCCTCCTCCTTTTCAATCTTCCTCATCAACTCCTCGGCTTCCTCGTTTTGACTTGTCATGATATAGGAGACACACAGGTTGGCTAACACAATGGCGCTGACGCTCAGGATGTTATCATAGTTCTTTTTGACGATGGGCTCATAGAAGCCAATGGCCTCTTTGTATTTGTTCTCCTGCATGAAGAGAACATGGGCCACATTCAGCTTCCACACATCATGGTCATTACAGAATTCCACAGATTTGCGGAAGATCTTCTCCACCATGGGATAATTTTCAAGATTCCAGTAGATTTTTGCCTGGGCCATCAGAACAGGGATATACTTCTCAAGAGTGTCATCATAATCATTCACAGCCTTTTTAATAATTTCATCATCTCTATTATGTCTGGCTTCCTGCACTTGCTTGGTGAGTCTCCTGAGCTGCTCAGTCAGCATGCCTGCCAGCCCATCAAGCTTTATGAAAGCCTCTTCAGGAGCTGTCTGGCAAGTGATCATGGCATCCAAGAAGTCATAGAGATAGGGTGTGAGGAACTTGTAAGTCAAGTGGGCATTTTCTGCCAGGACATCAGCTGCCAGGTCAAAATATTCATATTTACAGTAGAGCAGCAACAGGTTGCCAAAGGTCTCTGGGGGAAAGGGGTTCTGCTGGAGCAGGAACTGGAGCTTTTCAAAGCCCTCTGTAGGCCTGGCATCCATGTTCATCAGAGCCTGGTTGTGCAGGGTCACCGGGTCCAACTCTTCCTCTGCTCTGGGTGGCATGTCAGTGAGGGTTTCTTGGGCTACCTCAAAGTTTCTCAGTTGGTACTCTATGGCTGCCTTGAGGTTGAAGGCTTCAACCAGAGCAGTCTGGTGAAGGACTACGGTGTTGCCAACACTGCGGATATCAATGCCTTCAGTGGTCATGCCCACACCTAGCTCTGGGTGTTGACGGATGCCATGCTCAATTATATCAGCGATATGCTTTAGAGCAGGGGCATACTGCCGACTGCTGTAATATGCCAAAGCCAAGTTATAGGAAAGGTCAGGCTGGTAGCCAGAAGCCTGTAGAGCCGCTAAGAACTTGGAACAGGCAGCTTCATAGTGCCCCTCCTTGTAAAGCAGACAACCCATGTTGACCAGATTATCTGGGTCATTTTCTCCTTCACTGTCTTCTCCAACTTCTCCACTCAGCAGCTGCTCCACCAGGCTCCTGGCTCCTGGCAGGTCGCCCTCACTGTATTTGATAGCAGCTTGAAGGCGAAGAACACGAGTCTGATAGGTGGGGTTGTCCAGGAGGAAGGCGACCCGCGTGGCCTCTGGATACAGGCAGGCCTTGTACAGAGCCTGGGCCTGGTACAGGCGGTACTGCTGGAGTTCCGGGTGCATCTGGCTCAGCTGCTCATAGCACTCTGCAGCGAGCTCGAACTCCTGCAGGCGGTAGTAGCAGTAGGCCAGCAGCGACAGCCCGGCGCGGCTCCGGGGACTCCTCTGCAGCTCGGCGCCCAGCAGCTGCACCGCCTCTGAGTAGCGGGAGTCGCGGATGAGCCGGTACACGACCGCCGTGAACTCACCATCGGGGATCTGTGAGCTGCTCTGCCACGCCATAGCCGCCAAAACTAGAGCGTGCTAGTTTCCAAGGCAACTAGGTAACCGGAAACGGAAGTTAATGAGCGAGTGTCGCTGTAAGGTGGAGATAATCCGTTAGGCACGAAAAGGAACCATAAACATAATGCTTTAATTTTTGTTATGTGTTATAAGAGTACAAACTGCGTAGTACTCAGGAGGGAATAGCTTCAAGCAATCCAGCCACATAAATTCCTGTTTTCTCCCGGCATGCACCATTGTCACTTCCCTACGGGACGAAGCCGGCTTTCCTTCTGGGAATTGTAGTCTCATTTCAAGAGTCCTTGACCCTATGTACTTTTGGGGTGATGTGACTCCTTTATATATATATTTTTGTTTGTTTGTGTATTCGAATAGGAAAATAAAAAACAAAATCATTTAGGCCTGTAATGAGAGGTTTAGATTCCCCCTAGTCGTTAAAACGGAGTGTTGCTTGCTGGCTAGATACATGTTACTACCTGTCTGTGGAATGACAGCGGCCTCTGTAGGGCTTATACCCGAGTTGTTTTTGAGGCTTATACACTGTTTTGTAGCAATGATTTTTATTTTATTTTATTTTTTGGTCTTGCATACTTTGAGATCTCCTAGAATTATGTTTTTGCACTGACCCGAGTGTGTACTTCTGAACAGAACCGCACAGTGATAACATATTCTGTACCAAGTAGAAGGTGATATATAATGGAGATTTTGGTTTTGAAAGTCCGTTTATTGACAACATAGCAAGTAAAGGAATAATTGGGAAGCAGCAGAGACATGGGATAGATAACTCAATTCAATAAAATTGGGGGCTTACAAATATTTAGTTGAAATCAACTAGGGAAGTCCATTGAGGAGGTTAGCTGGAATTTCCAATGAAACAGAGTAATTTGATGGGTAACTGTTCCAAGTAAAATAGCAAGTACCATGGAGCAGATGTATAAGAGCATCAAATCAGGCCTTCCAACTATGTCCCAGAAATGATTATAATAATCCTTTTGGAAGAGTCATACTTGAGTTCCTGACTCAGAGTTCTGGGCAGAAGAACCTCTCCATCACCTCCATTGAGCTTAAATCTTGATTTCCAAGTTGGAGGCAGAGAGTCTGACCTTGGGATAGTGGGAATCTCTTGCAATCTCAAAGCCCATTTCCAGCGACATATGTTTCCCGACACTTTTCTGATCAGTTCCACCAACTGGTGACTCACTATTCAAACATGTGAGCCTGTGAGGTACATTCTTATTCAAACCACCACAGAGGCTGAACCATGATAACCAAGAACTAGGTTCCATGTGAAATGGTGAGTGGCAAATACTTCAACACACATGTTTCTGATGGTTTTTAAAGGACTACTGACGTGTATGAGGAAAGATTACTTTTACAAACAGAAACAACCAACTAAACTGGGGTGGGCTGTAGACCAGGCTTCCCTGCCTCAACTGCAGCTTCAGATGTACAGGGACTGGTGGGGGTTGCACATCTCCTAGTTGCCCAGTATCACAAGGAAAATACTTGAGTAGGTTTACACTTGCTCATGTCATAGAATGACTGACTTCATGTACTTTTGCATCCTATACTCTTGCTGAGAATTAGCAGCCATGTGACTGCTTGAATGCCATCAGACAAGGAACGTTTAATGAAATCAATGAGAAGGAAGGAACACATTATACCTATTTCATATGTTGTGGAGTGGGTCTTTGTCTCACCGAATATCTCCGCAGAAAGCAGCTGAGGAATACTTCTAAATCCCTACTCTGAGCTTTCTTTTACCCTGATTCCTAGTGTATCTTCTAAGGTGAAGTCTGTGATGGAGGTTATGTGACCTCAGATGCTCCAATCTTAAGGAATACAAGTGACCTCAGATGCTCCAATCTTAAGGAATACAATGTATCTTCTCCTTTACAACTGGTGACCTAGCGGACATTTTTTGTTTGGAACTGACACTCGATATTTAAAAAATCTTTGTGCATAGACTTTTCTTGAATAAGCTGGTATTAAATTGAGTAACCATGGAAATAAAAAAAAATACCTCTTTACCCCTTCAGTTTCTCTCTGTTTGCAAAGCTGTACTTACACATTATAAAACCATCTACCTCCAGATGACTTTTTAAAACACACACACACACACACACACACACACACACACACACACACACAAAGACTGTCAGCTTTCCCCCAAATTTATTGGCTACCTACAGGGGTCATCTGGGTTTCTCCTCTCTGTGTTGGTGATTGTCTGTGAGCAGGGCAGCTGAAGAGCACAGGAGGGTGGACGTTCTATGTCCTCCTCCTTATTCATGGAGGCTTAGACAGATGGAGGGCAGGGTCATTTTCAAGTGCAACGAGTGCACCAATCCCACTGTGAAGCTGGCATGACCATAACCACTGCTGTGAGAGGTTGGCTTTTATTTGGCCTCTCATAGGCAGTTGGGGAGTAGTTTCATTGTTTTTTGGATGGGGGAGTGAAAGGAGGTCCTTCAGTTAATGATGGAAAGCCTGGAAAGCAAAACTGAGTAGAAGATTATGAAGTATAAAAGATCATTTTTTTGTTTGTTTACAATTGGGTCTTGAAAAGCCCATGCTATCCTCAGCATGAGGACATGTAGTGGTGCTTATAAAGTGTGCGAGACACACGTAGATAGGAGTTAATGATTCACAGACTAAGGGAGACATGATTACCAGGAAGGGTTCAATTTATGTATATGGTATATACATTTGTACATATGATATATATGTATATATATATATATATCAGAGCTAAATGCAGGTTTAGTATCATTTATGGTTGGTACATTGTTAATATATGAGTGTTGCTCCCACAACTATGTGTAAGAATTTTCCTTGGCAAAGGATGTCCTTTGCAAAGTTACTGTTTTTTTCCCCCTGATCATTTTCTTCAGGATGGCCAGTTTGGAAGCTCAGTCCCATAGAATTCCAGTCTTCTCAACCTCACCTCCGCTTGGAACAGGGAAGCAGTGAGTAAATTTGTGCCAGGTTTGTAAGGTCATTGGCAGACTCTTAGGAGCCTGAGTTCAGCTTTGAAGCCTTGGGGCCACCTTATGCTGAGTCAGCAAAGCTCAGCATGCTTAGCTGGAGAGCCATTTCATCTCACCAGGGCTCCCTTTCAGAGGAATCTTCCTAAGTGTCTAAAACAAGATCTCTGTCTTGAACAGGCTTTGATTTGGATCTAGTAGCTTGCAGTTTAGGTTACAGTGTCACTAAGTTAATCTATCTTGATGGTGCAGTAGTGTTGTGGTTTACAGAAGGGATTAGTGGAGAAGGCAAAATTGTGGATACTAATTTGAAAAACAATCGACCAGACTTCTTTTTTTTTTAATTTATTTATTTTTGGGGCTGGAGAGATGGCTCAGCGGTTAAGAGTACTTACTGCTCTTCCAGAGGTCCTGAATTCAATTCCCAGCAACCACATGGTGGCTCAGCTACCTTGAATCTGGTGCCTCTGCTGGCATGCATGCAGAAGACTGTATACATAATAAATAAATAAATAAATAAATAAATAAATAAATTTAGTTTATGTACATTGGCATTTTGCCTGTAGAATGTCCATATAAGGGCATCGGATCCCCTGGAACAGAAGTTACAGGACAGTTATAAGTTGCCACACGGGTGCTGGGAATTGAAACAGGGTTCTCTGGAAGAGTGGATAGTGCTCTTAACTACTGAGCCATCTCTCCAGTCTCTCGACCAGACTTTCTAAGAGCTACTCCAAGCTCCAAGCTTATGCAGGACTTTCACCACCAGGTTCATTTGCTTACCTTCCGTCATTAATCCCCACAGACCTTCTGTGGCTTCGACATTCTTATTTCTAACTCACTGTAGAACTGCAGGCTGCAATTCACAAAGAGGCCAGTGGCTGCAGCAGGCAGCGCTGGTGATTGCTTACACTGTCCAGTAGAGGGCCACACTGCACCTCTTCCCACTCTTCCCGGTGTTTCCTCCCCAGCCGTTTGAATTGGCTTTGGATTGTTTGTTGCAGTTCGTTGTAATAGAACAGGCAGTGGTGCAAGAATTTTAAAGTTTAAGCACCGAAGCCATGTTATACTTGTATTACATCACTGTGGCTGTCAGAAGACTCCCTCCCTGTGTAACTGCCCATGCAAATTTAAGCAATGGGTAATGGACGAAGAGACCCAGGTTTTGGCAGCAGAATTCTCCTACTTCCAGAGAATTCGAGAATTCTTTTATTTTAAACATGAGGTCCCAGTATTACTCTCACACAAGCAGACAACGTTGACCAAAGTTAACGAATTAAATTGTTACGATTAAATTGTAGGCATTAGAATGCTTGCACCCTCAACACAAAGATTATTCCAAACTGTTAGTTAAACATTAAGCATTTTATTAAAAACAAGAAGTTTTCGTTTTCTTAAAGCAGTCTATTTCAGAGCCACGGGCAGTTGCTTCTGAAATGGCCAAGCAGTGTTTAACCAAGTGTTCTTACGATACAATATTAGCCTGGAAATTACACAAAGAGAGGGGCTTCACACAAGCCAGTTGACAACATATTTCCCTTCTTTTGTGTAAAACAACAATAATTAGGAAACAAGTCAGTAGGGGACCCTCTTTAAATTATTGTAAATCAAAATAAAATAGCAAAAGCAATAGCCCTCCAAGGGAATGGGACTCAATAAACTAGACTTCTATCTCCACACTGTGCTATGCTTTAAAATTGCTCTGAATACGATTTAACCTAAATCTACACTAGAGCAAAAGAAAATGATCACTCTAGCACACATATACACAGAAATGAACACAGACTGATGATGGCCTCGAGGACGACACTTTTCTTTTTCACAGCAAGTAGTTCATTTACTTAATAAAACATTTTTTTGCACCAGTGTATACATTCAATAACAACGGTTGTTATAGATTGATACATAGATGAACATTTGCCTTTAGTGTTGCGGAGAGATGCACAAACATGCAAGGACATTCAAAATCAAAGTATGTACAACCTAAAATCACTAGCAGGGGAAAAGGGTCACACAGACAAAGGTGAGCACAGCACTGGGCACTGCTAAATCTAATGCCCTTCATGAAATTCTAAGACACATCTTTTTTTTGTTGTTGTTGTTTTATTTAATCTCGCCATCCATGTTCTATCACTGTTCACTTAGGATGAGGGCTCTCAACCCTCCTAATGCTGTCACCCTTCAGTACAGTTCCTTGTGTTGTGGTGATGCCCCCAACCGTAAAATTATTTTCATTGCTATTGCTACTTTGTAACTGTAATTTTGCTACTGTTCAGAGTAGTAATGCAAGTATCTGATAAGAAGGAGAGCTGATATTTGATCTCTACTGGGGTTGTGACCCACAGGTTGAGAACCACTGACTTAGGAAGCGTGTGACACCATTGGCCTTCTAATGGCCAGACTTAACCTTTAAATTAAATTAAACCCCTTAGTTCATTTGGAGTTTAAGAGCTCTTGACACTGCATGGTGGAGTCACAATTCCAGATTGTTACTATGAAACATTAGGAATTCACTAAAGGAGGCATGGCAAAGCTTGTAAAGCTTTTCCCTTCTCAAGTTAGGTCACATTTAGTTGCTTTAATGAATCTTTTTGCCATTTCCCCCCCACCGCTAAGCATTTTTCTTTATGTTTGAATCTCATCCAAACATGTTTAGATTTCTGCTGCACTTGAGAGGAATTGTTCCTATTACTGGAGGTTACTACTGTACTTTTTTCTTTTTTTTTCTTTTTTCTTTTTTGGTCTTTCTGTAACTCACAAGGTTTAGTAAGAGAAATGGGTTTAAAAATAATTGCAAAGTAAATTAAGTAAAGCCAGTCTAATGACTTAAGTCACTGAAGTATGCTAAACAGATATACAGGAAAGGCAACTGAATTCCAGAAACACACTACTGATACTGCACTAATAAAAAAAAATTGCTAAGATAATTTTAAATCCAAGATATTTACATACCTAAAGTATCTGAAAGCAGGTAGGCCTCCAGGTTTCAGAAGCAGAAAACTCATGTACAACTTTTACTTTTCTTGGCTCTCTTTATAAATTCACTACTAAACTAATAATTCTCATATGGGATTCGACAACATGAGATAATCTGAAGCTGTTCTTCGTGACATAAGAGAATGCACACAAGCAGGTATTGTTGACAGCATCATTCACGTTCGTTAGAGGCTGGCTCAGACACTTTGTTGGAAGGCTGTTTTTGTGTCTACTCCTTCTCTATGTAAATGTTTGCTCTGTCTTCAGGGAGATGACTCTTTCAGGTTTGCTTCTGTTTTATTTGAGAAATAGAAAGAAGAAAATTACCTGGATGAAGTTCCAAAAGCAAAGTGTAGCTTGGTCCTTTGATGCGGAAACTGAAGGGAAGTTGGGGCTTTTACTTAACAGATACAAACCTGAAGCATGCAGAGTCCCAAGATGGTAGGCCCATCGCCTAGGATGGAGTCCTGGTCTGCTGAGTACTGGTAGGTGCCCTTGGTGGTTTGCCAAGCTGCACTTACCCGCCAGCATCTCCAGCTGTGTTGTAGGTTGTGCACATATTAACTATATACTCACTAGTGTGAATAGATATAATTTCTGAAAAAATACATCTCATACAAAAGTAGGATGGTGTCATCTCAGCTGATCATGCCAAGAGACCCAAGGAAGCAGACAATCTTGTCTGCTTGAATTTTTTTGTTTGTTTGTTTGTTTTTTCTCCTTTGTAGAGGGCTCACATTTCAAATGCCTTTGTCCAGCAGGAAACAACAGTGGAAACTAAGGATTGGGAAATTTCCTTGTTTTGTGCTTTGGAAAGCTAGACTAGGATCACAGAGAACTCACGTTCATGGGAAAGAAACCATTTTACAAGGTTTTAAATATACCTTCAAGTCTTAGAATTCCAACCTCTGACCTCTAGGGTTTGCCATCAGGAGGGCTACCACCATCTCACCCACTTCTCCATAGTCATGGAGGAACAGACCCAGGGCATTAGTCAGCAGTTTCTGAATCTTGACCCACAATAGGAAAGATACCTTGAGACAGGAGAAATAGATGGAGGTAATTACAAACAGCTATTTGATTGATGGTTGACATCGTCAGGGTTCCACTGTCTGGCAGATTGCAATGGTGTTGAACTCCCTTTGCTACCAATGGATGTTGCTATTGGCAACCGTGCAGTGAAGCCAATAAAAAGGCAAGAAGATGAGAGGAAAACTCAACCTTAGTGGAAGCCGTAGGGTCTGTGCTGTAAATTATGTCTCCCTCAGCATTGTGTAGCATCAACATCCAGGGTGAAGGGGAGTTGCTATCTCATTGCCGCCTGCAGTCTCTGGAAGACACTGACTGGGTCCAATTTTATCATAAAGTACACATTTGAAAATGTTTGCTTTCCATGGACTGGCATTCTTTTTCTGGTTATTTATTTATTCTTAGGAATAAGAATTCTTAACAGATGTGGGCTCACTGCAACCTCACGTGGATGCATTCTCGATTCCTGTCTGCAATATAAACATTATGTTGTGAGGCTGTGCAGTATGCAAAGACACCTGCAGCGTTTCCGAGCTGCAGACACACAATGATCTTGCAGACCAGGGTCTGTTCCTAACTCCACCCACCCTTTGTTCCTCACCTGAAGGAGGGAGACAGCTCTGCAGAAGCTATTTTCCTTTATAGCAGAGTGATTCAGAAAACTGGCTTAATAAAATCCATAAATCTGCACAGCCTCCTCTTACCTGCTCTGCAGAGGCAATTTTTTCTGTACTCATACCCCCCCCTCCCCAAGTCTCTCCAGCCTTCCCTGCAGACATAGCTGTAAAGGGCAGCTAGCAACATTATTTCTTAGTGCACTCATCCCTTCCTTCTCTCCTTTGTCAAGCTTCTCCCTGTGTAATTGTCTCTCTTTCCTGTTCAACTGATGGCATGATTCTGCACCTTCATTTTTGGGAGGGTGCTGTAAGTACCTGTTTTCTTTGTTTGAATTGACTTTCACCTCCCCTTAGCCATTGTCCTAACCAGCTGCCTTCACCCTTATTTTCTTCTAGCCCCACCCTTTGCCTGATTTATAATTTTTTTAGGTTTCTTGCCATAACAAAGCTGCCTCCCTCACGTTGATTGTCAGCTCACCCCACTCTCGTTTTGGTACCTTCATTTTTCCCCCATCTTCAAATACCTGACCACCATTTCTTTGGGGGTTGAGTAAAGTAAATAACTGATACTGATCGGTAAAAATAAGAAAAGATGTTTTGTAAGTGTTACTGTTCAGAGCTGGGATGACTGTTAGGTTTCACATCCCCCGGGGATTTTCTGAGCGCTCAGACACACTCTTGGAGTAGCATGTATGTGAACAAAGATGACGATTTGTGTGGGCTCTGAACCCCCAAGATCTGGGGCTCTGGACCCCCAAGACCTGTAGGTTTTCAACCCTCAAGGCCTGTGAGTTCTGGACCTCCAAGACCTGCTTCAAAGAGAAGATCTCAGCCTTCATCTACCTTGTGTCCTGGGGAGTCCTTGAACGTTTGTTTGGACAAAGGATTTTAACGTTAAGGTTTCTGCAAATAAATTCCTAATGTAATTTCACTGGACAAATTGGGAAGCAGAGAAATGTGTCCAAAGTCACCCAGCTAATGATGCAACATGAAGGATAGAAAGCCCAGTGGTTTTTTATTAAGACAGGCCCTGTCCGTAGTGTCTCAGGTGAAATTGGCATCAAAACAGCTTTCTAGTCAGATCTATTTGAAACAGTCTTTTCACCTGTAGACCTGACTTCCTAGAGGATATAGATTGTATAGTTATCTTCTGGCCTTTCTAGAATATTCTTTTTTTTTTTCACTTAAGGAAAAATGTAAAATTGAGGTACCTTAAATTTTATCCCCAACCTTTTTTCACCTCAAGCTAGTCCATGCTCAGTTGCATGGCATTCCTGTGCACTGGTGAAATGGCTCTCAGTTGGAAGCAGTGGTAAACGTGGCTGTAGGTCCCCCTTTGCCTTTGCTCTAATAAAATTATTAACACATTCCTCCTAAGAAAAGGTTTGGTTTACAATGAAGGCTGAATTAAAAAACTGAAGAAGTGAACTGTGATCTCACTGCAGAGTTACAGACCCTGTGTAACACCAACTAGACAAACTCACTCACGGCATTCCTCCTGGGAACCCTTTTGAAAAGACTGGGGTTAGTCGGTGCTCATAAGGAGGGAGGCTCATCCAACGGGCAAATGAGACCAAGGGTCTGGTGCATCACTAAGAAACAGTCGGATTAGAAATGAAACACCTAAAATGCAAATCTGGACTCTTGGGGCCGGTCTGGCCCGAAGGTCTGCTCCAGGAGAGGCTGGCTGCAAAACAGGGAAGTGCTTATAACAGAAAGTGCCGTATATGAAAAACAGTGTTAGTGACGCTTTTTCCACGATGTCCCCTCAACTCAGAATGAGTGGGGCTGATAGCCCTCAGGCTCAAGGATCCAAATCCATCCGTGTGGGGTCATCACGGAAAGTCGAGGGTCAAGGTCTCTGCCTGCCTGTCCTTCATCCTTCCATTGCTCTGCTGCCAAGCACACTTTCAGGGGGTGCTTCCTGGTCGGGTCTACAGTCCGCGCTTTAGGACTGTCTGAGCTGAAAGAAAGGGTCGATGAGGCCACCGAAGCCGATCCTTCAGGCTGCAGAGGACCCTCCTGGTCACGGGGTTGCACGAGGCTCTGGGTGGTTTACAATCCGCCTTCCCCTACTGCCAGGAGACTCACAGAGGCCTGGGAGGCAGCAGAGACCTGCAGTCTTTTTTGATGTAACTCCTCCCACTTCCTTCGGTTGGCAGCCACTGAATCCAGCATCGGCTTCAATTTTGCATTGACCTTCACCAAGGCCTATAACAAAGGAGAAAAGTGTGGAGAGAGAGGAATGGGTCATGGATATGTGTACCCTTCCTCCTTCTGTTTATAAGGGGGATGGAAACAGTTATGTGAAAGGAAACGGATATTTTGGTAAACACACTATTTCTGAGAAGTAGGCATGCGTCCAACACTATTATGTTTTATCCACAAAGCCTGTGCTGAGAATGAAATAAACAAGATGGTCATGCACTACCAGAGGGAAAGGAAGCCTTGTAGGCTCCATCTGAGTTTACAAGTACATTGAACAAAGCAGAAGACAAAAAATTCAGCTCATCTTCATCTATTAGTAACCATATCTTTGCCTGCCAGAGAGAGTTTTGCCTATCAGTAGGCTGTGAACTTAAAATTTTTTAATAAAGTAACCTTGGGATGGCGTCTGCCACAGATGCCTGATGAACTTTCCCACATACGAAAGACCAGGGAAATTCCCAAGACAAGAGGAGAGACTCAATTTCCAAAAGCAAAAGGGGTGGTGGTCATGCTGAACATACAGATGAACCTGGAGTGACTGCCCGGAGCTACCACTCAGAAGCAAGGATGTTGACCAGGCTAAGCTGCTGCCTGAGGCCATGTCTGGGTCTGTAGCCCTGTTGCACCGGGGTCTGCATTGAATTCTGTGGCACAAGTTACTGCCAGGGCCCATACAGAGGCACAGGATCTGGGCTGGAGCTTGCAGCTCCGGTGGAATCTGAAGGCCACACCACAGCAGATGCCATCCCGATATGGGTGGCCTGTGCTACCACCTGGGGCTCAGGCTGCCCCCGAGAGCCATGTCTGGGTTCATAGTTCTGTAGCAGCCAAGGTCGTGATTGGCATGCATGGCTCCATTTGCCACCTAGAGCTATGAAGAATCCTGGGATCAAACCAACCACCTGAGTCTGGTTTGGTGTCCAAGAACAAGGATGCACCCATACCTGGATGATTTGCACTGCTACTCAGTGACATGGGGATGTCTCTGTCTGAGCTGCAGCTGAGAGCCATGTCAGGGTGTGTGGCCCAGCTGCACTCGGGGTCTGTGCAGATGTCTGATGTTCCTGCCACCATCAAAGGTGGTGCAGATATCCAAGACCAAGGGACAAGTTAGCGTCTAAGGCCATTACTACTACTGGGTGCAGTGGTGACATCCAGACCCGGCTGCTGCTAAGGACCATGTTGGGGTCCATGGTCCTACCGTGGCTGGGAGTCTGGCCTCAAGTCTGGGTCCTGCATTGCCACTAATAGTCACACAGAAGCCCAGTGTTGGGGCCACAACCTGAGACCACACAGCAGGTGACCACACGGCTGCCAGAACCATTCTCACCTGAGTGGCCATTCCCTCCACCCAGAGCCAGGATGTCACCCAGGCCTAGGCTGCTGCCAAGAGCCATCCATGCCTGAGTTCATGGTCCAGCCATAGCTGGGTCTGTGTTGATGTCTGTGGCCTATGTCACCTTAGGAGGATTAGAAGGATATATTGAGCCAGTCCCACTCTTCAATGCCCTGGGAAAGCTGGCATTGCCTCTCACTGCTCACTACAGCAGGTCAGTTGGTCCCTGCACTTGGGAGAGAGGGCCCCCACCCCTAACTACAGGTGAGGATGAACCTAGCCTGAGGGCATGCATGTAGTGGGCTCACTCCACCACCACACCCAGTGTGGATGGCCTTAGTGGCTCAATATGTCCTCCCTGGCTAACACCCAGGCCTACCACCAGGACTTGGGTTGACCTAGAATCTATCCCATCTAGATCCTGCTGGAGCTCATGAAGCCTGAGGAATGATACCAGAAAGCTCTCCAAAACACAGGGTGCCCCAGAAGAGCTCCAGTGAAGATCCAGTGAGGATGGTGTACCAAAACCCAGAGGCCTTGAACCAGACCAGTAGCTCATTGCAATGGACAGTTGCCGGTTAAGCTGATGGGACAAAGGGGTACACTATATGACACACCGAAGCCTCCAATGTCACCCGGACGGATGAAGAGGTGATGGAGAGGAAGAAGGAGAAGCAGAGATTTTTCTGTTTCGGGTGTGGCTTTTGTTCTGCTTTGGTTTATTGTGTTTTGTTTTGTTGTTGCTTTTGTTTGTTTGCTTGCTTGCTTTGTTTTATTTTCTTCAGTGGGGAGGGGGAGGGGATGCAACTGGGATGATAATGCCCCTATATTCCTTTTAATTCAAACATGCGTTTTCACTCTAGTAGTAACATGTATGGAAACGGATATGATGTCAAGGGAACAGGGTGGGGGAGAGAGTAGTGGAGAGGTATGGGGGAGATGAGGAGAGGGGAAATGTGAGCCATGACCACACAGGGCAGATGGATCCCTAGGCTCATGAAACTGATGCTTCGGGGTCCTTAATTGCCCAAGAGCCATAGGTCCTTCCAAATATATTCTTTTGCATTTAATTAGTCTTTTTTAAAGGAAGAGATCCCTACTTCCAAGTGGTGTGAGTGGCTTCTGGCCTGAGAAACCCTGCATAGCCCCTGGCAGTGGAATGAGAATCCTTACAGCATGCTGTCTCTTTAGAACTGGATGCTCATAAGCCTTCTGTAGTTTTCGAATCAGTCTACCCAGAGGTGGGGCATGATAGGGTGGGTCAAAGACATTGCCTGTGAATTGGGGTTAGAATGGATTCAGAGAGCTTAGGCTAAGTATCAGTAGCTAACCATCTTACAGGTCAGAGGGGCATAGAGAACAAACACCCTGCCCAACTGGGAAAGCCTTGTTATTCTCTGTTCCATTGGAAAGGTTTTGTTTATTTGTTTTTGTTTTTCTAGACAGGGTTTCTCTGCATTGCTTTGGAGCCTGTCCTAGGACTAGCTCTGTAGACCAGGCTGGCCTCGAATTTACAGAGATCTGTCTGCCTCTGTCTCCTGAGTGCTGGGATTAAAGGCGTGCGACGACAATGACCAGCTCCCATTGGAAAATTTTAAACTTAGTCTTTTTCTCTCTGTTAAATGCTTTTAATGAATTTATTTACCTGTAGCATTAGGGAGCAAACCCAAGGCCTTATACATGCTGGGCAAGTACTCAACCTCACTACAACTTTTGTCTTGATATTTTGTCTCTCTTTCCTTCATATTTTAATAAGTCATATTGCTTATCATGAAAGACTTCCACATATTCAACCAGTAAGATATGATTAGCAAAAAACATCTGTTAGTATCTATATATGAATAAATATAAATAATAAATATCAGTAAAATCATTCACATAGAACCTACATAGCAAAGGATCTAGGGGTCATCTTATAATCTAGACAATCCTAATTTTTTGGAAAAAGGAAATAAAGGGCTAAGGGTGTCACCCAGAGGTAGAATCTTTGTCTGTGGAAAACCCCTCATTAAGGCTCCAGCAGTAGAAAAAAGGACTTGGGTGACAGTCCATTTTTGTTGTAGTTGCTTTTTTTTTTTTTTTTTTTTTTTTTAAGTCAGTGTCTTACTGTGCCTTGGCTAACCTAGAACTTGATGTATGGACTAGGCTGGACTCAAACTCAGAGTGATTTTACAGGTTACAGTTCATCATCAAGGGAAGCCAAGGCAGGAACTGAACCAGAGTCCATGGGGGAGTGTTCCTAACTGGCTTTCTTCTCCTGGCTTGTTCAGCTATTTTTCATATGTGAGCCGGCCCCACCCTCCCAGGGATGGCACCATCTATGGACATGCCCACAGGCAAATCTGACGGGGGTAGTTCTGTTGCAGTTTCCTCTTCCTATGTTGTGTCAGTCACGGTGACAACTAAGCTTAGCCAAAACTGCTTTTCCCTATATAACACTAATAGAAGGAGCCTGGGGCTGCAGAAGTGTTTGTCTTTAGTAAGACGATGCTTCCAATTGAGTCGTGCTTCTCAGGCAAGGGATTAAAACCGTGGTCACATGGAGACTCTTTGCAGGTGGGTCCCATTCATTACAAAAGTTAAACTGAGGCTAAAACCACAGTACTTTCTGCACATCTTCCAGAATGCACTCTCTAGGTGTGCCCCATGGTTAAGGAGTGGCCTGCAGCAGAGTCCTCATTCAAAGAACAGTATATCCTACAGATGTTGAAACATCCTTCCCTAAGCACACCTCAAACCACTTGTCAGTAACTCTGACCCACCCCCCAAACACATCTGAATGGACAGTGAGGCTCCTGCTGGTTGAGGTACCTCTTCTCTTCACATCAAAGCTCTGTAATATTTATTCTCACCCATCCCCCATCCTATCATGTGTGTGTGTGTGTGTGTGTGTGTGTGTGTGTGTGTGTGTGTGTTCTTTCCAGTTATCTTTGTCACACTACCTAGAAACATCTCATTTAAAATCTGATGTACCATTTATTTCACATGCGAATTTAGCAAAGCAACATAATAACCCAATGATTAAAAATCCCCCTTTCTTCCACTAGAAAAATGCAGATGCCCAAATCCTCCTTAATGCTCAGTGTTTGTTCATCTGTTTATTTATTTTTGACAATAGTGAGAGGCAGCAATGACTGCCATGGTCTTATTTAGTGTGCCTTGGCACGGGCTCCTCTTTACTTTGATCAAGCCTTTTAATTAAAGTGACTACTGTAATTCCTATGGAAATTAGTGTATATGCTACTTTCCTGCTACAAAAGCATTTCTCTAGAACTTATTTTTTTTTTTTAATCCCAGGAGCACGAATTGGAATTTTTTTTCTGCTTGAAATGTAATTAAAAACTCATTTGATCACACTATTTCTGGCTCTGTTTTACTTATTAAATTCCTGTAATCAGTTTTCTTTTATGGAGCTGCTGGGAAATGATCTCCAAAGCAACACATTTTTCTCTTCTTTGGCAGGTTCCCGAGCATTTACTAAATTACATTCCTAGCACCTGCCCATGATTCGAATTACTCCACCAATTTATTCTTTAAAGCACTTAAGTTTGTTTGGCTTAGCCCCCAAACAGCTTTCCCTCCTAGATTTTCTTCTTTCTTCTTCTCTGCTACCGTTGTGTGCAATAAAACACTGGGATAGGGAAGAGATACCTCTTTCTCAGAATTCCCTCTCTTTCTTTGTTTTCTCCTGAGATAGGATTACGACAGGGAGACTCACTTCCCTTAGGACAAGTGTTGACTCTGGACAAAAATAGCACAATTCCAGTCTGGAGGAATTGCTTTGACACTATGAATTTGTTACATAAAATGCAGTTGGCTGTAAGGGTGGTGTCTGCAGAGAAAGGAATGTCTGCAAAGCCAAGTCCCAAGGTTCATGGTGACTGCAGGTCAGGTGCTATGAGCAAGAGAGCTGCCTGTAGAACATACAGATGAGGACATTCCCGAAGGCTTGCCACCAGCAGGTAATTCCTGATGGTTCTGGGAACGTTAATCCTTCCTCATGAAGAGAGAGGTGGACAGTGCCCATGGTTACCTATGAGGGACTCATGGATGGTTGCATCAGCCACAGGATGCCCGTCTTCTCTGTGGTACATCTGTGCATGGTCATTCAGTCACTATTTAAATGCCCCAGGAGCAATGAGCACACTCCCTCCCAAGGAGATCCACTTTATTCTGACTGTTTGGTTTTAGAATATTGTTTCCTGTGCTGAGTCTGTGGCCATGTAACTTATTCCCAGGGGCACAATCCTTGGCACTCTTCCTTTAGAACAGACTCTTCCAGAGCAGTGTAGGACTCGTGGCTCTTGTGTTGATGTAATTGGACCTAAAAGTTGGAATGCACAGCTTGTCTCTTGGGACCTTATTGATATGACTAGCACTCTCTTGATCCATCAGGAACAATTGGGATGTTTTTGCACAAGGGGATGTACCTTATACTTTGCCATCTGGGTGGCTGGGGGACTCCCCCTTTCCAGTTCTGAAAGTCACACTCCGTTGTTGAGCTTTCTTGTGATGAGCACATGTAGTTTATTCTATATTTTGTTTATATTTCCAATAGGTAACAGTTGCATAGTTCAAGGGTACAAAAGACGCAGTGTAAAGTCTCCCTGATACACTGCCCTAGCCTGATACACTATCCCAAGAGACAATAGATATGATCAGCTGTTTGTGTAGCCCTCAAGAAACATTTTACCTGTATAAGTGAAAAATGAGATTTTTATGGCTACCTAGTGTTCTAAGCTGTCAAATTTGTTAAACTATTTCTCTGTTGTTAATGGAAATTAAGTGTTGTTTGTATTTGGCCATTCTAAGTAGCGGTGTCAAGGATATCCTGTACAAAGCCATTTTGTAGATGAAGATCATCAGGTCAAATTGTAGAATTAGTATTTCAGGGTCAAAGGGTATGTGAATTTGCAAGTTAATAGATTCTGCTAAATCAATACATATAAACAATGTCTGAGATACAGGGTAAGAGGCTTATATTAACCAAGCTATTAAGAGAATAAAAATACAGACACTAGCTATTGTTTATATTAAGACCCTGAAAAGAGTGAAAGTAGATAAAGCCAAATGATGCTCCCCGTTTCCCATTTCTGATGACATCTGAGAAAAAGAGATGAGGAGGATTTATGCAATTAACATCCACTGCAGTAGGGTAGGGCTAGGCGCTAGAAGTAGGGATAGGGCTAGAAGTGTCGTGGCAGTTCTGTGTAGTAGGTCCTTTTACCATCTCTTTATAGGTTAGGAAATTGCAATTCAACCTAGTCAAATGGCTTGCCTGTCATATAGTGAGAGACTGAGCGGGGTCTTAGTGAAGTTTCCCTGGTTTAAAGGACTGCATGGCTGACCCCTCCCTAGACAACTAGTCCTCCTTGACCTCTCAAATCCTGCTCTGCCTTCTCTCAGAAGCCTCCTGTCATCTTCCTTTGTATGCAGACCTGAAGCATGCTATCTATCTCTCCAATCATATTTTTTATACTTAAAATGTACTTTAATGCTGTGACCTGTGTGTGTGTGTGTGTGTGTGTGTGTGTGTGTGTGTGTGTGTGTGTGCCCTCCTAGATGGTATCCCCGTCAAGATGAAGTTGAGTATCCCCCTCCCAAAGCCAATGAGTCATTGAAATGGACAATGAATGCAAGCTGTGCCCTTTCTATGAGAAGCTCATGATGACAAAAGCAGCTGTTGATGCTCTGGGTGAAGAATGCAAGGGTTATATGGTCTGAATCAGGGGTGAGAATGACAAACAGGGTCTTCCCATGAAGCAAGGTGTCTTGACCCACTGCAGAGTGTACCTGCTGTTGGGTAAAGGGCATTCTTGGTATGGACCAAGGAGAGCTGGAGTGAGGAAGAATGAGCCAGTTTAGATGCATTGTGGATGCCAACCTGTGTGTTCTCAATGTGGGTGTGCTCAGCCATATGCTCCTGCGATCTGGTACCCCCATCTGAGGCCCAAAGCAGTGGTTCATCAGATCACACACTGGAGTCTCTGCTAGCATAAGCTTTTAAAAATCATTTATTTTTCTCTTTTTAAGTGCACTGATTGAGTTTTGTTATTGTGGATCAAAATTTTCTTGCTTCTTTGAATGTCTGGTAATTCTGGATTGAATATTATACATTGTGAATTCTATGTGCATATTGCTTTTGTCATTGTTACAAGATATCCAAAAGGAGCAATTTAGGCAAAGAAAGGTTTATTCTGTTGCAGATCTGAGCTCTCTGCTTCCCGATGTGGACACAACATGACCATATAGCTGTGTTCCCACCACCATGCCTTCTCTGCCATGATGGCAGCTGCTTTGCTACAGTAACAGGGAGCTGACTGGCCGCTGTGCTATTCCATGAACTCTGTGCAGGAAAAAAGTCCTTCTGGTGTATGTATACTTTTTATGTTCAAGACAATTTTGTATATGATACAATTTAGGATATTTTTTATCATGCTGCACTTTATAGTTCTACTTCTGGTCTAGACATTTCTACTCTACCTCTACTTTATGGAGTTACATGTATATATGTGTACATAGTTACATTGCTTAGGTATTTGTCCCTGCTTTACTCAGGGAAGTTTCAATCAGTTATAGCTAGGTTTCTGAGTATTACAGATTATCTTTACCCATGTTTCCTATACCTATGAGATTAGTCAGAAATGGATGCTTAATCTTCAAAGACTTCATAGATCTGCAGAACATGCCATTTAAATGTTTTAATATTAGTACTCCGTTGACATGAGACACTGTTGCTCCTGACAGGACCATACACCTTCCCCAAAATATGTTGGACACTGTTGTCGCTTCTTCTGGAGTCCATCCTTGCTTCAGCTATGGCCTCTTGGGCAAAAAACTGCCCCCACCTCGACCACTGATTTGGACGTGAGGTCCTATGTGCTTGCAGGAGACAAACATATAAGACTGCTGAACCCTGCCAAGTCAGGGTAAGACAGCCTTTTTACCTCCCTGCTTTTGTTGTGATCTGTCAGGTACTCTAAGCCTTAGCCAAAACTGGCTGTACCAACGTTGCTGTGAGACCTTGGGTGACTGTCCAGGTAGCCTGCTGTTTCTGTCCTTGCTGCACCTTTTGGAAGTTGCCCATCCACACTTTCTGCCTACCCTAGTATTATTATTTTCCTTCTCAGGTCTTTGATGAAGTTAAAGATTAAATTATAGCAACTATCATTCTCTCTCCTTAGTTAGATATATTAGGTACTAGATTTAAGCTTTCCAGCTTAGGACAACTCTATTGTAAGCCCTGTTTTGACTTCACCCTAGGACTAGATAGGTCTTAAGTTTGTATGTTCTTGATTTTCCTTTTCTTAGAGCACACTTGTTATTCACTGTTTTGTATATAGTTTTTGTATCTAGCCCAAATCTTTTCTTTAGAGTAAAAGGGGAATTGTAGTGAGATATTCACCTTGTTCGCGCCTGTGGCATAGACCACACCCATTGAGGGGTGGAGACAGAGCCGGACTTGACCTGGGGGAACTAAGGCAGCGGAGGGGGCTCGGAGAGCTCTCTTGCTGGCAGCTTAGGGACACGATGCATTGGAGTCATCCTTGGGTCCAGGAACCTGCTGATGTTCATCTGTCTATGTTGTGAGTTATTTCTCCCTGAAAAAAAACATCTATTCGGCCTATTTGTTTCTCCTGATCCTTATTAAACATCAATATTCTGCTTTGTTTGTTTATTAGGTTTAAATATCTAGTTCCTATTACAGTGACCTCAGGAGATAGTGGCCTCTCCTCTCTCCCTGTCACAGACCAATAGTTGGTTAAGGCTTCCTAGCCTTAACCTAATCATGGCTAAGAGAGAGGCTGGCATGTTCTGACCAGCTACCCAATTCAGCTATACAAGCAAACCTAGAATCTCCACCTCCAGGTGAGTGCAGAGCTCTTTTCGTACAGTTGCTCCTGAGACTGTATTTCCTTCAGCTCACTGAGTTGCTAGCAGTGGGAGTATGATCTTGTTTTCCCTCCTCTGCTGTGGTCTATACCTGCTACCTTCTGGACTTGGTGTATATCTACAGTTGACCACAGTCACTTCTGGAATCTCGACAGCAAGATGTGAATAAATGGCCCAGCTTGCTCCTGGAAATAGCAAAAAGTCTCTCTGCCCGGTGGGTGGCCGTTGCTCACCTGTTATAAGGGCACTAAGAGAAACCAAATTCACACCAGGCTGGGCTTTGCACCTGAACATGCCCAAATATATCATTAGTACTTTAATACTATCTGAGGAAGCTCTCTGGGCTGGATATTCATTTTTAGGGATGAAGATTATTGTTGTTGAATTATAGTTCCAAATTGCTAGCAATATGTCAGTGATTTCTGAGAGGCAACTTGTGGAATGGAAAGATTCAGAGTACTTTTCGAAATACTTCCTTTTTTTTTTTTTTTTTTTTTTAATTGCCCAGGGTTAACGCCAGGGCATGCTAGGCAAGGCTACAACTCTGCCTCCTTGGTTCTTGATAAAATGGACAATTGGAGTTAGCGCTCATCTCAGGAATGTTCCGTAGCATCGTTCCACCACTGTGATTGCTTCTTTTCTGAGTGAAAATATCGGGGGTCTTTTAGGGACTGGAATTTTGAAATGGAGGAGCATAGACACTATGTGCAGCTGATACAGCCACACAGACAGGGTGGGGCAAGCAAGGGGCAGAGCGGCAGGAGGGGCAAGGGGCACAGCGGCAGTGACAGGCCTTCTCGTTCTCTCCGGTTCATACGACCGACTGAAGAGTACAGGGGCCAGAGTGTCTCTGAGAAACACAGGTTTCCATTTGTGGTGCGTGACTTCAGAATGAAGCAGCCAAGTGTAGCAAGTCTTAACGGACAGACTAGTGAACTTCCAGGTTCCAGAGGCAAAGATTATTGATGAGCTAACATACAACCCTGCACTGGGCGTGCCACGTTGCAATGATACAGTGGGCCATGAGTCATATTTGAGCCCCTCCTCTCCCATGTGCTGTCACGGCTGGACACAGTGATGTGACCGTGCGTAGCTGAACTCACCACCTTCCCTCAGCCCTCTATCTGCTCACGGGGCCACTCTCTCGGGGGCTGAGCCTTGTCATCCATTCAGTGGTTACACTCTGAAAATCACCCTTTCACTTGCATGCAGAAATCACCACCCTAGTTACCCCCCCCAAGGGTCTTTGTACTTCTGTCTGTTGCTAATGTTACAGCCCCCCCTTCAGGTACCATGCTCCCCCATCTGAACTCTGTGATAGCATCCTAACTAGTCTCCCTGCCTCCCTTTTGCTCCAGTCCAATCAGCTTTCAAAGCGACTCAAGCTTGCCATTCCCTCCTGAACCATTTAGTAGCTCCTACCGAGTGTCCATGTACTCACCTAGCAGAACAAGCCCAAAGTCTCAAACACAGCCTGAGAAATCCTATCGGAGAATGAGAACTGTCATTCTCATAACCCTATCAGATCACGAGAGAGAAAGAAATTCAGAAATGAAACAAACTATAAACCTGGTGTCTAACTTGGGCGGCAGTTCAAAACCAGAACTTTGAAATACCCATGTCATTCCCTTATATTTCCTGGAAAACCCAACGCAGCATCCATCTTTCCATGCACTCAAGTGCACTCTTGAGTTTAAATGCTCCACACGCTGTTTGGCAGGGGAGCTGCTGAGAGCTGGTAGTACCCGTGAGAGCAGATGGGGCTGCTCCAGGGTCCAGATGGAGACACCAAACAGTCTCCTAAACATCACTGTTTCCCTCCCCAGTCCAATGGCTTTTGAAACTCAAGGTTGTGTAAAAATTAATTTGCATTAAATTGCTTAAGATAATGTATTAACTACCGTATGAGGCGCCCAGCAGTTTTTAAACCGTACTTGGAAAAGCAAATAATCAAACAGTAGTAGTGAACGTAGAAACAAGCCCAGACTTCTTGAAAGTAATGTTTTCACATTAACACTAGCCTTAGAGCATTCATTTGTGTAATTTTCAAAAGTCTAGAAATAAAGAATAAATATTTACATGTTACACATGTAACCCTGTCAGGTCCTGTATTCATGCTTCATATAATTTTTCCTTATTAAGTCCTCATGCAACGAGCAAGAGATATGTCCTTATTCTCCCATTTTATGGACAACAAACAAACAAACAAAGGAACCAACCAAACAAAAAAAGCCACCAAAACAACAACAATGAAAAAGTTGCTGGCCCAGAAATGTTACATAATTTGCCTGGGGAAGACAGTATTGGGGTTTGGACATGGATTTTGGAATTCAGAGTCCACACTGGTCATCAGCTACCATAATTGTGATGCCAGCATATGACTTTGTGTAGAGCAACCCTGAAAATGTGAGTTTAAAAAAGAAAAATGAATTTCTAGGCAGGTCTGTGTCCACCACAGAATATAACTTCCTCATCCACATCCTCAACAGAACTCAGTCCTGAAGTGGTTTCAGACTCATGCCAGGGAAGCCAGCAGGAGGGGGGCACCCTGCAAATCAGGAACAGGCTGGAAAGTTGTCAAGCTCCAGGGCTGACATTGGGCAGTGGGAACAAGGGTGGAAGTGAGAACAGGCCCCTGCAGAGACTGTGACCTGACCCACAGGAGAATTCTACTGTTTGTCCTTATTTCTTGGCCACAGCAAAAGGGTTGAGAGACTCTGGCCTTTAACCTTTGCCCTCTCTGGGGACACTGTCATTTATTCTGTTGACACTATGGCATTTCTAGCAGAGTTTGCAAGCTGCCTGTCCAGTGTGCATTTTAGCCTTCTTTGAGCTTATCAGTGGTGAGGGAGAGGCAAGCAGAAGCCTCAAGGGACAATGCTTGAGAGGATCCCCCTCAACCGGGGTGGGGGGAGTAACGGGGATGGGGGGATGTTTTTCCTCATCTTTATCCCTGTCTCCTTGCTGTTGTTGGAACTTCAATTTAATGGCTGGAGCTACAATGGCAGACTTTAACAAGGCAGCCATGTGCTAAAAAAAGATAGCGGGTCTAGGTTTCCTTGTGCCTTAGCACAGCAGTCCGGATGGGCTATTCGTGGCTATCACTTTCCGTGCTAGTGGCAGACTATGAATGATGCCATAGTTATGTCTCTGTTTTCTGTTTGTCTGTGAAGATGGCAGGATGTTCTAATCACCTTATCCTTGAACAAACTGAACTTCCGTGACACCCACCATCCAGTAGGAAAAGTCACAGACTTCTCACATGCACACAAAATGGAAGACATTATCATTCTAGTGTCAGGGTGACCAACTAGAACTCTACCATGGCAGGTAGGGTAGAGGACATGTGCCTCTGGCATCACCCTCCCTCCCCAATTAAATTTAAAAAGTCCCTGGTTACTGGAAATCTGCCACCATTGATGTAATCAGCCAATCAAATCAAATTAATAAATCCAGGCTTAACCTGGGGTAGGAGCAGACTAAGAGGTGTACCCAGACAGAGGTGGGGGCTATTAATGCCTTCGGGGGTGGAACCACCAAAGGCGAGCTTTTTATGGGCGGGGTCTGGACTCAGGCAACCCCAGGGGAGGGGCCTGCCGCTTGGCACCCTGAGAGTGGAGTTTAGAATGGATTTATTCAGAGATCCCAAACATCCCAACCTCTTTGGACAAATATAGTCGCTGGAAGGGTTTCCACCTAACCTCCCCGCCCCATTGCCCTGGGGACAGCTATCCGCCTACAGCCCCTCTCTGTTCTCTGAGCCACACGAGCCGCTCAATCCCATTACTGCTGAACTATCCTGAGTATTCTTTTGCTCCTCACTCTCTTCCATCTCTAGGTCTCATCTGAATTTCTCCCCAGAATGTCTGAACTGGTGGCTGGTTTATGGGTGTCCCACCTTCCTCAGTGAAGAAGCATGTTTGCTGTTACTCACCCAACAACCCTTCCCACTTCAAGTTAGAGTCGGCAGGTGTTGCCCTTTGCCTGAGCACCAGCCTGCTCAGCAGAGAGGGCCATTTTTCTTAAAAGGTTGGATAGTCTCATCCTGTGCTGATTTGTGGGCCCAGCAGGCACCGGAGGAGGATGTCAGCTCCCTCTGGTGGCACAGTCGATGTGACAGCACAATTGCAACTCTTAGGGAAGGGGGCACAAAGGGGTCAGCTAGCTAGCTGTTAGCAATCATTTAGCCTGGCATGATCCGGGTGACCGACCCCTGAGAGGAAAACCTGCAACCGGGTGTTTCCCCCTCGTGTGAATTCAGCGTTACACCGTGTTCACCGCGCAGGGTGGACTGCTTTTGTCCAACCTCAAAAATTATTTTTCTGCATTTGGTACTACTATTGAGCAATGACAAGTTGGCAGCTGTGCGAGGTTTGCAGAAACTTAAACCATGTTGCCAGTTATGTGAGTGTGTGTTAGCGAGACTGGAGGTCTTAAGATCTAAATAATGGAAGATAGTCACCCAAAGAACGGTCAAGATGATAAAGCCACAGTGGTAATGCTTCGAGCAAAAGCAGGCAGGCTCATTAGAATGCAGAGCAAGCACGATTCAGATCAGCAGTTGGAATCTTAGGGCATTGTCACCCTAAGGTATACCTGGAGATGGTGCTCGTGGTATCTCTGCTTAATATCCTGGAAGCTAATTACAATACCAGTAATAACTCACAAAGAGATCGTTTTCTTTCTGGGGCTGGAGAGGACTATCGGTGAATGAGAAACTTAACATACAACCAAGCTCTTTCTTTCCATTCCTGTCTTGACCCCACAGTTACGTGTTTTGTTTTCTTCTTTATGTGCTCGAGGGATTTCTTTGCGGGAAAAGATATTCACGATGACATTAGCATTCTGAGTTAATGAGGCAAGAAATTTAGACTCCTAGGATTAAAGCCTTGCTATTTCCATAATGTCAGGCTGTATGATTCATCTGGGCATAGCGCATGGTGAGGACTGTCCAGTGTCTAGCTGGATGAGCCACATCCATGGGTGTAGCCTGTGCTGGGGCTGCCCGTTGCTTGCTGTTATTCTAGAAAGTAGCGATGAACCATTGAGTAACTCGTGGATCTTGGTCTCCAGGCCAGGAGCACTGCATCTTTACTGATTTAACAACACACACAATCGTGCACTGAGTGGGTCTCACTGGGTCTGTTTACATAGATTATGCACCTGATACTGGGGAAATCAGGTTCATATACCCTACATTGGCATGGAAAGCAGGGCTGGAAGGTCGGTCCAGGCCTGCTTGGGCACAAAGCCGTGTTGTCTTCTTCGTCGTCGTCTTCTTCTTCGTCGTCTTCGTCGTCATTCTTCTTCTTCTTCTTCTTCTTCTTCTTCTTCTTCTTCTTCTTCTTCTTCTTCTTCTTCTTCTTCTTCTTCTTCTTCTTCGTCTTCTTTTTCTTCTCCTTCTCCTTCTCCTCCTTCTCCTTCTCCTCCTCTTCCTTCTCCTCCTCCTCCTCCTCCTCCTCCTCCTCCTCCTCCTCCTCCTCCTCCTCCTCCTCCTCCTCAATTTCATTTATTTTTCTTATTTTACACATTGATCTCAGTTCCCTTTCCGTCCATCCCTCCCTCCCTCTTCCACCCTCTCATCCCCCCCGACCACCCTCCTATCCCATTCACCCCCCCCTTCACATGTAGGGTGATGCCTTCCAGGAGGGGTCATCTAAATCTGTCAAGGCATTTGGAGTAGGGACTAGGCCCTCCCTCCTGTCTCTAGGTTAAGGGAGTATCCCTCCATGGGGAATGTTCCCAAAGTCCTTTCGTATAGCCTGGTCTTGTCCTCCCTCTCTATCTGGCATCTTAGCTGTCATGTTGGTCACACAAGCCACTTCCCATCTTATTGCAAGGGCCAACAACAGAGGGGTACCCCTTCTTTTGCAGGTCGTTTGTTTAAGAATCCGAGATGGTGCATGGATAGTTAAAAGGAAGGGCACCTCAACACCATCTTGAAAACTTTAGGTGTAGACAGTGAATCTTTTTATTTACACCTTGCTTTGGAAAGACAAAATAAGGAATAATTGACAGGCCTGCTGAAGGACAGCTCCTGTGAATGGGAACACAGAACAGTGCCTTCTGTTTTAATGAGCCCCTCTAGGACAGGGTCCGGGCTTATCCTGGTGGCTGGGTTTTCAGAGCAGTCTGGTAGCTCATCCATCATGTTCATTGTGAGGGCGACTCCTGAGTTGGCAGGAATGGTTGCTGACCCAAAAGCTGCAGCTTTTGATGAATGGGGCTTCATATACGAGGTGGTTGGGACATGTAACTAAAATGTAGCCACATGGTGATAATCCACCTTTTTACACATCAGAGTATTTTCCAATAAAATTAGGCCACCTGAGGCTTTATAGAAATACCAAAAAAAAATCCATTTTTTAAAAAATTCAATGTATAAAAAGGGACCATTAAAATCTTTGAGTTTGGTTAAGTTGCAAATATTCATTTTCTTACTTAAAAATGTTTTTCTTATGTGACTTGAGTCTGAGAGACCCCCAAGCACAATGCACAGGGTGTATGAATAGGAGATAAACCCAGTTACAAATCCATACCTTTAGTATGAATAGTATTCTGAGGACAGTGCTGCAGAGCCTCCAAGAATGGATTCTAGAATATGCTCTTAGTATTACTCTTTTTAGAAGCATGTGTTTGAAAGTTTCTGGAAGAGCCAGACACTAATTAATAGTAGTAATGAGTGTGCACAGTGCAAATCTGATCATTTTGTTTGTGCATGCATGTGCATGCATGCATGCATGCATGCGTGCGTGCGTGCGTGCGTGAGTGTGTGTGTGTGATGCATGTATGGGTGCATATACTTGTGTGAATTTAAAAGAGGCTCTCACTCTCATCAGCAAACAGCCCTCATATATCAACATGGGAAGCATCAAGCTTTCACACCCCAGTGCTCCAGACTTAGGAAGACAGAGACTCAAAGCATCCAGGAAGAATGCCTTGTCTTTATGTAGAGGACTTGGGGGACAAATCCCCTATTCTAATCTCTGTTTCCAATGTGTTAGGCAAATCCCCCCCCCCTTCTTAACTCTATGACAATAAAGATAGTGAGATTTTCAAGAGAAAGACTAAGAAGTTAATTAAGGGAATGTCTTCTCACTTACCACTGGATTTATGTCTAGATCATATATATCTCTCTTTATCTATATCTATATGGAGGGTATTGAATTAGTAGCTGGCCTCTTTGCCCATAGAAAGAGCTTCATCTGCCCACTATAGCACCTGGCAGAGGGCAGATCATTGTGGCTCTTAGTTTCCTACATTATCTGTTCCTCATAGTCCGAGACACAGGGATATTTGTATGTATAGAGGCAATGGGACCAATACCCTCACACTTTTCTCACATTCATAAAGTGCAGTTTTTGTTCTGTTCTGTAGAATTTGATAGGTTCAACACTTACCAGTAGGTGCACCCATCTTTCAAGTGGTAGGAAGATAGATTAATTTAATTTTCAGTAATTGACCATTTAAGATAAAATGTGTTTTCTAATAAAAATACATACTAGATTTGTTTAGAATGAAAATTGAACATTTATAGAGAAAAATAAACAGATCTAGAACTACTGGAGAGTACTAGGGAAAGTGAACCTAGACTTACCAGACATTAAAGTCTATTGTAAAGTGTTATTCAAAACCTAGACTTACCAGACATTAAAGTCTATTGTAAAGTGTTATTCAAAGCCAGCCAGGGCCACACAGTGAGACCATGTCCAAAACCAAACCAAACCAAATTACAAAAGCCAAAAACTCCAAACAAAAATATCTGTAAGTATATGCACAGCATAAACAGAGTGAAAAGACAATGACAAACTGAGAAAAATGTAATATAAAGTGAGCTCCTACTCCATAGGAAAGGAGGCAAATAGATTTTAGTAAGTAAACCTAAAACCACATCATACATATGGTATGGAAAATAAAAGTGAAAACTATAGTGAGGTATATTTTATATACACAATACTAACAAGAATTAAGGAGATTTGCTAACACCACTTCCTGTCACTTGGGGTACAGTGACTTGGCAGTTCAGGCCTTACTGATGGGATGATAAAGCAGTTCAAGTTCCCAGAGCAACTGTTGGCCATAGCTATCAAAGTTCCAGATAGCTATTTCAAAGGCCAGAGACCCCATTTCTAGTTATTCATGCTATCAATAAAATGCAGAAATGGTGTGTTCATAAGGATAATTGTATCCTGTTTACTACAGCAAATTTTGCAAACACCAGTATCCAGAACAGATAGATAAGTAACTTAATCTTTATGTTCAAAATCTAATACTATGCAGCCATCAAGGATAGGCCGGCTCTGGCTACAAATCAGAAACAATCTCAAAATATATTACATGTAAAGAAGGCTGGATCCCAACCTTCTCGTCTGTATACAGCAACAAGGAAGCATTGCGTGTGGAAATTAGAGCTGAGACACTGTATTCACGCTTTATCTAGACTGCCTTTACTGTTTGCAGCACTCTGGGTAGCAGTGGTTGATCTCAGAAAGAGGGAAACTGAGGCAGGCAGACAGCACGAGGAGGATCGTTCACTGCTCCTTTTTGTTTTTCAAACATTTTCAATCATGTGCACCGGGCTTGTGTTAACTATTCAACGATAAAATATTTAAAACCTTACAGTGGGCCTTGGGGTACAGCTCAGTGGCTGAGTACTTACCCAGCATGCATAAGGCCCGGTGTTCAGTCCCCAGCAATACAATAAATAATAAATAAATAAACACTCTAGAGCTATTTTTGGCCAAGTGAGAAGCATTAAATGAATCAATAGTTGGAAGGGTTTCTCAGTCTGAGAACAGAAAAGACAAATGCTTATTCCATAAGGATCAAATTAAATTAGTATTTTCCTGCTCTCCTTCAAAAAAATGATTTTAATACCTTCTACATGCTGCGACAGTGCTGTGTACGCACACTGCCTCTCTGGCTCACCTGTCTACATCGGAAATAAGGGCTGACCACCTCATTGCACCTCAACATTTCCTCCGAAAAGCGATCAATGTCCCCTGCCTGACCATTAAATAGGTTTTGAAAAACTCTTCAATCCCTATCAGTCCCCAGTCCTTATTTAGTTCCTCAGCTCTGCCCTAGGCTGGCCACCGTGATCCTGCCGGTCATCCATCATCATTTCTAGTCCTTTTCTGATGCAATGTAGCTTGCTCTTTGTCTTGCTTAAAAACTGAACGGCTGTTAAATTATCCATTTATCTTCCTTCGGATTTTCTGTTCAGCTTCTCAGGGCCGTCTTTTCTGCCTTGTTTGCTGAGTTTTCATTCCATTTCCCCCTTCTTGGAGGCCTCTCAGCTGGCCACCCTGCCCTTCAAAACAAACTCTGGTTCAGCCGACTTTCTGCTTGTTTGAAACGGGCTTCACTCATCATCCGCTCCCACACCCCCCTTTTTGAGACAGGGTCTTGCTATGCAGCCTAGGCTTCAAAAATCCTGTCATTCTTCCCCAGCCTTTCAAACGCTGGGGCTACATACACCAATATATCCAGCTCAAAAATTTCTTTTTAATGTTTTGTCTTTGGAATACCTTTAAAAACTTTGAGTTATGCTTTAGATTTTATATATAGGTGGGAGGATATTGGGACAAACCCTAAGCTGATGAACAGTCTTGAGTTCAAATCCTAATTTCACCCAGTAGTGACCTTCTGGGTAGGCTTTCCTGGCCTGTAGAGGCTCTGCAGACATGCTTCTAGAGAGTTCGGTGTTGCTGAAGTGGTTGCTTCTGTGTAGGGGCCTCCACAAAGATGCTGAGGTCTGTGCAATACTATCACCTGGGTGTGCATGGTCTCAGGCATCAGTGATTCATAGTGGTTTGGAGTCTGAGATTAGAGGGAGGAAGGATCTAAGCTCTGCCATTTATTGAGTCTTCCTGAGTTGGTCTTGGAAACCCTAGCCTCGGTTTTCACTCCTGGAGGTGGAGCAATTGTGCTATCTACCTTGACATTGCATCCTATGAAGTCTGATAACACATGGGAAGCCTGTCCTGAGCTCATAGGAGGACATGCTCAGGAAATGCTGCTGCAAACCCACTGCATCTTGTGAGCCAGGCACTTTGGCCACGACTTGAGTTTCCAGCAGAGACAATGATGCTTAGAGATCTAAGCACCAAGATCTAAGCTGATGGCATGTCACGCCAAGAACTTGGAGAATGAGTCCCCTGTCTCTGTGATGTTACAGTTATAGCTTATCCCTCCCTGACCTTAGAGAAGGTATTGATTGGTTCAGACACTGAATGGTCCTAACTCCCTGGAGATTCTGAGCAGCCAGTGTAACATCCCTGGTTCCTCATCCATGAAATGAAGGCAGACATGCTAAAGCCCACCACAAGGCAACACAGAGACACAAGAGCGTATTAGCTACAACATGGTAACCCCGGGTTTCCTGTTTCTGTCACATTGCACTTGGCTGTACTATTGAGCAGGTCCCTGGGTGTCAGATAACAGCAAACATAGAGCATTCCTGACTGATGGTGTGTGGAGGGGACCATTGTCCAGTTAGTGTGTTGGACACTGCAGCTGAGTAAGGCAGGATGGACACAGATAGTTACAATGTGCTAAAGGAAGCCACAAACAGAGTCCAGAGGCTAGAATATATCTACCTCTCAGGGGGAAAGAGAGATTTATTTTACAAGGGCCTTGATTTCTGAGCAGGTTCTGAAGCCAAAGGGAGACTAGATTGCTCTACAGAGATGACTGTGAAACAAGGGCATGTGACAGGACTGTAGCTAGGTGGCATTGTAGAAATGACAGGTACCAGTCATGGCAGGGCTGACTCTTTTCCCTCTAGCGATGAGGAGGGAGGACTGAAGGATGGGGGGTTACAGGGGCAGTGGGGGATGGGACTGTGCAGCTGACTCTAGGGAGACACTGCTGAGCACGACAAGATGAAAGGACTAAGATATTGTAGTAGAAAAGGGGAACTCTCTGCCCTTTTAAACAAGTTTTTACTCTTTTGGCTTAGAGTTTTTTGTATGTTTCCTTTTCCCATCTCTCTTCTTTTGTAGTGCAGTTTTCCCTCAACTCTGCTGTGTCTCGTCTCTGCACAGGCTTAAAGACAGGTTAAAAGTGGCTTCCAAGGACAGCTATAAAGGAGTGGAGGCCGAGAGCTGTGCTGGTAGATGTGGGTGGGCTTTATTTTGAGGGCACCCTGCAGGAATCTGAGTCATTAAGAGGCCCTGTGTGAGTGTCTGCAGATGTCTCCCCTCAGGCTGCTCTGACACCCCACAGCGTGTATGACCTCTCTGCTTTGTAGGTACAGACAGGGAGATGGATGTGTAAGTCCAGCCAGTCATCGACAGACACTTCCGTTGTGGGTTTCCTACATCAGTGCTCTGGAACAAGATCTCTCTGATCCTCAAGTTGGCAGCAGTTATAGAGGCTACTTCCATGGCTGAGCAGAGAAGGGCAGATTCCCCAATTATCAACTTCCAGTCTTCTTTCATTTTTCTAGGCTCATGCCTCAAGAGTTGGGTAAAGCATGGTGCCTTCCCCTAGGGCATCAGACACTGAGGTCCTATGCCCTAGTACCCATGAATGTAACCAGATATGGAAATAGGGTCTCTGAAGGTGTTATCAAGATAATGTAAAATTAGAGTGGGCCCAGTATCCAATGGCTGGTGTTTTGTTTTTTAAATTTACCCTATGTTTATTTACTTTATGTGTATATGTATATTTGAGCCTGAGCGTGTTTATGTGTGCCATGCGTGTTTAGGAGCCTGAGGAGGTCAAAAGAGGGTGTTGGATTCTCTGGAACTGGAGTTATGGGTAACTGTGAGCAACCATGTGAATGCTGGAAACCAACCCGGGTCCTCTGCAAGATCAGCACATGTTCTCACCCACTGAATCATCTCTTCAGTTCCCCTAATCTATTTTTAACACTGATTTATTGTGTGCTGTGATAATGATGGTGGTTTGTGTGTGTGTGTGTGTGTGTGTGTGTGTGTGTGTGTGTGTGTGTGTGAAGAGGTCATCAGTCTGTGGGAATTGGTTCTCTCCTTCCATCATGTGGGTACCAAGGCTTGAACACAAGTGCCTTTTCTAACTGAGCCACTTCATTACCCCTCCTCCTGGGAGTTTTCATAGCAAGATCAGGCAAAGACCTCTGTCTCTGTAAAAAGTGAAATGGCCACAAGCCAAAAAGGGCCCAGATTGCAAGCAACTACCAGAAGTCAGGAGAAAAGCCTAAAAAGTCCCCCCTGTCACAGCCCCAGAAGGAACTCAGCCTGCTGCATCCTCAACTCCAGCCTCTGCAAGTGTGGATGGGTAAGTTTGTTGTTCCTAGCTGCCCACTTTGCTGAACTTTACCATAGTAGCCTTTGGACACTGCTTGTGGCTATACTGGTTGGTTTCTCATCACCTTGCTAGATCTACTTGTGAAAGGCCAATCAGCTGGCCTCCCTTGTTTTCCTCTTCCCAGCCATTCCCACTTTATTTGAGGGTACCTTCTCTGTTCACTTTATGTTTCCTTGAGAGATTCACACTTCATACTAGTCATGTCCGTGAAATGTTAAACAAAGGTTGCTGTGATAGGGTCTCTGACCAAAACAGCAACTTGGGTAAGAAAGAGTTTATACAGGGTAAAGCTCCCTGTCGCAGTCTAACATTGAGGGATGTAAGGGCAGGAACCGAAGCAGAAGTCACAGAGAGATGCTGCTGGCGTACTTGCTGGTTATTATGCCACTAGCTTTCTTCCTTTTGTTTCTTTTCCTTTTTTTTTTTTTTTTTTTTTTTTTAATTTTAGACAGGGTCTGACTATGTAGCCTTGGCTGGTCTGGAACTCACTATGTAGACCAGCCTGCCTTATAACTCACTGAGATCCACCTGCCTCTGCTTCTAGAGTGCTAGGATTAAAGGCATGGGCCATCATGCTGTCAGGTCAGCTAGCTTTCTTATACAGCCCAGACCCACCTGCCTAGGGATGGAGCCATTCGCAGTGGGCTGGGCCTTCTCACATCACTCATCAGTCAAGACAATCTCTTGCATCAGTCAAGACGTTCTCTTGCAGACATGGCCTAGGACAATCTGACAAATAGTTCTTCAACTGAGGGTCCCTTTTCCAAGGTGACTCTAGGTTGTGTCAAGTTGACAATGGAAACTGACCAGGGCAGTCATCAAAGGATAAAGTGAAAATTATGTAGGATTTCACATTTTTAAAATACATCCTTGAGCATACTCACTACAGAGGATGCTGTTTGGAACAAATGGAGCAAGGGTCCTCCCCCTTGCATTCACTTCATAAGCTCCAACGGGATGGGGGCCCATCAAACAAATGCTAAGCTGCATAAACTTTCAATGCAGGAAAGCAATAATTTCTTATTCCTGCAAAGGGTCCACTGCCACGACTTCCTTCCTCTTCCCTTCTCCCTCCCTTTCTTTGTCCCTTCCTTCTCTTTTCATCTGAAAACAGTAGATAGAGGGCCATGCAAAAGAGGTAAAACAGCACTTCCAGAGAACACGAGAGTAGTTTGAGTAGACGATCCCCAGCTTTGTAAGGACGTCGAATTAAGTGGCTTTTTGAGTGACAATTTCAAACAGATATACTTTTTACAATTTATGTTAGCCAGCAGGGAATAGAGAAGTAGGTCTTCAGTTCTAGCTTTGAAAGCCATACTAGGGAGAAGACCATAATTTTCCCACAGATTCTAATATAGATTCATGAAGGCAGGTTTTTTTTCCTATCCTTTTTATGGTTTTTCAAGACAGAGTTTCTTTGTATAACAGTCCTGATTGTCCTGGAACTCATTCTGTAGATCAGGCTGGCCTCGAACTCAAAAAGATCCACCTGCTTCTGCCTCCTGAGTGCTGGGATTACAGCATGAAGACAGGTTTTGAGCTTATAAAATAAATATGAGTGAACCAGAATGAATAAAACCATACAAAGACTAGTTTTGCTAAGTTGCACAACATAAAACAAATGAAAGGCCCTCTTATCAGTGCATGTGCATAGAGATGGTTGCTTTATCAGGTTACTACAGCAACTGCCCTGAACAGGAGATGCTGAGGAAGAACCCTAAGATGCAGGCACAAGTACAAGGGCCCTTTACTCATAGAGGATGAGGCGAGCCAACAGCATGGTGCCCTTCACTGTGCTGAAGACTCTGCCACTCAGTATTTCCTCCTGATGGCACAGGATGTGACCTTTGTATCAGTGACTGTTGGGTTTGGAGAAAAGTCTCCTAAGTTAAATAAACTTGGAGTTTTAATCCTGATACCTTGGGTGTCTTTTATGACATTATAAATTCCTGAAACCATACACACAGAGATACCACATAGTCTCCTGTACCATGGATATGGTGTATACTAACCCAATCCATTAACTTGAATATTAAAGTAACTAGGAGGTCATATTTTCTGGCGATGTTGAGTAAAAGAAAATTTAGCATATTTCCTGGCTGGAAAAGTCAAAGTTCTGCAAACTTCATGGCTATAAACTGGTGCTTCACAGTGGAATTGAGGGCCAGTTCAACCGTGATGAGAACTAAACTGCCTCCTAAAAAGTTACCATAGGCCATATACTTTAGATTATGGGCAGGAGTATAACGGTGCATAGTCTGATGAAAGGGTTTTAATTTTTTTTGACGATAACTTAAAATGGCATTCTAACCTTCCCTCCTACTCATAATAATGCCATGCTACTGTATCCAGTCATTCATGCTTCTATCTCTTCATCCATTTGTTCAGCTACCACTTACCACAGAGCAGGTAGTGGGAGATAGACTGGTCTTGCGGGGGGGGGGAGGGAGAGATGGGCATTGAGCAGGTGGGGGGGGCACAGTGTGGAACACAGAGGATAGACAGAGTTATAGAAAGTCTGTTGGGATGATATGTTGCAGGCAGAGAGGAGGTGGAAGGAAAGGCTGGCAAAGGCAAGGGAGATTTTTTTTTTTCCAAAACAAGGATTAGGAGTCCCATGCCTTGGCACAAACTGTGCTTGGTGCAAGCAAGTAGGCAAGTGACAAAAGGTGGGGACAAGAGAGATGGAAGACAAACAATCCTCAAGAGATGAAGATGAGGTCTTCAGAATGGACTGATAGGCCTTCCGCGCTAACCCAGGGTATCTGGAAGATATGCATTGCAGTAGGAACCTGACATTTTCAACCAGGGGCCTGCAATGACCAGACTCTTCTTGCCTCCCTCCCCTGCTCTGCCTTTCTTTTTCCTTCTCCCTTCCCTCCACATGCCTGCTCCCATCTCTGTCACTGCAGCGAAGCTTAGGAGATAGCTCACAGCAGAGGGCTTCAGGAAGTTCATGCAGACACCCTTTTAAATGTTTGCCCTGCCCTCTCGTTCCAGTTTGGCTAAGAACATATGGGATCTATGGGAAGGGGGCAGGTTTTGCTATTAGCATTAGGACCAGGTGCAGTATATGTATCAAGGATAGTATTTTGAGTATTTTGAAAGTATGGAAAGAAGGCATTTTCCACTCTGAGTCCTGATGCTTTGGCTACTCATGTAGTAAAACAGATTTGACATCCCTCTTTCAGGTAAATGGTGGTTCAGAAACACCAGCTGTCTCAGCCTGGAGAACTGCTTGCCAGCCCTGTGTGAGGAGACATCCACAAAAGCATGGAGCCCATCAGACAAGCAAGAGGATGCTTGACAGTTTCTCACTGTGTGTATTGGGGAAGGAGAAAAGAGAAAGAAAAGAGGGTAGAGAGGCGGAAGGAGGGAATTGGAGGAGGGAGGTGAGATGCCATCACCTTGGTGGCACCTTCTTTGGTGGCTGATCTCTGGAAGTGGAGAGGGACTGTCTCTGGAATCTGAAGAGCAATCCGGCAAAAAAGCAGAATTACCCTACAGCATGTTGGCACCATCCATGCAATATATCTGAGGGACTTAGTAGGTAGCATGCACAGTAGAATGACAGGAAAGTAGTCTTGAGCCCCGGAGGGACTGAGCAAATGCCCAAAGAACCAGTGCCTAGAACTGACCAGGGAACTGGTCCAGTGGGGTGGGGACAGAGGCTGTAGGTCATGAGACCTGCAAGTTCAGCAGCTAGAGTTAGGTCAGAGTCTGCACAGGTATCATTGTATCCATGCCCATCATCCCTCTCTCTGCTCTCTCTTCTTGAGGATTGTTTGTCTTACTTTTGAGTCTTTGTAATGTCATTCTACACCTTCTCCTTTATAAGGCAAATGAGAGGCTTGCCCCAACTGCCTCTTCTTTTCATTCACTAGACTACTAAATGTCAGAGAAATCACACACAGGGACCAATACCTCCCTTTCTCCCTCTCATTTTGCTAAATACCTCATGGAAATGTTCTCTGTTCCCACATCCAGCCTCTGCAGGCTTTTAAAGAATAAATTTGTTTTTTTTTTTTGTTTTTTTTTTGCTCTGACCAGTTGCCCTACAGCTCATTGGTTTTTTTGTTTGTTTTGTTTTTCTTAAAAAAAAGAAGATCAGACAGGAGCCATGAACCACTGGGATGCACTGACTTGTTTTTATAGACTTTTCCCAGTATCCAGAGAGGCTGTCTTATAACCTCTTTCCTAGTTTGTTGATTTCTAACTTGCAGCCTCCACAATTTCAAGTATATTATACTATATTTTATTATTTTTGAAATTTTTATTTTATGTATATGGGTGTGCTGGCTAGCTCATGTCAACTTCATATATGCTAAAGCCATTTGGGAAGAGGGAACTCAGGTGAAAAAATGTCCCCACCTGTAGGCAAAACTGTTGTGCATTTGCTTGATTGAAGGTGCTGTGGAAGGGTCCAACTCACTGTGGGTGGGGACATCCCTGGGCAGGTGGTTCTGGGTGCTATAAGAAAGCACGATGCTCGAGCTATGAGGACCAAGCCTGTAAGTAGCATTCCCCCATGACCTTGCATCAATGCCTGCCTCCAGGTTCCTGTCCTGCTTGAGTTCCTGTACTGACTCCCCTCTGTGATGGGCTGGGGATGTGGATCTATAAGCTGAAATTCACCCTTTCCTCCCCAAGTTGCTTTTGTTCCTAACTAGGACAATGGTGTGTTGCCTACATGCATGTGTATATACCATATGAGTGTCTGGTTCCCTTGAAGGTCTTAAGACCTTCCCTTGCAAGTGGAGTTACAGATAGTTGTGAGCCATCATGCGGATGCTGGGAATTGAACATGGGTTTTCTGAAAGACCAGACGGTGCTCTTAACTGCTGACCCGTCTTTACATTCCTCAAATATATTTTGAAGATGTTTTTTCCTTCATTTTTCTCAGAGAGCACATTCATAGCTGTGCCAGGACAATGTTCCAAGACAATCATTACTACCGAAGTTAAAATAAATACATAAACAAAATAAAATTCCAAGTCTATTGTCTGTTGTGGAACTTCTGTCAGTGTTTTTTGTTTGTTTGTTTGTTTGTTTGGAGACAAGTCCTCATATAGCCCCAGCTGGCCTCCAACTCACTATGTAGAAGATGCTACCCTTAAGCTCTGGTCTTCCTGCCTCCATCTCCCTACTAATAGGATTATAGTTGTGCATGGCCAGAGCTGGTTTATAAGGTGCTGGGGATTAAGTTCCAGGGTACCCCTTTATGGTGTTGATGAGGAAATCCCCCCAAATCAAAAGCCAGTTTGGGGATGAGATGAAAATCTGGTTACCTTAGAAAAGCTGTTAGTTTTTAACAAACAGATTTATCAGGCCTGTGGGCATCATTGCCATTCTTAGGTACGCCGGGGTTCAAGTTGAGAATAAAAACAAGGGCAGAAACTTTTAAGTTTGCTCTTGCAAACAGCAGCTCAGAATGAGACTGCGACAGGAGGGTTTCTGTTTATCCCTAAGGCTGCCTCAACAGTGACTTCAAACTTTGATAGTGCCTTTTTTCCCTTCTTCTTTCTCCCCCTTTTTTTTTCTTTCAAAGATGTTGAGCAGCAGGCTAATGGCTCCCCAGCAGGGTGTAAAGACAGCAGAGAGCTCTGGAATCAGATGTCAATGTATTCCTCCAAGACATCCTGCTAGGACAGAGCTAACTAACCAGGGTTTACACTTCTCCTGGGGAACACGCTTTGATGCTCCCCGCCCGCTCTGGGCCTCCTCTATGCTGCCTGATTAAAATGCTGTCACAGATAAATCATGACTTCTGCTGTCTGCTCTCCCATTCTCTCCCCACCCCTCTCTTTGTCTTCTTTCCAAAAGTTTGGAACCCTAAGATTTAAAAGATAACCACATGTAGACAGTCATGTCTCCTTATGTAACCATAAGGAGCTGGAGTTGGTCCCACTGTACCCTCCCACCTGGTCTGCAATGTCACAAGTGTTCCATCTTCATTTCAGGTAGAAATGGCCAGACTCGTTTATAGAGTGCACAGGGCTCACATGCTTTTGTTTGGGAGCTTTATCTGCACACATGCATTTAATTATAAATGAATCAGCAACCCTACCACTGAGGTACACCCCCAGCCCTATAACTTTACGCATATTTTCTGGCAGCCACTTTTGCCCAATTATTCATTATTTCAGTAGTTTTCTAATGATTAGACTTTAGAGTGAGGGTTCTTCCTGTTTTCCTCTACATACTCATGGATTGCCTGGAGATTAACACTATAAAACAGACAAAGAGTTTTGATTTTTTTTCAATGAATGGGCATCAGAATGTACTGGTGTGGGTTCCCACCAAGGACCCTTCGGGCACCTGAGTAGTGACACCCTTTCTCCTTTGCTTGGAGGAGATCGGAATTCAACAACCAGGAGCACAAGCAGCAAGTGCTTGATCAATTAGGATATTTAACAAGAAGAATCCTTTGAAAGCCACAAAGTAAAACTGAATTTCCCAGTGAAAGTCGATGAAGTCAAGAAGCTGCACTTAAACCATACTTGTCTCTCCTGCCCTGCTGCATGGCCACCCTCCTCCTCCAACTCTCTGCCGTCCTAGCCTTATACAGAGCAGACTCCAGCCTCTCCAGCCTTTATTGCTCCATGCTCCATGCTCCCCACAAAGGATCATCCCAACCCTTCCCACCACGATCTCTTTGCTCGGGCTCTACACGACTTTCTTGACACCCATGTCTTCTATCTTGGAGCCTGTGATTTTGCCATTAGAGGGGATGTCTGTCTTGAGAGTATTATTGCCCCTTTGCCATGTTCCCCATTCATTAGCAAGACCACACTGGACTCTTGTGCTTTGTATTTCAGACTATGTCTCTCTAGCCCATGCTCAGTAGGGGTCTCTGCCGTATGCAGCCCGCTTTGCTTGCTGCCTGTCTATCCTCTCAGAACCTCGTTATTACATTTCTATGTTCAAAACCCAAATGGCCAAGTAGGCAGCAGCCCTATTTGTCCCAAACACTTTGCCTTAGGGACCAGTGTCATGTTAGTGACTTTTCTTGCTATTTCCTTAAGAGTGTTGTCTTTCCAATAGCTGCAGTTCCCGCCCAGTGACTGATTTCATTTCATTTTGGGAACACCATCAGTTTGTGTGAGATTGTCTCCTGAACTGTGGGGAGTCACCATCACAGGAGAGAGAACACAATAGAGATGCCGAGAGAGGATTTTTCACAGCTAGCTGTACTTGCAGCTTGATGGCTCTTGAATGGTTGGTTTCAAAGCCTTATAAAGAATTTACAACTGAAATTGTGAAGTAAAAAAAAAAAATAGCCAAAAGAGAGCAAGCTTGTCTTTGCCTGTTGCGTGAGAAGGCAACAGCAGTGAACTGTGAGTAGCAGCTTTATGAGCCGCTTTCTCCGAGTTCTCCTTTAGGATGATGCATCTTTTGACAGAGAGAAAAATCAGGTGGAGAACTTCCCACCAGAAGTCGAACCAGGCCTTTGGAAAGCCTCCTCACTGAAACGAGGTCGGGGCTGAGAAGGACACAAATTAAAGGTGTAGGAACATCTTGGTCTCTGTGTCCCATTTCTTAAAAATAGCAGGAGTATCTAACCTCAAAGACATGTAAAGAACACATGAAAGCAAAACAGGATGCCACGTCATGTGCTGAGGCAATCTTATTCCCTAAATCTTCTACACTAAGCTTTCCTGTTTAACTTCAAGTAACTCCCTTTTTAACCTGGGGATCTCAAAGCACTTAGTAGCAAATACATGGTAAACTCAGAGAACTGTGGATGAGAAGTGAAAACGGCAGACTCAATGTGGGAGCCGCACGCAGGCCCTCAGCAGCACACGAAGTTAATTGAGTTTTACTTCCTTCCAGTAAGAGGAATTCATTAATTAAAAGAGTAGCATATCCATCCCATTAATACCTATGCATGGGGGACTGAGAAACACTAAATCATAATTTGATGTGGCCAACCAAAGGCCACTCAACAAAGCAAAAGGCACCTGTGGGCTCTATGTGGGAGCCTGCTTATTTAGTGTCATGGGTTGGGGAGCAGACAGGAAGACAAGAGAGTTAGGATCTCCCATGTAACAAACTACATCATGCTCAATGTTTCTTGTCCAATCTTTCATTATTAGATGAGAGGATATTATAGCCATCTGTAACCATAACAATTGATTTTAGATTAGCTTAAAACTGTATCTGATTGATTTTTACAATATTTGGGCATTTAATGGATTATATGGAACAACAAGCAAATTTACTTTTATCACTTGTGGTTATTAGAATTACATTTCTGTCTTGAAGACAATATTCTAATTTGTGTGTTTTCAGGGGACTGTGACAGGTCTCTGTAGCTCCTAACAGTACTGGAAATGAAGTGGTGAGTAAGTGTGAGACTTAATGGTTGTGGAGTCCTTAAAAAACAATCCTGTGTTCTTAATGTAGTAGCAGAGAATGAGAAACTAAAAAGGTTTCACTTTCCCTGTGTGCATCCCACTTGGAAGTTAGGAACATGGCTCAGACTGATTGAGCTAGGTCGGGGGTAAAGAACTCACTGGGGTTTACAGATGAAAGCAAATGCTTTAGCTGTAGAATTAAAAGTCAATGTACACTGAACTGTTAGTGCAATCGGATCAGGACTCAAAAAACAAAATGTAAGCCATTCAAAGCTGACACATGTCTCCTTGCCTCGGGCAGGCTCGGCACCAGGCAGCGAAGTAAGAACTCATTAGTGGTATCGCTCAGGATTCACTGCTTGGCACAGTTATGTTTGCTTAACGAAGGAGGCAGATTTTGAAGATGGAAGATGCTTCCCATACTAAGCCCTGTGGTCCAGACCCTGGGGTCAGAGCAGAAAGGCAATGTTTGATGAAACTCTGGTGTTTCACATGATATTAATAAAAATTAAAAGCAAAAATTTTCTATTTGAGAAATTAAGAGTTAATCAAGGCTAAGTATGTTTCTTTCTTATTAGACTTCTCCAAGCCTTCAATATTTTAATGTGTATGGGAGTTTCCTTAGTTACTGGACCTTTGAGCTCTTTTTTTGGACAATTGGTATTGACTACATTTGCAGCCTTGTGTTTCATGGGGGCACCATTTGGTGAATGCAGAGATGAAATATTATAATCCCTGGATTACAGACAGAGAAGGTGAGGCCACGGAGATTACATTTTAGAAAGGGGTAGAGAACTGACGTCCCCATCTTTGAAGGATCAGCTCTTGGGTGCAAAGTGTGAAGCACGTTTACAGTTTATACTCTGCAAATGTCTCCAACTTCAGATGTTTCTGAACAAATCTTACCCATGCTCTCCTTCATCTCAGGCAGGACACACAGACAAGCAGTACCTGATACAGAGGCATGCAGATGCTATCAATCCACTCCAACTGCAACCGAGGCAGTTCGTCTTTCCGGTTCCGGTCAAAAATAGCCTAGAACACAGAAGTTCAAACCCTGCTTTTATTCACTGGAGTATCTTATAGTCACTAACGATTCAGATTTTACCAACTGGATATTCCACAAATCACAATCCTTACACATAGCCCCCCCCCCTTTATCTATGGTAAGAAATAAAGTATTTTTCACATCCTACGGGATTTATAAGTGAATTTATTTGAACTTTATGGCATTCAACTCCTTAGGGCTGAAATCTGTCTGCAGGTACAGGTAATTGCTACTAAATCAAGTCACCAGGTCACTGAGAACTGGGCATAAGTCAAGGGGAAGGAGATACATCTCATTGCCACAAAATAATGCAGGCTTTTATTTCCGTAGTAAGAAGATGTCCAAGATTGGAAGAAATCCTTGACAGAAATTTTCTATTCTTTTTTCCCTTTTACTAAGCATAAATTATTTTATGACAATTTTAAGGGTTGGGTGCTGGCCAGGCAACCACGTGTTTTCTAGTAAGGTTCTGATACTAGTAAGTTACTAAGTACTTGTCTTTGGATGGATGGCGGTGGCAGGCATCATCCTTTCTTAACCCAGCCTTTAAATTTTATGACATTATATGCTTGATATAGTTTTTGCACATTTCTAAAATCCAGAGTGATTTATTTCCATTGGGAAGACTTCAATCAACTGGAATTAGACGGATAAAATGGATTCCTTTAATGAACAGCCAACTCAACTCCAGTGAGAATGTTCTTCCCTTTGTTTTTAAAGAGTAAGGCCGGGCCTATGACATTACCTTGTGCCCGCTAATCTGGAAGGCGGCACTGCCTAGTTAGAACGTGTCTTGCTTTATTGAAAAGTGAGGTAAAATATGGTACCCACATCATTCTGGTGTCTATAGCAGTCATGAGGGCAGGTTCAAGCCTCATCCTTAGTTCTGAAATGGTGGAAAGGTTGCATCCTTCAGACTGATGAACCACAGAGGGTGTGTGTATGTTAGATATTTCTAGTTACCACATCTGAGAAAAACATCTTTATCAACAGTAGGAAGAGAGCCACTGACTTCCATAGACCCTGCTCATCCTTTCAGAGATGTGTGTCTATACATGCCTGAGAGTAACTTTTTAAAGCAAAATGTTTGTTTGGCTCAGAGTTATGGAGGCTTGCATCTGTTGATGGCTTTTTTTTTTTTTTTTTTTTTTTTTTGCTGGAAGCCCCGAGGATCTCAGGACACCATATGGCACAAGACAAGGAGCACATGTTTATGTCTTCTGGTGTCTTTCCCCTTCCTATGATCCACACTGATTTGATCATGAAGCTCTCCACTAATGAACTTTTCTAGTCCCAATAACTCCAAAGGCCATGCCTCTCCTGATTGGAGTGGATTGAGTTTCCATGCTTTCAATACTCACATTGGGGATTAAGTTTTAGCACATGAAACCTCAGGACTCAGACCACACCCAAACCACAGCAGTCTGACTTATTTTCTTAATCCTTCTTTTTTCTGCCTGAATTATTTAATTAGTTGCTCTGTTTCTGATGTATATTGTATAGAAACAATCATAAAATTCAAGGAATCTCAGTATACAGACAGACCTGTACAATTATCACTACACATAATTTTAAAATCCAAATCAACAATAGCAACTCTACCTTCTTGCAAATGTCCAGACTTATACAATCGGTGATTTATTCCTACCTGTACAGATTTGCCTATTTTACACAACTCATTTAAATGGAATCATATGTGCATGGTTTTTTTTTTTTTTTTTTAGGGCTGACTTCTTTTATATAGCATGACTTCAAAAGTATACCTAGGTAGCAAGTATCAACACTTTACTCACTTTTTGTCATATTATATTTCAATGTAGAGACTTATGACATCCTGTTTATTAATTCATCAGTTGACGGACATTTGAGTTGTTGGCACATTGTGGCTGCTACGAGTGATGCTGGTGTGAACAGTTGTGTGCAAGTTTTTGTATGGGTGTGTTTTTATTTCCTTTGTGGATAGACCTATAAGTGAATGGGTTACATGGTAACTCCATGTTGAACTTTTTATATTAAACTTTATTTTTCACATTGATGATTATGACGCCTTGATATGAGTGTGGAGGTCAGAGGACAAATCTCAGGAGCTGGTTCTCTCCTTTGTGGAATCCAGGGATGGAACTCAGGTTGCCAGGCTTGTCTGGTGAGTGCTTTGACTGCTGAACCTTCTCCCCAGCCCTGTGTCTAACATCAGACTGGATTTTCAAAGTAGCTAGTTTCCATTCCTTCCTGCCTCTCATTATAGCCTGGTTTCTCCGAAAACTTATCCATGTTTGTGTTGTCTGTCTTTTTAATAACACCCCTCTTAGTGTAAGTGGTACCTCACTGTGACTGTCATTTCATTTTCATGATGGTTAAAGACTTTAACCATTTTTTGTGTGCTTATTGGCTATGTGTTTGTTCATGAGTGATATGCTTATGTGTGCCCTTTTCCAATGTTAACTGCTTTGTCTCTTTTTGTTATGAGTTATTCTAATGTTCTGACTACGAGGCCCATATCAGATATACAATCTGTAAATAATTTCTCTTATTCTGTAGATTGTCTCTTTGCTTGCCTTATATTATCCTTTGGTACAGACATATTTTAAGCTTTGATAAAGTCCAGTATAATTTTGGTAAAATGCAAGCTAGCATCTCTGGCCATTTTATCTTTTGCCTCTTGTATTTCCGGTATCATATCTAAGATGCCATGGCTGAATCAAACTAAAAAAGATTTAGACCTCTGTCTTCTTTGAAGACTTTTACTATCTTAGTTTTTAGACAGATCTATCTAGCTGTTTTAGTTAGATCTATGAGTTTATTTTGGGTACAGTAAGAAGAAGGACCAGAACTTCAATTCTTTTTACTTGTGAATAGGCACTTAGCCATGGACCATTTGCTGAGAAGACTGTTTTCCCCACCAAGTTGTCTGGGAAGTCATGGTGAAATCAGTGGACCATAATTGTAAGGGTTTGTTTTTGGATTGTGACTTCTTAGTCAAGATTTGAAGAGGTAAGATCGAGCAGGGGTACCCAGCTTTCCTGTGTTTTCCTTCTACAGTATTGTGTGCCTTATAATTGAGCACTCATGATTATTCATCCCTTGATATTACCCCCAGTTGACAAGGTCCTAGGGTCCCTGATGGCAGAGAAGATGACGTCCCCTCATTTGTTGAGCTTTGTGATTGACACATGCTGGTGATCAAGCCCATTTTACCAATCAGTTCACTGCTTCTAGCATCTGACTGTGACCCAGGTTCAGTGTGGTCTCACAAAGTTACTGTGATGATCTCTGGCCAACAGAACCCTAGGGATGCTTCTTAAAAAGCAAAGGATGGGGAGGCGAGCAGTGGTCCCACGAGCATTACCACTCAGAAGCCAGACTCTCCCGAGGAGACAGCTATGCTAAATAATCGTTAGTGAGAAGGAGGAGCATTTATAGCTGTATATCCAGGGAACTGACTTCATCTATGTCTTCAGAGAAAGGCTTAGCTGAGCCTGTAACTTACCAGGTTTTTCTTCATCTAGTTAAATGACCTGTATGTATTGCTATATTTTAAACTTTTCAGAGAATGCCTCAAAAACAGTTTTCAGAGGGAGGAAAAAGCTTTTATTTTAATGTAGATATGTAGCTTAGAAAAATTTGGGTTATAGGTTTTACAAATGAACTCTGGATACCTTAAACTTAATACTTTTCTTTTCAAAACCAAATTTGGCATGAGCACTAGAAAGAATAAATGCTGTTCGGATCCCCATATAAACACCTGCTTTTTGAACTAAGATTGCTAGTGTGTGTTTCAACTGGTGTGGTCCTGTGTCCTTTTACAGGTAAGCCACTAACAGAAGCATCAACCTCAGACAGACTGCCAGCGATGATGTCTGTTCAAGCCAAACTGTTCAGAGTAGGATGAGGTCCTGCTGCCTCTTTGGTGTATGAATATCTGCAAAGTGGGGCGTGTGGAGATGCAAAGATCTTATTAAAATCTCCAAACATTGAAGATGTGAGCTTCACTCAGCCTGCACTGCTAGGCTTTAAAATACTTCTCCCACTCTTGGAGTGACCATGGATGTTTTAGCATCTCACCATGAATGAAGAGGTTGATCCCTCCCCGAGGGTGGTGGGTGACCAAGCCTTCTTTATATTGAAGGCAGGAACAGCATCCCCAGCTTATCATGAGCATTTTCAAATAAGAATGGCAAGAGGTAATCCAACATTAAGTAGCATGCCAACCATCCCAGAACCTGGATTCCCCACATTTCAATTTGAAAGCAAAATAAAAGACGGTTTGAAATGATTTGCTTTTGGGGAGTTTGAAAGTTTGGAACTGAAAAATAAAACCCAGCTAGCTCCTTTAACTCTGCTGTTATTTCTGTTCTAAAGTGGACATGCGTGACATGCCAGCACTGACTCTGAGATGTTCAGACTCTGCCCTGCATGTGTCCCTTGTGCCTGCTTGCTTGACCTGCTGTGGGTTCTTGGGGAATGCTTGTTAAGTAATTTGGTAGTCTCAATCAGAAACCCAGGAGCTCGGTGGTCAGCATTCTTGTTTAGTTAAAGGTTCAAGCTTTCAGTTCTTCAAACCCCTTCTCATCCTTTCCCACTTCAAGCTGTGGCTTGGAGTTATCTTTGAAAATGACATCCAGAAGGGTAATAGGTGGTAGTAAAAGGACAAGCTTACTGAGGGAGTGAGTTTGAGTTCAGACCTCTCCCGATCTCCTTGCTCAAAGAACTCGCTGGTTACAAGTTCAGCCACCTGAAACACAGAATCATTTCAAATCATTTGCGGTGTAGTACACCATGAGACTCAGAAGTTATTTCTGGCTTACATATGTGGAAATGATCTTAATTTGAAGAGCATGGTCTTCAGGATGCCTGAGTCTGGTACTGAAAGCACTGGCATGTAAGTACCACATGCTAACTGATTATACCACTTCAGGCCCATCACACCCATAATGCAATGGTTGCTTCGCCCCCAGTCACAGGCACCTGCATTTCCCTTGATTTCACCCACGAGCATGGATGATCTGCAGTCACAATACAAAGGTTTTTGTTCTTGATTTTGTTTTTTTTTTCTAGTTCCTCAGTTTGTGGTTCTCAGGATCATTTCGGAAAGAGAACTGATAGAACAGACAAATGCCAAGGCGTATTTCTAAGGAGTGCAGCTAGAGAATCTCTGAATGAAATAACTGGGATTGTAGTGTATTTGGAGATTTGGGAAGAAAGTTCTAGACAGTGGATGGCCAGAAAGCCTGGGCCCCCCAAACTGCCTTTTCTCCATTTTAATGCTCTTACAGAAGAGGAGAATCCTATACCCTATAAAAGTCTGGTGGTTTAATTTGGCTGGGTACATGGAATCAAGATAATTTTTCTAAGTCAGATCTGGAGCCAAGGGTGTATAATCATAGCTACTCAGGGTTCTGAGGCCAGGTCTGTCTGGTGATAGTGAATTCAAAGATACCCTACAGAATGTAATGAGAACATGTCTCAAACAGTGAAAAGAGTTCTGGGAATACAGCACTGTGATAGAGTGCACACTTAATGTGCATAAAGTTCCAGTGGTACAAAAAAAGGTAGTTTATTTATACGTTCCCAAAGAAATGGATAGTAAAATTTAAAGACAACATCAAACTTACACATGTACGTATACACACATAGTAAAGATGAGAGTAGCAATATTAAGAAACTAAAATATCCAGCAAGGTCAGATTTCTAACATTTCTGGTAAGAAGTGTGGGTCCCATTCAAGAATTCAGCTGCCAGGATGTAATAGGAAGTGACTCAGAAACCCACTCCCATGTCCCCTGGGTTCTCCCCTCTCCAGCCTTAGCCACTACCTTTGATTTCCACATTCTAGCCTGGCTTTTAAAGAGAGCACTCTCCTTTAGTCTCACTAACCAGGTTCCAGGACACCCCCTCCCTCAGCTGCCTCTGAAGCTGCATTAATGTAAATGCCAACATTTACATTGCATCCCAGGCAGGAATCCTGTGTATTCCTTGGAAAGCAGATACATTAATGGGGATTCTTGATCTTCCTCTCCTAGAGTCCCTGCCCCACCCCTGCTCTCCTCACAGTTTAACTTGAACCCCTGGCTTATTTGTACTTAAAAACCCCAGTAGGATTGGAATTTTCATTAAAGGAAGCTGAGATGCTAATCAGGCTGTGTGTGGTGAGTGGGAGAAGGCACTGAGGAAACCCATACACTTCAAGTTATGTTCCCAAGGAAAGATGAGTGGTGGAAAATCCCCAGTTAAGATGCATCCTGGAAAGGGTTTTTAAAAGTAAAATGAACATCTAGGAAGTTAGCATACATTTGCATACTCACCAAATGACTCACACCTGTAATCCCAGCACTTGAGAAGCTGAGGCAGGAGGATTGTCATGACTTTTAGGCCAGCCTGAGCTACAGTATAAGATTCTATCTCAAAGTATGTTTTCAAGGGCTTAGTGACTAAGAGAGACCATTCTCCTAGAGGACAGACGTTCAAATTCAAAACCCACATAGTGACTGGCCACTGTCTCTAACTCCTGTTCAAGTAGCTTCTGGTCTCCAGGCATCATGCACTCGCATGATATAAAGAAACAAATGTAGGAGAAACATCCATACATATAAGATATAATTACTCTTAATTAAAACAAAACTATATATTAACATAATCATATACATAAATGCACATATTTGCATTTTAAGCATATGCACATGTGTGTTTGTGTTTGCATGTGTTGGCACATGTGAATATGAGGATGTATGTGCACACATGTGCAAGTATGTGCAGAGGCCAGAAGTGGATGTCCAGCATTTTCTTTGATTTCTCTCCAATATATAGGTAAAGCCTCTTGCTGCACCCACACCTTACAATCCTGGCTGGTCTAGCTAGCCAGCTTGTTCTGGGGATGCCCTGCCCCCACCTCCATGATCTGGGTGGGATCACAGGTGGCCACCAATCCTGCCCAGATTTTAAATAGACTCTAAGGATTTGAATTCCAGTAGCCACACACAGCATGTGTCTTATACACTGAGCCATCTTGTCAGCCCCAGAATTTAAAAAGAAATTGTGATTGTTTTGTTCAAATGTTTCCTAAAACCAAGAAGTGAATATAGTTTTAAAACTATCTATTCAGTTTGGAGACAAACATGAATAAGATTTCCCGCTTAGATGTGCAGTGAGATCTCAGAGAGAAATATCCCGCAACATGGTTTCGTATTTTATTTATTTTCCTCAGTGTTTTCATGTTTATCGGCAGAACTTCATACCCTAGAAATAAAATAATCAGAATAAAATAAAACAATAGTGACTGAGAAGAGCAACTACCTATTGGGCTTCCCAATTTGATCTAAAAATATCATTTGCAAATTGCTTCTGTTTCAGATACTGTGTCCTGCCTCTTTATTTCCCCAGGTGGTACTCCTTTAATTAAAAAAACAATCTTTTATTTATTTATTCACAGTTTTATAATATATACAGTGTATCTTGATCATTTCAACCCAACTTCCCTCTTCACTGGAGCCCCTGCTCTGGGCCTCTCCCAGCATGTCCCTCCCCTCTGTTTGTAACCCGCCAGTTCTGCCAATGCTGCCTGCTGCGATGCTGGCTGACTGTTGGCTTGCTCCTGTGCAGATCTCCTGTGGGTAACAGTAGCTGCAACAAGGTCATGAGCGCAACAGAAAACAGCCCTTCAGACCTCTCCTCCATGTCCCCTGGCTTTTATGTCCTTTCTGCCCCTCTCCCGTGATAGTCCCTGAGACTCGGGGGTGGGATGACGTGGATATCCTACTGAGGGGTGACTGCTCAGCACCGTGACCAGTTATGTTGCTACCTTCATTCTTGATGTGCATTTCCCTGGGGCCTCCAGTAGCCAGGAACTCCTTATGTGCTTGCCTTCCATTACCACCACAGGAGCCATCCTAGCCCTACACTTTCCCCAGTGCCTGAAAGAGCCTCGTGCTTCTGTGTGGTCTGTTCTCTAAGCCTACCTAACCACACAATGGCAGAGATGATGAAAGGTGTTAGTCAACTACCCAAGTTCTTTATGTGACCTCTTGTGACTGCTAATGTGTCACACTGAAATTGACAAGGGCTGTGATGTGAGAATAAGTAAGCCCGTTTGCCGTTTGTGTTCCTAATATTGACATAGGAGAGAATTGATATTAAAGCAAGATGTTGATGGTTAGAGAGAGAGAGAGAGAGAGAGAGAGAGAGAGAGAGAGAGAGAGAGAGAGAGAGAGAGAGGAGAGAGAGAGGGAGGGAGAGGAGAGAGAGAGAGAGGGAAGGAGAGAGAGAGGGAGGGAGGGAGGAAGGGAGGGAGGGAGGGAGGGAGGGAGGGAGGGAGGGAGGGAGGGAGGGAGGGAGGGAGGAAGAAGAAAAGAAAAGAAATATGGGAGAGAGCTTAAAACGTGTATCAGCTTGGAGGCCAGGTATCTGACAGACAGGACCTGTACAGATGACTGTCTCTTATGCAACTTTGTACAATTGTCACTGAAACAGGGTAATCTCTATTCCTAATGAACATATAATTTCGGAATAAGCGAGGGGAGAACAAAATGCTAACAGCATTCACTAGCAGCTGCTGCCTATTTCCCCAGGCAGGCCAGAAGTGAGCTCAGGGAGGATGAGCAGGTGTATGATGGGGATGGAAAGAACAGAAAAATTCAGTCTTGTGGGAATAGAGATGGAGCTGCTTCTTATTTCCAAACTAGAAACACTTAAATTAAGGTGTGCTTTAGATGAAAAATATTAATTAAGACTCAGCCTTGAGATCTAACTCATGGTATGGCCAGCATATTTATGGATAACATATCTGAGAGAATTAGGAGACTCATGAAATTCTCTTTTAAAATAAACTCAAATGACCTTTTAAAAAATTGTGTGCACAAATGTGTACGTGTGTACTTCACAGTGCCTGTGGAGGACAAAGGACAACTTGCCGAACTTGGTTCTCTCTCTGGGGAATGGAACTCAGGTCATTAGGTCTTGTCATCAAGCAATAATTTAACTACATAGTTCTCTCATGAAAGCTGTGAGACCTCGGGTTCTCAGATGAGGAACAAGAGAGAAACAGATTTGCTATAGTTCTCTCTTCCTGAGTGTCAGAATGCAAAAAGAATCTAAGTTGTTCATATAGAGAAAAACCATGGTATTTTTTTGTTGAATGTTTAAGAGCACTTTTGTGCTTAAGAAACCATAAGTCTGTGACTATGTAAAACCAGCTTGCAGCCTTCTTCTGGTGAGAAGGAGGCTGAGGAAGCTACCCAACATTCAAATAATGTCATAGGAGATAGTGGAAAAGGAATTATTTTCCCGGAGGAGCTCAAAAACCGTGGAAAGAAAGCCATGAGTGGGAGGCTCCTGCAGGGAGTCAGGCCCACTGCTGGTGGAGGCTTCATAGCGAAATGCCTGGGATCTCCACAGGCCATTGGCTGCGAAAGTCTGTTATCTCGTCCCTTGCTGACTGGAAGTGCTGTGGTGGTATTCTGTGTGCAGAGGTGGCTCCCCGATGCTGTGTTTTGGACACACGTAGGTAAGTTATACCCACATCTGTAGTAGGGATGGCACATATAATGGGCCACCCTATTTGTCATCCCTGGGGAGAGAATGGGTATGTTTGTCTGAAAGGACAGCAAACGACCCTTCTGGTGATCTTAAGGGCAAGCTGTGCTACGTACATTCTCACAAACTGTTTTTGACTTTCTCCTTGCTGGACACAGGCATGGATTGCACTCCTTGGTGGCTGCCAGCACTTCCTGGGATGTAGACATTACCATTCCAGTACCTGACTCTCACATTGCCTTCTCTTCTGAATTCTGCTCTCCTTCTGCTCTTTTATAAGGACATTTGTGACTGGAGTTGGGACCCACCTGGATAATCAGTCCAGGCTCTTCTCCCTTAGCAAATTCTTACTTACATCCACCGTGGAAAACAGTCCTTTATATCGCAGGTAATGGTTATAGGCTCATGGGTCATAGGTTATGGGATTAAGGCATGATATCTTTGTGTTGTGGTAGGTAGTCAGCCTGTGTACTGACTACCTACCGTACATTGAATGAAACAACACATACAAACCAACCATTTGTTGATATATGAATATACATTATTTCCCCCCAAATATCATTTTAGGGTCCCACAGTCTCCGTAATAGATGTCTCACAAAGCTTATTGAGTTTGTTGCTAGCTAGGCTGAGACAGGATCATTACTTGAGCCAGAGACTTTGAGACCAGCCTAGAGACTACAAAGTTATCCTGCCTCAAGAAAAAAACTAAAATAAAATTAAGTTAAAGAGAAGAAGAAAACCTAAAGAGCTATTAACCCCTCTTAGTAATCAAGGATCTTGGAAATCAAGTAGTTAGGAACCTACTTCATTCAAAACTGCTATTGCTTAAAAATAATGCTTGGGCACATTGAAAAACTGTAAAACCACTATTAGTCCTGATAAAAATGAAATGGGACTTGGCATACTTTGGCCATAGAGCCCCTCTGATACTTAAATAGTACTTGGAAACAAAATAGAAGCTTACTTTTCCTGTTTTCTTTTTCATGAGCTATAAACAGGTTCTTGTGCTAAACATGATTAGTTATTCAAAAACAGTATTGTGAACTGTCTGCCTTAAGGACGGTCAAAACATTATTCAGATTTAGCACACTACAAAAATCTTGCAGCCAGAAACAGCCTTGTCCAGTGGAAGCATGGGAAGGAAGACTGTGGGGGTAAGATGGCCTTCTGACTTAGCCAGCTGCGGCTCTGTGCAGGCCAGCACCTATGCAGAGACTGTGTTCTCAGTGCTCAGCACCCCCCAACCGCACCCCCCCTTCTGCTGAGCTGTGCCATTAATCACCACTTGCCTGTCTGGAGATCTCCCACGGTTTGGTCACGGCTCCAAGGTCACAGGCTGTCATTAACATCGATCTGAAAAAACAGAACCAAACAGCCTGAATAATCCTCTGCTGCATTCCTAAACAAACCCTGGGTCCATAAATAAATAAAACGGAGCAGGGTCAGCCCACATCTTCTTCCCTCAACAAGGCCCCACTCTGTTTAAAGTCTCCCTGCCAAGCAGCCACCGCTGCCTAGAAGACAAAGACCTCTCACATCCTCCCCGTGCCCTTTTGTTTTGTCTGCAGCAAATCCAGGAAAACAAACAGTCCTCTCTCCACACCTAAGTCAAGCAGGCTCTGGTTAAATAATGTGCAATGAGCACCCCTCCACCCCCCCGCCCCCGCCACCACCCAGCCTAACTATATGCAAGGTGATCCGTGCATGGCCGGCGAATATGCTTACTGACTTAACCCTGATGACAAAGAACAGAAATCCACACCAAAGAGGTGAGATACACGCTGTGTAGGGAGCTCTTTCACGTTCACGGTTTCTCAGAGCCAAGATTCACCAGAGAGAGCCACACTGTGTCACTGGGTTACTACCTGGGGGCCACGATGTTCTATACACATTCTCACAAATGTGCCCAGCTGAGGCTTTCCTTAATCTTGGGTGCATAAAACACAGGTACCGCATGAATCAGACTTTCCAGGGGCAGAATAAACTAGGATTTGCATTGAACCCATGGAAACACTGGAAACAATTCAGATCATTCATAGAGTACTCTCAGATAGGTGGGAGGGTAAAAATGAAGTTATGTCTTTCGTCCCTGGTCTGCTGTTTTTCAGCTAACACTAGAAGTGTTAGCACAGGATGGAGCTGGGAGGTGCCCTGGCTGGCTGCTTTCCAAAGAAAGTGTTCAGTGTGAAAGGTCAGAGGGCCGTCCTGCTGTCAGCTAGAGTTTTAAACCCTGCTGGATCTCAGTGTCTTGGAAACATGTCTGCTGCCCAGATGGCAGAGCAGGAGTGGGCAGAGTCCCAGCTAACAATGGGTCATTCAGGGTGAGAAAGGCAGCTCCGGCATCAGCCACCCCCCTTGGATAGAGCAGTATCCAAACACCCTTATGCTAGGCTTGTGCAAAGAGAGACAACTTGGTCTGTTGTTGGGTTCTGGTGCTTTGTAGCCAGCATCTGGCTGTGCTGCTTTCCCACTGCTTCTATTCTGAGTGCTTTCCTAACTAAAGGACTAACCGCTGCCTCACAGAGCCTTCACTGTGGCCTCAGAGGGGGACCCTATTATTCTTATTTACAAACAAAAGCCCAGAGAGATTAAGTAACTGTCTCAAGGTAAATAAATGGTTCAGGATTCTGTGTTTATCACAAAGCTACCAGACTGCTCATCACACACCAAGGAGTCTCATTTTAGGTTCTGTGAGTACAGGAGGGAGTGTAGCTATGGGTAACACACAGTGGTGTCTCCTGCACAGGAGATAATCTCTGTGAGATTGCCTGCTTGGACATACTTGGGATAATTACTTAGGTTCTATTCAATTGATCATCTGAAGCTTTTCCAATACACACAGAAAAAGTATACCTAAATGCCCAATAATGGAAAATCCATACAAATACATGCTTTTTCTTACCGAAACACATCACGGTGACTTTTGATGTTCCAATCGTAGTCTCCTTTACTGACAAGTTCAAAGAACTCAGTTCTCCTCCTGCAGGAAAATCAAATGAAGAAAGGGGAGAAAACCCTGGAATGAAATTTCTCAGTCTATGGAGTGACATAAACACATTTATGGAGAAAATATAAGACCACCTGAACTCAGTAACTTAATATTTGAAATCATGAGGCTAAAGTACTATCAAAATAAATCACTTAAAACGTTGAGACATCAAGAGAAAGCCGCAATCATTTCTAAATGTATTTACAACAAAGGACAGTATAGATCCATAAAACAGAAAACAATGCAGCCAGGGCTGTGTTGTGAAGCCTTCTCGGCAATGAGAGTCAGAGGAGAGAAGGCAAGGACAGACACAAGTCAGGGACAGCTTCAGAATGTCTGTCATCACTGAACATGGGGGACTCGAGGCAAGATAAACTCCCTGGCAGTAAATAAAAGACAAAGATTTGTTTTCCAGCTCAGAAAAATAACAAATTTTCCATCTCGGTGCTTAAATTCATAGGGTACAGGGTTGGGAGGGAGCCATGTCTAAACTGTAGCTCATTTGTCTGCTTGCTGTGCATCTGTGGGAAGTTACTAAAACCTTCTGAGCCTCAATTTCTCAAGACACAATTTTGGTATTTCATTTACCAACTCACTGATTTATTAGGAGGGTTGAAGGAGATGGCTGACATATATAGGCAAGTAGCACAACACATAAATATTTTAAGTGTTTTACACACAGACACAGACAGACAGACAGACAGACACACACACACACACACACACACACACACACAATTAAAAACAATGTAACCCTTTTTGTAACCCTTTTTCAACAAAGCTCAAGTCAAAATAAATGCAAAAGCCATGACAAATAAAATAACAAAATTCTAAACAAAGATAAGCTCTGGCCCCTCTTTTGTGCAACTCCCATTGTGTCACTTGTCTCACCATAGTCCCACCCCCTTTATGCAGATGCCACTCATCAGACTTTTCCTGTGTCCCTACAAGACTTTCTTTATCTGCTGTCCACATGGTGAACCTTGGAAAAAGTTACCTAGCCTCACCAGGCTTCATTTTTCTATTCAGAAAAGAACAAGCAGAGTGAGCCGTGGTTTGTATGTCTGTGGATGGGTTTCATAAGCTCCTTTGTGCAGAACACTCAAAAGAGCTCTGGTCAGAAGCCAGTGCCTGGGAAGGACAGGCTATGGTTCTAGAGCTCACGAGCATTTAGCTAGCTCCCACAGCCAGTGTGTAAGCTGGGACACAGAAGTCAAGGTAGGAGCAACAGCTGCCCCAGCAGATAAGACCATTCTCCTGAGAGCACAGAGAGAGGCACTTAGCTTGGAGGAGCATGGAGGATCATGGGAGGTTTGCTGGAAGAGCCTGTCAGTCATCCTCTGGCCCATCATACTCATATGGATCTGTATTTCAGTCTGTGAGTTATTCCAAGAAATCACCAGAATGCAAGTTCCTTGAGAACACAGACCTGGCCCAGTGTCCTTTACTCCTGTTCGCGGTGTCTCCTACAGCGTCTCATATATAGTAAGAGCTAAATGAATGCATGTTACATTGGTAAACAAAGGGAGGATATTATCTCAGCAGACTATTCTGTTTAAAATAGTTCTCCATTCATTGGCTTTATCCAGACTCTAGTTACTGTTCTAGGGCTTCATGATTGCACTTTAGAGCTTTAAAAGCAATGTAAGATTTATTTAAGACAAGCCCCATCACATTCTTTTAGACTAGACTCTAACTGGAACAGACTGGATAGCACAGTAAGTTGTATGAAAGAAGAGCATAAGAGTCAGACCTGGTGCCATAGGTCTGTCAACCCAGTCACATGGGAGGCTAAAGCAGAAGGACCAAGAGTTCAAGCTCTCTCCAGGTTATAGATCAAATTCAAGGTCACCTTGGGCAACTTATGGAGAACTTTTCTAAAAAATGCAAAGAAGAAAAGGGCTTGGGCTACAGCTCACTGGTAGGAGTTGCCTAGCATGTACAATGCTCTGGGTTCTATCTCCAGCACTATGGAGGAAAAGTTCTGAGGCAGGGATACAGAGTGGGGGTGTATTGTGTAGCTGGCTAAGTTACTGCAAAAAAAAATCCCCTGTTAATTTATTTTTTTATTGTTTGAGAATTTCATTCAAGAATATAATGTGTTTTGACAAAATCCATCTCCACACCCCCCCTTCAATTCTTCCTCTAGCCTTCCTACCACTTTTCAAATTGTCTTCAAAAACACCAGTCTCTGGTCAGCAGGATGGCTCATCAGTTAATGAAACTTGCTGCTGAGCCTGCAAACTCAGTAGGGTGCCATGAGCCCGCGTGGTGGAAAGAGAAAACCAACTGTTCACGGCTTGCCATGCCATCTCTACCCTCCGCACCCACTTAAATATGTAAAGGTCAACAGCCCCACGTCTCGGATGTGCAATTGAGTAGCATCATCTGAACATATTCTCCTATGATTAAAATTTTTAATAGCCTGAGTTTCAAGTGAGAAATTCTTAAAAATCACTGAAATCAAATTCAGTCATGGGTTTAAAATGACATTAACAGAGCCAGCTTCCATCATGTTGGAAAGAAAAGGAACATTTACTATCCCAAAGGAGATGAGGGATCTTTTTATAAGGCATAAGAATGTAACATATTAATTTGATGTTTCCTCCAGAGCCAAAGTGAGACTATTTCTTGATAGACTGTATTTCCTCTGTCCTCCTAAGCTTTGACTATCATCTCCAAAGATAAAAGAAAATGTTATTCCTGCAGATGATAATTTTAGGAAGTTAAACTTTGAGAAGTTGAGGGCAGGGCTGGAGCTGTATGGTAGAGCATTGACTAGTATGCACAAGACCTGGGTTGGAGACCCTTGGCTTGGTTTTCAGCACCACAAACACACCACAACAGAGCAAAACAAAACACCAAAATCTAATCATTGGTGGACCCACACACACCATACAATGGGCAATGAACTTTCTGCCTGTGAGATGTCTACCTCCTAAGTTTTGTAAAGAGGATCTTCACATGTCTCCTTAGAAGTTGTCTATATAAGTGATAGAAAATATGGTATGCTTCAAGACATAATAATAATAATAATAGTATGAATAAAGCATATGTATTCTTTGGCCACCTGCTGTTCAATATTGGATGCTGAGTGAAAAATCCATGTTGTTAGATACAACTATAGGCTATGCCACCTCATTAGTTATAGTATATAGGGCATATATTATTGTTATCTGTTATGTACCTATTCCATGATGACAATTAGTTCCAATATTTTTGCTAACATATATGATTCTCCTATGAATGACCTTCATATATCTTGTGAATTTTTTAGTTCTGTGCATTTGCATGTACCTGATTGCTTATATATATGTAAAATTTCTGAGTTGTAGAAATATTTTTATGTTTGTGTTTTTTTTTCTTTTTAATTCAAACTCCTAGGGCACTTATACATAAATCTAGATAGTTCTAAGTTCTCAGCTTCCCATCTGCCCTGCTGAGGGAAGTATCTATAAATGGTGTATAGCAGAGTCTGTTGGGACCAGGTAGCCTCTGTGTTATAAGTTTATGCTCAATCTCAGTTGCCAAGCTTCATGAGAGACGATGAGATCATAGATTGCTGGGCCTAGACAATACCAATCCTGACAGATGCTTCTATCACCAACAGGATTGGGGAGGACTCCAAATGGGGCTGCAGTTGTCCTATGTCAGGTGGTCCACAGCTGCAAGTGCTGTATTTCTTCCCTCTATTTTTGTGACAACCATAACAAAGCAGTATGGAAAATTCACTGTGCATTTGGGAAACGAGTTTAATTTCCCTACGTAGCTGGTCCTTTTTTAGCATCTATAGGCATCTGTGCATATAGATGACACAGTCAATGACATGTAGGAAATGGCTTGAGAGAAGAGCAATTCCAGAAACAAGGGACTATTAAAATGAATATTTAAAAATCCACAAAATTATATAATACCTTTGGATCCAGACTTCTTTGTCACAGGAACTATGTCATTAACTTTGCAGGGAGATCATTGGGAACCTTGGCTTTCAAGGATGATGCCAAGCACCCCAGCTAGTGAAAAGCAACTTACTGGAAAATCTCATTTATAATCAGATATGTTTTTATTAGGCTTTTATTCTGCTCTACTGACATATGTGCCACTCAGAAAAATAGCAGTCTTTAAAAAGAGCATCATTCGGATAGAACTACTAAAATTACCCACAAAAATAATCCCAGAGATTGACTCTCCAGCACCCATCACTGCATCCATATCTTCCTGGTTTGTGGTATATCCCCAAGGCACCTTTTATTCACAAAATGAGAAATCATCATTTCTGTATGCATTTTAATTGAAATTTTCTGTAAGTTTATATATTTACAAAATATGGCATGTGTACATGGATAATGTCATACACACATATTATCTTCAGTTAATGCTGAAAGTCCACGAATGTTAGGAAGTCCTGTTGGGAAAGGTAGGTTCGACATACAGGCCATGAGCAGCATCAGTGAGAGGCCCAAACCCCAGCCCGGAAGCAGTGTCAGAGAAAGGCCTGAACCTCAGGCCCAGAGCAGTATTAAGGGAGCCATGAGCTTCAGACCCAGGAGAAGCATCAGAACCCGGAAGCAGCACAGAAGCAGCGTTAGAGGAAGGCCCAAACCTCGGGCTTGGAGCAGCATCAAGGGAGACATGAAGTTCTGTTGCTTCAGTGACAGGCATAACTATGCATTCCTTTCGGTGTCAACTCTAGAGTCACCAGGTAAGGTCATGAATGTGGGCATGAGTGGGTGGGGAGCATGGGTGGATGGCAGGGTGATATCTATCTTTACAGTGTTCTTACAGGGAAACCATAGGTCTACAGTTCATTTCAACTGCAGATCCGTGGGCTGGTATGGTGGGTCAGTGATCCCACATATGAACACTGAGCTGAATCCAGTTTCAGAGAGGGAGGAGTGATGAACAAAGGGGTCAAGACCAGGCTAGAGAAACCCACAGAATCAGCTGGCTTGAACAAGGGGGAGCTCATGGACCCCAGTCTGATAGCTGGAAAACCGGCATAGGACTGACCCAGTCTCCCTGAATGTGGGTGCTAGTTAGGAGAACTGGGCAGTCTATGGGGCCTCAGGTAATGGATCGGTATTTATCCCTAGTATATGGACTTTGGGAATCCATTCCTCATAGAGGGATACTCTCTCAGCCTAGACAATGGGGGAGGGCCTAGGCTCTGCTCCAAATGATATGATAGACTTTGAAGACTCCCCATGGAAGTCTGCTCCCTGGGGAGCAGAAAGGGGATGGGATGGGGGTTGGTGGGAGAGAAAGGGAGGATGGGAGGGTGCAGGAACTGGGATTAACATGTAAAACAAGCTTGTTTCAAATTTAAATATTTTTTAAAAGAGAGCTCTTGCTGTTCAATGAGATGACATCACCCACATAATAAGCTGGATGTCTCCCAGATTCCTGTAACTCCAGCTCCAAGGGAGAAGGCACCCTCTCATGGCCTCTGCCCAACACACAGCAGCTGCACACATATTTGCTTATACACACACAGCATATACACACCACATATCAACTCATCAATTAATTAATCAACCATTATATTTTAAATACAATAAATCTCTTAAAATGTGGATCCTGAAATGATTCCTGGACTTTGGCAGGAAATTCTTGGAAAGGAGACTAGAAAACCAAAATACGTGTGACAATTTCAATGATTATAAATTAAAAAGCTGCTTATGTTATTGTTTTGTTTTTGAGTCAGTGGTTTCATTACATAGCCCACACTGACCTCAAACTTGGGAATGCCCTGCTCTAGCCTTCTGGGGTCATAGCTGTGTACCACCACACCTCGCATATGTTTAATTTTACGTGAGTTTTCTTTTTGGTTTAACCCAACATCGGACCAGACAAGATTCCAAATAAGATCATGTCTGATACTGTGGAGTTGTTGATAATACAAGTAAAATCGGCATACACTACAGCAAGTCAAAGGAGACTGTATTTATTCTAAGTGTTGAAAACGTTGGGGGATGAGATAACACAAGAACCCAGCAGTTCCATCAAATCACAATCACAAGGCAAAGAAGCATGTTGTTGGAGCTTGCTCCAGTCACTCTCTGCAGTGCTAGAACACTGTATGGGGCTGTGGTTCTTTTCCTCTCTTCCCCACAGGATCTGGATCCCTAAGGGTAAGAACCACATTTTACCTACTTACATATTCTCAATGAGTAACACACTGCCTGGCATAGAGAAAGCATCAGGTTTTGGAACATCCCGATTTCTATTCTAACATAGTTATCACTGGAAAGGGGACACGCATGTGAGTTGTGATACTTTGACATATATCAGAAACTACTGAAATCTTTACTATCAACCTACCACAGACCTTCTGCCTTAACATTTGAAGACTTTTCATAGGTTAACTCATCAGGCTCTGTCAAAATACAAGAATGTTTGAGAGACAGTGATGGGTTAAGCTCCATTGGTCCCTAAAATCTGACTGTTAATCAATTTTTCTTTTCCTAATCCTGTGACTGGCTGAATACAAGCAACTGTGGAAGTTGAAAACACAGAACACAGTGGGTTCTTAATAAACACTCACTGAATGATGAATGAGTGAATATTCCTGTCTGAATAGCAGTAGCAATATTTGTTGAATTCATGCTGTATATTTTAATAATTTATCTTGATATTACTGTAATTTTTCAAAGGAAGGTTAAACTATTCTAAACAATCTAAAATCATTTAGTACATATGACTGTCATCAGATGCTTTTGAGACATTCTACCTGCTGTTTTCCTTTGGAAAGATGATGACAAAGAAACTATTCATGTGGACATTTTCCATAATTGTGGATAAAGGGTGCTTGTAGAGCACAAGAGGAAGTAGCAATTTTCAAACTGAAGAGTGATATGATTAATTTACAGAGTTCAATCTAAAAAGCACTGGGCACCAAAGTGGTTGCATAAAATCTGAATTGTTTAGCTATTTCCAGCTTAAGAAGTAGTCTGAAGCAATTGTTTTACTGTTTGTCATGGAGATCTGTCAGAGAATACATGATGAATTCTAGGTGATCACTCTCTGTAAGCCTAGGTACCCCTGTAAGGTGAGATTGTGAGCATGGCCATAGATAGTCAGCAAAGCAACCCTGCCTTTCAGATGGAGAGAAGAATATTTGCCTATAGGTTAAAATGAGAAACCAAAGTAAAAAAGTTAATGTTTCGGGAACTCATTGTGTCAGGAAGTATGTCAAGTTTAAGAGCTCCAAAAATTAGCTAAAGAGAAAGATGCATAGCCTTCCTGAGACAGAATGTGCTATATAGCTTGCTGAGGGAGAAAGGTCATCAACTCTGTGAGATACAATAATGACCAGCCTGGTGAAAATGTACCCATTGATGCAATAGTGGCATGAATGTTATGGAATTAACCAATCACTTTTTGTTTGGATTTAAGACCTGCTGTACAGAAAGAAGCTCATGCTTGGTAGTGTAAACTTGGCCAAGAACCCATGGCTACAGAGGTCCAATGCCCCATAAAACTAACTACTATTAATTTGCTAAATGGACTTGGATTACTCTGGGTGGTAGAGTATTAGTTGGGCTGGCACCTCTTGTGTCTGAGGCACAAAATGTGTACACTGGAGTGTCACTAATGCCTAAATGTTTCAACACTTGGACCTTAGTTTTCCTTTATTATTCTTAAACTACTAATCAAATAACTACAGACTATTTACTGAAGCCCTCCAGTGTTCAGTTTCCCCATTCATACTATGAAGTTAACAAGATTATCAGTGTCTAACAGACTGATGAGATGGTTCAGGAAGTAAGAGCAACTGATGCCAAGCCTGACTATCTGAACTTGATTCAGACCCACATTGTGCATGCATACACCCACCCACACACACACACATACACAACGGGAATAAATATGCAATAACAATTTATTTTTCAAAAGACCACCTGTCTCCTCTGCTTCTAGAATTAAATAGGATATATGTGTACACAGCTCATACTTAAGCACTGGAGACATATCACTCGCTGTTTTCATTACTAATTGCCGAAGTGGTAATAGCTCATATTTGTTGGCTGGAAACAGTACAAATATCACAGGGCATCAGTGACATCTCTGAAGTTTTAACATTTGTGATTGTAGATCTCTCCCTCTCTCTGCCCACCCAGTGTCATCTTTTACGGTGCGTATTTTATGAAGTTTCTGGCTGAATGATTTCTTTTTTATAAAGTGTTTTAAATTATCAGAGCTCTTTCCTATAGATAATATCCATTGACTGTCACACTGGGCCCCTAGCAAATGGTCCTGAGTAAAGTGTCCAAACTCATATTTCTGACAAGAAAACCAAGGCAGAGAAAGGTTAAAGTGAGTGACTCTCTCAAAGTCATGAGGTTGATTCTCGATACTGTTCTGCTTGAGCTGGTGAAAAGACTATTTAGTTATGGAAGGATTATTAGATGGAGGACTCAGAACCAGGTGCAGGAAGTCAATCTCAAAGAAAAAATTGATCAGAGAGAGCTGAGTTTGTGTGAGTTGGAAAGGCATACTGAATAATTAGCCCAAGAAGTAGGTTGCGAATGTAGCTACTTACACCAAAGGTTTTTGCCTGTTTGCTCTTTTTTCATAGTCCTGTAGGTCCTTTCCCATGCTGCTTGTGGTATGTAGGCTCAAGAATACTCAAAGCCACTGGGTATGAAATCATGAGTCTTGTGGTGGATTTGGTGCCTATAATTCTGTGTGTATTACATGTTTTCCCTCTGAATCCTTCTCAAAAGGTGGGATCCACTTGCTGTCCATCTGACCATTTTTACAGTAACTTTCTTTTTCTTAGAGTTGCTCTCTTTATAGTTTGATCAATTCTACCATAATTATTTTTTATTTTATTTTTCTGTGTAGCCAGCTGGCTTCAAGCTCATGGCAATCACTCTACATAGTATCCCAAGTGCAGGGATTACAGGACTGTGACACCACACCTATAATTACCAGGATGCTTGATTTGAATAGTCAGGGCAGATGAACCTATGATAACTAGACCTCTAAAATCAGTCAAAGGGCCACCTTGTATCCTCTGAGCCCTAACATTCTTCAGATGTTGCTAAGGCAACCAATATCATAACTTCTGTCATTACTGCTCTGTGCAGAGATTCCTAGTTTTCTATGCTTGGACTCCTCATATGTGGGACCAGAGACAGTTGTAGGAATCCCCAGGCCCTGAGCACATAAAACTTGGAAGTGCACAGGGGTTTGTAAGACTCAGGGCAAATTTAGGTTTATAAGGATAGAGGCTGGAGGCCAATTTCAGATGATCCCTTTAGGTTCCAGCCCAGCTGACCATTGTGGTGACCAACAAGGAATATATCTTCACAATAGCTTCCCTGATGCAGCCCTTCATCCCACTCTTGTCTTTGGTGTTATTTTCAAAATTAAAATAAGTGAAGTACATGCAGGCCTTTGCCTCCAACTGTATTTTGGGAAAGAGTTTAGGGGATCCAGGTTAGTTAGTTGATTGAACTGATAGACCTTCACCAGGTTGGGTCAGTATTGCTACAGAATGTACTACAATTCAAATGGAACTGTTTCTTGATTCAACCATTAGAGAAAGAATGTGGTGGTTGAGGGAAATGCCCTGAAACAGGGAGTACAGGTTAAAATTTTGCCAATAATTAATTTTGTGACCCAACCTATACCGTTACAGTGCCTGATCTGCAAAATGGAGGAGATGAAGTGGATGTTGTCACCTCCAACGTGCCTTCCAGTTCCATAATTGTTCACTGGTGAAATATAAGTACCTAGGTAACTATGTATACAGTAGCTGTTTGTCCCTCATTAACCCCAGGGATTGTTTGGACTGAAAATACGGCCATACTTTAATACAACGTTAGACCAGCACACGGATCATTCCTCTGGAGGTCTAGATTAGAGAATGAGCAATTCAGAACCTCAAAAACAATAATGCTGACGGAAGGAGGCAAGGCACTTCTGTGGGAGTCAGCAAACATTAGCAGAGGCTGCAGCGTCAAGATAAGAGCAGAGTAATGAGCGAACAACTGGCAACCAACTTCCCTGACTGCATCCCAGCAGCACTTAGTGATTCGTCACATCTCTAGCAGAGCGTGATAAATGGACACCAACAGCTTCCAGTGGGAGGGGCTTCCCTCCCACTTTTGTCTCTTTAGGAGTTACTTGGAAACTTGGTTTAGAAAATGCTTCTATTTTGAGAAATATAACACAAGATCTTGCAAGTGCCAGGAAGGGGGAAAAAAAGGCAACATAACATGTATTTTTTTTTTCATAAATCCCAAATCTAGGAGCATCAGTCTAGAGAGAGTTGGGAGGCCATGATAGGGAAGGCAGCACAACCAAGGGCCACAGAACACGTGGAGGAAGTAGATTGTAAAGCAATGAAGTTGCTACGTATGAAGGAAGGCATCTCAGAGGAGAGCAGTGCTTTTGATGACACAGAGCTAGTTAGCAACAGAGGCGGAGTCTTTTAAGACATGCATTTTTTATTTTAATTCAGACGATTTTTTGGGGGGGGCTGGAGAGACAGTAAAGTACCTTATCACACAAACATGGGAAGACAAGTCCAGTTCCTAGGCTCCATGTTACGAAGTTAGGTGTGGTGGGCACACTTGTAATCCTGAAGCTAAGGAGAGAGGGGATTCTGGGGTTCACTGGCCAGCCAGGCTAGCTTACTTGATAAGTTCAAGTCCAATAAGAGACCCTGTCTCAAAAACAAGGTAGATGGCATCTCACATTGACCTTGGGCTTCCATGTCCATGAATATACATGTGTAAATACATGCACACACACACACACACACACACACACACACACACACACACACACACACAGACAGATGCACCATATAAGATACTTTAATTTTTTTTTACATTTATGTGTGTGTGCATGCATTTGCCATGGTAAATGTATGGAGGTCAGAGCACAACCTCTAAAAGTTATTCTCTGTTTTAGCATCTAGATTCTGGAGATCAAACTCACGTAGTCAGTTATAGCAGCAAGTATCTTGGCCTGCTGAGCCAGCTCACTGGTCCTATATGCACACTTCTGTATTTGTCAAAGGAAAGCAGGCATATGGATGACAAATCTAAGAGCTCCAAACGGCATGCAAAACAAGTGCATCTGTTGCTGTTAGCCTTTTGCCTGGACCCCCTTACCCCCAAAGCTTTCATTCATTCTTTTAACCACCGTGCTTTCATTTTCAAGAGCTTTTTTCTTCATGCTGCCTTCTGTTATTTCTTGTTTAATGGATACAACCTCTGACTTCTTCAAGGGTATTAACAACTGGTTTTTCTCTATGGTGCTTTTTTTTTCTTTTCCATTTTGGTCTCTGTTTTTCATTAGAGGTACATTAAACCTCTCTGATCTTTGGTTGACTGTTTGTATGTCACTGTCAGGAATTAAAAGGAGAGAGAGAGAGAGAGAGAGAGAGAGCGCCTTGGTCTATCTCATCAAACCCTTGTTCCATTCTTTCATTCTCCACGGATGCATGGATACTCTACTCATGTCAGTTGTGGTGTGCCCTCTTCTTTATATTTAACCCTTTGAAGACATTACAGATCATTAGAATTCCAAGGAGGAGAGAGAATTTTCAAGACACTGGGCTTAACAGGGATGACAGAACGAATTTAAGTCCAGGCCAATAACACTCACAGCCTTTACTCCTTCCACTATCCCATGTAATAATCCATACAGTGAAATTCAGTAATAAATGCCTGTGGCACGGCATGCCCATTGTCTACACCAATATCCCATCTTCCTTTCTCCACTATAACTTCTAGAACTTCTAGAAGAAGAAAATTTCCTTCCTTCCTCAACATTCCTTGATGCTAGATATAGCCAAAAAATTTTTTTTTGAGTAGTGAAATGTAACTGGAAGTATTAAGTGGCAGCTTCCAGAACACCTTGGAAGATGGCCTGAGTTACTCCCTGCCCCCTTCTTCATCCTGTCTTCTTGTTGGCTTGAAGGAGGGCGGCAGTGCTGGAACATGAGCAACTATCTCTGACTAACAGGTGGAAACTAATATCATAGAAGACAGAAGAAACCTGGTCTATGAGGACCTCATTTATACCACCAGCAGACTGTGGGTCTCTGTACTTTTTTTATGCAATGGAGAAATTGTTGCTTTGGGTTTTCTATTTCCTACCATTGAACCTAATTAAAATAGAAGCAGTGCCAATGGTACAGTAAGACTTGAAAGGGAAAGTGGTAGAAGAGACAAAACCTAAAGGATGGGTCAGTATAGACAGAGCACGAGTGGGGATAGGATTCTATATAGGGATGATGATATGATTGTGGAATAGGGACATGGCATGGCCATGGTATGGCCAATGCAGACAGATATGGTAGGTGAGAAATGAAAGCTAATAATGCAAAGAAAAAAGTGGGACCAGAGAAATGGCTCGATGGTTAAGAATGCACTGTTCATGCAGAAGACCTGAGTTAGGTTTCCAGCACCTGTATCTGGTGGCTCACAACTACGTGTAACTCCAGGTCTAGAGACTCTGACATCCTTGTCTAGTCTCCAGGGACACACCACTCATGTGCACAAGCCTCTTCCCCACATATACATGCAATTAAACATAAAATCCTTCTAAAAATGGAAAATATAGAAGGGGCAATAAGGAAGGATTTTGTCAGTCAAGCTACATTTAAGGAATCCTTGAAGTCTGGGTGAATGGGAGGTAGGGATAAGTGTTTACAATGCAGGGAGTTAGCATGAAGTATTTCAGACCTCCACACACACCTGCAGGTAACCTATGTCAGGGTAATACAGACAGGTCAGGAAGACAATCTCAGTAGAGAGAGCAGAGAATGGGTTACAGGACTTGTAAAGGAAGAGGGATTAGAAATCTACAGAGGATTTGGAAACGGAGAAAGAAATATTCCTGAGTGTTGGAGAAGCAAAGAGTAGAAACTGACAGTGATGCATCAGTAAGCCTTTACGTCAAGAAAGCTAGAAAAGTTCAGAAGTCTTTGGCGACCACTGACCGAACAATTTTGGTAGAAATGGAGGCAGACTCTGCTGTTCAAAGCATGAACTGGGGAGAGGGACAAGGAACACAGTTAAAGTTTCTAGTCACCCTTCCATCCATGAATATTGTTCATCATCACCATCAACACCATTACAGAGATAGAAAATACCTGGAAACAGCTGTTGGAGGTAGTGTATGAAATAACCTGACCAGCACTTAGCCTCAGAGTCATGAGATCCAGGGAAGGCTCATCAATCATAAGAAAGACTTCAAACTCATCACCATAGCTTCGCGTCCTTGAAGTGTACACACCATCTTAATGAGCTTCATTTAGACAAGGGAAGCTCTGAGAGCAATGCTGGAAGAATAGGCAATATCCAGCATAGACCCAGAGATTAATTAAAGGAGGAAGGTTAGTACCTATTTGTTAAACAGACTAAGTTCCAATACCTACTCAAAGTACAGCGTGAGGTCTGTAGCTAGTATCGACTGCTTCAGAAGCTGCATGAGGTCACTGTATTCCTTGGAGGACAAATTAGCAAAGATGTTGTGACCCTGTAGTAAGAAGGTAGAAAGTCACAAAATGCACCATTAATCTGCATGTTTTGCCTACATTTTAAAAAAATATCAGAACATGAACAAAATTGAAAGTTTAGTAGAAGTTTTTATTTTTTATAGATCCATTTTTATTTCTTGTGTGTGCGTGAGTGTGTGTGTGTGTGTGTGTGTGTGTGTGTGTGTGTGTGTGTGTGAGTGTGTGTGTATGTCCATGTAAGTGTATGCAGGCACCCACTGGAACTAGAAGAGTGCATCAGACCCTCTAAAGCTGGAGATCTAGGTGGTTGTGAGGCACCTGACTCAGGTGCTGGAGACAGAACTCAGGTCCTCTGGAAGAGTGGGAAATGCTCTTAAATGTGGGCCCTCCTTTTCTCTCCAGCCCAAAGCTTAACAAAACTTTTACAAATACAAACAGATATCCTGGCAAATAGCGAAGCCAGAAAGTGAATTGTTTCAGGGGAGGTCCACCGAGGAGCACTGTACAATTTTTTCAGTGTGAATAAGAACTCTGAAAACGTGTGAACTTGTGCTGTTACAGAGGTACACAGTGAAGAAGTGGGTTAAACACTTGGGATCTTTCTGATCCCAAGGGAAATACTGCTTCTACTAATAACGACTTAGCTGGCATTCTAGAAATACTCGCTATGGTGACAAGTGACTTTAAGGAAGAACAAAAGTCATTAGACTATTGTGTCTCAATGTGGGAGATTTAGACAGTGGAAGTTTGGGAGCATACAGAGACATTTTGGATGGACCTTTAATACCTTTAATGGAAGAGGTCAGAGATACAGTTAAACAGCCTTCAGTGCACTGGGGATGCCACTCAAAGATCTCCCTCCCTGCTGAAGTGAGGAGCTCTGCTTTGCTAAAGCATATGCTGGATTAAATTCCCAGCACTGGGTAACTGCTGGACAGCTAGGATGAAGAAGCCACTGTCTGCATGCAGAAATGATGGTTTCTACCAAACAAAGGCTGCAATACAGCTTTGCCTTGTCTAAAAGAAGACGACTCAGTTGGCAGCCCCACTGCTTGTTGTTAGTAAGATGGGAAACCCTTCAGCGACGTGACTATCATTTACTTCATGTACTCACTAAGTCATGACTTCTTTTGTCTGCTGTCTTAGCATGAAATATGAACTCATAAGCATGTGGCCTGGGAACTGGATCAATTTGAACCTAGGACTGAGAGCCAGAAGATGGCAGGGAAGGAAAGGGGCCAACGACTTCTCAGGAATAAACTATTCTCCATGAGAGGTAAATTAATTTTTCCAGGGAACCAGAATACCAATTAGCAATTTCATTTTAATCATGAGCCAGGTGATAATCTGCTTTGCTGAGCTGATTTATCTCCTTGGGTGAACCCTCCCCTCCTGACTACAGGACGTTGGCTCCACCTGGGACCAGGTCCAATATTAATGGTAACTTTCAACTGTCCTCTTCCAGACCTTTAATTCAGCCTTGAAGAGGACAAAGAATTCAAGGAAACCTGAACCATGATTTTCCCCAGGGTGTTTTCCTTCTATTTTGCCTGAGCATCACCTCATGAGGACAGTTGCAAGCAAATATTCTGGAATCTGGGAAAAAGAAGTTTATGGCTTTTGGGAAAATGGTCATCTGGATTCAGTAACACATCCAGCATCACCCTGTGGAAGCAAGACAGCCTTAGCAGCAAGTCTGAATAGAAGCTTGCGTTCAGACAAGAGAAGTCACCAGCACTTGAGGGTGCTGGCCATTCTGTCACATGCCTCTTACTGCTTTTAAAGGGCATGGTAAATAGTACTGTTCTTGGGGAATTCAGATCCAGCCAAATCAGCTTTAACTTATAAAAGACAGTTTGCATCAGTACATTACTGAATATTCAAATTGGCCTTGAACAGTACCTCAACGTTTGACCCTTAAAGGAAATGAGTCTCTCACAAATGCTATGAGAGACTAGGTTTAGGGAACCAGAGAATATGGCACAGGTGGGAAATCCAGGTGAAGAGAAAGAAAGGCCCGAGGCAAACTTTTTCAAGCCCTCTAATCTCTGCACATCTGTGTAAACTGGAAAGTGCGACAGAGGCGACATCTATCTTCTTGGTGGCAAAATGAAGTAGATATGGGGCCTGGGGTTTGTTGCCTGCTTCCATTTTCACTGGTTATTATCACTCAGAAGAAACCGGAGTGGAGGCTGACCAAATGTGTCATGTTTAGAAGACATAGCCTAAGGGAGCTGGGCTGTTTATGATCCCCATTGTGACACAGGTGGCTCGGCTTGCTAGCAGAGAAAAGACAAGCCGAACAAAAGCATTGGCTATCCCTTCCTCCTCCATCGCTCTCGGCTTACATGTGGCTTTCATATTCCAGAACCATAGACAATAGGAAGTTGTCTCCACCAGTTTCCAAGGCTCTCACTTAGGAGCTTTACTCCTAAATAAAACACAGCACCTCTGGCTGGCTGCCCTGTCCTACCCCACATTCAGGATCTTTGGTGATATTACAAATGACATGCTTCCTCAAGATAGTCTAGAGAAAAAAAAGACCCTCCATATTTAATGATGCCATTCCAGGGAAGCAGGGCCTTAATGACGATAATAATAATAATTAATGGCTTAGCCAGAGAGCTGACAAATAACAGGGGACAGATGATTCCTTCCTGCCCCCCCCCAAAAAAAGGTCTGTATGACTTCAGAAAATTAAATAAATTCCTCCTGGCAAGTTAAAAACTCAAACTCAGCTGCTGCAGCCAGAGTCAGTTAGTTGTTTTTGTTTTTCTCTGCTGAAAGAGACAAGTCAACACTCCGGTGCTTACTGAGTCCTGACTTGCTGCAGGAAGCAAAATAAGGCATAAGGCTTTAGCCCTGGTCTTGGTGTTAGTAGCTGTCTCTCCTCACTTTCAAATGCAGTCCTACCAAAATATTCAGTTCTTTCATCTTTTTTTTTTTTTTTTTTTAAACATCTCAATTTCACTATCAAAGCTTGACTCTTACTGTTTCTGCCATCTCTTTCCATGGCGTTGGGTTTCATAAAATGTGCAAGTTAGACCACTCTATCATAAATCATGCCCCTTGGTAACTTGCATCCTTCCAGGAAGACAAGATGATGCCTTGGCCATAAGCAACCTCCACCTGGTACTGTGTAAGTGATTTTGCAAAACCTCCAGCAGAGCCAGGTGAGCCAGCGCAGGAAGGCCTGGAATGAGGTCTTTGGCATGTGATTGGTTCACAAAAGGTGCCAGGGGCTGAGCTAACTTAAACACGGCCTCTTATGTCTCTGGATTCATACATGGCTCAGCACTGAGAGGGGATCACTTCTATTGAGGGGAAACGTTGAGCAGGTCTCACCTCACTCTGAAGGATCATCACCGCATGGTTAAAATGGTGATGCTCCAAGGTTGCTGATGTACCGTAGAGCTGGGCCAGTGCAGAGTCACTCCTGAAAGAGAACAGAAGGCTGAGTAGGCAGGACCCTTTACCCTAACCATTTCCCACACCAGCTCTTTGGATCAAACTGCTTTTGGCAGTGGACCATGTGAAAATGCTTTCTAGGTAATTGCTGTGGAGTTTGTTCATCTCTTAAACGAATTTTTCATGTTAAACTGGATGCTGTGGATGGTACATGGTTAACAAGGCACAGTCCTTGTTTTTTAAGTCATTAAAGACTGGTGAATGACAAGATGTGATTCTGAGCAAAAGTAAAACAGGTGGCAATAGTACAGTTGCCAAGTGCTGTGTGTGTGTGTGTGTGTGTGTGTGTGTGTGTGTGTGTGTGTGTGCATGTGTGTTACAATTTTTGCCTCTATGATCCATGTAGGCATCATGAACTAAGCCTTAGACATCTAAACATGCATGGAAACTCTCTCTTATCAGATGTGCCTGACTCTCCTTTGGAAAAGACTTGGAGAACATTCTGTAGTCTTCGTTATCTACTCTACATACATTTAACAACCTTTTGTTAGTGTCTCTTCACCTGCAAGGTCCACTAACATATCTTAGTGTAGAAGACCAGAGAGTTCTGTGGACCTGAAGGCACAGCTCTGCCTTCAGGAAGTAGCCTTGGACAATCACTTGACTTTCAGGCTCAATTTCTTTGTCTCTTAAATCATATCACTACTGTCTGCCTTTTCTGTTGTTTATGAGGCTACAATAAAATGCTTGAAAGTGCCTGTCATAGTGCAAGATAGGGAATAGATAGGAGTCTATATTAATTATTAATAGATAATTAAAACACACATGGACATTTCCATTTTAAATGAACACAGTGTTCACTGATACCTGAGGGGATCCTTTGATTGTAAATTTCACTTATGTAGAACAGCTCATCCCCCAACAATGCCAGTTCAGAAAAGTACTTATTTTAGAGTAGTGTTTCAACATTTCACCTCCAACTGTTTCTTTGGAATTGGAGTTCGAGCATGTTAGGGGCCAAGAGAAACCGGGGAATCAAAGAGCTGTTTAGGAGTAAGTTGAGGATCCATCCAGGCCCAGTGTTCTTTGTTGGCTTACTGCAGGGAGCTTGTGGGTATTGGAAGGACAGTTTGGCTTTAACTTGCAAATGATGGAGAATGACATCTTGTAACTGATCCTGCCAGTGAGATAATAAAAGGCTACTCCTATACACAGGAAGGATTCCCATCCCAAGCTGCCTTGCACCTCTAGTGTGAGGCAATCCAAGGCCACCATCACTTTCGGGGGTACAGAGGCTCAGAGCTACTGCATCCTGGGGTAACAACAAGGTTAGGTTAAGAAGAGCTTGTAATCAAGAGGGTTAACGAAGGAAGGAACTGGATTTTAATCAGGTATGTGTTACTTCCTTAAGTCTTGCCTAAGTTTATAAGTGGACAGAATTCAGGCTAATCTTACTGGTAGGTTAATATTTAATGTCAGTTGTCATTTATCACTATATGGAATGCATTTCCATGACAAATGCTCACGACATGACTTTGACTTGGATGTTGAGCTTCTGTGTGCTTGGGATGGAGTAGGTGCTTGAAAATTGCTTGCTCCTGGTGCTGTGTGGAGAGCTTATAGCTAAACTAGGGGGCTGACTATAATATACGTGTCAGCATATTTTATAATATTTACATATTACATATAATTTTATACATATACTTACTTATATTTATATGCATTTAAATGTGTACAATATATTTTAAAATACATGTGTTGCATATTTTATAATGGTTACCGCTAATAATAGCCACCATCAGTAAGTGCCTACCACGTACTAGGAATCACACTAAGCCACTTCATGTACTGATAGTTTTTCACCGCATAAGAAGTAAGCTAGCTAGATGTTCACAAGTCACTTAGTGTTTTCTTCGTTCAGGATGGACAGGGGATATTTCCTTCCTTGGGGAGAGGACACGGTAGGAGGTACTCTGATGCTTTCTCTGTTGTGCATTTCCTCCCCATGTTCACGTCGCTTCAGAACTGCTGGGCCCAGGCAGGATGGTCAGGGCCTTATGCCTTACTGTTAGATTCTCTACTTGTTCCTTTCTATAATTCCATCTTACATTCATTCAGTACAGAGTTCAGGTACAGAAAATACATAAATTTTGAAATTGAACCATACTAATGTGGTTTTACTGCAGGAAGACACTGGGATTCATTCTTCCAGTCACATGAGCGTGAGCACATACCTAGCACGAACACATGTACCTAGCATGAACACATATACCTAGCATGAATACATGTACCTATCATTAGCATAGCCAACAAGCACTGGCGACTATTATTTTGTCAGGTCCCTGGCATGTGAAATACAGATGTGCAACTCATGGATCCTACCTTCAGGAAGCTCACACTCTCTCAGATTTCTGTAGAATGCTTTCTCTGACCAGTCCTGCATTAAAATCCTCGGGTTCTTGAATGCAAGGAATCATCTTAGTGTCCAGAGAATGGAGCTGGCACTAACTTCAGTGAAGTCACTGAAGAAATACTTCCGTTGTACAGGGACCCCCGATTTTTACTATTGTATGTGCTTCCTACCAGTGTTTCTAAGACTTCCAAACCTCCTCGCAGTGCCTTCTTTCCTGGCCAAGGCTCACCAGGAATTCTGTCTGCTATGTTCTTACATACTCACGTGGGTGTTCTAGGAATACTGAGAGCAATTTAAACAAAACAGAAAATAACTGTAGTGGCAGGAGATAAACCCATATGTCAGGATAAACTTTGTCAATAAACATTCTATAGACTATTACTAACTTGAAATGCCAAAAGACAAGACAAGCTGAAGTAAAAAGGGTTCTAGTGTCAAATAACTCAGAGAAATGCTGGCTTAAAAAGTTCAAACTACTCATCGTGTGGATCCCCAGTGGGATTGATATGTAAACACATGCATGCCCTGTGGTTCTACAGGGAGGGGCATGATATACAGTCTTATGCAATCTTAACTGTTCGTAACACCAGTTCTAAAGAGCTCACGTCTTTCATGTAAAACACTGTATGGATATATACTCTTTTTAAATGAAAAAAAAAGAAAATCTTCCATCAATCATATGAAAAGACTGACTTTAACACTGCCTCTCATTCCGATTACCTGTGATAAATATATCCATCATATGAGTGGCTTTGGGCACATACCCCATCGCTCTGGAAATATGATCATATATATTTACATGTGTGTATTCGGGGTGTATGGGAAGAGGGGGAGAGGAAGAATGGTAATTCACACATGTGAGCATCCTGATGTGCCTTGTTGCTCAACCCAAATACTAAAGTCTTTCATTTTTAGACTCACACTACCCATCGCACAAATACACTGAACTGTAAAAGGGAGAATTCTGTTTCTACAGACATCATTGCTTCATGTAGACACCCAAAGTCAGTGCACACCAAAGCACACCCTTGCCCCACATCCTGGATATGCATATTCTTTGAGGAAAAGAGCTAACGCAGTGTGTAGCCATGGCTTCGAGGAAACTTTAAAAAGGCAAACTATGAAAGGTAATTAGGAAGCTGGGAATTGCTGGGAGGTGGCGAGGAATGGGATTAGGCTGTCAGGGCAGATTAATGTGCCCCAGTATTTCACTTCTGGGACCTGGCCGAAAGCGACAAGATGGGTTTTCATTCCCAAGAAATGAGTGTAAGAGATTATGCTAGAAATGAATAGAAGGAATCTCCTAGGAGAATATACTACAAAGCTGTGCTGTACTGATATTTAATCATCAGGGGCAGCTGTAATAGAGAGGGGGATGAGCGGGCAATGCTGTCCCTGGAGAAAAGAGAGGAGAGCAATTTCAGAGCACTGTGGTATTGGTGGCCTTGCTACCTATTGATCATCCACTGCACGCTCTCCAATACTTAAAAATTAAGGATAAAATATGAAAATGCAAAGGTCCACTTATCAGAAAGGCTAAGAGTATAAATCAAATTGTGCTCTAAAGTCACACTTTTTTATTGTAGAGGCATTTTGCATTTTATATAACAATTTGTCCCTTGCTAAAAGTCTCCTTTTGTTTTTTTTTTAATAGCCTATATGACAAAAAGGTAGCTTATGCTTTGCCACATAATAGCTGTAGTGTATAAGTTCTGTTGCCAAATCATCTGATTAGATGGATTAGACCTGGCAAAGCTTAAGAAAAGGGTTTGTCTCCTGCACATCCTACTCCTCCCAGAATGCTTAGCATAAGGCCTCGAACACAGAAAACACTCCATTGTTGATGAATGAAGGAGGAGCAAAGGTTTCTTCCTAGGGATTTTCAACAATGGTACACTCACTGGGTAGATCTTAATGTAATCACTAAACGAGTGTGTTAAAAGTCTCTCTGACATTCACTGTAAAAATGGAATCTTAACTGAGGGCAAGCCGACAGTAAGTGGTGTAAACCCGTGTGACTTCATTGGGAACCAGCAGGGCTGATCGATGGGCATGTACGAGCTGGGAAACTGGGTGCAAGATGACTTGGTTTGAGCAAACCCTCCGCACCATCTTAGGGCATGGAGAGTTGATGGTGGGGCTGGAGGAGACAAATAAGTCTGGTGTCAGTCTGGTATTGCTTACCTAATATCTGTGAAAGCTGTTCAGCCCTGGGCAGCTGACCTGAGATTTAGGAGCTTTCACTTCCATTTTTGCAAGATTAAGACATTGAAAGATATAATTGCAGAGGTTCAGCTCAGTTCCACAAGCTCTACGTTTTGAGTTGCTGCCTGTCAGGGTTTATTTTCGTTTTCTAAAGCTTATCTGGTTAGATGGCCAACAAACTGAAAGTTCAATGTCAATAGTCCAAGACAGACGTTACAAAGTCAAGGATAACACTGGTGCAGTAGTTAAAGAATGATCTTGGAATCGGAGATCCTATGGCCCATGGCCATTTACACTACACTTGGGGGGATGAATTTAGACAAGCTGTAAAATGGAGACAAAACTATCTACAGAAGATAAGGCAGGGGCTTGGCAGAGTGAAAGGACAAATGATCGTTTTCCTTGTCTCGGGGACTGCTATTTGCAAGAAACAAAAATGAAGAACATTGAGCTTCATCGGAAAAGTCTTGATTAAATGACTCAGGAACCCTGACTGGGTCATGAGAATGGCTGAGTGCCCCAGAAGTAGGAAAAGTAATGGGGACAGACTGGCTCCATGTCTGACGTTTTTTTCACTCTCACAATCTCCTTTTGACTCCTCTCTGACTGCTGTCTTCCTCCCCTACTTCTTCCTGTAGACTGGCCTTTTTGTTTCTCTCATCCCCTTGTATGTAGTCATCGCAGGTTCTCCTGACAGCAGTCTCGAGCCTGCAAGAAGGCTCAGCTCTCTACAGCTGACTGATGCAACGCCATTTGAAAAGACATCGCCAGGGCATCGTGAATGCATGTAACAATGACGAGGGAGTGTGTATGTGGGTAGAGCCCTGGAAATGATGTGTTCAGAGGAGCTGTGGGGAAAGGCATAGAAGGGCATTTTCTAGAGTGGGAAACAGCACAATAGACACCAGAAAGAGGTGAGCTGACAGGGCCTCGCTGAGAGCAAGCCTCTTCTGTATGGGATGAATGGATGGCCAAGTCGGTGCTAGGGCAGAGAAATGAGCCAGGATCTGATTTGAAGGAGCCTTGCAGGGCTAAATGAAGGAATATGAATATCTAAAATTCACAGGAGGCCCGAGGATGAAGAGGAGAGTGGCATAAGCACCTTTGTGCATGAGAAAGGATTTTCCCAGAGTGCCAATCAGGCACGAGGGGGAGCTGAGCTTGTTGTCAGGAGAGCAACAAGGAAGTAGAGGTTGATCCAAGAGTATAGAGAAGGGGTTGGCTTTGCTGAGATGACACTGAGGCTGCTGAGTAACTTGTACATTCCTGGGCATAGAGACAGAGAAAAGGGGACACAAATAAAGGGGGAGACTGGGAATGAGAAGAGTCTGGGATTTCAAGTTGGAGGCACGTCCAACAGTTGGTAGGAGTGTCTGGAGGTAACTGATCATGACTTACAGCTCTGAGACATGCAGCCAGGGTTCAGGACTGGGTGGGTGGAGGCTCTGTACAAATAGTCAAGAGAGCAGGAGGGGAGCGGGGACACAAGGAAAGAGGCCTTGAGGCAAACCGAGGAGGAAAGCTACATAGAGAGCTAAGTATCTTTTGTGAGAAAAAACATGAAGAGAAGTTTAGGAAGGAGGCAGTAAGAAAATATGGCCCAAGGAAAGCAGGGTCAAGAACAGAGGGCATGAACAGCTTTTTTTAGTGAGATGGGATAGAAAGCCCTGGGCAAAGGCAGGGGTTGGAGGAAGCAAAGACAACCAACACAGACACTTTTCAAAAAAAGCTTGTCTAGGAAGGAAGGAAGGAAGGAAGGAAGGAAGGAAGGAAGGAAGGAAGCAAAGAAGGAAGGAAGGATACACAAGAGTCACTAAAAAGCTAAGTGGGGGGTGCAGGTGTATTTTTCAAGATGGGACAGAGTTGTTCATGATAATTAGATGCACAGAGAGCACCCATCGTCAGGGAGATGTAGATACAGGAGAGAGGAAAGAGATTGATGGAGAAGGGTCCTGGGGGAGAGAAGCGAGAAAGATCCAGAGCAGAGGCAGAGGGATTGTCCTCAGACATGGGAAAGACAACGTTTTCATTGAGATAGGAGGGAAAGAGGGAAGGATGGGGAGGAACAGATAAGTGTGTAGGTGGCAGGGGAGGAAATTGAGAGCGTTCTCGATTGATGGTCTCAATTTTCTCAGTGAAGTAGGAGGCAAGGTGATCCGTAGAGTGGTGTGGGGAGGTAGTGGAGCTTGGGAAAAGGGAACACTAGTGGTACCTAACCGCCAAGAGCAATGCAGGCTGAGCTGCTGGAGTATGGAGAAATATTGACGTGGAGTTCTGAGCATGCAGCTGAGTTGAGGGGATGCCTGTCTGTTGTGTCTCAAGCTTGCACAACTGTGATATTTTCTGCCAGGGGTTTGACAAGTCTAAGCAGGGTAGCAAGAGACTGTATTGTTAGACTGAACCAAGGCTGTGTATTTTGCAGGCCTGGGATGTCACAGAAGTTCAAGAGGGTCATGGAACTATTGGATCGTGGGTATTGTGGGGAGACACTTGAAGTAGTGAGCTAGAGGATGAAGGATGGAGAGAAGGACACAAGATCAAAACAGTTTGCCAGACCAGATCAAGATGTCAAGGTCTGGCTCAGGGAGTGTTCAGGGGATGAAAAGGAGTGACAGGCAACCGGTTGACACACAGTGGGTTGTTGGAGTTTCAGCTAGCAGAGGTCTACCTGTTCCGGGAACTTTGAAATTTGTCCCACCTCTTTGTAGAAGCTGTTCTTCCTGTTCTCTCCCCATCCACAACATTTCTCCAGGGCCTCTGACCATCTTAGCGGATAGCTAGTTCAAAGAGCGTTAAGACTTGACCTCATTGCCAGAGTCCTGACACCTGGAATTTAACACTTGTAAGTTCTGTGGCCCGGGCCACAATGTGAGCCACCAAGCAATGGCTTTCTTGTCCTGTATAACTTATTTGGGAACAGATTGGTCTATCCATGTGACTTATGTGCAGGGTAAACAGTTCCTTACCCGTCACATATGTTTATGTGATGCCTTTGTCTGTTTCCCATCTTTGCATGGGAATAAGGATGGGAAGAGCAAAAACACTCTTGGCTTCATTAATCTTCCTGAGCCTGTTTTTATTCTAATTACCTCAAACCAGATTTGAGAGTAGCAGGTCTGGGCAGCTTGTCATGCCATGGAGGCAAATGGGCAGAGAGGAAAAGAATAGGACTTTGAAAACCTGAGCTGTGCTCCCTGACTGAGGCCAGCAGAGACAGACCAAATCAACAAGCATGACATGAAGGGCAAATTTGCAATTAAAAGAAGAATAGGGAATTATAAAGATGGATGGGCCCCATGACATGCATGCCCACGCCTGCCTGGCCTTGGCCTCTGATGCCAGAAATTAATGCTTTACTCTTTAGCACTCGTCACCTTTGGCTCTGAATAAAAAGGCAAACGCATTAAAAATCACAACAATTAGAACACTTACTTAGCTTGGAAGGCGTTGTTGGTTCCCCTGTGGTCGAGGTCATGACACAGGCATCCCACAATCACCGCTAAAATTTCCACCTCCGTCAGGATCTCTTGAAAGCCAGCAGTCTGGGAAGAAGGGGACAGTGGCAAGTCAGTGCCAGAGGCAGGGGCACTGGGAAAGCTCAGTCGGCTGAGCCACAGTCGGCTGGTTTCATGCCCACACCATTTAAGGGAATGATTAACTGTCACCCTCTTAGATGACAATGTGTTGAGTGGTCAGTTGCTCAGCTTAAGGTCCCCAACGTGGGGACTCACTTGCTGTCACACCAGGACAGTGTTCAGTCTGCTTAGAGGAGGTTGTGTTCTCTACACTGACAGTTTGGGAAAGGCCCAGAGTAAAGGGTGTTTCTCCATCGGACACAATATGATAAGCATTGCATTTGGAAGTAGGGGGATATGAGGTGACCTTCAAAACTGGAAAGCTCTAGCCCCTCTCTGCTACTCAAATGAGAGCCAGCAAACACAATAAAACCGTCCTTTATAGTAAATGGAAGAACAGAGGAGTACTCAAATTGCTGCATGATGAATTCTAGAATTATCTTACAAATCCCTTAATCCATATTGAGTTGGCAGATTAAAATGCACACAGGTAAATCCTAGAAACTGGGGTTTGGCAGAGGAGTAGACAACCAGGACTGAGAATCAAGGGAAGGATATGTGATTTCGAGGGCTTCGTTTTTGATGCCAGTATCTGTTGGAAGTACATGGCTGGGGTGTAATTCCTCCTGGAGGCAGCTGGATATCAGTGTGGGCACAAGAACAGCAACAGTTGCAGCTGGCCCTTTCATAAGTTTGGAGGAGGAAATAGAGCTTTGGGAGAAAGACCTGTGCACCCTCTCCATCTGAAAGCATTACAGCCCCCCCCCTTCAGTGTAAGTTCCTGGTTCCACTACTTAATACATTCTTTATCAGAGGGTAGGAGGAGGGGAGTCAGCTTGAAATTACTTTCCAGGTATGTTTCTCCTCCACGAATCTTGGAGCATGGGCTAATATCTGTAAGATTCTTTTAGGGCAATGAAAACCTTGTTTTTTTTTTTTTAATTAGTTGTGGTTTTTAATACAGAAATAACTAAGTGATGAATTCCAGTATTGACCATTTTATTTCTTAAAAGTGACTTGGTTCCTTGGCTAGATCTGGAAACACATATGACATCACTTATACAACAAATGGGAATGTTAATAAATTGTCTGAGGCTATGAAGTAGTCCTTGCCAAAGCTTGCATGCACCTTCATCTTAAAACTGGTTGGATATGAGTTTTTGTTTATTACCTGTAATAGTTTTCTTAAACCATACTAAGAAACCTAAAGCAAGAACTCTGTAGTCCCTTATTGTTCATATTTCCCGATTCTTAAAGGCAACCAAATTCATTTGTTTAATAAATTGGTGACATTTTTACCATATTGCTACACGATACCTACACATTTTAGCACTTGATTATTCACCAAGTACTTACTATGTCACTATAAATTCCCCTAAGTGTTTTCAACTGCTTAACCTACTTAATATTTTTTTTAACAGTCTTATGAGACAATAGCTACGATTATCCTGACACGGATGGGGAAATCGAGTCACAGAGAGGCTCCATCCTGTGCCAAAGGGCTCACAGCTAGTGTGGGGCAGAGAGGAGCACACCCCTCCTCAAGTGTACTTTGAAACATTGATGGTAAAGTGGCAGATGAGAGGTGACGATCCCCACATTTCTTCTCCATTCCTAAGAAACCTGTGCCCAGAGTGTTCCTAATGATCACCCTATAAATACTGCCCAGCCGACGAATACACAATGACTATTTTCTTAAATACTTTCATTTCCTGGAGTTCAGATTTCTTTAAAACAGCTATGCCTTTCCATATCCTACACGACTTTATTATATGTCTATTAAGTAACTGTGAAGAGAATCAAGCATCTCAACGTCTTATGTGATCTCTAGGTAGCTAGTTCTGGCTTGTCCCCCTCCTGGGGATGATCTCTTACGTCTTGTATCCTATTCCATTCCTCAATTTCTGCCTCATTTTGCAGAACCACATCTGTCAGTCTTCATAAGAGAGCACGTCCATTTCTCAGGGAGCCAGTTCTGCGGCTACGGGACCGGGATGCGGGAGGGGAGGACCTTACTCTATTTTCACACTCAGCTGTTAGTTTGCCTAACAATTCTGGGAGCATATAATTCCTCTCACAATCCTTAAAGTCTGACTACTTTCTTGTCTAGTTTGTAAAGTTGATTTTTGGAAGAGCATGCCATTCTTATTCCCATGGTTTGCTGGTTAGTTGGTTTATTCCCTTCTGAGTCTCCTCATTCATGGAGTTCAGCGATGCCACATAGACACAGTTAATTAGTTCAAGGTTTTCTTCTCATTCTGTTTACATTGTAAATCTATTTCTCCAGCACAGTGTTCCTCAAATCTTTTTGTTGTTTTTCCTCAGTACATTTTTTATTATATTTACTTGTTTATTTAATTTTTACATGTGCGCATGTGTACCGGTGTGCCGTGGAGTGACTATGGAGGTCACTTGGCGCTCTTCTTCTACTGTGTGGATACAGTGGACTGAACCCAAGTTTTCAGCCTCGGCCACAGGTGTCTTTCCTTGCTGAGCCATCTCACTGGCCCTTCAATATTTTTTCCTGTCCTATACAAATGGAACTCCAATAGGTTGAGTACCAAGTCTATTATTTTTTGAAGATATTTTCTCTTCTGTTTCCTGTATAGACTATTCTCCTTTCCTTCTAGGAGTTTTAAATTTATAAGCATTTTTTTCTGCTCCTTTTATAACCTCATCTATTCTTCTCCCTTGGACTTGTCAACTCTTTTCCTGCCCTCCTGAAGAAGTTAATAACATTTCTGATGTTTTCTTCTGCTGCTTTGAATTGCCTGTGTCCTCTAGGCTCCTTCTTTTCCTTGTGTTCTCTCAAATGTCTTTCTATGATTATCCACGTGTAGACATGAAGGGATCTGAAGCTCACCCTGCATCAGGGTGGGTGTGAGGTGCCCCCAGGTTGCCAGGCGTTGCCACACAGGGTGACCAAATGTCTGGCTGGTCTTTTGCTAGAGATTCTCAAGCACCAGATCTAAGCTCATGTCTCTGGACTCTCCAGTCTGTTGCCTAGAATGTCAGTGTAGACACAGGAACAAGATGGAGTCGTGACTCTCCATCCTGGGGACCATAGGCTCTCAGAGGACCTCTACCCTGCTTATCTTGTCCTCTTGCTGGGATCCTCAAGGATGTTGCTTTTTTTTCCCTCCAGCAAATACTCTGGCTCCTGAACAGGTTGGGGCAAGAGCAACTATATGGGGGGGGCATGGGGACCTGGGGACTCAGCATTTCATTGTCACTCCACTGTACTGTGTTTTGTGACCTCTGAAGTCTCTGCTTCCCAAGCTTCGTCAGGTCCCGGGGGGAACTGTTCCCATGTATGCTGGACCTTGTTCTTTATTGCTGAGTTATAAACTATCATTCTCTCTCTATTTCGCCTTTTGTCACAGTTTTTACACAGTAACCTTTTACTTTCCCCTTCTCTTGAAATTCCGCACCTGGCCCTACAATTATTTATATCACGGATACTTTTGAGAATTTAATAAGATACACGAACTTCTCTTTGTATAAGATCTTATGATTTTATAGGACTTCAAGGCTATGCAGCTCATCTCCAGACGCTCAGAATAAAGAATCCTTGAAGTTCAACATAGACATGGCCGCACCAGGCATATTTACCTCTCCTGACTCTGGTGCCTGAATTACTGAAGCAGCACCTAGCTCTTGACTGTGATTTAAAGCTGCCTGGTAAATGGTTTCTGAGAATCATCAGGCCTGAAAAGTGTCCACCTGCCACTAAGTTTCTATTTGCTCCTCCCCACCCTCATCCATCTTCCTTCAGTGCCGTCCATTCACACCTACATTTACCCATATCGAGCAGAAAAAGTCAGCTGCCTGCTGAAGATAATATACTTTCAAAAAGAAAACAGAGAGGCAGGGGAAGTGTATCTTGATGTATTTATTTCTTGACTCTAGCTTATTATTTTATTTTCAAATAAAATTATGTCCCTCTCCAATAATTATGAGTTTCCTTGACCTTTGTGCTAATAAATCTTCTCACTTGCATTCTCTCATGGTGTATATCAGAAACACGAGCAAAAAATACAATATATCTAAGTAAAGAGACAATCAGGTGCATACATCTAATCCTCAAGTCACCTGCTAAGAAAAGCCGTGTTATTGACCTTTGACCTGGCCTTCAGGGGCAGCCTTTGAAGGGGCTGACATGTTTTCTGGGATAATTCTTCCCCTACTTCCTACAGAAGACTTTAAAATACCCAAATCAGTAAGATTCCTCCTCAGGTTCTGGTTGGCCACCGGTGAGTTTCTGTCAGTAGCCAACAAAAGAATCTAAGACAGTTAGGACAGGTCTTCATTGTGAAGCTGAGTCTGCATAGTGGTGAGCGAAAGACTGTCTCAGACAAAGAAAGTGACTATCAGGGTGGTGGTTGAATTCAAACAGTTGCAAAATATAGCAGCTGTAGCATCAACCCTAGATGGTGCTGTAGAGGAATTTTTTCATTTGATGGCTGTTACTAGGTACTTGCTATGTATCAAGCCATGGGTATATTTGAGAAAACAGGCTTGGAAAATATTAACAGTGATTAATGCTGTCATAATGCTCAGTGCCTGCCAAGCACTCTTCTTCTTCTTCTTCTTCTTCTTCTTCTTCTTCTTCTTCTTCTTCTTCTTCTTCTTCTTCTTCTTCTTCTCCTCCTCCTCCTCCTCCTCCTCCTCCTCCTCCTCCTCCTCCTCCTCCTCCTCCTCCTCCTCCTCCTCCTCCTCCTCCTCCTCCTTCTCCTTCTTCTTCTTCTTTTGGTTTTCCTAGACAGGGTTTCTCTGTGGCTTTAGAGGCTATCCTGGAACTAGCTCTTGTGTACCAGGCTGGTCTGGAACTCAGTTCAGTACTTTCTCCTTCTCTTGTAGACAAGAAAAGCAGAGTTCTCCTGCAGACCAGTCCAAGGTGTCCAGGAAGTTCTGCCCTCCATATCCCTGCCCCTTGGCAATGTATTCTAACATACTTAGAGGCTTGAGTTCACAGGTCCTGTGAGTGGGAGCAGCAATGGAGTGGTTAGCAAGAAGCATGTAACTTTCCTTAGGTTTTAATTCTAGTCTCAGAGGACTGAAGTCACTATCCCGCAGCCTTCCTTTGGTACAATGTTACATTTACTTTAGCCCAAGCAGCTTTGAAGGTTTCCTTGTGAATAGTCTAGATACAATGCTCCTGTCCCCTAAAGAAATATCCCAAGTTGCACAGCTGATGTGGACCCAGATCTGCTAGGGCACCTCTAATATGAGGAATCAATCTGTAAGAGAGACCTCCCAACAGGAACCCATGGCTCTGCAGGAAGGGCACTTTCAGCGACACCTCCAATTGTCATATATCAGTGATGGGTGGAGCAGGGTGGTGAAAGATGGTTAAGGACCACCTTTGAGTTCTGCCTGCATTTACTGCAAGCTCTACATGCTACTGGCTGGGCTTCTTGTCTTGCCTGCTTGTGGCTTGCTTGCTTGCTTGCAGTGGCGAGCTCTCAGTACAGGCCCTAAGGGCAAGCTGGTGAGTGTCATATTACTTGATATGCTTCAGGCTGTGATGTTAGGCAGAGGATTTTCTCAAGCTTTGCAGTAGCAGATGCTGGCTCTTCATAACCTGCAGGGTTTCTGAGTGAGCATAATGACTGCTGGCCAATGCTGGTCCTCTAGCTAAATAACAGGTCCTTCTTTGACAGTCAGAGATTTTGGGGCATGAACACACCCAAGAGAGGAAGAACAGTTGTCACCCATAGTCCTCAGAGGAAGGGATGTGGCCAAACTATCTCATCCACTGTCAGTGGTCAGACACCTTTGGTATAACAGTGTTGACTGGAGAGCTGAAAAAGAGGCACACCAACCTGTCTTGAGACCAGGATGTTTCCATAGCAGTTAAGGGACTACCACCAGCACTTGACATGCCACCCTCTCCATTATCACAACACAGGGCACACCACCATCCTATGCTAGTTGTCCTCATCTGAGAGACTGGGATAGGTTTGATCACATTAGCTTTCCTGTCTTCTGAAGATGAATGTGGCCAAATAATTACTTGGCATTAATAAAACATTGATTTAGGCACACAGGGCCTCCCCTACAAATTCAGTCTTGGTGGACTTCAGTTTATCCTCCAATGACTTTTTTCTACATCCAGGGGTTTAAAAACGTACTTAGTATCAGATCCTAAAACCCAAGGCATGCTCAGGGTAAATGGTGATTGTTGCCTTCAAATAATGCTGCAAATGCTTATCCAAGCAAGTCTCAGAAAGGAAAAGCACCAAAAAGAAAAAAAAAATCAGGGATGTGTCTTGTTCTGAGAAGATGTTAAATGCATAAATGAAAAAGTTGATTTTATCAATTATATTTAGTTTTTTCCCCACTGCTCCTGAGACTTAATGTTTAACTTATCACCATAATATAAAATATTTTAAAGCTATAAAAACATTAAAAATAGAAGACTATTCAGTGGAATCTGTGTTTTGTCATTTTTTCCCATCTTTACATTCAATTACCTTGTTTGGTCTGTTTGCAAGAATATTTTAGCACAAGTTTCTAGCATCTACAACTTTTTTTTTTAAAGACAGAGTTTTGCTATGTATCCCCAGACTGGCCTTGAACTCACAGCAATCCTCTTGCCTCAGCTTCCCCTAGTGCTAGAATCATACATGTGGGCTGGCAATGCTCTTTCATTCATAGGATGTGATCATACAAAAATCAGTCCATATATTTCTTTCGCATTTTGATAAAACGTGCAAAAAGGGGAACAGAACAGTACCACAATGGGACTTAAGACTAACACATCAATTAAAAGAGAAACCACTCAAGGAAACTGAGGCTTCTACTTTGATTTACATACACGATAAACAGAGCTGTCTTTCTCACGTCTATTGCATGCATTTTATATAGAAGCGAGAAGAAAGAACTGCTGGACTCCCAAAGCCTCAGCTTTTAACACTAAGATTGTGTGTGTGTAGAAATTGGGGACAGGTTCAGAAATACAGTTTATGTTTTATTTATGACAAATTACAAGGGAGCACAATATAATATCACAGGTTTGTGAGCACAGAGAGCGAGAGAGAGAGAGACGGAGATCACTTGGTGCATATTAATTGTGTAGAAAGCTGGGCCTCTGAGAGCTCCCGAGAGACCCAGTTGATGGATTTCAAGAAGATGGGGACTCTTCAGAGCTTACCCCCAATTTTATTTTCCATCAGTGAATCAGGATTAAATATGAGACCTGTGAAAATGTAAAAGTTTTTAAAGCCCCTAACTTAACACCCGTAGGTGCCAGTTTCAGTCCCAAGAAAGTGCCACTAGGATGTCAAACAGTGCGGAAAATGGAAGCTGTGATAAATGACTGTGGCTCAGCTCTCTCTGACCTGAAGGATTTGGCTGGTGTCATAAAACACAAAGCGGCAGATTAAGCAGTTTACCAACACCATAAAAACAGAAAGAATAAACTCACTTAAAAAAAAGACAAACAAAAAAAAAAAAACCCCAAGTATTGTAACTAGACATTACCAGCCCCCAAATGCATGTATTTCCTTACAATCCCATGTCCACAAGCAAGGGCTTACAGTTTGATGCTAATGTCAGACACTATTAGGTCCATACCCTTTTACAATTTACATGTCCTAAGAAAAATACCCAGTGCAGGCTGATGGTGCGGCAGAATTTATTTTCACTAGAAGGGGAATGACTCATAACTCATGAATGGCAGTGCTTAAAGTGAGTTATGGAGGTGACTCTCCTGTGAGAGGAAATGGATTGGACGATCCCTCTGCCCCATTGTAGGTTTGGCTACTAGCACACCAGGCTCTTAATTATGTGTGGCCTTGCCTTTTTCCTTTTATAAAATAAATGCGAATAAGGAGAATGTTAGCTAGAGCACGGAGTGTCTACCTGGGGCTCTGCAACGCAGGTGGAGAGAATAAAAACAAAATCCTTTTCACATGACTGAAGAGCAGAACTCTTAAATGCAACATCTGACCCGCTGCATCCAACTGGTCAGTCCCATTGACAATTTATAATGTCCACAACTGATGTTCTGTAGAAATTCAAAAATTTGCCACACTTCTACTTCACATCTTCATGGTGATTTAAGTGTTTGTAACATGCAAATATCATTATACTCATACAGCAATAGCTATACAATGTATAGCAATTATGTTAAGGTAAGTGCACCTATACTGACAAAGTGGTGCTAGGGAATATGCTATTTGGAGTTCTCAAGCATGACTGCCATTTAGTATAGTCGGTCACAGAACAGAACATCAAGAACTCATTGTACCCTCCAATGCCACAATCGGCAAAGGCATTTGATTCTGCCATGATGAGGGTTCCGGTTACCGAAATGTTTTATTTAGCATCTGGATGGCCTTGTCCTTCCCAATGGGGAAGCAAGGAGTTCTAGTTGTGCTTCTGAGATTCCCTTTGAAAGAAGTTTCTGACTTCAGAGGTCAAGGAATTATCTGACAATGGCTGTCAGCGGATGACATGAGACTTTCCAGCTTGAGAACAGGACCGAATTCCCCCTAAATGTCCCTTCTGCTCTCCAGTTTGAATTGTCAATAAAATGGTGTGGCTATCTCCCCAAACAACGCAAAGATGGACTGAAGCACACCGCCTCCATACCGAAGATTTAAGATTTCCTGGTAAATGTCAGGAGGTGTCAACGTGTGTGCTGTGATGCTCGGTTATTATTAGTGTTTAACTGCGGTTCCCCACCAGTGCCATGCTGCCAGTGCCACCATAAATTTTAATGTGATCACATGCTCTTTCCTTTTCATATCCAGCAAATTCTGCAAGATCATAATATCCTATATGAACCCTAGTTGAACCTTAGTGAGATGTGCTGTGAAGAGAGCAGGAATTTGAGCAACGAAAGTTACTTGTCATCTTATAGTGCTAAAAAAAAAAAAAATCAAACCAAAACAAAAAACCCTGGGCACTGAGTAACATGGTTCTTGATAATATTGCCCTAAACTAAATACACTTAATTCAATTAGTATTTACTGAGCCCCTACAGGAAGCAGGGCAATGCCCTAAGCGCTAATGAATCTATTTATAAGACAGTAAAGAATCCTAACCCTAAGGAAGCCTTCTTTCCCCCTTGGAAAGTCTGTCAGAGATCATATATCATTTATAACACCCCTCCAAAAGTATCCCTGTAAGTTAGACATCAAGACATGCCTTGCAGTTTACAGAATACAAGCAAAAATTGTTTGTTCCTGTGTCTGGTTTACACAGTGAATGCAGGAGATATGGTCATCATCTTTCATGACACAGGTGCACAGTGGGATAGTATTTCTTTCTACTTACATAAATAAGGAGTATTTGTATAGGTACCATTGATGTTTAGGTTTCTTATTCTCTGTTACAGCCATAAATGATGACAGCATTACCTAGTATATTTATTAGAGGAAGTCAAAGCTCAGTAAATCTTAACTATATAGGTATCTCTTTAAAACAAAAGATATCCTTGACACATTGATTCTACAATTTTTTTTAACTTCTAGCCAGGGGCATGGAACAAATAAATAAGTGATAAATAGGATGCCAGGTGAACTAAATGTCCATCAAAATCTACATCAAATTGCTAGTCCTATGAAGGTCTCCTTTTTTTTTTTTAATTTCTAATAAGCTAAAATTATTTGGTTTCCTAAACATGAGCCTAGAGTCTTCTGAAAAGACATTCTGAGTCAATAATCTTATTTTCTCTATGCAAAATATTTTTAGAAATAAAGGCTAGGAAATTAATGTCTATATTCATAATTTGAGTGTTCCATGGTTTGTGAGCCAAAAAAAAAAAAAAAATCTGCTCAGCGGTGACACACAGCTATACACTTTCACATTCTCCCAGACAATGGATTTAGGAAAACTCACGATCAGGTTTCAAGTCACTGGAAAGGCAAGATTACTCATGCTAAAGCACAGTGGCTCAGGAGGGAGTCATAAAACAGGCCATCCTGATAGAAGAGGCTCCGTTGCGACAGGCTGGCTTTGTTGGTGACTATTCTAAGGAAAACAGTGTCTCTCGTGCCAGAAGAAAAGCAGCTTTTTCTGGCAAGGTTGGTCAAGGTTTGACTGTCCCCATCACCCCTGTTTTCCAGAGATTGGTTGGCAAACTTTGCCTTGGAGCGCCATCTAGAGTAAATTTCTTCACACACAGGACATTCTCTTTCGGCTTTGTGATCCACAGATGCTTGGGGAATATAGTCAAAAAATTCCTTCCTTCCTTCCTTCCTTCCTTCCTTCCTTCCTTCCTTCCTTCCTTCCTCCCTCCCTCCCCCCTTCCCTCCCTCCCTCCCTGCCTTTCTTGGGAAGTAGAGGCAAGATGACCAGAAGTTCAACCTAAAGAAACCACAGAAAACAGGAAAGTAAATGGGGATTGTGGGTAGGTGGGGAGACAATAGACAATAGGTAAAATAGGGAAATTAGGGGTTTAACTGGGAAGAGAGGAGAGGAGAAATATGGAGGGAGAGGAGGGGAAGGGATAAAAAACATTAAGGATGTGTGAAAAAGTCACAGGAAAACAATGTTTTATTGTTTACATAAAATACCCGGTGTGTGTGTGTGTGTGTGTGTGTGTGTGTGTGTGTGTGTGTGTGTATGTGTGTGTGTACATACGTACATATATACTCTCTTTAAATTCAGTTATTCTACTTGGAGCAATAACTTCTCTCAAGTTGTCCAGGGGGGTCGAAGAGACTGCCCAACTAACATAGCCCATTGCCTCCTAGAACATGTAAGTAAGACCTGTTGTTGAAAATACTACACACTTTTGACACAGTACTTTGAGGAACCCAACTGGAACTGGCCAGGAAGCCTACGCCTTGAAAAATAGCTCTCGTAGTGTCTGAGAGTGTTACAAAAGTTGCCAAAGGAGAAACACCCATCACCAGTCCCACCAAGATGTTAAGCCTCCCAACCACACCATGACCAGAATGTGGCAAAATATTCCCAAGGGTGTAATAGTGGCACTGATATCTTGGCAGCAACCAACAGGTATCTATTTGGATACACATCTTGCTCAAGAGGAGGGAATTCATATTTGGTACTGTAAACCTAACCAACTACCCATGGCTGGTGAGGTTATGGACCTCAGAAGTAAACCTAGTATGGCTACTTTCCCAAACCAATATAATTTCTAACTGTATTTTAAATATGTGTTATTATCCCCACAGGTGTAGCTCCCACACCCCACCAAAAGGATTCCTTCCTTCCTTCCTTCCTTCCTTCCTTCCTTCCTTCCTTCCTTTCTTTCTTTCTTGCACCAGATGAAGATTAGTACAAGAATCTATAACTGGTCAAAATGCTGAAAACGACAGACCATGGATGTCCAACCACAATTGATACACCTACAACACAATTCCTCCATCTAGGGCTCAGAGAGCATTTTGGAAGAGGGATTAGAAACACTGTAAGAGTCAGAGAACCAAGATGTCTGCTCTGAGACTGTGTCTTCTATATATGAAAGGGAAGCTGTACCCACAAAATACCAACAATACGGCCACCTAAGCAAGACCTACATAATGACGACACCCGTTGACATGTTCATGTGGATGAGGATGACGACACCCGTTGACATGTGGAGGGGGAAATTTCACAAGGCCCCACTCCTAGATGAAGAGCTACAGGCAATCCATGGCTTCTGAGTCCATCTTCCCCAGGGATGAGCTCCTGCTAGATTACCTAATGCCAAGTAGTCTGCCCTAGACATATACACATAGTAATAGCATCAAATGGACCCAGAAAACTGACACATAATTAAAATTAATTATGTAATTATAATTATGCAACTAAAGAAGAGGAGGTCACGAATTGGGGAAGGATTATGGGGCAAGGGAAGTATTAGAGAGTGACAAAGAGGGCTGAGAATTATGTAAATACAGTGTTTGTGTATGAAATTCTCAAAAAAATTAAAAATTAAGTAAGAAATGATGCCCAGTTGGGAGGGGGAGAAGGTGGCGAATGTACCTGATAGGAATTAGGAGGTGTGAGAAGTGAATGTATTCAAAATACTTTGCATGTATGCTTGAAAAGCCTCAAAAATAATAAAAACATTGTGTTTTTAAAAAGAAGTTCAAGAGCATTGTCAGCTCATAGCTAGTTTAAGGTCAGCCTGGGCTACATGAGTCTCAAAGAAAAATCTGGAATAATAGACAAGCTTGGTTTTGGTTTTAACTTGTCATCCAGAAATAAAATATGTGGTTGCCTTTAACGGAGACAGAATGCCTAGTGAGATAGTAAAAGACCTCAGCAGACTTGAGGGGTGGTGCTGGCACAGACCTGACATGGGTGCTCTTTCCCTACAGGAGATCATGTCAGAAACCAGATTTGATGTGAACTTTGTCTACATAGGTCAAGCAGTCTTCACCGTTTCCAGAATTACTGTCTTGATTAAAAAAAAATTCTGCTTAATCAGATTTTCCAAGATCAAGCTGGAGAAGACGTTTGTGTGAGGAAAAACACAAGTTGGCATTTCAACCCGCTGTCATCCTTCACTAAGTTCGGCGAAACTTGAGGAGCAGAAAGTAACGACTCTTCCAGATGCAACGGCATAGTCTGTGAGCGGGAGACTAAAATAATATCCACCGACATCTTCTTTCCAAAGACGCCTTTCTGCACTTTGCAACCTCCCTCCCGCCTCCCTCGGAGAACTTCAACAGTGACGGCTTCTATTTTTGCAGCAGCATGAATACAAAAACAAAACCCAGACTTTTTCCTAACAGTGATGCTCTTCAAGTTGCTGAGCAAACACAAAGCACCCTTAAAATACTCTGACAGCACGATGCCCCCAGTTATGGGGGCGGGGGCGGGCATTGCTGGAGAGTTCAGCTCTACTTTTTTACTCTATGTAAAAGTATCAGGACTGTTGGTACCCCAAAAACGTTCAGTGGTGAAAGCTCAGTATTTGCACCTTTTCACACCTGTGAGTGCAGCATGACCACTGCCACTGCAGCCAGATGTATGCTTCCCTGGGGGCTTGTTGTAAAAGACCACCTCTGTCCTTGATACCTACGAAGCACAGCATCATCAACGCTTCTGTTTCCTCTCTCTGAACAATACTTCTGCTTGCTTATTTTGGCAAGTCCACAAATCCACAGGTTTTCCAAGATAACTAGTTAATAAGTCATTGCCTTGTCTGAGCCAGACTCATGAGCTCTCCACACAGAAACTATTTCTTACCTACTGAGTTCTATTAAAGTGGAGCAAGACAACGGCTTTGATGGTGTACACAGTAGAAGGCAGGACCAGTCTGGCTTTCTCAGTCTGACTACCTCATTCTTGAGAAGTGGACTCACTCCAGTTCCAAAGCAAGGAGTGAAGACCCTTTAGTCTCATCGGATGCACAATAGAGTTGAAGCCAGTCCAGCACTCATGGTTGAGAGCTGACTGAGTGCATGGCAGAGTACAGGTGTGCTGGGCTGCAGGGGCTGGGAACACACATGTGAATGTTGGGGGAAGTTATGGAATTGTCTTTCCCCAGGTAAGACAGCAGAGAATGAGAGATTGGTAACTTAAGACATGTAAATGAAATAGCTGTCCTACACTGGCACTATGGGGGAAAGGAAATAAATACTGATGTTTCAGGAGAAAGGGGAACTCTGTAGAAAAAATGGCATTGGGTCAGTACCTTAAAGGCTGGGGAGAAGTTTAATGGGCAGAGATCAGGGTGGAGATTTTCATGGAGAGGTAGTATGGTCTTCATTCATTTGAACCAAAACAGAACTCATTTTACACAGAAGTCCCAATTTTGTATCTACACTTTCACATGGCTACAAAGACATGAGGTATTTGCATTTAGGTTGTAAAAATCCAGAGCCCATCATCTATTTTTTGCATAGTAAATATATCTAAGTAACAGGAAGCCTAACATGTTTAAGTCAGTAAACATTCTCCTTGGTCATTTAACAGTGCACGTAGAAACCAGACCAACATTTCTTACTAGTAATGGGAACAAGCAGAGGGTTTTGTTTTGATCCTTGCAATCAACATTTGCTTTCGGAGTTAATCCCAAGGCCTTTTCTGGCCAGCTGTGCTGGTGTTCTCTATAAATCACACAGGCCTCCATCAATGGGTTAGAGCCCAAGGGACAGATAATTTCAGCTTCCTGAGCTTCTGAACCCTGTGTGTCCACTGTTACTCCCTCCTGCTCCTGAGGCCTCCTTGGGCATTTCCCCAAGCATGTGTTCTTTCAGAATTCCATATTCTCATGGTCATGTTCACACATCCTCTTGGGTCTTTGCAGCAACTCAATCTTATCCAGTGATTTCTCTGTCCTGTGACTCATCTCCAGTTCCTCCACAAAGAAATTACACCAGAAATCAAAGCGTTAGAGGTAGAGAGTCAGGATGGACAAGAGAACTAGCTTACCAAAGGAGAACCCTAAAAACAAAACAAAAACTCCCTGGTCTTCATTCTAGGGCTATACACCCTTGTTAAGGTGTTAATGATTTTGTATCTTTAAAGAAACTGTTGTCAAATATACACTACCATAAACAAGACATGTATGGGTTGCCGTGGAATAATCATGGGCAATTGCTCAGTGAAATAGAAATATATAGAAGAAAGCCAGGGGGTGCACATGAATGGAAGGTGACCCTCCACCACCCACAGGCACACTTACGGTGAGCATGGCAAACATCAGCTGGCACACGTTGAAGGCGTGTCTCCAGTTGTGGTAGAGAACCATTCGGTAGTTCTTCCTTACCGTCAGAAGCCACCTGCACAGGGTCTGAAATGGGAGGGGTGTGGTGTCAGGGGGTGGTTTGTGTCCTCGGAGGACCACTGCTAAAGTGATACCATTAGATGATAGAACTTTCCGCAAGGGGCTGGGCAGCGGCCGAGTTGCTGTTGTGGAAGACCCGGATCTGGTTCACATCTTTAACTCTGGTTAGAGGGCATCTGATAACCTCTTCTGACCTCCCTGGAGACCAGGCATGCACATGGTGCACATACTTACACACCGGCAAACCAGTCATACACAACATAGGACAAATCCAATAAAGACATTTTAACAAAGAAAAGCAAAACCCTAAACTTCATGAACACTCTGCCAGATTCTCGTGGCACTTCCTTGGGGCACACAGGCAGGGACCATCACCTACATCGTACCTTTGGAAAGCGTTTACATCACAGGGGCTACAACGCTGTACCAGGTGCACCCCTTAGCTCCAACACGGAACATCTTACCTCATAGTCAATTTTAAATTTCTGTACCATCCCCAGCTCCATGAACATCCGGAGAGCAGCTGTGATCATGGCGTCAACATCAAGGGAAAAGTCATCAAAATGGATGTCATCAATGGCCAGTTCTGACACCAGAGGGATGTTGGCTGCCTACAAAATCAAAGACATAAGCCAAGACAAGTTCACCAGCTTTACCTAACCCCATGTCCCACTCTTTCCTGCTTATCAGCGGTGTCACATAAATCAGGCCTGACCCGCACTTACACTCTGATACTGCTAAACTTGGAGCTATAAATGTCTTTTGTTTCTGAGCAGCAAACGCCCAAGAAAAAGGGAGAGGGAGGGAGAGAAGGAAAGCTAATTAGAAGATAAAATATACATACTGGGTCTCTCCACAGAATTCAGAATATACAACTGTCTAGTTTACTGGGACTGTGGCCATACAATACACTCTGATGCATATTGCTACATGCAGAAACATCTGGGTGGCCAGCAGCTATGAATTTTATTTGCTTTTATGCAGAATAGGAGGTGGGAATACACTGTTCTCCTTGCTTCTTCCACGCTTGTATCCTGTACCTTGCAAAAATGCTCTCTATTAAACACACATTCTGTATATTCAGAAGGATGTAAGAGGCCAAACAGCTCATCTCTGGTACAAAATGTGCTTCGCTGATGATCAAACAGCTGCCTGGAGAGTTGGCACAGTTTCACTTAAAAGATAAGTTTTGCTATATTGTTTAGCAATATACAGTACAATTCCGGTACTGGACATACATATTTAGGTTTTCCAAGTATCCCTAGTAGGTGGCTGTCAATCTGTTATCCTGCACAAACCTAAAGTGGGAGGGAAACTAAATCTTTACAAATCATTTTTAATGCCAATTGGTTGGGTTTACTGTGCCATTTGGGCCACCCTTTCTGTGTTGGGGGGTTATTTTATGACTTTCAAGTTACCAGAGACCATTGTGTATTTGCATTCCTAGTCTATTCACTGGGTATAAATTATCCTGCGAGTAATTTATGCCTTGGAACTACTTTGGCTAAGCAATTAAATCCAGCCCTGGTCACTCCAGACATTCCAGAAACCACATAATCAATCCTGCCTCTCCAACCCCGTGCTTTTTCTACAAAAGTTTATGTGCCTAAGCTAAAATACAAACAGTGCTTATTGCCCACCCTGTGGATGAGCGATGGCCAAATCTATGTGTTGGGACAATCAAACTTCCATCCAGAATACTTTACTTGTATTGAAATTTAACTCCCTTAGGCTTTACCAAATTATTTTAACATACCCATAGGCTTGCCGGTACTAGAAGGCTTTTGAAATTCACAGTGGTAGATATCTTCTTGGTGTGTATGTTTCCCTATGAAAGTGCCTTGTTTATTTATTTACTTTAAAACTTTTTCATCCAAGTTAGATAAATCTATATTAGTTTTAAAAATAAGTGTCCAAAATAATGGGTTTCATTATGAATGTCACACATGTGTGTCAAGTATTTTGCTCAAAGTCAACCCCTCTCCCATCTCTCTTCCTGTTATCCCTGTTCATCTCCACTAATAGCCCCATTTTCACTTTAATGTTACACATACATCTGAATATATATCCAACATATGAACAAACCCTTTCTGATTCTGGCTTATTTTGTTTAGCATGATGACTCAAAGATCCATTTTACTTATTTATTATTTATTTTTGCTTGTCTATTTATTTGCTTCAAATGGCACAATTTATTTTTCTTTTGGTATTTGTGTGTGTGTGTGTGTGTGTGTGTGTGTGTGTGTGTGTGTGTGTGTCTGTTTGTGTGTATGTTCATGCATGCACACAATTGTGTGAGTGTGGCAGCCAGAGGTTGACACCATGTCTTCTACTATCCTCTCTACCTTATTCTCTTTGACAGAGGGCCTATTACTCAAGTAGAACTCATTAGTTGGCTAGAATGTCTGACGAATGATCTCTAGGAATCTGCCTGTCCCATGTTTATGCCCACCCATGTCCCCTGTGTGTGCCTGCCACAGCACTAAAGTTACAGAGGAGTGCAGCTTTATGTGGGGCTGGACATCTGAACTCAGGTCCCCATGCTCCTGCAGCAATCATTTATCCACTGAGCTGTCTCCCAGCCCAACTCCCTTCCTTATGACTGAACAAACTTCGTTTTATTGTATATCACCGTTGACATGAACCACATTTTATTTATCTATTGTTCTGCTGACAGACATTTAGGTTGGTTCCATATCTTGGCTATTGTTAATAACATGGCAATAAATACCAATGCACTTGGATTTCTGCAGGATAAACACATGAGTGCTGACAGCAAATCAGCTCCCCCATGCTGTTACAAACATAGACACACAGTAATGTTCCTATGACAACAATTGACAGCAACCACTCTCACACCTAGATTTATTTTGATCAAATAAGATCATTGCAATTTTATTACTTCTTACAATTATTTCATTTTAAGAATTATCTATGTTCCCACCATTGAAGATAATGATTAATCTGACTCATGTTACATCTGACCACCTCTGCTGCCTCATGTACTGCCCATTTCATGCATGCATATATATACATATATATGCATATATATACATATGTATGCATATATATGTATATTTAGGTAGGTAGGTAGGTAGTATTCAACAAAATGCCCTGTTGCAAGGTATTCATAGTTAACTCACACAATTTACTCTGACCACCTGTCAATTCCTTGATCTCATGTTAACTTCTGTAGTAATATTAGTGGTAGTTCGTCAGCCTTCCAATGTAGCAAAGGCTGGCCTTGAACTACCTCCTGAATGCTGGGACTAGTTATGTGCCACCATTTTGGGCTAACAGTCTTCTTTTCTGTGTGCTTTGCTGTCTATGTGCTTACCATTAATTCAAACTACTTGCCAAAGAAATTGGGAGAGAACTTGTTAATAACAACCTTGTCTCCTTTAAAAAATGTTAGGTTTTTGTGATCAATCTATGGATTTCATGAAAAGATGGCTCCAGGTTCCTGCTTTGACTTCCCTAGATGAGGGACTGCAACCTGTAAGGTCCAAGTTGCTTTTGGTCAGAGTTTTATCACAACAACGGAGAAACAACCAGGACACTCCCCTCACTTTTCTGAAGATATTAATGACAGTCCCATTTGTCTTTTCTTCTTCTTCCCTAGTTTTTACCAGTTTGCTTTGATCTTTGTTTTTATGGTGACAGAAACACTTGTGCTAATTTGCACAAACATTCAAGCACCAGAATTATTAAGCACATGTACATTGTTGTATAGCAGACCTCTAGAACTTCTTTATCCCGTGTAATCATTCCCACTGAGAAACTTCTAATATTCAATTCCAACTTTTAGCAACTACCATTCTACTTTCTGTTTCCAAGTTTGGTTTCTCTAACTACCTTGTACTTAGGGACTCATGCAGTGTTTGTTTTCATGTGACTGGCTTGGATCATGTAAGTTGGTATATTCCCCTTTAAGGACAATATGCCGAGGGGTGTGCAGCCACACACTTTTCCTTTATCCTCAGATGGCTCAGTGTCTTCTTCAATTAGTCTCCAATAAGGGAGTTTGAGAGATCAGAGGCTTTAGAAATCTTGGAGGTTTCCCTTAGGTGTCTGGTAATCTTTGGTTTCCTAGTGTTGCTTAGAAGTTTCTATTACAGCTTGGAGGTTGCCCTACAGAAAGGCTGCATGACCTGTTTTCGTGGGGATGCTATGTGAGGTCAGCATCCTCATGTCTTTGTTCTTTATTGGCTTCTGTTATCTTGAGCATCTGGCTTCGAGTCCACAGTGGGGTCTGGGGAGCCTTGGTGTGGAACTGTTCATTCAGTACCATCCAGCCCGCACTCGTGCCTGCTTCTGCACAGATGGTCACATTCAAAGATCCAGACTTCAGGAGCGGGACAGGGGATCCTGATTCACCTGCCCTTAGACTCGATGCTTTCCTGCAGGAGCCCTGCTTTCACCCTCACTAAGACCCACCTCCCAAGCTGTTTGTAGGGAGGAGTGGATGGGATAAAGCTGATCTCTCACCTCTGCACTGACTTTCTTAGGTTTGCTAAGCTAAATCCCATTTGTCTGTTCTCTAGGTTCCAAAACACTGTCATTAGTAATTTCTTTCTCGATTGATTTGGCTTTGAGAGTGTATACTAAAGCCCCTATGACTATTTTTCTTAAAGGCCTAGGAATGGAACAAAAGAGACAATGAGTATGCTTAAGTGACTATTTTAATTCATAAATTATCAAGATGCTGTTATTAAATGATACTTTTTACATGGCAAGCTTGGGCACTCAGAAGTAAGCCAGAGTTAGTATTCAGTCCCTTCTAATACATGTGACTGGCAGCAGCCATTGTGTATTGTGCTTGTGATCATTCTCATCGGGCTGTAATAACCAACAGATACCATGCTGCTTCTCCTTAGGAAAGCCCCAGAGCAGCTTTGTTCCCCTCCCGCTTTTGTGGTTTGCATATAGAGAATGCCAAGTATTTGAAAAGATCTATATTTGTTCAAATTTAAGAGCAACCAGAATGCTGCTTCCTAAGGGACAAAGGTACTACCCAAAATGACACAGGTCCTTCTGGTCTCAGTAGAAAGTCTGTTTCTGAGTTGAAACAGGGGGCTGACACCTCTTACTGATTGTCACCAAAGATGCCTAAATGGCAATGGCGACATCATTGCTGCTCTCCCAGTGGCCCCTGTCTTCCGGTTATTAATAGCGTGGGCCTCCATGCCATTATAAATCCTCTCCCTTCAAAGGCACTAAATTCACTTAATTACCTAAAAAATTAAAGAATATAGGCATATTTTCATTATGAAATGTTAATGGAAAGGAAATAAGAACATTAGGTTGAGAAATGGAGGATGACCTCTGGTTTACTAAGACCCAACCTTATTGACCTTGTCTTTTTTCCCTAATAGGTTGATTGATCCACAGTTAAATCATACCAGTCCATACATCACCCTGAGCCCTGCTGTAAACCCTTGCTGGCATGTAAAGATGCATAAAACATCCCAGACTTTCAGGAGAGATCTTTTTTTTTTTGACCATTTTACCAAATATGGACAGTTTGCATCCATCTATTATTGGGTTCAAGAGCAGGTTCCCAACAATAAAGAATAAAAAGCAGAGGACATCCTGAGGAGAGAGGTGTGACTGTCTCACCTGCAAAAGCCCTAAGGACAGTCTTCTATTGCTGAGTTCCTTGTGCTATAGATACATGCCCCATCCCGCCTGAGGAGCTCAAGATGAAACCACATCCTCCAAGCCTATAATTACTCTAGTCATACGATATTAACAAAACAAATCAAAGTCAATTTCTCAAAGTGTCAGTCTTTAGCTTTTAAATATTTATAAGGTGCCATATCCCTAAATCAAAGAAGAGTGTCACAATCCAAAATAACTACTGAATTAATAGCCAGGAAATAACATTTGGATAAAGAACCATTTAGTTTACTGCAGCAATAAATGAAAACACAGAATCATGAGTCCCACAGCTAATCTGAATAATGCTCAAGAAGTGAGACTCTCAGGCTGGGAGTACCTGGTGTCTTCTGACCAGCCCTTTTCTTTGTTTGCATCTTAGTAGTTAAGTGCTTATCACGGGGAGTCATAAACCACCTCCTCTAGGACAGAAAAAGAAGCATTTCCAAGGAGCCATAAAGTGTGAAATACAATCCTGGGTCCCTTGACACATGGATACTACATTTTGTGGTGTTTAGTGAAAGGGAAGAGATAACAAAGTGGGTGGCAGGTCAGCCCTGACTGTTCAGAGCAAAGTAGACCACTCACCCACTGCTCCTCTGGACAAAAGCAAAGGTAGAGGCCTTGGGCTTCTAGGACTGGTAGGGAGAGGAAGCTGAGCTACAATGGAGAAGCAGAAGGGAATCCAGAGCACTTTCCACACAGAACTTACAATGGGATGGATTTGGCATTTTATGAGTTTAATTGACTCACTGGTTCTTTATAAGCACACTAAGAATATTTAAACAGGGGATATTTAAAATCACAAGGAAACCTCAGAAATAGATAAAATGACTGCTCTTAATTTGCAGTGTAATCAGTAGAGGCAGGTTTGAATCAGCTATAAATACTGGCTCCAAACCACCCTGCTTCCCCTGGAAATGGACTGACAGCAAGCTAAGGGTCACCCATTCCTGTCCAGCGTGAAGTAACTTGGTATGCCATAAGCATCACTTTGGATTTAGCTGCAAATGGCCTGCCTCGTGGTCCATTTCTTATGACAAACATCCTAGGCCCATTTGGGAGAATACCATCTTGGCTTTTCTTTGTATAAGTCCACCTAGGGAATTCTCTAAGCTCATAACCGCCTTTGGAATGAACCCCAGTTAGTTTTGTGCTGATTGGACACATGTAGAATCATCTCTTGAGATACCAAGACTTTCCTGAATGAACAACTTGTCTACTGGGGGAGTGGACACAGACATTAGACATGAGCTTTCTAGCACAGTGCCATCACCAAAAAGTAGCATGTGATTGCCTTGTAATTAAGTGGTATATTCTATAATTTGCCTTGTAATTTCCTAGAACATTCTTCCCAACAAATGTAGAAGCCAATCCTATTCTGACACTGATCCTTAAGTGGCTGTCAGCAAGACACCAAAGTGAATCTCAGCCTGAGCATCCTTGTATAAACCACCACAACACCATGCTGCTTGGTAGCTTGAGGTATAACAGAGAAAGCCCAGCACATAGAAACAGGAAATACTGAATGGCCATGGCTCTTATAACTATGTTGCTATTGTGACCACTGTGTTAACAGCTTTGCCTGATGTGACAAATTCCTGAGGAAAAAATCCACTTAAGGAGGAAAGACTTATGGGCTTATGATGTCAGTTTATGGCCAATTGGTTCCAGTGCTTTCAGACACATCACAAGAAAGAAACATTGTGATAGAAGGGCCTGGTGAAGGAAGGATACTCATCACATAACATCCATGAAGCCAAGGAAGGGAGGGGGCAGAACTAGAGACAGATAGGTAGATTGATGGAGAGAGAGCAAACACAGAATATACCACTTAAGGGTATAACTCCCAGTTACCTACTTCCTCCACTGAGGCCTCGCCTTCTAATAGCTCACTCAGCTATGACTTCAATAGATGAATTCACTGATGTTGTTAGGGCCCTCATTATCCAGTCATTTCTCAGTGCCTTCGATACATGACCCTTTGGAGGCATTATATAGCCAAACTGTAACAGTCATTGTCGTGTGAAAGCTCCTATCATTTTTCCAAAGAAGAACAGAATGGATATAGGAATTTAATGATAGACTTTGAGGTGCCATACTCTACTATCTTCCTTTTTGAAAGTTAACGGAATTCCTTTTAGATCAGCACAGACATGTTTGATGGCTAACTCTGTAGCAGGGCTCTACCCAGGGTGCAATGCATACCCTTGGGAAACAGTTCAGTCTTTCTGCCTGACATCTGTCTGGAGATGCAACAAAGTGCCCAGGTAGTTTAACTGTGGCAATGAGGGAAAAACGTGACAGTACTGTAATCCCTGAGAGAAATACTTTCAGTTTGATGTTGTGTCTTAATTAGAAATTGCCATTATAAAGTTTATTCAGAATAATTTAAACTTCAAAGAATAGTTATCAATAAAAAAGCTTTAATAAAGCTTTTTAATAAAGCCTGTCCCCAAATGTGAGGTGATAACTCCATTCCCAAGACTAAAAATGTGTTCCTGCACAAATAGAGGAATACACAGAGTAACAGGTGGATACCCAAAAAGTGCAGAGGCAATGAGAAGAGAGGCAACTACAGGCAAAGAACCATAGGAGAGTATCATGTGATGTGGACACTGAGGGATGAGAGAGTTCAACAGGTGAGAAGGTGGCAGAAGCTATCCAGCTATCCCAGGCAGAGGACAGTGTGGGCACAGAAGGTTTCTGGGTGTCTCTAAAGATGCCACGTACCATGAGGTGTGGGCACACAGGCACCAAAGGCCTTGGCTCATAGTCATCTAGGACCTGCTTTACTCAACTCAGAAACTTGGGCTGCCGCATCAGCTGTAACTTTGAGCACATTGAGGTACAAGTTCTCAATTTCCCCAAACTCCTACCTGTGACTTCAGACCACAATATGGACATCTGCCTATCCCAGGATACCATGGCTAGCTTTCGCTAACTGTCCATTGTAGTCTGCTCCCTTAACTCCAGCAGGTGACCAGGCCCTGTCCTCTATGGTCACAACTTCCTTCCAGGACTTCCTCTCAAAGCTCTGCTCTTAACTTGGCCGTGGCAGGTGAAAATGTTAATACTGTTTTCCTATGAAAAAAGTTGTTTTCTCTCTTTCTTTTCTTTACGATCAGTCATGTGCCCTCCAGGGAAAGGAACTTGGTTTTGGTGAGTGAGGCTCTATGTTTAATGGGCCATGAGGAGAAGGATATTCCTTTCCACATAGGATAGAGAAAGGGATGGGAGAAGGGGAAGGGCTGCAACCCCAGCTGACTTCAGTGCACTCATCAAAGGACCTCTGGGGAGGCGCTGTTCAAGTGTTCACAAAGTAGTTGAATCAAGACTCGGCCTGTCTGTGGTCAAGTGAACACCTGCCATTGTTTGTACTCAGGGACTCAGCAGTCCCTCTTTTCCAGGGGGATTGGTGAAGACTAACCCACCAGCATTCAGTACCCACCCATGACAGTTTTCACGGCCGTGACTGCTTTGCCTTTTGCATACCATTTCTCTGACTTGCACTCAGTTGGGCCTTAATGACTCCTGCCCTATTTAACTTCAACCTGCTGAGCTAGCATATTTGCTTCAGAGTTTGCAGCCCCTCTCTCCTATGGGGTGAAAGGAATCACAGACACTGAGGCCTCCTCCTGCATGCTGTTGGCTAGCAGGCAGACCACATAGATGTGAGGCTATAATTCAAAGACCCCACCAATGGCTTGATAGACAAAGAAAAGGGGAGACAGAGATGCAGGCTGTCTAGGAGCATCAGCGTCTAGAGATGGACCTGAGCATCAGCCTCTAGACATGGACCACAGTATCAGCCTCTAGAGATGGATCTTACATATGATCTATTCTACCATGAAGCAAAGGCAAGGAGCAGTGAAAACTGCAATGCTGGATAGCCCAATGATGAAGAAAAGGTGCAGAGCTGCTGACGAGGACATGAACTTTTCAGGGGTGGGGATTTCCATATGCTGCTCACCTTACCCCTTGCCATCTCAGCCATAGCCCATAGTCTGAGTCACTTCTTTGCAGCCTGCTAGTTGAGGTCAGGGGTCCAATCTGCCACCAGAGACACATGAGTCTAGTCACCCCATAATCACTTTCTAGCAAGACATCCAGAAGAAATATTTCAATATTTATGCATTTAGTATAAACATTTTTCTTATTCCGTGTATCAAATGCATAGCAAAGTGTCACTTCTGCAACTCCACATCACAGCTGTAGCTTCAGTATGTGGCTGGGTATCTTCTTAGGAAAATAGGCTTCACTTTCCCATGTGCTTCACAGCTCCTCTATGAGGTAAGAGACATACGAACTTACATACTTTTACTTATAGGTCCAGGAAATATTTATAAAGCACAGGGAGCAATATAACAGAGGTTTCCAATTTTAAGGGTGAATAAAATCTATCAAGAGAGGCACAGAAGGTTGTGGGGTCTGACTGCTGAGACACAATCCCTTGTCTTGGGGTCTACCTGGATTTATTCTCGCTGGATGGAGGCACTCCTGAGCACACATGCAGACATCCATGTACTCATTGTCATGCACATGTTTGAGTTTTAGTCTGCCTTTTGACTTCTATAAGTTACCCTATCAGCTCATTCTGTCTTGCCCAGACTGGTCTCAGACTCTGACAAATATTTTAATTTTATACAAGCCATGTTTTGCTGATATTTGACTCAAGCTGAATAATCATGCATTTAAAGAATGCATATTGACCAGCAAAAACTCATTCATAAATTTAACACCACTAATAACTTTAAAAATTGAGAACTGAACTGCTGACTATTTTTTGGCAGTGCTGGGTAGAATACACATCAGAGGAAATACTTTCTCCATGTGGTGCATTTATTGGGACACATGTGCATCAAGCATTTTGCTAACTCTTGGCTGTATCTCATTTCGTTCTGCAATGGAGTCATGGAAGAAATTCCATTTTTAGACTCAGAGGGGGTCTAAAGTGTAGGCCTTGAGCCCTTCTCTCTTGATAAAGGAGTAGAACGAACTCATGGATGAAATTCCCTTTTTAGTTAGTTTAGACTCCCTCCTAGCACAGACAAAGAAGTTGAGATGAAGAAGATATACAATGTGAAGTTCATCTGGGTAGAAAAATCCCGGTATTAGAATTCAGATCTCATCAATTCACCCCCCACCCCCCCGCCTCCTGTGTTAGTATCTACAACTCTCTGCTAGGTTCATTGCGATGTTATCATTGTGCTGCTATTATTTCTTGCAGAGTCTCTCCTCCATCCAACTCACTATTTTTTTTCAGTCATTGCGAGTCTCTCTTTCATCGTGTATAATCTCCATAAGGAAAGGATTAAGATTCTTGAGTGTCAGCAATTATCACAGCCTAGTACTTTCCATAGCTAGGCTCATACTTAATAAATGTGGGCTGGTGGCCTGCCAAGTGCATGGCTTCTGGAGTTAAGCAGATGCACATTTGAAGCTGTGCTTGCCGCTTGCTAAAGCTGTGGCCTTGAGCCCTTCCTTCTAATAAAGGGACAGAAGAATTACTGCCCCTCGAGGTCGCTGGAAATTGGAAATGGGCCTGAACACTTGGCACAGTGCCAGGCTCACAGTAGGCCCTTAGCATCTATTGGGCAGTGGTCTGTGTGTTAGGGTTGCCTGACACAGGACCATAGGAGGCTGAATCAGAAATGGTTGTGATCCTACAGGCCTGGGGTTCAAGTCCCAGACCAGACCAAGGTGTTGCAGGTTTTAGTTCTCCTTGGGGCTCTCCTTGGGGTAGATGGCTATGTCTGCATCTGGCTTCCTATGCTTGAATATCTCTGGCATCTTTTTCCCTTCTCAAAATGTCACTTTGTATGTTGGATTATGAATGACTCCCTTTACCTCAGATGTTATTAACTCCCTTTTAATAATTAATTCCCTTACCTCCATGTCTACGTCCAGTCACATTTGAAAGCTTTGTCATGCAGGCCTCACCATACAGATTTTAAGGGAAATGTAATTTAACCCACAATAGGTGGTTATAATTGCCATTGCAAGCTAAATACTGAAAGTCTTCAAAGTAAACGTCCCATGCTGCGCTTGAGCACAGCACCCCCACCCCAGAGGAAGCCTGCTGATTACAACTCTAATTCTTCCTCTTTCTAAGCCTTCTAGATCTCTCTCCCAGTAAATTGTACTCTACTCACTCTTGGGGAAAAGAACGTCCAGAATTGGGGGATCCAAGGTTAGACCAGAGGAATATGCCACCAACTTCAGTACCTGACAAAGTAAGGCTTCAGGGCATCAATTGATCAATGACATCAGCCTCCCGGTTCACTGGGAAAGGAGATGCTCATGCGTGGAGCTGGTGAGAACTAATGCCTGTTTGGCTGAGCTCACATTTGCTACCCCACATTCCTATCTGTGTACTTTAGAAAATCACTATTTAGAAATCCTGTTGAGGGAAGTCCCAAGATAGGTGTTCCTTTTCAGAGGGCCTGGTGTCAGCTCCTGTCACCCCTCCTATCCATTTCCTGGATGCCTAGGACCTAGGCAGTGTCTCTCAAGTCGAGTCTCTCAGTGAGGCTGGACCTGCTCCTTCCACATCCTGCTTGCCACTGGATTTCCTTGACTGTCTTTCACTCTTGTCCATTCAATAAATACTTCCTTCAGGCATGTTGCCAAGTGCTGTGTGGGCAACTTGTACCTCTCCAGGCAGGGACTTCCTGAAGGGCAGGATAGGGACAGAAGTTCTCTGCCTTGGTTTTGAGCCAAGCCAGAGGCCTGTCTATAAATGGTAAGTAAAATCAAGGGACACATGAAGGCTGCACACCTTATGCGTCAGGAGGATGAGGGGGTAGGAAGCAGGAGGGAGCAGTCTCTGGAGGTTTAGGGAATAGCTTCCTTTCTCACTGGCAGTTGAGAAAATGGAATCCATACTCTTTATGTCCCCAGACAGAGGAGAGGTGACAGAGTCAGTGAGAGTGAAATTCCCAGGCAGCCAAGGAACAGAAGGCTTTTTTCAATTCCTGGAATTTGTAAATAGCATGCCTGAATTCACCTCTGTTTCTATACAGACAGCAAAGCAATGGAAACACAGGGCGTGGGGGAAGAGGGGTCGCTTGGTAGAGCTGTTTATAGTGAAGTCTCCTTAGTTTTCTTTTGGGACAAGAACTGGAATAGGAGCACGGCTTAATACAGATGTTGGCTACAGGCACTAGAGAAGTTTTAAATAATGGTCCCTCGCTGGCTCTTTCTTTTCTCCAAAGCCTTCTGGCATCTGGCAGTTAGTGTCATTAGTGGTTAGCCCCACGTAAAAGTGACATGTCCATGCTGCTGTTTGGGCATCAGCTGTGAAGACAGATGAAGAGTTAGGACCTGTCCCAGAAGAAAGGTAGGGAGGGAGGGGTTGAAGGATGAAGCCACATCAAGTGCATGGTGAGTTAAAGAAGCCTCAGCTATGGGGACACAATGCAGAAATTCTAGCAGGCCGGTTTCACTGCATCTAGTGTGGTGGTAAATTATTCTGCACTTGGACCCCCCCCCGAGGAATAAAGAGGAAGGGAATTAGTGAATTAGTAGGTTTTCCTGGTTTATCTGCAACTAGTTTCTCTCTGAAGTCTCACTTGTAGGAGTCTCAGAGAAGCTAACGTTTGGGAAGAAGGTTGAGTAAGTTAAGCTGTGCAAAGAGAAAGGAGGCAGAGAGAGAGGATTTGGACAGTTCTCCAGGACCGCAATGCCCAGGAATCAGAAGTGGTAACTGGATGGCCATGCAGGCACATTCAAGTTAGTGATGAGAGAATGTACAAACAGAAGTCCCTAAAATGGGTCAGCTTTGGCTGAACGAGGTCACATTTGTCTGTTCAGAGTCTGGACTGTGCAGAAAGACAAGTTAGCCTCATCTACCGCAGCCCAGTAGGGGAATCCATCAAGACAGGAAGAGCAGGGCTGGCGACAAACATCCCAAGTACCAAAAGACTGCAGTTCAGAAGGCAGTGCGGGAAGAAGCCTGGAGACAGTCATAGAAATGAGGAAGGGCACAGGACTATGTGAACAGGAAGAACTATCAGCAGGAAGTAGAAGAGAAAAGATGCTGAGTGACCTCGTAGGATGTCAGGATGCCCCTGACGTCTGACAGTGAATGTCTGAGCTGAGGGAGTGTGTTAACAAGTTGGACCACCCTGCTCTGGCTATTCTGGGCATTTTTTTTAGATTAACTAACTTTAGTTGGGTTAGCATGAACCGAAACATATCCAACCTTCTCTGGATTACTGTGTGTGTTCACACTGTGGTGGACAGGAGGAGAAAAGGTACCCCAGCCCCCAGGAATCAACCAGTGAGTAGTAACCAGGGCATGTGGCCAGGACATTTCATCAAACACTGTCCATAGGTGTCTTTCCCTGTTTGGCCTTTTAACAGAGTTAGTAATGGAAGGGAACTCTTACCATCATAGTCACTATGGCACTATTACTCCTATCATTCACTCTCCTCCAGGCCTGAGCATTCTACAGGCTTGTGTATTGCCACACTGCCTAATGCCTCTCACAGGATGATAAAATCTCCCTGACTGAGACTTCAGCTTTTCCAAAAGATTATAAAGTCATATGTGTGCATGCATGTACACACACACACACACACACACACACACACACACACACACACACACACCAGAAAGACTAACCATGTGGCTTCAGCAGATTTCTTGTTCTTTTCCCCACCATAAGCATGGCATGTCTCAGGTGAGGCTTCTCCTTTAGCTTAAATCCTGGGATGAAGTTGCTTTAGGGTCACAATGGACAGAGGACCAACTGCTGACAAGCACCCAGAATGAGAGACAAACCCTTATAGCAAGTTACTACAATAGCCTTTTCTTCCATATAATTTCCTTATTTTATGTCACTTTGTAATCTTAAATTGCCCTGGCTGCCTTAGGTCTACTCTCTCTGACTAATTGGTAGTATTCTGCAGCTTTTGTTTGTAATGTGAGGCACTTCTGATAATGCATAGAACATAATGCTCACACTCATTCCTGTGTACCAAGATCTGACTCATAGAAACATGCATAACAAATCTAATGATGATAAATAATATAACTGATCAAGAAAGAAATATTTGTAAAATTGGAATTCTCACTGAGAGGAATAATTTTCCTTTATGACGATGATTTGGTTAAACGAGAACTCCAGTCTGTTCATTTTATGGATCCAGCTAGATAAAGTACATACTAACCTATCTAAAGAGCATAGGCAGATTATAAATGTATGTGCTGAAGATGAACAAAGTCTTACTCCTCTTTATTCTGACTACTATTTAGCAAAGCTCTTTGTCTACATAGTCCAACTTTATTTTATTAAAAACCGAGATTATGCAACCCCTGCCTCCAGGCAGTGGTGTAGGTAATTCTTGCAAGAGTTGGGAACTACAGGATGAATGGAAGATGCCTCTCCTCTTGCCTGGTGTCTGGTGTAAACTATGAGCACGAGATAGCACTTCTTTATTCCTTTAAAGGTCACAAAGGATAGACGATTACAGTAACATTTCACCCACCGACTGTGCCTTTACCAGTAAATCTAGATATTGATTTCAAAAGCTGCAAATCTTTTATTCAAATATTTCTAATAGGGCTACAAATCCTGAGAAATCAAATATTTTCCTGAATGAAGATCTATGAAAATAAGATGATGGATTTCATAAGCTGTCAAAGCAAAAATGTTACACTTCACAGTTTGTCATTGAATATGATATAAAACACCAGTGAGGGATTATTTATATTGATAAAATTATTCTTCAGCACTCAAAGCTGGTTTCTGGGGGAATAAAAATAAAATATCAAGGTGGCTTTTTGCCAAGATTAGAAATTTTCTGATCTAGAATTACATAGTGAAAATAATGTAGATTAATGCCTAAAGTCATTTCTTGGAGTCCAGTAGAGTATTGCCATTGTATAAGTAGACTGGGTGGATCACTTTCTGCACCGGACACATTGTATTTGACCACTCATCTGTTGTGATTATTACTATCACTTTTTTTTGTGCTGGTGATATGGCAGTATACAACTATCTTCTTTTGACTGCTTTTTTTTCTTTTTAATTTTTTGGTTATTGTTCTTTCTAATGCTCCTCCCAGAGACTCATATTTCAATCAGGTAGCCTTTGTTTAAAGTTTTCTTTCTTTCTGGGTGGTGGCTGCAAGATTACAGCTCTAGTTAGCCCTGCTATTTTCATGGCTACAGGCAGTGATCCTTACTACAGACAACTATCTCATCAATAAATGTGTCACAACATTAAGGAAACATAGCCGGATCAGACAAATCCTACTCCCCAGTTCCCCAAACAACTGGGATTAATATGTCACAGAGATGGGCCAGGAAGTCATCACTCCATTCTAAAGATGACAAATGACGTTACAACACACAGAAACTGACATGTGTGTATTTATACTTATAAAAATAGAAACTATGTATATGTTTAAAATAGCAGATTAGTGAACACACACACATTAAAGCACATAAACCTTTTTTTTTTCACAAAATAAGGAACACAACTGTTTGAAACCTAATATTCTCTAAAGAACTGAGCTTTCAGCTATTTCAAAGCTTCTCTGGCAGAGGATCTATGTTCAGCAGAAATATAGTAAGACATGGTGGCCGACTCCATGAAAACACCAGCATCTTCCAGACACAACAGGGCTGACACACACAGCTCACAGGGACTATGGTGGCACACACAGGGCCACATAGGTTTAAACCAGGCAATATTCCAGTGTGGAGAAGGGAAAGTGGACAGAAAGCCCCAGGCCTAACTAAGAAGGTATTTGTAATTGACAGCTGATTGCAAAAGGGAAATCAGTTTCCCTCAGTGAGGTGTCACTGGGTATATTAACCTGGGTGGTACCCAGGCCCAAGGAGACTCCATTTTGCTTGTGTTTGCTTTAACCACTTTTTGATAGAGAGAGAATATGTAGTATGAAGTTAGGTGGGTAGGAGGTAGAGAATATGATCAAAATATATTTCATGCAAATTTTTATAATAAAAATAAACTGACCCATTCTGCATAATTATTTATATCTACAGATAGAAGCCTAAGGCAGACTAAAGTTGTTCACATATAAAGTCATAAACATGACCCCCTCCCCCCATCTTGTGCTGAATTTTCTGGAGGGAGTTGTTCCTACATTCTACAGGGGGGTGCTGCACAGGGCATCTGTGGACAGGGATTTGAATTCTTCCTTGAAGCTCTCTAGAGATAGCTGCTTCACTCTGCTGAATGCTGAACCCCACTGGGACACAGAAGGCAGCCATCATTGCTGAGAGAGGTTTTGATGGCTGGAGGGACACATCTGAGGTGGCTGGCATGCAGTAAGTAGGTGCTCCTTAGATGACAGCAATTATAGCTGTTATTGTTGTCTTCATTATGCCCAACTTGAACAATGTCCCAGGCCGTTGGCTGTTGTCCAGGACTCTAGACACCATGTCTTTGAGGCTGTCTACAGGTATCAACTACGACTCGAGAAATGAGGCCATAGAAAAGCTGAGTAACATCCAAATCAGAAAGTGAAAACGGAGGCTCTGAGCCCTCTTCTCAGGTCCTGCCAAAAGCCGGAGTTTAGGTTTCATTTAACAGTACCTAATCCTGGCAGCATATAAAAATCCTGGCCACCTCCACTCAGTGCACTGCAAATCACTGCCTCTCCGGTTTTATCTCAGGCAGTTAGAGGGTTACTACACCGTTAATTCCTACACACACTGCAGCTTAGTTTCATTCCAGTTCAGTTTTATTTCCGCCTTCTTCCCGAGATCCCTCACTGGAGGTTTGGCCTGCTCTCTGAGCATCTCTGGGTATTTTAAGGCAATATGAATCTTTAGGAGCTCAATTTACAACTCAAAACAGGAACACATTTTTCCTTCCAGAGCAGAAATACTGACACTAAACAGGGAGAAGCCCTGGATATACATCGCTGTAATTAAAGTGACTGGGCAATCCCAGACATGAGTCTTTATTGCAACTATTATTTAATGATGAACATTACAATCAAAGGCTCTTTCCCAAATATAGTATCATTTCCAAGATCTGGATCTTCTGTGGCATTTCTGATAACGAATGTGGCCATTAGCAAACTCATTAGTCAGGACTCTGCTTTTCCTTGAGGACATGTGGACTGAGCCCCAGGCTAGCGAGTGTTCAGGCTGGTGTTTTTGGGCACTGTTATAAAAGTTGTTAGCAGACTGGCTTTGAAAAAAGTGTGGTCTCTGATATCAACCTCTAGTTGCCACATGCGTGGGCATATATGTGCAACCACACATATATAAATGTGCATACACCCATGCATGCACATAACACATACATACACATTCAAAAACAAAGGTGTGGCCAAAAATGGCTGGATGTGTTAAAATATCACATCACTATATAAAAAAAGGCCTGAGGTCATCTTAAAGAAGGGGCCTAGCATTTTAGCCAGTGGTTTGATTGGCTGTTTCCATGGTCTCAGTTTCAGCTACTCTTCCTTCTCTTTTGACTATTGCCATTGTTGGTGGGAGGGCGGGGCTGCTGCATCCCACCCCACCCCCCATCCTAGAAACCCACACCTGCAAACTGACTTCCTCACACAGTGGCAAGACTGAGGTAGGTGAACCACCCAAGACTTTTCTGTACTTGACGACAACCTGCCAGCCACTAAGCTGCAAGGTGCTGGAGGTCCTGGAGATAGAAGTCAGCAGTGCTGTTTTCCAGGGACATGTGGGGCAGGAACCTGGGAACTGGAGGTGATGAAGGAACCATATAATACCTGCATTTGGATATGCGTTTAGATCTTGGACGGTGGCCTGCTAATGCTGTGACCTTCGGTGACTCCCTTTGCCTCAATAGGCTTTAATCTCCTTACCAAGAAAATGATGCAGACATAATGTTTACTTCACACAGTTGCAAGAATCAAGCTCATGCCTCCCTGAGTTTAGTTCACTTTAAAAGTAGAGACGTGAGAATGTAACAGATCAGACTAATGACTTCCCAAAGTTTGTCATCTGCCAAGCTCAGGCAGATTCACAAATTTACTACTTTATCACTTAAATGTTTTACTGAGCACTTACTACACGTGAGGCACTTCGCCAGGTACCGGGGAGATGCAGGTTGCGAGCATCTTGGAGTCAAGCAGATTTGATTCTATCATCACTATTTAGGTGTGGGACAGAGCCATGCTAATTGGTTAGTGTGAGTCTACAGAGTTAACATGTAGTAGTGTCCTGTCTAAAGCTGGCATGTTGCTCAGTGCTAATTATAATTACTGTTAGGTCTGTTTACCTTCCAAGCTGATTAACTGTCAGGAAAAGCAGATGGCCCTATTTTGGTTGCTCAAAGACCCCAGAGAGCAAGATACCCAGGTAGAACAGTTTTCACGATGACTCTGTCCACTCTGAATCCCTGGCATTGAGGCCTCTGGATGGGCTTCACTCGGTTTTCATTACTGAGAGAGGATGCCCTTCCTTGCATCAAGTGTCTTGAAGTGAAATAGAGAAGGGGTCTTCAGCCAGGGTTGGCTTTGCCAGATTAAGAATTTATGCTTTGTGCTGTGGCTCTTTTTCATGGCATGTTCTTTTCAGTGAGTGTATTCCCTAACTGCTTTATTCACCTACTTAACTAACCAATATTAATTTCCTCTGCTATAATAACAACTAAAAGCAAAAACAGCAAGAGGAGGGCAGCAGAGGGGGATAGTAAGAGAGGGACAATAAGAAAGGGACAGCAAGGGGAGAAGTAAGAGGTGGACAGCAGGAGGTGCCTTTTTTCTCTGCACGAGAAAGGTAGAGCAAGGCAGGCGTCACCGGAGCCTGACACTGCAGACCCAGACAGCCTTGTCTTGTTCTTTGGCCTCTGCCTCTGAGTTTAGAGGAGGAAAAGATCTCATTCCAGTGTTACACAAAATGAAGACATCTTCAAGGGCAAGATAGCTCTCAAGGTCAGATACTGGCAAAATAACTTTGGGGATATACTCTGCATTCAGCAAACCCATCAGACATAGCATCCCACCTCCAGCAGATGGAAGCTTCCCTGCCTACCCACGGACATGCTTCGATTCATTCCTACATTTACATGAAAAGATTAGGGACCAGAATCTATTTTTTATTGCATCTTGGGTCATGCAGATTAAATCCAGCTGCCCTGATTTTGTGTGTGTGTGTGTGTGTGTGTGTGTGTGTGTGTGTGTGTGTGTGTGTGTGTGTTGTGTGTGTGTTGTAGAATGTAAGCATCTGCATGTACATGTATGTCAGTACCACATTTCCCAAGGAGAGATTCCTGTGCTCAGATTTCTGCCCCACCCCCATGCCTCATCTCCATCTTGACAGCTGAGACTCATCTGGAACAGTCTCACCTCTAGCTGACAGCCAGATAACCAATGAAATACTTCTTCCTGTTGCTGGTCCCCATAAAGGCAGCAGCTCCCAGCGTTGTCATTGGCTAGTCGGGGCTTCTGTGGAATGCTAATGCATTAGGGCCAGCAGAAAAGTGACAGGTAGGTATAGCTCCACAAATCTATCACTGGCCTGATGTTCCACTGGAGAGAAAAACTATTTCAAGGCTGAGTGACAACTATAACACCCTGTTAGAAGAAGAAGAAAAAGAAGAAATCTCCCCAGGTCTACACTCAGGCCACAGTGCAAAGGGGATAAATGCACACATTAAAAAAAAATCAACACAAGGTTGTCTAGTCCTCATATACCCAGCTTTTCATGGCCTGATGAGAGTTCTTCCTGATTAAGAAATATGTGGGCATTTCTGCACACCTTTTATAGTATGTTCACTTGTGTATTTTAAAGTCCATTGTTATTTATTCAGGAAATGATTTCCAACCTTGTCAAGGGGACTTATAAATTCTTCTACTTCCACTTGTCTCTAGCATAACCTCCTTGACCTTGCCCTTCTGACCTTCAAGTCCAAAAACTCTGGCAGTGGCAGGATGTGGCCAGTGCAGGGGCAGTACTGGATGTAGTTTATCTCACTCTGTCCACTTAAAGTATTTGTATCACACCGGGAGGATAAGAACAGTCCTATAAAAGCATCTTTGGGATTCATCTTTGCAGACAGAGAGAATTGTGTGGCTACAAGTAACTGCCTTTGCTACCACCAGGTTAACTGTTCCCACACAAATCTGCCAGAGGGTCTCTAACAAAGAATGTCCTCTACTAATTGAATTCTAATGAGGCCAGGAAGTAGATTAGAAACTGAGCTATTTTACTGTTGCTTCAAACACTGGATATAGGGATGTTTGGCCTATTTGATCTGTTTAATCTTCCAGGAAGACCTAATTAATTCACAAAGAAATGACTGCCCATAAGGACTCTGCAGGTTATTGGTTGAACCAGCTGAATGGAGATTTCTGGGTCTACCATTGTCAAGCATAGCAGAAAGCTGCTGGTCTGGTGGGCTGATGATAGATGGTCATAAATGCAGACTTCCGGGCCAACTTAACTGGCACAACCATGGAAGATATGTGATATATTTGAGTACTTTAAGTTATTTGGCTGAGAGCCAAATCAGGGTGACCAACACTTAGATAATCCTAGGAGGGAGAATATTCAAGCACACAACAAAACATTCTATTCAATAATAGCATCTAGCAGCTATTGCTGGAAACTGCTTCAGCAGATAGATCTGTTGTAATTCTCACTCAGAACCTATATATTATGATGTAAGCATCCCACCGTTTTCCCAGGAAATGTTTCAAGTTATAAAAGAAGCAGTAGGGAGGGCTAGTGGGGATTGGAAGTCATCATTTGAAAGCTGTTTGCAGCTATACTTAGACTGAAGGACAACAATGGTACTCTATACTCATCTATCCTTTCTAAGAGAAATGGGCCTCTTCTACACCTAACTACTTGCACCTACTTGGAAACTGACATTATTCTGTCTACAAAGCTCTCCATATAGTGGATTGGTCAGGGACTAGATATGTGAACCAAACTGAGTCAACTGGATTGCATTGCCAAGATTCTGTAAAGTGAAGCATGGGGATCATCCTTTCCTATAGGGGAACCACTTAGAGAAACCTTAGTCTCTGACAGATGCCAATCAGCAATGAGTGCCCCCACAATGGGCTCGATGCTGCAATATCAGGGTTTGTACTTTTGGTCCAGGAGCTATGTGGGTTATTGGTGCACTCATAGTGACCACCTCTGGGAGTTGTCAGATCTGGGTTTCGAGATCATCACATAGTTTTGCAGGGATGAAATCTGTGAGGCTGTTTTCCCTTTAGGTGTACACAGTCTTCCCATTTTTAGCCTTTCTTGGGAAGATTTCAGGAAGAGTATTGTATGTATAGCTTATAAAAGATGTTGCAGCTGGGGTCTTTCACTCTACTCCATACTGCCTTCTCTTGAGCTAACAAAGCACCACACAGCAAAAGATCAAGGGTCCCGTGGAGAGAAAAACTCAGAACTCTGGGCAGACAAGGTCGTTCTCAACGCTAGATTGATAGACTTGTGGATTTTCCAAATAAGCAGCCTTTCTCTCCAGCACAGCCTCTTAGAGAGATTATGCTATGGTGAGATCTCTTCATGGAGACTGCTGGTGGCTTAGATGACACTTCAGGGAGACACAAATAGTTCTGAAATGTTTAAAGGGGCAGCCCGCTCTTTGGGCCTTTTCTTTTTTCCGTTGGAGCAGCAGCAACATGGAAAGTGCCCCTCCACCCCATTCTCCTTCTTGTCTGAATTTTGAGTTTTCATTGTTGAAGGAGGAGGGAAGAGTACAAAGTGCTCTTCAAAAGCCTCTTCAGCCTTTTGCAGAGCTGTTGGATGAGACTTGAGCCCAGCTGTAAGGACAGCCATTTGTTCCCTAGATATCAACACAGAGCTGGACTTTCCCAGATCCCTCTCTGTCTCTGGGAAGGCCAGAGGTGAATTATAGTGTATGTTAGGAAATGTGCCCAGTAGAAAGAAGAATGGGATCAGTCAGCTCAAGAATTGTTTGGGACCTGTGCTTTGGATGGAAAATTATTATTATCCCACAGAACTTTCCCTTGAAGTTGATACTACAATGCTGGCTGCTGAGGGGGGTCACCTGGGGAATCAATGGGGCTGGATGACTTTGCAGACCATGAAAACTTATGCATATAGGCACACTCTCAATTTCTCTCTCTCTCTCCCCCCCCTCCACACACACACACACACACACACACACACACACACACACACACACACACACACACACACGAGAGAGAGAGAGAGAGAGAGAGAGAGAGAGAGAGAGAGAGAGAGAGAGAGAGAGATGCATAAATATGTCCAAGGCCATTAAACCTGAACTCATCTATCCCAGGGACAAAACCTAAGATTCTATCATGGCTCATAATCACACTGCAAGGATAGGACCAAGCTAAAGCCAGGCTATTCTAAAACAATGTCTTCCGTGTCATTTAAAAGAGAAGACTATATAATTCAGCATGCCATATCTGCCCAGATCATAGTGTTTTAGTTAGTACATTTTGGACATTTGTCTATATGCCTCAGGCTTGTCATCTATAAATCAAGGAAAAAAATAATAAGTGTTTTATAACAATTAAATGAGTTAATACAAGCAATGCACCAGAAGCAGCACCTGCAGGTTGGGTTTCTCATTTCTACAGTTCCATCACACTGAGTGAACTGAGCACATGGTAGGGAGAGGAAAGGCTGCAGCAGGAGTAACCGAGGCCCATAATTGATAATGGGGTCCTCCTGTGACTTGTCCAATACAGAAGCTGAGTCAGCCACTGATAGCTCCTTGCTGCCACCGCTCAATACAGCAAGAACTGCGGGAGCACCTCAGTCAGCAGAGAGACTGTGCTGTTGCAGCTTTGCTCTGTGGTGCTGGACCCTGTGCTATCCTATGTTGGGGAGAAGAAATGTACTCTTAAAGTCCACCCACCTGACACGGCTTAACCACATCACGGGCGGGGCCTGACACTCTTATCCCTAGGTATGCTGAGAAAGTCTAACTTCTACATCCTCACTGACCCTCCTTGTACTGTCTCCCTCCACACAGGTGTGAATTCTGCTATCCCTAGTCCTTAGGGATGCTGTGACTGCTCTGGAGACAGCCGTTAGAGCAGCAGGTCTCAATCTGTGGGACTGAGCCCTTTGCAGGTCACAAAGCAGATACCCATGCGTATCAGATATTTATATTATGATTTGTAACAATAGCAAACTTACAGTTATGAAGTGGCAATGAAATTATTTCATGGTTGGGGGTCACCCCCATGGTTGAGGAACGGTATTAAAGGGTCACAGCACTGGGGAGGTTGGGAACCACTGCTCTAGCGCCAACTACAGGGCTAGCTGTCACACACGCAGGTCCCCTTCTACAGTGTGGTCGGCTAAGAAGGCTTCTTGATTTTCTGTTAGACCCGGCAGATGTTTCACTTCTTTAAATTAAATTCTTTATTGTTTCCTGCCGCATTCTGAAAGCAGCACCTTGTATTACAAAGCAGTCTTGGGATGGTCTCTGTGGCTGTTCTTGATCACAATGCTGAGTTTAATTTCTTGTTTTTATATATGAAACTCAAGACCAAAGAGGGAAGAATTCTGCATGGCTTCTGTTCCTTGATTGTGGATATTCTGAGACCTGGCTAAGGCGGTGCCTTTGTGAATTTAGGATTACACCCAGGAAAGCAAAGATCGCCCCAAAGACTTCCACCAAACACTCAGCATGCCAAACACTCAGGAAAGAAGGAATGGGGGAGGGTAACGGGGTGGGGGTGGGGGTCTTAACAGCTCACTGGCTCAGTCCTGACAGGGATGCACTTGAAGGGCCAGGCCCTGCCACAGCTAGCTCAAGTACAGTACTTTAAGCCATGATTACAAACAACGGTAAAGACAATTAATGGAGCGTCTGGCCCTCTGACCTCCAGATGCTTACAAGGTACCCTCATCAATTTCTGCTCCTCTACGTGGCCTCCATTCCTTCACAGGATGCCTTGCTTGATGGTTCATCAAGTATGCAGACCTGGCCTAGGCTTTGTTCATGAGGCTAAACCAAAGGGGAGAGCTCCCCAGCCCTCCAGCTCGTGCCTGGGTGAATGAATCAGTGTTGGTGTCACTAACATATTCCAGGTCATGTACACACACACCACCGTTATTATATCTCAAAATTACTTTTAAATCACCATCTTTGGGATTTTAACCATTTCCCTAAAAACACATGGCTCAGGGAATTCTTACATGGAGCAAGGATGGCACCCAGTGGCGAAAAGGTTTCATCTCAAGCCCAGATCTTTCAGGGATTTGTCATTTGCTTATCTCCTTGGAGACAATGAACTGCTAGAGATCCTCCCCTTATGCCAGAGCTAAAAGGGCTACACCTTTAAGTTGATCAGCTCTACACACACACACAGACAGACAGACACCATACATACCACATACACATACCACACACACAGATACCACACACACACACACACACACACACACACACACACACCATACATACCACATACACACACCACACACACAGATACCACACCACACACACACAGATACCACACACACACACACACACACACACACACACACACACACACACACACACACACACACACCACACACCAAAAAGACACACACATACAACACACCACACCACACACACCACACAAACACATACACACACACAGACACCACACCACACACACCACACACACATACACACACACCACACCACACACACACACACACACACACACACACACCACACCACACACACACACTACACCACACACACTACACATATACACACACCACACCTATACACCACATACATACCACACCACACATACACACACCACACACACACACACACACCACACAAACACCACACACACACACACACACACACACCACACAAACACATACACACACACAGACACCACATACAGCACACACACACACACACACACACACACACACACACACACACACACGAAGTGCAGTGGGGATATAGTAATGACTTAAACCAGTATAAAAATGTGTGTGTATGTGTGTGCATATTTTAAGAATTTATGTTTAAATAATAACATTTTAGGAAAGCAGTATACTGTTCATGATGTCCCTAACATCAAACAAATATTACACATCTTCTTTCTCATAGTTTCTATCTTATTCATAAGTTCTTATGCCCTAAGCATAAGACTTTATCTCCTGACAAGTACTTTATCATTAAACTGATGTTTGCAATCTTCTATCCATGTTATCTTCCTCACATGATACTTGGCAGCCTGGAGAGTGTGGGATAATAAAGTGGAACCCTTCTTTTCTCTTTGAGATTTCCAGATGTTGAGAGATTTCTACAGTGCAAGATAGGCAATCATACTAAAGAAGATAGGCGAGATGTCAGAATAATGGATCTTCTTTCCTAGCTCTACAGATGATGCAAGGTCTCCATAGTGTTTCCTGCTTTCAATTCGCTTAGGCTTCTAATCACTCTGAAGTTCCAGGGCAAGGAGTCATGTGGACAGCATAAACATGAATCCAGAGAGAAATTCCTAACAAAACAGCATCATGCACTAAAGGGTGCCATGAATAGTCCTTTAAAAATAAAAAGTATCTTAAGTTCAGCCAAAAACTCCTTCTTAGACATCTTTGCCTTTGTTCGCTTCACTCCAGGACTGCCAAAATGTCATTTACTTTCCAAGAATAATAGCTGAATCAAAAGAAATTATCTCAGGGTAAAATTCCATGACTTCGCTTCCGTTTTCCTACTTAAGGAGTAAGTACTGTTTTTAGAATCAAAACAAAACTGGGCTGGAGGAAGCAATCAAATTTGGGTACAGTTTTATTTTTTTGTCCTTATTGTTTGTCTTATTTTTTTTTCTTTTACACACAGAATCTCACTGTGTAGCCCAGGTTGAGCCAGAGCTTGAGGTTGCCCCTGGCTGTACCTTCCTAGTGCTGGGATTAGAACAGTGTACACCACCCCTGCCCTTCTTTATGGGTAAAGTCTCAGTTGCTTCACACGTGCAATGGAGATATATGAACCCTGCCCTCACTACGGAACTGAGGGTCACAAGAGATGGCATTGTGAAGAATATATATATATATATATATATATATATATATACATATATATATATACACATATATATATGTATATATACTTATATGTATATATAAGCATATATATTGTATACATGTATATATACACACATATGTACATAATACACACATAAACTTATATATACACAATGTATATATGTACTATATTTATATATATATATGTGTGTATGTGTGTGTGTGTATTACTATTAAACATTTATTTATGGCAGAACTATGGTATAGATTCTGTACTGAATAGTTTAAGACTTGTCTTACCAAAGATTGCCACATCCCTCCCCATTTGTGTCATTACATTTTTATTGCTCCACAAATATAACATAGGCATCAGAGCCTTTGAAAATTAATCTTTAAATGCAATTAAATTAACCTGAAGCAGGGCTTCCAGCAAATACTCTTAATTCTGAAGCTGATCTTCAATTCAAACCTTTGAGCATTCAAAATCATAAAGACCTCAAGATGTTTTGTCAACATTTATTTTTCCTTTGTATTTTATTTCCCCTTCACTCTACAGATAAATTTTATAGGCTTATAAAATTGCATCCTTTTATAGCTGAAAATGGTGTTGCTGTACAGATGAGGGAACCCAAAGCCCAGAAAATTTACATGAAATGGTAGCTGTTTTGTGTATCTGTTTGCATGTGTGCTCACTCTTGCCCTTCTACATACATGTGCATGACTGTGTCAAGGGATAGCTGTAGTCCTGAGACTGCAGACAACCCTGAGGTCACATGTTCTCCGTTCACTTTGCATGTCATGTGCTGCCTTAGAACCTATAGAGTTGGGATTCACAAACATTTGAAAGATTTTTGAATAGATCCATTTCCAACTGAAACATAAGCACAAAGGCCTAGCAAGCCAGTTCATAATTTCACAAATGCATAGGGGGTGCAGATATAGGAAAGCAATATTAAATGCTAATAAAAAGTATTAGAAAGACATTTCGTGAAGCAAGAAACTAGTATGTTTTAAAATGTATGGTTTGAGCCATCGAGGTGGCTCAGCAGGCAAAGGGTACTTCCCTCTTAAGCCTGATGACCTGAGTTCAGTTCCTGGAACCCACATGAAAGAAGGAGAGGACAACGTCCTATAGGTGTTTCTTGACCTCCACATGCACAATATGACATACACTGAGGCATACACACAGACAGACAACACACAAGCACAGACACAACATATACATACTCTACTAAATAAATAAATGTAAAAGTCTGATGGGAGATGTCATTCTATAAATATGTTTCTTGTATTGGTTAATGAATAAAGCCCTGTTGACCAATAGGAAAGCAAGATAGGTGGGACTAGGAGACAAGGAGGATTCAAGGAGAGGTAGGAGGATTCAAGATGTAGGGAAGACAAGACCACATGGAAATACTTAGATTGATAGAAATGGGTTCCTATTTAAGGCAGAGCTATCCAATAAGTAATACTATTAACAGGCCAACGGCTTTATATCTAATACAGTGTCTCTGTGTGTTATTTGGGACCAGGCTGGGGGGGGGGAAACTATTCGTAACAAAATGGCGCCTGCTACGTGGGTATTAAAAACTTACTATTGCGGTTTAATAAGGATCAGGATAAATAATTAGGCTGAATAGATGTTTATTTAGGGAGAAATAACTCACAACAAAGGCAGATGAACATGGCGGGTTCCACAGGATCCTATCCTTTTAGCGTCTGCCAGCAAGACAGAGCCTCCAGACCTCTTCCTCAGCCTTTTCCAGCAGGTCACATCCGGCCCTGTCTCCACCCCCAATGGGCGTGGTCTAAGCCACAGGTGCAGACAAGGTGAATATCTCACTACAACTTACACTTGAAACGTAACAAAAGCTTAAAAAGGGATTTTACAAACAAAATAACAGAGACAAGCAAGTTATTCTGGTAGCAGCATTTTTCTCGGTGGGACTCTGTTTTGCTAGAGACAAGCAGAGATTTGCATGGCTCCTTTAAGGGAGGTTTCCTGACTCAACATAAAGACAGATTCAGATAAAGAAAAACCTCTAAAGATTTATAGAGTGTTTTAAAATATATGTAGACTTGGGAGAGAAAAAGAAACAGGATAAAGTGGTACTCGCCAGTAGGATTTGTTGAAGGAGGCAGAGGCAAGTGAATGCGGATCTCTGTGATTTCAAAATAAACCTGGTATACAGAGTGAATTCCAGTGCAGACAAAGTTACATAGAAAAACCCTGTCTCAAAAATGAAAAAATTGAAGTAAAAGAAATAGAGTAATTAAAAAAAACCCATAAAGATGGAAAGCACAGAGAGTTTGGATACTGTATGCTATTGTGTTGTCTTTGTATTATTTGACTGCTGAGGAAATAGCAACAACTGTTAAAAGAAATGCTGCTAGATTATTCCAATTTATATATTTTAAAAATACTTTCACCTCAAAATTTAAGTCCAAGGACAGTCTGCTGGGGGAAAGAATTTCTATTTTTGTTTCCACAGAAAATGAAAAACTGTGGATTTCTTCCAGACTCACATAATTTGATCAAGCAAGACCCTCTGAAACAGTGTCCCAGATGATCCAACATTCAAAACAGCTGGGATAAGGCAGCCTTGTAGACCACTACAGTCAGGATTTCTGCATCTTCTTAGGATCCCCATGACAGCGCCCCCTACCAGCAGGAACCAGTTTGGAAAGGATGACGCCCAAATTCCCAAATATTGTCTATAAATGTTTGTTTTCATTTAAATGGTTGTAAATGGTTAATGACCACAACCAATCTCTTTAAGAGTAAAAAGAGGATTATGATATAGATATAAATATTTTGCTTTGGAATGCATTTTCATTTATTGATACAAATTTAAGGTCAATTTTGTGATATGTATATTTCTCCTCTTATTTAGGTATTGTGGTTATATAGCTCATTTAAAAATGTAATGTATAATTTAGTACAGATTTTAGATAGTTACCTATAATAGTCAAAATTTTAGTTAGGTTTTACCTATAATAGTCAAAACTTAAGTTAGTTAGGATTTCTAGATATACAGAGATACATCTGAGATGAATAGATATTCTTCAAACTTTTCAAAGACCTACAGAATATGGCATTTAAAATGGTTTAGGGTTTTTCTTGACAGTGAGGCACAACTGGCTACACCACTTTTGTCAGAAAGGAAGATGGACATCAAAGAAACCCATTATGGAGTTTACTTCCAATATGGCAAAACTAGCCATTTTGACTTGACTTTATGCTGTATAAACTGGACATGCAGGACCCACAGGAAAGTGACTGCTGATGCAAGATGGACATTGCTTCAGGGTTTCTGCTTCATGGAAGAGTCTGCCAGACATTCTACAGGACTTGAAGAAAAGTGACTGACAAACTGCCAATACAGGTGGACAGTTTAAAGTTTTCTGCTTTGCTGAGGAGTCTGCCAGACACACTATGGCCTAAGGCTGAAGATGGAACATTACAGAAGAACTTTGGGTAACTGACCAGGCAAGTTGTCTCTGTCATTTCTAGAGTTTATATATTATCCTTCTGTGGTCTTTGATGGAGTTGAAGACAGATAGTTGTGGTTATAGTTTTCCTTAGTTAGGATTAAAGATAAGTTACATATAGGACTTTAGACTCACAAAGATAGGATAGATGATGGAATATTTTCTTTAAATCTTGCTAAATGTTAATAGAATAAATATTGTTAACAATGGTTCTTATTTGATAACTTTTTTGTTGTATATTTTACTATGTTAATGTTAAAACCCTTCTTTTTATTTTAGATAGAAAAGAAGAAATTATGAGAGATATCATTCTGTAAATATGTTTCTCATATTGATTAATGAATGAAGCCCTGTTGGCCAATAGGAAAGCAAGATAGGCAGGGCTAGGAGACAAGGAGGACTTGGGGAGAGATAGGAGGATTCAAGATGTAGGGACTTGAGAACAACTCCAGACCCTCTTTCTGGGAAGATAAGACCACATGGAAATACTTAGATGGATAAAAATGGGTTAATATTTAAGACAAAGCTAGTCAATAAGAAATGCTAGTAACAGGATAACAGCTTTATATCTAATACAGCGTCTCTGTGTATTATTTGGAGCTGATGTGGCTGTGTGACCAGGCTGGGGGGAAACTGTTCATAACAAAAGTCTTTAAACACATTTAGCAAAATCCAGGAAGGATTTTATTTAATGGCAAATCACCCAACACTGCGAAAATCTCCTGCCTACAGTAAGAAGATGACATCTTTAATAGAACAGTTCAACAGACTTGGACCAGAGCTCTGCCCAGAGAATGAGTCCCTTTATTTTCATGGAGCCTAGGCTGCATAAGGAAACTAAGAAATTGATAAACAAATCTGTGAAAGAAAGAGTTTAAACCAACAAAGAGCTAAGAATGTCAACTATTGGTCTTGTCATAGATCCAACTTCAAATTTTGGCCTGTGCTTACCCAAAATGTCATAATTCAGTGAATTTGCTCACAAGATAGACATTTCTTCAGCACCCGGGTGTCAAGCATGGCTATAAATGATGTAAGGGCTGTAAAAACGAGCAGGACAAAAGATCCCCTTAAGATGCTCCCACTCTGTCTGATTAGATGGGTGTACCAAGACTGATGTTGCAGGTAGAAAGTGAAAAGAATGGCAAGCCACAGGTTGTTTCTGTCCAAAGAACGGTGAATGACTGGGAGAGAGGCATTGAGTGAGGTCGTGTATTAGTAGGGCTGTAAATATGTAGAAACAGGGAAGAGGATGGGCTCACAGGTAGGAAAGGGAGGAAGTGGGAAGAGAACATCACACAGGGATAGTGAAGGGTGGCACATGGAGCAGGTTAGAACAAGCTGGGGCAGTGGACAGGGGGTTTGAATGTAGACTAATGTAGAGGTTTAATGTCCGGCTAAAGAATTGACAGTGACAGTCAGAGTCTAGAGATCCACGGATGATGCTAAGCTTTGTGAGCTGAAGAGTACTGTCCATCTGGCAGTGAGGAGGACGCAGGGAGCCGAACCAGAACCAGAGCAAGCACAGGAGAGGGCAAGGGAGGGGCTGAACTGGTGAGGGCTGTGAGCTGGATTGGAGTGAGTGGGGTATCCCAAGACAGAATGAGTGGGATGACACGTGGAAATGCAGAGGGGAGGAGCCATGGACAGCTGTGTCCTTCTGTCTAAGGCATGCAGCTGCAGAGTGCAGGCAAGGGAAGAAAACAGCCAGGAGGCTGTAGCTTGTCTGTACACTAAATAGTTGATGAAGAGTAACCCATCAAGACTGCCAAATCAAGCACCCACCCCCACAGTGAGGGGCCACCTCTCCTGGCTCTGTGATTTTCCAGTCCAGTTCCAGTCTGTAACTACACACAACTTGTATTAGAAGAAAGCCAGAATGACTACAGAGTGGTGCAGTTCTGGAAGGTTCTGACATCTCTGGCTTCTTCCATTCTCTTCACACGTCAAGGGTCAGGGTTATCACTGGGCCTACAGCACTCATCATTGCTGGGCTTTCTGACTCTCTAAAACAATACAAACTGCCCTCCAGGCCTGACTCTGTGGGCTAGTAGGGAATGAGGTGAGCTAAAATGCCAAGGGGATATGGGCAAGCCCTCCAGACCCTTTGTAAGTCATTTAAAATTATATCCAAACATGTGTTTACGTGATTTGTGGTTATGTATACATGAGTGCATGCCTGAGGAGACCAGGGAGACCAGAGGCATCACACCTCGGCCCTCCAGATTGAGGTTAGCGGTGGTTGTGAGTTGCTGGCTAGTCTGCTGGGAGCCCAGCGCCAGAGGCAGTATATGCTCTCAACCGTTTGTCTATCTTGCTGGTCAGTACCCCAGGTCCATTCTTCCTCTCACAAAAGTAGATGTTTCCAGTGACTGGCCTTTAGAAAAACTGTCCCTGCTTTGTTTTCCGAGTGAAGGAAGTGACAAATAGTGGCTGCATGTGTTGATCTGGGGGAAGGTCAAGGTCATCACAGGATATATTTGGGTCAAGCAGATCTTTGAAGGGCCCGCGATTCACAGCCGCCGAGCTCAGCACTAAGAAAGGCCAGCCTGGTCACCACACATCACCCCTCCTGTCCCCTCCTAGGCCCCCACCCCACCTCCCTAGCATCTGCCATACTCACGAGTGCCAACGTACCACCATCCTTTCTGCTATGTGACATTTGATTAAGACACAATTCATACAGGGAACTGGACACTTGAGCACCAGGCATGCCCCATATTTATGGATGTAGCCTGAGCCAGAGGGCTGCCTGCTGCAGCGTGAGCAGACTACCCTGGACTGTGCTGAGGCTGCTCTTTCCCCAGAAGTTCATTTTCCAGGGAGAGTGCAATAGCTTGCTCTGACAGTAAAGAAAAGCTTGACACTAAACCTGACATAAATACTACCGAAAGTCAAGACAACGCCTTAAATTCAAGAGGCAGGAGGAAGGGGGACCACTAGGTTAAGTATAAGTCGATACCAACATCCTGTATACATAGCTGCCTCCTCACAGCACCCTGGAAACAAGCTGGGGTGAACCGAAAAGCCAGGGCAGACACTTCTGAAAGCTGTATTCCAGAGAATAAGACTGCAGAGCAAGATAACAACCTGCTTCCCTCTGACACCAAGGTCCCAGCTACAGAGAAGCCTCTGCAAGAGTAGCTGTCGGAGGCAGAAGAACTGGGCAGGGGGTGGGGGGGGATGGGGTGCTGCTGTTCCCATGGGTGATGCTGAGCTGCTGGCCTCTATCACTGGCAGCCCTTCACTGGCCTCCTCTGGTTATCCCTCCTCATCATGCCCTGAGTTGCCTGGTTTGGTTGAACACTGTGATGTCACTTTTTCTGCAATGTGCTGGCAAAAGTGGCAGGAAAGAGGCAGTGCCTTTGTGCCAACTTGGGACAGAGACACTTTCCTGGTCAGTTAGTGTGAGGCATCCCTAGCACTGGTCCACAAAGGGAGCGTGGCATTCCCCAGTCATGATTGCTCCTGAAGGGCCTGAGTAGACTGGCATGGCAGCATTGGTGAGTCATCCTGAGGCTGGAAGCTGCTTCTACATACAATTTTATCCCATGAGTTGAAGTGACCCTCTTAAATCTAAACCAGCTGCTGCCGATGACCTTTGAAACCACATCTCATCACTCATTTTGTTTGTTAGGTTTTGATTTTTTTTTCCCCTGAGACAGTGTTTCACTGTACTAGCCTTGGCTGTCCTGGAACTTTCTCTGTAGGTCAGGCTGGCCTCCCACTCACAGATCCACCTGCCTCTGCCTTCCCAGTGCTGGGATTAAAGGTGTGCACCACCACCATCTGTGTCTAGTCTTGATTTTTTTTTTTTGCTTACTTTGCCATGATATTAGTTTGTGGCCTGGACATTAATACTGAAAACTTGAACATGAGAGGTGGTCTAAATCTAAACAGCCATCTTGAGTTACGGGCCTCTAATGACTGAGGCCATAATGGGGCAGTAAACGAGCCTCCTCTGTGATTGCAGCTGTAATCCATGCAGTTCTAAACTGGAAGAAGAGATGATCGAAGGAGGCAATATAACATGAGGATGTCCACAGGTTGATGCTAATGGGTAAACTGGCAGTAGATGGTGATAGCCATGAGGTCTGCCCATTGCATTGGAACCCAAGGAAAGTGCATAAAACCACAGGAGCATATAATTAGTGTACTAAACTCATTTTCTCATGCTGTCACAGCTGGCATCTTCAGGTTATTAAAAGCCCTCAAACTAGCTGTCTTCGAGGAGATCTAATTGTCAATATGGTCTTTATACGTTATTCCTGTTAGCACAGTGCTAAAGTGATATAAACAGGCACTAAAATTGCACAAATTTTCTCTGTGTCACTTTCTTATTTCAAGTTCATGGGACAGTAAATGTTAATGAGGGTGGAAAAACATTCTTTGGCTCTTGGCATGCTCATTAATGCACAGGGCAATCAGCTCCTAAAGAATAATTTATTGACATTATAGTCTGAATCAGATTTCCAAAAGCAGCTGATTCATTAGTACCCAGGAGTTTGGGATCTTTGTGTATGTGAGTGGCCCTACAAACAAGACTATTTTCCTGAGGTATTAATGATATCAGAACAGGGGAAAATAAGCCAAACATCTGACATTATTGTGGGAGCAGAATCCACTTGCAGGGCAGGGTGGGGAACACTTGTAGAAACTCAATGATGGACAGTTTTAGTCGTCAACTAGAAAAAGTTAGAATGACCCCAGAGGAGAGGCTCAGTGAGGGCTCGTCCAGATCAAGTCTCAGCCTGTGGGGACTGTCTTGAGCTTACTAACCGAGGTGGGAAGACTCAGCCATTGGGAGTGTCCCCATTGCTGTGACAGAAAGTCCTGAACTATGAGAGAGGACAAAGTGAGTTGAGGACAAGCACGCATGCACTCATTCTCTCTCCGCTCCTGTCTGTGGATGTGACCAGCTGCCTCCAGGCCCAGCCACAGTGACTTCCCTGCAGCAACAGACTAGAGCCTGGAACGGAGAGCTAAGATAAACCCTTTCTCCTTCAAGTGGTTTTTATCAGTGTTTCCTCACAGCAACAGAAACAGAATCGAGACAAAGTCTGATCCTGTTTTCCCACTGCCACTACATATCTCTCCAAATTCTTCTCACCAAGAGAAATAGGGGTAGTCAGAAGAAATGGAATCTCAAATGGCTCCTTCATAGCATTATAAAATGGGGGAAGCATCCACCAGAAGGACCAGCAGTTACTAGGAAGGGTAAGGAATCAGTCTAGCATCCACGGCCATTAAGAATTAACTACAGGTTTATCTTACATGACATCAGCCCTCCTCTAGGCCACACCCTCTTCGTGAACAAATGGTTGTAAACAAAGAATAACATATTGAAGGGTGCAGACTCACTCTTCAATATGGTTGGTGCCCTCCCTTTTTCCTAGGGTCCTCAGGTTATGCCTTCCCTGTCCTAACCAAGTGACCTCCTTACCTGCACTGACCTCCACAGCCCTTGATGGTCATACCAGAAGGAAAGTATCCCTCATCCTATCTGCAGTGACAGGAAGCTTCCTGTCACTGGTCCCTGGTGTATGCAGCTGATATTCTGGAGCCTGAGCTATCTGAAGCATGGAATAGGCTGAATCCATCATCAAGTCAAGCCTTTGCGTCCACTCATGTTCTCAACTAAGAACATGCATCCACGGCTGTCCAAGGGATGAGGCAGACCCAAGAGATAGCTCTCAAGCTCAACTTGGACTCACATATAGACAGAGAGGCACATGGACTCTGCTTCCATTAGAACACATTCAGTTCAGAAAGGCTCTTAGACTCATGTCAATAATGACGTCTCGCCAGCTCCTGGGGACATTTCTGCACCCGGATGTGGTACATTTTGGGCTTCTACTGAGATCTGTTGTATGCCTGTGTATTTGGGCTCTGTATGTTTTCCACCACCAGATAATTAAGCAGTTCTTTCCAAACCCTGGGGTCATCTCTGAATCACTGCATACCAGCTAAGTAGATTGAGTGCTAGGGCTCACCCATCTTTTCATCCAGGAAATCTGTGGGTAACACCAATTCCAGATTTAAATAATTCACTATGCTGTTTTTTTAAGCTATGCATATTTTCAAAGGTGCAGAAGATAATATATATAGGTTACAACACATCTGAATGTTGATGTGGCTTGCCTATATATATATTGGTGGAAACAAAGTATTCAGTTGTATACAACTGAGTCTGGAGTTTCTCTAAGTGCTATCACATGACTCTACACAGTATTATTCTAAGCACACTACTTTTTAATGTTATTGCTGCAGCTACAATAGACACCAGCTATCAATTAGGATAATGTTTTATTTACTTTATATATCAAGGAAAAAGCCATTTAGTTAAGATAATCTACTATATCTCAATTACATTATAATAGGATACCAGCTATTATCCTTTGGGATAAAATCTGGAATAAATCAGTTCAGTTAATAATCTTGACAAGTTTAAGATGAAATAACCCTTTGTTCTCACATTTAAATACTTCATAATTTTAGTATGTTTGGGAGCTGATAACAGAAAAGTACAGCATGCTCTAAGACAATGGAGACCTCTTTGCTCTAAAGCAAACATTGGAGCCTGGATGCAGGCTAGCAGCCTTCACAGAGCAGTCAGCTCTAGACTGTGTAGCTTGCTGTAGTTCAGGGAGGTTGTTGTGAGTGGCTTTTACAGTCACATTTAGTTCATTCTGCACTTTTCTGTCTTCTTTCTGGTTACTTCCCTGCTTTGACAACAAAAATAATCATAATGGCAGCAAAAATGAAATAATAACATGATATCATCATTTTAGCAGGAGATAGGTATTGCCATAAATACAATTTCTAGGCAAGGAAACCTTTGCCTTATTGTTTAACTTTTCAAATTTATAGATAAAAGCAAAAGTTTACTTATCATATATTTATCATATAACATCTGGTGTTTTGATACGTGAATTCTAAATTTTATTAAGGTAAATAAGTTTTAAATATCTATGGAAAAGTATGTAATTTATGTATATTTAAGAAATTTGATTTAAATAGGTATCTGAAATAATGTCATGTTATAGCTGTAATATTTTCTTGTTGACTAACTGCTTAAGATGTAGAATACTGACGCTCTTTGCATTCATTTATTCATTCATTCATTCACCAAGTATTTACTGAGTGTCCCACACACTGTGAGAGACAGCAGAGATAGAACTGTGAAGAAAATATACAAACATCCCTGACAAACAGAGTTCATATCCTGGTCAATTGCCATGATCTAAATGTGTTCCCAAACTCCACACGTGGGAAATTTGTTATTCCCAGTAGCAGTATTGATAAGTGGGACTTTGGGAGATGGATGGGTCATGAATGAATGGATTCATGGCTTACTGAAAGGGACACTATAGAGTAGCTAGCTCTCTAGACTGCTGCTGTCTCTTGCCACATGAGGCTCTCTGCCATATTGTGATGAAGCAAGAAGACAACCACGCACACCCAAGCACACATACACATATAGGCATCCACACACACAGGCACACATATCACACCATACCACACACACACAAACATACACACACAGGCCCAACCCCACACCACATCTCTCTCTCTCTCTCTCTCTCTCTCTCTCTCTCTCTCTCTCTCTCTCTCTCTCTCTCTCTCTCTCTCTCTCTCACACACACACACACACACACACACACACACACACCAGATCACCAGATGCTGAGCAGATGTCAGCCATGCTGTTGGGTTTCTCAACCTCTACAGCATAAGCTAAGTAAACCTCCATTGTTTATAAATTGCACAGTCTTAAGCATTTTGTTACAGAGATAGACAAACTGAAAGAGTATACAAGACGTTTGCCTCTACAACAACAGACCTCAGGGTCTGTAAACCATAGCTGCTGTGGTTTAGATTGCTTTGTTCCTTGCCGAGGGGGTGAGCAGCTGTTACTTGTTGATAGCACAGTCTCTCCTTTTGATCTGGGCACCACTGCAAGCAACTGTCTCCTGTAACAGCTCATTGCATGCCCTCCTGGGGAACCCCATCACTGTACTAGGGGTCTTCCTTTGTCCTCTTCAGTGGTTCACGTGATTCAATTCTAATATGACTAACAGGATCAAAGGGCTCTGTGCCATTCTTTCCCCATGAGGATAAAATAGATCTATGTGCAAACAGGACTCCTAGAAGAGCAGCAAGCAATGCCATGTACTAATACTACAGATACGGTTTTTATGGTTGCAGTAGCCTTTCCTAATTAATTCTCAAAACTTTTAAACAGAATTTAGAAATACCAACACTTTTCAAAGGGAGAAACAAAAGTCACTTTTCCAGCATTCTGTGGTTTTGCTTTTCCTGAAGTCCTGGGGATTGAACCCAGGGCCTTGAACATGCTAAGCAAACATGATACCACCAAACTATCCCCCAGCCCTCCTATCTTGTGGCTGTTGTTTGTAGGAATCCAGGAGAGAAGATGGCATTCTGAATGGCACCCAGAGAAACAGTAGTGACTAAGATGGAAAGGGGCATCTAAGACTCATTCATAGACTCATCAGACATGGCAGCTAGACAGGGGCCACCAGGGAGCCATGCAGCTAAGAACTCCAGTTCTGGGGTGGATCCCCCTCCTTAGTGTACTCATCTGGAAAATAATGTGCAGAGCCCAGGGCTGTGAGGTTGAGATGGATAAATATAGGTTAAGAGCCTGTACCAGGCATACAGAAAGCATGGGGTAAGTGTTAGTTATTATGATCTCAATCTCTTTGTTTAGGCTTTTCTTTTCTTTTCCTTTTCCAAGACAGGGTTTCTCTGTGCAGTTCTGGCTGTCTTGGAACTCATTCTGTAGATCAGGCTGGCCTCGAACTCAGAAGTATGTCTGCCTCCTGGATACTAGGATTAAAGGTGTTTGCCACTGCTGTCTGGCTTCTTCATTTAGTTTTATAGATAAACAAGACAATAAAACCCCATTTTTTAAAAAAGTGAAAAGTAAGTTAGAAGTAAAACCAATGCCTAAGTCAGGTGTCCCAATTCTCATCCTATTTTTCAGACCTCCCTTCCCATGTCTGTGTTCTTAACAAATGGAAAGACATATTGACTCATATAAATCACACAGGGACTACACAATTATGCAATCCTCCCACCTCTGCAAAATGAAGGACTCCAAGCTTCTCTGCCCAGGACAGTGGCCCCACACTTCAGACAAAGTTTAAGTGTTAACAGTGCAATCATTCCCTTCCTCACCTTAAACTTGTCGACTTCAGCCTTGGAACATGTAGCGTGGTAGGACAGCACCTGACGAGGGAGAGGACAGAACGTCAGTAATGGACATGACTGGCTCGTCTCAAATTTTCCTCTCTTGAAAATGGCTTTGCTCATATACACCACCTTGACTTGGTAGTGATTTCAATGTATAACAAGAGATTTCTATGAATTGCCTGTGACATAGACTAAAGGCTGGCCACGTTACACCAGCATTTGTCAAAGGTACATTGTGGAGGTCAGGACCGCGGACACCAGGGGATGTGAATATCTACTAAATCTTTCTGCGCTTACCAACCTTGGAGAAGCACATTTTGCCTCTGAATTGTGGCTCAGCATTTCCCAAATCTAATTAGCTTTAGAACTCTGCTTTAGATGATACAGCAATGTCACAGCACGCCAACCTAATAAGCCATTGACCAAGAACTTTTGAGAAATGCTGATGCAGGTGAAAGCACACAGCCTAGGAGGCAGCGCCCCACAGTGGTTGAACGCGGTCGGTGCAGCCACATTGTCAGCGTCTTTATTTCCCAGCTTTGTGAACTTGGGTGGGCAAATCTGGTACTACTTTGTAAAGTGGCATAATAGCAATACTATAGAGACACCTCATGTTTAACAGCAGCCTGCCTTTGAAAATCAGAGGGTCCGCCTGAAAACCCCAGCCGAGGGCATTTTCCATGATTTTCAACAGGAAAAATTAGAATGCATTGTGGTATCTGTAACAACTTCCTAAAACTTACTTATGGTGTGGAAGAGTTCATAGGTGTGCATGAAACAAGGAAAATGATGGCCGAACACAATAACGTTCAAATGAAACTTTGTATCGTTTACTGAAAGTAAATACTTTGTCTCCTACTGTGAACACTTTTTCCTTACTAACTTCTTTCCCCATAGTTTTCCCAGTCACCATTGACTTTCAGAAGGGACTCACAAAATATTACATTGTGAAGTAAATAACATTTGTAAGGTTTGGTTATTGACAACAATGAGTTTCTACTGGTAAATGTTAATTGTATAAATATTACCTGAGGTTGGTTTGTATTTCATTGACATTTTAGGGATTTTAAATTCAATAAAACATGTCGATTATCCAGCAAACAATTCACTTATGGTGATTATATGAATCATTGGTTAAAAGACACCCCATATATATTTGGCTGAATATCACATATTATGATTTTCATTTATTCAATAGTTTTTCAATAAAAATTCTATTCTTTTGGTTCTGTTTTACTAAGGCAAACTTTACGTTTATTGTTATCTTAAATTTTCTAATGGTGTTTGCAAGTTCTTTTTGTATATTAAGTTTTTAAAATCAGCTGTTAACCTAAAAAACCAAAACCCAAAACCCAAAACTGCAATTTGAATCTCTGCCACTAGGTGGTGCTCAGCCAGGCTTTTCACAGGTGACTAAGTCGTGCTGCCACTTTCTTTAAACCAATTTTCCACTTCCTTTATTATTTAAAAAGCATATCAATGATACTATATTGTAACTATTTGAATCAATGAAGCAAATAACTACTAGACTAGAGAGGTTCTCTGCTCACTTAAAATTAGTTTCTTTTTTTTTTAAATTTTTAATTGAGATATAGGGTTCATTGTATAGTGTAGAATCAAGTTCTATAAAATACATGCATATATATTCTTGAACATTGCTTCCCTGTTTATAGTGCAATAGTATGCTTTTGTTTGCTTGTTTTTAAGAGGAGGGCTAGCTGCGTTGCCTCAATAGTTCCCCGCCTGAGACTGTCAGCAGCTGAGACCTCTGGGCTTGCACATCTTGCCTGGTTATTCTTTTAATGAACTGAAGTTTTAAATTTTGATTCAGCATACTTGTCCATTTTTTTATTATTGCTTCATGTGTATTTTCTAAGAAGCATCTACTCATCACTAAAGTTATTGACGTGTGTGTGTGTGTGTGTGTGTGTGTGTGTGTGTGTGTGTGTGTGTGCTTGCTTTTTATGTTTAAGTCTATGATAGATCAAAACTAATTTTGTGCATAGGGCAAGACTAAGAATTAATGAAATAAATACTTTGGGTATGTTTTCAGGACTATTGTAGTTTCCTTGTTTATTTTATTTAATTTGACAAATAACATAATCAGGCAGCTTTTGGTTTAGCCCTTTAAATCTTATCTCCTACTACGTGACTCAGAACCAGAGGGTGGAGGAGGAATCAGGCTCAGAATACTTTTGGTTTGTTTTGCTTTTCTGAGACAGAATCTTACATTATATTCCAGATTATCCTGGAATTCATGACATAGCCAAGCTGACCTAAAACTTGAGAAGTTCCTCCTGCCTCAGCCTTCCATTGCTGGAAATCTATATGAGCTACTCCTTTTGACTTCAAGAATCTTTCAGCCACCTTCTTCTAAAAGTTTTAGCACCTGGAGATGGACGGGAAGGAATTCTCACTCCTTGTACTGCAGCATCAAGCCCTGTGGTAAACTACGGTGATGGTAGCAAGTCCCTTCTAGCAATCCCCAGAAAAGCAGAGATGGAGAAGCAAGCTACTCAAGACAGAGAGATCTGTGTTTTCCTCAGGGCTATTTCAGCTGTATTCCTTCAAGCACGTCTTGCCCGTGTGTAACATATGAGCTCTCAGCTACAGCTTCTGTGTCAAGCCTGCCTGCCAGCTGCCCACCCCCATGCTGATCAGACTCTTACCCTCCGGAACTGTAAACCCCTATACACTTTCTTCTGTAAGTTGCCCTGGTCATGGTGTCTCTTCACAGCAACAGAAAAGCAACTAAGACGAGTGCTATGGGTTGTACGCAGGGCCTTGCACATGCTAGGAAAGAATGAAGGACTCGTCCTTGCACAGAGACCTTGTCAGTCTTCTCTGTGTCATAGTGGCTTTACAAGTGCTGCCCAGCACTCAGGTGCAGCTAGGAAGGCCAGGTGATTTATCTCTCCATTGATTTTCTTTGTTTGCTGCATACAGGGTGGAGCAATGAGAGCCAGTGACATCTCCACCCTTTCTTGTGTGACATTTTGACTAGAGTTTAATGTACAGCAGTGATTTTGCTATTCCCAGCTTCTTCTTGAAAAGTCTGACCAAAAATGATGAACTCATTTAAATCCTTTTTAGACTTTAAATGCACCCCTTCTCGGTGTGTGTGTGTGTGCGTGTGTGTGTTTGCTTGTGTAAGTCAGGAAACTTGTGGGAATCAGTTCTCCCTTTCCATAATGTAAGCTTTGGGTATTGTCTTAGTTTGGATCTTAATTTGGATTTATATTGCTGTGAAGAGACACCATGACCACAGCAACTCTTATTATGGAAACACTTCATTGGGGTGGCTCATTTATAGTTTCAGAGGTTCAGCCCATTAGCATCATGGTGGGGAGCATGGCAGGGTACTGGCCGCATCTTGATTTGCAGCCCACAGGCCACTGGGCAGTATCTTGAGCATAGGAAACCTCAAAGCCTGCTCTCACAGTGGCACACTTCCTCAGACAAGGCAATACCCAATCCAACAAAGCCATACCTCCTAATAGTGCCATTCTCTATGAGATTATGAGGTCCAATTACATTCAAACTACCACAGGTATCAAATTCAGGTTATCAGGTTTGGCAGTGAGGGCCTCGATACCCTGAGGATCTCACTAGCTCTGCTTCACTGTTTTAAACGAATCTTCAGATACTGCTAACGCCACTTAGAACTTCATCATCTGTGATCATGATCTCTGGCCCACCTTCATCAGTCTCAATGCTACCCTCAACACTGCACTGACACCTCGACTCAAACTTCTCAGTTTTTATTGACAAATCCACTGTCAGAGGTTCAGAAGCCCTTGTGTAGCAGAACTGAATGCAGGGTCACACCCGCTGTCTTTCTTTAATGCTCCCCACTGGGCTTTCCTAGCCACCCATTGTTTGGGTTTTCTTTCTATTTCTCTGGTCCTTCTGTTGCTTTTCTCCTTGCTTCCCTCTTTTCACTCTGAATGCAGTGGTTTTCTATGACCTTTCTCTTTCTCAACCATGCTACATCATCCCAATAGCTTTCCACAGTTTACCTGTGTTGACAACTTCTAAGTTCAGTGCCAATCTGTCCTTGCACTTCTCACTCATGTTTGCAATGACCACCATCATGAGTTCCTGTTGGGTTGACTCACTGGCAACACAAATTTAACATGTCTCAAACACACATGTTGATTTTTTTCCCCATACATGCCAGACAGAACAACTCCAACTCAAAAGGCAATCGTGTCCATCTCACAAGACATTCCTGTTACCTGTGAACATGTTATAGAAGGTAGCAAAAAGAAGGAATTAACATTGATAAGGAATTAAGTGGGTCTAGTGCACCCAACAGTCTTTACTAAGAAGGGAGGGAGGAAGAGTCAGATAATGCGGTGTGATACTTGACCAGTCAGTGAAGGTTCAGAGATGGGCCACAGCAGTGAGGTTAGTTCTACAAGGCAGGAAGGCCAGCAACACAGACTGTCTGTTAACATCTCCAGAGGAACAACGATCTTCCTACACCTCGATTTTACCCTTGTAAGGTCTCTTGTAGACTTATATGACCTCCAGAATTACAACATAATAAACATGTGTTATTTTAATTCACTGGGTTGTAGTGAATTCATTACAGCATCAAAAGGAAACTAATGTTTTACACAAATCTTTTTCTCCCAGAGACTTTCTTGGCTCCATAAGTAATACCCTATCCAGCAATTTATTCAAACCAGAAACCTCAGGATTATCTTTGACGTTTTCCTCTGAACTCTTTCCTCACACCAAATACATCAGAAAAGCATGACATCTCCACTCTTGTAACTCCACCTCGTCTTAAATTCAGTCCATCATAGCCTCTCAGCTGGGATAATGACTCTAGTCTCTAGGTAACCATCAGATAGAGTAAGCTCACATAAGTTAAAATCTGATTGTCCACCTCCCCCACCCCCCACCCAGATGAAAACCCACCATCAGTCCCACTCATCTGCCATATTTCCTCCAACAGTGACTACAGATCACTTGCAGTTGTTAGGTTAACAGGGTAATCCACTCCTGTGCAAGGACAGAGTAGGTCCTGTACCATTAGACCATTGGCACTCTTCAAACCACCCTTGTCCTCTTCTGTCTGCTCCAATCCCACTGGCCTACTTTTGGATCTTGAAAACACCAAGTTTCTCTTCACCTTGGAGCTCCTCCTGCCCTCCTTACCTGGCAGAGATCACCTTTTAAGACTGGGTTGATTCTCATGTCTTCAATGAGATCCTCTCTGATCACTTCAAGAAACCATTTCTCCCCACTTGTATCCTTTGAATTTTGAGGATGCTTTCTCCATCATCTATCTCAGCTGCCAGTGTTCCCACCCCCCTCACACCCAGAGCTCAAGCTTCGTTATTGTGGTTTGGGTCTGGAATGTTCCTCAGGAGCTCAGAGAAGAAGGTTGGGTCCTTAGCTGGTGGTACAATTAGGAGATGGGGCCCAGCTGGAAGAAGTAGGCCACTGGTGACACACCTTTGTAGGTTATTTTGTGTTTAGCGTCTCTTCTCTGGCTCCCTTTGCTTCACAGGTGTCTTTAGTAGAGCAGCTTCGTACCAGCTGTACTCTCTCTCAGTCTTGCCTCAGGCTACATAACCAGGAAACCGTGAGTCTTTGTTTTCCTCTGGTAATTTGTTATAGCAATTAAAAAGTTGATTGACGAGACCATAAAATTAAAGATTAGCTTTAGTTTTGATCACCAATGTATATCCTGTCCTCAGGAGTATGCTTGAAACTTGGTTGTTACTTAGTCTATATATGATGGGTTGACACATAGAACATAACATTTGAAAAGAAAATAATTTCTACCTCCCATATTCTTCCTGGCATCCTTTATCAGCAGGTTGAATCAGTGTTGTTTCCTTGATGAAACGATGATAGACAGACACCACAAGTGAGCATGAACATGAACTAAGCAGTGTGGATAAGAAAGTCGTAGAAGGCAAATATAGAGATGGCTAGTTAAAACTGTATTTCAGATCAGCAACAAATTCTTACACGACTCGAGATGTGTTTATACTAAAATGATTCATCATTAACCGGAAGTTCCAATCTACCCACTACCCTGTGTCACATGGTAACTCTATGTCTCCCTGGTCCAAGTCAACAAGGGCAAAACAAATTGATAGGCAATGCTGAACTGAATTCCAAGATGCTCGTTTTCTTTCACTCATCCCCACATCTCCCAGAGACTTTTTCTCTGAATGTTTAATCTGGATGTTTACCAAGTGCTTTCAGTCTGGAATATTTTCCACGATGCTTCTGTTATGAGCAGAATTGTCTCTCTCACTTGGCCAAATTTCACATACTGAATCCCTAGCTCTCAGAATGTGACCATATTTGGAAAGAAGATATGTAAGGGTGAAATTAAGGTGAAATGAGGTCATGTGTGTGTGCCCAGTCCACTGTGAGTGGTGTGATTACAAGTCAAGGACCTTAGGATATAGGGCACAGACAATATGCAGAGTAAGGAGTGACCATGTAAGGACACACCAAAAGGACAGACACACCTGAGTCAAAGAGAAAGGGTTCAAAAGAGATCAAGCCACTGGTGCCTCTTGACTTGACCTCAAGACTCAAGAAATATGGAAAAATTAATTTCAAGTGTTTAAGTCATCCAGCCTGTAGTATTTTGTTATATTACAGCAGTCCTCAAAAATGAATAGAACTGTATAACTTCATTAACCTAACATCTGTTGCAGGATAAAAGAACAGAAGTAATTCCTGATTACTTCTACCCCAGTCAATCGTCAAAGAAAACTCATCACTGTTTTAAATATTAGTAAAATTATGTGACACAGCTGACAGCCAGGAATCAAGCCAATTTCTATAGTCAAGAGCACAATTTAACAAAATATAAAAATATACATTTATTATTTTTGAGCATTCTCGGATAAACAAAGAATTTTTAAAAACTACAGAGTTCTCCAGGCTTTTTACCACATAGCAAGGATCGGGGTGCAGCACGCAGTTTCAACAATAACATGTTTGTTTGATCAGGTAAAAAAGTTTCATTGAATGTGTCTTAGTAGTTTGGAAGAAAAATTACAAAATGGAGTAATAATATCCACACGGTCTTCCTCTATGAGAAATGTTGGTAGGTTGTGAGGGGTTGGCCATAATATCAACAGTAGTTAATTTTTTTGACATCTAAATAAAGCTTACATGGGAAAGTAAACAGCTGATCCCTCGGACACTTGAACCAACATTAAACTTTCACAAGAAAATCTCTACCCCCGATGGATTTATCTTTTGTGGCACCGCTAACTTAGGAAGCATTTGGAAGTTAAAACTAGTGGCTCAGTTTTGTTGATGAGCTCTGACTTACACATTCTTTACAGTTCTCAAATAAATCACTACTGGCAAAACCCCACCACTTTAATTAACTTGGGGATTGAACTAGTTCCTAGCAAAACAGAACAAAGCAAGATAAGGCCATTATCAAGCCCGAGGAAGACGGAAGAAAACAGTCATGCTTTTGTGTCCAGTTTGCACAGCAGGGAAAGACAATTAACTCTATCTCAAGAGAAGAGCAATGGACGGAGCTACAAAATAGGACTAGTGTGCCAAGCTTCGCCCTCTGCTGCCTGTGGTTCAAGACCTGAGCCAAATGCATGTCTTGCAGTTCCAGAAACTAACTGGGTTGAGGGCAGAGCTCCTGTCACAGTTGTTCTCAGTGTTAATTGGGTAGCCAGCCACTTGCTTCTGAAATGAGAAATAAGTCACCGCAGAAGCACAGACATGAAGAACCACTTCACAGAACGGAGGAACGAAGAGACTGGCTGTCTCCCTCGGCAAGGGGCTGCAGGACTCTTCACTGCTATAGGCTGATGGCTCCCGTAGCAAAGTGGCTCTTGGTGACATGTGAAATGAGACGGGCTCTGCATTTTTCCTAAGCTGATTTGAAGCAAAATCCCAAATAATTTCTATTGAAGAGCTCTGAAATGATAAAGTTTGCCATCAGCAGTAATCCTGCAGCTAAGGAAGGTGTCACTCTCCTGCACAAGCCAATTTCCTTGGACAGAAATGCTATCTAGCTGTGTGAAGATCAATACTCCTGGATTGAAAAAAAAAAAAAAAAAGTTGACAATAGTATTTAAAACACTGTGACTCAACAGTCATGTTGAGAGTGATCTGTTTCTATTGCCAAATATTTCAGAAACCGCCCTGTTTTCTAATGGGATGAAATGTTCAAAGAGTTAATTTAGATAACTGTCCACCCTATAATTGGTTATCATCATCTTCAAAATGAATGCCATATTTTTTTTTTTAAATCCATGGACTTGAACTTTTAAAGTTTAAAGTAGAATAACACTAACTTGATCTGGGATAATAGCTGAAATATTTGCCTATTATCTTGATGATTTGGGATCGGCTGCTTTTTAGCTAAGGGAGGAGGGTCACATGTGAAGCTCATAGCAACACATATTTCTGGTGTGCCCTTCTATAACTAAATGTCTGTGGTAAGCATTTTGGGCGTATTTTTTGACATCCCGATTCTGGTGGTTTGGATAACAATTATTCCACACAGTCTTGGGCATTTGCATTCGTGGTTCTCAGTTGGGGGTTTTGTTTGGAAAGGTTCAGGAGATTCAGCCTTGCTGCAGGAAGTATGTCACTGGGGGTGGGCTTTGAGATTAAATGCCTCAAGCCATTCCCGTGTCTCTGCTTCGTGACTGCTGTTCACAGCCTGAGCTCCCAGCTTCCTGTTCCTGCCACCGTGCCTGCTGCTAGTTACACTTCCTCCACTCTGCCACCATGGACTGCACTCCTTCTACAACAGTAAGCCAGAATAAAGTCATCCTTCAATTGCCTTGGTTATGGCATTTTACCACAGCAACAGAAAAACTACTAATACACTGGAAAACACATTACATGTGGGGCCTCAACTTAACTTGATTGCTCCTTGTAATCAAGATTTAACTTAGTTCATCTTTCATTACCTAGATTAACAATGTAATACTAAAGACTACACTCCAAATCTTCATCTGAGTTTTAAAATACTACCTTAAAATGGACCCCTGCTCAGTGCCCATCGGCTCATGCATAATGACAGGATGATGTCATGTATTGCTGCCTAACTGTCTCTTCTCTTTGCTCCAAAAGTCACTAAACATCAGAGCCTGTGCACTTGCCAGAGGTGAAAGCTCTGCACCTTCACCCAGAATATTTCATGTGCAGACTAAGAAGGCCACCTGTCAAAGGCAGGGTCTCTGTGTCTTCTTCATTGAGGGAAAAGTTTGTGTTGGCTTCACTGATGCAATGTGCACAGTGTTGCTCTGAAAATTGTTCTGGGCCCAGTACATAAGAGCCTAGAAGCTTCCATTTGCTGGTTTTTGAAATGTTCCCTCCTGTAGCCGTGAACCACTGTGTAGAAAGACCATTTACCCTGTAAAGAACTCCAGTCACATGGAGAGACCAAGAGGTTGAGACACCAGGTAGGAAGAGATAGAGACCAAAAAGCTCCATGAAGCCCTACAAATGTGTGAGAGAGGAATCCATCTTGAAATGGACCTTCCAGCCTATCACACCCAAGCTGGTACCACGAGGATATGAAATGATCTACCCATTTAAGCTCTCTGGAAGTCTGGACCCCTAAGACTATGAGCAAAATAAAACTGTTCTATATGCATAGATACACAACATCTGGACAGTGATTAAAGTACTGTAAAGAACAGTCCAGGATCAAACCTTCCCTGGCACATGCTGCCTCTGCCTTCCGTGGAGTTCAGTATTCAGGTGTCTTTACCTTTAAAGGTCTAGGAAAAGTTGGCCTTAAACCTTTGGAAACCATGGATGGAGATGCAAAGCTGTTAGGCAAATCTATGCAAATCTTGGCTGTGTTTAAATCTCACCTTAGCTTTGAGTTCTTTTATATTCTGACTTATATGATCAACCTGCTGAATGTGAGCTTCATCCTCCTCCTCAGTGTCCTCAGAGCATTTGTAAGTTCAGTACAATATAAAGGTTTCTTCCCTTTCTCCTCACCCCTCCCTCCCTCCCCTTCTCCCTTCCCTTTCCCCTTTCCCTTTTCTTTCTTCCATGCCTTCTCCTTCCTTTCCCTCACCACTCTCCTTTGTCTTTCTGGAAAGACAATGCAGTTTCATCAAAGTAAACAATACTGCAAATAAAGTATCAGTTTTATCACTCTCTAGACACTGACCTTTTCCCCATGGGGTATCTCACTGGCCTTTCCACCCCTAGGGTAACTCACTGGCCTTTCCCCCAATGGTGTATCTCACTGGCCTTTCCACCCCTGGGTTATCTCATTGGCCTTTCCATCCATGGGGTATCTCACTGGCCTTTCTCCCCATGGGGTATCTCACTGGCCTTTCTCCCCATGGGGTATCTCACTGGCTTTCCCCCCCATGGGGGTATCTCACTGGCTTTTCCCCCTATGGGGCATCTCATTGAACTTCCACCCATGTGGCACCTTGCCAACCCTCCTACTCATATGATACCTCACTGGCCATTAATCCATAGAATCAGCCCCTCTTTATATTTACTAATCTCTGATGTAATCTCCTTTTCTTTTCTCTCTGTCCTTATATTTTGAATGTAAAATCACAAAACACCCTCCATTTCTTATACAGGATGGTTTCCTATATCCTCTAACTTGCAGGTATCGTTAATACTTATTCTTTTATAGTCTATATTGTTCCAAGACAGCTTGTCAAGGGTTTGCCCACTGAAATCTTCCCATGGAATTCCAGGGCCTCTGTTTCCCTCAATTTGTTATATTTCACAAACTCTCCTATGCATCTTAATGTATTCATTATCCAGTGGGTTGCAAACTCTTGACTGTACCAGAGAGCTCCCAATTCAGTTGCTGAGTGGGGCCTGAGTATTTAAATGTTGAACAAGTTCCCAGATAAATCTGATGCTGCTAGTTTGGGGGAAAGTTCTGTGAAAACCACTGGTTAAAGTCTACCCATGCATTGCAAAGTTAAGACAGCCTGAATTTGCTCTACTAGAGGCTACAGGTTGCAGAGCAGAGAGGAGAAAGGAAAAGTTTGACTGCATCTTCTCCCAAACCCCAGTATGATCTGAATAGCTTCATTCAAGAAGGTTGGAAACATTTCTTTAGTTATTTTAATAACTATGCTTTTTGTGCCTGGGTTTATTTTCATTCCCTAATTCTATTAAAAACAGAGATAAGAAACCACTGTGAAATCTGTTTTGATGGATGTTCCTATAATGCCCTTTGATTTACAAAAGCAATCTGACTAACATGCTGTTCCAAACCATGCAGTCATGGGAGTGACCCACCATATCTCTGAGCAGAGAAACCAGACTTCATCTTTGAGTTAGTTGTAGAATGAGTTCACTGTCTCCTTGTCTGTGGGGTTGGTAGTAGCACTTAATTTTGTTTGTGTAGAATAATTCTTTAATGAATTACCAGTGAGAATTCTCAAGGCAGGCCACTTCCTTCCAGTAAGCAAACTTTGTTTTCTTAATTGTCACCACTTAGGACACTGAGAGCAGAACAGCTTGACCTTTGAACTTGTCTCAATCCACTAGCCTTACAATCTTGACCCAATTTCTTGACCCAAGGCCCGGTTTCCTTGTGAATAAAAGGGACGAGATACCTTCCCCTTCCAATTGTATTCCATCAGCCAGAGTGTTCTATTGTTGTGAAGAAACACCAGGACCACAGCAAATCTTACTAACAGAAATCATTTAATTGGGGGGCTTGCTTACAGTTTCAGCAGTTTAGTCTATTATCAACATGTTGGGGAGCATGGTGGCATGCAGTCAGGAACTAGAGCAATAGCGATGAGCTACATCCTGACCTATACACATAGGCATCAGGAAACACTGGGCTTGGCATGGGCTTTTCAAACTTCAAAGCCCACGTCCCGCTGACACACTTCTTCCAACAAAGCCATGCCTTATGATCCTTTCAAATAGTGCCACTCTCTGGTGACTAAGCATTCAGCTCGTGAGCCTATGGGGGTCATTCTTATTAAAAACACCACATAGAGCAAGTTATAGGTCCCTTTCACTCCAACCACAGAGAAGAGTAACTCTACCAAGGGTCAGAACTACTTGATGATGAGCCAGAATGGGTACCATGAAGGATGGGCAAAATAAATAGTAATTTAGAATTGTGAGTTGGTATTATGTCTAAAACCACAGCAAACAAGCTCAGTACATAGATTCTACTAAATGGATTTTGTGATTACTCGATGTTTTTTGTTACTTCCTAATTCCTTTCTGTATTATAAAGATTGTGTTTGGTAGATAAGACCTTCAAGTGAGATTAAAATGTATTGGATGCATATTAGGTATTGTTTATATTTAACATATATGGTATATATGACGTTTGATTATTAGATATTGTTGCATTGATTGAACACATTCCAATACCCATGGAAAAAAGATATTATAAGAAACATGCAAGGACTGGCTTATTTTTGTTACATAACTTTCAGGAAATACTATTCATCTCAATCACTTAAATGTCATTAGGATGAAAGAGCCATTTTCTTTGGAAAAAGTTTCACATTGTAATGATTTTTCTATTTTTCTAAGTTCCCACTCATCTGTCACAAAGGATCTCAACCATTAACACTAAAATTAAAGAGGTTTTTGTGATTGATTCTTAGCATGATTCAATGAGATTCTCTACATATGCATATTGGACCATAAATTATATGTGTTTTAAAATAAGTGTTCCCTTCCCACAGCTGCAGTATTTCTTACATTCTGTTTTAGGGCAAAGCTGTTTTTCTTAATCATGAAGGTTATTAAGTGTATTAGTGTCTCACAAATGCTTTCCTAATGAACTCCCCGATTACTTGTTTCTCTTGTTTGTTATGAAGAACAGAGAACACAGTATTCTCTTGGACTAATTGAGCAAAGTAGGATTGATTATTGCTATTTCTAAAACAACCATAAACATGTGCCAAGGTTTTCTAAACCTAAAATTTATATATCTGGAACTATTAGTAGTCAGACTTCATTTAATGCCATATTTCTGAATATCCCAGTACTGAGTATGTATTTATATTTTCTATGCATCTCTTGTCATAGTTTTTTGCACAATCGAAAGGGCTACTCAAGTGGCTTATCATTTTAGAGAGACACATTGCTTGCACTGATTACAGAAGAACACCGGGAACATTGGTATGTATGTAGCCTTGCTGGGACTTCCCTCTGGAGCAAAAGGAGGAAGGAGGGACTAGAGTGGTTGTTATGGTTTGAATATGAGGTGTTTCTCTCAAAGCCTTAGGTATTGAAGGCCGGGCCCCCAGTTTGTAGTGCTATTTGGGAAAGATGCTGGAAACTTCAGATGTGGGGGCCTATCGGGGAGAAATAGTTCACTGGTGGGTGGGTTCTTAGGGCTATCCATGGTCCCTTTCTGTCTGTCACTCTCTGTTTCCTCAGAGATGTGAACTGTCTGTCTACCTGCCCTCTGCTCTCACAATGAAACCACTAGCTAAAAGAAATAATCTCTTCCTGAAGATGGTTTTTTTCAGGCTCAAGTCACAATGATGAAAAGTCATACAATTGAAGAAAGGAAGTCTAAAAGAAAGTCTAAAGATGCAATTTCTAGTATGCCGAGAGCCAGAGCTGGTGGAGTTGAGGGGGTATTTCTAATTTATTTTTTATTTTTATTTAACTAAAATGTGCATGTCATAGCATGTATGTGGGGGTTACAGAACAACTCAGAGGGAGTCAGTTGTCTTCTACCTTGTGGATCCCAAGGATTGAACTAAGGTCATCAGGCTTGTCTACAAGTGCCTTTCCAACTGAGCCATCTCACCAGCCCCAATTTAAACAATTACCCACCAACTTGTTTCTGAACACTATAAATGTTGTAGAAAGGACATGTGGATATCTGGGATGGGGTGTGGGGTACAAGTGCAAAGGCCCTGTGCTAGACATGTGTCTAGCTTATTCAAGGACAAATGAGGAGACAAGTGACATAGAGACAGTAAGGGGAAGTAAGGGAAGATTGGAGAAGAAACACTGAGGTTTTTTAAAATCATTGTAGTTTGGTTTTTGGTTTGTACAAATAGTAGAAGTTCTTCCTGCAGACAAGAGTAATGCCTAAATAAGGTCCATCTAATTGACCTCAATACATTTACTAAACTAAGGAGCCATTTCCCTTCTATGCAAAGAAATGATGAAAGTTTCTCCTTCATTTCTGCCAGGTCAGGGCTGCTGTTAACTGCACAGAGTCATAGGAGATGGGTCCTTTGAGGGAAATAATGCCATTCCTTGACAATCAGGATATGATCTCATGTCCTGCTGCACCTTAAAACAAACATCAGCTGTTTGTCAATGTTGTATCTTTTCTATCTTATTTTCTTTACAGATAACTTTTGGCTCTCAAACTTTATCCCATAGCATGGAATGGACTTAATCATGTGTGTTGCTTCAACCTAGGTTTATGGTTGGTTCTGATGGTGTCAAGCCTAGACTTTACGGCTAATGGACTGGTTGTGTCCTAATGGCCACACTTCTTGAAACAAATGCATTAAAATGGAGGCTTTGGGAACTGATGTTTGCTTATCACTTGGTAGATTTCGATGCTAGAGCAGGGGCTGGAACAGATGGACATTGCCCTGGATCCAAGTCCTGAGTCACAGCTATGTCTTTTCTTCTAAGAACAGAAGTTATGGTTGTGAGATGACAGTCACCTACTTGGGCTTGACTGCTAAAGAACTTAGCAGCATATCTGACCTATGGGAACACCAGATTGAAAAGGCAGTGGCGGGGGTGGGGGGTAGGGGAGTAGGGGGATGAAGGGTGGGGGGACTCTCTCAAAGACCTTGTTTTTAGGATGCCTTGTGCTATGTCTTCTTAGGTGTCAAATGCCAGGCTTCTCTCTACGGTGGGGCAGAGCTTAAAGTTAATATCAAGGAGTTTTATGGACAAAGTGAATGGAAAAATCCACATCCTCAGACCTTTCAAAAAGTTAGTAGGGGTCATGAGACCAAAAACTCACAGACAGCCCCTGCATACAGCAGATAGTCATTTAAATCTTACTTTTAGTTATTTCATAGGATAGCTGTGTACCAGCCACTCTCTCGTGACACTGATAAATTTTATACACAAACCACAAAACTCTCCACACATATGTATATGTATATGTATATATGTATATATACCAAACATAAACAGATATGCTTTAATATATTAGATACACGAAGCCTTTGGGGGAAGATCTAATGTAACCTTTAAGGTCACACTGAAGGGGAATGCTGGAAAAGGGACACTTAGGGCAGTGGCCTTACTGGGCCTTTGTGATGTTTAGCTGAGCTGGGTAAGACCCTAGGAACATAGATATCTAGTCACATGTCATCAAGTTATGTTCCAAGTTTCTGAAATCACATAGATTAATTCAAATTCCCCCAGATACCCCAAATCCCCCAAGCTCACTGATGGCATTAGATGGGCTTATTCCCCAGATTTGGCCTCCTCTGGATGCATCTCTAGGTGGAGGCTGTTTGTGGGGCTATGGGTAATATACAAGCTATACAGCACAGATTTTATGTACAACCTAGTGTGATGTGAGGGGTTTGGAATGGGGGAGGTGGGCAGTGAGAATCTTTTGTGAATGGTCATATCTGCTTGAATCCTGTTACAATTTACCACCTTTGGGAAGTGTTATGTGTGCCCTTTCTTCTCCGGTATAAAACATTATGAAGATTCTTCACATGGACCTCAAAGCCAATGCCGGTTTCGCAGTAGAATGAGCAAACTCAGGCTTCACAAACTACTGATGGCAAGACAAGTCTGCGAGGCAAGGCAGGGCAATTCTGCTACAGAGGTTGTTTTCTTTCCCAACCTAACTCAGCTCTAAGACTCAATTAGATTTAAACAGGACTGCATTTCAGGTTGAGTTGCTGGAGCATCATGAAGAACCTGGCTTAGTCATAGATTCTGCAATGTAAATCCCAAAGCATTAGGCTTGCCAAAATTATCCCTTACTGATAAGCTAGTGGTTTTCAAGAAAGCTCAAAAAGAGCAAGGGAATACATTTCTATGGGGCTTTCATTCACTTTGAAATCAATGGACCTTCCCAGTGCCCTTAGTCACTGTCCTCATCATCTTCCCACCCAGAAGTCCTGTGGAAAGCAGGATCTTAAAGATGCTTTTCGTCCCACTTCCATCATGGCCACCATGGTCCCAGGTGGGACCTTGCAACTGAGAAGACAGTCCCCAAACAACCTTTTGTACCCCAGGCATAAAACAGGAGCCCTTGAAACTGAGACCTGAGTTCGAATCTGGATCTGTAGCCAACTGAGTAATGCGAGCTTTAAAACCTATCCCAGCAAGTGTCTAGACCTTACTGAGCCTCTGTCTGCTCATTTGTCAGGTGGGAAACTCACTGTTTTCTCTGTGATGTTTTGGTAAAGGTTTCTATGAAATTGTTCTATAAGGTGCATCACAGGGTGCTGGGCACAGAGAGAGAGAGAGAGAGAGAGAGAGAGACATTCAGTTAATTAAGGTCCTTTATAAGCACCCAAGACATCACACCACAAAAGCAAAGAAATGGAAACATAAACCACCAAAGGGGAAAAAATCCAAACAGGCAGGAACACATGTATCCAAGTAATAGTTACTTCCTTAGGTTTCCATGGGAACCATGTTTCATTACTCCAAACATCTGCTGTGTTTGGAAACTTGGTCCACGGTCCTGAAGCACATTTGTTAGACCACAGCAGTGGTGACAAATCCTATAAAGATGGATTTGATTTTGGAGAACCACCAAATGCTGTTCAGCAGGAAATAAAATGGAAACAGTCGACTTTTTGTTAGAAACAGTTATGCTTACAAAGTACTGACATCAATCTCTCTCTCGATTGTCACTGTCAAACGAATCACATTCCCCTTCTGTTGAAGGCTCCTCAATCATTCTCCACTACTCTTAGGACCAAGTTCAAGTCCCTTCATGTGGCACAGCCATCTTTTGTGACCCACCCTTTGCAGCCTCATGCTTGCCTCTCTTTCTGGAGTGCAGAGAAGTTGGGTTGCCCTGAGCAGCTTGCAACCCCAGTCCTTCCCACTTTCACCTGTGGCTTCCCTATTCCCCGGAGCATTCCTGAGAATTGCCTCTCAAAATTGTGTAGCTCGCTGCCTGTCACTTGAAAGTTACCTTCTCTGAAAATCTGTCATGATAAAGCTCTCTGAATCAGATGCTTCGCCTACACATAGTACCTACATCTGTCCTAAACTTGACAGACAGTGCAGCTATCACATTTCCCTTGTCTCTGTCCTCTTACAGTCTGAAATTATGTGGCACATTATACCGTGTCTTGTGTCATTTACAAGTATCCAGTATGTTTCATAAAGATAGATTTTTAGCATATAGTAGGTGATTTTTTTTACTGTGGTGGTTTGAGTAAGAATGGCACCCATAGGCTCATATGTTTGAGTGCTTAGTCACCAGGGAGTGGCACTATTTGAAAAAATAAGGAGGCCTTGTTGGGGAAAGGGGGCTTTGAGGTTTCAGCAGTTCATGCTAGCCCCAGGCTCACCCACTCTGCCTGCAGATAAGGATGTCGTTCTCAACTATTTCTCCAACACCATGCTTGCCATACATGCCACCATGCTCCCTGTGAGCTTCTGAAATTGCAAGCAAGCCTCTAGTTGAAATATTTTCTCTTATAAGAATTGCCTTGGTCATGGTGTCTCTTCACAGCAATAGAACAGCGACTAAGACATTAATGATATGTCATACAAACCCCAAGGAGCCCACTGAAGTGTTTTGAGAGGTACATAAATGATTATAGGATTATTAGAAGTTCAGCACTTACTCATTTCCAACATCTGTAAATTCTTCATGTGTGTATATACATTTATGTGCATATGTGTATGCAATGCCTGTGGAGGCCTGTATGTCATTCTTCAGACTCTCTCTAACATATTTTTAAGACAGGGTCTCCCATTGAGCTGGAGCCTGCCAACTAACCTGGACAGTGAGTCCTAAGACCCACTGTTCCCACCATCCTAGTGCTGGGACTGTAGGCTCATACTTGAACCCAGACCTGCACATGGTTTCTAGAAATCAAACTCAAGTTCTCATGCTTCTGTGCAAATGCTTTGGTGACTGTACCATCTTCCAGCCTCCACACAGAGAACAAATACTAAATAATTCATATAGATAGTTCAAGGAAATGGAATAAAAACCACTTTTAGGGATAGCTTTGCATCGAGTGCTATCAAAGAAAAGAGAAACCAGAGCAGCTTGATGGTTGAGAAACCTTACATATTCTACCCCAGCCAGGCATCAAGGTCAAGAACAGTGTAAGTTATTCTGACAGGACAGCATCCTTGACCTGGTGTGATGAAAACAGCCCATGTCATCTGTGCCCTTCTTCACTAACATCCAGAACCATAGTCTGACCTAGAAAACAGCAGCAAATCCCTGTAGAGACATCAGAGTGCCTGGCAGTGGTACTCCAAAATACTGCCATATAAACGTATGAACAAAACAAATGGACTGAGTATATTATATTGCAGGTGTGTGTGTGAGAGAGAGAGAAGGGGGAGAAAGAGAAAGGAAGAGAGAGAAAGAAAAAGAGAGAGAGAAAGAGAGAGAGAAAGAGAGAGATAAAGAAGTGATCATGAATTTGGTGGGCAAGAGAGGAGTTTAAAGGAAAGAGGATAAGTCAAGAGTGATGTGGATACAGTGCCCATGTGTGAAGTTCTCAGAAAAAATAACAAAATTACCCCCCCCAAATAACAGTTTTTAAAAGAGGAAGTCATGACATGCTGACAGCCAAGAGAAGCCTAAGGAGACATGATATCTAAGGGCAACAGGGAATCTTGAATGGGACCCTGAATGGGATAAGTTTTTGGTAAAGAGTAAAGAAAGGCTAATAAAGCTGGGCTCTAATAACCAGTAGTGTAGCAACGCCAGTTCATAACTACAGCAATACTGTGCTAACATAAGATGTTAAAATAGGGGAAACAGAATGCAGGGCAAACAGAGACTCTAAATTATCTCTCTAAGTTTTCTGTAAGTATGAAACTGTTCTACTCATCACATATACACATGGCATTCTTAAACAATTATTAAAAACAAATTACTCCTTTGAAGTGTAGGGAGCCGGAGAGGTGGCTCCCGTTAGAAGCACTTGCTGTTTTTCCAGAGGACCTGAGTTTGATTCCCAGAACTCATACCAGACGGCTCACAAACAGCTGTAACTCCAGCTCTAGAGGATCCAATGTCATCTTTTGGCCTCTGTGACTACCTACATTCATGTGAGCATACACACAGACACATAATTAAAATCAAATCTTTAAAATAAAGTAGAATGAAATGCGTTAATGTTTGGTCTTGTCTGTAATCCACCACCAGGGCCAAGGGAGGCATTGCTGTTGGAGGCAGAATTGCATGTCAAAGCTGCTCCACAGAAGATGCTGGAGACTACCCTCAGCCATGATGGCCTAGCACACAGCACACAGGAAGCTGCCAGAGCCCTCGGCAAGCTTGCATCCAGTTGTGATGAACCAATGTACTTCAACTAGGTGGAGGCACCTTGTGCTGAGCACAAAATCCACCTTACTAAGGTTTGTGACAACAAGAAACTAGGGAGATGGGTAGGCCTGGTTAAGGGCTATGGCAAAGAATCTCAGGCCAAGGTTTAGGGTTAGGGTTAGGGTTCTTCAAGTGCAAGAAATGAATAAATAAAAATTTTGGTTCATTTAATAACAAAACAAAATACCACAAAGGTGAAAAAATATTGTAAAAATAAAGTTTACATAAAAATAATATACGAGCCCAGGCAGTGGTGGCGTGTATCTTTAATCCCAGCACTCTCGAGGCAGAGGCAGGCGCATATCTGTGAGTTCGAGGCCAGCCTGGTCTACAAAATGAATTCCTGGATAGCCAGGGCTGGCGGAGAAACACTATTTTGGAAAACAAACAAACAAACAAGACCAACAAACAAAAAACTGGCTGAATATGGGTATATATATGTTGGTGTAGCTCTCCTAGTTTCCACAGCATCTAAATAAGAAGATAGAAGTCCTAGAATCTAGATCTGAGAATATTTTTGCCATCTATTAGATAGATGCACTAGTATTGGGGGGAAAATGACACTTGGCTTTTTAAGATAAGAAAGAGCTGTTCTTCAAGTAAGCCCACGAGGGCGCTGTTCCTTTTCTGTTGTCAGAGTGTTTTCCCAGAGTCCTGGCCGCCTAGGCTAATCAGAAAATCAGTCCCTTCTCCATCCCCTGCCTGCTGAGGAATTCGCTCCTGTCCTGGGTGGGGGCAGGAGACGCTGTGAGTGATTATTGCTATCAGTGCCCATGAGCACTGCCCCGCAGTGTGTGCTGGAAGGAGATTCTTGCTGTACTTCATCATTGCAACCTTTGCTACTTTCCTTTTTGTTGCTGTTGTTTTGGTTTTGGCTTTTTGAGACAGTGCTTCTCTGTGTAAAGAGGCCCTGGCTGTCCTGGAGCTCGCTCTGTTTGGTGGCCTCGCACTCAGAGACCCTACAGCCTCTGCAGCGCTGCGATTGAAAGAGTGTGCCACCACCTGTACATGATTCATTTGGCAAGTACTTCCAGCAGGCGTGAAGCCTGTGGCCCATGTCCTTGCAAGCACTAGGGGGACCAGGACAGGCCAGCCACACAGACTGATGTGTGGAGTGATGTAGAGTTTAGGGACCTGACCGAGGGATGAGTAGCATTTCAATGCAGTAGGGTCATACTGGACCTGCCTTCCACCTGCCCACCCAGCACTTAGCACTGTACACATCAACTTGTTCTCCCGCTATACAAATGATCAAAGGGAATCCAGAGGTCACCAGTGGACTGGCAGAGGCCCCAGGACACACAAAAGGCCTGTGAGTTTGTTCACACTCTATTTTGAACACCTATGAGGCTGTACCCTGATAATTACTTCAAGCATGAGCCATTACCTCCCTCCCCCAAATCCCATGCTTAGTTTGCTGACTGGGCTTAGGTCAACTTGACACAAGCTAGAGGTATCCAAAAGGAAAGAACCTTAACTGAGAAAATGCCTTCATAAGATCTGGCTGTACGGCATTTTCTTAATTAATGATTGATGGGGGAGGGCCCAACCCATAGTAGGTGGTTCTAATCCTGGGCTAGGGGTCCCGGGTTCTATAAGAAAACAGGCTAAGCAAGCCAGGGGAAGCAAGTCAGTAAGCAGTACCCCTCCATGGTCTCTGCATCAGTCCCTGCCCCCAAGTTCCTGCCCTGTTTAAATTTCTGTCTTCTATGATGAGCAATGATGTGGAAGTGTAAGCCAAATAAACCCTCTCCTCCCCAACTTACTTTTTGGTCATGGTGTTTCATCGCATCAATAGTAACCCTAACTAAAACACTTAGTCTTCATAAGATACAGGAAGAAAAAGCCACATTGCAACTGCAGCAAAGAGCACACAGGCAAATGATTTTGGATGGGACTCGAAAATGAGCAAAAGACAGACAGAGAGGCCAAGCCATTTCCGGGTCAAGGAAGCCCTGTAATGGTTTGGAGCTGGAATGTCCCCCAAAGGCTTATGAGTTAACTTTCCATAGGTGTCACTATTGGGAGGTGGGGAGAGTTTAGGAGGACTCTATTTGGAGAGGTAAATCATGGGGACAGGTTCTTGACAGTGATATTGGGACTCCATCCCTTCCCTCTCTCTTCTTGGCTCCTGGGACCACATGAGGAGAGTGGCTTTGCTGTGCCAGACCCTTCGCGGCAATACTCTGCTGTATCCCAGGTATAAAGTGTCAGAGCCCAGCGAGTCTGCAGAGTAATGTCTGAAGCCGTGAGATGGGACAAACCTTTCCTTCATGAGCTGTTTTCCTTAGGTATTTTGTCCCAGCAGCAAAAGCTGACACAGACCTCTTCAGAATGCACCAGAATAGCTCTCTGGTTTTCCCTCTCTGTTAAACACCCTGTTGCTTCCTTTATGGTGCATTATCATGAGTTTTTCTGGGTATTCGTTTACCTACTCTCGTCTTCTACTAGAGTATAATAAATAATATTTCTCTTCTTTCCACTGCTGTATCCTCAGCAGCTAGAACAGCATCCTCCACGAATTAGGTGAAGTTAGTCAAAAGGGAACACATGTGATTCCACATACAAGAGCTTCTTAGCACAGTCAGAGTCCCAGGCAAAGGGAAATGGTGGTTGCCATGGGCTACAGGGAACTGAGTTAGTGTGCAGTGGATGTAGCCTCGGCGTGGGAGACAGATGGTGGTGAGCCCTGCACAACTGTGAGAAGCACTTCGTGTGCCATTGGATTGCACACATAAAAATGGCTAGGACAATACATTTCACATTACACTTATTTTTTCACAATTATAAAGGAATGAAAAAGGACCACATCCCAGACAGCCATTTCAAGGACTGAGCTGAGCCTCAGAGAAGGAAGGATGTATAGGTCCCTGGAGGTCAGGCCCTGTCATGAGGGGCAGACCTACAGTGATAGGACCTGTCAGTGGGAGAGAGTGCTGGCCAAGGAGCTGCCTGGAGTTTGTGCAAACAACTCATGAGGGACAGAGCATGCAGGTGTTTGGCTCAGATGCTCGGTAGCTGAGTGAGGACAACAGGGCTCACCAAGGCTCTGCATTTCCACCCCATGTCTCCCTTGCCCTGAACCTGTGTGGGGGAGGAAGGAAGAAAATAAATGTAAAGAAGCTCATTGAAAACTGCCCTGGCCACAGGCTTCTAACTGCAGTAAAGAGGGTGACTGACAGATGCCCAATGCCCCAGGGTATCAGAAGATAGATGCCATCTAAGAGCTTCATCCAGGGGTGGTGAAGACCGGCTCAGTGTGAGGGGAAGTGTGAGAGAAAGGAGAAAGCGGTGTCTGATCACATCTCACATCTTTCAAGCACCCAACTGCAGGAAATTGAGGAGTTCAGGAGATTCATCACTGGGAACTCATCTCTTCCTCCTCGCTTCAGGAAGCCGGGTTGGCTCCTAACTCTTTAGAAGGAGGAATCCCATGGGGCACAGTGTCTGGAGAGCAGTCTTCATTACTGGTCCCCATGTCCTTCCCCACAAAACCAACTCTGCTCATGGTGTGGAGAATACAGAGGAGGTGCCTCGCTAGTCTGTGGCCACCAAGATTTCCACCAAGAATGACTCCCTTTTCCTTTGCCATCGATTTTAAAGAATCAAAATTTTCCCCTTTTGGATTCTTGCTCTCTGAGTACCAGTTATATAGAAAACACCATGTGTGTGTGGAGGGGATAAAGCATGACCGCATACTTCAGGGTACACATGTTCAGACAGAGGAAAACACACAGGCACACTACTGGACAAAAGAACATTTACATAAATAACCCTGGACAAAAGTATATTTAAATCAAGCTCTAAATAACGGACAGTTGTGAGTAGGGAGGCATAATTGGAATAGAGAATAATGAAAATGGAGGGGACATTAAGGATCAGATGGCAGACAGGCAGGCGGCTGATTTGTAGACTATGAAGTACTTCAGTGTGTAAGTAGCATAAAATTCTCCGAGAAGAGAAATGGGAGCCGAGGGTAGGAAAATAGTTTGGTGTGAGATTTTCAAGGGCTCCTGGGGCCAGGACATTTGTATTTTGATAGGTAATAGGGGAGTAATTTAAGGTCTATGAGTGGGCGAGTGATGCAATATAAACTCTGTTTTAGGAGGAACAAGGAGAAAGGGATTGCAATTGCCCAGCCAAGGGGTAATGAAGCCCTTAAGTAGGATGGCTGCTGTGAAAATTGGAAAGGAGGAAATAGATAGGAGAGGCTCTGGGGAGGTAAAAGAAATGGCGCCTGGCTGCTGATTGCATGCGCCTTTTCCTCACTCTGTTTGACCCTCATTCCTCTCTTTGCTCTGATCATAAAACTGTATGAGGCATCCCTTAACGCCCAGACATACACTTCCTGGAAATATTCTCATCAGTATTAGGAAAGGCTTCATTTGCAATAACAATGAAGGATGCCCCAAAGAACAATTCTTGATGTTGCAAATGAGGGCCTGATATCCCACACCTACGTTCCTATTGTCCTTTTTCTGCGTTCTGACCTTTAGATAAAGTTTCCCCTTTGTTCTTATGACTCCACTCTGTGAAAACAGGAACCTAAAGAAACAGCTTTTGTAGAGTTTCTGTCTGCTTGCACAGAATGGAAATCAATCATAGAAGTAAATTTGTTAAAATGACTGCCTATTTCTTTCTTTGTTCAACTTTAAGAGCATCTAAGAGCTGCGCAGTATTAATATTACATGTTTAGGCAAAAGGACTTTAACAATAGAATTTTATAACTAAATTATGAGAAATTCAAGAAAAGCAGTCACCAAAATAATTGGATTGATAACTCAATTGTTAAACAAAATCTAGGAGCTATATTAGTCGTCCCATTTTTTAAAGGCCAGAAAAGTAGGAGGTATTACATTGTTTCCATTTCTATCTTTCACCTTGGGTGGATGGTGGCTAAAATGAGCTGAAGTTATTAGCATGTGGCGGTGGGAAGAGACTCCCTTCGATGCCGAGTCTTTCTCTGGTTGTTTTGTCCTTGAATATGAGGTTGTTATTTTCAGGTCGTAGCTTTCTGCATGGCGATACAGGTAGCAGGCACTGGGCATGCCCGGAAGAAGCAGACTTGCTCTGGGACAACCTCACCTGCAATGATGCAGGGCGCACAGTGAAGTAACTCACAGAGCCTGAGTCTAAGAGTGAAGAGAAGGAGTACGGCCCCCAGCCAACACAGCCTTAAAATACTCTGAGGGTGAGCAGACAAAATTCAATGGAGATCCAAATAGTAACACACTGGTCAGTACAAACAGCCGATTTTTGCTAAGGCCAGCTCTCTTCCGTAGCTTTAAGAAGGTATGGATCCACAACCTCAGACCAAATCCTCAGCTACTCCAGTACCTTCTCTAGTATGGCCCAGTACTTGTGTATATATAAGCTATGTACCCTCACATAGACTGAGTCATCTCCATGTCACTTACCCTAGGTGGCATAGTGTAAAAGCCAGCAGGCAGCTGTGGTTCTAAATTATTTAGGAAAGAATGGCAAGGGGGAGAAGTTTGTATGTATTTACTGCAGTTACAATATTTTAAGATCTTTCTCACCCACGGCTGAATCCACAGATGTGCAGGCAATGGATAGAGAGGACCAAGTATGTCGATTTTAACTGAATACAGCCTCTAAACACTGTCTCTAAGTAGTTTTACTTAGCTGTTACAATACTTTCTTATGCTCATTTGCCATATGAAGTAACTAAGGACTTATGTGGAATGTCCAAGGCCAACAGCTATGGAATCAGGACTCAATCCAAATTAGAACCAGATGTGTGCAAACATGAGCGTTGGCTGTCTTCCTCCTAGCCTGCTTCTGGCTTGGCTGAGGCCATTGGCCTCCTTCTACGGGAGACCCTAGTGCAAAGCAAGACAGATACTCAAAGTACCCTGAAAGCAATGAAGTCTGGGAGGATGTTTTCCAGATCAGTGGAACAAAATAATATATAAAGAAATATATTTAAAGGCATGAAAAATCAAAAGAGAAATATATTTAAATGTATAGACATATACATATGTATAATTTGGTATGTATAAGAAACATACCATATGTATGTCAGCTACAATAAGAAAAGTAGCTGACATTAAATAAATGCACATAAATCAGTTGCTTTTTGAGGAGGGTGGAATTAGTTAAAGCCATGCATTCTGTTAAGAAAGAAGAAAGGAAGGAAGGAAGGAGGGAGGGGAGAAAGAAGAAGGGGAAAGCCAGTCCTTTAGGGTGTTTTGGAGGTGGTGTCCACACTTGTAAGGGTTGACCAGGAAACACTTTAGAGATACAGCATTTTATTTTTCTTTTTTCCCTGGGGGAAAAGATGCTTGAAAGACAGAACAGAGTTGTGCTGTCTCCTCAACTCCAGGAGAAATATACCCCTATGAATGCCCGAGGCCCAGAACCACGTGTGCTCCCTTCCTGGAGGGAAAGGTGTCCAGGGTGATTACTACTCTGGGGCTGAGGATGGCTGGCTTCCTTTCTGTCACTGTTGTTATTAATGAAAACTAAGAGACAATGAAATAAAAGAACTAAATATACTTCCTTCTTGGGAAAAGTCAAGTAGAATCAAGGAATCTGTAAAAATTGAGACGATTCGTGGGCTGGAGAGATGGCTCAGTGGCTAAAAGCACTGGTTGTTCTTTCTGAGGACCTGGGCTCAATTCCCAGCACCCATATGGCAGCTCACAACTGTCTGTAACTCCAGTTGCAGGATGCCTGACACTCTCACATAGACACACATGCAGGCAAAACACCAATACACATAAAATATAAATAAATCATGAAAAAAAGCTAGGTGTGGTAATGCATGTCTTTAATCCCAGCACTCAGGAGGCAGAGACAGGCAGATCTATGAATTTGAAGCCAACCTGGTCTACAAAGTGAGTTCCATGACATTCAAGGCTGTTACATATAGAAACCCTGTCTCAGAAAACAAACAAACAAAAAAAGTAAAAGCCAAAGAAAAAAGGGGGATGATTATGGACAGCCCTAGTGGGAAATCTTTCCTTGGCTGTAATGGAAAATGAGAAAGGACCAGCCTTGGGCCTAAGGCAAGAGGGATTGAAACTAAGGATAACCCTATATTTGGTTCTGTTCCCTCTGGCTTTCTTTCTGTATCTTGGCTATTATTATTTTACTGTGTAATGTTTTGCTAGACCATGTATAGTATTATAAAGTAGCTCATATCCTTTATAGAACTAAGTTTCTAATATTATAAATATATATGCATATTTTAATGAAAATATTTACTAAGTATTTGTTTACATCTATGTATGATATTTATAGGCACAAAAATTTAATATACATCCATTCAGAAGTTAACACATCATATATATATATATATATATATATATATATATATATATATATGAAAATGTCACAACTGAGTTTGTGAGTAGCTCTCAACAAATCACATTTTGTCTTTGTAAGATGCCGAAGATAACAACTTCTCAATGGGTTCTTAGCCAGAGCATAAGATAGGGCCAACCAGTCACAATCACCAAGATTTGTCTCCCAGTGACATGAAGGTTGGCTAAGGGTCTGAGGGACACCAAGGTGGCAATAGCAGGATATAACAGAGAGTGCTACCTTTGACTGGCATGACAGCTAGCTCATAGAACAAAAAACATCAACAGCAGCAGTCAGCTTTCTGAAAAGGTAAGGTTGTCATAATCTGAGTAGAGCCAGATCTCAGGTAGTGTCAGTCATAATTTGTAGTAAGGACAGAAGGTAAGTGAGTGGCACCAGCATGAAGATATTTGCTAGGAACACAAATAAGCCTCCACCTTCAGAGATTGTGGCTAGGGACTGGCCCTGAAGCTAGAAGGATGTTAGGAGAAGATGGCTATGAGACTCTTTTCTGGGGACAAGTGGCCCTTTGTGCTTCAACCCAGTCATTCTAGTTCCCTAACAGGATGAAAATGCATTACGAGGCGATGAAGAGTGAGGATGCAGGGATGCATGGATGTTTTCTCTCTGGGTTAGGGATGCCTCAGCATGAGGAGGTCTATCTGGGACTAGCTATGTGCAATGCTCTTTGTTGTGTTGGTGTGTTTGTCTTTAGACAGCCGCAAGTGGTAAGGTTACTGAAGACAGAGTTTGATGAGAGTTAAGGAAACAGCCTCAACATTTGATGTTTCATATTCAGGTCCTTTGTTCTTCTCCCAAATGCATCTCAGTACTAAACACACTACTGCATATATGAGCATAATGATTACTGTTGTTGGACAATGTTACTGACTGCTCATTAAAACCTTCACAGGTATTATCTCACTTAATTCTCACAACTGAGTCACAGTATGAAAACAGTTCAGCACATGCTATGGTAGTAATTTTGTGTGCTAGTGTGCATGCTGTGCATGCTTGTTGCATGTGTGTGCAGTGTAGCTTGCATGTGTGCGTGTACTTGTATGCACATGGAAGCCCACTGTTACTGAATCTGGTACTCACCAGTTCCAACTGGGCTAGTCAGCAGTGTTGCCCAAGAGACACCCATCTATGCTTCTTGAGAGGTAAAATTACAGGCAGCTGCAAAACCCATGTAGCTGTCCAGCTTTCATATGGGTTCTGGGTCCACACATTGGTCCTCACACTTACAAGACTAGTGCATTGTCCACTATCTCCTTAGCTCACTAGCGATGATTCCTTCCTTCCTTCCTTCCTTCCTTCCTTCCTTCCTTCCTTCCTTCCTTCCTTCCTCCCTCCCTCCCTCCCTCCCTCCCTCCTTCTTCCCTATCTCCCTCCCTCTCCTTCTTTCTTATTCCTTCTCTTTCTTCCTCTCCCCTCCTTCCAACCATCTTTCCTTTCTTTCTTTCTGGGACATGATCTAACTATGTAGCCCTGGATGACTTGGAATTTACTATGTAAACCAGACTGGCCTCAATTTCACAGAAATCCTCTTGCCTCTGCCTCCTGAGAGTCTAGTTTAGTACTGACTCTTATACCTTGGCTATATGTTTTCAGTTCACCCATTGGTTAAAGGCACTGTCTTTAGTCCTCACTATCACCATGTTTCATATAAACAAAGAAATTCTTTCTCGGGAGAACTACCCCAAGCTCATTACCTCAATATTTTCTGTCTACCATCTTTCCTTTCCCCATCCCTCCACCTAATATCTATTCTACAAATCTTTCCTTTGTGCTAAGGACCCTGCCAGGCATTAAAAATAAATCATGAAACTCTGTGATTCCAGAACTCATGCTCTAAACAGGAAGAGGAAAATATGCACATCAATTAGATGCCAATAATTTCATGTCTTTTAATATGTAAGCACCACAATGTCCTCTGAGTTTTCTCTTTCTCCCAGCACCTAGCTTAGTATTCAGAATGTTTTGAAGAATGAACACGAATTCTATCATACTGTTATATCACTGATATTTTGGCACTGATATTTTATCTCCCCTATTTCTGAAGTTTTCTTAGATAAAAGCAACATTTTTGGTACCATCTATAGAGAAAAAATAGGTCTTGTGTCAGAATAAGCCTCCAAGATTCATAGAAGAGAATTGTTCTTTGGAACTTGGTGGGTCTGAGCAGACACACACACACTTACATACACACACACTTACACACAAACAGTTCAAGTTCATAATCTTTTTTAAGTTCTGACAATAATTTTTGCTTGTTTGTTGGAGACAGAGTCTGGCTATGTATCCCAGACTATCTTCCAACTCATCCTCTTGTGTCTGGCTCCCAAATGTTGGGATTATAGCAATGACAATTTATTTTGACTTATCGCTATTTAAGAAATTAAGTATAAAAAGTCTATATCTAATGTTAGGATATATATGGATGGGCTCCTAGGAATCCCAAAACTCCCCAGAATTACAGGCAGTACTGTATAGTTTTCAAGAGAGGGGCTTCAGTCGTTTACCCAGTAGAGTCCAAACCATAAAATAATTAAGACCCAGTGAGGAGAGTCTTTAGGACTTAAAAATTAAGGCCCATGAATAGGACAAATCTTCACTCACAAAGTCCAGACTTTCAGCCTAGCATGCTGATGTAATACTATACTTACATCAAGAGCCACGGACTGCTTGGCCCAGGACTTCTTCACTTGATCATACATAATTGTGTTGTTGATACCGAGGCCACAAAAGATGACAAAAGCCTAGGACACAGAGAGCCTGTTAATTAGAAACTGTAATAACTCACAGCCAAAGTCTAATATGAAAGCAGGAGGTCACCAGAGACAGTTCTGAAAATATAATTTTATTGTGCTCAGAGGTAGGCCTCGGGGAGATGTGCATTAAAATTCTTAATTACTATTGTCATGTAAGAACTTTATAGCTCACATTGCACGCGAGGAAAAAAGTCATTACTTTAATGACATTGTGAAGAAATAACTTCACACATTTGAAAGCATCCAATGTGTTTAAATGTGGTCTTAATTTATTTGGGCAGTAGACTGATTTTAATTATTCTATTTCATTTAACTAGAAGCAGCCCCTTTCTTTCAATAGCAAGGTTATAAAATATTTTGGCCAAGAAAGTAAGGAAGAGAAAGCAGGAGCTAAGAGCTAAGGGCAATGAGACTGACTTGGAATGAGCTACTGAAGAAAAAAAAATACAATGAGAAAGAATCATGATATGCATTTTTGGTGGGTGATTCTGGCACAGTCCATGAGAAAGCACATCAAAGCTAACCTCTTCTACTGGAGACACAAGGAACAGAGCCTTGTGATCTAAAGGGAACACCAGGGACATATACCATGCAGGGCTGGCTAAGGGTTTCATGACTGGATGTGTGCGAACAAGACAAGGATGGTAATATCAGACAGAAGTGGAAGCAATTCAATTCTGCAATAACACTAAGGTAGAACAATCAAAGGTTACAAACTAATCTGATGAGTGAAAACACAGTATCTTGCCTATACATTTATATAGTCTTTACATTTTCTTCTTTGATGGTACAGCGTTTAGCCATGTTAAAATGAATAATATTTATCCTAACAAATGTGGGTATGGGAACTATTGGTGATTCGGTTCTGGCTCTTGACTTATAAATTTATTTGCTTACCTCAAAAAGCCGCTGGTCTGCATCATCAAAAGGTTTCCCATCAAGTCTGTTCAGAACTTGAGCAACCCCTGTTGAGGGAAGGGAGGAACAGGGGTCATGTCAGTACTGGGTATGTGTCACTGTGATAGAGTATGCCATAGTAGGATCTATGAGTCACTTAACATACTCATTTTAAACTATATCACACTGGAAGTGTGACATAGCTGACAAGTATCCTCGAATATATACACACAGTTTTACATATATCACTCAATGTATTATCTCTCTATAATATAAAATCCCCCCCCCATACACACACACATTTCAGTGTTTGGGAGGGACAGTGTGGCCAGTGTGGCATAGTGATTAAGAACCTGGGATTTAGATGGAACCTTAGTCCAAGTTTCAGTTCCAATACGAGCTGTGTGACCACTTTTTAAGAGATGAAGTTTCTCATCCATATGAGAAGAATTAAAATACAGACCATCTCAAAGGATTATTAAGGTGTGAAATAAGTTTTAAATTTTTCATTACACATGCTCAAGACATACAGCAAGTTCTGCCACTTGCTATCAATGGCTTACACACCTCTAATAGACTCAGTTCATGAAGGCTTCCTCTTTTCAAATACATTCCCAGGATTATACCCGATGTGTTGGTATTTGACTTCAAAACACAATGGTCTAAGTGAAAAACTCAACCCTGAAAGCCACTAGCCTGTGTCCTCAATTAGTAGAAATAAGCAAATAAAAATACCTACGACTCCCTGGGTGGTGGTGTCACACGCCTTTAATCCCAGCATGTGAGAGGCAGAGACAGGTGGATCTCTGTAAGTACGAGGCCAGCCTGGTCTTCAAAGAGAATTCCAGGAAGGCTGGGGCTGTTACACAGACAAAGCCTGTCTTGAAAACTCAAAAAAGAAAAAAAAAATAGCTATAATTCCAAAGTGGTCCTGTAATTTTAAAAGTGCCCAACTTTCACTGGTGAGCTAACTTACTGGACTCTCAACAACATATAAGTAAATGAAAAGCCTTTAGCATATAACAGGAAAACTATAGTCCTTTGATAGCAGATGTTTATCATAAGGACTGAGATGTAGGTCTCTATGTGAAGTTGCCATTTAGTCGACATACTATTGTCTTCTATGGACATTTTCTCTCCTTTAAATATAGCTATACTTAAAACTGATGTATGGTGTAAGTTAATTCCCCTTTGTATTCAGGCTCAGATTCTAAGGGCCTAGAATAGTCTTTATGCTTAATAACATACTAATGTGTGTGTGCAAGTTAATCAGTCCAGTGGGGAAGATATCCTTTAAAAATGTAGGACTTGGGCTGCAGGTGTAACTCATGTGTACAGTGTTTGCCTAGTGAGCAAGAAATGTCACATAAGTTGGGTGTGATGATGCACACCTGTAATTTTAGCACTCAGAGTGCATAGCCAAGAATCCAAAAGTTCCAGGTCATTCTTAGCCACATACAGAGTTTGTCCTAGTCAGGGAGCATAAGGCTCTGCTCAAATAAATAAATACATAAATAAATAAATAAATAAATTAATTAATTAATTAATTAATTAATAAATAAGGCATTGACAACACCCACAGAAACACTAAGTCATTGTCTAGGTAGTAAAAACTTTGAGCTTGGTTGGGGATCTTAGAGTATGGTAGAGAGAAGCAAAATATGCCTAAAATACTATCACCTTATATCTCTTAGGAAAAGAAAATCACATTTTCATAGTTTTAAGTAAGCCTTTCTACTTTATGGTTGATTAAGCTTAACCATAAACTCTTACTTCATCTGGGACTCCAGATGAAGCTGCTTTTGCCTACAGTTTTCTTATTGAAGGGAAAATGTCTATTCAGACATGCTGACAAAGATATGTGCCCAGCACTTTGCACCCACACTATGTGAAAGCTCAAGCCTGGACATGGACATCATGAGAAAGTTAGGACTCTTCAAGTTTAATTTTGATCCTTTTACTCTCTCTCTCTCTCTCTCTCTCTCTCTCTCTCTCTCTCTCTCTCTCTCTCTCTCTCCCCCCTCTCCTCTCCTCCCTACTTCCATCTCTATTCTTCAACATCTGCAATATAAAATAACAATGTTCAATTGGTAAGTATCTGAGAACCCTTCCACCTTCAGAATTTACTAGCTCTTTGGGCTTAATAGATATTTGTTCCTGTTTTAATTAATGCCCATTTTTTAGTAGTCCATGCTTATGGAATTGTAGAAGAGTATGGACGCATATATATGGGTCAATTTGGACATAAAAATTTGGAAGACACTGGGCGTGGTGATATATGCCTCTAAGTCCAGGTATTTGGGAGTTAGAGGAAGGAGGATTATTATAAACCCCAGGCTATCCAGAAGCCAAAGGCAAGACGCGCGCGCACACACACACACACACACACACACACACACACACACACACACACACACACACACACATGCACGCACACACACACACACACAATGAGGAACAGTGTTTTTTTTGTTTTTTTTAAAAGGTGTTTGTCGATTCACAAAGAATCATGTGGGTAACCTCTTACCAATTATTTGGTGGTTGCTGTTCCAAATAGGGACACAGAGAACAGATCTTATGTGAAAACCAGATATCTGGTCAGCCTAGGATAGAAAAAAGCAGTTAGTTATCATTAAATGTTAACCACCCGTGGAGAAGTTATTTCTGTATACTGTACTCTAACATTCTTTTGAGACAGGATATGACACTGCTAACCAGTCTAGCCTTGAGCTCACCATCATCTCACCTTAGCCTTCTATAACAGAGTGCCATGGCGCCCGTTACATCTAATCTTTTAGTAGAAACACCCACTCTCCTTTTTATTATGTCACAGTGAGCAGCACAAGAAAATTGAATTCAAACAGGATTTATTTGTTGAATAAATCAGACAAGCTAGCAAACGAGTCTGACCACACCGATTCCTGTAACCACAGAGAAACAGGCCACAATATGGCACCAAACAAGTATTCTGCAGTGGATTTTGGGTAACTGAGGCATTTAATTAAGTCAGTAATCAGTGTTTATCTTTGATTTGGTACACCTACTGGTAAGAATGTTTGAACCTACAAGGAAATGTGTCATGTGCACTTTAACTTTTAGTACTATGCATTTTAATACTTGTTTTTATTATTATGTGTATGTTTCTGTGTAGGGGTATGGGGATGTGTATATGGGTGTGGCTGTCACATCCTGGAGCTGGAGTTATAGAAAGTTGTGAGACTCCTGACGTGGGTGCTGGGACCTGAACTTGGGTCTTTGGGAATAACAGTACTTTTAGCAGCTGAGCTGTTTCTCCAGCACCATGGTATATATTTTTTATTTTGTTAAGTTGTTATGAATGTTGTAAAACCCCATAAGCAAAATTTTTTTATTAATAATATAATTTAAAAATTTTTACATGTGGATCCCAGTTTCCTCTCCCTTCCTCCCTCCAACCCCCCTTCCTCCCTCTCTCCCTCCATCCCTCCCTCCCTCTTTCCCCTGTGACATGCACCCTGGCCACCCTCCCCTCCCATCCCCCCACCCTCATTCCACATGTAGGGCTATGCTGTCCAGGTTGGGTCATGTAAATCTGTCTCGTCATAGCAAAATTTTAAAAACAGAAACTGAGAAAGGAAAAATAAACGAGAGGATCCAGACAAAGTCTGAGCTCTGACAGAGGTCAGCTAGTAAAGTCTTCTATCAACACAAAGCGTCCGAGGGCCAGTTGCATATTTGAGTGACCAGAGAGGAGCTACTGAAGCTGAAAGGGCCCTGGCAAGTCAATATGACCTTTGTCCCAGTGAGAATGGCCAACCTGTTATCCTGTCATCATAGGCAGAACAATAAGAGAACAATGGGGGAACGGTATCGTAAGTATTCTTTAGGAGTTAAGAGCCACATGTTTTAAAGAGTTAAGAGCTATGTACTGGAAATTTTAAAACTGGAAGTCAATTTACAGAGCTAATTTTATGTTTGATGCATTTTTGAGGAAATAATTTTCTATGTTAGTTGTAAAGGTGAATATGCACATAGAAAGATGACAAATTCACAAGGATAAGGTCTGCCTGGTTCTTACAAAGGGGAATGACATCAAGAAATAAGAAGTCATAGTCACTTCATGGCCATTTCTTCTCCCCTAAACCAGTATCCAGGCTTCTACCAACAAACACTAGGATGCTTCATTTAAAACTGATAGAAAGTGAGTCGCTTTGGCCGTGTTACACAGAGGCATTGTGTTCCCCTGTCTGAGTGTGACATTGCTAATTCATTCTGCTCTCTAGAACACTGACCTTTTTTCCAGCTTAATCACAAGTAATGTACTTAGGAACATTCTTGTGCATACTTCACACACACATGAATGAATTCCTTGTGTCCATGACTATAACAGAATAAATGGGTCACAGGCATGTCTGTGGATGTGTCCAAAAGGCTTCTCAAAGTGGCTTTACCAATTAACATGTGCGTGAACATTCAGCTGCTTTGCAAATCACTATTCAGTACTTTCTGGGTTTGTTTGCTGTTTTGTTCTAGCTTTAACAATTGCAGGAGCTGTGTGTTAGGAGTACTAGAGGCTGTTATTCACGGGAGATGACAAACCACATGTTTTTTACTCCCCTAAATAAGTTTGTTTGACCCATCTGCACCGGATATGCTTGATCACATGTGGCTGGGAGGGCCACAGGCAGAAAATATGTCAGGATGCATACTTGCCCCTGATTGGATGCAGGCTAGAGGTAAATCAGGATGTATACTTGCCCCTGATTGGACCTGAGGGGAAACGCAATGAATTATGGGTTTTCCTTCTTAAGCTGCTGCAAACTGTGATTCTGGGCCATGTCCCAGGAACATGGGTGTGGACATGGATAGAGCCCATAAACCTGGCCAGTATTTAATTAAAGCTTGCTTCAAATTTGGCTTTAAACTGTGGTAGTGGTTTTGTTCTTGATTCATGGAAGTTACAGTATGTAGAAACAGAACTGAGTTTTACATAACAAATCTCTATCCATCATCTTCCTATATCAATTACTAAATTTAATATGCCACATGTATATTGTTTGGAACACAAATAGGTTTTTAAGAATCCCAGCCTACACATGATCTGAACAAGGACAATGCCAATAGATATGTTAATGTGGAAGGGAGTTAAGCTTAGGGGTCCTCAACCCTAGACAAACAACTGTAGACCACTAAGAAATGTTAAGAGCAGAGAGGGCAAGCACAATTGACTATCTATTACAGAGGGTCAGCCCTGAAAACAAACACATAAATCACATTACACAGACTGAGCAGGTTGTATTTATCTACTATTTAGTATTTAGTATTTAGAAACACACACCACCACCACCACCAACAGTAACAATTAAAGGAAAAGAGGCCATGGATTTGAAGGGTGATGTCAGGTCCAAATTCTGACACTTAGACAAAAGCCAGCATTCCTTAGAGATTTAAAAAGCCAGCTCTCCTCTAAGAAAGGAACCTTTTCCCTATCGCTGGCAGAAGGGACAAATGTCTATTAGTGGTACCCGTTAGCATTCCAAAGCACATGCCAGCCTCCAGGCTCCTTCTGCATCACAAGTACCTGTCACACATTTCAGAGACAGTCTTGGCATCCTGGCTCTTCTCACCCCACCCCCTAATTTTTCCAGCTCATGGATTTCCCTACTCCCAGCATCTCATTGTCCTTATAACCCTGCTATTTCTGCTATGCCACTTTCTTTTTGCTTCTTTCTCTTGGTCCTGTTCTCTCTTTGTCTTCCTCGCTCACTGCCTCCTCTCTCTCTCCTCTCTCCTGGCCCACTGCAGTCTGCTGGCCTTGTTTAGTCTACTATTTTCTCTCCCTGCTCTGAGTCTTCCAGATGCCCCTGGCTGTTCTCTCCCTCATATCCACAATAAAAACTTCCTCTTAACCATACTATGGAGCGATGGTGTTGTCAGTTTATACATCTGTTGCCCAAACCCTTAGTTTATACAGTGGGTATAGATTGGAAGTTTTGGAGGGGAAAAAGGGAAGGGAAAATGGTATAATTATATTACAATCTTAAAATTTGTTTAAATTATTTAAAAATTTAAAAAATAATTCCAGATGCAAAATAAACAGACTACAACAAAAATACAAGCACAAATCATTCATCCAGTGTACCCTTCCCACAGATATTTATTAGTGCCTCCTATGTACATTGCAGACTACTGGGGATGTAAAAGTGAACTCAGTCACTATCCTTGAAGAACTCAGTCTACTAAAGACAGGAATAAAGATGAGATATGTATTCAAGTAGACAGTGTTCAGAGTGCAGTATCTGAAAAAGCTCCAAAAAGACTACAGAGAAATCAAGAATAGCTTTAGACCCTTTAAAAACAAATCTTCAATGATGGCAATGAAGATAACATTTATTGGCTGTTCACTGTGTGTCAGTACTCCAGCACTTTCCTGTGAATTATTTTATGTACTTTTAAAATAACCCAATGAGGTAGGTACTGTTATCATCTGTGCTGCTTATCAGATAAGGCTTAGAAAGATTAACGGCCTCGAATCAAGAGCCTGGTTTGCAGGAGGCCACACAATAACAAACACATCCTTCAAAGTTATCTTTCGAAAGAACAGAATGGCTTTCTTCCCCTCCCTAAGGATAGCATCAGAAGTAAGACAACGCCAGCCTGCAGGGAGAAGAGACAGCCAGGCTGAGGGAGGCTTCCTGGATATAACCTATGGGCTAGTAGCCCCAGCTACTCTGGAATGGCTGAGCCCACTTTGTTTGGTCAAGGAAGGGCCCACAGCACTGGGCAGACAATGGTAGTCAGTGTCAGTATAGAACAGTAGGTACTCATCTCCCCCTGTTCTGAAGCAAATGAAACCCTTATATAATCTCTTCCATAAATTTCAGGTAGCTGAGGGATGCCTCACATCACAGAGGGTGATAGGAAAGGAACCTTCAGTGAGACTGGAGAGCTCTGCAGTCTAGGGGTGAGAAAAACAAACCTTCCTTAGGTTGCTTGCTGGAAAAATGAATTTGTTTACCCATCACTTCTAAAGCATTATCCTTTCTTTACCAAATATTTCTTTATTCTTGGCCTATGAGCTCTTCCATCCATATGGATGAGAATATGGAAATGTTTGCCTTGAGTAAAGGTGGCCATGAGCCATGAGAAACCTGGGAAATCTGAGGGAAACAGTAGGAAGTTCAAGTTGACCCTGCAATTGAGATGGCAAAGGAGCATAAGAGCTTTGCATGGATAAAATCACCAGGTCAGAACCTGTGAGAAACATAAACAATGAATACTTGAAGAAGCAAAGCTGGGCGGGCACAGTACTTATGGCTCAAAGGGACAGCGATGGGACGGGACTTCTGAACACATGATCTTAACCTAAGACTTTACTATGTTTCTACAATATAAATGCATTGCTATTGCTACAGTCTTTCTCGAGATTGAATTTCTAATGTGTATCTGGAGCATAAAGAGTATATATAACCTCTGACTTATTGATTCCATGTATAATGCCATATGTCTTATGATAGTTGTCAAAACTATGCAAAAATCCTTCCATATAAGAGTATGAACCACAGCATTATTTATCACAATGATATATCAGAAAATGGTATGAATATTCAGAAGTTGGTTAATTAAATCATTGCACAGCTATACAGTGGAGTGTTATGCATCTGATTAAAATCATGCCGTGGACTATATCTGGACACAGAAAACATTTCCTATGTATTTATATATATTTTAAAAATGTATTTATTTATTAGGTACACAGTGTTCTGTCTGCATGTATTCCTGCAGGCCAGAAGAGGACACCAGATATCATTACAGATGGTTGTGAGCCACCATGTGGTTGCTAGGAATTGAACTCAGGGCCTCTGGAAGAGAAGCTAATGCTCTTAACCTCTGAGCCATCTCTCTAGCCCCACATTTCCTATATTAAGTTATATTTGTGCAGGTATCTGTGGATGTGCAAACACGTATATAGACTGACAAATCCTTCAAAAGCTGTTATCACAAAGATTCCCCCTGAATTTCTTATCTCTGGGAGTTTAAAAATGACTGATTCTAGTGCCTGAATTTGAAATAAGTAGTATAAATTGCTTGCACATAAGTACAAAAAAAAGTTATGTTCAAAATAAAACAAACACAGGGGCAATGGTGTTAAATAGCATAGAGTGATCAAATAAGATAAGATCTGAAAGAAGACTGATCAATTTAGCAACAAGTAGGTTAATTAAAGGCAGAGATGGTGAAGAGATAAAGGGTGGATCTGGAATAAAAGTCAACTGTAGCAGAGGAAGCTGTGCTGTGTGGACCTAGGGCTGTTAATCTGCTGAACACTGGAGGGGCCATGAGACAACAGAGGAGGCCGTGTCTTTGAATTTCTCTCACGGTGGCTGAGAAAAGAGGTTCTCCCCAGCTAAGAACCGGTGTGTGTGTGTGTGTGTGTGTGTGTGTGTGTGTGTGTGTGTGTGTGTGAAGGGTGCTTATCACATTTGGTGATTCCTACAAGGCAAGAGAGAAGGACAGCCAAGGAAGGAGGGAGGGTCCCAGAATGTGAAGAGAGTAAAGTTTTAGATTCAAGATCATTAAGACATTTCTCCTGCTGCTGTTAGTAGGAAAATATTGTTCATGGAAAGTTGTACTAGTCTGGGTTAGTTGATGGAGCATATGGGTCAGTAAGTTCTAAGATCCCATTTCAAGAGGAAGTGCTGATACTCGTTACAGGTGCAAAGGACTTCAATGAATCCCAAGTCAGGAGAAAGAAGAGTAACACAGCATAGAACAAAGAATTGCTCCTAACCATTTGGGTTGTAGCTTAAATCTGAAATGTCCCTCAAAGGTTGAAGATGTAGCCTTTTTCTTATTGACAGATGTCAGGACCTTTGAAGGTGGAGCTCAATGGGAGGAGGTTAGGTCTTTGGAAGGCAAGACATTCAAAGAGATACTGGGACTCCAGCCCTTCTTTCTCTATGATGGCTACCATGAAGTCAACCAGCCTTCCCTATCACATGCTATTACCACAACAGGCCCAAACAATGGAGCCAAGCAATCATGGATTGAAAGTGTGAACCATAATAAAACTTAATTGCCTATTAAGTTGATTGTCTTGTGTATTTTGTCATTGTAGTGGGAAGCTCTTAACTGATAACAGAACTCCAAATTATATCAGCAAATGAAACAAACAAAAACCAACAAATGTTGAATGAATGACCCTGAGCAAATCACCCCAAACCCCAATGCCTCAATGTTATCATCTCTGTCTCCTGCATACCAAAATGGAAACTTGGCATTAATTCCAACTTGCCACAAATTAGAGTCACCTGAATAGGGAGACTCCTGAAGAACTGTTCTGACTGTGGGTGACACCTTCAGGTAGAAGCCCAGATTACAAAACAGTATTTCAGAAGGAAGCTTATTTTGCTTTGTGCTCTCCCTCTTGCCCCTGAATTGATTTACCCCAGCTGCTGCGGATTCTTTCACTTACAGTAGAATCAGTAGAAATACAGTAGAAATCTCCAAGCTTTCATGGTGGGATAGGGAGCATAGACTCTCCAGAAAATTGCAGGCTTCCAGTGCCAGACTGGGACTACTGAGTTACCCTGTCTTGTGGATCGAGTAACTATGGGTCCCCCTAGGGAGAGACACTATTCTGGGGCTACTCTGACTGTTGAGGAACCCAGAACTGAGAACAGAGAACTGGGTTCTCAGCATCTCAGGTGTAATTTGGCTATCATTGTTTTAAAGCTCACTTAATATATATTGTGTGTGTGTGTGTATATATATATATGTATGTATATACACATATATATATATAATAAGTAAATGACTAAGATATATATCTTATAAGATATCTGTTATATATATCTTATATATATACATATATAATATAATATATTCATCTCCTTGTTTCTGTTTCTCTAGAGCAGTGTAGGTCTGTGGGCCTTGACCCTTTTGTGGGTGGCATATCAGATATCCTACATATCAGTTACTTCATTATGATTTGTAACATAGCAAAGTTATAGTTAAGAAGTAGTAATGAAATAATGTTATGGTTGGGGTCACCACAGCATGAGGAACTGTGTTAAAGGGTGGCAGCGTTAGGAGGGTTGAGAACCACTGCTCTAGTGAGCCCAACTAAAAATATTGAGATTTTGACATCATAATTGATTCTTTTTTCTTGTTTATAATTAGTTTTATGAGAATATATACATGAACATTTTAATGTATGTAGAGCATTTTTAACAAAGCAGATAGTATTAACTGAAAGAGATGTACATGAAAACAGCCTTGACTTCTTGTTCCACAGGCTTCCTACCTAATTATCCTAGAATAAAATTCACACCGTTAGAATCCCTAGAATTAGGCTATGTGACATGAAGCAGCCTTCATAACAGGTTACAGTTCGAATAACTATACTCTATCAGGGTGCCCAGCACTAGCCAATTAAAAACAAATCTATCTACTTAAAGATTTGCCTACACCTGTCCCGATGGGACAGTTCCAGGTAACAGACCCAATTAAATATGGTTGATGGTTTAGCTCCCGGATCCTTCAAAGCATTCCTATCATATTCTCCAACCTCCTTAAGCAGACAGACAAAGTGTAAAACGAATTCATAACGGTGTGTGCTACACCTTAATCTGCAATATGTTTCCTTTCCCTAGTCAACTTTACTCCCAGATTCATGTGCTAGTGAAACCTTCTGGTTCTGGCACTAAATACTGGGTACTAAGACTAGATGAGGGAGCCAGCGCTCGGTTAGTTACCTCACTTCTCTGAAAAAAAAGGGAGCCTATTTTTTTCCACCGTTAATATAAGACTATCTCTAATATCTTCTAGATCACCACCTACAAATGACTCCTTAGACTCTTAATGAGACCAAACAAAAACTCAGCCAATCAAACAAACAAAATCAGAGAATACAAAAATCCTATTCTTTGTGCTGCAAGGTGAGGTCTAGGTAGCCTGTCTGATTCTTTGAACTGTGGGGCTCATATTTGTCTGCCTACCCACTCGTATCCATTTTATGTCTTGCTGTCTTAGTAATTCATGTCCTCCTAAACTCCTCATGCCTCCTCCTAATTGTCAGGAATTCTTGTGTGCACTCTCCACTCTTCCCTACCAAAGCCCACTTTTGAGAAAAACTCTGAATAGCTTGCAGTGTGAGTGGCTGGCAGAGGAGAGCAAGAAACATGTGCATAAATGCAGATCCACAGGAGCTTTATTCCTTAAGCCTCCCAGCTTTGCAGTGTTCTGTTTACCAGAGGCATTAACTGGTAGAGCAGAGCAGAAGGTGCCAGAGAATGGAGAATGCATTGTCCTTCCAGGCTGTCACTCAGAAGTGCTCCTCCATGATGGTCTGACAGGTGGAATGGGCTCTCAGGCAGAGGACCTTGGAGTCTGGGGCACCATTATCCTTAAGTGCTACAATACAAGAGCAAGTACTTTTGAGCTGTCTGTAATAGGCTTTTAAAAATCAGAACTTCACAGAGAAAAATTGCATGGGATGGAAGGGGGAGTCTTAGGGTCAGAAGAGTGTCATAAGCCTTAGTATTAACTCAGTTACTCAGTGACTCTCATGGCAGAGGGCATCCAAGTGATAGTGGGCTTCCTGCCACCTCTGGATTCAGAACAAAGGCAGAGGCTGCCAAGCCAGCTCCTGCATAAAGCCCACCTCTGTTTCTAGCTATTGTCTGTTCTTCCCACTCTTAAAGAATGCTTCCTATTTAAACTTTGAGTCTCTTACTGTAGGCAGAAAACAAGCTCCAGACTGGATAGCTCTGAAAATTCTTCCTAGATTCTTTTGAATCTACTGAGAAAAGAAGTAGACACAGGTGATGTTCTAGAGGGCAGCCAATCAGGAGTTGAATTCAGAAGCACAATGCCAAACAAAAGTAAAGCTAAAATACTTTAAGCTTTGGCAGGTTGTAACACACACAAAACGAGGTTGTAACACACACAAAACGAAAGACCCAGAAAAGATATTGGGGTTCAATTGAAGATCAGAAAAGAAAAGCAGCTGGTCACTAGCTCTCATGATACCTCAGATTGAAATTTGATCTTGTCTCCGCTAAACCTCAGACTGTAACCTCTCCTCAGCACGGCTGGAGAATCCTGAGACTTCAATGTCTTCCCATCCTCAATGGCTGGAGAATGAATGCCTGATACTGACTACTGAAGACCACGTTCCCATCTTTTATACCTCTGTAGTGCTGAGATTGAAGGCGTGTGATCCCAGGTTCTGAGATCATCTTTGTGTGAGCTGTTTCTCTTTAGTACTGGATCAATCTTGTGTAGATCTAGGTGGCCTTGGACTCACAGAGATTGGTTTATTTCTTAACCCAATTCTAGGATTAAAGGTGTATGCCACTACCTCCTAGCATCTGGCTGCTGGGATTAAAGGTATATATCACCGCTGCCTGGTCTCTATAGCTTGAGGCTGGCTGTGCTTTCTGATTCCCCAGGCAAGCTTTAATAAATCATAAATACTATCTCCTCACAGCAGATCATCTGCAATGGATCATCAAGACAATTTGTGTATTTGTTATGATAATATTTATCAAACTCCAAAAATACTCCATACTGGCAGAAGCAAGGGAAAACAAACTATCTAATTAAGCTGATTTACTTCTACTCACATTTTAAAATCCTTGAATATGTTTTTTATAATTTTCAGAAGGCTCTCAATACCATGGTAAAATTTAAGTCATTTAAATCATAACGATTCTAAACCTTAAAAAAACTATAATTTTGCATGATCATAAAAATAGTATGAACATGTGAAGATGTTAAAATGATAAACCCAAAAGCTCTAATCTTATTGTCTCTGGAGATGACATCTTAAAATAATACCATCTCTTAAAAACATACCATTATTCATATATCAGTGTGTAATAGATTCGTAAATAACACACGGTCCTGAATACTAACAACAATGTCCATAATGTACCGAATGCTGTCCTAGTTATGGATACATCCATGAAAAAGACTGAAGATGTCTCTCACCTTCACAGAGCTTACATTCCAGCTATAGGAAATCACTATGGGAATTCTCGCCTCTGGGCATGCCATAGCTTCTCAATCTTGAAATCACAGAAGTAACAATTACCTCTGTGAAACTGGACTCATAAATGGCATAGAAGGGGATCATGAATAATTACAAGGTAACTCATGAGATGACTCACAAGATACTTGAAAGCTCTCCTGTCCACAAGGATATATAGGCTGAAGTGAGGGAACTCTCTCCTCCAGTGGCGTAGTGATAGACTCTTTTCTTCAGTGATGTAGTGAGGGGACTCTCCTCCAGTGGCTTAGTGAGGGTCTTTCTTCTTCTGTGGTAACTGCCTATATGGTGCCCCATGCTCCTATAAGTAACTTAGAATAAACTCACTCTTTCATCTAACCAGAGTTGGTTAGAATTATGTCTTTGATCTGCTATTGGTGCTCTATATGGGGTAAGTAGATACCTGCTCACATCTTCCCAGGAAAAGTTAACACAATAAAGATAAAAAGTGCAAAGCAAATTATTATTAGAAAGTGCTAAAAATTATTTGGAAAATATAACAAGGTAAGAAGGGCAAGCAATATTCGGAGAAGTGTCATCTGAGGAAACAACAGTGTAAAGGACCTAAGATGGATGTGTGAAAGGCAACCATCTAGTTAGAATAGTATTCATAAGGAGTTGAGGTAGACTGTGGTGAACCAGATCATGCAGGACATTACAGACCTCTGAAATGACAGCATTTGGCTCCTTCTCTCACAGAATAAAGAGTCTTTGAAAAGCTATGATGTGAATTACAATGTAAAAGTGCTGGCTATTATGAGGAGAATAGAGTACAGAGTTCAGAGGGAAGACATAGTCAGATGAGGAGGCCACGGTTATGACCTCTCCTGGAGATGATGGTAGTTTGAACCACCATTATGAACTGATGACAGCTGAGTGATGAGAAGTGGTCATTTCCTGAGTAAATGTGATAGATAGGACCAAGTGGATCTCTTTATAAATCATTCTTACAACAGGAGTGGAAGCCACCATCATGCCTGTGAAACCCCTCACAGAAGCATTAGGTAACTGAATGACCTTAATAGAGAGGGACAAAGGTATGGGGGAAGAAGATTATAAGCTGTTTTGTTACATCTGAGGTATTTGAAAACAATGTATACATTTCTAGATACACTTGTATATACTAAACTATTAAGAACTTCTTTGTGCCTTGTATTTATTTCTTGTGGATATTTTCTTTCTTTCCAGGACATATAAGTTGCTTTATGCAACAGGGGAATTTTGTATGGATTCATTTTGTATTTGTGTCTCTGATACCACCTTCTTTGCCTTTGAACGAGGAGGTTCATGAATATACGGCAGTTGCTTCCTTGGCAAAGCCAGTGGGATAATCACTCTGAGGTTGTGTGAAATCCCTCTTGACATTACACTAGCTTCTGCTGTCTGGAGTGGGCTCTTGCTATTGACTCTGGGGAGTCAGCTGAGAAGAGCCAATCTCAGAGCCTGTGAACATCCTTGACCACTGCCAGTGAGTGAGTAGAGATTTACTCTACCAGGCAGGGAACTCCATTCTGCAAACTGCCTGGTCAACATACGAATGCAAATGCCATCTGGCTAGCACCTTGACTTCAGCCTTGGGAAACCCTGAGTTGAGAGCCCAGAGATGCAATTCCCAGCCACCAGGACCTGCATGATGGAGAGTGGGAATTCTTAATTGCTGAGACATGGTGATTCATTATACAGTAGCAGAAAATCAGTACATATAGCAATGTGGCAGGACAAGACAGTTCCTCCATCTTATATTCTTGTTGAGTCCATGTCAAGTTTAACTAGAATTTTATCTCCTTAATGAGAATTCCGTGGAAAACTATTCAACTCTATTTCTAGGAAACAAAAGTCAGGTTCTCCCAGCTAATGTATCTTAGCTTCTGCTAAACTGCCTGTTGGTGTGAAACCCCCTTCAGCTAACTGCTTATCTCAGTTTCTGTTAAACTGCTTGCTTGCTTCTGTAAAGCCTCCCTGCAGCTGCTGAGCGAAATGTCAGGGCATGGTTTCTCCCTTCAAAAATTCTGTGCTCTGGGCATTCAAGGCTGTACCTAGGTCCCCAGATAATTGACGTAGTTCCAGCCAGCTGGAATAAAGACTTCCAGTTATCTATAAATGGTGTCTGAGTGGTCATCTTTGGTGGTCTACCAATAACAGCATCCCTGTCACATTTTTAGAAGCAAATGTGGCTTCTAAAGCCACATATAACAGCTGATAAAATAAATATAAAACTAACCCCCAAAACCTATCAACATGAGTGTTTTTATATTACTGTAAATAAGTAAAGTCATGTATATTGGCATTCAAGGATCACAGAGTCTTAAAACAGAAAAACAAAACAGTGATCACCATAAGTGGCAAATTTAAAACTCATTTTTTCCACGGCTTAATAACTATCTTATATAGCATTCTGTCATGGCTTCCAACAAATCTGGCCTTAAACATATGCTTGCTTTCAAGACCAACAGGCAACACTGGTGAGAGTCAAGGCTCTATGAGTACAGATGGCAGATAATCACTGAGCTCACCAGCTAGCCCTCCACATGGAGGAAACACTACAAAGAGAATGCCCAGCCGGGGAAAACTGAGAACTTGCCTCATAGTCCCACCAGCAGGTACCTCACTGCACCTGGAGTGGGGTTGCCCATCTTGAAGTCATCCTGTGTAGCTTCTTCCATCATAAGTAAAACCAATAGTTACAAAGCTGAGATTTGAAAACAAGGACCATTCTCTTCCTGTGTATGTGCAGGTGGAGTTTCCAGGAACCCCAGAAATCATCATATGGTAGAAATGGCACAGAGAATAGAAAGCTGGCTTGTTTTTATACCTTATAAACAAGGGCAAACTTTGATGGAGTGAATTACTTGTTAAACAAATCAATAACTTTAGTTCCAGAGTAACCTGTCTTTTTCTCACCTCCACAGGTACCAGGTGTGTACAAGGCTCTCCCTGCTCGCCCCCAGCACATACACACACACACACACACACACACACACACACACACAAAAGCAAAACACTCATATACATTAAACACGTAAATCTAAAAACCTTTTTTTTTTTTTAATTAAAAAAAAAAAAAGACACACAGATATGTCTCAAACCTGGGACAAATGGCTAATTGGGATGCTTACTAACATATCAAAGCTAACACTGGCTGCCAGGTCTCCCAGCATCCCTCAGTTCCTACCTATTACAGGGTCCTCCTGGCTAGCATACCCTGCCTCCCACCCTGAACTCTCCAGCCCAGGGTCTGGGCTGCCCTTTCCCCAGCTGTTCTTTAGCTAGCCCAGCCATTTTGGCTGTGCCAGTCTTTTTTGCCTGCTTTGTTTTCTCGGCCAGTCTCTTGGCCCAGGCTGCCCCTCTTGGTTGGCAGCTTCTCTCTTGCTTTCCTTCCTCCTCTCTCCTCACATGGCTTGCCTCAGTCTGGCCACATTGACTCTGGACTCTCCCAGGTATCTCTGTCTCGGCCTCTTTCTGTATTCTCCCTCATACCTACAATAAACCTTCTCCTCCCCTATTACAACGAGCAGCTGTGTCCTCCCTTGTATTTTTATTTTTCATTCAATATTACTGATATATCAGCAAAACGCTGAACTTTAAGGTCTACCAGAAACCTATTGGATAAACAAAGCAAGGCTCACCCTCATACAATGCTCATACTTGGCAGCATCAGCCACATAATGTTGAGGGCAAAAAGCCACAGGTGAATACACACAGTATTAGTCAATTTGGAGTTCAGAGAGATAAAAAAAGATGAACCATAGTTGGTAGATGTGTGTAATGAACCCATATAGGATAGCAAATTAATGCCAAATTAAAATTCTGGATACTGGTTACCCATGGGGGAGGTGAGTAAGGAGATGGGATCATGAAAAAATCAATACAAAGATTCAATAGTAATAATCTTTTCTAAATCTGGGGGCAGGCATATGGGTGTACACATGTTCTCTTACACCTCTACAGGTAGTCTGGGAACTTAAGGGAAAAGGCAACGGTTTAATTTGATGTTTTTCTTCTTTCTTTTTTTCTTCCAGAATCTGACTTTCTCCATGGTCCAAGCTAAGAGCAGAATGGTAGCAATCCACACCCAATTTAGTGCTCTGATCTAGGTCAGGGAACACTTATCTCTCCCACAGCCCATTAAACATGTTGACTTTGTAACGACTGGTAATTATGATTTTCTGTATAACCAAACTCCTTGGGTTGTTCATTTATTATTTGTGGTAATCATAGAACACGGGGAGCTTTTTCTTCATAAAATTGTATATGCAGAAATTGTTCCTTAGCATTCCTCCTTTCTCAGCTCAAGGAAGCGAGACACAGCAAGAGACAGAACTCATATACAGCTACCTTGGCTCCAAGCACAGTGCTGCAGCATACAAATACTGACATCCTTATGCCATTTCCACTCCAGCAGTCATGCAGCCCACCTGCTGGGGCTAGTCTTCCTCACAAGACAATGGAGGACACTTGGGGCTCTGCACTTTCCTGAATTCAAACAGTATCTCGGGGCGGCAGAGAGCTGGAAGGTGGTGACCACTAGGACAGCTAATGGTACCCAACCAACACTGGGAGTTCATCAAAGAGTTTCCAAGGTGGGATTATTGACGCTAGGAGGAAGAGGAAAGGTATTGGGGGAGGGAACCTGGGAGAGGATTGGTCCAAGAGCTGCAGAGAGGGGGATTTAATATCTCTCGGCAGATATATATAAAAGTAATCTGATGACAGTTACTAATCGGATGAAGATTCTTGCTTTCATGACATCTCTGGGTCCTCATAATAGCTATGATGGCCTGTGGGGTTTGAGAGACACTAGGGTTGCATCCTCACACATCTGAGCATTAATCGTCTCTCAAATCAATGTCTATGAAATGGGTATAATAACTCCCTAGTTTTTTTTTCATATCAGGAATTACATGTCTCTTTGTTAGTAGCAATATACCCTTTATTTCACAGCCAGTGTGGTGTTCACATGTGTCATCCCAACACTCCACAGGAGGCAGTAGGAGAACTGCTAAAAACCAAGACCCTGTTGCAGAAATGTCAGGAAATTAATTAGATTAAAATTTAAAAATATAACTCCTGCACCTTGCACTTGAAACTCAACTATTGATTCCCATTGTGTAGGTAAATCCCAAACTGGTTTAAAATAGCTGTCTTAGGCTTTTGGTGAGGTGTTCTTCATTTCCTATCAGGTTTGTCTACTATGGCACTCTGCCACATTAAACTAATCCTAGTTCCCTCAACTCCCCATGCTCGCTCAGCTTTTCCCACAACTCCTATCCCCTCACCTTTCTTCAAAAACTCCACTCCTTCAGAGTTAAACCTGGCAGTCTGCAATGGAGAGCTCTTAATACATTCCTCTCCATTTGTATACACCCATACAACCCAGAGGCATTTTATAAGTTTATGTGAATTCATCCACATGATGTTTCTAAACCACCTCAGAATATAAAATTTAAAGCTGTTTTTATACACTCTGCATGCCAGGATAATGTGCCTATATAATTTGCATTAAACAATAACAACAACCCATTTTCTGTTTATTGGGGGCAATTTTTAAAATACAATAGTGATTCTAGCGTCTGTTGGCCAACACACATGACATGTATGAATGTTTTACTATTATTTCACAGTTTAGTATAAAGTCTGCCCAATTGTGAAAGAATGTCAGACCAAGAATTGTCACCTGTCCACATGTCTGTGCAGACCCAAATAGTGGTTAGTGTGCGGTAGGCAATAATGGGACCAGATCACAGTGTGTGCAGAAGTCAGTTATTCCGGCTATTGTGGCTCTGCATGACATCCCTTCTGCACCTCAACCAGGAAAACATCAACACTGTGACAACAGCACCTCACAGAGGACTCCTCTTACCTCAGCATCAAAGCGTGGGTCCTGGTAGGCATCGCTGACATTCACAGGAAGGCCTGTCGAAGCAACCAGCTCAGCGATGCTGTTATTGATCAGCCAGTCGGAGTAGGATGATTTCTCCATGCTTTCTTTGAAACTGCCAGCAATAAGAAAAAAGAGAAGTTAAGTTTGTTGGAGAGTAAGTTCTGCCAGAATACATTAATAGCAATGCTACCTGTCCTCTTTACCAAGGGACAAGTGGTGTCAGTCGTAGAATGACAGGGAGGTAACTAGCAGAAGCCACTTTGAAACTATTTCCCCACTAGAATGGAAGGTAATTAGACCATGGATAGAATCACAGATTGTCCACAGGCCAGAGAGTAATTCTAGGCTGTGGTTAAGCCTCATGTAGACAGATAAAAAGTACACAACCAGTTAAAGATCGAAACTAACAACAGGACACCAACACATGATTTCATACATTTCCTCTGGGTTCCTCAGCTTGACCCCCACTAGCTGAACATCCCAGATGTTTTGGTACTAAGAATGGGGTGAACTGGGAAGTAAAAGTTGGACATTTTGGTATAAGGCTGGGACACAAGGCCTTACGCAGGCTAGTGATAACATAGCCCTACTTGTGGTGTTTCTAGTCTAAGCCACATTTTATGTAAGAAAATACTAAGGCGTTGCTATTACACTGTTTGTACACATTTGTGCGTAGTTTTATTATCATGCTGCGTGTACCCGTTTGGAGTCTGTGTCATGCTGGGAAGGGCAAGAGCTGTCATGGAGACCACTAGACGCATGAATGAGCAGGTAGGGTAGATTATCTACCATCATCCCCACATCACAACTGTAGGGACTGATGCTCTCTAACTCAGGACATATTTGTGATGTTATTCATCTCTTATTGCATATAAAGTACAGATAGTGCACAAGCTTATTCTCCGTGGATCTCTAGTTACAAATGGAAGTTTTAATAAGAGGCTCGGGTTTATAGCTATTAAGTGGTCTGTGAATCAAAGAACTCAAAGAAAAGACATTTTGTTTTCTAACACAAATAACAAGGTCTGTGTTCTTTTTTTCTCCTTGCTTTTTTGTATTTATGACAGATGAAGCTTTATGTTATATTTTAATGAAAGCAAAATAGAGGAAGAAATATGGCGAAATGTACCTGACATGTGGATCTAGGCTAACAGAGTCATTTCTAAATTTATAAAAAATGTGTGGACTGAATTCCTGATGCTCTTTTGAAGAGGCAATGACTGGCTAATATGTTGTTTGTTGTCTGTATACTGTACTTACAATACTTTCATTGTGTGTGTGTGTGCGCGTGTGTGTGTGTGTGTGTGTGTGTATACACGTGTGCGTGTGTGTGCGTGTGCATGTGCTGTGTGTGTGTGTGTATACACGTGTGCGTGTGTGTGCATGTGTGTGCATGCGTGTGCGTGCGTGCGTGCGTGCATGTGTGCGTGCGTGCGTGTGTGTGTGTGTGTGTGTGTGTGTGTGTGTGTGTGTGTGTGTGTGTATAGGCCAGAGGGTGATGTCAAGCGTTTTAATTGATCACTCCCCATTTCATTTCTGAGAGTTTCTCAGTTTCATGGTCAACTAGTTTGGGAAGTGCTGGCCTACTACGTGCTATGGACTGTTGGGGAAAGGGCTGAAATGGGACCTTAGAAAGACCTGAGTGAGAAGTCGGGGATGAACGCGAGATGAGGAAGAGTAGGGACAGGGAACAAGCATTAGACACTTCACTAAGTGTCTTTCAAGATGGCCAGTAAGTCCACAGGAGAGATTGGAGGTGTGAGGAGGAAACACCAGGAATTAAAGACAAACACAGAAAAATGAGCAATCAGATAGTGAGGAATAAGACTAGAAAGAAAGCCAAGGTCCAAGAATTGGACTTTGATAGAGTTGTTGGAACCTTAGCTATAGGCAGGAAAGAATTGTTTAAGGATTTGGAAAAGAGCTGGGTGGTGTCGGCACTCACCTTTAATCCCAGCACTCAGGAGGCGGAGGCAGGCAGACCTCTGTGAATCCGAGGCCAGTCTGGTCTACAGAGTGAGTTCCAGGACAACCAATGCTGTTACACAGAGAAACCCTGTCTTGAAAAACCAAAATGAATGAATGAACGAATGAATGGATGAATGAATAAAAGAATGTGGAAAAGAAAAGGCTATTTGAGCAGTGATTTTAGTAACTGTAATTCAGAGGTAGAGAATAAAAAGTGCTAGCTAAGAGTGACAAAAGATGAGAAGAGACCGCTGTGAGCTACAGATGTCAAGGCTGCATCAAGGGCTTGGTAGCCAGACACGGGCAGCATACATTTTGCTCCTGAATACCTGGTATTATTCCTAGCAAGGGTTTGTTTTGAGGCTGGAGAAGATGAGAAAGATGACAGATGTTGCAGAGGCATGGACAGATTACTCATGAAGAAACGGCCAGAACCTCAGTCAGTTCTCAGGGCGGCAAAGCTGACAGGCATAGAGGTGAGATTGTTTTTACAGACATGACATGCAAATGACTGGGATTTCTCAGAAAGGGCTTGTGTAGAGAAACTGACATCGAGGGAAAGAAAGGAGGGAAAAGGCAGGAGCCCAGGGAAGGGAAAGAGAGGAGAAAGGAAGAGAAAACAGACGTTGCTGTAGAATAGGACCCGTCCGGATGTTTTGTTGACTAATTTGTTGTCTGCATGGGCATCTTTATAAGAGTTATATCCCAGCGGCTCAGAAAAACTGAAGCCCAGAGATACTCTCTACCTTCCTGAGAGATCTGGTTTTTAATTAACTCTCACTCCTTATTCCCAGATGACTGTTTCCTTATTACCCTTCAGGAGTTTGATAAGCAGAAGAGGAGCAAGGCTCGAGGACATTGCTCTGAAAACAAAAGAGAGCCACAGTGAAGACCAGAGGGCTTGGGAAGTGCAGAAGTATAGACACTGCTCTGAGCTGCAGGGAAGCGGGGGACTAAAAAAACACTGGACCTGCTCAAAAGAGCCTGAGTCCCCACTTACAGAATTCCCAAAGAAGGAATGGGGACAAAACACTGACCCAGGGTTCCTGACAGCCTCCTTCTACATATACATTTTAGAATTGTCTCAGTTTAGTCTGCATACTGCATTGAATTAATTGCAGCATCACACCACCATTGTAGAGGTAGGGGCATTGATTCCATGCATGGCACTGTTCAAACAGTCTGCAAAGAGCTATGGTCTTTGCACTCACAGTGTGTACCACCCAGCTGAAGAGGAGACAGAAGCACACTGGTACTTAAACAACATATAAATGGAAATGCCCAGGACAATTCTCAAATGCAAAAATTGTCATGCAGCCAGGTAGCCAAGTCACCAGGTCAGTTGAATGAACTATGAACGCTGAAGGGGACCAGGGACTTCAGAAAGGAGGCGGGACCTGAAATGACCTATAGATGTGACAGTATGACAGACTTCCTGACAACTGCCCTTGCATCTGTACAGTTGATGATCCACAGGTACACACGTTAAAGTTTAGGAGCTAGGATACCCAGAGAGAACTCAGGAAAGTTGACCTGTCATTTACATCATTGTCTTAGTCTGAGTTGCTGTAACAAAATACCATGGACTAGGTGGAAAATGAAAAACAAATATTTATCTCTCAGGGTTCCTGGAAAAGTTCTTACAGATTTGGTGTCTGGTTCCTTCTTGGGTATTTCACATAGTGGGAAGAGTGGGAGAGCTTTCTGGGGCCTGTTCTATAAGGATACTAACCCCGCTTATGAAGACTCACCACATGAGCTAATCATCTCCCAGGGGCAGCACCTACAGATATTCCCACACTTGGGACTAGGTTTCAGCATATGAATGTTCAGATCACAGAAATAATATTCTGGCTTTTATACCAGTTCATCCTTTCTATCCCAATTGCAGCATGGTTGCAGCAAACCTTGTTTCATTTCCTTGTTGCTATTTTTTAAGAGTGGATTACTTTGTGGATTAATTCAGACCCTCATTTTGAAGTCAGATCTGTCCCAGTCAAATGACCCTTCTCACCACTGTGATTTCAGGTGAGTTATCAATGCCTCATTTGTAAACTGGGGATAATAATACTATTGAACAATAATTATTTAAACAATAGTTATTTAAACAAAAATTTAATAATACAATTAAACAGTTGTAGTTCATACTAAGGTAATACTTTCAGTCAAGAGCATAGTAAACATCTTTTTACAACATTACATTTGTAGCAAATTCTTCACACAGTATTCTTTTATGCATTACATCAATGTAATGCATTCAATCACAAGGTGTTTTTGTTTGTTGTTTGTTCTTTTAGACAGGCCTTGCAGACCTGCTTGTTCTGAATAATGAGGACCCTTATATTCACTGTTGTTTCCTTCCTTTGTGCTGATTGTTGTTGGAACAAGACATTGGACAGCTCTGCAGACATAGTAGGCTTCTCTAAAACAGTTGTTCCTAACCTGTAGCCCACAACCTCCAAAAGACCATTTGAAAACACAGATGTTTACATTATGATTCATAACAGTACCAAAATTACAATTATGAAGTAGCAATGAAAGTCATTTTATGGTTGGGGGTCACCACAACATGAGGAACTATGTTTAAGGGTCACAGAATTAGGAAGGTTGAGAACCACTGCTATAAAAGGAATGAATGCTGATGAAATTTAGCCTGAATATACATATCTGCTTACAACTGAACCAATAAAGGAGGTATCTCCTTCAAATTCTCACAGAGATGTTTATGTAACTTGCCAGTAACTGGCTTCAGTCTCTTCTTTAACACATCTGAAGGCTGGGCATGTAATATTAAATTGAGATGCTTTAGTGGGGTAGTTAAAATACAGCATTCATTTTGTTGCAACTCGATTTACTTTCTAATAACCATCACCTCTTGTAATCAAATAGCATGCTTTTCCATAGCTGACAACCCTGCAAATATTTGGCAATAATTAACACAGCTCCCATGGTCTTACCCCAAAAGATCATCCTTCTCAAATATACTTCTGATTTCTTCAACAACTTGTTCTGTGGCATGCCTTCCTATTTATGCCGATGTCAGACATAGCTCTGCCAGTAATTGACCCTCAGTATGACAGCTTGTATGGAACTGCCTTCTTCAAGAAGCCTAAGCATTCTAGGTCCTGTTCTATCAATGAAGGTTGGAATTTGTTTCTAGCAAGTCTTTTCTTCAGGATTTTGTGGGATCAACTTAACCCCTAAAGTTAAATTAATCATCTTCCTTGAGTCTGAAAATTCTGATTAGAAAGATCAAAAGCCAACATCCTAATTTTCATTTTATACCTAACCAAATTAAAAAGAGTCACCACAGTTTGGAACCACACCTGCAATTCAATCATTTGCAGACCTTCAAAGTTTAAGGGTGCAAATGAGTTTATTTCAACTAAGTGGTTCTCTAAGTGGTCATGCACATAACTTTAAGAACACAGATATCTTTGAATTAGAACATCTTGTCATAGCCCACTGCTTTGAAACCACGTAAAGGAGGCTGACTGCTGGGTCTCAGGGTATAACATGCTTTCCACTAAGCTCTGTGAAGCATTTCCATCCCTGAGTCTTAAGGCCATAATTGTTTGGTTCATATTGTCACACATCTAATTAAATATCCCTTCAGACTCTACCTCTGTATTGGTGAGCACCACAGCTGGTGCTCATATTGATGTTTTGGAAACATCAAGATGTTTCCAAAGTTTTTTTTTTTATATAAACAATATGTTTTTGGGCTTCTGACATTCAAATCATAATGCCATTTTTCTCCTGTATTGAAAATATCTAACAAAACAAAACAAACAAACAAACAAAAAACCTCATAGCTAAATAAATAAATAAATAAATAAATAAATAAATAAATAAAAGCAGCAAGAAAAACCAACCCTTGTAGTAATGGTCTGGAAAGTCAAATAAATATAATTAACATTTGATCTTCAGTGAAACATCTTTATAAGATAAAATCCAACTATGATAGTTTATTTTAACTCTATAAAATTGACCTCTCTAAATTCAGGGTTAATGTTAAACTACCAAGCTGCCTGTAAATCTGATTATTTTTGCTTTACAAAGATCAAGGTATAAGAGGATGTAGTTATTTAAGTGAGTCTCATGTCAAGGCCTACAGTTTAGAGTCTACTGTCCTCAGTGGCATCTTGCTGCCAAATGTGAGACTCAAACTGACTTCAAGGAGATCTGCACAAGCTCAAATACATGGACTGTAGAGGGTGAGCGTAAAAGAAAATTGCCCTGTTACAGGAAGCATGTGCTGACGCAACGTGGCTCTCTCCAAAGTGAGGGCCAGAGAGGTAGGCAACCTTGGGGCTGGCAAGCTCCAGAGTAGTTTAAGAGAGAAATTTATACAAGCAAAAGAAAACAAGACTAAATAAAACAACTCAGGGCAAGTTACTTCAACATCTTAAATCACATTTTGCTAAAGTTTCAAACACAGAAAACTATGAAAATAAACTGAAGACCATCTCCAGAGTTACTTCTCAAAACAGCATATATCAGAAGACAAAATAAATGGCCAAAATGACAATCATTAGACTGTGTCCATGCTGATATTTCTGTTCTCTGTATCTGAGTTAATTTACATAAGTTCACTAGAAATTCTCAGGATCTGATTTCTTCGGTTGGTTGGGTCTGCATTAATTAAGAGCGAGGCAAAGGGTGTGTTCCGCTTTTGTTGACCGAAGGCTGGATACATGGAAACCCAACTGCTGTTTTGAATATGAAACGTTCCTCCACAAGTACATGTGTTGGGGCCTTGTTTGTGGGCTGATGGGCTTCTGGGAAGTGACTAGATCATGAGGACCCTGACCTAATGGATAGATTCATCCCTTGATAGGTTAATAATATTATGACATTATTGAAAGCTAATAAAAGAGGGTGATGGGGCTAGCTGGAAGAAGTAGATCACCCAGATTATGAGCTTTGGAGCTGTGTCTTACTTTGGCCCCGCCCCACATCCTCTCTGTTTCCTGTCCACTATGAGCAGCCTCCACCACATGTTCATACTCTCATACTGTTCAGCCTCTCCACTCGTTCAGAAACAATGGTGCTGGCCACCCTGGACTAATACCTCTTAAGCCATAAGTTAAAATAGATCATTCTTTCCTGTAAGATGAACTACGTCAGATAGTCTACCACCACAACAAAGAATCTTAGAAGACATTGCCTGCATGTGGGTATCTGTGCAACTCTAATCCTACTTACAGAGAGGGGCATGGACAGAAGCTAACAAGGCTGTAACTTCAGGAAACCCATAGACAATAGTGGCACTCTGTGGTAGATGCTATGGAATGGAGTAAGAAATATTAGGGGAGGTGAGGAAAAAGGGTGTTGACCTTAGCTAGTCTTTGAAAGATTCATTCCTAAGAAGTAATTTTTAAAAGTTCAGAAGAAGCTATACCATAAGGGATGCCTTAGAAATCTGTGGGTTTTTTGTTTGTTTTGTTTAGTAGGTTTTTTTTTTTCTCTCTGTTGATACAGGAAATAACCGAGTTAACACTTAGGATTCATGGTGCAAGTAATGAATAAGGCTACAATGGAAGAATTCAAACAATATGCTATGTGGTTCTGTGCATGAACCTTGCATTAAAATCTTCATATACTTATGAATAACTGCCGTATCTAAGATCATACCCACGAGTCTTGAGTTCTTTGTGTATATTAGAGATTTTATTTATACATGTAATTATACACACATATGCGGAGTACTTTGTGGATGCTCTTCTAAATCACTATTCTACAGAATATCAGATTTTTCAAGACTGAACCTGCTTATTCTCCTGATGTACTAATAATCACTAAGGAAGAATGTGGCTATTAACTAAACATTGATCAATAATGTGGGGGCAGATGTTTTATACATTTATTTTCTCTGTCAAAAGAAGATTATCAGTTGATTTTTTTTTTGGCAGATTGATTATCAATCAGTAGGATAGGGAGGTATTTGGGACAGGCAATTTTTTTTATGCTTTCAAACAAAAATTGATTTGGAACTACAGATTAAATGTGGCAGCGTTGACATTTTGCTTCGCTGACTAGCCGTCAACCTGAAAGGTGGCTCACAAACTGAAGCTCTGCTGTTCCTTACTTTTCCTTCTATGGAAAGCTTGCCTACCCCCAAGGCCCTTCTGGACACGACCAGCTATGCAACATTGTTTGGAAATGTCTTTTAATTAGGAGATTAAGGAACTAAGTCAATACCAGAAGGGCTGAAAGCTAGGACCCCAGCAGGAGTGTCTCAAGCCCTCGGGACTGGGACTTTAATCTCTACTGGCTCAGTAGTCTTTGAAGGCTATCAAACAAACTTGTTAGTTATGAAAGGAAAAGACCATGCAATTAGCAATCAGGATCAGCCCGTTAGTTCTTGTGATGGTAGAGGAAGATGCTTTAACTCCCAGAAGCCTCTAAACTTTATTCTGACCTGTTAATTACTTGCTTTTAAGGATTAGCTTGAGGACACTTCAACACATTCCTATTTTTCTCACTTTAAAGTTTCTGTATTATCAGAAATTAAGATAATAATGGAACACATTTTCTAAACTTATTTTTTAAAGTTGTGTGATTAAATGATGAAGTTTATTACCCCAGGAGCCTCTAGGCTCCGGTCCTGTTTGAGTTCCTGCCCTGACTTCCTTTGCTCATGAACAGTGATGTGGAAATGTAAGCCAAATAAACCCTTTCCTTCCATGGCATTTCATCACAGCAACACTAAACCCTAACTAGTTCATCTGGTGAGACTGTGCTAATCTGTTCAGCTTAACTCCTGGGGTGTGGGAGAAGTTGTCTTTGATTTTGTCATCACCATGAGCTTTGGTGAGGTACTGAAGAGAAAATGTGCTAGGTAGCAGAATATTGCCAATGATGCTGCACAGCAAAATTATATCCTGATATCTGGGGTCTCAAGTAGCCCCACCTTATTTTTGGGAACACTGGTGGCCACCTTCCTACATCAAAGGCATACATTACAAGGACCAGGGCTACCTAGAGACAGCAAGGAAGAAGTGAACTCAACCAGTTAAAATATTATTTGGAGCATATTAAACGAGAGATCTGCATATTAAACAAGAGACCTATAAAAGTAAGAGCCAAACTCATAAATATCAGAACTTCCAAGTTGCCGTAATTGTTTACAGTGTAGAATCAATCCAATGGACAGTTGATCCTCATAACACTCTATTATGTTTGAGTTCAGTGCTTTTTTATGTCTCTTGTTCATGGAATATTTTTTAGAGCTTTTATTCTCCTGTGTGACAGTTTTACTAGAACAAGAAACCCTCAATCTGCCATAAAAAGGAGCGATGAGTTTATTTTTCATTTGGGTCTTCATGGTCAAAGCCATGAAAATTAACAGCAAAATCTCATGTTTTAATTTCATATATTTAAGATGTGAAAGTTAGGTGTTTGAAGACTGGATTTTTTGAATCTGGCAAGATGAATTTGTAAGATGTACTTCATTGTAAATGCCTCCTCTACTTTATTTCTTGTAATTAACATTAAAATGAGGCATAGACACATAAACTATCAGTGCCTTGGAGTGTACTAACACAACTAGATTACTCTGTTAGAAAACATGCACGGAAGAGATACAGTTCCCTGAATGGGGTGCCTAGGTCAGAAACAAGGGCTTTCAGTGGACAAACCACAGCTCCAGAGCATCTGAACATTTAGGATTGTTTTAGGACAAGGAATACAGGATGCCTGGGATACTGAGAATGGTTTGCTGGCAAAGGAAGGAAGCAGCTTTTAAAAACAAGAAGGAACCTCAGAGCTCAGCCCTGGGCATCGGTCTGGAAGATGACTTGCTGAGTCTTCCACTTGTCAGACACTAGACAACCTCTAGAGAGGTTAGAAAAGAGACCCAGAGCCATCTAGAGCTCTGTCCATCAATGCACAACCTTAAATGTTGGTATAATGAGGTTCAACAGCCTTGAACGTGCTAAGTAATTCACTACAGTGTGCCCTGAGGTTGTGTGAAGGAAATCATACACTAACAGAAATACTGACCACATCACTGGGTTTTATAATAGCAAACCCTTAAGAGATTACCCTGAGTCTCAGGAGAAATTGAACTGTTAAACAGTGTTGGAACTGTGAAACACTACGGGAACTTTTGAATGTGGAATTAATCCATTTTGCATTGCGGGGTGGTCTTTATTCCGTGGGGCACAGTGGATGTCACTGTTTTGGAAGGTTGTGGAGCCTTCAGGGGATGGAGTTTCACTGCAGGAGAGTGCACTGTAGTGGAGTCTCACTACAGGAGGGCTCTGGCTTGGGACTTTGTAGCCCACTACTTCATGCCCACTCTCCAGTGTCTGACTGCTAAAGCAGTGTGACCAGCTGACTCACGCTCCTGCTGCCACACTTAACTCTCCATAACTGACTATAACCCTCCTTAAACTACAAGGCAAAATAAGCCTGTTCTCTCGAGTTGCTTTATGTCAGATTTTATGTCACAGCAATGAGAAAAGCAATTCAGCCCCCTTCTCACTTCTTTTTCTGGGAATTGTCCTTGTAGGAATGCAATTTTTAATGCTTGATAGTGTTTAGATGTCTCTGAGATTATGCTTTTCTTCATTTTTTTTCTTTCTATTCCCTAAACTACGTATTTCCCATAGCCGAATCTTTCTTCAGTCTTCTCACACAGGCTCTTAATTGCACATCTTAGGGAACTTTTCATCTTATTTAACTTACCAATTTAGAACTTGTCTTTGTTTTTATGATACTGACTGTTCTATATTTCGTCATTGACCTTGTTGAGACATTGTTCTCACATTTCCCTTAAGTTTGTTGTATGTAGTTCCCTTTAATATCTTGAACATATTTATAATCTCCCATTCATATTCTTTGGCAAATAAGTCCAACCATTCTGTCCAGTGGAGCAGTTTCTATCAAAAGCCACTTTGTCTAGGTCTGTGCTATATTTTCTTGTTTCCTTGTATGCTTTATGGTTCCTGATTAAAAACTAAAATATTAAATAATGTGGAAACTTTGGAAACAAAAGCATCTCCTTTATCCAACACCAAGATGTTGCTGTTTCTATCTATTGTTATTATTCTTGGTGCTGTTTGTTGTCAAGCTACTCCTGTAAACTAACTCTGAAAAGTGTCTCTATTGTACAGCAGCTAGAATTTCTTCTCAGTTAGTTTAATAGCCATCTGATAATTAGATAGATTTTTGCTGTTGTGGACCACATTTTTCAAAGTCGAAAGTCGTATTCTGAGAGATACCCAGAGGCATTGGTGCCATCACAATTCACAGTACAGACATTCAGTGACATTCTCAAAAGCCATTTCCGCTTCCCTGAAGCATACTTTGGAGTAATAATGTCCAAATGGGTGAGTCACATTGGCTTTGTAGAGTTTCTGGCCTCTTCCTCCAAGCCCAGATCATAGCCATAATCTAACTGGGTGCTAACAACTACCCCCTGTGGGCCAGTGATGTCATGGTTATAAAGTGCAATATGATTACAGTCTGTAATCACAGCATACTCAGGGGTTATCAAAACCCTCACCATCTCTTTAGATTTTAGGATATATATCTTTTTCTTGGTTGTGTCATCCATGCTGGACAAGAACAAAGAATGGTTACCCAGATATCTCTGACGGCTTTTATAAAGACCCTTGGATAAACTATCAAGGTTATCATGAAGCTTTGACTCATTAGAATTACATCATGGGAAACAACTTCCCTGTAAAACTGACAGAGTTTGGGCTAGGAAGTCTGGAGGCCTAAAAGAAAGAGTTACAGAGATAATTAAAATGGTTAAAAAAAAAAAAAAAACATTGTTAGAAGGAGTCATTTGTTTGAAAAACAGATCCCACAAAGAATTTCAGATACCACCCAAACACTGAAACACTGTCTTTACCATTCTGACTTGAGAAATGGGGCTCAGGAGACTAGTGTGGCAAGCAATTTTTATTTTTCTTTCAAAGAAAAGAATGGCAGAGCCATCCAGCATTAAAACTGAAAAAAAAAAAAAACCCTAAATTGTCTCAGGTTATTTAAAGTTAATGTATGTGTTTCTAGCTCAGCTGAATTCACTGTTTGGGTTCTCAGAAGGCCAAGATCAAGACATTGTCAAGGCTGTATGCTCTTCTGAATGTTAGGTCTCAGGTAGCCCAAATATCCAGAAATGATATACAGCCTGCACTATAGAAGGATTTCAGGCCATTCAAGAAAAGCCAGCCTTCCTCAGAAAGGAAGGAGGCACACAGGCACACAGGTTGCTGGAGAAGGAGCCAAGGGTTCTACATCTGATTCAGCGGGCAGTAGGAAGAGAGACACACACTGGGCCTGGCTTGAATATCTAAAATCGCAAACATTCTTCCAAAAAAGTCACAACTCCTAACATTATCACTTGTTACTTTTGAAACCAGTCCCCATCTGCCCAAAGGAGTCATTTCCTTTACCTCTGTTAGAAGGGGTATGTGGCCATCTGTAGTGCCCATCAGCTCACACTGGCCTCCAGGCTCCCTCAGTATCACAAGTTCCTGTTATAATTTCAATGTACTTGCCAGCGCCTGGTCCTTCCCTGCCCCCAGCAACTCATCTCCCTTATAATTCTATGATTTGCCCACCCTATGCTCTCTGTGACTATTCCCACACTTGCTGACTCTCTCTCTCTCTGTCTCCCTGCCACCCTCTCTCTCTCTCTCTCTCTCTCTCTCTCTCTCTCTCTCTCTCTCTCACACACACACACACACACACACACACACACACGCACGCGCGCACACACACATGCACTCACTCACATGCTATCTCTTGCTATTTTTTTCTTGTTCCCTCTCCCCTCTTACTGTCTTGCCCCCCTCCCCTATTCTCCATCTCTTGTTGTCTCACTGTGGTAGTTTGAATGAAAACTGTTCCCATAGGCACACAGGGAGTGATACTGTTAGGAGTTGTGGCTTTGTTGGAAGAATGTTTGCAATTTTAGATATTCGAGCCAGGCCCAGTGTGTGTCTCTCTTCCTACTGCCCGCTGAATCAGATGTAGAACCCTTGGCTCCTTCTCCAGCAACCTGTGTGCCTGTGTGCCACCTTGCTTCCTACCATGATGACAACAGACTAAACCTCTGAACTATAAGCCACCCCTAATCAAATGCTTTCTTTTGTAAGAATTTCTGTAGTCATGGTGTCTCTTCACAGCAATAAAACTGTAAGACAGAAGTTGGTACCAAAGGCTGGGGTATTACTGTGATAGGCATGACCATGCTTTTGCTTGAGGAATGTGGACTTTGGGTCTTTGGATTAGGGAAGTAACTGAATGCTTTAAGTGGGGCTTAGTGGACCACACTAATAGGAGCATGGAAAACAGTGGTGTTGAGGGTGATTTAAACTGTGGGGACCTGGCTAAAGAGGTTTCAGAGGGGAAAATATTAATATATGTCCTATAGATCATTCTTGTGATATTTGGGCGAAGAATGCAACTACTTTCTATCCTTGGCCAAAAAAAAATCTGCCTGAGGCTAAATTGAAGAGTTACAGATTAGCAGCTTTGGCAGTGGAGAATTCCAGGCAGCCTGGAACTGACTATGCTGCTTGGTTATTAATGGCCACACTTGTGCAGATTGATAATGAAAGTGCGCAAGCCAGTAAGCAACACCTCTCCATAGCTTTTACATCAGCTCCTGCCTCTAGGTTCCTCTCTCTCTCTCTCTCCTCCCTCTCTCTCCCCTCCCTCTCTCTCTCTCTCTCTCTCTCTCTCTCTCTCTCTCTCTCTCTCTCTCTCTCTCTCTCTCTCTCTCTCTCCCCCTCTCCCCTAACCCTAGACATTCCCAGCCCACAGATCAAAAGCTTAAGTTTTTTTTTAATTTTAATATAGGCTTTTTATTGTTACAAGTAGGTCATCTACAAACACAATCCCTTTAGGATACAGTTCCATTTTCTGGAATTGGGTGATGGAAGAGGGTCTGATCCTGACCTAATAATAATGAGATTTTGGGATGGGGGTTATGGGAAGGCAGCCAATTGTCTATTGTTCAAGATTGTGCTAGTTGTCCTGAGTGCTCACACGAGTTACAGACCCTCCCTTCATAGACAGCAATATTCATTTGAAGAATTATACCTAGAGATAGAAAGTATTTTAAGTATATAATCAAATGATAATTGGCATGGTGGTGAACAGGAAAGAATTTCAAAGGATTGTAATACATAAATTAGTTTTATATGGGAGGTTAGTTTTTAGAAAAAGTTTTCAGAGCTCATTCTCAAAACAAGTCAGTTTCAGGTATCCATTATTTGTTGGGTTCTATGTTAGTCTTATACACTCAAGAGAAAAATCTGTTCCACTACGTTTGGGTGTGTGTGCATTTGTACTTGCATATGGAAGACTGAAGTCCACATAGGGTGTCTGTTGGGATCATTTTCCTTTTTAGTTTTTGAGACAGGGTTGCTAATTGAATCTGGAGCTTCTTGCTTGCCTCAGGATGACCATCCAGCAAGTCCCAGGGATCCTCCTGTCTCTGCTTTCCCAGGGCTGGTACTGGGACCAAACTCAGGTCCTCATTCATGTGTGACAGGCACTATACTGACTGAATCACCTCTCCAGCCTGTGTTCAGAACTTCTTAATGCTGGTATGCTGTCAGGCACAGTAATATTGAGTACTGAAGATGCAGACAAAAAAATAGTCAAAGGCCATTATGGTGAGCATTATGTTTGGTGGGATATCTTCTGATGCCAAAAGCTTAAGTTTTATCTGATCTGGATTCTTCCAGATGCTGCTGAATATTCTGTCTCTCTCTCTGTCTCTCTCTCTCTCTTGTGTCTCTGTCTGTCTCTGTCTCTCACCCTCAAATCCTTTCCCTAATAATAGAATAGTCTTGTCTGCAGTTTCTTTACACACACACACACACACACACACACACACACACACACACACACACACACACACACGGAAGGCTTCCAAGGAGAATACAGCTCACACAGGTTGTTGACAAATTGATTTTTGTAGTTACAAGATGCATTCTCCTTTCCTTGATATTTAAGTCGGCAACATGTAACAACTCTGCTCATATTTTAAATCTCTGACTGCCTTTTGCTACCTCTTTGGCTCCTTTTCTGTCCTAACCTGGCTGAAAGCTTTATTCTTTGTGGCTCACCTAAAGAATCCAGCATAACCTCCCCACTTTAACATCAGCAGAGTAGTAACCTCTTACATCTACAAAGCCTCTTCGCTCTTACAATATACATCAAGATATGATGGCAAGGGTAAGGTCAAAATTCTCCCCGGTACACTTGGGGTGGCTCCATTGTTTAAAATTATGCACACTGGCAAGTTTGGACTGTCTGCCATTATTCATACCATCATGATGAAATGCTCCACTTAGTGACCCATGTTCTGATAATGTTTAGCAGCCTTGTCATTGGCAAGCTTGTCAACAGACAGCAAGACTGTCTCAGCACTTCCTCTTTAATGAGATTCAAATCCTCCTTGATTCAACTGCTTCTCACTGGGAAGGAAAGAACTTCCAATTGGTTAGATTTTTTTTTTGACAAATTGTTGTCCCACATGTTAATAGCAGTACTGCAAATTACATGGATTTGTTTATACTGGGCTCATACTGCCCTGAAATTCTTTTGTTTATTGTGAAGACTTGGCAGTTTTCTTCTGTCTTCAGATGCATGACTTGGCATGTGGTAGTGGCTCATTTTGTTGGTACTCAAGTAACAAAACAATATCACTTCATTTACGTTGGAGTTTCATCTTTAGTTGCTGCTCTGTGTTTCGAATAGTTTTTCAACAGAAATATCTTCATTACTCCTATCAAACTGTACTCTACTTCTTGCTTATGTAGGCTTTGCTGCTTAGGGGATTTTTTTAAATGTGCATGTGATGTGGTTGCATGTGTGTGTGAGTGTTCACATGCATGGGCATATGGGGAATGCATGTTCATATGTGTGTGCATATATATATGAACACCAGAGGTTGAGAACTGGCCCTTTTCAGTGGTGGCACACACATTTAATCCCAGCACTGGGGAGGCAGAGGCAGGTGGATCTCTGTGAGTTTGAGGTCAGCCTGGTCTAGAATGAGTTCCAGGACAGTCAGAGCTACACAGAGAAACCCTGTCTTGAAAAATAAAACAAAACAAAAACAAACTAAAAGAATTGGCCCTTTCCTAAGTTGCTTTTTACATTATATATTGAGGTAAGATCTCTCACTTCAGTTTGGAGAGCCCTGATTTGGCTAGACTACCCTAGTTAGCCAGATTGCTCTAGAGATCCCATCCCTGCCTCCAAAGTTTGAGGAATACAGAAGGTCCCACCACACTTGGTTGGCATATACATGAGTGCTGGGGATCTGAGCTCTGGTCCTCAGGCTTGCATGTCAAACACTCTATTCACTGTATCATTTCCCTCTCCCACATATTCATGTGTTTTTGAATAAAACAGTAACTTTTCATTTCAATGTCAAGACACTGAGAAATCTTTTCACAGATTTATTTATGTATTATTTTATATGTATGACTATTTGCGTGTATGTATGTATGTGCTTGCATGTGTTCACAGAGCCATAAATAAGAGGGAGCCAAATGTGGAGCCTCTGCAAGGGCAGCAATTAATCACTGAACCATCGCTCCATCCCTGTATTGTGCAATCTGGAGATCAGCCCTCTGTCAGATGTGGGATTGGTAAATGTCTTTTCCCATTCTATAGGCTGCCATTTTGTCTTGTTGATTGTGTTCTTTGCCTCACAGAAGCTTCTAAGTTTCAGGAGGTCCCATTTATAATTGTCGATCTCAGTGTCTGTGCTACTGATGTTATTCAAGAAGTAGTCTCTGGTGCCAATGTATTCAAGGGTACCTCTCACTTTCTCTTCTAAGAGGTTTATTGTGGCTGAATTTATGTTGAGGTCTTTGATCCATTTGGACTTGAGTTGTGTGCATGGTGATAGATATGGATCTACCTTCAGCCTTCTATATGCCAGCATCCAGTTATGCCAGCAACCAATTGTTAAAGATGCTTTCTTTTTTTTAATGTATAATTTTAGCCTTTTTTGGGGGTCAAAAATCAGGTGTTTATAGGTGTGTGGCTTAATATCAGGCTCTTCAATTTGATTCCATTGGTTTACCTGCCTGTTTTTGTGCCAATACCAAGCTGTTTTCATTACTATAGCTCTATAGTAGACCCTAAAATCAGGAATGGTGATACCTTTGGAAGTTCCTTTATTGTACAGGGTTGTTTTGGCTATCCTGGGTCTTTTGTTTTTCCATATAAAGTTGAGTGTTGTTCTTTCAAGGACTTTGAAGAATTGTGCTTGGATTTTAATGGAGATTGCATTGAATTTGTAGGTTGCTTTTGGTAAGATTGCCATTTCAAGAAGCTACTCACCAAAACACCAAACAATCCAATTAAAGAATGGTGTACAGATCTAAATAGAGAATTCTCAACAGAACAATCTCAAATGGGCAAAAGACACAATTAAGAAAGTGCTCAATATCCTTATCCATCAGGGAAATGCAAATCAAAACAACTCTGAGATACCATCTTACACTTGTCAGAGTGGCCAGAAATCAAAAACACCAACAACAGTTTATTCTGGAAAGGATGTGGAGAAAGGGGAACACTCTTCCACTGCTGGTGGGAGTGCAAACTTGTACAGCCACTTTGTAAATCAGTGTGGCAGTTCCTTAGGAAACTGGGAATCAAACTTGTTGTATGAATGTACATCCTTTGGGTATATGACTAAGAGTGAATTGCTGGATCTTGAGGTAGACCGATTCCCACATCTGATTCAGCAGTAAACAGGATTCAGACAACTTAACTATCACTGTGTTTTCATTTTCTCAGTGTACCTTCTCATATGGGCACATGGGTGTCTGCAACTTAAAGATCCATGTAAACTAACGTTCCTTACAAGCTCTTTCATGACGCCTGAAGCCCTTCCTCCTAGTCTTTTTGATCCAGAGTCGGGTCAGGACTGAAGGGCCAAAGCATTTTCTTCAAACTCCTAAATTCAGCAATGAAGATAAACTGTCATGCACTTTTTAAATTGATGTAAAAATTCTATAATGAACAAATTGTCAGAGGCATTTTAAAGGCAGATTTTTTTATTTTTGTGACAAGTACTCTAATCATGCTATAAACTTCTGAGTAGCTCCTGGTTGGTTTGAGGACTTTGTTGTTGTTTATTCTTGTTTTGTTTTGAGATAGAGTCATATTAGGTATCCCAGGCATGCTTCAAACTCACGATCCTCATGTGTGAGCCTTGCAGTGTCTGGGATTACTGGATGGGTTGTTGAGACTTGTTCTTCCATATGCATGTGAGTATTTTAGACAGTACAGTCTTAGTCTTAATAGAATGGGCACTGGATGGCAACCCCATCCAGGCATAAACTCACAGGAAGGTGGGTTGCTGAGTGGAATACTAACACTCAGAAATTGACTTAAGATTTTATAGCTCAAAATTGTGTGCAATACACTTCACTTCTCTGAGCCTCAGTTCCTTCATTTGTAAAATGAGAACAGTTATGTTTTAATCCCATGGGCATTTATAGCATTGAGACCAGATAAGCCTGACCACCAAACTTTCAAGGACAGTTAATGCTCCTTCTGCAGTTAAATAAGAAATTATTATAATGACAATATTGGATTCACAGAATCATAGCTTCCTGGAACTCCATTGCTAGAAAAAGTATCTAGTAAGCATTATCAATTTTCTTGTCCTCATTTAATAACTAGTGTGTTAGTCTCCTGGGACAACTGGAACAAATCACCACTGACTTTAAGATAATGGTTATTTCTTCCCTCACAATGCTGGGGTCCTGGCTGGGGTCCAGTTTCTGCCTGTCTTCACATGGCTTTTGCCCCTGTGCCTCTGTGTCTTTCCTCCTTTAGAAGGACACCAGTCACTGACTAGTGAGCAAATTTAGCCCTATTTAAATTCCAAGATGCTTAAATAGTTCTATTTCCATGTCCAAATGAGGTGTCCTCTCAAGGGTTGGTGTAGACATGAATTCTGGATGGAGAACCAGTCTTTAAACAACACATTTCTCTGAAATTACATTTAAAACAAATCCATCTCTCATCTTAAATGTTTTTAGAAGCCAGTCATAGTGGTGCACATCTGTAATCCCAGCTGTTTAAGGTAGAGATTAGAGGATTAGGGGTTCAAGGCCAGGCTTGACAACATGAGATCCTCTCTCTCTCTCTCTCTCTCTCTCTCTCTCTCTCTCTCTCTCTCTCTCTCTCTCTCTCTCCCTTTTTCAATCTCCCTCTCTCCCTCTTTCAATCTCTCTCTCTCTCCTTCTGTGTGTGTGTGTGTGTGTGTGTGTGTGTGTGTGTTTCTTGACTCTTAAAAGATCCCCCTCTCTCTTCTTCTGTCTTTGTTTTCTGGTCTGTCTGTTATGACCAGAAATTATGGCCTGTGGAGGTCAGAGCCCTTCCAGACGGCTGCAGAGGGAAGAATTCTGTCGGCAGCTGACTGCTGCAGCCATGTGCTATGCAAGGATGCAACAGGTACAGACTGGAAGGGAGCACAATATACAAACTCCACAATTCCCTTACGTGGGAGGTTCTTGGTGGGCATGATTCCCCCAAGTTCAGCTCCAAGTGCACCCCTCAACCACCGGATCCTTGACAACTTTGCATGTTTCTCCTCTAGTCTTTCATTTTTCCCTGCATTCTCTTCTTCACTGCTTTCCAAGCCAATCCCTGCATCCGTGAACTACTGTCCTCATAATAAATTATCATAAACTCCATGTGCAAGCATTAAAGTATGGGAAAGGTATCCTGGCAGTTGGAGGACCAAAAAATACCAAAAAACTCACCCGGCACAACAAACTTCACAAAAGAGCAGAAGACAGGGTTTATATAGCCTTTCTTGGAGGTAGAGGTGGGGGTAGAGGTGGGAGACTGATGGGATTTCAAGTCCACAACTTGGACTTTTTACTATGTGTGTTGGGGGGGGGGGTCTGCTGGGTCCAAGCCTAAGAGCAGTTAGTGTTCTGTGGGTGGAAGCTGGCAGTTGGAGGCCCACTGCAGGCTTAACACAGCAGCAGGTTAATACCTTGGGATTCTCTGGGAGATACTCCATTCTCTCACCTCTTCCAGTTTCTAGAGGCTTCTACGTTGCCTGAGTCATGGCTCCCTTCGTTATCTTCACAGCTAGCAATGACAGGCTGCCTTTCAAACTGCATTACTTCAGCTTCTGCCTCTGTCACCACAGTGACTTCATTTACAAAGACCCTTGTGACTAACTAGCACCCATTCAAATGATTAGTGATAATCTGCCTAGCTAGAACTTCTTTGTGTTAAATAATCTTTTGCCATGTTAATTATGTATAATAACGGGTTTGTGGCATCTTCATACATGTACACAGTGCATGTCAATCTTATTTACCTATTACCTTCTCTTATCCCCTCCTACTGACTCTCTTTTTTTTCCAACTATCCCCCCTACAACTTTCTTTTCTCTTTTCCTTTCATTTCTTTCTCCTCTTCCTCATCCTGTTCTTCTGCATGTGTGTCTGTTTATCTGTCTTAATGAGTTTTATTAGGGTTGCTTACCAGCATGGGCACCTTGTCGGTGGCTAGACCACTGAAGAAAATGGTTCTCCCTCCCCATCAACCATTAACTGTATATAAGTCCTTAGGGAAGAATGTAACTCAAGGTTCTTAGTTCCATCTGTGAAGTCATGGCAACACTGATAGGTTCCAGGATAGGGCAGTCAACAACTCAGGCAGGCCATTTTTCTGAGACATTCTCTCCTCTTTTATAAGAGAATGTTTTCACTCTCTAACTTCTGAAGCTATCTACTCATCTGCATGCTTTTTCAAAGACTCATCAACCAAACGGTCTTTTGTTTGTGGAGGAATCAAACCCAACACTTTGCACATGCTTGACAAGCATTCAACAATTAATCTAGAACCATGGCCACAAACAAAGGGCTCTGCCCTACTGGATGCTCCAGGATTTTCAGCTTTATTTATTTATTTTTCCTCTGATCTTTCTGGTTGTAACAAATGGAAATATATGAATTAGTTTTTCCTGTTTTAAAAAAAATTAGATTGTTCTTACAGTTCCCTTAATCACAGAAGATTAAAGTGGTTATAAAAGTTAGGTTTTACTTGCTGTTTCCATTAAATTATTATTTCAAAGTGATCCTTTCTGGTAGTTGTAGCCTTCTAGAAATTATAGATACCATATCCCCATTTCTTGATACCTTAAATATAAGAGCTAAGAAAATTCCATTTTTTTCCAGACAGGATTTCTTAGTAGCTATGGAGCCAGTCCTGGAACTAGCTCTGTAGACCAGGCTGGCCTCAAATTCACAGAGATCTGCCTGCCTTTGCCTCCCTTGTATTGGGGGATTAAAGCCATTTGCCACCACTGCCAGGCTGGAAAGTTCAATATTTTAAGTATCTATAGTCATACTAAAAAGATATACATATGGCCAGGGTATTTTAAGTAAAAAATTATGTGCTAATATTTCTTTAAATATTGTTTTGTCTCTTAAGAGTATGTGATCCCATAAAACCTTCTCCAGTAAGGCTAGAAATGGAAATCTGTTAAAAGCAGAGCAAAAGACTAGGTAGGTTTGATGGGAGATGTTATTCTGTAAATATGTTTCTCATACTGGTTAATTAATAAAGCCTGTGGCCAATAGGAAACAAGATAGGTGGGGCTAGGAGACCAGGAGGAGGAAAGAGGAAGTAGTTGGGAGGAGTCAAGATGTAGACCGGGGAGGAAGGAAGACGCTGGCTGAGGCTCCCCATAAGATGACCACATGGAAATACTTAGATAAGTAGAAATGGGTTAATAATTAAGGCAGAGCTAGCCCATAAACAATAATGGTAACTGGCCAACAGGATTGTATCAAATACAGAGTCTCTGCGTGTTATTTGGGGCTGGTGCGGCTGTGGGCCCAGACCGGCAGCTGACGGGCTGGTGGGCCAGCGGGAAAAACCTGCCCGTAACATAGGTTTATTCAGCTATTTCACCATGGTAGCTTTCTGATGATCAGTCCCAGAATGAGACCCATGGAGGAAGAAGGGCAAGATATTGTTTTTTTGTGTGCATGTTCATATTGACAACACAAGATGACCCTGAGCATCCTCATAGAGACAGTGCTACATTGTGAACAAGGGAAAAACTTGCCTCTTTTTGATTCATCCTGATTCTACAAACACCAAGAAAACATGTTCTATCCTAGGGACACTTCTTTAAGGAACCCTCAATAGATGGAGCACATCCAGGGAAAAGGCAAGGGAAGTGAAGGTCCTAGAGACTATGGGATACAAAGGACAGCCAAAGGATGATGGCTGTTGATCTGGCAGAGTTAAGGACAGGTGATCCATGGGGAACTTTCACTGGAGAGTCTTTGATACATGCAGAATTTAGTCCCTGACATGAGTTTATCCTCCTGTAGTCCTCCCACTTTCTAGTCCACATGAATTTTCAAGGCACAACCTTCATCACATTACCACCTATTGTAGAAATCGAGTATGTCAGTTTCTAAGCTCATTAGGAGGTTCTGGGCATAGCAGAGGGTCACAGTAGTATTCTCTCCTCAGTCAGATGGCATTCTGGGCAGCTGGACGCGACAAGGAATTAGGGGCCATCACTAGCAATAATGATGATCTTTGTGACAAGAACTCACAATTTTGATGCAATGTTCCCTCAGTCCCTCCTCTCAGAGTCCCTGCTTATGACACCTCATCCCCCTGGAGGTTAGTTAGATCCTATAAGACCTGACTGAAGTCTTACCCCATCTAAAGGTTTTCTTGAGATTCACTTCCCATTTTCCTCAAATGAGCTGGTTGCCATAGGAGACGATAACATGTCACAAAAAAAAGCTGCCATGTACCATAGGATTATTTTGTGCTGAGAAAAACTGAGAAGCAGATCTAAGAAAAGCTCTCTGCCATAAAGTAGGTCATACATTTATGTACAAGGGCACCTTTCCTCCTGTCATCTGAAGAAAGACATTGCTGGCCAGAAGATGGACCAGAGAAATCTATATAAAAAGTTTTATTGACTCCTTGTATTTTCCTTCCTGTAATTTACTTCTCTGTGTAGATACCTTTTTTTCTTTTGTCACTTCTCAATAAGACATTGTTCTTTCTTTTTTAAAAAAAACTCATCTTTTATTTTCTGTATATGAGTGTATTGCCTACATGTATGTATGCATGTATTTTGTGTGCACACTTAGTGTGAAGGTATTCAGAAGAAGGTGCCAGATCCCCTGGAACTGGAATTACAGATGCCTGTAAGCTGCCATGTAGATGCTGAGAACCCCAGAATTTTCTGTGAGAGCTTCAGGTTCTCTTTACCCCCTGAGCCATCTTTCCAGTCTCCATCATTCTTTGTGAAGATGTTATGTAAACCATAGCCCTGAACCTCTTCTTAAGAGTTACTTACCTTCCCTGAGTGGCTCCCATATATCCATGAGGAAGACATGGTAGTAACCACTGTCTTCCTTTACCTTTTATTGATTGGGTCTTGTCCCAGCAAATAACTCAGAAGGATAGAGAGAAAAATATTTTTCTTTCTCATGACACCCTGTACAAATCTTGCACTGAAAGACACTGATTTTTGTCACCACTGACAGCAGAACATAAGAACCTAAACAGAGTCATGTCTGCATCTGGAAGGACATTTATTTGCATGAGTTGATGAATATGAAAGAAAATGACTACAAGGATGTGGCCTGAGCATCTGACCATGTTGAATGAGACAGAAGAATAAGAAAGACATCGAAGTATAGCTCTGTTATTGACTCTCAGTCTGTGGTCTTTTTCTCTGTTACTATTTTGCTTCTCTGTTACTATGATTAAATCATTGACCAAAAGCAGCTTGGGGAAGAAAGAATTTATTTGGCTTATACATCCTAATTACAGTCCACCATGAAGGGCGTTAAGGCAGGAACTTAAGACAGGACTCTGAAGGCAGGAACTAAGGAGTGACCACAGAGGACTGCTGCTTAGCTAGCTTGTTCCTTGTGTACTGCTCACTAGGCTTTCTCATACAACCCAGGACCACATGACCAGGAGCTGCACCACCCACAGTGAGTTGGACCCTCCCACATTAATCACTATTCAAAAAAAAAAAAAAACATGCCCCACATATCTGTCTACAGGCTGATCTGATGGAGGCATTTTATCAACTGAGGTTTCATCTTCTAAGCTGATCTAGTTATGTAAAGCTGACAAAAAGCAAACAAACAAACAAAAAAACCAAAACAAACAAACAAAAAAAACTAACCAGCACCCATTAGTAACCTTGGCCTAAAGGATTAAGTTTGAGTCCCATGGAGAAAAAAAGGCTATAGACAAAAGCTTTCAGAACTCAACGGTTTATAAAAATCGGGGTGCACACATGGCCAATTAGGGCCAGACAACACACTAGGTCACATCCTGATTTCCACACAAATTATCAGTCTTGTTCAGGTTTTAGAAAGTGACCAGTACATCTAACACTGCTGGAAACTGTGGCAGAACCATAGTCAATACTGTTACATACACTGGAGTTCTAGGATGGAGCAGACAGGAGTCCACACCAGCATTGCTGTTGAGCCATGTCCAAAAGGATGGGAGCTATGTTTGAGTGCTTAGGAGAAATGATCATTCAGAATAAACTTGGTTATGCAGCATCCTAGAGACTCTGAAATCTTTAAGGTTTGCTTTTACAAGGTTCTGGACACCTGTTTCACAAGGGAGAATTGACTGAACAGCAGTAGGAGTCATCACTGTTAAGGTGACTCTGTAGTTATAATCTGGAGGTTGGATCAGAGCTGGTGATATCTTTCATATTAGATTATATTTTTATTATATTTTACTATGTTCCTTTTCCACTGTTTGTTGACCATTAGTTCTTTGAGGACACTCTACTTCCAAGCGTTTGTAGCTCCATCCCCTAACACAGTTCCAAGCCCTGAGCAACAGTTTATAAACCATCAGTGTATAAGGAGGTGTCTTCAATGATATTTTTTTTTACAAATTTACAAATTTTTACAAATTTTTAAAAAGGTAGAAATCCTAGGAAGCTAATGCAATGCAATATGCTTTACTATCAGTAGAACAAGTCTGAGGCAATGCAATAAGAAGGAGGTATTGTCAAAGATGTCCTGAAGCTGGTTTGTATCGCACTGAGAGAGAAACAGTGCAAACAACTTCCAGTTCCAGACCTGGTTGAATATAGACCACAGGCAGAGACACCATAACACTATGACAAAGAACCGGGATGCTCAGGAGCCTAAACGGAATGGATGAGTCGGTGATAAAACTGATTTATTAAAAATAAGGTCTGCAAGGATTATAGCTAAGAATCAGCAAGGCTCAAACTGGAGTTTATTAGAAACAGTAGTGTCCCGAAGAATCTTTACCCGAAGCTATAGGAACCCCCTTCTAAAGCTGTGCTGTGATAATCCTGAGTGATGTTCAGAGGCCCCAGGGGGTTTAATGGACATTGTCTGCAGGGAAGATTTTAAATGCTGCAAGGCAAAAGGAAAGACTGATAATGTGTGCAGAACAGGCTGTGATTTGGAATCTTGGAGCTTGTTTCAACACCCTTTCCGTGCCTCTGTCCAACTACGTGTTGGGGCTGCTGTCTTTATTCCATTCTCTTCTGATATGTGACTGGAGGATGCCACATCTGCAAGAGGAAAATCATGGGATAAAGAATGGAAGGCCTTCTGACATAGATGAACATCCTCCATTAATTTAGAAGCCATATATAGAAGGATGAACAGAGCCATCTCATAATGTCAAAGTTCAAAGGCACTTTTAAATGTCTTTTTAAAGAAAAGCTGACCTTTATTTTTTATTATCAGAAAGTTTTTCAAGGGTAGTCTGGGCCTTAGGTCATTTCATTTTGACATGGAAGTTCTTGAAAATAATTGTAAGGCCAGAAATACTTCACTTGGAAGTGACTGAGTGAACACACTCAGAAGAAGAGAAATCAGCAACCCTGAAGCACTGGGATGTTAATGGAGATGCCTCAGTAACTCCACAGAGCCCACATAGATGGGAGATACAACATGTGAGATGTGACGAATGAAGTTGGCATCTCTAGATATTTTCTCTAACATCTTAATTATTTTACAACATTCCATTTAGGAAAATTCCAGAGTATACCTCAGTGACTCTATACCTGTGTGTCTTTGTTGGGTGGAGATTAGTCAACATGAAATACAGATGTCAACACAACTGCATGTTCATGAACATTAAAACTTCCTTAAGAAGCTTTATTCTGCCATTATAACATCTGTTTAAAGTATAAACCACAGAAATCCCAAGTCATTTTTAGTACTAAGTCTGTCAAATGTCTTTATATCTATCAAGTCAAGCACCGTCACTAGAAAAACACAGATGTGTTATCACAAGCTCCATCCCCATCTTCCATTCTAGCCAAGATCTCTCCTCCTTCTACCTCTATCCCCTACTGCTCTGCTCTATGCTGCTATAATCTCACTTGTTGAAAGAATGCCCTATAAATGGAATTACATACGATGTAGCAGAGCCCTCCCTTAATTTCATACAACTGATTAAAAACAAGTGTCCATTTGGACTTACTGGTTGCTGTGATGGCAAACGCTGATATGATTTTTAACCTTCAAAGACCTAGAACCACTTAGGAGACAAACCTTGGGCAGATCTGTGGCGGACATTCTAGATTAGAATACGTAGAATATTGAGACAGGATTTTACCTGGACAGCCCTTTGACTATATAGATCTTGGTGCTTTATTTCCAATATATTTATTAGGAATAACTCAGTGAATACGTTAGAATTAGGTTTTTGGCAAATTCTCCAAACTTGATTCTGATCAATCAACCAGACCCGGGAAACATTAACCTAAGAGATATTCATTATTCGGGGTCAATTGTCAGATTTTAAGTTAAATGTCACAACAGAATCAGAGTTTAACGTTCAGAAGAGTTCTGTTGTTCTTGGCTATAAGCTACTTGTTATTAGTCACAGGGCCTTGACCAAGTGACAAACTTGCTTATTCTCGTCTCCTTTTATTTCCTGTGATAAAACATTCTGAGATAAACAACTTTGGGAAGAAAATATTTACGTGGGTTACCCTTGCAGGTCATAGTCTATCATAATGGAAACCAGGGCAGGAAGTCGGTAGCAGCTTAAAGAAGACACCATGGAGGGATGCTGTTTGCTGCCCAGTCTCTAGCTCACTCACTTGATCATGCTTAACTAGCATTCTTACATGGCCTTGTACCACATGCCTAGGGGATGGAGACACCTACAGTGATCTGGGCCCTCCCTCATCAATGTAGACAACCAGCACAGTCTTTCACAGACATGCCCACAACCAATCTGATGAAGACAACCACTCAGTTGAGATTCCTTTTTAGCTATGTCAAGTTGACAGCTAAGGCCAGCTAGGACATTGCCAACCCTTGATTTTCTCGTCTGTCTCTTAGGATTAACCATGTATACTTCAAAAGATTTGGGTATGTGAAACACTCTCATCAGCACACTTGGCACGTAATGCTTGCACTATTGAGATTGGTATCAGCAACAGCAGTGTTATTCTCATACTGTCGTTAGCACTTGCCATGTCTCCCTAAATCTTTGCATGTTGCTTAATTTCATCACTTCTTAGACTTTCCTTTAGAGGTAACCAATGTCAAGAGAATAAACTTTTGTAGTAGCCCAGATATTATTTCCAGAAGTGTAAAGCTAAGGGGTACTCACTGATCATCCCTGATGCCCATTTTTATTGTTATAGCATCAAAGATGCCAACAGAGACAAACTGCAGGAAACTCACTGTTTCTTGTCAGGAGAAGATATTATTGGCCAAATAGATATAAGCAAATGGGCACACTTTTAATCCCAGCACTTGGGGGCCAGAGGCAGGCCCCCTACCAGCAGGAAGTAGTTTGGAAAGAACGACGCCCAAATTCCCAAATATTGTTTATAAATGTTTGTTTTCATTTAAGTGGGCTTGGTTATAACTGGTTAATGACACAAGCAATCTTTTTAAAGGTAAAAAGGGAATTATGGTATAGATAGGAATACTTTGCTTTGAAATGGATTTTCATTAATTGATACAATTTAAGGTCAATTTTGTGATATGTACATTTCTTCTCTCGTTTAGGTATTATGTTTATACAGCTCATTGGAAAATGTAATGTATAATTTAGTACAGATTATAGAGAGTTACCTATGATAGTCCAAACTAGAAATTAATTAGGATTTCTAGATATTCAGAGATGTATTTGAGATGAATAGGCATTCTTCAAACCTTTCAAAGACCTACAGAATATGGCATTTAAAATGGTTTAGGGTTTTTCTTGACAGTGAGGCACAACTGCTCTTGGTAACACCACCTACGTCAGAAAGGAAGATGGACATGGAAGAAATGTGTTATGGAGTTTGCTTCTATATGGCAAGACTAGCCATTTGGACAATATACTGCTCTTGTCTGGACTGTTTGACTATATGTTGTATAAACTGAATGTGCAGGGCCCACAGAAAACAAGATGGACAGTGCTACAGGGTTCCTGCTTCATGAAAGAGTCTGCCAGACACACTATGGCCTATGGGCTGAAGATGGAACATCACAGAAGAACTTCAGGTGACTGACCAGGCAGTGAGTTGTCTCTGTCATTTTTAGAGTTTATATATTATCCTTCTGTGGTCTTTGAAGGAATTGAAGACAGATAGTTATGGTTATAGTTTTCCTAAGTTAGGATTAAAGATAAGTTACATATAGGACTTTAGATTCACAAAGATAGGGTAGGTGATATTTTCTTTAAGTTTTACAACATGTTAATGGACTAAATATTGTTAACTGTGATTCTTAATTGATAACTGTTATGTGATATATTTTGCTATGTTAAGGTTAAAACCCTTCTTTTATTTTAGACAGAAAAGAGGAGATGATGGGAGATGTTATTCTGTAAATATATTTCTCATACTGATTAATAAATAAAGCACTGTTGGGCCAATGGGAAAGCAAGATAGGCGGGGCTAGGAGACAAAGGAGGAAAGAGAATAAATAAGTTAGGGGCCAGCCTGACCTACAGAGCAAGTTCCAGGACAGCCAGGACTGTTATACAGAGAAACCCTGCCTTGAAAAAACAATATATAAATAAACAAACAGATAAATAAACAAATAAATAAGAGCAATCAAAAGAGAATAAAAGGGCCAGAATAAAGCAGAAAGTTTGTTTTCTCGATAATTAGGGAAGATTTTAAAAAATGAATGTTACAGCTTCAATGTTAAATGTTTGGTGCAAATGCTTGGTGTGTAAACACATAACACACACACACACACACACACACACACACACACACACACACACACACACAGACCAGTGGCTGAAGAAAACTGACTACCATTACTGCTATTCAACACTGCTTGCAAAAGCAATTCTGAGAACAGCTCATTTTTAGGTCTTAAACTATTATAAAGTTCAGGAGAGAGCAAGCAAGATTATAACCACATCATAAGTATTCTATGTTCTCTGCTACTGAGCTAAACCCTCAGCCCTCTTCTCAGTGTTTTTCAGCCCTCTTCTCAGTGTTTTTTATGAGACAAGATCCCACGAAGCTTCCCAAGCTGGCCTTGGTCTTACTCCACAGCCATGGTGTGCCTTGAACTTGGGGTTTTTCTGACTCAGGCTCTCAAGCAGCCAGGCTAAGAGGCTAGCACCACCAGACGTTCTTGCTCTAAAACTTTGTCTTAAAAACACATTGCAATGGAGATGTATCCTATACACACTCTGTTCAGCAAAAGGTTTTGTTTAAGTCCTGATGTTCAAATGAGTGATAAATGGCTGGACTTGATGATACAGAGAAAGAGCAACTTCATCCTCAAAGAATTATCAAATACAGCAAACACCAAGGACCAAAGATTATGAGACAAGCAGGAGACCATGAGCCTTACCTGTTCTCAGCATCAGCACTGCACTTTGGGGACATCAGTTCAAAGGATTTGGTGAACTTCACCACCTGCATCATACAGAGAGACAGTAAATCCAGGTCAATTAAAGCATCCCACAGTTTAACACGATGCAATAGCAGCTTTCATCTCTGTAATGATCATTACATTAATTGAGGATTAAAGAGCCATTTTAAGTGGTGGGGTGCCCAGATAAAAGAAGAAAGGTCTAATCCACACCTTGTGCTTGTCTTCTTATATGCCACATTGCCAATACCACTTTACCAAGAGCTGTTTGGTACATGAGCTTGCAATCTTGGTATTTCATTATTTGTAATTTCTTTCCATTATTTTGCCCAAAGTACAGCAAGTCTAGGCTTAATTCTGCCATTTTATTACCAATGAGACATTTGTAAATGGATTTCATGCTAGAAGAAAAGCATATGATTGCTGTGCAAAAGAAAATAAAAGCCCAGTGCTTTCAACTACATTGTCCTGGATGATAGTATCATTAAAAAGAAATCCGTGTAATTCAGCCATCTGGGCCAGCATTCTTTCAATGCCTGTCTTAAAGGTTCGATTGCCGTGATAAAATACCATGCCCCAAAGTCAAGGAGATGAAAGGCTTTATTCCAGTTTACAACTCTTAGGTCATGCTTCATCAATGAGGGAAATCAGGGCAGGAACTCAAGGCAGAAACTTAGAGGCAGGAACTGAGGCAGAGGTCACAGCAGAGTGCTACTGACTTGCTCTTCTTGGTTTCTCGGTCTGCTTTCATATACACCCCAGGGCCACCTGCCCAAGGACAATCTGATAGATGCTTTTCTCAATTGAGGCTTCCTCTTCCCAGATGACACTAATTTGCATCAAGTTGACATAAAAACCAGCATAGTGTCTGCTTTGGAACTAGTTTCACCAATCTTCTGTTACTTTATTAATTAATTCAATATTTTTTTATAATGCTTACTTTACATTTTTTGCAAAGTTAGGTTTTTATCTTTTAAAAATATTTATTTTTTCTTTTCAGTGTGTGTGTGTGTGTGTGTGTGTGTGTGTGTGTGTGTGTATAGGCATGTACACGAGAGTACAGGTGCCCAAGGAGGCCAGAAGCATTGAATTCCAGGAGCTGAAGTTACAGATAGCTGTAAGAAGCTTGATGTGGGTTCTAGAAACCAAACTCAGATCCTCTGCAAGAAGCATACATACTCTTAACCACTGAGCCATCTCTCCAGTCCCCAACGTCGTGTTTCTAACTTTTTGAAAATTGTCCTCTGACACAATAAATGTGCACTGAGTATCTGCATGTGTCAAACAGTGTGACGGGCATTGAAGCTATAGAACTACATGTGCAAAAACAACAAAGATGAATGTCACCAGGTTCCTGGAGCTTACTGTGGGGGGCTTGATTTTCCTCGACTCCTCAAATAAGTGTTCCATGGGAGAAAATAACTGCACTTTTGGTTTTGCACTTTAAGAAATCAATCCTGAGAAATGTCAAAAGACCCTTTAAAGACCCTTTAAAAATTTATTGTCCACCTGGAAGCATTTTATAACGTAGAGTGGGAAATTTTAAGCTTTAGATGCACAGGGTTAGAATCACCAATAGTATAAGACATCCAAACACCTCTTGATAGAACTTCAGAGTGTTTGATTCCTAAAATGTACATGATGAGTATTTAAAACTACTAAAATGAAAACAAGCAGACAATCCCCCCCCCCAAACAAACAAAAAACCAAAACCTTTGCTGGAAAAAATAAGACCAAATATAAGGGATGGAGATGTAGCTTGGTTGGTAGACAACTTGCCTAACATCAAGTCCTAGATTGGGTCTCTAGCTTTGAATATACTGGACATGGGCACATGCCTGTAATCCCAGCACTTGAGAATGGAGGAGGGGGTAAGTTCAAGCTGGTCCTAGAGTCTGAAGTCATTTAGGGAGTCTGAGACCAGCCAGAACTACATTAGACCCTACAAACTAAAACAAAATAAACATGAAACATTTATTTTCAGGTTCAAAATGCTTTGCTTTATTTCAATTGTTTGCTGTTATAAATACATGTTTCATAAATAAGGAGAAAGCCATGAATACTCATCTTCCAAGTTCATGTCCCTACAGTAAACTAGGCCATGAAGCCATGATAAAAAATATAATGGGCCAGGCATGGAGGCACGTACCTTTAATCCCAGCATAGAGGCAGAGGCAGGCAGATGTCTGTGAGTTCAAGGTCTGCTTGATCTACACAGTGCATTCTAGGACAGCCAAAGCTGCATAATAGAAAGAATTTGTCGGTCTAAAAAAGAAAGAAAAAGAGGGTCTGGAGAGATGACTCAGCGGTTAAGAGTACTGGCTGCTCTTCCAGAGGAGTTGGATTCAATTTCCAGCACCCACATGGCAGCTCACAGCCGTCTGTAACTCTGTTTCAGGGGAGCTGACACCTTCACACAGGTGTCACCAATTTACATAAAATACAAATAAATAAAAAGGGTGGTAGTGGTGTGTTCTTTAATCCCATCACTCAAGAGGTAGAGGCAGGTGGATCTTTGTGAGTTCAAGGCCAGCCTAGTCTACAGAGCAAGTTCCAGGACAGGCTTCAAAGCTACACAGAGAAACTCTGTCTAAAAAACAAACAAAAATGTAAGATTTATAAATACAGAATTTAAGGCTGGGGTCATAGTTCAATAGGCAAAGTGCTGGCCACACAAAAAGAACTGTGTTTGATTCAGCAGAGTATCTAATAAAAATATTGTGTGAGGTGACACATGCTAGTAATGCAGGACTGTGGAGACAGAGACAAGCAGGTTCCCTACAGCTCACTGGATAGTCAGCTTAGCCTGTTTGTCGAGTACCAGGTCAATGAGAGACCCTGACCCTGTCTCTAAAAGCGAGATGGGTGACACTTGAGGTATAAAAGCTAACATTGTCCCCTACATGCATGAGTACCTGACACATAATGCGTACATTATGCATGAGTGTAGAATGTACACGCACAATCTCATGGGCCAATTGTTACATTCATGTTCATCTCCCACCTGTTTCTCCCTTCCTCCCTCCTCCTCCTTTCTCAATAAAATAATTTAAACTTTAAAGCCCAGAACCAGAGTAGTTTTTAATACCCAAATGTGATTCCTTCCACTAGATGAAGGAAATTATTAAATCTATAATTTTTCCTTTTTAGTTGGGCATTTTAGAAGCTCAAGGCAAAGCACTTGGTGCTGTTTTACCATTATGCAGCATACTTCAGATTTGAATTTGTTGATTTGATTTTGTTTTCTCTTTTTCCTTTGTTCTTGGAAAGCCTCTCATGCCATTACATATATAGAATAACACTCACACTACTTGTTCACTTACATTTTTAAAATCATAGATGTGTGTGTTTATTTGTTATCACTGTTGTTTTGAGAAAGAATTTCACTCTGTAGCCCAGTCTGTCTTTAGTCTCTCAATCCACCTGCTTTAGCCCCTTAAACTGAGACTATACACATGTGGTACCATCTGCGCCTCGCAAAAACTTTAAGTGCTTTTGGTATTGAATAGAAAAGGATTAGAAAGAAGATGGAAGTATTTAAATTTGAAAAATATATGGATAAAATATATGGATATATGTAAAATGTGGATAAAATGTTCTTATAAGTGAAATACTTGGTGAAAGCCCTGTCTGGACCACTAGGTTGTGTAGAAGAGAATTATATAGGGGTAGGACTAGGGACCAGAATGGTAAGAAAGAGGAATACTTAATATCCTACAGCTAGTGGCAGATGATGTAATAATAGAAGAGCTGCAGGCCTGAGTTTCACCAAGAGACTAATAAATAAGTACAGTAGTGAGACTAGAAGCCAGACAAGGTCAGGGAGGCATCGGCCCATAATGAATTGCTCTGGAACCAGGCAGTCAGACTTTGAAGGTTTCTGGTGCATTCTAGACTCTACTACTGTCATAATTCTAAGCGCAAAGCCACATATTCAGGAACCCAGGGCTATTAATAGAATCTCCTTAAACAGTCTGCCACTTATGGACAACCTGAAGTTAAAAATCACAGCTAAATTGACCTCAGCAAGTAGCTGGGAAACATAATTTTTACATGGACCTTTGTGGACTTTCAGTGAAGAACAATTAATTGAGAAGTAGCAGCATGATTCTGGAATGCAACCTCATCTGTTTGTCTCCTACTACTTAGAACAGGTGTAGGCAAAACTGAGCTGTGTTCATTTTCTACTATAACAGTAGAGCTGAAGCATTACAAATAATACTGTATTGGCCACCAAGTTCCGACCATTTGCTGGGTAAACCTTTACAGAAATAAACTTGCCAATTTTGGTCTAGATCCTTCTGTGGACCAGGTCAATTATTAAGGGCTAATGACAAATTATTAATGATAAATAGATTGATTGATCTATAATTCAGAAGGGGAATTCCTGGAGGTATAATCTTCCAAAGTAACATTATAATGATAGAAATTTTAGGTATCAAGGTGAGCAGCAGGGAATACACTTGGAGACACACACATGTCCTGGTTGTCGCAGAACAATCATTCTTTAATTAAGCGTTCCATCCTGGGGCAATAACAGTGCCTTCTTTCACTCTCATAAGCACCTCTAATGACAAATTTATGTCTTTATGCTTTAAAATGAATCTATACAAAATATAATGAGTCTATCTGGGCATGAATGATGACCCCCATCTGTGGTCCCAGCACAAAGGAAACTAAGGCTGAAGATCTAGACCATCCTGGGCAACAAAGACAGACCCTAGAAATAGAATTGAGAGGAGGTGGTAGAGAAGGAGAGAGACACTGAGATCCATTCTAATAGACACTTGTTTGTGATCAAATACCCGCAGCTGCAGAAATCATAGACAAAAAGCAACAGAAGAAATTATAAGGTAAAGAGAGCAGAATTTACAATGTATTCATGATTTGAGCCAATTTTGCATCTTAGTCTTATTTATTTCATAAAATTTGCTGCACAAACTCAATTCTGATTTTATTATGGGTATGCAATTAACATAGATGAAGGATGTATACACTCATGTACATGAATAAAGAGTTTTCTAAGGGAAGAAGCAGGACTAGCTTCTAGATCAGTGAAAGTGGGTTTTCAGTTCTTCTTGCTACTGATCAGCCTGGTGACTACACCCTGGGGAAACTGTAGGTGCCAAGTGAAGTAAACAAGCTACCCCCTGCTTGTTCTTTGGGAAAGCTCCATGGAGAGAAGTCTTTTTAATTTGGATATTTATCAAGGAGTAGTTAGTCTGATTCCTCTCTGTTCTTTTCACTTAAAAACAACTCTCACAACCAAAACTATGCCAAAAAGAAAATTAGTACTAAGTAATTGTCAATTTAAAATTTATCTTCATCTTTGATTTTTGTAAGAGGGCTGCTCAAAAAAGGCCAAAGACTACCTTAAATGATCACCCACTGCCCTCCCTTCAGAATTTCTTCCCTTATGTTAATTAGCATTTTGTTCATTTACTCAATCAGCATTTATCAAATACTTAGTGCTCAGGCACTGTGATGGACTCAGGAAATATGAAGGGATATAAACACTCTGTCCTTGAGTAACTCACAATATGGCACAGTACAGATCAGGAAGCAACGTACAGATGCACAATTCTATATTGATAGATGCTCAGAGGCTACCCAAGCGTGTGGGACAGGGATCACATCATCACAGGAACTAAGTCCCAGCAAGTGTGTGGACTACTCTAAGTCAGACAGAGAGGAAGTTTTCCAGCAAAGGCATTAGACCACTCCATTCTGGCAGTAAGTAAATACTGAATAAGCCAAACGAAGTTTAATGAATTGGATTCCAATGAAGAGACTAACTCTGGGATGGTGTCCTGTAAAAATAAACAATAAAGAATGGGAAAGTACCCAGTGATGGCAACTCTGAAAGCAGTCCATGCTCCTGAATATGAGACAGCACCAGGAGAATGGGAAAAAGGAAGTGGCAAGGTCAGTTTCCTAGAGAACCTGAAATTATAGGGAAGGACTGCAGAAGAACCCAGCCACCTGTGTAACCAAGTCACAAGGGGACAGTAACACCCCTGTTTCATAAGTTTTGTGCTGATCTCCAAGTTTGTAAGACTCAACTGGAAGCCAGAGGACAAAACAGCCCAAGTAGACAGTCTTCCAGGGCACTGAGCCAGAAAGTATACCAACAATAGATGGTGTGGAAGCCAGACTGCAGAGAATACTGTGTGGGCAATGTTATATTTTATCCAAGTCCTAGGCCCAAAATAGTACTGATAAAGAAATCCCCACCAGTGCTCCAGTAATGGCTCTGCTCAGAAGACCTTCCTGCCTGTCTGTGTTCTGAACTAACACCCCCCCCCACCTCATGGCTCCCATGAAGCTCTCCTTACATAATGCAGCCCTTGTGCCTATAGTTCTCTAAAACTCTAGTACATTTTCTTTTCTTTGATATGCTCCTCATTGATGAGCATCCTCCCTGTTGCAATAGCCTGAACAGTCACCCCCTTTATCGTCTAGTGAACTTTTGCCCTCCAGAGACTCTATATGCACAAATAGAGATTCAAACACAGGCCCAGACTGCATGATCTCAGGGAGGTGAGTAGACATGAAAGAAACAGCTAGAACAAGGCTGGCACCGGAGAGGAAAACCAAAAGATAACCCAGAAACATAAGTGGTAAGCCTTGAATATTGAGTGCATGAACACTATTGTCTAGGCCACAGACAGCTGCAAAAGTTAAATGACACTTAGGAAAAGCAGGTGCATGATCAGAAAGATAAGTAGGAGCCATATTAATAAGTGGTTGAAGAGAATCCCTACTTGACAAGCAAAGGCAGGAATCAGGGGACAGTCTCATGTGAGAGATTAGTAAAGACAGCAAAAGAAGCATCAGGAAGAACTAGAAATGATGTCTGAATACAGACACAGCAGCACAACAGAACATAATGAAGTAGGAATATAGAAGGTGGGGGGAAAACCCAGAAACTGCTCTGTGCTTTGCAACATGAGCTACAACATGATGATTTTACTAAATGCTGTAGAAAATTCTAGAGAAACTTGAGGCAGGATATGGTAGAGATGGCCAGCAGAGATGTAAGTTCAGTAATGACCAGTGTGTGAGCTGAGTTAATATATAAATAGGCACTTACTGACAAAGTGAGTTAAGGTGGCTTGTAGTTCAAAAGAATGCATATTTGATTCCTAATAAAAAAAAGAGCATATAAATATATAATGTGGTTTGTTGATAGTAGAGACTGAATATGTGTCCATGTATATGGAAAAATGTTCACTTAGGTGATTATCAGAGAATTTTAAAAAATCTTCCATTTTGTACTCTGAAAAACACTTGGAAGAAAAATAAAACATAACTTAAGTTGGCTCTCTCATAGAAGGAAAATTAAAGAGAGAAAGAGGAATAGAAAGGAGATGGAAAAGGAAGCCTCAAGAAGGAGTGGGAATCACAGGCAGGTTCAGAACAATTGGACCACACTCATCACCCACCACTTCCCCTTGGAAGAAGGACATGGGAATGTCACCCAGCCATTGGCTGCACTGAGTGTTTATGCACACAAAGGCCAAGAAGTTAGGACTCACGTTAGAAATCCAGCATGCACGGCTGCTCTGTTTCATTTAGGAAACGAGCTCCCGAAAGCAGCCCTGCAGTCTGAGGCTTAACCAAGAAGTACCCGCTAGCATGCTAGACGAGGAACTAGCTGCCAGCCATCAGGATGGTCAGAACAGAGAGAATGGGAAATGGCAAATCTGAGATGGTGCCCCAGGACCTCAGACTGCAATTTCTACACTCATTTCCCTTGCCCAAGCTCTGAAAGACACAGAGACAATAGTAAGTGCATGAGCTGGAAGGAGCTAAGAGAAGTGACAGGAATCACTTAGACAGTTCCCGGGATGGAATATCATTAAGCCCACTATTCACTTCAAAAGACAAATGTTTCCTGATGTTGACAGCAGTGTCCAGCTAAGGGTTTTGTTTTGTTTTCTAATAGAAAGAGCCAATGACAAAGTCACTTAAAATCAACCAAACTGAAACACAAGAGAAGCAAAAGACGGTGAGACGTTAATTCTGGCATGAGACGATCCAGAAAGACATTCATCATTTCTATTTTTGGTTCTCAGTAAACTTAACCAGTTTACACCTGAATGCCCAAAGACCATGATGCAGACACTAAAGCCGCTTTTAGGGGACTTTCCTCTGTGACAAAGGGTAAGTGTGTAAAAAGGAGTTTCCTCTTCCTCTCCTGGAATACAGTGAGGTGAACAACCCTATCCAATACCAAACTGCTATAAAATTTTAGAAATCAAGACTGTGCTTTTGTTGTAGAGATAGACAAACAGCCCCAAAGAAAAATGCACCAAGTTCAGTAACAGTGCCAGGCATTGTAAGGTAGTTGCTATAATACAGATGAACCTATAAAGTAGGGGGAAATAGTTCTGAGACGAGGTTTTATACACACATGTTCACACACAGAGAAGGAGAGGGGGAGAGAGCTCCAACTTTACACTTACCACAAAAAAGAAAGGAAGGAAGGAAGATAGAAATGAAATAAATTCTATGGGGAGATTAAGACAGGAGGATCAATTAACCCCAGAGAAGCTTGGAACAGATGTAGAAATTCACAACTAAGCATTGGGCTGAGCTCCTGAAATCAAAGTGAGGGAGGAGCAAAAATATGAACAAAGGCGTCAAGACCATGATGGGGAAACCCACAGAATCAGCTGACTCGAGCTAGTGAGAGATCACTGACTGAAGTCTGACAAATGGGGAACCTGCGAAAGACCAAACTAGACTCCCTTAATACAGGTATAATGGTGTGACTGTGACAACATATGAGGCCACTGGAAGTATGTCCAAGATCTAACACTAATGCACAAACTGACTTAGTGGAGCCTATTCTATATGGAGAGATACCTTGCCCAGCGTAGACACAGAGGTGTGGGAGTGGGGAGGTGCCTTGGTCCTGCTTCAACAAGATAATGGGACAGACTTAGTAGACTTCCTAGGGAGGCCTTAGGGTCTCTGAGGAGCAGATGGGAGGAGGGGAAGTGGAAGGAATGGGAAGAGAGGAGGGATGGGGAACTGGGATTGTAATGTAAAAAATAAATAATAATAATAATATGAGTACATTCCTCCCTCAAAAAAGACAGAGCTGGGGGATACCTAGTAAAATTCAACCTTGAAATCAATCAATACCAGATAGATATAAAAAACCATAAATAATTGTGTGTGTGTGTGTGGGGGGGGGTGTGGTGTGGTGTGATGTGGTGTATGTGTATGTATCACCTCTGTAAACTGAAAGCAAAGATATTATAATAAAATCTTACAGCACAAATCAGAAAGGGATATTGGGCTTGCCCTGCTCGGAGTCTCCTGAGGCCTGGGGATTGCACATGAGTGAACCTGTCCTGGTGGACCAGGCCGTCCAGAGTCTGCCCATGTCCGGTGCTAGTCCCAATGGGAGAAGGTGAGTGTGGGCCTGCTTCAGGCTCCACTTGCCCTGCTTGCAGTCTCGGAGGAGAGCCATTGGAGTATTGGACCTGCTTGCACCCAACAGAAGAGAACCCAACAGAAGAGAACCTTGAACCGGTACCCACCAGGAAAGGGAGAGACCCCACAGGTACCCCTGGAAGGAGGGGTGGGCAGACGACAGTATAAGAACATGGTCACGGAGGTTGTGACAGAGCAGATGCGAGTGAGGTGCAAAGCAAAGGCACGAAACTCTGGATGAGAGACTACAGCAGAAAAATGGCCACTGAACAAACTTCATGGACAAGCCTGTCTACTATTCAAAAAGTAGCCCTGGGCCTTGGAATCCCAGCAAGTGCAGCAATTGCCTACATTCTATACCGCCGACATAGGAAAAGCCGAGAAGAACGATTGACATTTGTTGGAGAAGGTGATATTGAGATAGAGATGCGAGTTCCCCGGGAGGCTGTGAAGCTCATCATTGGTCGACGAGGAGCCAATATTAAACAGCTGCAGAACAGACAGGCGCTGGGATTGACATGGACACGCAGGATGTAGGTGATGAGTGAGTGCTGCTGATCAGTGATTTTCCTGTTCAGGTGTGCAAGGGCAAAGCAGCAACTTATCAGATCCTGACAGAGAACACCCCGGTGTTTGAGCAATTCTCAGTCCTCCAGGGATCTGTGGGGCAGAATCATAGGGAGAGGTGGCAAGATGATTCGTTCTATCTGTAACCCATTTCTACTTATCTAAGTATTTCCACGTGGTCATCCACGTGGTCATCTTATGGAGAGCCCCGGCCGGCGTCTTCCTTCCTCCCCGGTCTCCATCTTCACACCTCCTTACCACTTCCTCTTTCCTCCTCCTAGTCTCCTCGCCCCACCTATCTTGTTTTCTATTGGCCACAGGCTTTATTAATTAACCAGTATGAGAAACATATTTACAGAATAACATCTCCCATCACTTCTGGAGCCAAAATTACATGTGATAAACAATAAGAGGGAACGCTACTACTGTCAAGGCACAGAAGGAAGTGGTGGCAGCTAAGAATCTGATACTGGAGAAAGTGTCAGACGATGAAGAACTTCAAAAAAGAATTGTCCATTCTGCAGGAACCAGAGTTCCATGAAAGCAGCCAATCAGTTTGAGAAGAGGGGACATGATGGAGCCAGGTGGAGCTGGCGGAGTAGCTTTATGGAAGTATGCCAGTTCTAGCATGGGGCCAGCTTTACCTCTAGAGGTTCCTCTCTGCAAAAGAGGTGGTGATATGGTTGCTGCAGGACCAAAAGAAGGTTCCTAGGAGAAACCTAATGATGACAGCCTTGAGAATTCTGGTGCCCAGAGCAGTCCAGAGATGTCCATGTTTGAAGTTCCTAGCTCCGACTTAGTTTCTATGCCGATGAGTACCTAGAAGTCTACGTTTCTGCTTCTGAACACCCTAACCACCTCTGGATCCAAACCATTAGCTCCCACAGCCTCCAATGGGATAAACTTATTACTGAGGTGTCCCAGCACTATGAAAATAGTCTGCCCAAAGACTTGACTGTGCATGTAGGAGACATTGTAGCAGCACCTTTATCTACAATTGGCTCCTGGTATGGAGCTCAGATTCTTGGTACCCTGGAAAATGGGAATTTGGACCTCTATTTGTTGACTTTGCAGATAATTTAACTGCCCACTGAAGGATTTTAGGGCTCTCAGGGGTGACGTCCTGAGCCTTCCTTTTCAAGCAATAGAATGCAGTCTAGCATGGATTGCCCCCTTGGGTGAACAGTGGGAAGAGGAAGCTCTGGATGAGTTTGAAAGACTCACTCACTGTGCTGACAGGAAGCCATTGGTGGCCAAGATCTCTAGCTATGTCCAGACTGGAATCTCTACTTGGCCAAAAATCTATTTATATGATACCAGCAATGGAAAGAAATTTGATATTGGACTAGAATTAGTTCACAAAGGATATGCAGTCGAACTTCCTGAAGATGTGGAAGAAGATGTAGAAGGACATAGCCATGGAAACAGATGCTTCTCTTGCCAGCATACACAATGAGACCAAAGAGACCAGAAGTTACCACATTACTACCCTGCCTCAGCTTGTCTCTGTGTCTAGTGATGATAACCTTGCAAACAACTTATTCTGAAGTCTAGGCTGCAGCTGCTGGGCCAGCTGTCTGCTTTGCTTTGATTTGGTACCAGCAGAAAGGAGTCTATGATATAGAGATCCAAGAAGTCCTTTATTTCCCATGGCGTGGCTTGCTGTGCATCAAATCCACTTTTCTGTTCCATTGGACTTAGCAGAAAGTGACAGATGGAGACAGATTTCTCCACGGCTGGTTTCTCTCCCACCTTTCAATGTTTGGATGCTGCTGTGTAATTCCCAGCCTCTTCATATCGGGTTCAGTCTCTCCTGCCAGTAATAATTTGCATTACTTACTGCTGGACTGCATTCTTTGTGAGGCTGGGAAACCGCCAGAATTTGGGAATGGGAAGTGATGAGTTTGTGGGTTTCTGACCCACCTTATCAGTATTTGGATCTGAATACTGCAGTTATTAGGAAACAGGGACAAAATCAGCTTAAATATACTTAAAGATCTTGTGTAGTGGGGAGTAGTACCTCTCCCCCTCCATTGCCGAGATTACTGAAGACAGCTTTTTTTTAAACAGTCCTTCAGATATTTCTTTATAAACTTTAGCTTAAATATAAGTAGAGAGGCAACAGGAAATGTTGAAAATTTCTAGGATGTCTGTATACACATATCTAGAGGAAGAAAAAGAATGTGTACTTCTTCTTGGAGGATGGATTGTTTGCTGAGTAAAGTTCTATAAAACAAAAAAACAAACAAAAAGTACACATTCAACAACAGAGATCAACATGATGCCACCAGAGTCTAGGAATTCCACACAAGCAAGACCTCAATATCCAAACACAGATGAAGCAGAAGAGAACGAGCCTAAAAACAACTTTATGAAGATGATAGAGACACTAAAAGAGGAAATGAGAAAAATCCCTTAAAGAAATGGAAGAAAAAACAAATAAAATTTCAAGAAATGGAGGAAAAGGTAAACCAAAAAAAAAAGCAAGAAATAAACAAATCTCTTAAAGAAAACAAGGAAAGCCAAGAGAGAAACAACCAAAAAAATGAAGGGAACAATTCAAACAGTCAAGGCTTGAAAGCTGAACTAGAGATAATAATAAAAAACAAAACACAGTCTGAGAGAATGATGAAAATAGAAAAGCTGGGTAAATGATCAGGAACTACAGATGCAAATATAACCGACAGAATATAAGAGATGGAAGAGAGAATCTCAGGCATTGAAGGTACACTACGAGAAACAGATTCATCAACCAAAGAAAATCTTAAGTTCAACAAATCCCTAACACAAAATATCCAGAAAATATGGGACAAACCTAAGAACAGTAGGTATAGAAGAAAGTGAAGAAACCCACCTCAAAAGTACAGAAAACATATTCAACAAAATCACAAATTGCAGAAACCCTACAAACTCATGTAAATTGAACAATGCACAATTGCACCTTTCCTGGGTCAAGGAAGAAATAAGAAAGAAATTAATGATTTCCTAGAATTCAAAACGAATGAAGACACAACATACCCAAACTTATGGGACACTTTGAAAACATTGCTAAGAGGAAAGCTTGATGGGAGATGTTATTCTGTAAATATGTTTCTCGTACTGGTTAATTAATAAAGCCTGTGGCCAATAGGAAACAAGATAGGTGGGACTAGGAGACCAGGAGAAGGAAAGAGAAAGTAGTTGGGAGGAGTCAAGATGGAGATCCGGAAGGAAGGAAGACACTGGCGGAGGCTCCCCATAATATGACCTCGTGGAAATACTTAGATAAGTAGAAATGGGTTAATAATTAAGACAGAGCTAGCCCATAAACAATAATGTTAATTGGCCAACAGGATTGTATCAAATACAGAATCTCTGAGTGTTATTTGGGGCTCACGTGGTGGTGGGACCTTGGCGGCGGGACTAGGAGGCCGGCGGGTAGGAAAAACCTGCCGTTGACAAAAGCTCATAGCACACATACAGAAACTGGAGAATAGTCACACTAGAGAATTAATAGCACAACTTAAAGCTCTAGAATAAAAAGAAGCAAACTCACCTGGGAGGAGTAGATGCCAGGAAATAATCAAAGAGAGGGCTGAAATCAATAAAGTAGAAACTAGAAAAACAATACAAAGAATCAATATAACAAAGAGTTGGTTTATCGAGAAAATCAACAAGATAGACAAACCTTTATCCAAATTAACCAAAAGGCAGAGGGAGAACATGCAAATTAACAAGATAAGGAATGAAAAGGGGTATATAGCAATGGTCACTGAAGAAATCCAGAGAATCTTTAAGTCATACTTTGAAAACCTGTACTCTATAAAATTTGAAAATCTAAAGAAAATGGACAATTTTCTGGATAGATATTACTTACCAAAATTAAATCAAGAACAGACAAGCAATTTAAATTGACCTGTAACCCCTAATGAAATAGAAGCAGCCATCCAAACTCTTCTAACCAAAAAAAGAAAAGCCCAGGGACAGATTATTTCAGTGCAGAATTCTACCAGAAATTCAAAGAAGAGCTAATACCAACACTCCTCAAAGTGTTCCACACAATAGAAACAGAAGGGTCATTGCCAAACTCTTTTAACAAGGCTCCAATTACCTTGGTACCCAAGCAACACAAAGACATCTAAGAAAGAGAACTACAGACCAATGTCCCTTGTGAACATTGATGCAAAAATACTCAATAAAATACTGGCATATCAAATGCAAGAACACACCAGAAAATGAATGTTCCACCATGATCAAGTAGGCTTCATCATAGGGATGCAGGGTACAGAACTGAATAAAGACTTCTCAATAGAGGAATCCAAAATGGCTCAGAGATACTTCAGAAAGTATTCAACATCCTTAGCCATCAGGGAAATGCAAGTCAAGGCAATTCTGACATACCATCTTACTCCTGTCAGAATGGCTGAAATCAGAAACACCAATGACAATTTATGCTGGAGAGGATGTGGAGAAAGGGAAACACTCCTCCACTGCTGGTGGGAGTGAAAACTCATACAGCCACTCTGGATATCAGTATGGCAGTTCTTCAGGAAAACAGGAATCAGTCTACCACAGATCCAGCAATTCTACTCTTAGGCATATACCCAAAAGATGCACATCCATGCAACAAAGACATCTGTTCAACTATGTTCATAGCAGCATTATTTGTAATAGCTAGAGCCTGGAAGCAACCTAGATGCTTCTCAACTGAAGAAAAGATAAAGAAAATGTGGTTTATTTACAAGGTGGAGTATTATTCAGTGAAAAAACTCAATGGAATCTTGGAATTTGCAGGCACATAAATGTAACTAGAAGAAACTATCCTGAGTGAGGTAACCCAGTCACAAAAAGACAAACAGGGTGTTAGGAGCCTGCAGTCTCCTGACTCCGCCCCTGACGATGGGCGGGATGCCATGTCATCACTACGTCAGGCTTTACCTGGCTGAGCAGGAGATCCGGTTATGCACGCGCAAGTGCCCCTTTTAAAAGCAAGCATGCCAAACACATCTCTCTCTTGCTCTCTTGCTCTCTCTCTCTCTCTCTCTCTGGGGCCCCTTCTGTCTTTCTTTCTCTCTCTCTCCCTGCTTTCGGTTGGCCACCAGATATCCCCCTTTTCCTCTCCCCTCTCTCAATAAACTCCGCGTGGGCGCTGAGTCTCGTGTTTGTGTTTCTCAGGCAATAGCAGCTGCAAAAGAACAACACAGGGTATGTATTCCCTCATATATGGATATTAGACATAGATGAAAGGATCACCAGCCTATGATCCACACCTCCAGAGAAGCTAGGAAACAAGGCATACATGGTCCCCCTGAGAAGGGGAAAGGGACAAGATCTCCTGAGCAAATTGGGAGTGCAGGGTGGGGGTAGGATGGGAAAGAGAGCAGGAAAAGGAGAGAAGAGGAGGTGGGGGAACAAGCCATGAGGGACCAGGAAGATTGAGTCAGGGAAGAATAGTGGGGAACAAGAAAGAGATACCTTAATAGTGGGAACCATTATATGTTTAAAGAGAAATCTGGCACTGGGGAAATGTCCAGAGATAGATAAGGATGATCCCAACTAAGAATCTAAGCAATAGTGGAGAGGCTACCTAAAATGCCCTTCCCTAAAAATGAGATTTATGACTACCTTAAATGCCATCCTAGAGTCTTCATCTAGTAGCTAATGGAAGCAGAAGCAGACACCCACAGCTAAACACTGAGCCAAACTCCTGGAATCCAGTTGTAGAGAACAAGGAGTGATCAGCAAAGGGTCAAGACCGGGCTGGGAAAACCCACAAAAATAACTGACCTGAACAAGGTGGAGCTTATGGACTGACAGCTTGAAAACCAGCATAGGATGGAACCAGGCCCCCTGAACATGGGTGTCAGTTAGGAGGCCTAGGCAGTCTATGGGGTCTTTGGTAGTGTAACAGCATTTGTCCCTAGTGTACAAATGGACATTGGGCACCCATTGCCCTTAGAGGGATACTCACTCACCTTAGACACATGATGTGATAGGCTTTGATGATCCCACATGGAAGGCCTCACCTTTTTTATGGAACAGAAGAGGGATGGGATGGGGATTGATAGGGGGCATGGGAGGATAGGTGGGAGAGGGAACTGGGTTTGATGTATAAAATAAGATTGTTTCTAATGTAAATAAAAAAGGATACTGATTTACACGACACATTAAAATCAGAAGTAACACACAAAACCAGAGTTTCCTGTTGGGCAGCTATCTTCGTATGAGCCTGGGGTGTTCAGTCTTGTAGATTTCAAGACTGTGAGGCACTGGCCTCACTTTACCCATTTCACTTTTCAGAACTGATTTGCAGGGAACATATTTGAAAGATGACATGGTAGCATCTCTCCCCAGACAAATTCTAGGTTTAATACCATGTACTAGAAAAAAGGACTGTACTAACAAAATACCTGACAAGAAGCAGCACCATAAGGGAAAATATTTGTTTGGGCTTTAAGTTTGAGGGTACATTGTCCATCATGGTGGGGAAGGCCTGGCTGCAAGCAGAGAAGGCATAGCAGCAGGAGAGAGTGAAGCCAACAGTTTGCATTGCATTCACAGTTAGGAAGCAAAGGGTGAATAGGAAGTGGGCAGAACTATAAAGACCTGCTTCCAGGAACCAACTTCCTCCAGGAAGGCTGTACTTCCTGAAGGTTCCTCTGCCTTCCCAAACAGTGCCACGAGCAGAGGACTGAGTGTTCAAGCATGTGAGACATTTCACACTCAAAGCGCAGAAAGGACACAATCCCCCACTATAGTATGCTTCTGCTTATCCATTGCCTCTTGCCATGTCTCCCAGGTACGGGAACCAGCACCATTGCTGACAAAACAAGGCTTACATTTGTTCCCATAAGTATAGGCATTAGAGTTTAGCCTTGGTTGCACATTCAAAGGCTCTCAGCCCTAAATGCTGGACTTACTTATCCTGGTATCATTCATCCATTGCATAGCTAGATTTCAGCTGCCCACGATTTCCAGGCCCTTGGAAATATACTTTCTACACTCCTCCTTGCATATTTGAAAGCATCTGCCACCTGTGATTAAATAATTGAATATAAATTTGCCTAGATTTTAAATTGTAGGGCCACATTCCTACACCCCAGTTTTGGTTAGCTATTGTTCCATTGCCTTTTATCACAGGGGTACAAGACTAAGAACTTAGTCTAACATCAGAATGAAGATTTTTTTTTTTTTCCCAGAGTGTCATGAGTTTTTGCCTAGATGCCCAATGCCCAAAGATTTTTTTTTTCTATCTCCACATTCCATTAGCATCAAATGTATTTCAGTGCTGAGAAGTGAGTACTGACTTCTGAATACTGTGCTCTTTCAATCTGTAAATCCAGCTTTGACTTTATTCCAATAAAATGTCCTAGAGTTATAATTCTGAAAGCTTTTCCTGTTCCGTTTGTCTTGTTCTCCCCAGAGACACCGAATTATCCTTATTTTGAACTTTCATTATGATTCCATTCTTATCATTCTCTCTTTTTTATAATTCACTTTCTTCCATTTCATTTTCAATTTTGTTCTTCGTGCTCCTTAAAGCATTTAGAGCTGTCTTTCATTTTCTTTCTTGCTTTCTAAAAATGTAATAGGATTTCTGTCTTCTCCTCCCCCTCCCTCTCTCCCCCCACTCTCCTTTCCCTGTTCGCCTCTTTCCTGTCTCCCCCCTTCCCCTTATCGCCTCCTCCCCCACTCATACTCTCCCTTCACATATATATTTCTTGCTTCTTTGTAGCTCTTTTCCGACACTTAGCTTTCCAGAGAGATTATGTTGTCTTTAATCCCATCTCATGAAAAAGTTTTGTCAATGTTTCTGGGATGTCCTCTGTGTCTAGCCTTTGGCTTTCATATTCTTTATATGGCATCTTTGCAGACACCCTATACTCTTTATTTTATGCTATTTTTAAATAATTGGATGGCCTGTCTAAGACAGAAATGTATCATGTTCAACCCAAGTTTGAATTGCTACTATTTTCATAAATCAAGTTTTATTGGCACACAGCCATAAACATTCTAACTTACTGTCTGCCATAATAGCAGAGTTGTAGAACTTTACCAGAGACACTTGAAAAACCTAAGGTATTGTAGGAAAAAACCTCCTTAGTATTCCTTATTGGGAATACGAGCTCAGTTGTGTTCACAGCGTGCGGAAGGTGCACAGCTTTAGTGAAGTGGCTCCCTCTCTCACACAGATGTAAGAGATTTCTCAATGGGAAAGACAACCTCAGACCACAGTTTGTACAGCAAACTTTGGTTAAAACCCCCAAATCTTATTCTGCCTTCTCAAATGCTTCTTCGACCTGTTTTAACAATGTATCAGTTTCTTCCTGAATTGAGCTTAAGTGAACCTGCACTTTTTTAGTATAAGAGATGAATTAGTCTGTCTCTTATAAAGTTAAAACCGGCTTAAACTAGTTAAAAAAAAAACCTGCTATATTTTTTCCAAATTGCCAGCACCTACAGACTAACCCATCATTCTCCAACCCTGACTATGAGTGTTTCCTTTGCGGCCTAGGTGAATCAAATACAAGATGAATCATTAGGGAATGGAACTTGTATATTGATCACAAACCTCCAAGGCCACAGATACAACTATATAAAAAGTAACTTACTTTTTTTCTATAACTCAACTAAGTATCTCCTTGAGCCTCAGTTCTGCTTATGTTGACAGAAACCAAAAGAGAATGGCAGGGTTAAATTCAGCCACATCAGGTTTTCTCAGTAAACTCCTCAAACTTAAACTCCTCAGATATGGAAACTTTAGCATGTGACCTGCCACTGCCTAGGTGCTCTGGAGAGAAATGGTTGCTCTAGATTTCTTCCTTGCTAAGGGTGTGACACTTTGCTGCCCTCAGCACAGTCCTCCTAGTCCCATAGTCTCTGATGTAGCATCTCATCCTCCACCCTGACCAGTAGCCTTCATCCTGTGCTAGGCTTCCATCTGCTAGCATCTACTAGGCATTGGGGAATTGCATTTGATTTTTGTGCTTCTCAGAGTCTTTAGAAATCCTATAGGGCACTCGCTGTCCCTTGGCTAACACCAACATCTTCTCTTGCTCTTTCCTTACTATACACCTGAGGAATTTTAGCCATCATCCCTGCTGCCCCTCCACTAACACTAATGTATGGAGACTTAAATATGGGGCAGCCTGAGGAAGACTGAGCCTGGGGCCAGTGTGAGGACCCACTATAGCATGCATATTGCTCTCTGCCAGTCTGACTCTAGAGTAGGATATACTAGGGCTTTGCCTGTTATTTTTCTAGTCTCTTGCTCTTAGTTATGCATTTAGTTATGATTCACTTAGCCTTTAGATAAGAAAACCCTAGCTCTTCCAAATGAAAAGTTTTAGTGTTTGTTTGTATGTGGGTATTCATGTGCGCATACATGTTTGTGTGTACCCGCATGCATGCATGTGTGCATGTGGAGTAGTACAGGATAATATCAAATGCTGTTTCTACTTTTTTTTTAATTTTTTTTTTGACAGGATTTCTCACTGACCTGGAGTTTGCTGTCTGGTCAGTGACCCTAGGATCCAGCTGTCTGCCTCCCCAGTGCTGAGATTACAAGTGCAAGCAGGAAACCCTGGCTTTTTGTGTGAGTCCCGCAGATCAAACTCTGGCTCTAGTCTTTCAAGAGAAGCACGTTACTGACCAAATATTGTCCTCTTCTCTGCTTTTAATGTCTTACACAATTCTAAGCTCCATCTGGGAGCTTAAAAGCCCAGAATTTAACCATTTCTTCCTGAGAGAGATATAATTCCTTCCTCGAAACTTTTTGCTAACATGCCTGTGGAATTAGGTGGGGCTGAGAGATTAGGTAGGGCTGAGAGGGGGCTTCATCAAAGCTTTATACAAAGTTTTCTCCTTTTGCTTTGCCCCTTGTTTAGCCCCTCCCCTTTTTTTCCAAGGAGTTAATCTGTTTCAAGTGCTTTTATATAGCTTTTCAGGCAAAATTTCACTCAGTGTCCCTCTTTGTTGCCCTTTAATAAGCTTTATGGTTAATTCATACATGTTCATGTTTCTATGTGAACACTCAGAACCCAAACTCATGTTGTCAGGTTTCACATATATGCACCTACACATTCTAAACAATCTATGCAAAGTTTATGATGCTCATTACAATTTTAACCCCAGGTTCTCATTTTTTGAAGAAAACAACCTTAAAGCAAAGGTCATGCCTTTTCTGAGTTCCGTTTAGTCAAACACCGCTCTCTGAGGTATTAAAACAGCTCTTAAATGCTAGACAATTCTTGATCTTTGAAGTGAATCTTAGGAAATGAATTAAGTTGTGCTGGGAGTTGAGACATTTAGCATGAGAGCACTTACTTAGATAGATGATAACCATTATTTTCGATATAATGTTTTTGTTTTGTTTTTTGATTGATTTCTCCCAAGCAGCCCCAATGGCTGCACCAAACCCAGAATCTGGCCGCAAATCATCAAAATGAGCCAGGCCAGAGACTCTGCATTTCTCTACTTTGGAGCACAAGAAGACTCCGAGGTGAGGCAAGGCACCTTTTTCTGTGTGGGCAGCACTGCTTGGCAGCAGTGAGAGAATCTGTAAACCCTGTAAACCTCCTGCAGAGCACAGCCCAGCTAAGCAGGCTCCCAGGTCTGCCCTGGCTCTGGTCCTCTGAGGGTTAAATGACATTACCCTTACTGGGGTCCAGGCACATTGGAGAGGAGCCTGCCCTGTGCTGGGTAAATAACATGGGGGTGTGGAGACTGTGCTTGGCCTTCTGCTCTAATGTAGTTGTGTGATGGGGGGCATCATCGCACACCTGAGCTGTTTTCTGTTAGATACATGGAGCTGATCTAAGGTTCCCGTCCACTTAAAGGGTTTACTTTCCAGGGTGAGGACAAGATGACAAGGGAAACACCTTAAAAAAAAAAAAAAAAAAAAAAAAAACTCCCGGATATGAAAACGTTCCCTCTTGGAAGAACACTCTGCTCGCAAGTTTAATTGCCGATAAACTTAACTTCTTCCGCCCAGTCTTTGACTTCACATGGAAAGCAGAAAGTAACTTACTGGTGATTCAATGTCTTCTAGAAGTAAAACCGAACAGCGTTCACATTTCAACAGAGTTTGGGCCCGATGCATTATTTTCTTGACAATCTTCTCCAGGTCTGTCTGTTCTTCAAAGAGGTCATTGACCACCTCCAGCAAAGCCTGGAGACGGAGATGCACGTTACTCAGGAAGTGTAGGACTGAAAAGCATTCGGCTTTGCCTTCCCTCAAAACTCCATGTAGTAATTTCTCTAAGAACAAATATTTTGTGTGTCTAACTTTTTAAAACATTTATGGTTGTTCTCATATTGCCGTGCAATTCACTTTATAACATGTTCTCTTAAATTAAAAAACACACCCAGAGAATGGAGGTAGGTGGTCGGTGTAGCAGGAAGCATGGAGTCACTACATGTAGATTTACCTACTACAGTGGTTTTTCTTCAATATGACTGAATGCAAAAATGACAGGTATATGGATCTCTACAGAACATATTTATTTCTGAAAACTGCAAAGCAGCCTTTTTTTCATCATTAAGAAAAAATATAGCTTTGTGGCACAACTTGATACCTATTTTCACTAACACATATCTTTCCCAGGATTCTGAAAGACAGGTTTCTCTCCCAGAATTCTGAAAAGCCAACATAGATAAATGTTAATTAAGGTTCCAACCATCCAAATACATATTCTCACACTACTCTCTCCATTCAAGAAGAGGAAATATTGCCTCATTCCCAACAGTCCAGTAAAACATTTGCACATTACTGTATATCTCAGGGGGAAAACACTCATTAAAATTACTGTTAAGATGGCAGATTGAAAGCCACATAAATTAAAGGTAAAAATTTAAATTACAAGTTGAACACTGTGTACTCATTTCAAAATTAAATTGCAGTAGCCTACTATTTACTCTAGCCAAGGGGTTTTGCAATTCATGCATTGAAATAATATTTGTCTGGAATTTTTAATAACATTTTTTCCAGAGTTTGCAGAATAATACACTATTTATAGGTGGCAGAAATTAAGCTTCTTTCAGGGCTATCGAAGAATCACACGGTCGGTGAATTGGCTTGTGCTTTATTCAGTAACATTAAATAAGATGTTTGATTGCCTGTTTGACCTTTCATAAAAAGACTCCATGAACCCACAGGTTCAAATCTACTCATCATGGTGTTGATCAACAGCCCAAGGGCATGACTGATATGACTGATTTTGACTTTAGGAATAAATTTTATTTTTCCTGAAATAATTTGAAACAAATTCCTTCCCTGACTCTCTTGAGGGAAAACAAAAGCATCATATTGCCCAGAATTCCAAAGCAAAGAGAAACACTGAGGTGCAAATGCCATGTTAACTGAATCCAGCCTCTTTGGCATTAGTGCAACAAACTGCTGTGAGAGGTCACTGCTGAAATTCCATGTTAAAAGACATTAAATGAGGGACAATTCTTACCCAGGGAAGAACACACAATTGGATATCTAATCCCACATAGCCCTGAAAACAGACATACAAGTAGAGGTCATAAATTTGAAAGAAGATCAAGGAGGGATATGATGGGAGATGTCATCCTGTAAATATATTTTCTCTTATTGGTTATGAATAAATCATGGTTGGCAAATAGGAAGGTAAGATAGGTGGGACTAGGAGACAAGGAGGATTCTGGGAGATGTAGTAGAGAGGAATCAAGATGTAGGAACTTGAGAGAAGAGGCCTGAACCCTCTCTCTGGTAAGGTAAGACCACATGAAAACACTTAGATGAATAGAAATTGGTTAATATTTAAGACAGAGCTAGCAAATAACGCTAGTAACAGGCCAACAGCATTATATCTATACAGTGTCTCTGTGTGTTATTTGGGGCTGATGCCACTCAGGGACCAGGCTGGTGGGAAAACTGCTCATAACAAAATGGCGCCTGCAACATGGGTACTAAGAACTTCCACTTAAAACTTAACAAAAGCTTTAAAAGGGAATTTTAGAAACAAAAGAACCGAGACAAGCAAGTCTTCTTGGTAGTAGCATTTTTCTTGGTTGGGCTCTGTTTTGCTAGAGACAAGCAGAGGCTTCTTTAAGGGAGTCTTCCTGACTCGGCACTAGCAGATAAAAACCACACAGCTCTTATAAGAAGCCCTGCTAACAATTGAATGTTGTTTATTAGCAGCTGGCAGCGGCAGTGACCACATCTCGAAGCTAGCAGCGTGCTACTTGATGACAGCATAGACCAAGGCAGTGAGCATACCTTTCAGTGCTGGCGGTAAATGAACCCCCACCATCTTGGATAGATGGCGGCTAAAACAATGGTGGCTTTCATGTTAGCAATGTTGTTTAGCAGATAAAAGAGTCCTGGCCAGAAAAAGACAGGTTTGGATAAAGAAAAACCTCTAAAGGTTTACAATGTGTTTTAAAATATATGTAGGCTTGGGAGAGAAAAAGAAACAGGACAAAATGGTTTTAAAGAAATAGAAAGAGAGTAGCCGAGGACCAGCACTCAGGAGGCAGAGACAAGCAAATCTCTGTGATATCAAAGTGAACCTGGTGTACAGAAGTCAATTCCAGGGCAGCCAAAGTTACACAGAGAAACCCTGTCTCAATAAATGAAAAAATAAATGTAAAAGAAATAGAGTAATTAAAAAGAAAAAACACGTAAAATGGAAAATACATAGAGAGTCGGGATACTGTATGCTATTGTGTTGTCTTTGAATTGCTCAATTGCTAAGAAAGGAACAACAACTGCTATAACACACTTGATTATCAATGCTGCTAAATTAATCCAACTTATATATTTTAAAAATGCTTTGACTTCAAAATTTAAGTTCAAGGACAGGTTACTGGGGAAGGGAATTTCTATTTTTGTTTCCACAGAAAATGAAAAGTTGTGGATTCCTTCCAGACTAACATGGTTTGATCAAGCAAGAACCCTTGAAGCAGTGTCCCAGGTGAGCCAACATTCAAGACATCTGGGACAAAGCAGCCTTGCAGACTACAGCCAGAATTTCTGCATCTTCTTAGGATCCCCATGACAGATCCCCATGACATCAGTCCCCCCCACCACCACCATAGGAAGCAGTTTGGAAAGAATGATGCTCAAATTCCCAAATACTGTTTATAAATGTTTGTTTTCATTTAAATGGCATTGGTTATGCATGGTTAATGTTCACAACCATATCTTTTTAAAGGTAAAAAGGGGATTATGGTATAGAAATAAATTATTTGTTTTGGAATGTATTTTCATTTATTGATACAAATTTAAGGTCAGTTTTGTGATATGTATATTTCTCCTCTTGTTTAAGTATTGCATTTATATAGCTCATTTAAAATGTATTGTGTTATATAATTAAATACAGATAGTAGAGTTGCCTATGATAGTCAAAATTTATAGTTAAGTTAGGTTTTCTAGATATACAAAGATATATTTGAAATGGATAGGCATTCTTCAAACCTTTTAAAGACCTACAGAATATGGCATTTAAAATGGTTTAGGGTTTTTATTGACAGTGAGACATAACTGCTCCTGGCAACACCACCTGTGTCACAAAGGAAGATGGACATCAAAGAAACTTGTTATGGGGTTTATTCCCAATATGTAAAGACTAGCCATTTGGGCAAGAAACTACTGTTGTCTGGACTATTTGCCTTTATGCTGTATAAATGGACATGCAGGACCCACAGGAGAGTAACTGCTGATACAAGATAGACAGTGCTACAGGGTTTCTGCTTCATGGAAGAGTCTGCCAGACAGTCTGCAGGACATGAAGAAAAGTGACTGACAAACTGCCAATACAGGTGGACAGTTCCCTGCTTTTCTGAGGAGTCTGCCAGACACACTATATGGCCTATAGGCTGAAGATGCAACATTACAGAAGAACTTCAGGTGACTGACCAGGCTCTGTCATTTCTAGAGTTTATATATTATCCTTCTGTGGTCTTTGATGGAGTTGAAGACAGATAGTTATGGTTATAGTTTTTCTAAGTTAGGATTAAAGATAAGTTACACATAAGACTTCAAACTCACAAAGATAGGATAGATGATGGAATATTTTCTTTAAATCTTGCTAAATATTAATAGACTAAATATTGTTAACAATGGTTCTTATTTGATAAGTGTTTTGTTATATATTTTACAATGTTAAAGTTAAAACCCTTATTTTTATTTTAGACAGAAAAGAGAAGATGATGGGAGATGTCGTTCTGTAAATATATTTCTCTTATTGGTTAATGAATAAAGCACTGTTAGCAAATAGGAAGGCAAGATAGGCAGGACTAGAAGACAAGGAAGATTCTGGGAGATGTAGTAGAGAGGAGCTAAAATGTAGGGACTTGAGAGAAGAGGTCCAGACCCTCTCTCCAGTAAGATAAGACCACATGGAAACACTTAGATTGATAAAAATGGGTTAATATTTAAGGCAGAGGTAGCCAATAGGAAACACTAGTACCAGGCCAACAGCTTTATATCTGACACAGAATCTCTGTGTCTTATGTGGGGCTGATGTGACACTGGGACCAGGCTGGTGGGAAACTGCTCATAACAGGGATATATGGGCAAGTTTGGAGGGAGGAAATAGACAGGGGAAATGATATAATTATAACCTCAAAAAAATAAGGGAAATAATTTCTTCAAAGAGAGACAATTGTCTGAGTAATTACAAACAAATTCCCTGTTACTAGGGGAAAACATCATTACTGTAATCACTCAGATTATTTCTTCAGATGAATCGTATTAACTGAACAATTATTTAACTTTTCAATTTGTTATGATTGCATGGAGAGCCTCTGGGACCTGTCCACAAGAACATTTCCCTCACAGGAGGAACTAATGCCCCTAGAGTCTTGAATTGACAAATCATATTATAGTCATTTTATTCTTTCTAATTAAAAATTTTCACTTTGTTAACGAATGGTAAAAGTTTTACCAATAGCAAAAAGGCTACCTCCAGGAGAGGAGGAAAAGACAGGGAATCTAGAATGACCAAACAGTTGGACAGGCTGTAGAAGCAGTTCATAAGGTTGGATGTTCCTTGACTTGTAATTGTCACTTCTGTGTAGGAAATGGCTGGGTACTCCTCCTTCCACTTCTACTCCTGAGCTGATCCTTGGGTTTCCTCTCTCCTACCACACCTTCTTCCCCTCTGGATTCCTCAGCAAGACTCCTGGCTTTGCATAATCCCCATCCTTAAAATTATACTCCCTCAAGCTTAAGTCCTTAATTCAAGTATTTGCTGTCCAGAAACTTGTGTATGAGCTCAAAATCTCCTTCTCTGTCCCCCACCCCCACATCAGCAAGCCGTGCATACATCACCACTGAATTGCAGGGAATTTCTCACTGCCCTAATGCCAACTACCTTTTCTCTTGACAGTCCTCTTCTAACTCTTCCCCCTGCCTTCAGATCCATTCTCATTATTTCACTCTTCTCAGCCCTTCACGGTTTCCAAGGAGGCCAGGTTGTTTTTTTTTTTTAAGTGAATTGGAATAAGTTCAAACTCTCCTAGTGGCTTTCCACCACACTTAAAATCAGCAGTTTCTGAAATGCCCATAGGCCTTTCTGCCCACCGGCCTCTGTTCACCTCCATGTCTTCATTCTCTTATTCACCCTCTCCTTCTGTCTCTCCACTTTCCCTATTCACGAACACAGAACCTTAGCACCTGCTGTGTCTATAGTCTGCATGCTCTGCCCAGGTCTTCATGTGGTCTCCCATTTCATTCCACTTTTGTTGGCTCCTTATAGATGCCTTTCCATCACCTCCAAATATCAACGTCTGTTTACTCTACCCCCATCACAACAGTGTCCATCCCTTCCTTTCACTTTATTTTTCTGTCTGGCATTGTGTGATTTTTGTCTTTATGTTTTTTTTTTCTATTTTCTATTGTTTCCACTAGAATAGTCAGTTATGTCAGGACAGTGTCTTATGAGAACCTCACAATGCATACTTGTTGAATGAATAAGTGAATTGTGCTACACAAAAGCATGAAAAGACTGTCTCAGTATGACGAGAAGTTTCCCTTAAGGAATTCCTAGTGCAGTTGCATATATTATAATATAATATTATAATAATGTGTTTGATACCCACACTGGAACATGGAAAAACAGTAACAGAGAAAAGCTGTGCTGGGTCCTGAAGGGTAAATGGGGCAGCTGGCAGTTGGAAGGGAGGAGGGGCGTCGAAGGCAGAGGAGAATGTGGGTGGAAGTGTGATAAAGTGAAAACAAACAGGTTGTTTTCTGGAAGTTATGGAAGCATACTGCTGGAGCAGCAAATGCAAGGCAGACATGAGCAAGCTGGGGTTCTCAAGAGGAAGAGGAGGTCTGGTTAGAAGTAAGGTGTGCTATGCCTAAGGAAGATGGCTGTGTAGTCAGTGGTGTTTATCTGTTTACTATAAAATAGTCATTATTGCAATTCTTAGTAAATAGACTATAATCAATTTAATGGCAGAAGGAGTTAATCCTTTTTTAACAGCTTCTTGTAGAGAGTGTTTCTAGGCTGTAACATGTAAATGTGTAACAGTGATTGTCACGTATTTAAATGTAGGCAAACTTAATGTCCTTTAATCTCTAGCTGCTAATTTAATGCTTTCTGAGCTGCTGGTACACTTTACCACCTGGTTCTCTGATTCCTGAAGGTGTGTGAGATCACTGCCTCTGTCTCTTGTGCTGCTAGATAATCCTATATAATAGTCCATGTGTGATTGTCCCTCATGCCTTGTGTTGCTCTTCTAGAAAAACCTTTCAAACAAAATCTGCATGAAGGAGTGAAATCATGTTTGCAACCCATCATGCCTCTTTGTGGAGATTGTTTTAAAACCCACTGGTGTGGAGGACTTCACAGTGCCCAGGGTCTAAATGGGATGCAGTGTTTAAGAATGGCAGCTCCTACTTTCCCTGGTCCTTCCCCAGCTCAGGACCTTTGTGGTGATACATTATTTATGATTTATTAAAGCTTGCCTGATGATCAGGAAAGCAAAGCAGCTGACCACTAGCTCTCACCTCCAGCTCAGGCTGAAAGGACTGATCCACACTCAAGCTATTCACCAAGTCTCAGACTGCTGCCTCTCCTCAGTGTGGCTGGAGAATGAATGCCTCTTTGAGACCTTGCTTCTGTCTTATTTATTTCCCTAATGTTGGGATTAAAAGTGTGAGCTCTAACTCGCCTTCAGACTGCTTCACTCTTGTGTAGGTCTGAGTGGCCTTGACCTCACAGAGATTCAACTATCTCTTAATCCTGAGTCCTAGGATTAAAGGTGTGAACCACCACCTCCTAGCTTCTGCCTGCTGGTATTAAATGTGTGTATCACCACTGCCTGATCTCTATAGCCTGAGGTTGACTTTGCTTTTCTGAATCCTTAGGCAAGCTTTAATAAATCATAAACAATATATCACCACATTTCTTGAAGGAACTAAAGTGTACAATTATCAACAAATGCTGCTGTTTCGAAGCTACAAGCAGCAAGGCTATGCCAGACACCACACGGTATAGATGTGAAACTAATTTCCATTTTAAAAGAAACCACTTCTATTTCCCAAAGACAATAACAGAGACTTTATATTTACTTTTATCTATAACTTGCCCATTGTATTAAGGGGTCTTCAGCCCTGGCATTGCAGGATTGTACACATGAAAACGTATAGAGAGCATCTGCTGCTTTGAAAAGATCGAGTGATTCACAGGAGCTGGGAAGACAGGGAGCCTGAAGCGTGGTCTGCAACGTCTCTCTACTCACCCTGCTTCTTTCATATTCTTTCCTCGAGGCAGCAAAGAGCTGAGCGTTAGATATGGCGATTCCACAGAATGGAAGATACATCTGCATAACCTGGGGCACAGAAAGCATTAAGAACATTAGAGCATCCATCCCTACACCAAAGCCCACATTTCCTGCCTATGCTGTACTTCCCATTCAAGTAAATGAACTGCACATTGAGTTGTTAACACTACCATCCCAACTTCAGGGGCACAATTTTTCAGAGTCAGCTGTAAGATGGTGTAAATCAGTCTTTAACTGGGAAATTCACATCTATGAAAACAGAAAGTGGGTGAAGCAAAAGACCCCAAGAGCTGTAACACAGGAACTATGTCTGCTTTATCTTGTATTCCAGCATGGAAAACCAAACAAGGGGGAAACTGGAGTGCCCCTGGAATTCAAAGCATGTATTCACATTCATCCTTAGAGGATCTGAATTTAAACCACATTGTTTTTTGTCCTTATGTGACTTTTCTGTATGGAATTTAGCAAGTCACTAAATCTACTTCCTTATCTGTAAGATACCACATTTAGGTAGTTTTTAGTTCTAATGTTTTGTGGCTCAAATCATTAGGGATATCAATGAGCTGTAATGCTGTATTTGCTAGAAGTTACAAAGAACTCAATAAGCATGTTTGCACCTTACTCAAGAAATAGCATTTGTAGTAGAAACTGACATAGATGAAGCCCCTTCATCAATGAAGCAGGCATGATCCAGGGTGGCAGGTATGCTATGCAGACTTCTGTAATAATTACATCTCTTTGACCTTCACAAGGAGATACTTTATACCAATAGTTGCCCTTTTTAAAATGAGATCTGAAGTTTGTGAGCTTATAGAAGGTTACTGGGAGGCAATTCTTCATGACCCTCTCCTTCTCCCTGCACCATCCCCTCTCTCGTCAGCACATTTTACAGAGGCCCTGCTCTGTCAAGAATATTTCTGCAGTGAATACCCTCCAAAGGTAGAGACACTGTCTTCTTCCTAGTAAAAAGTAGAAGTGTTGCTATATAATGGTTTGCAATATAATAAAGATGATTTCTTCCCCTGGACAGAGGTAGGTTTGGGTGCCTTGCATTTGAGGACTCTCTTGCAATGCAGTATATTATGTGTGCAAGAGGCCAGCACAAATGCTGATGCTCTGGTTATTTTTCTTCCTGTGAGGAATGAACTATTCTCTGTCACTGATCCAGGAGTCTTGTATCTCTTGCCAGTATCCACGAGACTGTGGCCCACTAACTTGTTACCTTACAGGTGGAGTAGAACCAGACTTTTCATGATCAACAAGGCCATCTAGATGGTAGGTGGTGATGCCTCCAGAAGTTCCTTTGTTGCACATCTGACAGAGGTCTGATTTCCAAAATATACAAAGATCTTAGGAAGCTAGTTACCAAAACACCAAATAATATAATTAAAAAGTGGGGTATAGAACTAAGTAGAGAATTCTCAATAGAGGAATCCAAATGACTGAAAGACACTTAAGAAAATGCTCAACATCCTTAGCCATCAGGGAAATGCAAATCAAAACAACTCTGAGATACAATCTTACTCCTGTCAGAATGGCTAAAATCAAAAGCACCCAAGACTGCTTATGCTGGAGAGGATGTGTAATTTGCAGACAAATGGATGGAACTAGAAGAAACCATCCTGAGTGAGGTAACCCAGTCACAAAAAGACAACATGGTATGTACTCACTCATATGTGGATATTAGTCATAGAGTAAAGGATTACCAGCCTACAATCCACACCACCAGAATAGTTAGGAAATAAGGAAGACCCTCTGGTCCCCCAGAGAAGGGGAAAGGGATATGATCTCCCAAGCAAATTGGGAGCATAGGGGTAGGGGAGAGGGAGTTAGGAGAAAGAGAAGGGGAGAAGAGGAGATGAGAGGAGGGCATGAGGGAGCAGAAAAAATTGAGTCAGGGAAGAATAGAGACAAGCATTATTCCTGATAATAAGATTGATGACTACCTTATATGCCATCCTAGAGCCTTCATCCAGTTGCTGATGGAAGCAGAAGCAGATACTGACAGTTAAATACTGAACCAAACTCCTGGAATCCAGTTGTAGAGAGCAAGGAGTGATGAGCAAACGGGACAAGACCAGGCAGGAGAAACCCACAGAAACAGAGTTCATGGACCCCCATCTGATAGCTGGGAAACCAGCATAGAACCAACCCAGACCCCCTGAATATGGATATTCGTTAGGAAGACTGGGGAGTGGATCAGTATTTATCCCTAATGAATGGACTTTGGGAGCCCATCCCACATAGAGGAATACTCTGTCAGCCTAGACACATGGGGGGGGGAGGCCCTGCTACAAACGATATGGCAGACTTTGAAGATCCCTCATGGAAGGCCTCACCCTCCCTGGGGAGCAGAAAGGGGATGGGATGAGAGTTGGGAAGGAAACAGGGAAGGAGGGGAGGGTGAGGGAACTGGGATTGACATGTAAAACAAGCTTGTTTCAAATTTAAAAACAAAATAGTATCATTAAAAAATGCAAAGAAAATTTAAAGACGAACACTGAAACAATGTGGTAATAGCAAAATCAAGTCTTTTCAATCACAAAGCAAGACAAATGAAAGAAACCAAAACAAAACCCCCTAAAGCCAACGACAATGCTGTACTTTAATCTGCTCTTCTTGAATTCCCTCCTCCTCCTTATTAAAAAAAAGTCTCAATTTGGCCTTCATCATCCACTTTCTGAATGCCAAAAGGTCCAAAGAGCTTTAATGATGGAGAAGCTAATGAGTCTGTACACCCTTGTGCAGCACTTTCCCACTTGAAAGCACTTTGTGGACGCTGGCTAATTAATCTTTACTACACCCCACTCGGAAAGGGAGCAAAACTGAAAGTCATTAAACACTGTAAAAAGTCACATCTGCCCTGGAAACTCATGAAAATATCATTAGTAGGTATGAAATCTGAGCACAGCGCCTCCCATCAGTATGCCAGAGACAGACAGGAGGCAGCCAGCCCTTTCAAACCAGCAAACCACAGAGAAAGGCTATTAAACCCTTGTGGTCTGGTTGGGTCCAGTTATAATCATTAAAGAGTGGTGGAGGTCTACACTGGGGATTTCCTGGGGTTCTAGGGCTGGGCATGTATGGACCTCATTCTTGGAGGGCAGAACAGCTTGGAAACTGTATTGCTGTTCTTTGCTGGGATGCTGAAAATCATGCTGAGTTCTTCCTGCCCACAGCAGACACTGGGGGGCAGAGCTTCATTGAGTCCCAACCCACTCATTTGGAAGTGAGGATGTTTTGAGAGAGTTGTAATTCATATATTAAACAGACTCAAGTGCAGCGTGCGTGCGTGTGTGTGTGTGTGTGTGTGTGTGTGTGTGTGTGTGTGAGTGAGTGCATGCGTGTGTGTTTTAAATGCATATGGAAAATGAAATAGTTACAAAACTATTAATAGTTCATCTATTTGATGAAATAGAACATGTTCACAGCCTTTTTAAAAATGGGATGCTGAGGAGTTGGAGAGATGGCTCAGTGGTTAAGAGCACTAGCTGCTCTTCCAGAGGTCCTTGGTTCAAGTCCCAGAACGTATATGGAAGTAAACAATTGTCTGGAAACCTAGTCCCAGGAGATCTGATGTCTTCTCCTGATCCCTTGAGGTACTACATGTGCATGGTACACAGACCTACATGCCAGCAAAACACCCACACACTTTTTTTTTTAAAGAATGGAATATTGAAAGTTAATAAAAGAAAAGAGTTTAGAGATTTCTAAAGAACAAAAGAGCATAGAAGTTTTCATTTCCTGTCCTACTGCGTTAGAGTGCTGCTTGGTTTCCAGTCAGTCTCTGTAGACTATCTCAGGGGTAGATGGAATTTGATTTTCCAAATTGTTTTCTATCACAAACCAGCTACTGTGGACTTTCTTACAAACAATTTTGGACACAGGACAGCTGTTCTGTTGGGCATAGTCTCAGTAAAAATTTAAGGGTAAAGAAATATGTGCATTTAAACACACTTTATTATTTTTTTATTTTTATTTCAATTTGTGTATATGAGTGTTTTGCCTGTTTGCATATCTGTGCACCACATGTATATCTGGTGCCTGTAAAGGCCAGAAGAGAGTATCAGATTCCCTGGAACTGGAGTTACATATGGTTGGGAGCTGCCATGTGGGTGCTGGGAATCAAACTCAGGTCCTCTGCAAGAGCATCTAGTGCTCTTAACTACTGAGCCAGCTCTCCAGCCCCTGTCTGATATCTTAATATCTGGAGCCAAATGGTGTTCCAGAAAAAGAATCTACCAATTTGCACTCCCACGAACAGCAATTAGAATACTCATTTACTCCCACTCATACAGCAGTGTATTTCATTAAAAAATTCTTGTCTGACAACTACAATCAATATTCATTTTGCCTTAACTTACATTTGTTTAATTACCGCTACATCATTTGTTGTCTATCTAATTTTTAACCTGATATGATCATCTCTTTCATATATTTTTAACTATCCCTTCATCATTTGCTTATGCTTAGCAAATACTCATTTTGCCCTCAGATAAGTAGCTATTTCCCATGTATAAAAATCATGAAAGCTTACTGATAGTCATCAATTGTTAACTGCCTAATACATATCCAAAGGTCTGAAAACCACAATTGCTTTGTCTAAGGTGAGTAAATGTTACTGTTTGGTGATACTGACCTCCTCCCCCTCCCCCACCAAAGAATCTTCACAAACTACCTGTATGGTTCTGTGAAGGTTATTTTTATAAACAGCTTGACCTACATATTTCATCCATCTGTCTTTATAACTTACAGCTCCTTTAAGAAATTGTTCTGAGGTACAGTTTGTTCCACACATTTTTGAGTTCTAGCTTTGAAAGTTATGAGGACCCCTACACACACACATACACACATACACACACACACACATACACACACACACACTTATTCAGGAAGCTGCACTATATAGCAACTTTGTCATGAGGACCTTCCCTACACACACACACACACACACACACACACACACACACACACACACACATACACACACACACACACACACACACACACACACACACTTATTCAGGAAGCTGCACTATATAGCAACTTTGTCATGAGGACCTTCCCTACACACACACACACACACACACACACACACACACATACACACACACACACACACACACACACACACACACTTATTCAGGAAGCTGCACTATATAGCAACTTTGTCATGAGGACCTTCCCTACACACACACACACACACACACACACACACACACACACACACACGCACGCACGCACACATACACACATACACACACACACACACACACACTTATTCAGGAAGCTGCACTATATAGCAACTTTGTCATGAGGACCTTCCCTACACACACACACACACACACACACACACACACACACACACACACACACAAGCACAGTTATATGTGCATGAAGCTGCACTATATAACAACTTTGGTCTTTCATACTTGAGTCTAGAAAAAGGTCCCATTATATCACAATCTATGTATGAACATTCCTCTTAGACTACTTTCTGATAAGTAATACGTTTTCTTTACATTTATAATGATTCAATACTATTAGTATGAGAATGTCTTCTCCTAAAGTAGCAGACATTTCTGATCAATGGAATCACATAGTGTGGCCTTTTGTATCTGGCTGCTTTCATTTTACACACTGTTTTAAAGTTCATACACGTTAATGTTGAAGTGTTTCAGTCTTTCATTATTTTTTGTTATAACAAATAAATATTTCATTACAGTATCATATAAAATAGCTACTGCTTAAACACCCCCCCATGCTTCAACCCAACTGAATCTTCTTCCCAAGACCTTGGCATTCATTTTATTTACTTATTTTTGTTTTTTACTGACTTATAGCTTTGACTTTTACAGAATGTCACATAGTTGAAAGCACAGGATATGTATACTTCCCACGTTTTCTTTCACTTAGCAGTATCCACTTGCGGTGGCTTTATGCCTTTTCTTAGCTTGACAAGATCATTTCTTCTTACCGGTGATTAGCATTCCGTTCCATTACCAAGTTGTAATAAAGTTTACCTACTTTCCATTAAAAGGTTGTACCCTAGTCTTGACAATTGTAAATACAGCTTTCGAAAGTATCCATTTCCTGCTTTGGCACAGATGTCTGCCTTCAACTCATCTGGGTAAATAAATACTCAGGAGTGTGACTGCTGGGTTATATAGTAAATGCACGTGTAGTTTCTCAACAGAATGCCCAGTAACTATGTCTGAAGTGGCTGTGCTGTGTTGCCTGGTCACTAGCAGTGAATGAACATTCCTGGTGCTTTACAAACCTGCTGATGCCTGATGTTGCCAATATTTTGTCTAGGCCTGAGAGGAAAGACATGTCTGTGGAGAAAACATTGACTTTTAGGATCCCTATCTTTTCGGAAGGATCTCAGTATCCGTTGAGTCTACCATCATTGTTTCTGTCCTCTTTGTTTGGATGTTCCTTTTTCTATTCAGAGGAGAATATTTTTCTCCAAGTGATGATGCTATTTCCACCCACTCAGTATGGTCTACATTGGTGGACTGGTTGGTTTTTGTCAGCTTGACACAAATAGAGTCACCTATTAAGAGTCCTTAATGAAGGAACTGTGCCCATCAGTTTGGCATTTTGGTATGTCTGTGACTCATTTTATCGATTACTGATTGACAAAGGAAGGCCCAGCCCAATATGGTCCCTTCTTCTTGTCTGTGTTCTCTAGTTACTTTTGTGATTAACCTCAGAGTTGACTCTCTGGAACTAGCTTTTTTCCCTGTATTCCACATTGCCAGTTGACTGGAGACATTTTAACATAAAGGTTCTTAATCTAGGTCAAATGTAACATTCCAGAAGCCACATCTCAACACCCTATCCTCCCAAAGATAGACAGAGTTCCTCGAAAATGCCCTCTTTGTGCTAAATGAACTATTGGTCTCTAAATAACCCATCTGTAAACCCTACTATCCATGGACAAGAAAAGTGAAATCATAGCAACTGAGCATCTTTTGAAACCTCCATCTCTGGATACAGCAGCATCAACCCCCATTGTGTCTGGAAACAATCCCCAGAGCCCTCCCCATAATTGTCACCCACTCATCATTGTTTCCCATCCTGGATATCTACACACAAACACACAGTGTGTCTGTCCTAATGGACCCTAAATATTTTTATGTAAGAGATAGTATAAATGTCTTTCATGTATTAAAAACTAGATTTTTGTTTGCTCCCTTCATGTGAACATCTTTATTCCACCTTTAGTACTTTTTAAATCTCATTGGGAGTACATCAGAAAGTATCTCCAGTCTTTGAGACTGACACTTAGTACTTCTTAGAATCGAAAATTATAGATTATTTATAAATTTAGATGATTATAGACAACATAAAATCATCTTGGAAATAGTAAGGAAAAGTAAAGCTGCTATTCAGAGAACCTAGAGCTATTCTTTTATTACTACAACTTTTATTTTTCATTTTCCAAAAATAACTATGTATAAAAATACAACAAAAATGACATGGATAATTAACTGCATTCTTTTAAATTTTCTAGCAGTATTCTTCAATAGAATTTGAAACCAAGAAGGCTATGAAAAATATGCTTAGACCATTAATAGTTAATTAATGTAACAATACACTAAAATGAATAATAAAAATGGAAAAGTCTTGATCAAATTCATAAGCTGTGTCTATACAACTAAAATACAAATGCATTATGTGGCAAATTCAAGATGTTAAGATTGGATAAAATTGGAAAAGAAAGGTAAAGCAAAATTACTGACAGTGTTTATAATGATTGTCATTATTCTATCTAGGGAAAGAAATCTCTAAAATCAGTCAGAAAAGATATCTTATTAAAATGGCCAAAAACATGGACAGCTTACAAAAAGATAAACATAAATAACTTTTTAAAGGAAAAAATTTCTAGTCTACTAGTCCTCAAGAAGTATACAAAGTATCATAATAAATCATTAAATTCTACTATATTGTAACCACTGTGATTAAAATAATGAGTAACATGTGCTGACAATAGCATAGAAATAGCCATTCTCAGATACCCCTTGAAGAAGAGTTGCTGGTCCAGTGCTTCCAAAGAACAGCTTTGCAATATGAATCAAATGTCTCTTAAAAGTTCAGGCCCTCTGACTTGAAGGTCATAGGTTTGGTAATTTAACTTTATAAAATACTCAGTTTCTCTTATCTTAACCACATGGGGACTACATATTTATGTCCAGGAGCCCACATGGGTAAGAAGGAGTTGGGTCCCCTGAGGTTGGAGTTACAGGTGGTTGTAAGCTGCTGTGTGGGTCTCGGGAAGTTAACTCTTCCTCTGCAGAAGTGGTAATTGTTCATAACCACTGCGACACCTTTACAGGCCCTAATTTTTCTAAATATTTGGCAGCATGTTTATTTTTTGCATTGACCATCATTTTTTTTTACTATTTTTCTATAGATATACAAAAAAAAATGTAATTCTGAGGTTAAGAGAGCTTGTTGTTCTTCCAGTAGACCTGGATTCAGTCCCCAGCACTCACAGAGATAATAAGCTTACTCATCTCTGTGTCCCATATGCTTTTACATTATGTCTTAAAGCCTCTAAGTACTACTGAAAATGTCCCAAAAGGTCCCAGCCTAGGCAGAGAAAGGAAATGTATTTGTCCGAATAACAAAAGAGAGCCCTTCAGCCAGTACTGGGGTAGAACTTGAGTGTTCTCATCCACCTATTATCCAGCTGTCTTTCCTGTGGGCTTTATTCTCAAGTACCACTGTGGCCTTAGAGAGCATTACTCAAAATATAGTTTCAAAAGTGTGAAGAGAATTTTCCTTGTCCTGACTCCTTGCAAAGAAAAAAAAAAAGAAAAAAGAAAGAGAAAGAGAAAAAAAGAAGAAAAAAGAAAGAAAAAAAGAAAAAGAAAAAAAAAAAAGAAAAAAGAAAAAAGTTGAGCCTTATTGCATTGGCTCACATTGGGTTAAATGGGCAATTAAAAGTCAGTCCTCTGGTAGGCCAGGACAGAGTCATGCACCCATCGCTGAGTTTGGGATAGAGATAATAAATAGTTGGAATGGCTAAAAGGAGAATTCTCCAGAGAAAAATAAGATGCTGAGTGTCCCAAAGGAAAGTGTCCACAAATACTGCACTGCTTAAGACAATTGCCAATAATCTTCATTTCATGCACAATTTCCAGTGTCATTTTACATATTTGAAATTTCCTTAAAATTTGACATCTTTTCCTAAAAATATTCTTACATTTTTAAGGATAAGATGATGTTTCTATATACCCAGAACAATCCTAGCACACAGTGGTTGATTATATCTGCATTAAACAAATGAATGACTTATCAAATGGCACACTATAAAAGAATGTCATACAAGAATCCATCACTGTCTAGGACAAGAAATATAGGCATCACTCGGGTCTAAAGTGTAATTCATTATTTAGTAATAGATGCAATTCGTGTTTGCCCAAAGAAATATTTGTAGATTTTATTTCCCTCACACCTGCTTTTGTTCCTATAAGACAAAAAGTTCAGACTAGGACCCATGTTTTAAATTCTTGTCCTCAATCACTCAAGTCAATATGATGATCTATTACCTTAAATTATATTTGGAACTTACACCCAATATCATAGAAATTGTGGCCATGATCAAATCAGATTCTGACCCAAACCAACACAATAGAAAATGCTGACTTCCTACTAGAGGTTTCCCAGAGCTACAAGCAATGTTATTTGTAGTGTTCTTCAAAAACAGAAGGTTTTCTCATTATACTTCTGGGAGTTTCATTGCACACCTGGCCCAATGCTTAGCTACTGACTATAAGAGTTAGATAAGGCCATAGACCAAGGAGTTTACAAGATCCATTGTGAGGTCTGTGTGTGGAAGAGTGGACTCCTTCATGCCAGACTCAGTATTTTATTTGTTTTTCTATCCTTCTCAAACAGGACATAATCCCTGGCACAATGTTTCTTAAGAAATAATTTCTGGGTAGTCTCTCTCTCTCTCTCTCTCTCTCTCTCTCTCTCTCTCTCTCTCTCTCTCTCTCTCTCTCTCTCACACACACACACACACACACACACCTTCATGACATTGTTTTTTACACTTTATCTGGTGGTAGATTTTCCTTTGGGCATGGTCCATTACTATGAGAAGGGTGTGCTGCCAATTTTCTGTGACACATAGATTGCAAGAAGTTTAGGGTACAGATGTAGATTGGGACAAAGGATCAAGTTTAGTTTGTGCCATTTTGTTTCTCTTTGCTTTGAGAAAAGCATAATGAAGCAGCAAAAAAAAGTCACTAAATGCCATCAATGCTGAAGCCCAAATGAACAACGTCTATTATTTCAAGCACTACACATGCAAATCATATGTTAGACTTAATTCTGATATCAACTTCTTAAATGCTTTGGCTTAACTTCAGATGTGTGTGTGTGTGTGTGTGTGTGTGTGTGTGTGTGTGTGTGTGTGTGTGTGTTTTAACATTTTCTGCATGGGGGGAGAGGAAATCTTAATTTATCATCTATGCTTCTACTAAATTTTTAAAAATTTTTGATAATATTTTTATTTAAATTTGAAATAAGCTCGTTTTACATGTCAATCCCAGTTCCAGTTCCTTCACCCTCCCATTCTCCCCTGTCCCCACCACCACAAACCCCCATCCCATCCCCTTTCTGCTCCCCAGGGAGGGTGAGGCCTTCCATGAGGAGTCTTCAAAGTCTGTCATATCATTTGGACCTGAGTTCAATTCCTAGCAGCCGTGTGACAGAAACCTGGCACAGCAGCATGCACTTACAATCCTAGGCTGTGGAGATAGGGACAAAGGGATCCCTGCAGCTTTGCTGGCCAGCCAGCTAATGAGTTCCAGTTTCAGACACCTGCCTCAAGAACTGAAATGGAGAATAATTAAGGAAGACCTCTTGCCTCCACACATACATGCATATACAACCCGAACGCCCACCCCATCCATAAAGAAAACAAGGCCCTCATCATCCTCCAGAGCAGTAAGCTGCTAGTCCCATTATCTGAGGTGAAACTGCTCTTAGTAAACATCCTGCTTGGACAGAAATGTCCCAGGAGAATATTCTCCGTAGCACTGTGCTGATACTGCCGCAGAGCTGGTAAACTGGACAGTACGATTTGGTATTCCAATCTTTGCACTACTTTCTCCACCACGGCAGGAGAAATACTAACATTAATGACTTTCCTAAAGCAAGGAGGTATTCTGAGTCTCTGAGTTCTGATTTAAATGCTGTACCACCGCCTTCTCCACATATTCTTACAGAGGATTTCAAAGAGCATGAGAGAGGAAACAGTCTTTAGAAAATCTCATCTAATGAATACTTACAAAGAGACATGGCAACCACTTGACAGAATGTGAAGATCGTGTTTCTGTGATGCTAATAATAAATTAGTGACTATAATCGAGGCTCACTAGCCCAGTTCCTGTGTAACATTGGATTCAGCCTTCTCACTGAAACTGAAGAATTAACTTTGGGCGGAACAATGAAATAATCAAAAGGAATATGTCTTGAGTTATGGTTCTAATGCTTATGCTCCTGTAAATGAAGGCATGGGAGAGATAGCTGTGTCACTCACTACACGTCTGTGTGGATGGGTCAGAAGAGAAGGAAGTGTTGTCAAATCCAGGTCCTGCTCCTCGGGAGACCTGAAGAGAAACCCAAGCTTCCAGAGCAGGAGAGACTGAAATCCTACACTAGCTAGCCCTCTCCATGAGGACCTCCAGGCCTGGTCTCTCAGCTCCCATCCCCTGCCCCTATATCGAATGCCCACAGCCGGCCTCCATCTCCATAAGAGCAGAAAGCACATTCTGTAGCATCTCAGCTCCATACCCAGTTCTCCATTGTCCTTCCTACTGGAGTGTGCACTCTCTGAAGCCCTACAGCTGTATTTGAAAAGATCACTTTTTAATTAGCTGAAAATCTCCATCACTCGACAAAATGTCCAGAAACACCAATTAGATCAATTAGATGCCAGTAAGTCAGTGAATGATAAATGCTTTACCTTGAAAAGTGAAGACAACTGCACACCACTTTAAATAATGGGGAATGTAAAGCGTGCCTCCGATTCTAAGAGCCGCTCAAGCCTTGCTGTGGTCTCCCTTCTTGACTTTGAACACACCTACGCTTGACTTTTATTGAGCCTCTTTCTGCTTAGTTTCATTAAGTTACTCCGGGGCTGTCTGAAGGTAAGCGTGGCGGTAGAGAAAGAGTTAACTCTAACAGAGTGAACTGCATTTGGTATTAACACTTTATAAAACCCTTCCCCTAGTCCCTCACAAGGCTCATCTCAGAGAACTCCCTATTGACTTTTCTTCAGCCAGGAATTCATCGCTCAGATTCCCAAACAACTGACACAACTATCCTACCCTGTGCACGTAGTTTGCTTACTGAACTAGAGCTCTAAGATAAGCATAATTGTAACGAGTGAAGCACAGTCCCCAGCAGGGGTGTATCTCTTCTAATGAGTTTGGTGGACTAAGTGTGGGCAGCTCCCTTTGCCAGCGTCTCTCTGTGATTTGGCAGTTAATACATTAGGTTTCCCATGGCTCAATTTAAAACTTATTCTTTGAGGTTTAAATTGACCAATTAATTATGAGCAACTCAATAGCTATCTCCCAGTATCATTATGCATTCATGCTGTTAGTCATAAAATGACTAGTGTTCTTGAAGATATTATTTTCTGGTATATTTGTGAAGATACTGATTTCATTCCCCCAAGTTCCACCAGTGAGAGCAGAAGACAACACATTCATGCTTGTAAAATGAAGAGGGCTGGGCGGTGGTGGCACACGCCTTTAACCATAACACTCAGGAGGCAGAGGCAGATAGATCTCTGTGAGTTTGAGGCCAGCCTGGTCTACAGAAGCGAGTTCCAGGACAGTCAGAGCTACACAAAGAAACCCTGTCTCAATAATAATAATAATGATGATGATGATGATGATGATGATAATAATAATAATAATAATAATAAAAATGAAGAGGACTTCACTCGCGTAGCCAAGTATGTATTAGCAACTGCAAAATATAACCAATGGCCACATCCGATGTGCAGTGACACACAAACTAAATAGAAGCAAAGATAGAGTCTTGGTGTGGATCTCAATATTCATTTGGGGAAAGTAAAAAAAAAAATTACCGAAAAGAGAAAAATTGAAAATTGCCAAACTCTGAGGCTTGGCCCCCTTTCCCTGCAAGTATAATAAGAGAATAGTAAGGGCAAAGTGACTAACCACAAGCATTCAGCAAGCTCTGTGAAGGATACTTGGCTAGAGAAAGAGTGTCTGGAGGGAGCCACGGGCTAATGCAACACCAGACTCATTTCAAGAGCTCTCAACAAAGCCCACAGCGCTGGCCCCTCAGATGAGCATGATCCAAATCCCAAAGAGAACACAAAAGCCCGCTGGAGCCCTACAAGGCTCCTCAGAGACTGGAGACATCCTGGCCCTCCAACTGCTCTCTGAACGTTAGCTGGAAAGTCCTGGGACTTACACGTTAAGGGAGACCTACATTGGGGCTTTGTGGCCACAATCGCCTCCCCTTGGGCCACATGTCCATTCCCTGACTCCCACACTTGTCACCATCAAAGACATCTTTTCTTCCATTTGTTATTCAAATCTTGATTTGTCTCTGGTGATTTTTTTTACTTTCAAAGTTATTTTTTTTCTTTTTTAATTGGGGAGCACTCATAGCCCGTGTGTGGAAGTCAGAGAGACAACTTGTGTGAATCAGATGTCTTCTTCCATGACATGGCACCTGAGGATCAGAGTTGGGTCATCAGGCTTGGTGACAAGCACACACACACCCCTCCCCTCACAAGCCTCTTACCAGCGCTAATTTTGTGTTGCTATCAATGTTTCAGTTCTTAGTGACAAACAGAAGTTATATGTATTTATCATGCATAATCTGTTGGTTTAGAATATGCAGGCATTAATGTGCATTCCTGCATAGTATGCATGTTATGCATGTCAATATGCATAGTAGCGCTCACTTTTTCTGCTGAGTGCACTTAAAATCTACTCTCAGGAACTTTTAAGATGATAATCCATTGTTATTAACTGTGGTCAACATGTTATACAATAAATTTATCAACCCTCTGTCTAGCTGACATCTTGTGTCACTTCTCTACCTCCCCATCTTCCTCACCGAGCTCTAACCTCCTTATTATTAAATAAATAATGATTCGTTTCTCACTTTTTTCAATCATTAGAAGCACACACTCTGTATAAAATTTTTCTGGCTGATCATGCTACTTCATAGTAGTTTTTAATTATTTAAATTATATATGGACCCCCACACCTTACCAATCATCTAGTAATAACCCAAGTCTTATCATCAGCACTGTATTCTTACATCAGGAATTGCTGTGTTGGAAATTACTGAGGTAAACAGCAACAAATTTGTATAGGTTTACAGTAGTTCAGTTACATGACTATCATTATGAATCATAATTTTGCTGTTTTAATAGAAGTATGAAATTGTATACAGGCTGTGCTTGCTTTTAATAAGAAGATCAATCCCTTCAAACTGGCATCTTAATTCAAAGTTGAATTTGTTTTCAGGTATGGCACGGGAGTCACGGGGGTATTCAAGACTCCAACTGTTCCTCCATCCCTTCTTACTCTGCAAGCCTGAGGCCACATCCCATGATCCTTGGGAGAAGAGGCAGCCAGAGAAGACCTATTTGGGGAAGGTTTCTCAGAGGCCAGTGAAGTCAGCTTGAGATCAGGGACAGGAGACTTTCTTGGAGTCCTGGCTCTGACTATCATGGTCCTCAAACATGTGCTATTAAGACAATAAACATAAGCCAAAGAGATATGATACAGATATCAGATCCTTTTCCTCATCTCAGGGAGGGTCTAGAAAAACCAAAATTCCTAAGGGAGCAGATATTCTACCCAGAAACCAGATCCATCAACCTGTTTCATCCTATATGTTGGAACATGATACCTCTACCTATCAACATACATTATCTACTCTATACAGTTTTGTTTAAGTTTTCCCTGGCAGTTTAGCATGCTCTGGCTTCTCAGAAAGACAACTGTATATTTATCTTAGCCCATTGTCATAAAGAACTACAGGAAAAAAAAGAGGTGGGTGTCACTAGAGTGTGTGTGAGCTTAGAGAGAGAGAGAGAGAGAGAGAGAGAGAGAGAGAGAGAGAGAGAGAGAGAGAGAGAGAGAGAGAACAGACTGATTGGAACAACATTGGTGAGTCTTGACCCAAAATGAAGAATTTTTTTTTGCCCCATTTCCCCTAGAGCATGCTGCTAATATTTTCCTGGCTGCTCTATTTTAAGCTTGGATGGATATAGCTCAGTATTTGTATGACAATGTCAGAGTCACAACCTCTCAATTTCCCATTCTCCAAGTGACACCAAGTCTATTTCATAATCAGGTTTTAGGCAAAGCCATCAGTCTGTTCCACAGTTTGGAGTCATGGACAGAAAACTTCCATGAGCTCTTGGTGCAGATAGACAAAGCACAAAGCAGTCGGTACCTCTCTTCTGGTCATTCCTCCTCCCCACCTTGCAGACTGTCTTTAATTGAAAGAGTACTGGGAGTGGCAACTCACTGCTCTTTCCCCATCACAGACACTTGACCATAGACAGACACAGAATATTTAAATGACACCTTGGATTTGAAATGTGTTAATTTATTCCCAAAGCTGTAAAAATTAAAAAAAATACTCCAATTGCATCTTTAATATTTCAAATGCCCCTCTCATATCCTTGGGTGTTGCCATTTTCTGAGTCTGGGCTAGTACAGGATTAGTAGGGCTGTTTATTATGCCCCTAAAATATCCACGAGGCATGTTTGCACATTACTATAGGGGAAGGCTTGGCATTGTTTACAGCAGTCTAATTAGACATAAATACAGCACAATTTGCTCCAGAGAGACCTGACAGGTGCCTGTTGACCCATCCATCTTCTCTCACTTGCTTTTGGATGATAAATTATAGGCATGTTACCTAGAAGGCACTTGGCTACAACTGTCAATGCCAAGGGACTCAAGAAAGACAAATGACAGTTAAATACAAATATAATAACAGAGTGAGTGTTTTATTAGCAAAAAGGTGTGGCCCTTTTCTTGTGACACATACCTACCATCATATTGTAAAGTTGCCTTCTCTCTCTTCAGTGGGACAGGTAAAAGAAACTCTATGACCTTGCTTAGAGGTCTAAGGGGCAGAAAAGATCCTATGAATCCCAGACAGAAAGTAGATTTACTTTTAACCCAATGGCAAGGGTGCTTCTAGGAAAGGAGTGTGTGAAGAGTATTTACAACCAGGAAAAACATACTGCCCTAACCACTAGGTATAATGAAAGAGAAAAAAGTATGTCATAGGTGAGACAGGCAAGCTTTACAGTTTTTGAGTATTCAGAGGCAGCTTTTCTTTAGCCTACACCCACCAGAGATAACAGGAAACTGGGGACCACTAGGAGAGGCTGTACAATGTTGGAGAATGGAAAGGAAAAGCAAGGGAAGGGGAGGGAGAGCAAAAGGAAGAGCAACGATTGCTCCTAGCTGGCTTTGGAGCTTCCTAACTAGTTTCAGGAACACTTAGGGGCAATGTAGACAGGAACAGCCAGGAGGCATGTGGACACCTCCAAAAGCAAATACAGAAACCTGAGGCAAAAGGGGGCTGTTGAGGAAAGAAAAACTTCTCATTGCAGGTGGAAATTCCACAGTAAGCAGGCAGGGTTGGTTAACAAATTCTGCAGGTTTTCAAGACTTCCATCCTTCTGCTGATTTGCCTGCCACCACCGCAGCTGAGGCTTTCTAGTGTGTCAACCAGCAGGCTTGGCCAGCATCCCTTAGCCCAGCAGATGCTGTTCTGTTTCTTCTGGTTTCATTTCAATCCATGAGAAAAATCTCCCTCTAAAGCTCCCTGGCAGCCTTCTCTCCCACCTCCTTGGCCTGGTGGGAACTATTTTCACACTCCTGCTTTTCACTCTCATGTTTGTACCAAAAGATGAGACCACAAGTCTGTGTGGACCAAACAGCACTCACTCATTCAAGGCTCAGAAAAAGCATGAAAACGTATAGTAGTATGGAGGATGGTGGGCAGCAGTGACTGCTGTGTGTATGTAATGAACTGAATTGTGGCCCCCACCCAATTCCTTTGTTGGGGTTTTATTCCCTAGCATCTCACATCTGGTCTTTAAAGAGGTGATTAAACATGAATGGACCCTATTGCACTTTAGTCCAATATGGCAGTGTCCCTAGAAGAAAGATGACCAGATGCAGTCAGGCTCAGAAGAAGAATGGCATGAGAAGCAGTGTACCTAGGAAACCCACCTCAAAAGAGACTGCCTTCCCCACACCCAGATCTCTGGCTCCTAACTCTCTGGAACTGCAAGGCAGGGCAATTCTGTTGTTGAAGCCATCCTGTCTGGGATGTTTTGTTATGCCAGTCTTAACATAGGAATGTTGCTTGTAGCCAGGAACACATGCACCAGGAAAGAAACTATGAGGTGGGAACAGATTGTTAAGATATTTTGCTAATCAGTTGTTTGTCAAAGACTGCTAATATCATAAAAGGAGAAACCATCAGACAAGATGCGCCCTAGCAGAAATATACAATGGCACAACCAATAAAGCAGGGTATTAGGAAGGGAGGAAGGCAGAGAGGGGAGGAAGGTGTGCTGGAGGGAGGGAGTAGGGACAGAAAGAAGGTGGAGCCTAATTTAACCAAGACCCTAGATCTAAACACCATTTCATGAAGAGAGGACAGAGGAGTAAGTACCTGAGGAGACACACCACCAGATCCACACTATAGGAAAGTCTACAGAGAAACCCCTGGGATTGAGGTACTTCCTAGCAAATAGGACTTTCTGTGTTAACATAGGGCTAAACTTGGGCAAACAATGGCAAATTGGTTTCTTAGTCTGCCCTTCAACACCAAAAAATTATGAAAAACAAAAGAGGAAAGAACCTATACTTTAAGAATATTTAGCTCTATCATAGCATGTGAGTCTTATTCTGAATCCTCCCCTAAAATGAACAGTTAAAAAGTTTTATGAATGGTGTGTAATGAGTAGGTTTTCCCTGCCGATTGGTCCCACCACCACGCCAGCCCCCAATAACACGCAGAGACTCTGTATTTGATAAAACTCCATTGGCCAGTTACTAGTTTCTTATCGGCTAGCTCTGTCTTAAATATTAACCCATTTCTATCAATCTAAATATTTCCACGTGGCCTCATCTTACTGGAGAGACGCCGGTGTTCTGTTCTTTCCAGTTTCTCCATCTTGACTTCTCCCAACTACTTCCTCGAATCCTCCTTGTCATCTAGTCCCGCCTATCTTGCTTTCCTAATGGCCAACAGTGCTTTACTCATTAACCAGTATGAGAAAAATATTTACAGAATAATATTTCCCATCATCTCCTCTTTTCTGTCTAAATTAAAAGAAGGGTTTTAACCTTAGCAGAGCAAAATATTTGATAACACAACAGTTATCAAATAAGAATCACAGTCAACAATATTTAGTACTCCATTGACATGAGACACTATTGCTCCTGACAGCACCATGCATTTCCCGAGAAAATGTTGGACACTGTTGTCGCTCCTTCTGGAGTCCATCCTTGCTTCAGCTATGGCCTCTTGGGCTAAGAACTGCCCCCACCTCGACCACTGATTTGGACGTGCAGTCCTATGTGCTTGCAAGAGACAAACATAGAACCCTGCCAAGTCAGGGTACGACAGCCCTTTTACCTCCCTGCCTTGTTGTGGTCTGTCAGGTACTCTAGGCCTTAGCCAAAACTGGCTGTACCAATGTTGCTGTGAGACCTTGGGTGACTGTCCAGGTAGCATGCTGTTTCTGTCCTTGCTGCACTTTTTGGAAGTTGCCCATCCGCACTTCCTGCCTACCCTAGTATTATTATTTTCCTTCTCAGGTCTTTGATGAGGTTGAAGATTAAATTATCACAACTATTATTCTCTCTTTCTAGTTAGATATATTAGGTACTAGACTTAAGCTTTCCAGCTTAGGACAACTCTATTGTAAACCCTGTTTTGACTTCACCCTAGGACTAGATAGTTAGGTATTAAGTTTGCATGCTCTTGATTTTCCTTTTCTTAGAGCACACTTGTTTTTTACTGTTTTGTATATAGTTTTTGTATCTAGCCCAAATCTTTTCTTTAGACTAAAAGGGGAATTGTAGCGAGATATTCACCTTGTTCGCACCTGTGGCATAGACCACGCCCATTGGGGGTGAAGACAGGACCGGAGGTGACCTGGGGGCTAAGGCTGAGAAGGAGGCTTGGAGAGCGCTCTTGCTTGCAGCATGGGGACAGGAGGACATCCGGAGGCATCCTTGGGACCAGAAACCTGCTGGTGTTCATCTGTCTATGTTGTGAATTATTTTTCCCTGAATAAACATCTATTCGACCTATTTGTTTCTCCTGATCCTAATTAAACATCAATAATGGTGCTAGAGAGCTGGCTCTGTGGTTAAGAGCATTTGTTATGTTTGCAGAAGACTGGGGTTCCCAGCATCCACATGGGAATTCATAAGCATCTGAAACTCCAGCTCCAGAGGATCTGGCACCCTCCTCTGACTTCCATGGGCATCAAGCATGCACATGGTGAACAGACAGACATGCATAAAAAGACTCATAAACGCAAAATAAATCTTTGAAAATTTGCAATTCATGAAACAAAGTATCATTATCTTTCCCATATTTTCCTAACTGTATTATAAAAGGACTATCAAGATGGCTCAATGGGTAGACATTCCTACCATGCAAGCCTATTGGCCTGGGTTGGATCCCAAGAACCCACCCAGAGGTGGAAGGAGAGGACCAACTCCACAACATTGTCCTCTGCCGTACACCTGTATCTATAGCCTCACAGTAATAATAAGCTTTTTTTTTTTTTTTTTTTAAAGAAAGGGTATGTTCTCAAATTTGGAGTTTTCTTCTGAGACTGCGTATCTGAATTAAGTCTAATCATCTATTTGTTGTGATCCATGCTTTTTTCAAAGACATCTGGGCCAAATGGCAGCTCTGATTACGTTAGAATTCTGGTGGGAAAGTAAGTGAAAATATAATCAGGACAAAATGGGGTCCTGGGAAGGTACGCTGTTTTATTTATCCCAGGAAAGCCTACTAATGGAAGTGAGCTTGCAGTGGCTGCTTGAACAAAGTACACCAGCCCTATTCGTAATAGTTAGCCTTCCTACGAGCCCGCTGTGCCCCCAGCTAGTACCATATCTATTTCAGCTGAAAAACAAACATTCTGGTACAGCATTTAAAAACTCATTTTTTAAACATGAGCAGTTGTCTTTACAAATAATAGCTTTCAAGGAAGTTTACCCTAAAGTATGTTCTGCATGGTATTAACAGCCACCATGGGATAAGAGTTCCATCAAGTTAAGTTTGAGAGACACTGGGGAAGCCGTTCCATCCCTTGCACAATGAATTCGTGCTGTGAATGTCTAGGAAGGGCATAGTTGGTAGTCTGTATTTTGAGGATTCTAAACAACATGGTATTCCACAATGAACATGTTAGGAAACACACCTTGCTTTCAGGTTTATGTATTTCTTAGTTAAATCAAACGAAAGATTGGTTTTAAGTGTCCATATTTCAGGCAAATTAATCTATACAAAATATTCATTTAGCAAAAATTAACATCAGTTAGGGAGAAGGCAGAACTTAATGTCTTCTCTACTGTGCCCACTGAATTCCAGGTATAAGAGCTTCTTCCTTGCCTTCCAGACTGGAATTTGTACAAGACAAACACAATGCTAGGTGTTTTGAATAAACCATTTCATTTAACCCTAATGACTATCTTCTGACTTAGCTGTTATCCTGAGCTGGTTGTGACTAACTAGGAATCTGTGCCTTGAAGATGTCAAGCAGCCTCCCCTAAACTTCCTACCAGTAAGAGGCAAGTTAGATCCCAACTGGTGCATGCCCACACTTCACTCTAACTCTACTAAGGATCCTCCCACCATTAAAATTTCTAATCTACAAACCTCGCTGCATTTCCCTCCTTTTCCTCTCCTATCTACTCCATTTCCTGAGGAAAGACTGCTACAGCAGTATGACAACATTTCCCTTGAATTCCTCAAATGTAGAGATCTGGACAGTATCCCCCCAAAACACTGAGTGCTCTGAATCATTACAACTGCCCAACCTGAGCATGGTCATAAAAACACACACACACACACACACACACACACACACACACACACACACACACACACACACACCCTACATTTCCTTTTCCCTGTAAAGTGATCTGGATTACAGACTGCTGTGCTGGTTCATCCAAATGGGGCTTGAATTACTTTATTTGACTTGATTGCACTCTCTGCTGTTCCTCTCTCACTGCTGCTGTGGGCTTTTTGAAAGACAAGGTCTGGTAGGTAGGAACAGTCTCGTGTTCTACTCTACCGAGGGAGGTGGCTGGTATAGTTAGTACTCCTGAAGCAGGGGATCCAGAGACTTTCCTGTTGTTGCTGTTGTTGGAGACAAGGTCTTGTTGTGTAGTACAGGCTGACCTTGTAGTTCAGGATAGTCCCAAACTTGCAATCCTCCTGCCTCAGCCTCATGAGTGCTGGGATTACGGGTGTGTGCCTTCATTAGGACCTCTCAGGGAGTTCTGTATCTAGACCTTCCAAACATTGCTCCCTGTCACCACAGACCCAGAGGACATTTTTAGGCACAAAAATTACAGTGTCAGGTAGCACACATGGATTCTAAAGAGTATTCATCTTTTTTTCGGGTGACTTGTTTTAGCATAGGGTACCTAAGGATGTGGCTGGAGCTCTTGTCCCTGAAGGCTGAGAAGCATTCTATTCTAGGTATATCGCACGTTTTATTGCATCCATCAGTGAATATTTTCTTTGCTTTTATTTCTTGCTGTTGTGAATAATGATTCTAAAGACCTTCCTTTCAGCTCTTTTACATGCCACAAAGTGGGATTGCTGAATCACGCGTTAGTTCTACTTGGCTTTTTGTTGTTGTTTTTAAAGGAACTGCCACATTGCTTTCCAATGCAGTTGTGGCCTGTTACCATCCCACCAACAGCTCATAAGATTGCAACTTTCCTTCATCCTGCCATTACTTGGTACTTTCTAGGTTTTCAGGTGTTTTCCTTTGTTTATTTTTTTCTTTTCTAGACTTGCAATTTGTGTTTCCTGTAGTAATTATGTATAACAAGCACCTCTCATTATTGTTACTGGACATGTGTACACCATTTTCATAGAGATGGCTCAAATCCTTTTTCCATTTTTAAAATTGTTTCCTATTTTGAAATTTAAACGTAATTACTGCATTTTTCACCTTCCATTTCCTCTCCCTAACCTTTTAGGCCCACCACCTTGTTCCCTGTTTAATTCATGGCCTCTTTTTTTTAAGTGTTATTATTACATTATTATACCTACTCACACATAAGTGCATAAACTTATAAATACAACCTGCTCAGTCCATACAGCGTTACTTGTGTGTATATGACTTCAGAGGTGACCACGTGGTACTGAATAACCAATTGGGGGATTCGGCCCAAGGAAGACTGTTTCTCCTGCTTTCCACTTTCTTTAGTTGCCTGTAGTTGTTCATTTAGGGTAAGACCCCCATGCAATGTCCCCCTTCTGTGTTAGCATGTCTATTGGCAACCATGTTGTTGAGATGTCGTGGGTGAAACTTTATGTTTGTTTCCAGGAGGCACAATCCCATTGCAGATTTTCTGGCCCTCTGGTTTTTACAATCTCCTCACCCTGAGTTGTTCCCAGAGCTATGGGTGCAGGAGCTGTGCTGTAGATTTACCAGCTGGACCCTTTGCCCACCCCACCCCCTTTTTTAAATCACTGTTTTATTGCTGTCACAGTTTTCTGAAAAAGACAGAATACTCCTTGCCAAGGCATTTAACAACATTGACAGCCCACTGGAAATTCCCATGTACGAGAACTCCCTTTCCAGGCTCAGCACCTGATAAACATCTGGTTATTTCATATGCTTTGCTTTGTCAAACACCAAGATAATAAATAAAGTTTTATTAGATTGCTGCATTTTTTGACTTTTTTACGAAGGCAGAATGTGCTAGTTTTCTCTCTCTCCTTGTGACAAATACCTGCAAGCAACTGTTTAGAAGGAGAGATGTATTTTGGTTGTGAGCTTAGCCTTTAAGTGCTGAGCCATCTCTGTATCCAGGCTGTGGTGGTGCATGCCTTTAATGCCAGCACTCAGGAAGAGAAGCAGGTGGATCTATGTGAGTTTGAGGCCAGCCAAGGCTATACCCAGAGAAACCCTGTCTCAGAGAGAGACAGAGACAGAGACAGAGACAAGAGAGAGAGAGAGAGAGAGAGAGAGAGAGAGAGAGAGAGAGAGAGAGAGAAATATTCATTGGGATTTTTAAATCTTTTTTTTTTTAGCTAGAAAGAGGTGAGGAAAGGTTTATCACATAAGTAACATAATCTTCTGAATAGTTTTTTTCTCCAAGCTGAGAAAATTAAAGCACTAATACTAGGAAAATTAAAAGTTGGTGTTTTCATTAATGTTGAACACAAGCTGCTATTTCAAAAGCATCTTCATTATGGTTAAATTATTCTGTGAGCCCAGTCCCCACTTTCCATTGCCTATCCCAGCCTCTTGTTCTCAAGAGTGCATTCTCGTCATCTTGAAGGAAAAGACAATTAACTGAGCACTTTTGACGAGCCCTTCTCAGGGGTGAACATGAGGTGAGCACAAAGCCCTCCAGTTCCCAGGGACGTTCCCCCAACAGAGAGATGAGTTCGGGGTGTCAGAAGTCTCTTGTAGAGAAGCATAATACACAAGTAAACTCTCAGGTTATCTTTTTTTCAGAGAACTGGCTGTACAATCTAATAATGCCAGGAACATTTGAAGCACAAAATGGGGAAATGCACATATGTAATTGGACGTCAACCTGTAAATGTGCCTTCGTGGAGGCTTTCTAAATGGGAACTTCACCCCAGGCTTTTACTCCCTTTACTTGCCAAAAGGCATTGCTGGTGACAGTAAATTATCTTGGATCTACAGTGCTCTTTCATATCCTCTTTGAAATCTTGAATCCTACAGATCCCCAGGTGTTCTTGGGCTTGTGAAATATCTCAGGGTTCATTTTCTAACCACAGTATCCACCAAGCACTCCTAACGGGTAAAAGAAACGCTACTTACAATTACATCCTTTAGTTCCAGAACAATTACTCATCTGCATCACTCTTCCAGTGCATCAAGTGCCTCCGCAAAGCAGCTCGAGAGACGGTACCTTTCTTATTTCTTCTATTTCAAAAGTCACACATAATATAAAACCCAGGAAGCCTCTCAGAGGTAGACTGATCATTAAAGCAGAGAGAGAGAGAGAGAGAGAGAGAGAGAGAGAGAGAGAGAGAGAGAGAGAGAGAGAGAGAGAGAGGGCGATTCAACAGTTCTCGGAGTCAGATCTGAACAATGTCTTTGCACATCAGCCTCCATCTGTGATGATGGAAGAAGACAGCACAGCACGGCATGTATCTAACAATATCCTGGCACAAGAAGGAGCTTCATCGCCCAGAGCACATGGAATCAACCAGCCCTTAGATTTTATGGAATACACTGTTCCACGCAAGTGGTAGTCAACCTGTCCATCCTCTAAAATCACCAGGAGTTAAAACAAAAACCAGAAGGCCTGATCCCTGCTCTCAGGCTCTAGGAAGCTGATTTAATTCACCTGTGGTAGAGGGATTCTGCCAGGGCTGAGGAATTCTGTCCTGGGAGGTCAGAGCCATCAAAAAGATAAAGTCAAAGTCTCAGGCTCCCACTGTGGAGATATTTGTCTTTTTAAATTATTCTAAAACACAGAAAATTCATGGGAAACAAACAGGTAATTTTCTCTGACCTACACAGTTCAGGACTAGGGGAGCAAAATTCAGCGTGGAGGATTACTAAGCACTTGCCACAGGTCCCCAGTCCTTGATCTATTCACTGGTCAATTGATTCTTATTTTTAAAAAGGAAAAGGGTTTATTACTTTTTTCTCCTAGATTTTTCTCAGGTAGGCATAATAATTCTTTGACATAACAGGCATCCATGGTATGTGGCATTTATAATTCCACAGCCTAGAGTGACTAAGAAATGACAAATATATGTAATTACACCCAACTATGTGGATTTCCAGTGAGTTCACAGAGCACCTTCAAGTTCCCAGGAAGTCATAGGCAAAGGTTAAGGATTTCTACTCTGTAAACTCACAAGTTACCAGTCATTGGAAAGAGAGAAGGCAAGGAAAAGGGTGGGAAGTGGTGGGTGGGGAGGGAAGGAAAGGAGGCAATAAGCAACACAGCCACTAGAACCTAGAAATTTCCAAAGTCTACTAATAGGTTGCTCAATTAATGTGTCTGGGACTCATTTGGAATCTTGTTGATCTGTGGGTCCTGATGCAGCGGGTACATAAGGAGTCTGAGATCCTGTCTGCATTTCTAGCTACCTGCTCCTCCATACATCTGTCTAGCATCTCAAGGTACTTGATAATATGTCTCTAACTTGACTGACTTTTCCCAATACGTGAAGACAAAAATGTATGAATATTTCCACTTTACTTGGAAACTCAATACTGTATATGGCATACAATATTTTTTTTCTCCCAACAAATTGAGAAGGTAAAGAAGAAAACAAACTTAATTCTTCATTTTCAATGTCTCTGCCCTCCACATGTTAGAACTTTTCAATTCAACGGTGTTTCTTTTCACGGAACCAAACAATATTGATTCAGGAGAAGTAATTGTTTAACCCTATAAACAACAGCAAAACAATTGCAGCAAAACCATGGGGTAGTGTGGCTCACGGAGAAATGGAATTCTATTATGTGTGCAATGTGATTTTTAAACCGTTTTGTCTAGAAAAGAATTAAACCTCAAACCAAGTTGTGATCCTGAAACCAGCTTTTCTGAACCAGAAAATAAAATAGAGTCCATTGAATTACGTGACTCTCCAGGCTATTAAAGATAAGAGATGGTGCCAGCAAAGTTTCACAAAAGAAAGGCTCACAAGTCCACAGCCCAGCTTGGGTTTTAATTTCAGTATTTCTCCCCTTTAAAGAGCATCCATTTTTTCTCATTACCAAAGTCAAGCATAAATACATAAAGGCAATATGTTTTTATTTTTCTCTTTGACTTTTTCTTTTGTTTTAGTGTAGCTTCTGGGGGGTTGAATCCAGTTTCTCCTGCTTGAGAAACAAACACTCCACCAGCTGAGCATCCTTCCCAACCCTTGCTTTGATTTTCAAAACTAGAAATTTGTAAAATATAAAGAGGAAACAAAATACCATTTCAAAACTATTTATTGGCGATCCATACATTGCTCTCTTCCCTCTTGCCAAGTTTTTCCCAATGCTTTTAAAAAGCATCCTCCAGTATGTTAAGTACCGTGGCATACTTTGTAACCTTCCTTGGTTGCACAGACACAACAGGGTTTGGTAAACTGCTTTGATGGAGACTGGGATTTGGGCATGACGAACTCATCCCAAGACCAACGCAAGCCCCATCAGCTGGCTCCATCCCTCCCTACTTTCAATCTCTGTGTAATTTGTTTAACTGATCAGTGAGTATATTTTGTTCAGGATGTGGAAATAAAATTCACACTAACTAGTCTCTCTCAACAAATGGAAATAAGATAGGTCAAGAGGGGTAAGGTGTTGCCTTCTAATTGTATCAGAAGCAATCTTTCGCAGTAGCATCATGGTCTCAGACTGGGAATAACCTTCCTCCTTCGGTTTCTTCTGTACCATGGGGGAAGTGAAAGGAAGGGAAACTATTAGGCCTCTTTGTGGTTTCATGGGAATCAAATCTTGCGGAAAGGGCACACCTGGAAGCTAAACAGCAATCAGAGGTGAGCAGAATAGTCAGGTGACCTGCTTTTCTTGCCTTTCCACAGGATTTCACTCTAGGATTAAGTAATGATTCTTGTCATAGTAAGGGATATGGGAGGGAGAATAAAAGATTCCCTCCTCCTTAAGTTTGTAAAATAAAATAAGAAAACAAACCCTGAATCCACGAAGTGCTCTCGTCAGGCCCTGTGTTGGGTGTTGAGATTGGGAGGTCCCAGTAAAGAGGTGGCTGCTGTCCTCAGGTCCCTTATGCTAAGCCAGGAGGCGGAGGGCAAACAAACCAGCAGCAAATGGAGCAATGACAGACTGGGACTAGCTTAGGAAGTTTCCTCGCAGCAGAGATGCTAAGTGGCAAGCAGAAGCTTAGGAGGGGTAAGGTGGGGATGAGTGAGAACAAGGTACAATGGTCCACATGAATGTAGATGCCATGGGGAGACCCATCTCTTAACTTTGCAAAAGAAGTTTGTAGGGCCAGGAGTTCCAAGGAAGAGATAAGCTTGGCCTGCAGGGGGCAGAACAACCTCCATTAGGTGAAGGCAAACATTTGATGAAAGGGAATCAGAAGCCAGACCTGCCCCACCTGGAGGGCCTTGGAAACCAGGACTGAGAATTTAGATGCAAGGAGAGGCAGGAAACAGTTTGAAACATAGAAGTTGTCATGCTCTGATTTTCTTTTCTCTTTGTTTGTTTGTTTGTTTTCTTTCTTTTTAAATCACTTTTTAGTTACCCCATGGAGACTAGCTGCAGAGCATTCCTTGAATCAGTAAAATTGCATGGGAGACTTTGCCAGTGATCCAGACATGGCAACGGGTTGGATCGTGACCAGTGTGGTAGCTGTAGAGTTGAACAGAAAGCAGCGAAGAGGGTCATGTACTAATACGATGTCTTTGCACATTGATGTTGAGCACCTAAAGTTTTGCTGGCGTTGGGATTCTAGCATGAGTCCCTGGTGACATTGAAGGAGTTCTTCACTATGAATCGAGTATGGACTATGTATTTTGAGTCTAAACCAATTTGCTGATAGATGTGATTAATTTGATCAATGAGAAAAAGTTTACATTTTAACAACTCAGAGTACAGTGAAATTCACTGTGAAACAGACCAGATTTGGGGTGAATATGGTGCAAAGAAACAATATAAAATCTGACATGTTAACTGGATATATCATGTAGAGAGCTGGATTTTAGGTAGCAAAGAACATAACTTATATGTTTATCAACTATTAGTGAGAAAATTAGATATGTGTTTTATTTCTTTAAATTTTAATACCTTCAAAAATTTAGGTATGGAGAATGCTGGTTAATGTTTGTGCTTAGAAAAATAATTAGGTTATACTTTTAATAGAGTAATTGAGAAATACCTATCCTCTTTTTTATGCCTATGTTTCTGATATTTAACCCCAGCCTAGACAATGATGACCTTATTTATCAATATGTCTGTCACCAAGGGTTACCATCACCCAACAGCCCCAGCAGATCTGATAAGCAAGCATGGTCATTATTGTTTTGAACTCTGGGTCACCTAAGGAAGCATCTTGTTGCTTAGAGTTTTTATTACCCCTTTCATCTCTATTTTAAAGGTAAAAGTATCACCAGAGGACAGATGTAAAAGATAAATTAAATCAGAAGTTGTACTTGAAGGAGCGATGGGCTCCAGTCATTGTTTCCGCCTGCCCTAGAGGACAGATGACAACTTGAAAACAGTCCCACTTTGATGCCACTGAGTTGCTAAGAAGCTAACAGTACCATTCTAAAACTCATACTGAATAAGGAAATTCGGACTGAATAGGAAGGTTTATTTGTTATTATTGATTAGTATTTTTCTCCAAATTGAATTTTGTTAGAATATATTATGACATTTCCTGTTTATCTTTTAAAAGCCAAAATTTTATTTAAATATACCTCAAAATAAACTTTGGAGAAGTACTTCAAGACTGATGAAAATACCTAGGCTCCCTTATAGAAAACCTCATGAGAAGTTGGGACCACTTAATGTAAAAGAGAACTTGAGACTTGCCCAGACACAGACAATTTTGTGTCTAAACACAGACAATTCTGTCTAAACAGAACAGCTCCCAGGGGTCTAGGGAGATGGCTCAGTGGGGGAAGTGTTCACTGAACAAGCATTAGGAGCCGAGTTCAGCTCTCCAGTACTCACATAAAATCCATCAAAAGCCTAGCACATAAATATCTGTCTCTAACCTCAAAACCAGTGGGTGGAGATGAAGATAGGCAGATGCTCTGGCTGGCTGGTCAGGCAGTCTAGCAAAAATGGAGACCTCTAGGTTTATTGAGACCCTGTCTCAAAAAGTAACAGAGAGTGACTAAGGAAGACAGCCAAATATATATTCGAATATATACTGGAAGACTACGTGTGTGTGTGTGTGTGTGTGTGTGTGTGTGTGTGTGTGTGTGCGCGCAGATATATAGTCTTCATATATAGGTGTGTGATCTGCACACATACTCGAGCTCACACACACACAGACACAGACACACACACACACACACACACACACACACACACACACACACACACACACACAGAGCTGGAAGATTAAGAAGACAAAACCAAGACATTACCACAAATCTAATAAAAACAGATTACTGTAACTTTTTTATATATTCAATCTAGCTATTGTAGAAAAGAAACCAACTGTAAGCAAACTGCTGGCAGAATGTTATCTGCTTGGTATCCTATATTTTGATGATGTATTAGCCTTGCAACAGACAACCCCCACACCCACACCTAAAGATATCGGTACCCAGTGTTGCCTTCTGGCCATTGACTTTCAGGTCATGAACTGTTGTAGACCCACAGTCATGAGCTGGTGTAGACCATAGTTATGAGCAGTGTAGACCACACTCATGAGCTGGTTTAGCCCACAGTCATGAACTGGTGTAGACCACAGTCATGAGCTGGTGTAGACCACAGTCACGAAGTGTTGTAGACCCACAGTCATGAGCTGGTGTAGACCACAGTCATGAGCTGGTGTAGACCACAGTTATGAGTTGTGTAGACCACAGTCATAAGCTGGTATAGCCCACAGTCATGAGCAGTGTAGACAACAGTCATGAGCTGGTGTAGACCGCAATCATGAACTGGTGTAGACCACAGTCATGAGCTGGTGTAGACCACACTCATGAGCTGGTGTAGACCACAATCATGAGCTGGTGTAGACCACAGTCATGAGCTGGTGTAGACCACACTCATGAGCTGGTGTAGACCACACTCATGAGCTGGTGTAGACAACAGTCATGAGCAGTGTAGACAACAGTCATGAGCTGATGTTGACCACAGTCATGAACTGGTGTAGACCACAGTCATGAGCTGGTGTAGACCACAGTCACGAACTGTTGTAGACCCACAGTCATGAGCTGGTGTAGACAACAGTCATGAGCTGATGTAGACCACAGTCATGAGCTGGTGTAGACCACAGTCATGAGCTGGTGTAGACCACAGTCATGAGCTGGTGTAGCCCACAGTCATGAGCAGTGTAGCCCACAGTCAGTGGTAAATGGGACATCCACCTCATATAGCAAATTCTCATGAATGACTGTGTTGACTCTCATGCCCCTAGAGGCACACAGTGACCCAGTAGACTTCAGAACCCTCCTTGCTCACTATTCAGTAATGCTGGACCAAGGGCAGCAAGGGCTTCCTCCCACACAGCAGAAGAGCCCAAATCCCTTAGCATAACACTGGTGCTCTGGGAAGTCTTGCTCTCCTAAACCTGTACCTCTTTCCCCACCATTTTCTACATAGCTCCTCTCTTAACTTCTCTCTTGTACCACACATAACATAATGTCATTTCTGACATCCAGGATTATTTATCCTAGTAAGAGATGCTCTGAGGACAGCCTTCTCTTCATTGTACACAGACCCTGCCCTGACTTTCTGTCCTACCAAAATCTTCCTTTGTGGATCACATTGGTGTTGCTTTGTCATGTCTTTCATATCCCAGTATTCACATATGCTTTCCTATTTTTCCACATCCACATACTACTGTTCTATTTTTATCTTTAATGATTTCTTGAAATGAATTCTCACATTTTTATTTAAATCCATTTAACTTTATAGGAAATTTTAGGTCACTGCCAAGTTGGAAAGCCAGTGCTATTCCTCATAAATTGAGGTAAAAACATACAGAATAAAAGCATAAAAGTGTTATTTATGTCAACTGCTTAAAATTATCACACATACTATTATACTTTATAGTTTTGTTTTATTTAGTAATTTTCTCTTATAACATGTAACTTTTATGTGTGTGTGTACATATATGTATATATTTATATTTATACATATATATGTCCATTTCTCTTAATAAACCATAAGTTCAGAAAGGAGGTTGTATTTTGTGCTTTAGATTTCTCAGTGTCTATAATAGGCATTACATAAATATTTTTTAGTGAATAGATGTCAGCCACAAATATATCAGTATCACTAGTCACAGCTTGTAGATAGATATACATTGGATAAAATAAAAACCTTAATCCTTCTGTTAAACTGAGACAATTAAATTATGTACTGAATTTATAGATAGAACATATTATTTTGGGTATAAAATGTATTATAGAGAAAGAAAGACTTTGGATTACTATTAATACTAACATTGCTATCAGCATGAGACTTTAGGTTTTTAAAATTTGAAAGTGATAGATCTAGATTTTATGAAAGTAATAAAAAGAAAACATACAATGATTAGTTGGGGTGCCTTGGAGAAACCTAATAGAATAAATGGCAAGTATTCAGTGATAAGTTAAGGCCACATAAGTTACACTGGCAAATAAATTTAATATAAACTATTTAAACAACAAATCCTAACAGCCTTTTAAATATAGTTTGATTTCTACTCGAGGAGCATACTTAGATAAACTTGGGGATTCCTTACAAAAATGAATACAACTTGAATAAAGGGGAGAAAAAGCTGAAGAAAAATATTCCAGGAATTTTAAGGTTTGAATTGCAAATGCAGTTAATATTAAAATGCTCCTTTAAAAAATAGTTTCAGATATATTATTTCCCAAAGGCCAGAATTTTATTTTTCAAAAGAAAAAGTTGCATACAAGGATTATAAAGTCAAGGTAAATAAAGAATGGAAATAATGGGAATTACTCCAGCTTACTATGCCAATGTGGAAAAATACACAAAAATTGGCATTCCCTAGATTTTTATATCTATATTCTTCAATTATCCATAATATAGAAAAAGAATAAAACAAAACCTCTTGTTTATGATAAGCAAACATCTTGACCTATGTTTATAAGGTTTCCTGTCTAAATGGACTTTGGAAAACCACAAGCCAGAAGCAACCTACAACCACAAGCATATACCTTTCCTATACTATGCATATGTACATACAATACCAAGACAAACCCACACTAAGAACACACCACAGAAGGTGTAGGATTTCAAAGCCCTCCACCATGCCTCCTTAAATATATATTTAAAAAAATAAGTAACTTTCCTAACATTAAAAGATGAACTCCTTTCCTAGTCTAAGCCATGCTTAGCCTCCCAGATGCTCTTCCCTGGTCTATCTCTGAAGTGAAAGTAGGTCCAGAGAAAGCACCCAGCTCATTCTTCTGTTCTGCGCTCCTCTCTGCCACAGGCTTCATCCTTCTACCCTTGATGACAAAACTGATGAACAAATCACAGCTCCACCCTGAGTTGAAGAACGACCAATAGAGGTAGTTTTAGTACACATTTACGCATGTCACTGAAGTCATCGCAAAGCTTACCTTTTCAAAATGTAGTTTACTAAAAAACAAACAAAAAAGCAAGACACAACAACAAAACCAACCTGTTCCCTTTTTTCGCTTATGACAATACACTGTTCAAGGCTCGGTTGACTTCATTTCCCAACCTGTGCGTAATGAACCAATTTTTGAAAAACAACTATCTGTGGTACTTTGAATAGTAAATGTCTCTTATACGATCATATATTTGAACAGTTGGTCCCCCACCTGATAGCATTATTTAGGAAGGGTATAGAATCTTTATGAGGTCTGGAACCTTGCTGGGGAAAACCCATCACTGTGGACAGGCACTGAGGTTTTATGGACTGGACCCACTTCTTGCACCTTCTTTCTGCTTCCTACGTATAGATATATTCCTGACAGCCATGCTGGTCTCACACTTCTGCTGTTATACCTTTCTCACTGTGATGGACTGTGTCCCTTCTGAACTGTGAGCTAAAATACTGCTTTCTTCTCTAATTTGCTTTAGTTGGGGACACTCTGTCCCAGCCACAGAAAAGTCACTAATATAATACAATAAAGCTACAGATGGGAAGAGACCTGAGGACAGCCCCCAAACATCCAGAGATCCATATGCTATTATCAGAGCCTGGGCCTGGGAGAGGTGAGTACCAGTCCCTCTCCTGCCCCACTCCCTACTGTTGGAGGCCCTTAACCGGGGCATATCGCTCCATCCTACCCACTGAGTCCCCAGAGACCCCAAACCATCCAGCACTGCATCTGCTGTCATTGGAGCCTTGACCCCAACCCACACTTGGAGAGAAAGCCCAGAGACCTGGGGGGACACTCCTCACACCCCAAACCATCCAGTAACACACCTCCCACCATTGGAGCCTTGAGCCTGACCCTACTTGGAGAGGAAGATCAACCACCTAAGCCACAGACCCCACCTATACCAATTGGAGGAAAAGAGACCCCTTGAATGACAGGTCCCATCTGCACCCACTGGAAGAAGAGATGGGTCAACAACAGTATAAGAACACATTCAACAACTTAAGGAGTATTATGATATCACCAGAGACTAGGGGTTCTACACCAGCAAGACCTGAACATCCCAACACAGATGAAGCAGAAGAAAATGACTTTAAAAATAACTTTATGAAGATGATAGGGGCCCTTAAAGAGAAAACACAAACCCCAAAATGGAAGAAATCAACAAATCCCTTAAAGAAACCAAGGAAAGCCAAGAAAAAAACCAATAAAGCCACAGTCCTGTGTTCAGAAGCAAGGCCACATATATGGATTGTGTTCGCCAACTTTTTTCCCTATCAAAATGTCTAAGCAAACAATATAAGGACACATTTTGTTGCATTGTTTCAGAGGCTTGTATGCAAGGTCAATGGACTCCACTATCTTGGGTCTGAGATGAGGCAGAACACCATGGTTAATGAGAGTATGGGATAGAGGAGACTGCTCACCTCATGAAGTCCAGGAAACAGCACAAATTGGCTGAGAACAGAATATACAATTCAAAGACATGCCTCCAGTGACTCAGTTTCTCCCATCAGACCCTATGTTCCAGTTTATCACTCACCATTAATAGATAATTCCTTAGTCAACAGGGCAGGGGATCTGGCAGAAGAACAATCTAAATTTACCCATTGCAATATTCATCCTATTGGGTGCACTTCTTCATTTCTCTAGCACTTGGCAGTGCTGGCCCTCCCTGCCTCGGGAATCTTCTGTCCCAACTTCACAACTACAAGTTAAGATCACAGACCTCTGAAGCCCAATAATTTAGGTAGACAACCAAATGGAAAGTGACAACCAAAATCAGGACAAAGAATATTAGATAAAGAAATGTCTTTGGGATTAACAGCCAATCACAGACTAGGAGGTCTAGTTTCCTTTTTGGATGGAGTAATTAAGATCTAATTCAGTCTCCAACTTTTATACCCCTGACTAAATGTCCTATTTGCTGTCCATTTTTTAGGCAACGATTAGTCTACTTGGAATTTGCTTTTTAATTTCATTAACCTGTGAGGTTGTTTTAAATTAAACTTATCTCTTACCTTTTTAAATTAGGAAGTAGAATTGAACTGAAAATTAGACAATTATTTATAAAATGGAGGTACTCATTTTGATATTCAAAAGAGCAATCTGCCTCAGAATTGACAGGATTATTCTTGCAGACAAAATTCTGAATTACAATTTCTAGCTCCACTTTCAGTATCTCTGATCTCTATACTGTTCAGTGCAAATTTATTTAGTTCTTTTACAAAGGCGTTGGTTTGGCTTTCTAAAGAGAAATTCTTCTGAAGCAGAAAATTGACTCCATGTAAATTTTTCACTCTGTTACACATATTAAACTACATTGATTTGGGTGATGGAAAAATACAGAAAGAAATGGAGAGATGTGGGGGAAGAGGCCAGTAAGGTCATACATTTCAAATTAGGAAGACTCAGGAGAATATCATCAACTTTTCTTGTCAGAGGAATTGTTTAAGAGCCCTATCATGTCCCTGAAATAAAAGGTGGGGTTGCCAGTGAAGGTCAAGAACAACTCAGGCTGGAGAGATGGCTCAGCAATTAAGAGCACTGACTGCTCTTCCAGAGGACCCAGGTTCAATTCCCAACACCCACATGGCAGCTCACAACTTCAGTGTTAGGGATCTGTCATCCTCACATATACACTCAGATTCAGGCAAAACACCAATGCATAAAAATAAATAAATAAATAAACAAACAAACAAACAAACAAACCTCTGCCCTGGATGAAGATATGAACATTTGAAAGTAGATGTGACTCCAAGTGATCCTATAAGAAAAAACAGACTTACACACACACACACACACACACACACACACACACACACACACACAAATACACACACACTTACTCATATGAGAGAATAGAAACTAGATCTTGTAGATATCTATGCAGATCTCAGCTTTCTCACTTGGGCAAGTAAGATGGTACCCAAACCTATTAGCATCCTAGGATGCTCATAGACTTTCCAAATGTTGAGTTCCCCAAAGGTCCCCATCCTCAAGCATGGTGGTAAATCTTTGAACGTTTATTCTGTTATGTTCCAGGGCTACCATAACAAAGCACCACACGGCAGCTCAGATCAACAGGCCAAGGCTGGTAGTTTGCAATCAAGGTGTCAAGGGTTGTGTCCCTTGAAGGCAGTGAAGACAGGCTCCTCCTCTGTTAGTACTTCAGCTTCCACTCGCCAAGTAGTCTAGGTCATTTGTGACCTAGGGCAGCTGACCTCCAGCCTTCACATCATGTTGCCCTTGGTTCTCTTCACATCCAACTCCCTCTGTGAACACTGTGCCTGTATTCACAGTTGCAAACGACAGTTGTCACACTGGCAAACAGCTTGCCCTCATGACCTCATTATACTTGATTATTTCTGTGAAGACCTTATTTTCAGATAAGGCCACACTCTGGGATATTGGGTTATCAGGACTTTATGCTAACAATTTTGGGGGTGTTGTGAGGGCACCACTCCACTATCGTTTGCTAAACTGTCTTACTATAGACATTTGCAAGTTAGAGTAGTACAAAATACCTTAAGACTGTAAGCTATTCTTCTCTGGTGGTTTTGGAAGCAGGGATATGTTGAGTGTAAAGACAGGTGTGGAACTGAGGGTTTCCCTGTTCTTGGCTGAATCTGAAATGCCTAGCTATTTATTTATTAACTTCACATCATTTATGGTTTCCTGCTTTTGAGACAAGAAAAAAGCTGCCACGGATCTTTACCACCAGGCCTCCCCTAGAATGTTCATTCCAGAATGAAGGAGCTCTAAACTGTTCGTTAGTCACGTGACGACCTCACTTGTACTCACACAAACGGGGAAGAATGGTCCATCAGAGAACCAATGATTTATACTTAAACAAGTTAAACTACATAACTGACCAAAATAAAAATTTCCCAACCATTTCTTCCTTTATTTCTCCTAATTGCTTTTACTGAGGACTGTGAAACTTTTCCAATCTTTACATTGTTTATTTTTTTTTTCTTCCTTGGCTTTGATTCGAACCTCACTTTCATCATGTAAAACACCACAAATTCATTTTTAAACCTAAAAGGGCTTCAAGTTAATTAACATAAAAATTGGACTAAGGACAGTCCAATGGGGTGCTTGGTTTACTTTTACAGGGCTACATTGGTTTCCAATTATTCAAATTCATTGAGTCACCAACCTCCTGTGATAGAACCATGTGGTGAGAAAATCCATACCCTGCTGTTAAAAGAGGAGGGATGAAGAGAATGCAGGAACAGGTTAAATTTGATGACACAAAAGTTTAGCCTCGTGATTCCCTCCTTGCAGAACACAACTTCTTGGTTGCCCAAAATAACCAAGTGTAATCCTGCCTCCCCTTGTACTATAGAACTCAGCACAGGAAAATGTTAATTTTTAAACCAGGCACCCATTAAAAACAATTGTGCTTTCCTTTGGTGCTATTAAAAATCGACGAGAGTTTGTTTTTGTTTCTCATTTTAACCATGGTCGAGTTTTAACCTCAGTTTTCTCAAGTCGTTCTTGCCTACAGGAACCTTTCATTTCCAGCGACTCATGGGGCGGCAGTAGTGGATCATGGCCACCAGGTGGCACTATAATCAATGTGCCGCTGCATTTATTTTAATCAGCATCCATTCTGAAAGGCTACCAGACCAAGGTCCAAGGAAACAGGCAAACTGTGAGACTACAAGGCAGACTAGAGAAGAAACGTGTATGTATGGAAGGGAGGGCAGCTATGCTAACGTCATCAAAAGTACACTCCCAACCATTACCCAGATACAAAAGTTCTTGAAGGACCTCCATGATTTTACTATAATGAATCAATTAACTCAAAAATGGCACCTGAATTCCTGAGTATTTTGTTATCTGATGAACTCAAGGAGACTTCTTCATGTGCTCTGGGTTCTTTAAAGTTTTTTATTAAGTACACAACACCATTTGAATCTGCACTTGTATCACAAGAAACAGAAATCTAAGGATTGAGGTTGGGAGATGGTTCAGTCCTCGAAGTGTTTGCCATGTAAGCATGGGGGCCTCCAAACCCAGGGTCACACAGTGGGCCTCAAAACAAACAGGTGTGAATGTGCAAAGGAGACTTGTAGTGAGGAGTAGGGGTGTCTCAGAGGTGGGGATATGGGTAGGTGGGGTGACCACAATTAGTACACTGCATTCAGGTGTGAAATTGTGAAGAACAAATTCAATGAAGATTATTTTTAAAATAACAAGATGTACCCGTGCACACTTACAACACCAATGCTGGCAGGGCAGAGACAGGGAGACCCCTGTAGCTTCTATGTTACTTAGCAAGTATACACACACACACACACTGTGCATACATATACTGGTATATCCCCTACGAACACACACACACACACACACACACACACACACACACACACACACAACTGTAGTTCCTTTGAGATATCCTCAACACAAACATGGCTGTTTAATTAGATTGTTTCAGTCAACCAAGTAGGGTAACTAATAGTGACAGCTTAGAAAAGTGACCTTCCACTCCAGAGTTCTGAAACCAGCACAGGGCTCTTACCGGAAATGCATGACGTAACCAACTCCCAAGGGAGCATCAATGAAGAAAACAAATTAGCAATATAGCATGTCTTCAGTACATGGTGCTTGCATTTCCTACTACTCAGTTCTCTCTACTGAGCAGCCATCAATCAATACCAAAATAGCTATCTCTTGCTGTGTAATGGTCACAAGGCTGGGGAAGAGAAATGGTTTATACAAGGATCTGAAATGTGCCTGTTATTCCAAAAGGCCTAGTGTAATCTGAGAGTGTGTCAGAGCAGTTCTGATTTCAGTCTGGCGCTAAGTGGAAGAGCTAACACAGTACACGGCAAAATGCATGGCATGCCTTGCTGCTCTGCACATACCACAGCAGGGCAAAAAAAAAAAAAAAAAAAGAGATAGGTAGCCTGTGGACTACAATGTAAGGGTGGATAAAAACCAGCACCATATTGCTGAAGGTGTGTGTGAGTAAAGTTTAGTTTATTCCCCGTCTCTGCAGCAAACACCATGGACCAAAAGCAACCAAGGGAAGCAAGGGTTTGCTTTAGCTGTGGTCCATCAGTGAGGAAAATCACGGCAAGAGCTCAGGGCAGGAACCTGGAGGAAGTGACATGGGGCAGGAGGGAGGCAACTTGCTAGCTTGATGAACTTCGTGGTCAGCTAGAATTTTTATATGTCCCTTCTACCCGCCTTGCTCTTTGTTCTGTAGAATAAGAGGATTTCTCATCTTTAACTTTAATTTGTTAGGGGGGAAAAGTGACACAGAAGCAAAAGTATACATCTAAACTAGAACCCAAGGGTTTACTGGATGGTGACTTGAAGAGCCAGAACAGCATCCATGACCTTGTGCTTGCTTCACACTGCTTTATGTATTACACAGATGAAGGCTGGAGCAACCCTCTTTCATCTAGAATGAGCTTCTACAATTAGGATGTCTTCAAGCAGCAAGAAAATTACAAGGAGAAAACAAACCCCCACTTTCACTGTTCATTTTGGTCTCAAACTAGTATAAGATTAGGAGAGCCTACCCTATGTACAACTACAGAAACAGGAAAGAAACAAGAAGAAAGTGGGAATAGTGGCTCATATCTATAATCCCAGTGTTCAGGAAACAGAAGCAAGAGGACCAGAAGGTCAAGGCCAGCTTTGGTTACAAGAGACCCAGTCTCACAAAAAGCAAGTAAATGAAATAAATAGCAATGTCATTATAACATCACCAAATAACACAGCACAACCCTGTAGTCATCCTGTGCACTGGCATTAAGGGCAGTGAATTCAAGCTGTGGCCATCAGGCTAGTCGAACCCAAACTCTTCTCAGCTACATCTACCCTTTTGCTACACATCAGTCCCGAGGAGCCAGGAAGCTGGGTAGAGCAGAGACCACCAGAAGCACCTTAGTAGCAGGGCTGTTGCCCTCTCACAGCCCCAGGGTTTCCTCTTTGCCTCTCTGCGCTATGACTGTGTTTCATGGGTGTTCTGGATTTTTCTCTTAGCTATAGTTTGGGCCGTTGATTCTGACCCCATTCCCACTACTTCGTAGTTGTGCATTTTGTCATGCTTTGGTTTTCCTCTTCGTGGAAATATGGATAATAATGGTATATATCTCACTAAAGTCTAAGGATGAAATAAGACAGTGCACAGGGACTGCCTGGAATGGTGTTCAACACACACAGTGAACGCCACCAATAATGAAGGAAACACACAGTTGTGACACCATAATGGTGATTTGAGAAGGGTCTGCCCAGTATCTGGTTGACTAGTGGGCTGGACCTATCTGGAGTCTACATGCCCGAGATTCTGAGGAGTCTTTGGGAAATAATTCCTCCCAAGAGAAGAAAGCAGCAGACTCACAAAATCTACCCTTGCGATAGTGCCCCCATTGTCAGAGGAACGTGTGGGTAATAGTGAATATAACCTATTGGTTAACATGGATAATATGGCTGGCTGGGTTTCCATGTGTTTATATTTGATTCTGGAAGGGGAAGGAAGGAAGGAAGGAAGGAAGGAAGGAAGGAAGGAAGGAAGGAAGGAAGGAAGGAAGGAAGGGGAAGAGAGAAGGAACGAAGGACTGAAGGAAGGAAATGAGAGGAAGAGAGGGAAAGGGGTAGAAAGGAGGGATTGAAGAGGAAAGGAAGAGGGAAGGAAGGAGGGGAATGGATAAAATTTGAAGAGGGCAGTTGATATTTAGGACATGAAGTTCTTTCTTCCCTCTCTTGACACTAGAGGTTTCCAGTCTTGTTAGAACGTCCCTCAGGAGGAAGCCCAGGCTGTTGCCACCTAAGGGATTCTGCCTTCACGAGGCTTAGACCAACTGATTCCCAGAATATTTAAGGAAAATTAAAGGACTTATGTATGAGATTGTTACCCACCCAGGACTTTCTGGATATAAGTGTGGCCTGATGGAGTCAAAGATGCCACAGTCTCAGGCCTTAGTAAACTTTCTCTTAATGACTTCTTCTCAGCTAGTGTTCTGACACCATGTTCTGACACCCACATACCCATACTGAGAGGTAGCAATGAGGAAGTAAACAGTGCTGAGCACATCTGTCCCCAGTAGCCCACTGTGTTATTGCAAATGTCAGTTGTATTTGTTCCCAAACTTGTCAGCTGGCCTCGCTGTAATTCCAGATATTGATGTCATCCCCCCCCCCACTGGGGGGACATTAGATTAAAAATCAGAGAGTAAAATAAAATTGTCCTTAAAAAGACCTGGTGGTGCAGATCTGTGGCTACCCCCCTCCCAGCCCTTCACAGCTGTCTGGGGGCAGCTTCCTCACCACCAGAATTAGACCCAGAGGGCTTTCCAACCTTCCTGAGGCAGGAGAGAGGACAAGAAACTCCACAATGTCAACTGTTCACCCCAACATCCTACTCTTCCCCAACCAAGAATGCTCCCAAGCATTTAATTATCATAGAGCAACTACTAGCCAAAACCTTACAAAACCACTATCCTAGGGAATATCCCTAGTGAAATGTTTGATGCTTGAATCAATTTTTCTTACATCTAAGTAGGAATAGTGCACATCAAACTGGGTATTTATATATAATGAAGGTTTAAATGAAGGCATTTAACAAAAACGACTCACTGTATAAATATTAGTTTCACATCCATGCAGGATGTGAAATTTATCTTCAGAAATAAGCTATTGCATGAGTGAGAAAAGGCTGTTGCTTCTGCATTTATTTTGTTTAGAAATAAAAATTCTGTGTGTGACAATTACTTTTAAGATGGGATCTACTCTCCTCATGTAGAACTCAAGAGACTGAAGAAATTTTTCTGTTGTATTTTAATTGTTACCGGTTATATATTTGCTTTTTATTCTGTGCTATGACATGAACAACTAGAAAATATTCTATTACTAGATTTTCGATGTCAGAGAGGACTCTGTTAGGTTACTGCTTTCTCCTCTACTGCTACAGTCCCTCCATCCTCTAGTGCTATAGTCCATCCATTATGAGCTCATCAGCCGTATTAAACTGTATAAACTGACAACACAACCACCCATTGTGTGATTAGAGGGAAGGTATTTATTGTAGATATGAGAGAACAACCAGAGGCATCTGAAGAGCAGAGAAAGTAGCAGACTGAATATGGCCAGGAGACTAGACCTGAACATGAAAGAAGCAGGAGCAGAGTAGAAAGAAAAGGAGAGAAGGAGAGAGAGAGAGAAAGAGAGAGAGAGAGAGAGAGAGAGAGAGAGAGAGAGAGAGAGAGAGAGAGAGAGAGAGAGCCTGAGAGAAAGATAAAGAGAACATCAAAGAGAAAGCATAGCTGAAATAGCAGGGTTATAAGGACAGAGTTTAGCTGAAATAGCTGGGCTATAAGGAGAACGTTTAGCTGAAATAGCAATGTTATAAAAAGAAGAAATCAGTGTTTGGGGGAAGGAAGCCTTGAGTTAGGGAATCTGGAGTAGGGGAAGGGGACAAAAGGAGTTTGCACGCTAGCATGGACTCTGAAATGTGTGACAGGCACTTATGATACTGGGGAAGCCTAGAGCCAACATGAGCTTTGGCATGCTAATAGGGACCACAGATAGCCATTTGTCCCTTCTGTCAATGAAAAGGGAATGGCTTTCTTTGATAGAGAGGAACCAGTTTCTCAAGTTCCTGAGGAGACCTGGCTTTTGTATAACCAAAAGAATTTAGAGGAAGGAAGTTTCCTTTTGACTTGACATAAACTAACCATCCTGGGGAGTCTTCAAGTGAATAAAACTCTATAATTCCCCAGGTGCCAACATGCTATAGTGTTTTCTCATGTCTTTTAAGTTTTATGAAAATCTCTATTCTGAACTTCTAAGAACAATGACATACCATAGCTCAATAGACATAATAATGTGATCCACCCCCCTCCCCTGACTCAAGCTTCAGGAGTCTGATCTTGATGTTTCCTGGTTCAAAACCTGTACCTGGCTCAAAGGAGAAGCTCATAGACCCACCCTGTGTGAATCCTCCAATGAACAGGGTTGTTGATCCTGTGTCCTAAAAAAGTAGATGCTGCCATCATTATTGAGATTGGAATATGAAATGTCCCCCAAAGATATGTAAAGACCATGTCCTGAACAGTAGTGTTCAGAGGTGGAAACTTTGAGGACTGTAAAGGTTCTAACATCACCGATGGATTAGCCACTTGATGAAGTCATAGGAAATCGGGCTCTTAGAAGGTGGAAGGACTAGACACAGAAAGCAGGTCACTGGGGCAAAACCTTGAAGAACACATTTTGTCCCATGACTACTTCTAACCCTCTACTCTGTTTCTTAGGCACCATGAAGTGGACAGTCTCCTCTGTCGCATGCTCTCAACACTGTTCATTTGCCTGCCAGAAGCCCAAAGTGTTGGAATCAGCCAACTTCATACAGAAACCCCTGGAACAATGAATCAAAGTAGACCTTTCTGCTATAGTCACAAAAAAGCTGACATAGCTATCCATCTTGGAATGCTGGTAGAGTGCATATTTGGAGGACACAGAGTTCTCATGGAACCTGAGATCTGATTGTGTACACAGACATCACTGAGCAAATGTGTCTATTGTGTGTGGGGGGAAGATTATATTCAGAAAATATTATGTTAGGCCTTAGGTCTTCAAAGTAAACATCTTATTTTCCAAGATACCAGGCACTGAATTACAGTTGTCTGAACAAAATAAATGTTATTTAAGGCTTAAATACTCATGTTATAGCCCAGGTGGGAAAGTTACAGACCACCATGAATATAAGGCCAAATTAGAGTCCTTTATTAGCTGGGGACTGACAGCAAGCCCTTTCCCCAAAGAACTCGCAGCACCAAAGCTCCGGGATAGAGTGTTTATAAAGTCAAAAACCACAATGGTGTCTTGTTGGGTGTACGACGGGCAGGGGGGTGGGGGGGGGGAAACCTGGTAACATTTGTACAGTCAGCAAATAGTTTGGTTATTCATTTGGGCCATAGTCACAGTCACAGAAAGTTCCCAGTATGTTGCCAGGTCAGATGTGACTGTTCAGGGAAAAGCACCCGGGAAGAAAAATGGAACCCAGGTAAGATGGGGACAAGATGATGTTGTCTCAATCCGTCCTATTCTAAGATGTTTCACAGGTGTGTGCCCTGTACTGTCTGTCCCTCTGGACTCTGTGCCTAGAAGGGCCCTGTGCTCAATTCAAAGCACTAATGTCACAAGCTCAAAATTCCTAACAAATATGCTTTCCATTTTGCACAGAGGTTTCCAAGCTGTGTAACTGGCCCTGCCGGAGGCCCTGGTTTGTACAACCTGTTCTTATAGAGAAGCCCATCTTTTCTTCATTCTCATAGGCACTGGCTCTTAGATATGAATCAACACTGAGGGTAAGGCCATGGTGAAAGCCACAGGGAGCATTCATTGGAAGCCCATAGCTCTGATCAGATTTTGGGAAGTATGCTGGTAGGCTTTTTGCTTTTGTTTTGTTTTGTTTTGTTTTGTCAACGTGACACAAGCTGGAGGCGTCTGGGGAAAGAGAACCTCAGCTGAGGAATTGCCTTTACTAGACTGGTCTGTGTACAAGTCTGTGTTCTTGATTGATGACTGACTTGGGAGGGACCAGCCTACTGTGAGCAGTACCATCCCTTGGCAAGGTCTCCTGGGTAGATGAGAAAGCAGACAGAGTGAGCCACAGACAGAAAGTCAGTAAACGGCACTCCTCTGTGGTCTTGTTTCAGTTCCTGCCTCCATGTTCCTGCCTAAGTGAGATCTTCCTTGAAACTAACAAATTTCCAGAAGCCCTATGCTTCATATATTACTGTCATAAAAAATGCATTTGCTCTGACTTGGAAAAATCTCTTTTTGATTTCTCAGAGAGAAAAGCACAATGATATTGCCTACTCACCGCATCTAAGCCCAACACATATTCTGCTTTTGGTGACTTGAGTCTGATTTGGTTGTTTTCCATAGCATTCTTTTCAAAGGGGCCCAATATTCATTATAGATTGTAGAACAACTGATAGTCATAGTGCTCTTATTACATCAGAAAATACATAAATATGACAACATGAGCAATGTGGTCTGCTTCAGGAGAGATAAGCAATTCACTGGAGATGGGGAATGCGGTTTCCTAAGGCAATTTCAGCCCTTGATGTGGTTATGAGGAAAAGCTATTAGTGGCCACGCAGAATGAATGAAGTCCAGAGTACTTGGCCCAGGGCTAAATCTTCCTTGTCATATTCAGAGGAGAGCTACAAATAAGCAAGGAAATGAAAGCTCATTTCCCCCATAAGACAGACGTTTTTTTTCCTGTGAATTCCTTTATGTACAAACTAGGGATTTATGCCATTTATGCAGTGGGGAAATGAATCTGCTGGGACCCAACACGGATAGTTATGCATTGGCAAGGTTCTTCATTGTAGTTAATGAATTACCCCACTTCCAGGGAGAATTGCTTTTCTGATTGACAGGGGCATCCTGAGGATGTGCTAGCTTTCTGAGGAGGGCTGTGTTCTCCGAAAGCCAATGTCCCTCACCAGAATTGCCTTCCACCTGAGGGACAGGAATACTTTTCAACACTAGTGTCCTCTTGAGTCCCCCATCCCCATTCCTGCCATAAAGATGGGTTAGATCCATGATGTCCAGTCTGAGTGGAGACAGACATTACCAGCATATTCTACTATCAGGGTAGAGGTGGTGGACACACTGTCTGGCTAAGAAATTTAGTTCATATCTGAGTATCCCCCCCCACTAGATTCTTTAAGAAACATGAGGAAGGGAGGAAAGACCTGACTATATGGCATTTTCATCAAACTTACAACACAGACCACCCCATGGTTTTAGCATTAAAAAAAAAAAAAAAATCCTGCCAACAGTGAGCCTCATTCCAGCCATAGTGATGGTGGGGCAAGGGCTAGTCATGTGACTCTCAAAAAGAAACATGAATGAACCATTTCAACCAGATAACGGCTTTGTCAATTGGAATGTAATTGTATCTTGGATTTTTCAGCATCTCAGACTCTGTGATTTCTCCTTTAATGTCAGAATAGTGCATTCATTTATTTTTGCCTTTTAAATAGGACTGATAAATTCCGTTTTTTACTATCAAAATGTATTGGAATAGGGTTAAGGTTATATTCAGTGGGAGATAATCCCCTTAGTACATGAAAGATCTTGGATTCAATCCCCAGGACTACAAAGGGGGGGGGAGGAGAGAGAGAGAGTACTAGAAGACAAAATACATATCCTTCAAGGGTGTGTCCCATGACCTACTTTCTCCAACTAGAAAAGAAGGAAAAACAAACAACCTTCAGAGTTACAAGTTCCTGATAAAGGTAGTTTGAGATGTATGTAAAATATGTTTTACACGGCTGTAAATATGCATATAGGGACTTCATATGAAATCTGTGGAAGTCTCACTAGGCTTCCTGGCTGCTCAGGGGAGGGCTTTACAGATTTACATGGGGACAGTTAGTCTTTTCTTTCTCCCTTATTTTTATTTGGGAAATACTTCAGTAAAGCAGAATAATTTTTGGATTACTAAAATAGAGGTATGATTATCCCTTCATTTGCAAAACTAATTGCATGGTTTGTGGAAATTATTTTAACAAACAAAAATGGCTTTGGATCATTTTCAAGCCTAGAGTTTTATTTATTCTTCCACTCAGCTCCATGAAGAAGCAAGAAGGATTCAGAGAAAGCCCCCCTCCTATATCCATTCCCCCCAAGTGCCATCAGTGCACTCATCAGGGTTTCCTAAATCCTTAAGGGCACTGGAGTCTACAAAGCTTTGAACCCTGTGATGGAAATGGATTTCTGGAGAACTGTCATGTATGCAAATCATGAGACTTAAGAATACAGAGGTGGTGGTGCACATCTTTAATCCAGCACTGGGGAGGCAGAGGCAGGCCTGGTCTACAAAGGAAGTTCTAGGACAGCTAGAACTGTTACACAGAGAAATCCTGTCTCAAAAACCAAAACAAACAAAGAAGGATACAGCAGGGGTCTCGAAAGATAGTTTAGTGGTTGGATGTGATTGCTGCTCTTCCAAGAGTACTGAGTCTGGTTTCCAACACTCATATGAGGTGGCTCACATCCACCTGTAACTCCACTTCCTGGGAATCTGATAGTCTCTTCTGACCTCTGCATGCATGTGGCGCGCGCGTGCACACACACACACACACACACACACACACACACACACACACACACACACACAAAAGTAAACCATAAAAAATACATAGTTAAAAATAGGAAGAAAGGTATAGGATACAACTCAATGGTAGAGTAGGAGGTTCCAGTTCCAAAATAGATAACATTAAAAAAAAAAAAAAAATAAAAGAAGGGGAGAGAGAGAGAGAGAGAGAGAGAGAGGAGTTTCTCTTCTCCAGCTGTCACTGAAGTAGATTTGTCACGTTCTATGATAATCGCAGTCATGCTGAAATCAGATAGAAATGCTAGAAGGAAGGTGCTCAGTTTCTAGATTTCAGTGATTTTCATCATGTTCACTTTTTGACCACATGAGACTCTTATGCATGTAATGTGTTTATGCCCTTTCTCCTATCATTTTATCTCTTGGCAAATCCAGGAAGCAACTGGGACTTTCATGTTGGTTGACCTGTTGTTCTGGGGAGGCTTCTTGGCCAGCATTTCCTACCTGCAGAATGTGGCTGCCCTGTGGCCTTGCTTTCCAAGCATCACAGGGCTTTTGTGAGTTCACCATGGTCTTCTAGTTCTCTACAGGGGGCATCATACACATGCATGGTCAGCAGGAAAGTCCTGTGATGCTGCAGTTTAGAGACAGTCAGCTCTGTAGTTTCCTTTATTTCTTTCCTCCTTCCTTCCTTCCTTTCTCTCTCTCCCTCTCTCTGTCTCATCCCTCTCTTCTTTCCTCCCTCCCTTTCCTTTTTTTTTTAAACATAATGTTTTATTGATTCTTTGGGAATTTCATATTATCCACCCCAATCCCACTCATTTCCCTGTCTTTCTGTATCTGCCCTTAACCCTTGTAGCACCCCCCCACAACACACACACAAAGAAAAACTTAGAAAAGAAATAATAAACATAAAAATTTTAAATGAAAATACAAATAAGGACATAAATCAAAAAAAAACAAACAACAATCCAAACAGAAACAAAACAAAAGCAAGCAAACAAACAAAAAACACTTTGCTTCTCAGTCTTCCCCCCTTTCCAATGCCTCTTCGTTAGTTTTAGTGGCACTGGGGGCTGTTGCATATCATGCAGTACACCCTTTTGTCCAAACAGCTTTACTTGTAAATACTCCTTGTGTAATTTGTTGTTGGTCAGGTTCAAGGTCTCTGGCTTCTTATACACCGTTAATACTGCACCCTGACTGAAACTCATTCTGGATATCTTGTAGTTGCCCCAGTCATGGAGATCCTGCAGCCATGGTCCTGCAGGACCAGTCCCTTCATGCTCCAGCAGTTGGGGTAGATGCTGGGGAGCTCCAACTCAAAGCCCTGGATGTGTGCCTGGTGGTAGCTGAGTTGGTCAGTTTGGACCACTGGGACTGCCCCACTCAGCTGCTCTTCCAAGCCCATGCTGAAGTATGGGGTCAGCTTTCCCAAGTGCAGGGGCCAGCTCTACTATGAGGGCAGGGCCAGCTCTCTAGTGCCAGGGTCATTGGGTCTGCTATCCCAGAGCTGGCAAGGGGTGGGATCAGCTCTTCATTTGGGGGAGGGGCTCTCCCCAGGGCAGTGAGGGGTGAGGCCAGCTTTGCACAGCCCTCATACTTCAACACATAAACACATGGTTCACATGCCCCCCCCCAAGTAACATGGACAATGGACATCAACACAGATGGACCATGGACCCAGATACGGCCAGTAGCAGCAGCTTGGGCCAATGTCACTCGGGCCTCAGGTGTCAGTATAGACACTAGCCCCAGTGGCAGCATGACCCTCTGTTACCTACATGATCTTAGGTGTCTGCCTAGACCCTGGGCAGTCACATGGCTTCCAGGCTTTCAGTGGTAATGGAGCCACAGACATCAACATAGACCGTGGCTACCATAGGGCCAGGAACTGTAAGTAGCAGGTTGCCTGGACATCTCCATGGCTCCAGGTGGCAAACAGGCCACCCACATCAGATTATTCCTTACTGCCTTTGCTTTCTCAGATCTGCCTCTCTCCACAGGATATGACCCCCCACTTTCTCTCTCTCTCTCTCTCTCTCTCTCTCTCTCTCTCTCTCTCTCTCTCTCTCTCTCTCTCTCTCTCTCTCTCCCTTTGTCTCTCCCTCTCTCTCTCTCTCTCCCTCCCTTTGTCTCTCCCTCCCCCCTCTCTATCTCACCATGTATTTGCTCACAATAATGGTGCCTGACCTCCTGGCACTGTGGCAACCTGTGGTTTCTTCCCCCCACCTAGAGCAGGTGACCCCATGTGGATGCCCTTCATCTACTCCATACTAACCTCAACTCTATGTTTTCTAATTGTGCAATCTAAAACAAATAATTTTAAGATTCTAAATCCTTTTTAGTTCTAAAATGAACATTTAAACAAAATTATTTCAAGTCTGATTTTTAAATGATTTTCACTCAGAGCAGATAATTCTCAGCAGTTTTCCATGGACTTTTTTTTCTTCACAAAGTAAGACTCTCATAGAGCCATCATTTCTTTAACAAGCCCAATGTTCCTTGTGTAAGAACTGCCCTTATTGTTAATTATCTTCCGATCGAATCACACTTCTTAATGATTGGTCAGCAGTATATTCCAGCTTGTTAAATTACATCATCTCTACAATAAATGTGGTGAGCATTCTTTGGTTTGACTTTCCCTCTTTCTAGACAGTGAGCACACACAATCCACTGATAACAACAAACAAACAAAAGACAAGACAGGTACTCAGGTTCAGGACTGGATTTGAGCTCAAATCTGTGTTCACAATTGTATGCCATGATATATAAGGACCAAGTAAGAAGTGGAAGGCAGATAGACATAGAAAAGTCTAAAAAGCTTAAAGTGTTGTGATGCTATTGTAGAATATTATTGGGTTGTACTAATTATACTCTCTTCTTTTACCATCTACTATGCCTATTTGGTTAAAATTTTATTTGGAAAAGGAATGTGTTTATTATAGCTTTACAAAAAAAAAAAAAAAAAAAAAAAACAACCAAACAAACAGGAAGAAGAATAGAATGGAAAGTGAACAATGACTTTCCTGGTGCAGTTCCTGCTAGGCAGAAGAAACAGTGTCATCTCCTCTTCAAGAAAAGTAAATGGAGTTATCCGGGCAGGGGTAGTGCATGTCTTTAATCCTAGCACTCGGGAGATCTCTGTGAGTTTGAAACCAGCTTGGTCTACAAAACAAATTCCAGGACAAACTCCAAGGCTACAGAGAAGCCTGTCTCAAAATGAAGAACGAGAAGAAGGGAAGGAAGAAAAGAAGGGAGGGAGGGAGGAAAAAAGGAAGGAAGGAAGGAAGGAAGGAAGGAAGGAAGGAAGGAAGGAAGGAAGAGAAAACCGGAGCAGCTGTCTTCCTTAAAAGAATACTGAGAATGACATGAATTGAGTTGTAAAGTTTCCCAAAATGTAAACCCAGTTGTTCTCAAAGAGTCATGTAACTAGCTGTATGGTCGGCATGCCATCATCTGCCAGCTGCCCTGCTGGTCTGTCTATGGCATGAGCTCTTTGCCTTTAGCATTGGGTGCAGTTTCTTGTAAATACTGTATATCACTGAGTCATGACTGTCATAAAGTATTTTTCCAAAATTCTTTTTCTAAGAATAATCTTCTTCTGGGGGAGGGGTGTGACCTTATATTTCTAGCACAAATAGAACAATGTTTTATATGCTAGTCTTGGTGCAGATAGAGGTTCCAGCATGGTGAGTTACTGCTCTGTGCATGGCCAGGAAGAATAACCCTTCCTTAACCCAGTAATCTGTCTGTTATCTGTCCTCAGCAACAGTTTGAAGACAAGGAAATAAGAAAGTAAGAAGCATTTGTGTTTTACTCAAGAAATCTGTGTTGTAGACCAAAAGTTTGTCATTTGTTGTTTTCAGACAGATGGCTCTTCAAAGATCCAAACTGTGGAAGCCAGGGTGGCAGTGCGCCACAGCACCAGGACCAAAGCTCAATGCCATGGGCATTCTAGATCTAGAGAAGAAATGGTGGCCAAGAACCAACAGTAGACTCCCACCATGTGTTCTTGAAAGTTCAGGTGGCATCATGACAGATACAAAATGGAGAAAGAGCGAATGAGCATGTGAGTGTGTGTGTGTGTGTGTGTGTGTGTGTGTGTGTGTGGAGAGAGAGAGAGAGAGAGAGAGAGAGAGAGAGAGAGAGAGAGAGAGAGAGAGAGAGAGAGAGCACATGTCTATGTAGATTCATTCATCCATGGTTAGATGAAGCCCAGAGGTACAACAAATACCTTTCTCTGTCCTCTCCACCTTACTTTTTGTGAAAGTGTTTCTCACAGAAACTGGAACTTGCCATTTTGGCTAGCCAATGTTGCCCAGGATCTGTTTGTTTCCATGCCTACCCCAAGTCCTGGGACTAGACTCATACACTATGCCAAGTTTTTACCCGAGTCCTGGGATCCAAACTCAGGTCCTCATATTTGCCATGTGCAAGCACTTTATGCACTGAGTCATTCCCCCAGCTTTGCTAAGTGAGGAGTTTGCATAAATTTAGAACCAGCTTCTAAAAAGAAGCAGTGTACACACTTGCAGGATCATCTGAGGACTATGGCTGTCTGCCCTTGAGATTATGGAGAATAACTGAGGGTTTTACCTGGGCCCCTCATTCTGGTTTAGAACCAGAAAGTGAAACAGAATACCTCAAGCGAACATCTGTTACACTAAACTACCAGGACCTCTGAAAAATAATGACAGAATCCAAGTCAGTGTAAAAAGCTTTGCAAACCTGATGAGGATGATGATGATGATAGGAGGGGGATAAAGAGGAGCAAAAGGAAGAGGAAGAAACTTCAAAAACCAAGTTAACTCAAATAATAAAGCACTGACTTGGTTGGAGTCAGATCTTGCAGGATGCTGCACTACCAGCCACTGGGCAACATCCAAAACAAGAGGGTACCGAGTTCTTGCAGTTACTTTCTGTATTCTCTAGACAATGCCCTCCCAAAACACCACATATGCCCTACAGATGAATGAAACCAAGGTCCAGCCAACCGATGGTGTCAGTTCTTTCTCATAGGGCATCATTTCAAACTCTCTCCAGTGGGAGAATTTCATTACCGCCTTCCAGTTTTATGTAAGCCCCCTTTCAAGAACTGTGTGTAATAGACCTTCAAAGCATCTCTGGGCAGCCCTAACTTACATAACCTCATTTTTCAAAGCTGTTCATTACTTCTGCCTTCTCTTAGCATGCTCCCACTCCGGCTTGGGCCTCCCGTGGGGGACCTCAACCAATGCCTGCTGTGGTAGCATGGGGTGCTTCCATTCAACACTTTTCCTCCTTTCTTAATGGAGAGTGCCCCATTTGAGGAGAGAAAAATGCTCCTTTGTTGATAGACAAGTTAATCAGAATCTGCCCGTAAAGTAGCCTACAATCATATCTAGCCAGGATATTACCTGAGGCAGATCAGGGAGACATAAAAAAAAATAATTGAAAATGATTAAAAAAAAAAAAAAGCAATGGCTTCATCTCTGCCTCAAATGCCAAAATGAAGAAAAGGAAAAATATCCAAGTATGTATTTTGAATGGATAGATTGCTAGAAATAGAAAATACAACTATGTCAGAAATATAGCTCATTTTCAATTTTAAATTCTCCAGTAAGAAATACAATGCTACTTCATTTAAACAGTACACTCTACAATTTAACTAAACATGGGGTGGGGGAATCCCTAATTGACTGCAGGGAGATTTACACAAAACACCTCACTCTACTTCCAGCCACAACAGGGCACTATGCAGATTCTGAATTTTTAGTATAATTTTTTTTAAAAAAACAAGGAAAGCTAGAGGTAGGTTAGGAGGGAAAAATACATTAAAAATGTTTTGCTGCTGAAAACAAGAAATGGAACAAAATAATAATACGTTACCTACTAAGTTACCAACCTCATGGTTATATATGCATGAAATTATTATGTCCTAAAGACTCCTCCTAACTGCAGGTGTGTGTGTGTGTGTGTGTGTGTGTGTGTGTGTGTGTGTTTGTTTCTCCACCTTATTTTTTGAGAGGTGTCTCACTTAGCCCAGTGCATTAGTTGGAGTAGGCAGACTAACCTGTCTCCATACCCTCCCCTCTCCAACGCTGTCTGTTATGTGAGGCCTGGGAATCCCAGCTCAGGACCTCATGATTGCACAGCAGGTTCCTCGTGGACTGAGCCATCTCTCAGGTCCCAAGCTTTCCCATTGCACACACAAAGATAAGGCTCAGTCACAAGTATTTGTGAAAGGCTTAAATGACACCAAATCCATTTAGAAATGATGTTTTCCTTAGTCACACACTCTCCACCCCCTAGTTATTAAATACACACACTCTCCCGTTTAGTTACCTACTTACACATATGTATCAGGTGCAGGGAAATGTCTGCGTTTTCAAGTCCCTGAAGGTGAGACAACAAGAAATGAATGAAAATGCAATAAGTGCCCCATGTCCCATGCTGAGACAGGCAGGTGACACTTGTTCTGGCTTTGCAATATAGATGAGGTGACTCTCTGCACACTCAAAACCAATCACATTCATCAAGTCAGGTGGTAATGAACACAAACAGGCCTGCGGTGAAGACCAGTGAGGCCATGCGTGCAGAGCACCCTATCACAGAAGAGATGCTTTATAAATCTTTCCGTTGTTTTCTTATTTAAGAAGAAAAAACAAACACCAAGGAACACTGTATGCTGTTGAGATGCTTACAATTCACATTCAGTTCTTGGCAAAGACAATGTGCAGTGTTGTGTTTGTGTGTTGAGGGGCCTGAGCTTCACATGTTATCCAGGAACAGAGAGTTGCCCTAGCAACAGTGGTTAAGAACACTGACTGGTCTTTCAGAGGATCTGGGTTCAATTCCCAGCACCCACATGGTAGTTGACATCTGTTTGTAACTTGAAACTTCCGTTCCAGGGGATTTGATCCACTCTTCTGGCTTCCACAGGCACAAAGTACACATGTGGCATGCATACATGTGTGCACGCAAAATGCCCATACACATAAAATAATAAAGCTTAAAATTTATTATTAACAAACAAATTTATATCCCAGGTCTTCAGGGAGACATGCTCCAAATGTGACCGTGACAGCGGCCCAGAGGTCTCTGTCTGCCTTCAAAAGCAGCATGAGGCTTTGTTGCTTGTAGAAGCATGTTTTCTCAGTAAGTTTAGTAGCATATTAAAAAGCACAATAGATATAAGGTATTAACTCCTCTGGTAAGTTTCATCAGTGACATTCAAGATTATGTGTCACTTAGAAAATACTAGAACATTTTTCCATACTAAAGGTTGTAAATCTGTAGCAAGTTCCAGACTTGAGGGTGTCCAATCCTGTCATCTGCTGATGCCTGTAACCAGAACTGGATCCTCCTTCCGAAATGCTGTGAGAGATGCTTAATCACCTAAACAGAGAAGTGTGTCTTCCAGGTGTTTTGTGAAGAGTGGCTGAACTATTTGACCTACCTTGAAAGCAGAGTTTTCATTAAATAATCATCTTTGTCTGTAGCAGAATTTAATCTATGATATGCTTTCATTAAAATAAAACAGCAAGCATAAAGGAAAATAGCCCATGTCCACTTAATTCAAATTTCTTGGAAGACCTTTTGCTGTACCTACTAGCTAATCCACATACTCCAGGGGTTGCTTATGGCCATGTGCACCATGGCAGACTTGTTTTCTGACCAATGGTTGGTTAGTTTCCTGTGTAATTCATGCATATATAGAACAAATCAAAAGGAATGGAAATAAAATGAAATTAGAAATCTAGAGCATAAGCTGGTGGTGCATGGCTATAACCCCATCATGTGGGAGGTTGAGGCAGGAAGAACTTGAGTTCTTCAGGCGCACAGGGAGTTCAAGACCAGCTTAGGCTACACAGACACCAAGAAAGGAAGGAAGGAAGAAAGGAAGGAAGGAAGGGAGGGAGGGAGGGAGGGAGGGAGGGAGGGAGGGAGGGAGGGAGGGAGGGAGGGAGGAAGGGAGGGAGGGAGGAAGGGAGGGAGGGAAGAAGGAGAGAATAGAAAGCCAAGAAATTGTTAACTTTTAAAACTTGCAGTGTTAAAGATAAGAGCTAAGTGAGTTGATATACAGCTATTGGCTTTATAAATTAATGCAGTTTTCTGAAGATAGCATAGATGAAACTTATCAAAGCCTAAAAAAAAACAAGTGTTTCCACAATAAGCACATGAGAAGTTGTTCAACACCATCAGCCATCTGGGTCAGATAAAACCACTCTACCATGTTATTTCCTACCCACTGGGGTGTCTGCAATGGAGCAGGCAGGAAGTGTTGGTAAAGATGAGGAGGAACAGTGTCATCGTATAGTGCTGGTGAACATGTAAAATGGTATGGTTGTTTTGCAAAAACAACCCAGTAATTTCTCAAACTACTAAAAAGAATTTTAGCATAAAGCCCAGCAATTCCAACTCTAAGAATATATCTAAGAGGAATAAAATCGCCTTCACAAAAACCTGTATGTTTATTTTAGCATAATTCATAATAATAAAAAAGAGAATAATCTAAATGCTCACTAACTGATGAAGCAGGAAATAAATGTACTATATCCATATAATGAAATATGATCAGCCATAGAAAGAAATAAAGTACTAATATACTACAGCTTGGATGACTCTTGAAAAGTTGCATAAGTAAAAGAAGTTAGCCACCAAGGATCCCATATTGTATAGTTCTGGCTATTCAAAACTATGCAAATCCATAGAGATGGAAGGACAATAATAGGATGAAATACTAGGAAAAGAGGAAGAAAGTGCTAATAAGTACAGGGTGTAGGGGGTGAAATGCCTTTAAAATGTCTGCTAATAGTTACAAAACTGTGCAAATATACTAATAGCCATTAATTGTAAGTGGATGAGTTATATGATATGTGCATATAAAGCTACTTTTAAAATTAATTTCAAACCTCTTGACCTAGTAATCCTAACAGCTAGTTTGAATCACATTGATCTGCAGGAATTGGTTCATTTCTGACTGACACATCACTCTAATGGTCCAACAGCTCTCCTAAGGCAAGGTCCAAGATTTATTTATTAGTTAAGAGGTTAATAGCAATTTTATAATAGTATGATTTTGAAAACAACCTAAATGCTAAGAAACAAAATGATTAAACAAACTTGTACAGTAGCAAATGTACAATACAGTAGCAAATGATGTAACCATTTAATTCATACATTTGAAGAATTTCCTACACACAAATTTGAGAACATGTATATAGGTAGTAATAAAGACAGGGACATTCATCAAGAACAAAAGCAACAGATTTTCTGGAAGAGGTTTATAAAGTTTGCATTGTTGTAGATTTCAAACTTTCTACAACCAATTTATATAACTTTTATAATTAGAAAATGACCTTATCATAAAAGGAAAACATCAAAAAGAGATATGCAATTCAGATAGGTAAATGTATTGATTTCCACAACATTCCACTTATAGTAAAAAATAATTTGAGTTTTCCAAAATTCATTCCAGGGAAAACTGGAATCACATAGAGAGTCCTTGTCTTCATCGGGAACAGAGAAGGAGGAGGAGGACCTGCAGAAATTCAAGAATTTCTGCATTCCAAGACTGAAAGAAGCAACCTTGTGTTTATCGAGACAATAACACTAAGCTAGTTAGTTATTCAATGACAGTTGTCTGCCTTGGTTTAAAATCTCCAGGAAATAAGAATACACAGCACCTGCTCTGTCTGGTTCCTTAACAACAATTCTTCCTGCCAACAAGCTCTCATTTATTTCTAATCTGCAACTGCAGAACATTCTTTCTTGTCTAAGCCATGCACAAGTCTGGGACCATTTCTGTATGGCAGCTATCTGTTGTTTTGTGCTCTTAGACAATGCTTGACTATTTCACATCATGGTAGGTAGCCATTAAGAGTTGTGGATTTATTGGCCCCCTAGTATTAGATCGCCTAACTCTGCCAGATCTGTCATAACCTTGCCCATTTAGTTCCATAGTATGGACAGCCCAGTCATGTCAGGTTATAATCAATCAGACCCTTATTTGCTCCACTTGAGTGATCATAACTAATATTGTGATTAGAATGTAATATTCATAGGAAAACAACACAAGGATGCTTGGGATGGACACAGCAATTAAGCACACTTAGGTGCTGGAGAGACTTGCTCAGTGGTCAATAAAGCAAGCCTGGAGGATGGAGAGACTGCTCAGTGGTTAGGAGCACTCACCAGTCTTACACTGGATTGGAGTTCAGTTCCCAGCACCCACATGGGGAAACTCACTACTACCCAAACTCCAGCTCCAGATATGACATATCTGGCTTTTTTCCTTCCATCTTTACATAGATTCCAGGGGTTAAAATACACTCACATTAGCCATCATAGGATGGTAGAATATTCTCTGAGAAGTCTACTGTCAATCTACCTGGATACCAAGCTCCAGAGCACAGCCTGTACTACCTAGACACCATCCATTTTGTCTAATCATAGGATTGATTTTTAACTTTCTTTAATATTTGACCATTTATATTTTTAAACAAATTGTTAAGTCAAATTCAGCTGCAATTATTTGGGGCTACTTTGGAGGGGGAAGCTAAAATGTAAAATATTAAGGGGCATGATGAAAGACAAACCAGAATGCTTTTGTCTACACCTACTGAGGTCTAATGATGGAATCTGACTCAAGCTTTGAAAGACAAATGGAGAACAGGTAGGCTATACTTCATGGAGAGCTTAAACAAAAGTATGGCCTTGGGACCCAAGACATCATAATAAAATGGCAAAGGAATGCAATATTCATTGAGTGTTAGCCTGTAAGCTGCACTCTGGAAGACACACTTGCCTTCTTACAGATTCTGCCTAAGGAAGAGGCAGAGAGTACATCCAGGAGGCCACAGCAGTATTTCTCCAACAGGAAAAGAAATCCAAAGTTCACCCTGAGTTCTGACAGAAATGTGTTTGGAAATAACTTTCTTGCAAATCTTGGTTATTTCTGAAACTCTTGATTGGCTACCATCCAGGGAATGCATGCATCATGGATGAATTGGCCACTGACACTCTGATTGACTATCTGGACCCTGGGCAATCGCCATTAAAATTCAAATAATATCATGACTAAATCATGGTTCAAATGTAGACAAAATAGTAACAAGCTATGGGATTTGATCCAATATTTTTTCCCCAGACTAAGATCTCAGTGATCAAATACAACTTGAAACCATTAGCCATCTGCTAGGACATTTGAGCCCCTTTTTGCTGAACACTAATATTTAATCATAATTTTATGGCAACATGTTCAAAAAGCTTAGCTGGGATGTAACAAAAAGTGAAAATAATGGATGAGTATGCCGAGGGCATTTCTTACAATCAGTTGATGCACTGCTTTTTTGTTATTTAAGCATCTTAAAAGCAACGGAATACTAGCAGAAAACAGTACATTCTCCTGGCAGAGGTGTTACACTGTGTCCCTGTAGATCAGCAGTTATCAACCTGTGGGTTGCAACCCCTTTGGGGGTCGAATGACTCTTTCACAGGGGTCACCTAAGACCATTGAAAAACATGGATATTTACAACTCATAACAGTAGCAAAATTATTGTTATGAAGTAACAATAAAAAACATTTTATAGTTGGGGTCCCCACAGTATGAGGAACTGTATTAAAGGCTCACAACATTAGGAAAGTTGAGAACCACTGCTTTGTAAAAGTAAGTATTTGAAAGGGTCTTTTAGATAGCATCTTTTGCCAAAATTATTCAGATGAAGAAGAAATTCATCTATCTTTGTTCTCAGTAAGTTGCTTTATTAAAGTGACTAGCTGTTTGGGAGTTGGCTATAGTGTTAGAACTGCAATCTTGCAGCCATGTCTAAAGATTTTAACATTAAAAAGAAATCAATCATGCCAGCCAACCCCCACGTTAGTAGTCTGCATGAATTGCATTAGTCTTTCTGAGACCACCAAATTGTCACTCCTTTGGTATAATGAATTCAACATTCTCCTCCTCAACACAATGAACCTGATGTCTCTTGTAACTTTGATATCTCCTAGCTGCTAAATACCATCCTCATAAGCAGAAAGAGTTTTGAAGCGTAAGGCCAAGGGCTAATGAAACCCTCCCCATTATCTTTCTGTGAGTCTCTTGCTTATGTCTCACAGCAAACTCAAGCTTCTACAGAGTCTCATTAGAGCCATCCGGGCACCCTCCTCAATGCCAATTGGCAGGGTAGCACTGCCAGTAACAAGTTCTGGACCACAGCCAGTTCCCAGCAGCTGAGCTCTGTTGGCAGTATCCCAGTTCCAAAGGATATCAGTGTGACAAACGTATCAGGATAGTGGAATACCCTGAAGTAGGAGATGAGAGTAGGTGACCACAGGCTAAGAACCATAACAGCAACCAAAGTAGAACTTCAAGCCGGAACTGTTACACATCTGCCATTGGGAAGCAACCGCACTAGACATCTTCTGCTTTATTCAATGTGACAAGAGGTGACGCCTTTGCTACCCAAGTGTGCACAGCCTGAAAGGATGGATAAGAGCCTACGCTCATTGCCATTTCCTAGTTGTCAAGATGTTGAGCCGAAATGTCTTAATAGATCACCAAGGATTGCTTCTATCCAACTTATAATTTTATTCTGCAAAAATAATGCTTCCCTTTACTCATTTATAATAGCAACTTAGTAAATTAATTAGACGTGAAAACTCCTATCATACCACCTATATCAGTTAGCTTATACATATCCTTGGAAAACAGGAACATTTGCTTAGAACCCATGAATTGAACCATAAAATTCCAGTTATCCCTTCTACACAGCCTGCCTTTATGTGCAAGAATTACCAAACTAGTAATTTGCCAGTGTGTAGCTGAAATGATTAATATATGCATATGGGAGATTGGAATTCACACAAAACTCTCACTGCTGCAAATTAAATTCTTGCTAATTATCCAAGACTTTTAAAGAGCATGATATGATTAAAGCCACCAAAAGGAAAGCTTTAGCATGGGACTGGATGACCATCTGTCAGGTGACCATCCCTGCACCAGAGGAGGAAACAGTGATCTTTCCAAGTTCTCCAACAATTATCATGTGATACCACATAGCCACTGAGTCACAGGCATGGAACTCTCAAGAAACAAAATACACTCCTGTTCACTGTGACATTAGGTATACGAACATCTCTAAATGGATATAATACATTTAATTTTTAATGTACCTCAAAGTACTTGTTGGCTTTCATACATCAAAGCATTTTAAAATTGTGCCATATATATGACCTGGAATCTTTTTTAAAAATGGAATTTCAAGGGACCGGAAAGATGGATCAGTGGTTCTGAGCACTGATTGCTCTTCCAAAGGTCCTGGGTTCAATTCCCAACATCCACATTTCAGCTTACAACCATCTGTAACTCCAGTTCCAGGGGACCCAATACCCATGGGGGAAAGTAATGCATATAAAATAAAATAAAATAAATACATTGTTAAAAATGGAATCTTAAGGTAAAGAGATAAAAAATAATATGATAATTGCACAATAGATTTACCACTACAAGGCAGCTGCAGCACGTCCACTGATGAGGGTTAGCCTGAACACTTACTATTATCTCTTTCACTCCTCACAGCAGCACTGTGAGGAAGGTTGTGAGGCTCAGAAGGACCAGGCAAAGTGTCCAAGCTCACTCAGCTAAGGAGCAAATACTAGAGGCTGTCTTGGAGGGATTCTGACTCCAGAACCTCCTACCAGTACTCACAAACAGCCTTCCTTTTGCTCCCTGTTTTTTTGCCTGTGGACAACCCAGAAATTACAAGTGCATCTGGACTTCAAAGGGCTTATATTTGGGCATTTTGGGTTCTGTTTGTTTGTTTGTTTGCATTTAAGATTTTTATTTTTAAACATAAATGCTTGTGTGTGAGTTTCTGCACATGAGTGTGTTGCCCATGGAGGCCGGAAGTGGGCATCAGATTCCCTGGAGCTGGACTTACAGGGGGTTGTAAGCCACCCTGTGGACGCCAGGAAATGAACTCAGGTCCTCTGCAAGAGCAGCACTCACTGTTAACATCTGGGTTACCTCTCCAGCCTGCTGCTGGACCTTATGTGCTCTTTGAACATGTAAGGAGGTTATCTGAAGTCTGCTTAGAAGAGCAAGGAAAACTAACTTTGGATTTTAACTGTGAATTGATCAAAGTCGGCAGGGCACTGACACCTTGGCTTGTCTAACACTGACACCACTGTAAATGAGTTCAGAGTTTTTGAAAGCTTCTGACAGCAAATTTTTGTCTTTGGAGTTCGCCACAAGGAATGATAGGAGAGCAAATGGAAACGTGTTCAAGACTCTATTCAACTTGCTCACATACCTACGTAACTTATAGTCTTCAAAAACCAGAACTTCAAGACAACAAGGCATACAAATCATATTATGCAGTGTGACACATACATACACACATGTAGTGAATATACCATGACCCAGAATGAATTAGTTTACAGGTGGAAACAGCCCTAATTAAGGTCAGACAAAGAAGATTATGTAGAAAAAAACAGAAAATTAGAAAACTTTATGACCATTCCAAATGAAAAATACAGAATACATTTATAGATGAACAAACATGGGAGAAACACATTTATGTTTAAATTATATAGATGGAATGCAAGGCTGTTTAAGGTGGCACACATTCGGGAGGCAGACGCGGTAGGTTTGCCACAAGTTTGAAACCAGCCTGGTCAATATAGCAACTTTAGGCCAGCTAAGGCCGCATTGTGAGACTTTATCTCAAAAATAAAATAAGAAGCAGAATACAAACTAAAGATAATCTTAAAGAATGAAATAAGAACAGTACATTCATTAACAGTGACACAAGAGAACCATGAACTCGTAATGAGACCACGGTGACAGAAGAGAACCTGGCATATAGACCACATTAGTCAGAACTGTGGTTTTAATGAAAATGAGCGGGTAATCAGCTGAGACCATGCTACAAGGAAGTCAGCCACCACCACTTGGATCTCATAGTCTCAAAGGGGCAGGATCAGCATATTCTACAGTGAAAACAGGAGGAGAGTTAGATATGCTTTGATTTGAATTTTTGGCATGAGGTTACCAAAGGACAGATAATGTAACACCTTGGCCTTAGGCAGTTGCTCAGGGAGCTTCTTATTGGTCATGAGTTGGTAAAAGTCAGGGTCTTCCCATCCTCAGGCTGGCCACTGATGAGGGTGGATCTGACCTACATCAACATGAATGGTCTGGCCTTTTCCCGTTTGTATATGGAACCACTCCTTGTGTGTTAGAGACTTAGAATAGAATATGCTGCTGAAGAGCGGCCAGCTCACAGATGAGGTGAGTTGAGAAAGGGCTCGGCTTCTGTTCCCTGTGGAACCTGTCACCTCTACAAACTCAGCAGCCTGGACGTTCCAATGAATAGAGACTTAGAGACAAGTTACACAAAGGTAATTTTTCACTGAACTCTGCTGTCAGTGTGCCTGGGGTGGGGGGGGGGGCGGTTTTCATGAGGATCCCTGTGAGTTAAGCTCTCTTCTAGTTTCCTCGTGCCCTCTCATGGAATCCCCCTCTGGCCCTATGAAATAGTGGTACCTGATGGGAGATGTCATTCTGTAAATATCTTTCTCTTATTGGTTAATGAATAAAGAACTGTTGGACAATAAGGAAGCAAGATAGGTGGGACTAGGAGAGGTGGAGGATTCTGGGAAACATAGGATGGAGTCTCGAGGTGATCTCAGGAGGAGAGACCATGTGAGTCTGGCATTCTTAGTAAGATAAGACCATGTAGAAATACATATATTAGTAATTATGGGTTAATAATTAAGACACAGCTAGCCAATAAGAAGCTCTAGACATTGGCCAACAGCATTATAATTAATACAGTGTCTCTGTTTGTTATTTGGGGCTGACATAGCTGTGGGACCAGGCTGGCGGGAAAGTGCTTGTAACAGGTACGAGCCCAAGACATAGAGGAAGTAATTTCAATGCAAATATCACTTGGGCAGCTGTAAAGCCCCATTGCCTTTCTTCCTTTGGCAAAGACAGAAAGATTGTATTCTTTTTCACCAAACATTTCTAGAATTTATTTTCTATTTTTTTCCTAACCATGTCTATTGGATGCACAGTACATAGAATCCTTGCAAGAAGAAACAAACTCAGGCTAGAAATTGTGGGCATAAAGTATCCTATAACTGTGTCACCTGGATGAACATACTCTACCTGCCCTGACTGATAAAACTCTAAAGCAGTAAAAATACTATATGGGATTTTTAAACATACTGGAGGATAAAATTATACTATGGGCATATGAAACAATTTTAGAAGAGAAAATCAGAAATTTGGGAACAATAAAATAGGATTGACTCTATGAGATAATCTGTCTGAGAATAAGTGACAAACACAAAAGAAAAATTTAAACCTCTATGAAATGTTAGATGTAGAAACTTTAGCTTATACTTACCCAGAATCTTATACTTTTCAGAGAGTTTGCTATTATAATCTTACTTAATTCTCATGCCACATAGTGGCAGATACTACACCTGACTGATAAGGGCACTGAGGAAGATTCTCTAGCTTTCCAAATGTGCCTGCTTGTCATCAGCCAAGCTGGGTTCAATGAAAAGCTAGTTTTTAATAGAGTTAAACATTGATGCTATTCAAGAAAGGTACAAAGCCTGGAGCAAACCTTCCTTTAAATCATTTGGAACTTAATGGAGCCCTATCATGTAAGTATAAACCCACCAGGAGGAGTCCAGAGAGCAATCACAACACAAATGATTTAAAGGAAAAATCTAGTGGGATCCCTAAGTGAAGAGCAGAGGGTAGACCACACAGGGGCTTATAAGTTGTTACACTCTAAAAGGCACAAACCCCAAATCCTATCTAAACTTTGAAAGGGGACACATTAGCTCAGGATTTTGTCATCTATGGTTTAAAAATTAAAATAAATCTTTTATTGCGACTGGAGAGGTGGTTTAGCATTTAAAAGATACACTGCTTTGCCAGAGGACCCTGGTTTGTCCCACAGCATCCGTACCTGACAGCTCACAACCACCTGTAACTCCAGTTCCAGGAGATCCAACGCCCTCTTCTGGTCTCTGCAGGCACCTGAACTCACATGAATATATTCCCACACAAACACACAGATGCAAACATAAGTAAAAAGTAAAATCTTTCTACAAAGTTTTTTGTTTTGTTTTTGTTTTTTTGCTTAGACATTACATGAACATGTATTATATTGACCAAAATGGTCTACACTACATTTTGTGGGTTTTATTATTAATTTCTTTGCAATTTCGTACAGGTTTATAATGCATACTGATTAATCTGACCCCTTACTCTCTTTAATGAATATCCTACCCATCTACTCCCCCATTTTCCCTACAAATGTCTTTCTCATTTATATCTGTTTTCTTTGTTTTCTAACTCACTGAGTTTAACCAGGGCTATTTCTGTTGCCATGGATTGAGAATTATGTCACCGTGGATTTAGAGCTCTCCGTTGGAGCCTGCTGGGCTTAACAGTGGATAATACAAGTGAAAACAATGACTTTCCCTCTCTAAGAATCCATCTGGCCAATAGTTTGGCAGTAAGGGGCAAACTTTATGGATACTTCTCTAACCACATTTACAGGCCCAGCTTTATTCAGGCCAAGTGTATGTAACTATAGCTGCTGTGAATTCTTTATTACAGTGACTGTGTCCTGCTTACAGCATTTCATAATACTTCTCCCCATCTTCTTGTTATTCCATTCTTCCTGCCCCTCATCCACAAGGTCCCCCAAAACTCAGAAGGGGTGGTTAGGTCATGTTTAGGGCTGAGCCCTAAGCATTACCTTTTTTTTTTTTTTTTTTTTTTTTTTTTTTTTTTTGGCACTGGACAGCTATGAGTCTTTGAAGTCACCACCATTTATTGCAAACTGACTTCCAAAAGCTTTCTCTGTCTCTCTTGGTCTGTCTATTGAAACCTATTCTTGACTCAGAGATAAAATGTTATCTCTTTCGAGATGGCCCTTTGGAGCTCCTCTCTTCTACAGTCAAGCTGCTCTAGAACATCTTGCCGTCTCTCACCTCAGATAGCTCCTGAATGGCACAAAACATGTGGGATTTACCCACCTGCCTCCTATGATCCCAACCCATGTACTTCGTATGCAAAATTGGTAAGAAGTCATCCGAGACTCTGTGAGTTTACAAACCCTTACAAGGATTGGAGCTCTTTTGATTTCACTGCAGAAATGACCTCAGTGAAAGTCTCACTTTGTCTAAAATTCTTCTTGTTTTCCTATAACCATCTTTCATGTTAACCCTCAGTACCAGCACATGCACAGTCATGCAATATTAACAATTAGCAAATGGAAGAGCTTCGTCCAGAAGGTTAAGTTATAAAGCTTTCAATCAATAGCAATATAGCAGTCACCAAACATAAACAAACAGATATGAGATTTTCTTTCACTTCTACCAGCTTCTATTCAGTAGGAAGGTAAACATCTCAAAGCCAGAACCTTTGCTCTCTGAAGAGCCTTTCTCCCCATGGCTTGCAGTAAATCATTACTAAAGGAACTTAAAGTTCCACAACAAAAACTATGTTACTTCTACCAAAGCCACCTGTTCTTCAGAAACCAAAACAATGCTCCCTTTACTAGTGATTTACAATAACAATTAAATAGCACCTGTTCTGTTGAGGTGTTTCTATAAGAAGTAAGAAAACAACTCTCTGTTACAGTTACAGAATGACAAGAGCAAATGCTGAGCTTTGGGATGGCAGTAATTTTCCCATAGTCTCTGCCCTCCCTTGGGTCATCTATGGTCATGGTGCTGTTCACAATTAAAAGGCTTACTTACAAGGAAGATAAAGACCAGGCAACAGAAAGAAGACCATTGGGGCTTGGAATGAAAAGCAGGCTTTTAAAAAAGTGCAGTGATTATTTTCAATTATACCACATTCTATGAAATGCTAAAAAAGCCTCCCATTACATCGTGTACTGCCTCGGAAAAGCTCTTTGATCTGTGAATAGGCTAATCGAAGAACTATTCACATAATTCCCGCCCTTTCAGTGAGAGCAGCAATCAGCGAGCAAAATGGAAAGTCCAAGTCATGCAAGGCGTGAAATCTTACTTTTTCGTCATCCTCCGTAAATGGAGCACCCTCAGGAATCTTATTTATTGCTTGGGCCACACCGATAATCTCACCATCACTGCTCCGGATAGGCATGCACAATAGGGATTTTGTCTTGTATCCAGTTAGCTTGTCGATCTCATCATTGAATCTTCGGTCCTAAAAATAAGTCAGAGAAAGCATTCATTGTAAGGGCAAAGAGGTGAGAGAAGAGGAGAAAATATGAGTTCACATGTCACTGGGAAACAGGGCCCTGCCCCCAGCTTTTATTCTCAATCAATGGATTCGATTCTGTGTTTAAACTACCAATGGAAAATAAGTGATAAACTATCACCATAACTGTGGGCCAGCCTAATTGAAAGGAAAGGAGGCTGCATCCTAAGGGAACTCCATTGTTTTCTACTTAACAAAATATGTCATTTCTACATGGATCTGCCTAGGAAGGGGAAATAGACAAGCGTTCCTAAGCAAATTGGGAACATGGGAGAGAGGGTGACGGGTGAAAGGAGAGAGAGGAGGAGGGAGGGGATTGGGGAGGAGAACAGGATGGTCTAGTTCAGGGAAGGACAGAGAGGGGGAGCAAGGAAAGAGATATTTTGATCTAGGGAGCCATTATGGGGTTAGTAAGAAACCTGGCCCTAGGAATATTCCCAGGAATCCACAAGGATGACCCCAGATAAAACTCTAAGCAATAATGAAGAGGGTACCTGAACCAGCCTTCTCCTCTAAACAGATTGATGACTACCTTAATTGTCATTATAGAATCTTTATCTAGTAACTGATGGAAGCAGATGCAGAGATTCACAGCTAACCACTGGCCAAGTTCCCTGAGTCCAGTCAAACAGAGGGAGGGGTGATAATATAAACAAAGGGGTCAAGGCCACAATGGGGAAACCCACAGAAACAGCTTCCCTGAGCTAGTGGGAGCTCAGTGACTCCAGACTGACAGCTAGTGAACCTGCATAGGTCAGATTAGCCCACCCTGAATGCAGGTGACAGTGGATGGTTTGAGCACTTTGTATGGCCATCGGCAGTGGGGCCAGGATCAATCCCTAGCATATTTCCTATGGAGAGACACCTTGCTCAGCCTAGACAGGGTGGTGGGGGGGGGGGGGGTTGTCCTGCCTCAACATGGTGGTAAGACAGATTTCCTTGACTCCCTATGGGAGGCCTTACCCTCTGAGGAGCAGACAGGGGTGGGGGAAGAGGGAAGGGACAGTGAGAGTAGGGGAGGGAAGGGGAACTGGGATTGGTATATAATATAAACAAATAAATAAATAATCTTTAAAAAACAAAGTATGTTATTTTACAATGATAACTGGATATAAAAGAATTGTTGAGAAAACAATATAGCAAATATGTTTTTAAAAAACCATTGAAATGTTCAAGAAAGAAGTACTTTATTTTTTTATTTAAATTATTATGAAAAAAAATCTATGCATACATTCTGATATTTCAAACATAATTCCAAAAATGAATAAGGTGGGGAGGTTAAAAAAGAATGCCAGCTAGGAGATGTACGATAATTAGGTATGTTATGTAATATCTTTTGCCAACTACCAGGAAAACAATTGTCACAAGCAAGGGTTATCAATGACCATCAAGACCATTAGGTGATGGATGTTAAGCAGGGATTTACATGGTCTTCAAAGGCCACTCTACAGCATTTATTAATGATAATGATAATATGTGCTCCATAATGAGGAGGTCCAGCAGATTCCATCTTAGACAAGTAATTAAATTTAACATGATCATGGATGAGCCTAAATATCATTGTCATTTCCTGACATATCCTTGGAAAGGATACATAGCTCTAAGAACATGGGGTATTCATGTCAAATAGATAGCAGGAATTATATCATTTAAGAAAAGAAAACTAAGCAAATGGAGCTGGGGATGGCTCATTTGGTAAAGCCCTTGCTATATAATCATGAAAATATGAGTTTCATCCCCAGCATGCCACAAAAAGCCAAGTCATATTGCTGAAAACCAACAAGCACACACAGCGACTGACACAGGCTGGCTCTCTGACTGGAATATGTGACATTTTTCAATACCAAAGTGAGCATACAGGCAAACCCTGAGAAGCACACTTGTTTGTGCCAATCTTATAAAATTTGCTAAGGGACTTCTATGTGTCAGGGTGTGGGCTGGGGATAGAGAGAGCATCTCACAACCTTGCCAGCTAATAGGCCAGGCAGATACGTCATCGTACATGCATCATCACCCACTGGGGTAAGTGACACTGAGGGAAATGATGCGTCGCATGAGACAGGCAAGGAGAAGTGAAAAGAACTTTCTGTGCAGCTAGAATACCATTTTGAAAGTGGTGAAGCAGAAAAAAAAAAAAATAACTGAGTCCAAAGACTTCAAGGTCAAGGTGATAGAATCTAGAGAAAATAACAGACAGAGGCAAGGGCTAATGGTGCCAAGCCTTACAGCTGGGCAAAGTGGTTCTATTCAATCCCAGGTGGAATGGAAAACCAAGGGAGATCTTGAATCAGAACAAATGCCATTATTCACTCTGTAGCATTCAGTATTCTCTGAAGTTAGCTTACCAGTTTTTGTTTATTTCACATCTTGAAACTTGTTCTCATCTGTACATAAAATATAAGACCTCAAACAGCAGAAATTCTGTCTCTATTACTGCATCTTGACATTTTGTAAGGCTTGATAATATTTTCCAAATAATTTTTTTTTAATAGTGTGCTATAATGACACAAAATGTAGAAAAATCAAGAACTTTTTACTCTTTGACATATACTTAGAGAGAGTGTTGGAGTTTTGGACATATATAGAAGATACAGATGTCCAGTACAACCTCAATGGTGAAAGTAAGGAATAGGATGTCACATGACTGCTGGTCGATAGAAAACTGAGTAAGCTATGACCTCTTGATGTGATGCAATGGTCTGAATAAACTAGAGCTGTTTGTGTCAATATGAACAAAAATCAAAAACAGTTGTGGGGCCTGGCTCAGCTGTGAAGACTACTTGTTGCTCATGCAGAAGACCTGGGTTCAATTCCCAACACCCACATATCGGCCCACGGTCATTTGTAATTCTAGATCCAGGGGATCTGATTCCCTCTTCTGACATCAGCAGACACCAGCCACAAAAGTGGTGCACATACACACATATAGACAAAGCACTCACACACAAAATGAATAAAACTAATTTTAAAAAGTCTAAGAGGGGGTATGGTGTCACATGCCTTCAATCCCAGCACTCAGGAGGCAGAGGCACACAGATCTTAATGAGTTTGAGGCCAGCCTGGTCTACAAAGTGAGTTCCAGGACAGCTAGAGCTACACAGAGAAATCCTGCCTCAAAAAAACATAACAAAAAACAAACAAAAAAAACTTTAAAGACTATAATGGTAATGAAAATGATCAAACTGTAATCTAATGATGTGTATACTATAACTATAATATAATACATATTTAATGACTACCTGAACATCATTTACAGATTCAAATATGGAGCAAAAATATAAGTATTTATGAGAATAATAAAGATCAAGTATATGCTGTAGTCATCTAAAGAGGAGGAAATAGCAATAGGGAGTTATAGAAGAAGTTTTGACTTTAACAATAAAGTTTTACTTCTTTACAAAAAACAACTAAGAAGAAGGATAATGGCTCTCTGGAGAGGAACCGGCCCCTGATGCATAAGGAGGCTGGACTTTGTTGATGTAGGCATCCTCTGGGAAGTCCTGACCTTCTCTCCACATTTCTGGAGAGCCAATTATCCCAGGTCCCTGTGGACATGCATTCACCTGTCACAGTCTCCAGGCTGATTCCCAGGCTATTCCTCTCTGTCACACTGATGAGGAAGTCAAGGGTTTTGCTCCTGAGCCTGCATCTATCTCATGATTTAGCGAGGGTTTTCTTTTTATTGTTTTACTCTTATTTTATTTCAGATTTGATATCATATTATGTGTTATATGTTGTATTATATAATTTTATAGAGACGCTTAATATTTGTTATTTTATTGTTTTTTCTATTAAGATTATTGGGGCATTATTTTTATCTTTTTATGTTTCATTTTATTCTTAATCAGCATGCACCTTAGGAGGTTTCCTGTGGCATTTTGACACATCGTGGCTGATCACTTCCCTCTGTAGTGGAGTCCTCCTTGGCTGCCCCTCCTCTCCTTCTCCCTCTCCACTCTTCACTAGGTCTTGCATAAGCCACTCCCTTGTCAACAGAGTGCCTGGCAGAAAGCTGCCCAGTCTGTTGAGCCTTGGATGCTCCTGCGGTTGACCTTGCTGGGCTTTGCTGTTTCAACCACTGGGACATGGGCATTGTGATGCTGCTGACCTACAATGGAAGGATCTGACTGTACCCTTCTCTGCCTCTGTCTTGTCATGTGATTCAACTGAGAGTAGGAGAAAACACCAGGTCAGATCCACAGTTGAGGGAGACCTATTCTCCTAATACAGCAATTGAACCTTTGAGGCAAAATTCAACAGCTGTATCCAAGAACTTTTGAGACCAAGTTCCATGTTATGGTGAGCTAATGGGATCGTCTCCCAGCTTCTCATAAGAGTCACAGAGCAACTAGACATAGTGGATGAGTGTTTCCCTTTTGTTTACCTTTCTCTTAAGGGATTCAATTTTATTACTACAATATATGGCCAAATAGCTCCTCTGTTTGTCCTGGTAATGAAGAGTAAAGGGAAGGACTGTTAATTCATAAGTAAAACTTTGCAGAGGCTTTGACTGTGTTTAATGTTTTGAACACAGTTCCCTATATCAGCTATGTCGATGATGGCTGACAGCATCATCAGAAACTGTGAACAAGAGTCACTACTATTCATAGCACAACTTCTAAATCCCAGGAGGAAGAACTTGTAAAATGTGAATACAGAGAAGCTCTGTTTAGGGGGAAAGTACTCCTTGTAAGTCTATCACAGTATTACAAATTCATGGGACTGGAGAGAGGGCTCAGTCATTTAGTGTACTTGTTGCTTTTGCACAAGACCTGGGTTTAGTTCCCAGCACACAGTGGTTCAAACCATCCATAACTCCAGTTCAAGGGGATCTAACTTCCCCTTCTGACCTCTGTGGGTACCACACACCGCGCGCGCACGCGCGTGCACACAGAGAGAGAGAGAGAGAGAGAGAGAGAGAAAGAGAGACAGACAGACAGACAGACAGACAGACAGACAGAGGCAGGTAAAATATTCATACACATAAAATAAAATTTAAGTATTACAAATTCTTTTTTTCTTCATGTTTATTGGTGTTTTGCCTACAGGTGTCTATATGAGGGTATCAGATCCCTGGAACAGGAGTTACAGATAGCTGCCATGTGGGTGCTGAGAATTGAACCCATGTCCTCTGGAAGAGCAGCCAGAACTCTTAACTGCAGAGCCATCTCTCCAGCTCCCCAGGTATTATAAATTCTAAGCAGATTTACTCTTCAATTTTTTTTACTTCCCTAAATTGAAGACATGAAAATACTAACTATTGTTATGTTTCTATTGTGAGAATATCTAAAATGAAATTGTATTATATAAAAAATATATTTAACTAAGTGCAGTGTAATAAAAACGTATTCAACTCCCTCATGTGAAAAGTCTACAAAGCAAATGTAGTACAATGTTAAGATATCATAAAGATGGGTGAACTATTCTTTAAAAGTTTAAATTTATTTTTAAAAATAAAGACCATTCTTAAAAATTAGGAACTTTTTGGATCTGATATAGAATTAGACTGTCAGCCACCTGGTAGGAAGTCATGAGATAAAGCCTGGAGATGCTCTTGGTTAGGGCAAGGCCAAGGGAGTTACAGGAAAGTAAGCAGAGAGATGAGAAGGTGAGGCAGCAGTACTTCTTATGGGGTTGGTTAGGGAAGAAAACAGTGGGCATAAGTTGAGCTTCAAGGTTCAATCTGAGTAATGTGCAGATAGAAATGCCATTCCCTGGGACAGGGAGTTTGAGACAAAGGTAAAGTCTGTGTGTGAAGAGAACAAAGAAAACCAGCACATTGCTTCCTAAGCAAAGTGGGATGCATCTTATGACCCCTGTAACAGAGGCTCTCCACTATGACTACATATCAGAAATGTTCAGTGACCCATGCCTGCCTTCCAACCCATCCCAAACTGAGTCAGTCAGTACTGAACATTTCCATTTTCAAATCTCTTATGCAGTTTGGATATAAGAATTATCGAAATAATAAATAATAGTAATGAAGGGCAAGACCCAAGAATGACTGAAGGGAAGAAAGAGGGAGTGACATGCACTGTGGTGCTGCACATCAGCAGGGTGGACTGCGGGGATTCGGCTTGAACTTCTGTTTGGAACAGGTCTTGCTTGTCTGCCCTGATCTTTGTACTGTATGGCAACCCGCATCTCTGCAGAAAAGTGTCTCTTTCACCAAAGTCCAACCGCTAGACCTGGTCCAAACTCATCTCTGGGGCATTCAAAGTCGCATGAGAACAATGGAGTTGTGTGGGTGCTTTTTTTGGGGGGGGGGTCTTATTTCTTTTCTATTTTAGTTTGTCTTTTTGATTTTCATATTTTTTGTTGTTGTTTTCACTGGATTTTTTATGGAGAAAAAGCATGAAGCTGAGTGGGGAGGAACTTGGAGGAGTTTGGGAGGAGGAAAATATATGGTCAAAATATATTGTATGAGAAAATTTTTATGAAGAAAAGAAACAAGGTGGATGACTCCTAAAGAATGACAATGGGGGCTGATTCTGGCCTCCACACCCATTGTACACACACACACACACACACACACACACACACACACACACAAGTATGCTAGAGGGCTTCAAGGAGTGTGTTACTGACTCTCTTCCCTCTAATGCTTTGGCTGCATTTAAAGAATGGCTTGGAAGGAAGAGTCAGTGACATATGATAGAAAATGCACTGAACTGAACAGTATTTAGAACATAGAATCACTAGGGTTTGAGTGAGTTGATAAAACTGTAAAACATGGAGAACTCAAAACCTTCTCCATGTTTCTTTGTTTCTTGTTTAGGAATTTCAGTGGGGAATGGGGAAATTCACTAAATGAGAACAGATTCTGAGGTTGGGGGTATGGGTTTCACTGTGGGTATTTTGAAGTTTAATTGACTATGGGTCATCTACATGATAGGGATGTCTTTAAAGTGTGTGTGTGTGTATGTGTGTGTGTGTGTGTGTGTGTGTGTGCGCGCGCGAGCGCGTGTGTGTGTGTGTGTGTGTGTGTGTTCTTTTTGTTAAAGAAACTTGGAAAAGAAAGCCTATCTCAGTAAGAACAAGAAGGTTGCCTAATAAATTTTCATCTAGAAATCAGCAAAGTTCCGCAGGCAGCCACACATGGAGAAGGCAGGATCAGCACAAACCCATGACCTTGAGCTTATTCGCTCCTGAAAATGGAAACCTGAACAGGAACCTAGCAAATGCCTCTAGGTCTCTGGTGCAATATCACAGGGGGAATGGAACACCACTTACATTCGTCTCCCCGAGGACAGAAGAACAAGAACTGATCTGCCACGGGAGCATCCAATAACTCCAGGCAAAGGTTCACTTAACAAGATTGTTAAAATCTGGAATGAGTATCTCATAATGGTGGTAGACTCTCCTTGCTTCAAGAATTTTCATGTCATAATGTTTTTCCTATCACGTATTGTGAGTGTAACTATTCACAGAGTTCTAAGTGCCTTTGGGGCAGATCTCCTTTTTCTACTCAGCTAAAATTTTTTACATTTCAAAAGACAATGTCAAAAAGCCAAAATCCACTTCTTTTTTTCTTTTCAGCAAAATAATCGAACTGTACCTCCTACCTAAAAATGGGTAATTCCATAGATTTGTGACTTAAGGTCTTCTACGAGATCCTTAGTTCAGCTGGTGCCACGGCACATTCAGAAAATAGGCTTCTATCCTCAAGATCCCAGTGGGCTCTGGAAAAGCAACCTCTACAATCTGAGCTTTCATGTCCTTGAAAAAGAGCTGTGTCCATTATGCCTGCGCATGCCCACCAGCCCACAGAACACATTTGCTTGAGCACATGAAAAGGCTGTTACAGTTTGAAGATGACGTGTTCCCCCTTCCCCCACAGGCTCATGTGCTCAGTGATTGGTCTCCAGCTGGTTGTGCCTTTTGGAGAAATTTTAGACTAGTGGTTCTCAACCTTCCTGATGCTGTAACCCTTTAATACACTTCCTCGTGTTGTGGTGACTCCAACCATAAATTATTTTTGTTGTTACTTCATAGCTGTAATTTTGCTATTGTTATGAATTATAATGTAATTATCTGTGTTTTCTGATAGTCTTAGGCTACCCCTGTGAAAGGGTCATTTAACCCCCAAAGATCATTTAACCCCCAGATCATTAAGAACTGCTGTTTTAGGCAGTACTGGCTGTTTAGAGGACATTGCTTTGAAGGTAAGACTTGATTCATAGTTCATTCCTTGTCCTTACTCCCTATAACCTCTGGTGACAAAGCCCTTCTATGTACCACATGCTCTAGCAATGGAGATGATCAACCTCACCCCAGGCCCAGAATGCACTGAGTCAAAGACTCAGATGGACACTCTGTGGCTCTGAGGCAGCATGACCCTTTCCTCCTTTAAAGTTGCTTTATCGGATAGTTAGTCATCAAGGAGAGAAAAGAAATAATACAAAGTCTTCAAGCTGAAGATCATCCGTGCCTTGCTCCCATTATCAGAGAGAAAGCACTTGGGGGCTTCCTTTGACTGGAGCTGGAGTCAGGCAGGCCTCAGACTCAGCAAAGGTGAGCTGCCTAAGACCTCTCTTTTGCCTGTATGTAAGTGTTGGGTCCCTATCCTCAGCGCTTTTCAGGAAGATTTTCCATGTTCATCGTTAAACCAAGAACGAGTCTTAACCACCAGGGCTTCCGTAAACCTGGCTTTTTAAATCACACTCTCAATTCCACATGTGCCACATAAGGCCTTTCAAATCCACGGTGCTCCAGCAGTCAAGTCTAACATCCACTTAATGGTAGTGCTTTCAGAACCAACATGTAATTACAAAACACTTTGTTAATTCCGTGGAGCTTTCAACTGACTTTAATTCTATATGATTTTGCCCATTTATAGCACATGCATGTATATAGGGCATTTCTTCACTCTGTGGATACTTCCATGTGTGCATAGCAAAAGACAGCCCCGGCAACTCGTGAACACTGCAGTCACCTGGGTCCCTTCTGATGCCTTAACTCCACCCAGAGCAACTAAATTCCAGTTGGTGGTGGGTGGCATCTGACTTCTGGCTGTTGGTGTTAAAATCCACTGAATTAGAGCATTGATTAAATCCATGGTCTCTGGCTCTGAAGGAAACAGACTATAAATAATACTTCAGGATTTTCAGGACAAATTCACTAGCTATATGTATATTTGTCATATTTTCCTTGAAGGCTTAATGAATGGGCCTGTATACCTTTCATAACACCTGGGAACACCTTGCCAGATGTGAAGACCAAACTAATCTCACATTTCCACTATACTGTGTTCAAGGACTTTATGGAGTTGTGGTCTACACACTAACAAAAACACAAAGTATAAAATAAATAATGCCTGGAAACTATACCCAATAGATCTCCAAACTCTCCAGCAACCAAAGGGACATGCCTTTCATTGGTTCATCAATTGGTAAGCAGCCACTTAATTTCACTTCTCAAATGCATCTCTGTGCTGGCTAGTCTTATGTCAACTTGACACAAGCTAGAGTCATCTGAGAGAAAGATTGATGGGTGGGGCCTTCCCTGAGCTGGGTTCTGTAAGAAAGCAGGCTGTGGAAGTCATGGAGAGCAAGTCAATCAGCAGCACTCCTCCGTGGCCTCTGCATCAGCTCCTGCCTCCAGGTTTCTTCCCTGTTTGAGTTCCTGTCCTGACTTCCTTCAGTGATGCACAGTGATGTGGAAGTATGAGCCAAACAATCCTTCTCCTCCACAAATTACTTTTGGTCATGATGTTTCATCACAGCAATAGTAACCCTAACAGAGACAATCATGTTGCCATGGTAACTTCATCTCTGGACACTCTTGTCCAGAAGATGCTTAAGAGACAAAGCTCTATGGTTCTTGGTCAGTTTCCAATGATTTAGAATGTTCTCTCTTTCTCTACAGAAAGAACAACTAATTGTTGTGAATTGATGAAAGGTTTGAGATTATACCACATAAAAACAAAGATATCACATTCGGTAACTTGATAGCTAATGCTTTGTGCTTCCTAATTAGATTCTGGCTGGGAAAAGTACGAGATTATCACTGTTGTTCTTAGTATGTTTGCAGAGTGCCATCACAGTAAACAGAAGTTTTGACACTGACTTCTTCCATAAACAGCATGTAGTGCTCTATATAGTAAATTACCAACAACCCTTCATGACTTTGGAAGCTTCAGTTAACTTAGGAGCGTGGTTAATTTGCAGCAGTCGGTGCATGTAAAGGCCAGCCCTAGTTGAGAAATACAACGTGAGCCTTCTTTTATTTAAGCCTTCCAAATTGAATTAGTGGTTAGCAGACTCCATAAAAACTTTTAATATGAGGTTTGGAACAATCACAGTTGTCACGAGCCATTGGGAGACTTCACTCCCTTCAGTTCTGCTGAAGTCAGCTGGCTGGCCTTACGTCTAGTTCTCTGTCCTCCTGGTCTTAGCGGGCACTTCCTTTTGATCCTGTCCTGATGTCATTTATTATTTATCTTTCTCACAATAAGTGCATCTCAGGGCAGAAACTGTGTGAAAATGGGAGAACCACTGCACGGTGGAAAACAAAGTACCAGTGAGATTGGAAACGGGAAAATGACAAATTCTTAAGTTGCTTTAGTGGATCCCTCAAACATCTACAGAGATATATTGAAAATGTGCTATAGAGTTAAATACCATCCCATGCTCTTTAAACTTTGGGGAGGGAAGAAGGAACAGACATGTTGTGAAGAGGCCAGTTCCTGAAGGAGAGCTACAGAAAGTGTCAGCTAAAGAAAGAGATGCCAGTGGAAACTTCAAGAATGTCAATGAATCAGGATGCAAGGTGGAGCTAGGAAGGTCAGGAAGCCTTCAGCTATGACAAAGGTATGATTGTCACAGAGCTGTGGTCAGATGCTAGAAAAACAGGAACTGAAAAACTCAAGGGGAGCCAAGTTCAAGACAGCAATGCACAAAAGACAGGTCGGGTCTGGAGAATCAGTATGATTCACTCATTAAAACATGTGGTTGACAGTTGTGTAGCTTGGTCTGTTTTTGGGGTCTCTGTCAATGGAACAAGGATCTGTCCCTAGGGCATGAGCTAACTTTTTGGAGCCTGTTCCCTATCATGGTTAATAAGGATCAGGAAAAACAGATAGGCTGAATAGATGTTTATTCAGGGAGAAATAACTTACAACAGAGACAGATGAATACCAGCAGGTACCGGGTCCCAAGGATGCCTCCAGATGGTCCTCTGGCCCTGTGCTGCAAGCAAGAGAGCATTCTGGGCCCCTTCCCCAGACCTAGTTCCCCCAGCTAATGTCCACCCCTGTCCCCACCCCCAATGGGCGTGGTCGGTGCCATAGGTGCCAACAAAATGAATATCTCACTACAATTCCCTATGGTGAGATACCTTGCTCAGCGAAGGGCTTTTGGTCCTGCCTCAACTTGATGTGCCAGGCTTCCTTCACTCCTGATGGGAGGCCTTACTCTTTCTAGGGAGTGGATGGGGGATGGGATGGGGGAAGTGGGGGAATGGGATGGGGGAATAGGGGGAACTTTGATTGGTATGTAAAATGAATAATAATTTAAAAAATCTAACTAAAAAGGGGTCACTCCAGAACCATATTTTGAAAATCATTTTACCATAGCCCATAAGACATCCTGAGAACTGGCCCCCAAATGGAATTGATTTGTAAACTGCTCTGTTAGTACACTCCTAATCTTTCCCATGTTCATGCCAAATTACTGTGATTCTCAGCATCATAAATTTAACTACATTTCTAAGTTTTATTGTTACTATGTAGAAGTTATTATTAATGTTTAACAAAAAGTCATTTATTTAAAGTATGCTTTCTGAGTCTGAAACATTTTTAACTACAACTTAAAATAAAATGCACTCTTAAATGTTTTGATCATGTTTCTTGTTGAACATGATAAAAACAGAGATCGTTTGCTATTAAAATGAATTTCAAAACAACAACAACAATTAAAATAGTAAAATAGTAAAGAGTGTTCTAAAATGGGAAAATTAACAGACTCGAAAGGCGTGTGTGTGTGTGTGTGTGTGTGTGGTGTGGAGTGGAGTGTGTAGACACAAGTATTCACAGCACATTTGTGGGAGTCAGAGGAAAACTTGCAGAAGTCCATTCTCTTCTACCACCTAGGTTCCAGGGTTCAAAGTTACATCATCAGCTCTGTAGCAAGCACCTGTACCTACCAACTCAATTCTGGCCCAGATAGCTTTATTTACTTTCAGTTTCAGTAAGCTATCTACATCTTTATGTTGCTGATAATAATATTAAACAATATAAAGGAGAAGAACTAAGTAATTAGTAACAAATACTTCTAAGTTTTATACTCTTCAATTATCTCATTTTGTTTCTAAGAATTTATAAGAAAAATTGAATAATACCTGAATATTCAAAGGGAAATTGGCTATAGTTTGGTGAATTCATACTACCATATAAAGTTATAGGTTATTGTTTCAAGTATTATAAGTGAAGTTTTTATTATAACACAAGAAAAGTTATCTGAAGAAAAGTATTTTGGAAAACAGTTGAGTTAACACAGTTTCCAGAGGGTAAGGGGACAACCATCCAGGACAGGATTATAGCTTCATAACTGTCATCCAAAGAGAGAGGACTTTGTGTTACTGCATTGTAAGGTATACTAGATGATGGCTGTCAAGATGGAAATAGGTAAGTCCTAATAAATAACATAAACATGAAAAATATACATCATTACTTTCTATAGTTTACAAAGTTATAAATGGGTCCAAACTAGCCTGAAACTAAATGGCTCTGTCATTTTTTAAATAAAATGGAAATAAAACTTTATCATAAAAATTAGACCCAATTGAAATGCTGCATAGAATACTAAAGGAACTTGGTACAATTTTCTAAATGGAACCAGAAAACAAATGGAAAGATGGCCCAGTTGGGCAATGCCCTAATACGGCAAATGGACCTTTCAACTCAGACTGATTCTGACTTCAGTGTTAAACATCACAATCTCTTACATAAACAATGAATCTTGATTTTTCCAAAAGGACCAAGCTGGGAACTGAAAATTAGCAATAGCTGATATTTGTTCTAAAAAGAGAGAGAATACTATAATTTAGAGTGGCATAAGAAATTCCTGACAGCCTGCAGTAGAAACAGCAAGGTACTGTGCATTGTGAAGAAGACTAAGAAGCAGCTCACACCTTCTTAGATTGGTCCTTGGGGCCAGTATCCACCTCTGCATCCCTAAATCCTCTCCTCAGCCTCATGTCTTCTTGAAGGAGAAGATACAACATTCCAGGATCTCTAAGAAAAACAGTGGGTAACTTATAAGTCTGAGTCTCTTTCTTGTGACTATGACACCAAAATTCCAAAACTCTGAGTTGACAAGAGCCCTACATGACTAAAAGAAACTATCATGATCTTCTTAAAAGAGGACCTACTATGTTTCAAATAAGAGTGGATTATTGTGACACTATGAATAAATGAATAAGTAATAAGTTTCTCAACAAACATTATTGACAATATGTCAGCTGGTTATAAATCAATGCTGAAGAGATTGTTAAACAAAGGAAAATTATTGTGCTGTTCAAGTTGGTCTTGTTCATACCACCTGTCTTAGTTAGAGTTTCTATTTCTGTGAAGAGATACCATGACCATGGCAACACTTATAAAGAAAACACTTATTGGGGTTCACTTACAGTTCACAGGTTCAGTCCATTATCATCATGGCAGGATATGGTGGCAAGAAGACAGACAAGGTATTGTTACAGCATACAGGTAACAGGAAGTGGTCTCAGTGTCACACTGGGGGAACCTTAAGCAAAAGAGATCTTAAAACTTGCCCCTACAGTGAGACACTTCCTCCAGGAGAGTCATATCTACTTCAATAGAGCCACACCTCCCAATAATATCTCTCCGTATGAGATTATAGGAGTCAATTACATTCCAACTACCACATTCTACCACCTGGCCCCCATAAGCTTGTAACCATATTACAATGCAAAACTGCATTCGGTCCAACTTCAAAAGTCTCTATAGGCTATTGCAGTCTCAACAATGTTTTAAAAACTTGCCTGAGACTCATGCACTCTCTTAACTGTAATCCCCTATAAAATCAAAATTAAAAAATAGGTCACATACTTCCAACATATATTGGCACAGGATATAAATTACCATTCTAAAGCATAGGGAAGGGAGCCTAGTGAGGAAATACTGAACCAAAGCAAGACCGAAAACCAAATGGGCAAACTCCAAACTCTGCCCCTCCATGTCTGATGTCAAAACACTCTGATGTCAGATCTCCAACTCTGTTCAGTTTTGTTGACTACAACAGATTTCTCTCTCTTGGGCTGGTTCCACTCCCTGTTAGTAGCTTTCCCTGGCAGGTATTCCAAGGCTGTAGCATCTCTAACATCATGGGATCCCCAAGGTAATCCAGGCTCGATTCAGGGACACCACTGACACATGCTTGGCCTCAGGGGCTTTCCTTAGGTGCAGAGGCAAATTCCATAGTTCCTTTCTTCTATCCTTAACTCCAGAACCACATGGCCAAAGCTGCCAAGTTGCTCAGGCTGAAATATGTCCCCCTCGTTCAATTATGTCTTCATCAGCTTTTTGTCTTTCACTACCTAAACTTGGCTGCCCTGAAACTGGATCTCTAGACCAGGCTGGCCTCGAACTCAAAGATCTGCTAGCCTCAGCCTTCCCAGTGCTGGGATTAAAGGTGTGCACCACCACCATGGCTCTAAGCTTTTCTTTACTTCCTTTTCACAAATTGTAAATTTAATGGGTGGGATCTTGCCCTGAGGTCTTCACTTCTTTTATTCCATTTCTTAATCCATTTATCTCCTTGAACACAAGATTTAGCTCCATTCCACTTGCTGGTGTCCCTTTCCTCAATCTGTACAATCTCCACAGTTCATATAACTCTTAACGCCACTGTCTTCCATGCTTCTACTAGTATGGTTCATTAAGCAATGCTTAAAGAATTTCACTGCTTTTCTAACACCAAGTACCAATGCCCAGATCCCTCCAAACAAAAGCATGCCTATCACAGTAATACACCAATCCCTGATAGCAACTTCTGTCTTAGGGTTTCTATTGCTGTGATGAGACACCATGACCACAACAACTCTTATAAGGAAAATATTTAATTGGGGTGGCTCACTTATAGTTTCAGATGTTCAGTTCATTATCATCATGATGAGACATGCCACACTAAAAACAGACATTTTGCTGGAGAAGTAGTTGAGAGTCCTACAGAAGGAAGCCTCTTAGAGTGGTGATAAGGCATACTCTTACCTATTCATAATATTCATAAATGTTGATGAAAATGAGGTTTTAAAAGGATTTAAAATATTTGATAAACCATAGAATATGTCAACGAACTAAAAGGCAATAGCCATATTACTGCACTGGGGGATTTAAAGAGACGTAATACCACATAGAGCATAAATGAACAAATTCTGAAACTGGGTATTTAAGTGGTAATCAGCGAAATAGTGCAGTTTTAGTGTAATTTAGTGTCCCTAGAGGTAGCCAAGACTGTCCTAGAGAAAATTTTATAAACAAACTGTCTTTGGGAACATTTCCCTCCCATGGTAGAGCTTACATGAGAACCCTTCTGAACATCATGATAAAACAATCCTCTTTAAAATGCAGTCTTACACTGGGCAGTGGTGCCACATGCCTTTAATCCCAGCACTCAGGAGGCAGAAGCAGGCAGATCTCTGAGTTCTAGGTCAGTCTGGTCTACAGAACAAGTTCCAGGACAGCCAGGGCTACAGGGAAACATTGTCTAGAAAAAACGTAATTAATAATAAGAATAAAATACAGTCTTCTTGCATTTGAAATTTTCAATTATGGTACTTCTGTGTCTTCAGAATATCAAATTTACCAACTGAGTTGTGTGTGTGTGTGTGTGTGTGTGTGTGTGTGTGTGTGTGTGTGTGTGTGAACATATGTGGAGGCCAAAAGTTAACTCCAGGATATCTTTCCTCAATCACTTCTCTACCTTGCATGTTCAAACGTTTTGTCTCTTACTGTGGTGGTTTGAATAAGAATGGCTCCATAGGCTTCCATGGTGCATTCCAATGCTTACTCACCAGGCAGGCATTGGCCCTATTTGACCAGGATTAAGAGGTGTGGCCTTGTCGGAATAGGTGTGGTCTTTTTAGAGGAAGTATAACACTGGGACTTCAAAAGCCAGCACCACCCAGCTTCAATCTCTGTCTCTCTCTCTCTCTCTCTCTCTCTCTCTCTCTCTCTCTCTCTCTCTCTCTCTCTCTCTCTCCCTCTCCCTCTCCCTCTCTCTCTCTCTCTCTCTCCCTCCCTCCCTCCCTCCCTCTCTCTCTCTCTCTCTCTCTCTCTCTCTCTCTCTCTCTCTCTCTCTCTCTCTCTCTCTCCCTCTCCCTCTCTCTCTCTCCCTCTCCCTCTCTCTCTCTCCCTCTCCCCTGCTTCCCTCCCTTGCTTCAGTGCCTGCCTGCTGCCATTCTCCCTGCCCATGCCGATAACAGACTGAGCCTCTGAAACTGTAAGCAAACCTCCAACTGAATGCTTCCTTCTTTTTTAAAGATTTATTTACTTATTATGTATACAGTAGTCTGTCTGTGCATGCATGCATGCCAGAAGAAGGCACTAGATCTCATTAGAGGTGGTTGCTGGGAATTGAACTCAGGATCTCTGGAAGAGCAGTCAGTGCTCTTGACCTCTGAGGCATCTCTCCAGCCCCTGAACGCTTCCTTTTACAGTGTTGCTTTAGTTGCGGTATCTCTTCGTGTCAACAGAATAATAACTAAGACACTTACTGAACCGGAAGTTCACTGCTTTGGTTGGTCTGGCCACCCTAGCATCTATTCACACTGCCCTTCAGAGCTGCGGTTACAGGTGTGTGCTCTTGTGCCCAGCATTTATGTAGTTATGAGCATCTGAACTCAGGTTCTCAATCCTGTACATACAGAAGTGCTTTACCCAGTGAGCCATCCCCACATCCCTACCATCATAGTTTTTAAAAGATCAGAAAAAAATTTTAAGAAGGCTGGGCATGGTAGTTTATACCTTTAATTCCAGCGCTCAGAAGGCAGAGGCAGGTAGATCTATGTGAGTTTGAGACCAGCTTGGTCTACATAGCCAGTCCCAGGCCACTTTGAGTAATATAGTAAGACTCTGTCTCAAAAATTATTTTAAGGAAAAAAAAGATTAAAAACAAAATTAGAAAATAACCCCCTACTTTTCCAAAGCTGGTTTAAGCATTAATGTTACCATGTGTTTTTGAGAAGTCTTTTTATGCTCGGAAAGTTTGTATGTTCAAAAGATGTTTTTTGTGAAATAATCACCTAAGTTCAGGCTTTTAAATGTTGCTATTTTGCAACATGGGTAAATTATGCTAATGGGGTCAACAACACTGAGAGAAATGGATGATTGCCTATTTCAATGATTTGAAAAACACAAAATAAACTACAGTGGAATCTGGTGATGTTAGTGTGTTGTTGATTGCTAGCCTAGCATGCACAAGACCCTGAATTCAATTCCCAGAATCCTCAGAAAGCAAAAACAAATGGCATAAATAACACATAATGGAATATCACTTTTCTAGAAACCATATTAGCAAAACTTTTAAATATTTAAATCCTAAAATCTATAATAGCAATCAGTTCAGTGAGATATGCCCAAAGGTGCAATAACAACACTAATACCACAACTATAACCAGCAACTGAGTAGTTAGACCTAAGGCTATTCAACAGGATCAAAGTTCTGCCTGCTACTATAAACCTGGCTGAGAACCCATGGCTGAAGAGGACACAGACCCTGGAGGAGAACCTACTATTACCATTCTTCTAGACAGGTTCAGTGCCTACCTGTCTTCTAAATACATGCACTGGTTATTGCAGCTCTTGACCCACCTCAAAGACTTCCTTCTGCATTAGACAGAGGTTACTCCAGAGTACTGGCCAAACTGCAGAGAATAGAATGGAGTGCCCATCAATAACAACCCCAACATGCAAGACTTAGAAAGCATCACAGAAGAGGGGCAGAAAGAGTGGAAGAGTCAGAACTAGAAGTGTTGAGTCAGGTCAGCAATGTCACACCAATGAACTCTCAACAGCTAAGGTTGCCTGCACAAGATATGCACAACTTCCAGCATGGACAAAGGATCTTGAAATGGAAACATTGTCCTGGATTATTGGAATGTATCCAATACAAGGGAGGAGAGAAAAATCAGAACCACACACTGCCACATCAAATTTCTTCAGGATCTCCCTTTATATCATTTAATAATAAATTTCCAGGTTCTGAAGACATATGTGTGTAGGTTTTACCCAGGTAATCCATAATACATTTGCAAAAATATTGATAGCAACATTATTCAACACATCAAAACATCTAGTAATAATTCAAAAATCTCCCAAAAGTATAATATATATTCTATAAAAACAAACATTTTTCAGTAGTGAAAGTGATTGCTACAGATTTTAACATGAATTAATTTGAAGAAACACAATGTTGGGCAGAAAAGTAGATGGATGTATCTAGGGTGATTACTTTTAGATGAATCTGAAAAACAGGCAAAGTGCAATTTCACATTAGATGGAAAAGCATACATAGGTATCAAAACCATAGGAAAGAGGGAAGAAAATACTCAGAGGAGATTCAGCACACCATTAACTAGACAGGGTATGGGGAGGATGGCTCTATGATGGGATGCCAGAAGGTTTCAGGGCGAACAGCACCACCTTGGGTTTTAATCTGACATGAGTAGAATTGTGTCCATTTTCTTATTCTTTATGCTTTACGTGCATGTTTTATTTATTTTTCCAGAAGGTTATATTATGCTTCATAAGAGAAATTAAATAAAATAATGGAGATAAAAGGAATGTCTAAATCTCCTGTTGGCACCAATACCAATGTTTGTGCGCATTTTGCCTTCCTTGTAATCTTCAGGATTCTAAGAGGTGTGCTTTAGACACACACAGGCTGTAGTCTACAGGATTGCAAACTGTGTGTTTTAGACACACACACATGGGCTATAATCTGCAGGATTTTAAGAAGTATGTTTTAGGGATACACATGGGCTGTAATCTGCGGGATTCTAAGAGGCATTGCATGAACGGCAGGAACACCATGACTAAACCACTAAACCCCATTGAATTAATAGTACAAAAACGGGATGAATTGCAGAGAACTGCACACTTCAATTTGTTGATATCTTACTCTTCTACTTGCACAGGCACTGGTGTTTATTATAGAATTACTTTCATTTCTCACAATTCTCTGCACATGACTTTTATCTGAATAATTGTTATAACTTCAATACCAATGTCTGACATGTAATTTTAAGTTTAATCTAACCAATAAATACAGACTGACACAGAGTGACCAGACATTTAAAATGTGTAGTATTATGTTCTTTCTCTAAAGAAAGCATGGACAGTACTGATCTTTAAACTAGATTAAACCTATTAATAATTCTCATACACTTTTTTTCAAATGCTATAGAAGTTAACATTTATTTTAAGTCTACACTGGGAGTTTTCCAGTGTTTCCAAAATACTTTGTATAAAAGATGCTAGCCAGGAACTGGGCTTATGACAAACCTACATGGCCCCATGGAGACCCTTGAGGACATCTAGACCAGAAACTGAAGCCAGTCAGTGAATATGGACTCCAGAACCAACAGGAAGTCTGAAGGGTCAAATTTACTCAGGCAAAAATTCTCAGGGCTGCCAGGAAGCTGCTGATACTAGATGTAAAGGACCCACGGACTTGGTGACTTGGTCCCACTGGGTTGCTGGATGAGGGCCAGGTGAAGCTGAATTAAATCATGTACCTGAGCACTGAGGATTTCTTGGAGGGGTGGCTGCAGACCCAGGACAGGTCTTTAAACTGGGCCCTGCCAAGTGCATCTGCCATGCCTGAATGCTTATCTACCAGCACTGTTTCGAAGTCTCAAGCTGGTGGTGGACATGGTGTCCTTCACTTCTCCTTTGGACTTTCAGTAGCATATTCATTTCTCCTGTTCTCAAGATGCTGGTGGCCACCCAGGAAACATGAGGAGGAAGAATGTCAAGGAAGAAGGTCATCGTCGGGCAGGAGCCAGTGATGATGAGCAAGAGGATTAAGCCTAAATCACCCTGGGCTGGAATTGTCTTAATTTCCCAGTCAGCTAATAAAACAGGATTAAAGAAGAGAGCTGCTGTTGAACTAGCTGCTGTGAAGGACAGACAGTATTAACGTCTGTCTCTATTTTAGTGCATGAGACTGCCCATGAACTACTACTTATTACCATTCGAACAGGCTTTTTATGGTTTGGAGTCTCATTTAACAACAGTGCTGGCAGAGGACCAGAGCACACATTTCTAACTCTACAGTAAACCCAGAAGGGAAGAGGCCAAGCTTTACACTCAAGCAGCATCTGAGTTAGCACACTGGCTTGCTCGTTGGTGAATTGTTGCTATTAGATAAGTTGCATAGTTCCTCTCAGCTTTGAGTTTTTATTCAGGTATGAAACGGAGTCAGTAATTCCCAGTGCATACAGCTGTTGTGAATAGTGTGTGTGTGTGTGTGTGTGTGTGTGTGTGTGTGTGTGTGTGTGTGTAAAAATCACCGGCACACATTTCTCTGGTAGGTTCAGGTAAAAGCTGTGACCCTATGGTCAGAGGAATCATTAAGTCCCATAATGACTTCACTTCATTTGCAAGTTAATCTCATCACAAACCCCATTTGGTCCCTGTTCTAAACTCACTATATATGGTGCTGGGCAATTGGTAGGATGTTTATGTCTCCTGTTGCTCTATTGGCTTTGAAGATGAAGGCTGGAAGCCATAGTCATGACCTGTGTGCTGTTAAAAAGTCTGAAGACATTGCGTGCTCTTCAGTGCAGTTTCAGTGCCAGATGCCTCTGACTTTTCTTTCTGGTTGGAACTGTCAGAGATGGTGTGTATATTATACACAACATACACTGAGAAAGACAGACAGACAAATGAGTTCCTGCCTAACTGCCTATTAGCTGTACTTGCCTGGCATTACCTGTACACTCACACTAGTGACAAATAAATGATGAAGCCTGGCCTCAAATTCATGCTTCTCTAGCTTCGACCCCTTAGCATGTCCTAAAAACTTCACCACCAACAGCAAAATACCAGCAGGTATCCCCATCAGAATTGAACCCTGATCTCCAGTGTTACAACCAGAGATGCTAACAATTATACAAAACATTACAATTCATGTTGTGGGATATTTTGGTCACACTGTGACACTCCATACCGCTGATAAAATTTATCTTGAATCAGGGGGTGGAGCCAATGACTACCTGACCAGAATTAGCCATAGAGAAGCTAGCAATTTGGATAGAGAAGATGCACAGGAAGGAAAGGGTGGGGATTAGAGTTTAAGCTTCCGTTGGTTCTGAAATGAGGGAAGAGAGGTGTGTCTTGCAGTATCTCTGGCCAAAACGCAAGATCAACTAATTGCTGCTCAAACTCTCTGAGCTAACAGATTCTACCCCTGCCTTTGACTCCTTAGTCTTATTGATAAATAGAACGATACTATATATATATAGTAGCCACCACAGAACCAGGGCCATGGGACTGGAAACCCCACAAGGCTGCAGCCTGAGAGGCTGGCAGGGTGCTACTGTAGGGCCATGAAGCTGCAGACAATAATTACAATAGCCGTAGATTCATGTGCAGCCACTAAGCTAACAGACAAACATCAAACTCATTTTGGTTTTTGGTTTTTTTCTAGTATGTAATTAGATAAGTTAGAAAAGATGGATTTCTCCTGGAGGAAAACAGTAATAGTTATTTTCTAATAAAGAAGAAATAATGTACTCCCTGAAAGCTTGAAGAGTAGGTACATCACAAGCCGTAAATATCTTTTTCCACATATATAGTTCATCTCTTAGACATGATGACAAAAGAAAGAGAATTTGAAATACAGACTTTACTTTATTTCCCCCAAACAGAATATTTAAACATTTTTTCTGATTATATATGTGTATCTAGACTGACCATATAGCTATGCTAGTAAAAAAAAAATATAGTTTCCTGATGTAATCCCATAAGTAAATGTCTCACCCCATTGTCATCTAAGGAATCTAGGGAATTATAACCATGCTTCATATACCTTAACTTTTAAGTTCTATATCTCTACTCTGCTAGTCACTAATTGCAAAATTGTGGGCTATCTACCTTCTCCAAGTCTCGGTTTCTCCACACACTCCATGAGGATCCTTTCCACCTTTCATATTTGTTAAGGACAGACACGGATGGTATATTCTGAAACACTGCACAAATCACAAAGGGTTATTCAAAATACAAACTCTACATTCAAAATACAAAACAGAAATCTAGGCATTGTGACATATGTCTAGACTGAGGTAGGAGGATTGCCATAAGATTGACTGTCTGGGTGACATAGTAAGTCTGAGACCAGCCAAGAAGACTATTTCTCAAAAAAACAATAGTGGCATGAATGTTATAGGGGTAACTAACTGTTTTTATTGGATTGAAAGCCTGCTTCAAATGAAAACACTAATATTTGTTACTATAAATCTGGCCAGAATTTCATGGTTTCAATATGCCTCAAACCCTAGAGGAGAACCTACTAGTATAGTTTGGGCATAGTGTCAAACTGACCTCTAAATGCACATTTTTATATCCATAGATTGATGCAGCTTTCAGGCCACACAAGAGAAGCTTCTTATGGGTTGCAATTAATATAAAAATTCAAAGTGTAGAGAATAAGCAACTGTGGAGTGCTCAGCCTTACATGTAAATCAATACATTACACCTGCCTCTGCCAACCCCCACAAGTTAGGGGGAACATCACAAAAATAGTTAGTGAGAAGTTTGTAAGAGCCAAAGGTTAGGGAGGACTGCTTTGAATCAGAGTCTGATTCAAATGACAGGGCCATTACACTCATGATACTCATGAATTCATAATAGCTGTGTTTGTATAAGACATGCAGAAGGCCAAGCCAATGAACATTCCAGCAAGAATGTGGGAGGGGCATATGTGGCCACATCCCCAGCTGAGGAAATATTGGCAGTTGATGGTTACTGGGGAACAGAAGGTCATTTTTCTTTAGTGGCGAGATCCTTGGTAGGTTGCCCATGCTGCTGTGGTTGCCCTCACCTCCTGCGTACAGGAAGCACTAATTAGACTCAGTGGGTCTCTTTTAAATGAATATGAAGTCAGGAAGGGAGCTATGTTGGAGGAGCTATGAGAACTTGGAAGAAGGAATGGAGGTGAATATTACCAAAATATACTATCTACATCTTCAAGATTCTCAAAATTTAACTATTATTGAGAAGCAAGCAAATAATACAGAATAGAAATGAGACGTTAGAAACTGTTCCTTCCCCTAAACCTGTCTGCCCAAGGCTCATTGACTTACTTCCTATTTTGAATTCTATGAGAGTTCCCCATATGTCATTTCTGGGATGCTATCTCCCACCACAGAAATAACAGTATTACTACTTCAGTGTTATCTGTCCCCAGCAATTGACACAACTCATGACTAAGGCAACAAATGACTCAAAAAAACATCCCCAGCAGCCAAACACCAAAGAACTATTGGCTGTATAGATTGCAGAGATGGCTATGACTTTAATGGCCTACTTGTAATCCATCAACACTTTTCAAAAGGTTTCACAGTAAGGAAATTGCTTTGGGTTTTTGAGCCAAGGCAAATGTCCACCTCTCAATCTTCAATGGATACACGTAATGGTAAGAAGACAACACCTCCAGGTCTGCCGTGCAAATTCTCTTATCTCTAGAATTCTGTAGGGTTAACAGTCGGTCTAGTGATGTCAATAGATTCCTTCATAACTTGGGTGGTGCTCACTAGTTATGATGAAAAATGAACCACCGTCTTTCATATTTTACAAGATCTAAAATTGTATACTCACAGAGCAATTTCCAGAAACATCAACTGATAAATCCTTGTCAAAGTTGTCTCACTGCTTTGGTGAGGAGCATTGTGAAAAGATGTTGAGTGGGCCATTGTTCAGTGTTCACACTCCACAACAGAGACAGTGAACCATGGACCTTAAAATCACAAATTGGCTCCCAATGTCCATTCATACACTAGATATAAATGTTGTTCCATTACCAGGGGCCCCATGGACTTCCCAGGCCTCTTAACTGTCACCCATGCACAGGGGACCTGGTTCTACTCTCTCAGCCTAGACACACGGGGAGGGCCTAGGCCCTGCCCCAAATGATGTGACAGACTTTGATGATCCCCCATAGAAGGCCTCACTGTTTCTATGGAGCAGAAGAGGGATGGGATAGGGGTCGGTGGGGAGCATGGAAGAATGGGAGGGAGAGGGAACTGTGATTGATATATGAAATAAGATTGTTTCTAATTTAAGTTTAAAAAACTGAACAAAAGATATTAAACAAACAAAAGATCACAAATTGGGACTGAAGTTGTGTCTTGTGTGGTAAAATGTTTGGCTAACATGTGCAAGGTCCTGGATTTAATCTTCAGTCTGGGTTCAAATTCTGGCTCTCCAACTTCTTAACTGAATAATCTTTAAAAAATTACTTAACTATTTATACCTAGGTTTCATCAGCTGAGTAATGAATTGATAACAGAACTCTTTCATAATGCTGCCATGAGATATAAATTAGTTAACACAAATGCTTAAGACAACATTTGGCATAATCTATTATTACCTCTGAGTGTTATTTTTTTGTTATTTTTTTTTTTATTTGCCTTCTGGGACATTAACAAGTAACACTGGAGAGATATAGTCTCAAGGTACTTTGTCCCAAACATTCCAAGCAGGCTACAGTTTCTAGAATCTTTTCAGATATTATTTGCCCACTCAATGTTAATGGATGGGAATTGCTAAAACAGGTTCTGAAAGGCATTCTCACAGATTTTTGAACTGCATATTACTGTAAAATTCAAGTGTAAAATCTTATCAGCAGAATTCTTTTCCTGTGGCATTACAAGGTTGATTCACTTGAGAGGAATTTTGGGAGAAATTATTATAAACTTAACAGATTAGAGCAATCCTGAAGTTTTGTGTCTAGTTTACAAAAACACTATATGGAGAAGGTGGTCAGCCCTCTTGTGTAATCATCTACGTTTCTCGTTGACTTATAAGTTTCATAGTCACTGTCATGACTAAGAAGTGGAAGAAAGATGCTGGGACGATAAAGTCTCAGCATGGGAAGGTAAGATCATGACCATTCAAGGAGGCTTATTGGCTTTCTCTTTCAAATCAGGCAGATCTAGTTCAAATATAGACTGCTTTTGGCAAAGCTGAGGTAGTTGGGCTACCTTGGGTTCCCTCGTGGATTCCCTGTATTCCTCAGTGAGTGAAACTCTCCTCCGTGCCATTATTGCTCTCACCAAGTGATCAATTGATTTCCTAAGTGTTAATGGATAATGAACTTGTTCATTGCTGATGGGCTTTCAGAGATACTTAGACATGTACAGCCTACCAGTAGCCACCCTAAAAGAAATGTGACTCTCCCTCCCCTGCAGCTATCAACTGCCAGTAACTCTTCAGTTAGGGATGGAGTCTTAAGAGATTAGTATTTTTAGATAAGAATAATTATGTAGGAAAGATTTCTTTGATCTTTGACTTAAAGACAAATTCACGTTACATGACATGGTTGTTGGCTATCTCCTTGGTTGAAGATAATATAAAGGAAACCTCGTTTATTTTTCCTTTGATTTTTGAGACAGGGTCTCCTATCTCAGACTGGTCCCCAACTTTCTGTGCAGCTGAGGATGACTTTGAACGTCTGATCCTTCTGCCTTTACCTCCCAAATACTAGGATTACAGATATGTATCACTATGCCCAGTTTATGTAATGCTGAGGACTGAACCCAGAGCTTTGTACATTCAAGGCAAGCACCATAGCAATCTAGTTGCATCCTTAGCCCTATAGAAGGAGACTTGAACCAAAATCATTTTTTCCCCTATAGATGGTATGAAATGGTGATATCAAGGAATTACCTTCCATCGGCTGTCCGGATGATAGATAAAGACGTTTCCTCAAAATAACCCTGTGATGAGATCTTGTTTAAACTCTTAACAAATAAAGCTTGCCTGAAGATCAGAAGGCAGAGCTAGCCACTAGCTAACTACAGATGTCTGGAGGTCTGTGCAGACAGACAGGAAGTGAAAAGGATGGGCAGAAAGAGGAATATAAGCTGGGAGGAAACAGGAACCCTGCTCTTTCAGCTGAGGAGTTAGCAAGGTAAGAGTTGGCTGTGGCTTTGTGGCTTGCTCTTCTCTCTCTCTCTCTCTCTCTCTCTCTCTCTCTCTCTCTCTCTCTCTCTCTCTCTCTCTCTCTCTCTCTTCCTCTCTGATCTTCAGGCAAGCTTTATTTGTTAGAGGATAAACAAGATAACACCACAGCGGGCAAGCTTTGCTAGAGTATAAACAAGATAACACCTCATTACAAGTGGCCTAGTCTACACTTGTAATCCAGTGACACCCCTGAACCTCACCTGTGACCTTCTAGGACATACAGTAGTCACTCTATGAGAAGTTCAGGCACCAGGCTCACCCAATACTAAACATAACTTTCATTTTTGTAGCTCTCCCATGCCGCATATGAAGATTAAAAGGTAAAAAGAAGAAAAGACATCATTTGCTGACATTCCCATAAGGGAAGGGCGTAGAGCAGCCCAGGTGTGTTCTCTCTGCTGACAGCTCTTCTACTATCAGAATGAAAGCAAGTGGGATAGCTAACCCTTTGGAGAAGCTGGAATGACCCTCCTATACACTGCCACACAGGAAGGCAGTTTAATATTGCCCCAATGCCTCATACGCATTCTTTTGGATGTGGTAAATAGTAAAATTAGACAAACCTGTTGGTTGGCAGTTTCAACATAAAGGTGAAACATAACAGTGGCTTGAGCATAATTGTGACTTTAGACAGCAATCTTGTGTAGAAATGGAGAAAGATAGATCTGAGGTTTATTTGGAGTGAATCAAAAGAGTATGCTGACAGAGCTCATATAGGGAGTGAAGGCAAAAGATTCAAGATGGCGTCCATGCTTTAGCACCGGCACCTGATGATGAGGAAGAGGAGGCATAGGAAGGAGACAGTTGTAGAGTAGGTGGTGAAAAACAGTTCTCTGGTGTCAGGGATAACCGCTTATTTGTCAGGAGGCATGACATCTATGAGAAAGAGAAACTCTTCCCTTTTCTGGATCCCATGATAGGTTCCTTACCCTCTCCAACTGTGGGATCCACTCCTTGGGACTTTTCAAAAAGTTAGGGTCATTTGCCTGAGTAAGGAGTAGGGAAATTGTGTAGCCTATCCTTCACTGCCCTTTCTGTTCAGGAGTCAGACTCCTTACAAGAAGCAAACCTTACATTATCTCCAAACTATCACCTCAAAGGGAACTCATGTGGGGGAACTTTGAACATTCAGCACTGTTTGTACCTGAAAAGGCATGTCTATCTAATTCAGAAATGGAATGTTATAATGCCTGTAAATATAAGTGTACATGCCAATGTCTGCTTCACTAATTATAATGTGATATTTTGATGATTCATATGCATTCTGCTCTGGTTTGAATATATTCCCCAAAAGTTTATGTTAGAAACTGAATCCCCAAATTCACATTGGTGACATTTGAATGTAAGGCCTTTGGGAAATAATTGGGGTTAGACAGCATCACAAAGGTGAAGTCTTATGACATCATCTGTTCTAATTAACCATAGGCTATCCCCCACCACACCATGATGTAGCAAGGAGGCCCTCACTGAATGCTCACACCTTGCTCTTGGACCAATTAGCCTGTAGAACTCTGAAATAAACAAATCCTTATTATTTATGAATTATATTATCTTGGGTATTTTGTAATAGTAACAGAAAATGAACTATGACATTTTCTTGTCTTTTTCCCCCTCTAATTCACTTGGTTCAGAGCAGAAAAAAAAAACAAAAAAACAAAAAAAACCAAGTTATTCGCTGGGTCTTCTCCAAGTCTGAGAATGGGAGACATGGAGGGAGAGACAGAACAGCCTGTTTCTGACTCTAGGGCCCTGTGGTACCTCAGTTTTCTCTTTTCTATTTAATGAAAGAGAATGGAAGAGGATAACACCCACCCTATCTTCCTCTCTTGGTGATCAAAAAATCAATGAGATTGTTCTGTACAAGTGCCAAGCATAAAATAATATTCAAATATAAGAAACACTTCTCTTCATTCTAAATGCACCATATGGGTAATATATAGATGGAATTTCTGCAAAGAGAACATTGGAAATAGACAAAGTAGCATTTCTACTGTAGCAGCAATAAGTATTAGGTGGACAGTGTGCTGTCTATGTCTCCTCAGACACACAGTGGTTCATAAGAGATGACAGCTCCACAGGAAAGGGGATAAGTAAAGAGTAGTCTGGTGCTCATTTACTCAAGCTCTCCTATTCAAAATGTGAACAATATGGACTATTCTTTAGCTTTATATGTTTATAAAGAATTTTAGATTTAGGAATGCATCTATATTGAATGGATTCCTTTGTCAAGGAAGAAAAATATCTTTCCTACTGCAAGGGTGATCAGGTTCTGTTAGAAATCATGAGGAAAGGAAGATAGAGATGTTAGGATTCTAAGGGACTTTCCATTTGAGGTACTTTCACAGCAGGGCAGAAGCAAGCTCTGTGGCTGAATTCCACAAATGAATAAGCACATTTCAGAGCACTAAGACATTAAGGGAATGGGGCTATAATAACAGAGGTGATTAAATCCAACATGCATCCTGGCTCACTCAGGAAGATGAAGAGTATTTGCTTTTTGTATACTGAAGAAGGGGGACACTCCCCTGCTGGCACACTGGCCATCATAGGGTTAACAGAGACAAGACCCCAAACAATCAGCCTGCTGGGGGCATAGCAGCTTATACACTACTATTGAGAGTTCCAAAGAAGAAATGTTTATCATCGTCCTCATTTTAATAGACGTGGGTGTTGGGTGTCAAGTATTTAAATGACAATTTCCCCTACCATTGGTTCTTAGAATGTCCTTGGGAGACAAGGTCCTTTTTATACTGCAAGACACTGACCCACAGGAAACACATTACAACCAAGGACCACGTGGGGTAACAGTTTAAACTATAATTAAACTCTGTGTGCTTAAAAAAGGAAGACAAATATTCCACACACCTGATTTTAAAATGGAAAAGAAAGTTCAGTCCCTGGCCACATGGTAGTCAAAGAAGCACCTTTCTGAGTGGCGCCCATGAGGGAGTGAATCCTTATTTTAATGCTTTATTTCACATTATGAGTAATGTCAGAAAGAGCAAGATGGTGAGAAGGAAAAACAAAGACAGGCAAGATATGTGTGACCAGTATGAAGGAGAGAAGCTAGGGAGATAGCTGGGAGCCCTGACAAGAAGGGACCACTGAGAGGGATGGGGTTTCAGCAAAGAGAACAGCATCTGGCTGAGGTGAAAGAGGCTATAGGAAGAGGGAGGGGAGGGGCTGAGAGACAGCAGCTCTGAGAACTCTGGAGTGTGCATGGTAAATGTGTGTCCCCTCTGCCATTCCCTTGTGCTGCAGAGCCCTGAGTGTTGTGGTCCATCTTTGGGTATGTCATTTCGCTGCTTAACCAAATTGATCACTGATGATTCCAAAAGAGTTTCATCCTTCCCATGGGTTGAGTGTTTTTAAGTAGTTGCTGATGACCCAACCAAAAACAAAACCAAAATCTGATGGGGCTTTTCTAGTATGTGCAAGGCCATCAGTGCAATCACCAATATCAAAAAAAAAAAAAAAAGAAAAGAAAAGAAAAGAAAAGAAAAAGAAAGAAAGGAAGAAAGAAAGAAAGGAAAAGAAAAAGTCTGCCATCCTTACTGAACACAATCACAGAATGGAGAAACACAAGAGACAGTTGAAGTAGGAGAGGCTGCATTTGCTGTCCCCAAAGGCTTGATCTTGGGCTCTCCATACACATTACTCTGGCTTGCATTACTGCCCTGCATCAGTGATTTCTCTTCCTGTCTGACCTTCCATACTCTCTCCAAGGAATCACTTTGCCTCACCTGAAAGGTATCACCAATGTCATTTAAATAAACACGGAAAGCACAATAAGTACCCTTGTTCTGACATCAACAGTCATGAACCTCACCACCCGATTTTGCCAAAACCCCAGTCCGGTCCTGTTAGAGCCATAGTTTACCACCACCACTCCCCCGACACACCCACACTCCTTGCTTTTATCCTCCACAGTCTGACTGGTAATACAAAACATGTAGTTCCCTGGGCCTTCCTCTCTCTAACATTCCCAGGCTGGACCACTGTATCCCTGTACCCATCCTATACTAGTGGGTGAGGAAACAAAAAGACCCTGGGCATCTAAGTGGCTTAGCTCAATGACATTCACTAAAGGTTCTAACCTGAAATTCCGACCTACTACATACAGTACTCTTTCTTGATCTTGTGACCAAATTTACAGTTGCCTTCTGTTTTCTTCTATATTTGTGTGTGTGTGTGTGTGTGTGTGTGTGTGTGAGAGAGAGAGAGAGAGAGAGAGAGAGAGAGAGAGAGAGAGGAAGAGAGAGAGAGACCTATCATACCATGTATTAGGTGCCATGCTAACACAGAGTGCTCCAAAGCCAGAAAATCCATAGCCTATACCTTTAATAATAAATTCACAATTTAGTAGAAAGAGTAATGAACCAAAGTTTAAATGACAAAAGTCAAAAGAGTATTAGTCATTTAGTAAAGCACTATGGGAGTGAATGAGAAAACTATTACCTTCCATTCCAAACATTCATTCTTTTAAATGTATTGTTGCTACTTTTATTATTATTATTATCATCATCATCATCATCATCATCATCACCATCATTACTGTGTGTACATGATAGAGTGGTGCACATACCACAATATGCAAGGACAACTTTGGTGTCCTTGCACCAGACATGAGTTCCAAGAATTAAAGCTGTCACCAGGCTCACACAGTAAGCATGCTGACCCACTGAGCTAGCTCATGGGCTCCCATTATTCACTCTACACTTAAAGTTGCAGCATCACTTCTGCCCTAGCCTGGGTTATTAGCTGGTATCCAGTGCAGTTAACTGGACCCCATGCCTGTAAAGTTCAATGCTCTAAAATTATTCTCTTGAAATTGATAGTAATTTTCTTTTTTAATTTGTGCCTTAAATATGAAGTCTGATCAGTCATGGCTCAGGGGTCCATATACTGTTCAGTCACCAGTGGGTTCTCAGCCTCCACCTCCCTGCCCCATCCCATGACCCCTACCTGATTCTACTCAATACCCTGAAGAGGTCATGTAACCTGATGAGGGTTAGTAGCTGTGTTCTACTGGTAGCCTCCATTCCCAGCTGGGCTCTGGCATGGCTATGGGGAAAGTCAAGGGTCCTTCCATGTCCTAAATCATTCCTACTTTGTGCTAGTATACCCAGAAAGGGATTCTGGGGGTGGGGGGCTCTAGCCTACCCATCCTTTGAGGACTGCCTATTTACCATATATTGTGTTGGGGAGGGTCTGATCCGAAGGTATTACCCTGGGGAAGGAGATTAGATTTCCCATACCCTTTATTTAGCACGACATTTTTTTTTTTATTCTTTAATTTTTTTTCTTAACTTTTTCACATGTACCCTAATCTGATCTGATCCCTTGACCTTGTATTCTAATAATCTCTTGAGCAAATTTCCCCCCTTCAGAGTCCGGGTCTCCAATTCATTCTCAACAATAGAAAAATAGGCTACAACAAAAACTACATATTCTCCCTGAGCCTTTCTGATTCTGTCTCAAACCTCCAGGTTTTTCTCCCTTGACCCTTGTTTCGAACAAAACCATAAAGAGTTGCTGGAGAGGACAGTTCACGGCTTGAAGACCTCAAACTTTGAGCAGAACAGTGATGGCATGTGACTGGGAGTGGATAAAGCCACATTGGCCAGCTGCATCACAGTATTTCTTGAGCACACCAGCAGCAAAATGGGAGCTGAAAGTTAGTGCTGTCCCTGGCCTGGTCTACTAAATCTGCCCACTTCATTTCTCCATTTCTCCCTCCCTCTCATCCACTGAAGGCAGCTCCGAGTTGAAGATGAGTTGAAGATGTAGAGGCCATCAAAAGAGAAACCTCTTTGGAAGGGAAGTCCCTGTCAATTAGCCATGCAGAAACTCCCGTAGAGAAAAAAAAAAAAAAAAAAAAAAAACAAACAAACAAAAAAAAAAACAGCTCCCATGTGCGGCCATGGTGGGTGTAACATTCTGCTTTGGAGGCATGACTGTGAAAGCAAATATTAATGTAGATGCTAAATTTGGGTTCAAGCATAAAAGAATATGCATTATTGAACTCTCACCTCTGAGATTACCTCTACTCATGTTTTAACCTATCAGCTTCCAGCCTTCTGTGACAGACTTCTTACCTTTACTGAGTATTTACAAAGCAACAAACAACATTTCTCACATATAATTTCACAAAATCTTGGCACCAGCACCTCCATTTTAGTATTATAGGCACAAAGTGGAAAACTAGAAAATGACACAGATCATGGATAGTGGGACCAAATCCAGTGTGCCTACTCCAAACCTGCTTCCATCAACCACTTCCTTTGAGCTTTTGTTGTTGTTGCTAAGAAATCTGAGACTCTATTGCTTTCTAATGTGCTTTGTTCACTTAATAGCATTTTGTAAGCAATTTCCTCTAATTAAATATTCCATTTTATAATGAGCCATAATCTAGTTAGCCAAGCCTTTAGTCAGACATTTTGGTTGATAATTTTATACTATTATAAATAAGACTATAATAAATATTTATATAAACAAATCTTAGCATATGTACCCATAAAATTTTCCTTAAGATGGCATGGAATATTTACATTAGAAGCTATGAATAGTCTTAAAGCTGTATGTAATTATTGCCAAATTTTCCCACATCATTGGTTCCCAAAGTCTGTTTTGGGAAGAGGCCAAAGGTAGAGGCCAGCCTTGTTTACAGAGAATATTTGACAGTGTCTGGAGGCTGTTAAAGTTGCTACAAGTGAGCAAGCATCTCACTTGTGTAGACACCAAAGATGCTATAAAAATTCCATGATAAATATTTCGTCAGCTCTCAACTGGCAGCAAAGAATTATCCACTCAATCCCAAATACCAATGGTGCCCTTGCTGAGAAATACTGTGATGGTTAATTTGATGGAAATATATAATCCATTTATTCTAACTGGTTCTGTTTCTGTCTCTCTGGACCATGATGGCTGTTAAAAACTCTAACCTATATATCATTGAATGTTAGTCTTGAGATAAAAACTATAATTATAATAGAGATGCTTCCATTTATTCAAACATAATTTAACCAGGCACTCACTAGTTGTCAAATGCTATAGTACATGCTAAGTTACCATACTAGGATGAGAGTCAGTCAATAAAAGACTAGAGAAGAGGTAGCCTGGTGGGAATTTCAGGCTTCACTTGCTAGAGAGAAAGCATATGTATTTTCATTTTGTACCTTCATATTTTCCATGAAATTTTGCACTGCATCATTTCCATATAATTCCTTGTTAAATTACTCAGCCTCACAAGGTTGCTACATGAAATTACTAATAGAATCACATTGCTATGAAACCTTTTCTTGTTTCTTTAGATGCTCTCTCTTCGGAGTGGAATTGTCTCTCCCTTCAACAGAAACCCAAGGCCATATTCTTATGAAGATAGTGGTTCCTCTTTTCCCTTCTCACCTTTTAACTCAGCAGAATTTCAATGTTGTTAATTTGGAGGTGGAAAAATGTTTTCCTGCCCTTTGTATTTTGACTTAGTAAGTAGTCACCAGTGTCAGTACTGTCTATTCACAGCAGGCATGAATGAAAAGCCAGGACCAATGCAGAAGCTTCTCTTGCTTCATTTTTAAAAATGGATGACAGAGAAGAGATGAGAACATCAGCTCTAAGCAGGGCTCTCTGGAGCTCTCTCTTTGCTCCCTGTGGGAATGCTGGGACATCGCTGCTCCTAGATGCTCTCCCCTCTACATGATAATCTTAGACCTATGAGCAAGAAGAGATGCTAGAGCTGTCAGATGTTTTCCAAGCTAGGACTGAAAAGAATAAGGAGAAGAACCTGGTCTTGGTGTCACATTCCTGAAGATGGGGACAAAGCAGAAGACAGACCTAATAACTGAGATAGCCCTGATAACACAGTACAGCCTTCAGTCAACAGTCCTCTGGAAACAGGAGAGGGTGAGGAGGCCAGCCAGGAAGCACAGGTCCTCCAGAGAGTGGGCTACGGAAACAGAGGTTCACAGTCACACTTTTCCAGAAATCTATGTGCAGGAAAGAGTAAGAATCTAGAAAGGTTTCCTAGCAACCCTGTCCCAAGCCTACAATTTTTAACTCCATTACAGCTGATATTAAACTTTAAATATGTAACCACACATATTAGGTTGCAAAATACCCATAAAAACCATTCACTCATTAAACTGTACACAGCCATCTAAATGATAAAAGAATACCATCGGAATTTTTAATTGAAGAAAAAAAAAGTAAAGGTAAAAACACCCTGGTAACCTGACAACGTGGTACAGACAGCATAATGCAAAAGAGATGACATACAGCCTTTAAAGGAATGCAAGAACTGGTAGAAGAAAAACATAAAGGAAGCCTTCCTAGTAATTAGTGGCCAACAAATTTAAAGTAAAATCAGTCATGAAGCCAGACATAGTAGTTCATGCCTGTAATACCCACTCTCAGGAAGTGGAAGCAGAACAATTGTGGGTTTTCAGACATCTTGAGACATTGTTTCAAAAACAATGACAACAAAGGGTTGGGGGTGTGAGGCTGATGGGTCTAGCACTTTTCTAGTATGCAACACACACACACACACACACACACACACACACACACACCTCTGTGCTATAGATTCTCCTATCATAATAAACTATTTCCTGCTAAATTATTAGAACTTGATGGATTGCAATTTGATCTTCATCTGCCCTTTAATGTCACTTGCCAACACTTATATACTTTACAATGGAGTTATCCAGGTGTTGTCATTTTTTAAACTCTTTAGGATTTCAACAATAAATCTGCAGATTATCAGGCTGGAGATTTAATATGGAGACTGAATAACAAAGAAACCTAAAATGTAATTACTAGAAAAATAAACTTATAATCAATTATAGAAAAAGTTCAACATAGCTATGTTTGTCAAGTGCCAAATGGGTATTGTGATCAGTAAATCCCCTCGGTCTAATGTTCACTTAAACCTTCAGATAACTTAATATTTTAAAACAACCACTGCCTATGTAAAACACATCAGAGTTAGATATTTCATGATGTTTCCTCTTGTGTTGGAAGACAAGAAGACAGAGAGATGATTTTCATGAGGGAGCAAGTTTGGGCATACTGGGAGGTCATGTGAGAAAGGACTGGCTCAGCCAATGGGCAGAAGTGAGGAGGACAGAGCATGACTGGAAGCTTTCATTGGGGGTTTGAGGGAAGGGATGGGCAAGGAGTACATGAAGTTGGCTTAGGGCTGCTGGTTTGAATAATTTTGGTAGGCTCTGAGCCAGAGAGTCCCTCTCTAGTAGTCTTGTACCAAGCCATAGTGTGAAATTTTGATTTAAAATAAAGAAATGTGCATGGAAGACTTGGTCCTCAGTGAAACATGTTCACATTTAGGATCATGAGAACTGATTGGCTCATGGGACTCTAACTTTATTAACAGATTGACACATAACGAATCCAGTGCTGAGTCAATATTATGACATGAGGCCTATTTAAAGGGAGCAGGACATTAACTATGTGTTTGAATATCTTGTCCATGGTCTCCTTGAACTCCTTGATTCTTAGAAGTAGGAGGCAAGCAGCTTCTTCCACCAGTGTAGCTACCATCCTGACACATTTTACCTCAGCTCAAGCCCAAAGCAATGAGTCAGGTGACTATGGGTTGTAACTTAAGAATCTGGGAGCCAACAGGAACTTTCTCTTATTTGAAGCCATTTCTCTCTGGTGTCATAGGTGTTTTGGGCCAGCTGGAATAATAACTGGAAGTATGGGGATATGGACTCTGAATTGTTTGGTCTGTTTATTAATATATAGGGGGGGCAGGAGTGGAGTAGAGGGCTTTTTTAATCTCTTAGAATTTGATCTCTTAGAATTGGCTAGACTTGGGATAAGCAGTCTCTCCAAGATGCCCCAAGTGCCAGAGTATCAAGAGCAGAGAAAATAAGCTGGGCATGGTGATACACACATGGTGATGACAGCACAGAGGATGCTGAGGCAGGAAAATCCTTAAGTCTAGCCTGAGCATCTCAGAAAGACCCTGGTGAAAAAAAGAGAGTTGGAGAGGAGAGGAGGGGGAGGGAAGAAGGAAGAAGAACACAGGAAATAAAGTCAATACAGATATTTTAGAAAAAAGATTCCTTTTAGGTGGCAGTTCCTGGGCAAAAGCAGTCTGTGAATTCTGGACAGTGTATTTGAAAACATTAATTGGACCTTAGATTGCTTTTGAAAATGCTTCCTCATTATCTCATGAGAATGTAATGATTACATACTTATAAATTACTATAAGGTGGCCATGTCCAAAAAAAAAATACTGTTATTCTTGAAAAGCCTACAGCAGACCCAAGAATACAATCCCTGCTCCCTGTTCCCTGCTCCTGAGACTAGAGTCTGTCCCGAAGCACCATGAAATCTTTTACAGAAGCACTGAAATCAAAGAAGAAAAGTTCCATCAACAAAACCCAAGCCATCCCTGTTTGTGGTGACCCTAGCGTTTCTTCAGGAACACAGATCATCAAGAATAAGTAGGGTTACATGGAAAGGAAGTGGACATCATCATGGCATTAGAACAGGTTTGGATCACAGCACTCTATAAATTGATGCTGTTCAGTTTGTCTAAGCCTGTTTCTCCCTGACTTGGTCTTTATACACATGTCCCTGGTGAGAAAACTGCGTATCTTTGCTGGACCATTAGGTTTCCTCTCCTGGTGTGCTTGCCAGCTTTCACTGTACTGTTCTGTGCCAGGAAGCTGATTGCTAGGCTGGATTCCCATCCTACCTTCTCGGTTTCAACCAGTGTGGCACCGGCAGAAAGGCAGGGTATGAGAAGGACCCTATTTCCTTGACTCTCTCTCTTCAAATGCTTGGCTTGTCCCTGGTTGAGGTCTCCTCGGGCCACAGGAGGCAGCCCTCCTCACAACTGTTGTACTCTTTGGGGTTTGGAAGTTGCCTTCCAGTCTTGGAGTGGCAGTTTGGGGGAGGGGAGGGGAGCAGAGCTAGCAACTAATCCAAATACACTGGTGACAACTTCTAAGAAAAGAAACAGAGCTTTCGAAAGGATATGGCTTGTAAATGCAACCACCTGAAAGCTGAATATTTACAAAATTATGTGAAGCATAATACTTATAATCAATAAGCTTGAAATGACAACCCTTCTAGAAATAATAATCACAAGGTTGATCAATATAATCCCCTACATCTGTAAGGAGTTTGCAAAGAAAAATAAAATCCTGTGATTTGCAAGGCCTTGAGCTAGAAGCAGTACTTTACCTTTAAAAATCTTCCCTGTCTGAATGAGATAACCATGAGAAAACTAGAAAACCCAGCTAGGCAGAGTGTAATATTCCACCATAGAATTTTTTCAGTGGTATATTCCTAGTTTCCAGTATGTATTTGGTTAGGGTCAGGCTGGTTGGTTTTGTTTGTTTGTTTGAGATGGGGGGGGTCTCACAATATAGCTCTGGGTGGCCTGAAAGTCACTATATAGACAAGGCTGGCCTCTGACTTACATGAGATCTGCCTACCTCTGCTTCTTCACTACTGAGATCAAAAGTGTGCACCATCACACCCAGCTAGGCTTTTCTGTGTATAAGAGGGTTTCTACATCACCTGTTCAAAGCAAAAGAAAAACATACAATTAAAAAAAGGGGAGGGGAGACATTAAAATGGGTACTTGACTGACAGACAACAATTCAGATACTGCCCCTTTCTCCCCTCCTCCCCAGTTATTTAGGCTTTATAAGTCTTTATTTTTCAATCTTCAATATAGAAACTTAATAGTTTAAGGATATTGTCTTAGGGTTTCCATTGCTTCGACAAAACACCATGACCAAAAAGCAAGTTGGGGAGGAAAGGATTAGTTTGGGATCCACTTTCAGATCATTGGAGGGAGTCAGCACAGGAACTCAAGCAGGTCTGGAACCTGAACCTAGAGGCAGAAGCTGATGCCATGGAGGGAACTGCTTACTGGCTTGCTTCCCCTGGCTTGTTCAGGCTTATAGAACCAGGACCAGCAGCCCAGAGATGACACCACCCATCCTGGGCCTGGGCCCTCCCCCACTGATCACTAATTGAGAAATCCCTTACAGCTGGATATCATGGTGGCATTTCCTCAACTGAGGCTCCTTCATCTCTGATGACTCTAGCTTTGTGTCAAGTTGACACGAAACCAGCCAGTACAGACATACTCAGGAGATGAGCTTCCAGGTTAGTCATCTATGTTGTCTGATTAGGCAGAACTTTCTATTTGGAGGCATGTAAGCTGGTCAGTGTCAGGTAGGAAGAAGGACAATCACTCAGTATGCTAGTATTTCTGTTGGGTCCACTGCAGAGTTAGTGAAGTCTTATCTAGATCTCATAGGGCTCTTACGTAAGACATCACTTAAGACAAGTGCCCAAGAATGCTAATACAGGTAGAACAGGTACAGTACGTCGTTACAGAGATTCCAAAGAGAAGGAGGCAGCCAGACATGTAGTCAAGGTGGGATGAGACACGTTTCAAGAAGAGGAACATATAAGGATGAGAGAGAAAAAATGAACTGGAGCTCATTGGCTAGCCCAGGCTGTCATCAAATGTGTGTCTTAGACTCCAGGGTGCTGAGATTTCATTAGGAGATACCATGACTTAGACTGTAAGGGAGGGGGCAAGAAAGGAAAAGGGTAAGTGTGCACACAGTAGTAAATAACCAGGAAAGACCACTCCAGGCGTGGCTGGGCATGAAGGTTCTACAGGCCACAAATCTCAGCTTGAATCCCAGCTCCCTCCATGGTCATCTGAATGATTTTGGAAAAATCCTTAAGGTGGCCAAGACTCAATCTTTCCTCCTATAAAATGAGGTTGTATTAAGAGTACTGAAAGGACAAATTCTTACTAAGTGTTAATAACTGGCCAATAGTACATTGGTAAGTGGGGTAATTGTTAATCAACAGTTGACTTCCCACTGCCTTTTATCAATATTGGTAATTGATACCCTCAGAGCTGTCTCATAGTTTCCCCATAGTTTTCATGCAAGTGAAAAAATATTTCTCATCCTACATTTGTAGACTATATTTTCTGATCAAAAGCAATTTGCCATTAATACATGAAACCACCATTCTATTGGAACTAACCAGTTAATAAGAAACTTCTATGCTTATAGCAAATACACATATTATGATACCAGGAAACCTTCTTTGCTATTTTCATCCAAAAACAAATAAATAAATTTAGCCTCCAATGTCTATATATGACCAAGAACCTAAGTTTCTCCCAAAATATTATAAAACTGGCCCACTTCTTACAATTAAGCTTGCCGTTTATGACTCACATCCTACTTTCCAAAGGAATGTGGTCAGGTTGCAAAACACCACCATTAAAATAAGGGACTAAAGAAGCAAGCAGTACGCCTCAGGGAGCTTGGTGATTTCTCTACAAGACAGAGCAAAGCTGTTTGAGAAGGAAACTTCTCATGCCTCCTGAATACTACATTAGACAGGAAAAATTACCTTCCAAGTTAAGCCTGCCTTGTAAATAAACAGGTGACCAAACCTCAAGAAGCAAAATAAATCAGTAGTCAGATTAGTAAACATTTAGTTTATGGGTTAAGGAGGAGATTTGGGTTCACCTTAAATCACCTCTCCCTGATTTCTGAGGGACCAGGGCTTGTCTATGCCCTGTCTGCAGACAAAGCAGTCAAGTGTGATTTGTCCTAATGTTTATCATGGTCATGTGTCTGTCAGGAAGAGGGGCTGGAATCAGAAATGCTGCCTGCTACAAGCACAAAAATCAATTCTAGCTCTGGGCTAGTGAACTTTCTCATAGGCTTGAGGGGATTTTTAAAGCACTGTGTACAGAGCTGAAATAAAATTTCATGGAATTCTTTTACAGCACAGTGTTGGAGTAGGGTCAACATTCCTTTCAAAGTCAATGTCACTACTCAACAATGAGCCCACAGGCCATCTCTGTCCCCTGTTCTCTCGTTAGGGACAGAGACAGTTTTATCACCAAACTTACTAGATACCTAAAATCAATTCCTTTTGAGACTGACATTTTAAATGTAAATATGGATATTAAAATCAGGCAGAAATGAAATTCCAAGAAAACAAACTTTTAAATATGAGTATGGTATAAGTTGATACATAATGAGCATACAGCTACAGTATAATTCATTCTTAGTGCAATGTAGTGTGTGACTTCTGTTTTATTTTCTATCTCTTCTCTAGCTTGAACAATCAGTTATCTCTTCTTATATGATGGGAAGGAAGAGTAAGATTTAGGTGGACAAAGGTGGAGGAAAAATAGTATCCCTGGCAGGAAGGAAGCAAAGCACAGAAATAGAAAGGCCCTATCCAGGCATCGAAAACTGGTACATAATTTAATTAGGATGAGCTGAGGCCACATGAAGGACTACAATACACACTGGTCTGGAATAAAATTGAACCTCTTATACTCAGTATGACTCACTGTCAGGCAGGGCCAGTTTCGTGAGCATGTAGCCAGGGCAGTTGTGGGAGGAGGGGCAGATGCTGCTCCATTGCCCTGTGAGACATCCTTAACACTTCGCTCTTAGAACCTGTGTTGCACGTGAAGTCTAGTGGAATGGTGGAGTTTGAACCAGGAGTTCAGAGATTTAGTTCTATATGTGCTCCATCCCACTTTCTGTCCCCAAATTAGGTCTTGGCCACCTGACCTTCGATCCCTAGTGTCCCAGGTCCCATCCAGACTCCCTCTTCTTCCTTCTGCTCTAGAAATAGGCACAGCAACCTGGCTATCTATAGGGGAAGAAGACCGAATGCCATATCTGCTATAGCTCTTTGCTCCCAAGTGGGGTCTGTATGGACGCATAGGGCAACTGTGTGGCCCATGGCAGCTCAGGGGGGAACAAGGTTATGGTCATCTCCACCATGAGTTGGAGACACCAGGGAGCTTTCAGCAGGTAATTCGTCCTAGGCTTCCCACCCACCCCAAGCCAGAGTGAGGAACTTCTCAGCATGGAAGTTGCAGTCGTTTAGGATTTCTTTCTGGAAGTGGCTGTGGTTTGGACAGGAGCCTGTTGTCTCAGTGTCATCATTTTACACAAAACTCCACTAATGACATAGCTGGTCCTACACAAAGCTTCATGTAACCCTGGTCCCTGGTTGGGGTTTTATCTGTTTACCTGCTTTGTTTTGTTTTAAAGAAACAGTCCCACTCTGTAGCCCAGGCTGGCCTCAAAGGCACTATGTAGCCGCAGACTTAGAACAATTGTCTGCACAGAGAGCTGGGGTTGCAGGCATGGTCCACCACATCCCCTTGCCACCTGTGTTCTGATAAAACTGTTGCCCCTCTCCATATCTCTCAAGCTTAGAATCTCCAAATCACCATTGATTGAATCTCCCCCTCACCCAAATCGCACATACAGGACACATCCTCCCATCAGCTCCTTGTGCCAATCGCACCCCGCCCCGCAATTCGTCTCTACTTGAGTTCAGTTTCATTATGACTCCACTAAACTAAACCATCATGACCTACTCCTAAACATTCTCACGGACTCAAGCCTCCCTCTGGTCAGTCCTTTGGGTCACTGCCCCCCCCCCAGCTCCCCAATGTGCCATTTTGATCATAGCAAGGAGCTTCTCAAGGACTCTTGCCAGCAAGCTCTTTCATCAGACGTTCAGGGTCCTTCACATGTTCTATCTCACTTTTGCACACCTGAACTGTAGATAGTACATGCAATCTTTTAGCCGAGTTAAAACTCTCCTTGTCACCTGTACACATTTTGTGCTTGCATTTCACTCTCTCTTCTGGAGCCATTTTGCAGTATCTAAAACACCTCCACAAGCCTAAAAATCATCTCCAGCCAGAAAACCTGGTCTTGTTAACTGCTAGCAAGGCGGCTCCTTCAGGGAGTCTTCCACAACAAGCTGGGCTCTGAAGTGACTCTAAAAGGGATGCCATCCAGCTTTACCACTTGAGCATAATGTGGCAGGGATGGCAACTTCTAGAACTCGGAGGACAGGAAGTATACCATCTCTCCTTTGTATGCCCACAGGTTTAATGGGCTCTCTGTACTTGCCTGTGGGATCTGATGAATTAGTGACTCTGTTGTGTAAACAGACCTGTCTACTGAAAGCCTAGCACACCTGGAACCATCCTGCGTCATCCCTTCCTCCTCTCAGTTCGCCTAACAAAACAGCCTGCCGCTTTTCAGACCCAAGCCCATCAAACACCTGTATCGTCATTATCAACACTAACACAGACTCATCTCGCACTTTTTATTAATGTCTAAAGTGCTATATTCTGGGTGTTTGGAATAATCTCAAAAAAGAACACCTGTTACTTAAGTGCTCTTATTTACAACCTATTGAGGGCAATTTATTCATTACTATATTAAAGTGGGTTGTTTAATAACTTATATCTGTCAGAAAAGAAAGGTAAATTACAACCACTTGCTCAAACTGGATACCTAGAAGAAATGTATTTTTCCACTTGCAATTTTTTATTTTTCTCCTAATTTCTATCCTGTTTTCTAGGAGCAATTAAGAAATGCAGTGAAAACCAGTGAAAGCAAAGGAGATTTATTTTTGTTGCCAAACTCTTATTCAACCTTAGTATCTCATTAACTATCCTACCCTTGACTTCAGGATGCCATAGTCATTATCATAACTGTATATGTGTCCTTTAATGCCTTTTTCTTGCTCAAAGAAGCCCCCAAATGATTAAAACCATTAACCTTATTATCCAATAATTAAAATTTTGAAACTCTGCATGCTAAAATTTCATTCGTCTGAAGATAAAAAGGTACTAACTGAATCTAAGCAAGACACACTAAAGGAATCAAGATGGTTATATTTTTATATAAAGACCTCAAGATGTTTACATGCATAAGAATTAATGCATGATAATTAAAACGCAAATGTAGGGCTGGAGAGATGGCTCAGAAGTTAAGAACATTGATCTTCCAGAGGACCAGGGTTCAATTCTGAGCTCCACATAACAGATTGCAAGCATCTCTACAACCAGATGCAGCATTTCCAGCGCCATTTTCTGGCCTCTGTGGGTACTACATGCGTGTGATGCACAGACACACACAGGCAGAACTCCCATACACATGAAATGATTTGTATTAAAGATAGACTTTGGAAGGTTCAGTCTTCATGATGAGGAATCTGTAAGTGCAGAGAAGGGAAAGGGTGGGGGAAGTGCTAGAGCAGGCAAAGGAGGCAGCCACAATGCAGCTCTGAAAAACTTACCTAGAGGAACAAAGCACTGAGCTTTTACTAGGCTACGATATGATTAGGTGTCATCCATGACACTTAAGGGGCTCCTAAGAATAGAAGAACAGCTATTTATATATTCTTTGCATGTAACGTTGGTTCGAAGATGGAGCACAGGTCAAATGTGCTGAGTTCATATCTAAGTCTCAGATAAGAGGAATACTTGAAAGGAGAGAATGAGAAGAGTACAAACCCACCACCATCGCCACAGACTGTTGCCATGTCTTAAATAATCGCCACACGCCAGGTACTGTCTTAGGAGCTTTGGTGCAGCATCTCATTTCAGGTCGATAGGTGTATTGTTTCCAGCTTATGAGTAGAGAAATGAAACAGTGAAATTAAGTCTCTTTAGGCCCTACTAATGATGATGATAAAGCAATTTCATTGGAGAGTATGATTAATGGAAGAAAACACAAGTGACTAAAAATACACAAATACACAGCAGAAGCCAATTGTAAAGTAAATAATAATAACAATAAATGTCTCACCCCAAACAAGTGGAACTAAAGTGACCCAAGGTCTTAAGCTCCCTATAGCACCTTCCACCTACCTTCCCTTCTCAACTCTACACGCTTGTCTTATTTATAGCCACTGCCACTGCCTTGGAGGAAAAGGGAAAAGGAAAACCTCCATCTCCCATGTCAGCTTCCAAATACAAAAAGGCAACTTGCCTCACACTCTGTCTGCAGAATAAGGCTGAGCTCACAGGAAGCAACAGCCACTGAAAACCTGATTTGCTGTGCCTGTAACAATCTCCACAGCCACATCTTAGGCATCGAGAAGACAGGCTGAGGTGCCTGGAACTATAGTCTTGAAGAAAGTGCTGTATATGAACAATATCAAATGAAAGTTATGGGCTGAAAGAGAATAATTTTTAAAAGCCATAAAAATAGGAGAAAATCAATTGTGAATGAATAAGAAATATAAAAATAAAAATAAAAAGACTACTGTCCAAGGTTCTACGAGTATCCTCCAGTTCAGGAGGGACTTATGTAGCTCACACACACAACAGGGATGTGGAAAGAGTAGGAAGGAATTTGTGATCTTATAGGGTCTTCAACATAACAATTACTAAATGTTTTCATTTCTTCCCATGACTTTCTAGGACCATAGAGAAATTGACTTTTATTGAAAATAGTAATTAGGTTGCTGACCTTCAACTTATCAAAGTCTTTAAGAAGAATATAATGAATAATGTAGCTAATCAATAACAAGAGATTAACAAAACAAATTATTTTCCCATGACTTAATATTAAAAAGTCATGTGGACAGACATGTCATAAACATATGAGACTTGGGTTGGTCTACACAAAATCATAAACTTTCAGATGCCACAGAGAAAAAAATTACAAAAAATTCTTCCCACAACTTTTGCTAATTTGCTCAATAGCATACAAAGACTAGAGAAACACATGTCTCTATGAGACAATATATAGTAATGAAATGACCATAGACCCAAGGGTAAGAACTTTCCATTCTTGGGAACTCTGAGGAAGTCTCACAGAAAGTAACACCCAACTCCACTACTCAGGGACAGAAGGAATGAGAACTGTCTTTCAGACCCAGCATCTCATATCAAGTTCAAATCACTATAAAAATGAAAAGACAGGAAATCCACACAACAGCATGTTGAGCTTGCTTTTCCACTTGAAAGTTTGCTGTGCCTATTGCCTTGGGAATTGCTAAAAATATACCAATGGGGGTATTTTACAAACTAAAACTCCACTTGCTCCCTGCATCTAAAACTGACTACTATATCCAAGCTTGAAGAAGACTAGTCCCTTTAATTGCCTGACCTCTCTAAACTCCACTGAAGCAGACAAGAAGAAGACCTGAATGGGCCAGAGATTCAGTCCTCCCATCTTTCCTCCTCTTCTGCATCTTTCCTACCTTGGAACTCATGCAGACTTACCAAAGAAAAGGTAGGCATCAAGTATGTAGTTAGTACATACATACATCAAGTATGGATGTAGTATCCAGTATTCCTTTCACCTTTCCAACCTTGAAACAGGGCATAAAAAATCATCATACCCCCCCCAGCACTAGAGACACAAAATACTCATTTTCTTCAGAGTAACCCCAGAATTCTAGAAGATACACTTCTTTCTAGCATTTTATAGATGCATTTAAACTGTAAGACAAGCTCTTAAGTACAGTATCTTGACAGAGATGTGATGTTATTGAGCGATACACAAATTTCCCATAAGTCATTGTGTTAGAAAAAGACCATTCCATCAAAGATGATGCTAACACTCTAACTAAACTCAAGGAGGAACTTAAAAAGCAAGACTATATGGCAAAGAGTCTAAATAAAAGTGGTCTGGTTGTCAAAGGATGAGGGAAGGCATGGCTGCCATCCAGTGGGCTGGGGAGCAGAGGACAAGCAGAGCCCTACCTGATAGGCATCAGGAATGTTGACAGTTTCTCCATGTTCCCCGACATAGCCAATGATGCCTTTGCCCCAGGGGACCTGCACCTCATTTGAGTTCTCTGTGCTGCTGCAGGGGAGCAGTGGGGTTCCTGCATGCACATCAAAAAATTTGGAGACCAAACTCTTCTTGCCAGCAGCTGCCCCCTCCACTAAGAAGAGAGAGCAGCGGTCAGCGTCCACCATGAGACAGACAAAGATGAGGATCTTGTAGCTTAGGCTGGTGAGGTCAAGGTCATTGGAGATGTCCTTGACCAGTTCCAGGAAAAATTGACGTTCGTTATGCTTTTTGAGGTGGCATTTGTAGTCGATGGCCGTAGGGGGATACTGAGGCAGATTCACCCTCGATTCCAACAGGGCACTGAGAATGTGGGCTGTGGTAGGGGGCAGAGAGCTGGCCTTCCTGAGCAGGGCCCTCCGCCGGACACTGCTCATGGGCTCCTGGGCCCGAGAGGTCACCTGTTCATCGTAGGTCCTGTTCACATGGATGGCTTTGGAGCGGGCAAAGCTCTTCCGCAGCTCTTTCTGCGAAGCTTTCCGCTGCAGGTTCCCATCGCCCCTGCTGCCACTAGCCCAGCTGGGACTCAGGGGAACCCCGGCACTGGCACTTTCCCCACCACCACCGGGCGTTGGATGGGTGTTGGCAGAGCCCTGGGGTCCAGCACCATCACCTGTCCCAGTACTGCCTCTGCCACTACCCTGAGCCAAGCCACCCTGAGCCAAGCTACCAGTGCCAGCCAGGGTAGGCTTCAAGCCTGAAGCCCCCTGTCCCGGACTGTGCCTTTGTAGCCACTTGTCCACCAGCTCCTGCTTCCCTTTCCGCATCAAATAATCTTCCAACAACTCTGGGTGCCTATCCAGAAAAGTTTCCACCTCCCCGAAGTCCAGGCTGGAGGCTGCCATGGTCCAAGACACTCCTTGCCTCGTCTCTCCACTCTTGGACCACACGTTAACCTGTCCCGAGGCCTCTAGCTGTTGCTGCACATGTTTGCCCACACCAGTGTCCCCAGCTCGGTGCTACCTCCCCGCGGGCCAGCAATAGGTTGATAAGAACAGCAGAATCCCAGCTGGGAGATGCCCGCTCCTTCCGAGGCTCAGAGCCGCTGCCACCCACCCTACCCCTGATCCTCTTGCTCCGCACAGGCGCCGGACTCGAGCGCCTGGCCGAGGCCACCGCTGCTTCCCGGGTGGCTCGCACCGCTGCTCCAGCTCCCGCAGACGCCGCTCCGCCGCCACTGGAGCCGGCAGAGTGGACCACTGTGAGCCGAGGGAGGCAGGACACGCCCCGGAGTGAGGCTCTGAGCCCGCTGGGGGTAGGAGGGGAGGAGCAGACGGGACGCACAGCAGTCAAAGTCCACTGCTCAGGGAGCAGGCGGTTCCTGGAAGAGTCTCTGCGCAGCTCCGGCCGAGTAGGGTGCACCTAGATGCACCCCCACCCCGCGCACCGCCCTTCCAGCCTCACCTCCCCAGCCGGTCCTGCTCCGCCCCCTAATTCTTCAGCTTTCCAGAAGGCCCCTGGGAAGCCCAAGTACTGAGAAATAGTGATGATTTGTGAGGATCAGAACCCAAAGTGCACTCCGAAGAAATGAAGGTCCCCAGAGTCAGCCCAGGTTTTGTTTTTCCGGGATGAGACTGTACTTTTAGTTTGCTGGGTTCCTCGGACTGCCCAGCACTCTGTGGACGTGCAGTAAATATTAATCAAATTAGTTTCCTTGAAGTTCCTCCTCTGTGTTAGAGACTCTTGAATTTAACGAAACTCGGGGATACTCACCCCATCTCTTCTCTTGGTGATGGAAGGGAGCTGTACTTTGAAAGAGGCTGTAAAACTCGGTTACCCTGATATAGGGACACCCCTAGGCACAGGGGCTCGTGGACCCGCGGGCGCGAGGCTTCTTTTCTGCTGCACATGTGACCCATCATCGGTTCTCTTCCTCTCACTAAAGAGTCCTCACCTTCTCTTCTTTCTCTCTCAAAAGTCAAGTCTTGGGGCTTATGCACCAAGATGTCTGCACTGTGACAGGTCCTCTTGGCCCTGCCCTGCTAGTTCATGCTAGCAAAGGGTTTCTTTTTGGCCTCTTCCTAACCTAGTGGTTAAGCTAGACAGACAGGATCCGAGTGATGATGCTTTCTTGAAGAGAGGTACCTCCGCTCCTGAGGGAACAAGGCAGATGCAGAACCCGGACCAAGTCCAGGTCAGGAGGCTCTTCCAGAATGTTGGA